>CM077663.1:220045708-221295708 GCA_039707655.1 Elymus sibiricus
ATTCTAAGATATTTAGCTCACACTGCAACTTGCAAAATCTCTTTTCATCCAAGGGCTTAGTGAAGATATTGGCCAGTTGTTTTTCAGTGGGGATGTGGTCGATGGAGATGTCGCCCTTGAGTACATGATCTCGAAGAAAATGATGACGAATCTGGATGTGCTTGGTCTTGGAGTGCTGAACTGGGTTGTAAGCAATGTTGATAGCGCTCTCATTGTCGCAATAGAGAGGCACATTCTTCACCTTGATGCCATAGTCCTTGAGGGTTTGCTTCATCCACAGCAACTGAGCGCAGCATGAACCAGCAACAATGTACTCAACTTCAGCAGTAGAAAGTGACACGTAGTTCTGCTTCTTCGAGGACCAACAGACTAAGGATCGTCCGAGGAAATGACATGTGCCTGAGGTTGACTTGCGATCCACACGATCTCCAGCATAGTCAGCATCTGAGTATCCGACGAGGTGAAGATTTGAGCCCTTGGGATACCATAATCCAAGCGTTGGTGTGTGAGCTAAGTATCGAAGAATATGTTTCACAGCCTTATGGTGTGATTCCTTTGGTGTTGCTTGGAATCGGGCACACATGCAAACACTCAGCATAATATCAGGCCTAGATGCACATAGATACAATAAAGAGCCAATCATGGAGCGGTATACCTTCTGATCAAAATCTTTACCATTTTCGTCAGTGCAGAGGTGGCCTTTTGAAGGCATTGGAGTTGTGACGCCTTTGCAGTCTTGCATGTTGAATTTCCTTAGAACATCCTTGAGGTATTTCTCTTGGGAGATGAAGATGCCATTGTCTTGCTGACGAATTTGAAGACCTAAGAAGAATTTCAACTCTCCCATCATAGACATTTGATATTCTTCACTCATCATATAGGCAAATTCATCACTGTAACGTTTGTCAGTACAACCAAAGATAATATCGTCTACATATATTTGGCATATGAATAGTTCATTGTCATAGGATTTAGTGAAAAGAGTTGGGTCAAGTGAACTGGGTTTGAAGCCTTTCTTCATGAGGAATTCCTTCAGAGTGTCATACCACGCCCGAGGGGCCTGCTTGAGGCCATAGAGGGCCTTGTTGAGTCTGAAGACTTTGTCGGGATGCTTAGGGTCTTCAAAACCTGGGGGTTGAGCAACATATACTTCTTCCTCAAGCTTACCATTGAGGAATGCACTTTTCACATCCATTTGATATAAAGTGATATCATGATGGTTAGCATAAGCAAGCAATATGCGAATAGCTTCAAGTCTAGCAACAGGTGCAAAAGTTTCATCAAAGTCAATTCCTTCAACCTGTGTGTAGCCTTGAGCTACAAGACGAGCCTTATTTCTTACCACAAGGCCATTTTCATCTTGCTTGTTGCGGTAGATCCACTTGGTACCTATGATGTTATGCTTGCGAGGATCTGGCCACTTGACAAGTTCCCACACGTTGTTGAGCTTGAATTGATGCAATTCCTCTTGCATAGCTTGAATCCACTCAGGCTCCTTGAAAGCTTCATCAACTTTGGTGGGCTCTATGATAGAGACAAAGGCAAAATGCCCACAAAAGTTAGTCAAATGTGAAGCTCTTGAGCGAGTGAGAGGACCTGGTGCATTGATGTTGTCGATGATTTTGTCAATCTGCACTTCATTTGCAATTCTCGAATGAGCAGGTTGACGTGGCTGAGGATTTTCTTCAGCACCATTTTCTTCAGGTGTATCAGCATGAAAGTCTTCATTGGTTGGAATGACTTCCTCAGTAGGTTGAGGATTTTCTTCAGTGGGAACTACATCCTCATTAGCTTTCAACTTAATGGATTCCTCAGGAGACTTTTCATCTCGAATAGAAGGCAGGTGCTCTCTTTGCGAGCCGTTAGTTTCATCGAACCGAACATCTACAGTTTCAACAACCTTGTGATGGTAGGTGTTGAAGACTCTGTAGGTGTGCGAGTCCTTTCCGTAACCAAGCATAAAACCTTCATGTGCTTTCGGTGCAAATTTAGAACTGTGGTGAGGATCTCTTATCCAGCATTTTGCACCGAAGACTTTGAGATAACTTACATTGGGTTTCTTACCAGTCATGAGTTCATATGATGTCTTCTTGAAGAATTTGTGAAGATATACCCTGTTGATGATGTGGCATGCTGTATCAATTGCCTCAGGCCAGAAGCGACGAGGAGTCTTGTATTCATCAAGCATGGTGCGAGCCATCTCAACAAGAGTCATGTTCTTGCGCTCCACGACGCCGTTCTGCTGAGGAGTATATGGGGCAGATAGCTCATGAGTAATACCAAGTTCATCAAGATATTCATCAAGATTGGTGTTCTTGAACTCAGTCCCATTATCACTCCTGATATGCTTGATCTTGACGCCGAAGTTTGTTGAGGCCCTTGAAGCAAATCGTTTGAAGCATTTGTTAGTGTGGAATAATGAGTGGGGCCAAAGAGGTCCATGTGAAGCAATTCAAAAGGTCGAGTCGTGGTCATGATTCTCTTCGAGGGATGCTTGGATCTGGTCATCTTCCCAGACTCACAAGCATCACAGAGGTGATCCTTGAGGAATTTGACACCTTCAATGCCAATGACGTGCTTTTTCTTCACGAGCGTGTGCAAGTTCCTCATACCAGCATGTCCAAGTCGTCGATGCCACAGCCAGCCTTCTGAGGACTTTGCAAGTAGGCACGTGGCAGGCTGAGGACCTGTAAAGAAATCAACAATATACAAGTCTCCTCTCCTAAAGCCTTCAAAGACTTTGGAATGGTCAGATTCCATGATGACAACACAACGATATTTTCCAAGGATGACAACCATATCAAGATCACAAAGCATTGAGACAGACATGAGGTTGAACCCGAGGGATTCGACAAGCATCACCTTGTCCATGTGTCGGTCCTTGGAGATTGCAACCTTACCTAGACCCAATACTTTGCTTTTTCCTTTGTCAGCGTAGGTGATATGCTTCAGATGAGATGGGGCAAGTGGCATATTCATCAGTAGACTCTTGTCACCAGTCATGTGGTTGGTGCATCCACTATCGAGGACCCACTCAGTAGTTTTTGGAGTTTCATCCTGCAGATGAATTAGTACAACTTACGAACTCATATGCTTCAGAGTGAAGAATATGACATCAAATTCATCAGGTAGAATTTCATCACACAACATAGTAAGTAAAGCAGTGTGAGGACGTGAGAAATGAGGAACTCATTTCTGCATGATTAGCTTGCATCCTTTCAAGCATTTCCTCAGGTCTCCAGCAAATTCATCAGACGTTCAAGTTCGTCTGGAGACCTGACCCTGCATAAGAAGTTAGTTCAATTTCTTCACCACCCACATCTGGAGGGGTGGCAAAGAGTTCATCATTCTGCGAGCTCCATATGAGAAGGGAGGCATTGAAGCTAGTGCACTTCGTTTCACAGGACTAGGGTTAGAGTACTCATATGAATAAGCAGAGAAATTCTTCGAGGACTTATGAACATAATGATTTGAAGAATAATGCACATATTCAGAACTCTTAGATTTTTCCTACGAAACAGATGCATTAGCACGAGAATGATACTTTTGACCATTTGAGGAATTTGGTCCAAGTGAAGACTTTGGTCCATATGAGGAATTTGATCTGGGGTTCCTTTTCTTCATGGGTGGTGTCGTGAGGACATTCACTTGAAGATTTTCCAAGCAGCTCTTAGGAACCCAGATTTTCCTTATAGGTGAACCGTTCCTGCAGTTAGTTCCAACAAATCTGGCAAATACTTCACCTTTCTGATTTTTGAAGAATTTGTAGTTGGAGTCAAGTGACTCATCAAAGGAATATGAAGTTTCACAAGTAAAGCCAGATAAAGTGGATGGATCCACAGGAGGTCCTTTTGCAGCAACCCATGAGGTTTTGGGGTATTGCTCAGGTGTCCAGTAGGATCCATCAGCATTGAGTTTCCTCTCAAATGCAATACCCTCTTGTTGGAAATATGCCCTAGAGGCAATAATAAATTGGTTATTATTATATTTCCTTGTTCATGATAATTGTTTATTATCCATGCTATAATTGTATTGATTGGAAACTCAAGTACATGTGTGGATACATAGACAACACTGTGTCCCTAGTATGCCTCTAGTTAACTAGCTCGTTGATCAAAAGATGGTGAAGGTTTCCTAGCCATGGACATGAGATGTCATTTGATAACGGGATCACATCATTAGGAGAATGATGTGATGGACAAGACCCAAACTATAAACGTAGCATTTGATCGTGTCAGTTTATTGCTATTGTTTTCTGCATGTCAAGTATCTGTTCCTATGACCATGAGATCATGCAACTCACTGACACCGGAGGAATACCTTGTGTGTATCAAACGTCGCAATGTAACTGGGTGACTATAAAGATGCTCTACAGGTATCTCCGAGGGTGTCTGTTGGGTTGGCATGGATCAAGACTGGGATTTGTTACTCCGTGTGACGGAGAGGTATCTCAGGGCCCACTCGGTAATACAACATCACAATGAGCCTTGCAAGCAATGTGACTAAAGTGTTAGCCACGAGATCTTGTATTACGGAACGAGTAAAGAGACTTGCCAGTAACGAGATTGAACTAGGTATAGAGATACCGACGATCGAATCTCAGGCAAGTAACATACCGAAGAACAAAGGGAACAACATACGGGATTAATTGAATCCTTGACATAGAGGTTCGACCGATATAGATCTTCGTAGAATATGTAGGAACCAATATGGGCATCCAGGTCCCGCTATTGGTTATTGGCCGTAGAGGTGTCTCGGTCATGTCTACATAGTTCTCGAACCCGCAGGGTCTGCACACTTAAGGTTCGGTGACGTTTCGGTAGATTTGAGTTATGCATGTTGGTGACCGAAGGTTGTTCGGAGTCCCGGATGAGATCACGGACATCATGAGGAGCTCCGGAATGGTCCGGAGGTAAAGATTGATATATAGGAAGTCCCGTTTTGGCCACCGGAAAAGTTTCGGGTATTTCCAGTAGTGTACCGGGAGTGCCGGAGGGCCATCGGGAGGGGCCACCCACGCCGGGAGGCCACATGGGCCTAAAGGGAGTTGCACCAGCCCTTAGTGGGCTGGGCAAGACAGCCCTATAAGGCCCATGCGGCTGGAATTAAGTGGGAAGGAAAAACCCCAAAGAAAAGGGAAGGGGAAACAAATAAGGAAGGAGTCCTAATTGGACAAGGAAAAGTGGAGGAGTCCACCTCCTCCTCCCTGGTTCGGCCGCACCTAGGGTGGAAACACTAGGGTGCCAGCCCCCTCCCCCTCCCTCCTATATATACTAGAGGGGAGAGAGGGCCAAACACCCGAAGCCACGGTGCAGCCCTCTCTTCCCCCGTCTATACGGTTTTCCTCAAATCTGTTTTTGTCGGTGCTTAGGCGAAGCCCTGCCGGAACAGCTCCACCACCACCCCCACTATGCCGTTGTGCTGGCGGAGAACTCGTCTATCTCTTTGCTCTCTCTTGCTGGATCAAGAAGGCGGAGATCGTCATCAAGCTGTACGTGTGCTGAACGCGGAGGTGCCGTCCGTTCGGTACTTGATCGGGACGGATCGTGATTGGATCGCGGGACGCTCGGTGATTTGGATCACGAAGACGTTCGACTACATCAACCGCGTTTCTTAACGCTTCCCTCTTAGCGATCTACAAGGGTATGTAGATTCACTCTCCCTCTCGTAGATTCTCATCACCATGGATAGATCTTGTGTGTGCGTAGGAAAATTTTTGTTTCCCATGCAACGTTCCCCAACAGTGGCATCTGAGCTAGGTCTATGCGTAGATGAGATCTCGAGTAGAACACAAAGGAGTTTGTGGGCGTTGATATTCACATTGCTTCCCTCCTTAGTCTTTTCTGATTCAGCGGTATTGTGGGATGAAGCGGCTCGGACCAGCCTTACTCGTCCACATACGAGAGACCGGTTCCATCGACTGACATGTAACTTTGTTGCATAAGATGGCTGGCGGGTGTCTGTCTCTCCCACTTTAGTTGAATCGGATTCGACAGAGGCGGTCCTTGTAGAAGGTGAAATAGCAACTTTTATATCACCGTTGTGGTTTTTGCGTAGGTAAGAATCGTTCTTGCTAGATACCCGTAGCAGCCACGTAAAACATGCAACAACAATTAGAGGACGTCTAACTTGTTTTTGCAGGGTATGTTGTGATGTGATATGGCCAATTACATGATGAGATATATGTGATGTATGAGATGATCATGTGTTGTATAGAATATCACGACTTGCATGTCGATGAGTACGGCAACTGGCAGGAGCCATAGAGTTGTCTTTAATTATTGTATGACCTGCGTGTCAATCATTAAGCGCTATGTAATGCTTTACTTTATCGCTAAACGTTAGCAATAGTGGTGGAAGCAACAGTCGGCGCGACAACCTCATGGCGACACGTTGATGGAGATCAAGATGATGGAGATCATGGTGTCATGCCGGTGACGATGGAGATCATGCCGGTGCTTTGGAGATGGAGATCAAAAGCACGAGTTCATGGCCATATCATGTCACTTATGATTTGCATGTGATGTTAATCCTTTTATGCATCTTATTTTGCTTAGGACGACGGTAGCATTATAAGGTGATCCCTCACTTAAATTTCAAGATAAATTGTGTTCTCCCCGAGTGTGCACCGTTGCGAAAGTTCGTCGTTTCGAGACACGCCGTGATGATCGGGTGTGATAGACTCTACGTTCACATACAACGGGTGTAAGCCATGTTGCACGTGCGGAACACTCGGGTTAAACTTGACGAGCCTACCATGTATAGACATGGCCTCGGAACACAAGAGACCGAAAGGTCGAACATGAGTCATATAGTAGATATGATCAACATAAAGATGTTCACCATTGAAACCACCTCAACTCACGTGATGATCGGACTTGAGTTGGTGGATTTGGATCATGTGACACTCGAATGACCGGAGGGATGTCAATTTGAGTGGGAGTTTTTTAAGTAATATGATTAACTAAACTCATTATCTTGAACAATAGTCTAAGTTGTCTTTGCTATATTTATGTTGTAGATCATGGCTTGCGCAGTAGCCCCCCTAAATTTTAATGTGTTCCTAGAGAAAGCTAAGTTGAAAGATGATGGAAGTAACTTTGTGGACTGGGCCCGTAATCTAAGGATTATCCTTACGGCTTCCCAGAAGGCTTATGTCCTTGATGCACCGCTTGGTGATCCACCCGCTCCAGTTGAGTCTCTAGACGTTGTGAACGCCTGGCAGGCTTGTTCTGATGATTACTCAATAGTTCAATGTGCAATGTTGTATGGCTTAGAACCGGGACTTCAAAGACGTTTTGAACGTCATGGAGCATATGAGATGTTCCAGGAGTTGAAGTTTATCTTTCAGAAGAATGCCCGGATCGAGAGGTATGAGACCTCCGATAAGTTCTATGCTTGCAAGATGGAAGAGAACGGGTCTGTTAGTGATCACATACTCAGAATGTCTGGGTACTCCACCCGTCTGGCTGAATTGGGGATGCCCCTTCCGCCAGAGGCTATCACTGACAGAGTTCTTCAATCATTGCCACCTAGCTACAAGAGCTTCGTGTTGAACTATAACATGCACGGGATGAACAAGTCAGTCGCCGAGCTGTTTGCGATGCTGAAAGTCGCTGAGTCTGAAATTCAGAAGGAGCATCAAGTGTTGATGGTCAATAAAACCACTAGTTTCAAGAAAAATGGCAAGGGTAAGAAGGGTAACTCCAAGAAGAGTGGCAAAGCAGTTGCTCCTCCCGTGAAGAAACCCAAGGCTGGACCCAAACCAGAAACTGTGTGTTTTCATTGCAAGGGAACTGGACACTGGAAGCGGAACTGCCCCAAGTATTTGGCTGACAAGAAGGCGGCCAACAACAAACAAGGTATATATGATATACATGTTATTGATGTGTACCTTACCAACTCTCGTTGTAGTGCCTGGGTATTTGATACCGGTGCGGTTGCTCACATTTGCAACTCTAAACAGGAACTGCGGAATAGACGGAGGCTGGCAAAGGACGAAGTGACGATGCGCGTGGGAAATGGTTCCAAGGTTGATGTGATCGCCGTCGGCACGCTCGCTCTTCGATTACCATCAGGATTAGTGATGAACCTGAATAAATGTTATTTGGTGCCTGCGTTAAGCATGAACATTATATCTGGATCTTGTTTATTGCGAGACGGTTACTCGTTTAAATCAGAGAATAATGGTTGTTCTATTTATATGAGTAATATCTTTTATGGTCATGCACCCGATGTGAGGGGTTTATTCTTATTGAATCTCGATAGTAATGATACACATATTTATAACATTGATGCCAAAAGATGTAGAATTGATAATGATAAAACCACTTTCTTGTGGCACTGCCGTTTAGGTCATATTGGCGTAAAACGCATGAGGAAGCTCCATGCTGATGGACTTTTGGAATCACTTGATTTTGAATCACTTGACACATGTGAGCCATGCCTCATGGGCAAGATGACTAAAACGACGTTCTCTGGAACAATGGAACGGGCAAGTGACTTGTTAGAAATCATACATACTGATGTGTGCGGTCCGATGAGCATTGAAGCGCGCGGTGGTTATCGTTACTTTCTCACCTTCACTGATGACTTAAGTAGATATGGGTATATTTACTTAATGAAACACAAGTCTGAAACGTTTGAAAAGTTCAAACAATTTCAGAGTGAAGTTGAGAATCATCGTAACAAGAAGATTAAATTCCTACGATCTGATCGAGGAGGAGAATATCTGAGTTATGAGTTTGGTAGTCACTTAAGACAATTTGGAATTGTTTCACCACTGACACCGCCTGGAACACCACAGCATAATGGTGTGTCCGAACGTCGTAATCGAACCTTATTGGATATGGTGCGATCTATGATGTCTCTTTCCGATTTGCCACTATCGTTTTGGGGTTATGCATTAGAGACAGCTGCATTCACTTTAAATAGGGCACCATCGAAATCCGTTGAGACGACGCCATATGAACTTTGGTTTGGTAAGAAGCCAAAGCTGTCGTTTCTTAAAGTTTGGGGATGTGATGCTTATGTCAAAAAGCTTCAGCCTGAAAAGCTGGAACCCAAAGCGGAGAAATGCGTCTTCATAGGATATCCAAAAGAGACAGTTGGATATACCTTCTACCTCAGATCCGAAGGCAAAGTGTTTGTCGCTAAAAAATGGAACATTTCTTGAGAAAGAGTTTCTCTCGAAAGAATTGAGTGGGAGGAAGATAGAACTTGATGAGGTTGTTGAACCTTTACTTCAACCTGAGAGTAGCACAGTACAGAAAGATGTTTCTGTAGAGCCTGCATCAGTTGAAGAGGAAGTTAATGATGATGATCATGAACCTTCGAATCAAGTTGCTATCGAACCTCGTAGGTCGACAAGGACGTGTACTGCTCCTGAGTGGTACGGCAACCCTGTCTTAGAAGTCATGTTGTTAGACAACGATGAACCTACGAGCTATGGAGAAGCGATGATGGGCCCGGATTCCGAGAAGTGGTTAGAGGCCATGAAATCCGAGATGGGATCCATGTATGAAAACAAAGTATGGACTTTGGAAGTATTACCTGAAGGGCGTAAGGCCATTCAGAACAAATGGATCTTTAAGAGGAAGACGGACGTGGACGGCAATGTCACCGTCTATAAAGCTCGACTTGTGGCAAAGGGTTTTTCACAAGTTCAAGGAGTTGACTACGATGAGACCTTCTCACCCGTAGCGATGCTTAAGTCCGTCAGAATCATGTTAGCAATAGCTGCCTTTTTCGATTATGAAATTTGGCAGATGGATGTCAAAACAACGTTCCTTAACGGTTTCCTTAAGGAAGAGTTGTATATAATGCAACCAAAAGGTTTTGTCGATCCAGAGAATGCTGACAAAGTTTGCAAACTCCGGCGATCCATTTATGGACTGGTGCAAGCATCTCGGAGTTGGAATCTTCGCTTTGACGAGGTGATCAAAGCGTTCGAGTTTATACAAGTTTACGGAGAAGCTTGTATTTACAAGAAAGTGAGTGGGAGCTCTATAGCATTTCTAATATTATATGTAGATGACATATTGCTGATTGGAAACAATATAGAAATGTTGGAAGGCGTGAAGGAATATTTGAACAAGAGTTTTTCAATGAAGAACCTAGGAGAAGCTGCTTTCATATTAGGCATCAAGATCTATAGAGATAGATCAAGACCCTTGATAGGACTTTCACAAAGCACATACCTTGATAAGATTTTGAAAAAGTTCAAAATGGATCAGTCCAAGATGGGGTTCTTGCCTGTTTTGCAAGGTGTGAAGTTGAGTAAGACTCAATGCCCAGTGACTGCAGAAGATAGAGAAAAGATGAGTGTCGTCCCCTATGCTTCAGCCATAGGCTCTATCATGTATGCAATGCTGTGCACAAGACCCGATGTCAGCCTTGCCATAAGTATGGTCGGAAGGTTTCATAGTGATCCAGGAATGGAACACTGGACGGCGGTCAAGAATATCCTAAAGTACCTCAAAAGGACTAAGGACATGTTTCTCGTTTATGGAGGTGATCAAGAGCTCGTCGTAAAGGGTTACGTCGATGCAAGCTTTGACACTGATCCGGATGACTCTAAGTCACAAACCGGATACGTATTTATTCTTAATGGGGGTGCGGTTAGCTGGTGCTGTTCCAAGCAAAGCGTGGTAGCTGATTCTACATGCGAAGCGGAGTACATCGCTGCCTCGGAGGCGGCGAAGGAAGGTGTCTGGATGAAGGAGTTCATGACAGATCTTGGAGTAGTGCCTAGTGCGCTTAACCCAATGACTCTGTTTTGTGATAATACTGGTGCCATTGCTCTGGCCAAGGAACCAAGATTTCACAAGAGGACCAGACACATAAAGCGACGTTTCAATTCCATCCGCGATTACATCAAGGAGGACGACATAAATATTTGCAAAGTACACACAGATCTGAATGTTGCAGATCCGATGACTAAACCTCTTCCAAGGGCTAAACATGAACAACACCAGAACTGCATGGGTGTTCGATTCATTACAATGTAAATCACATAGTGATGTGAGCTAGATTATTGACTCTAGTGCAAGTGGGAGACTGTTGGAAATATGCCCTAGAGGCAATAATAAATTGGTTATTATTATATTTCCTTGTTCATGATAATTGTTTATTATCCATGCTATAATTGTATTGATTGGAAACTCAAGTACATGTGTGGATACATAGACAACACTGTGTCCCTAGTATGCCTCTAGTTAACTAGCTCGTTGATCAAAAGATGGTGAAGGTTTCCTAGCCATGGACATGAGATGTCATTTGATAACGGGATCACATCATTAGGAGAATGATGTGATGGACAAGACCCAAACTATAAACGTAGCATTTGATCGTGTCAGTTTATTGCTATTGTTTTCTGCATGTCAAGTATCTGTTCCTATGACCATGAGATCATGCAACTCACTGACACCGGAGGAATACCTTGTGTGTATCAAACGTCGCAACGTAACTGGGTGACTGTAAAGATGCTCTACAGGTATCTCCGAGGGTGTCTGTTGGGTTGGCATGGATCAAGACTGGGATTTGTTACTCCGTGTGACGGAGAGGTATCTCAGGGCCCACTCGGTAATACAACATCAC
The DNA here is from genome assembly GCA_039707655.1 of Elymus sibiricus. Classification (NCBI taxonomy): domain Eukaryota; kingdom Viridiplantae; phylum Streptophyta; class Magnoliopsida; order Poales; family Poaceae; genus Elymus; species Elymus sibiricus. The sequence continues at coordinate 220,057,307 of CM077663.1, forward strand.
AATGAGCCTTGCAAGCAATGTGACTAAAGTGTTAGCCACGAGATCTTGTATTACGGAACGAGTAAAGAGACTTGCCAGTAACGAGATTGAACTAGGTATAGAGATACCGACGATCGAATCTTGGGCAAGTAACATACCGAAGAACAAAGGGAACAGCATACGGGATTAATTGAATCCTTGACATAGAGGTTTGACCGATATAGATCTTCGTAGAATATGTAGGAACCAATATGGGCATCCAGGTCCCGCTATTGGTTATTGGCCGTAGAGGTGTCTCGGTCATGTCTACATAGTTCTCGAACCCGCAGGGTCTGCACACTTAAGGTTCGGTGACGTTTCGGTAGATTTGAGTTATGCATGTTGGTGACCGAAGGTTGTTCGGAGTCCCGGATGAGATCACGGACATCACGAGGAGCTCCGGAATGGTCCGGAGGTAAAGATTGATATATAGGAAGTCCCGTTTTGGCCACCGGAAAAGTTTCGGGTATTTCCAGTAGTGTACCGGGAGTGCCGGAGGGCCATCGGGAGGGGCCACCCACGCCGGGAGGCCACATGGGCCTAAAGGGAGTTGCACCAGCCCTTAGTGGGCTGGGCAAGCCAGCCCTATAAGGCCCATGCGTCTGGAATTAAGTGGGAAGGAAAAACCCCAAAGAAAAGGGAAGGGGAAACAAATAAGGAAGGAGTCCTAATTGGACAAGGAAAAGTGGAGGAGTCCACCTCCTCCTCCCTGGTTCGGCCGCACCTAGGGTGGAAACCCTAGGGCGCCAGCCCCCTCCCCCTCCCTCCTATATATACTAGAGGGGAGAGAGGGCCAAACACCCTAAGCCACGGTGCAGCCCTCTCTTCCCCCGTCTATACGGTTTTCCTCAAATCTGTTTTTGTCGGTGCTTAGGCGAAGCCCTGCCGAAACAGCTCCACCACCACCCCCACTACGCCGTTGTGCTGGCGGAGAACTCGTCTATCTCTTCGCTCTCTCTTGCTGGATCAAGAAGGCGGAGATCGTCATCAAGCTGTACGTGTGCTGAACGCGGAGGTGCCGTCCGTTCGGTACTTGATCGGGACGGATCGTGATTGGATCGCGGGACGCTCGGTGATTTGGATCACGAAGACGTTCGACTACATCAACCGCGTTTCTTAACGCTTCCCGCTTAGCGATCTACAAGGGTATGTAGATTTACTCTCCCTCTCGTAGATGCTCATCACCATGGATAGATCTTGTGTGTGCGTAGGAAATTTTTTGTTTCCCATGCAACGTTCCCCAACACCTCTTTCCTAGGGTTCCTGTTCAGAATCTGCTTTTTGAGCACATCGCAAAGGGTTTGATACCCTTTGAGACTTTTGTACATGCCTGTCACATACAATTCCTTCAACCCTGCATTTTCATCAGTGATACTTGTGGTATCCTCAGATGAGGAATTTGTGACCACAGGGATAGTTGAAGAATTTGCAGCAATAGAAGCATTTGAACATTCAGGTGAAGAATTAGCAGTTTCACGTTCGATGCATTTCATACATGGTGGAACAAATTCTTCCTGAGCGGTACTGATCTGTTGAGCCAGTAAGGAATCGTTTTCCCTTTGGAGATCCTCATGAGACACTCTTAGTTTCTCAAGATCTTGCTTTCTTTGAAGAAATTCATAAGAAAGCTTCTCATGGTTAACTAAGAGAGCATTATGATGACTCTGAAGGTTATCATACTTTGTCTGAAGACTTTTGAGATCATCAGACAGAGTTTGAGTCCGATCCACTTCCTCATTCAACAGATCATTGCTTTTGTCTAGCAGTTTCTGAAGCTTTTCAAGTGCACTTTGTTGCTTAGTGGCAATATTAGCAAGTTTGGCATAGCTAGGTTTCACATATTCATCAGATTCACCTTCACTTGATTCAGAAGAAGAGTGATGCTTGTGTACCTTGGAACCTTTTGCCATGAAGCAATAGGTGGGAGCGTAATCATCATTGCTGACGTCAGAGTCGTTGGAGTAGTCATTTTCTTCATCATTGAAGATGGACTTGCTGACGAAGGCAGTAGCGAGAGCAAGGCTAGCAACACCTGATTCTGACTCCACCTCAGATTCTTCCTCTTCTTCATATTCTTCAGATTCTTCTTCAGAATCCATTTCCTTGCCAATGAAATCCCGAGCCTTTCTGGAACCATTCTTCTTGTGCGATGAGGATTTTGAAAATGAGGACTTTGAAGTTGAGGACTTTGAAGATTTCTTCTTTTTCTTCGAGTCATCAGAACTATAGTCCTTGTATTTCTTCTTCTTTGATTCTTTTTCCCAGAGAGGACAGTCAGAGATAAAGTGACCAAACTTCTTGCATTGGTGACAAGTTCTCTTCTTGTAGTCGCTTGAGGAATCTGATTTCCTCAAACCACTTTTTGATGACTTTCCAAATCGGCCTCTCCTTGAGAACTTCTGGAATTTCCTCACGAGCATTGCCAGCTCCTGACTCGGTTCTTCAGGATCACCAAGGCTACTATCAGAATCTTTGTCTTCGGATGAGGAAATTGCTTTTGCCTTCAGAGCACGAGATCTTCCATAGCTTGGTCCGTAGAGGTCTCTCTTCTTAGCTTGTTGGAATTCATGAGTATTGAGTCTCTCAAGTATATCAGCAGGATCAAGTGACTTGTAGTCTCCACGTTCTTGAATCATCAAGGCCAGAGTATCGAATGAGGAATCAAGAGATCTTAGCAGTTTCTTCACCACCTCGTGGTCGGTGATGTCAGTGGCACCCAGAGCTTGAAGCTCGTTGGAGATATCAGTGAGACGATCAAAAGTTTGCTGAACATTTTCATTGTCGAGTCTTTTGAAGCGGTTGAAGAGATTGCGAAGGACATCAACACGGGAGTCACGTTGAGTGGAAACACCTTCGTTGACTTTGGACAGTCTATCCCAGATAAGCTTAGCAGACTCCAAAGCACTCACTCTGCCATACTGACCTTTGCTCAGATGGCCACAGATGATATTCTTCGCTTGTGAATCAAGTTGCTTGAATCTCTTCACATCAGCAGCGTTGATCGTGGGAGTAAAGGAGGGAACACAATTTTCCACAACGTACCAGAGATCGTTGTCAATAGCCTCAAGATGCATGCGCATCTTGTTCTTCCAGTAGGGATAGTCCGACCCATCGAAGGTAGGACATCCTACGGAAACCTTGATCATACCTGCAGTCGACATAACTAGAACTCCAGGTGGTTAAACCAAAATCACACAGAACAAGGGAGTACCTTGCTCTGATACCAATTGAAAGTGCGTTATATCGACTAGAGGGGGGGTGAATAGGCGATTTTTACAAATTCATCACTGAGGAATTTCACCTTGAGGAATTTGAAATGTGATGAATAACTAGCAGTGGAATAAATACTCAAGTGCATGAGAAACATAGCAGTAGCATAGTCATCATGATGAAATAAAGCATGCACAGATTACAGGTAGCGTGATACAGGATAAGCAGGTGAGGAACAAGGTAGCTTGAAGAATTTGAGGTGAGGAAATTCAGAAAGTCTTCAGTCAAATTCTTCAAACAGTAACGATCAATTTCATCAACAAGTATACGAGGAAATTAAAGGGTTGAGGAAATGGAACCAGGTAGCTCGATGAAGACAATGGTTTGATGACCCAGTTCCAACTGTTGTGACAGTCGTACGTCTGGTTTGGAGCGGCCTGGTATTTAAACCAGAGGCACACAGTCCCAGGACACACAGTCCTTACCGTATTCTCCTTGAGCTAAGGTCACACAGACCTCGCCCAACACTCGTGGTAAGTCTTCAGGGTAGACTTCCAAAACCCTCACAAACTGGTCACCCGGCAATCCACAATTGACTGCTGGATGCTCTAGACCAAGGTCACTTCGTGATCCCCAATTGACTGCAGGATGCACTAGACCATGACGCCTAACCGTCTAGAAGATACAAAGTCTTCAAAGGTAACAAGCGTCGGTTCCACACAGGAACAATTTCTTCAGTGATGCTCAATCACTTTGGGTTGGTGGTTTGGTTTTGGGGTTTTTCCTCACTGATGATTTTCGCTCAAAGTCCTCGAGGAATGGGATGCTCTCAAATGACAAGTGTCAGTTCTCTGTCGGAGCAGCCAACCAACTAGTGGTTGTGGGGGGTGGCTATTTATAGCCAGGGTGCAACCTGACATGATAAGACATAAATGCCCCCAATGATATGACCGTTATGTGGATAGGATGATTGGGGACAGCTGGCGCTTAGCACAGCAACGGTCGGAATTTCGAACTATGAAAGTCCTCAGGCTTATCATGTTCCTCACTTGTAGGCAATTCGCACTGGTGAAATCCTAACTCCTCAGTCAGACCAATTTCCTCAGAGACCAGAAGATCATCGTCTCTGTCACTGAAGAACTTGACTGAACTGCAAGAGATTTCCAAAGGCTTCACTCGAAGGATTGGATAGGTTGAGGCTTTTGAGTTGAGCATCAGTTGGAAATTTTCCTTAGTATTACCTCGGCCCCCTTTAACAGTACGGTGTTTCCTATGACTCAAAGAAAGGAAATGAAACTACGAAAACAAAAGTCTTCACGCTTCATAGTCCTCGTTCATATCTTCAAGGTCACACCAACTTCTTGTTTTTCAAAGTCTTCAGGGAATACCAAAGTCTTCAGCAAAGTCTTCACCAAAGTCTTCAGTTGAAGACATTCATTTTTAGGGGTCGATAATCTCCGAATGTATCAAACTCCTCAGCGACTTATAGAGCCTGTGTACACTTACAAACACATCAGTCTCTTAACCTATAAGTCTTCAATACACCAAAATCACTAAGGGGCATGTAACATCCCAAAATTTCAATTTTGGAATGTTATGTAATATAGTTAAGCATCACATCATATTGTTTGCATAATATCTGTGAGTGAATAAAAATCTGGAGTTCTTATTTGAAATATGGAAATTCATTTCTATTCTTTTGCTTTTGCTTTTCAAAAATTTGCAAACCCCTGAAATATTTCAAATAGGAGAGGAGGAACATGACCCTCCACACCAGGGGTATTTGTATGAAACTTTTGAACTATAATAACCAGGGGGTTATTTGAAAAATATTTGCAAAAGATATAAATCAAATTTGGGCATTTCTGAAAAATACTGTTTTAAAAAGTATTTTATTTGTCCGTGGAAAAATGTCCATCGTGTAGCATTTATTTTTCTGAATATTTTGGTATATAATACCTCTATATTTTACCCTATCTACTCCTTCCTTTCTTTGTTTTCTTTCCTGTTTTTAAATAAAAGGAAAAAGACTTTAAAACGGAAATGTACCCGCAGCCCATTTGGAATAGGAGCCGGCCCAGGATCCCTTCGCCAGATCCGATTTGATTCGGATCGGCCGCCCGATCGTTCTGCCCCCCTCTCTTCTCTCACTGACGCCCCGACCCCACCACCCGTTCGATCCCACCGTCGCCCCTCTCCTTCCTTCCTCCCTCCCTTTCCTTCTGTCGCCGGAGCCGCACCGGATCCGACCGGATCTCCCTCTCCCTTGCCTAATCTTCGCTCCCGAGGCCCCCTATAAATAGAGGAGCTCCTCCTCGTTCGGTTTTTGCCCAACATCCCGAGCTTCCCTCGCCAGAACGCCGCCCCACCATCGCCGGAGTTCGGCCCCAGCCGAAGCTCTCGGAGCTCGTGGTGCTCACCCCCCCTCGCCCCCGACCACCGCCGACGACGCCAGACGACGCCGGAGCTTCGCCGCCATCCTCTGGACGCTTCCACCATCGCCAGAGACCATCGGAGCCACCTCCCCGACCTCTTCTTCGCCTCGGCCGCCGACGACCTCGCTGGAATTCTCTGTGAGCACCCCCTACCCTCTCTCGCCCGTTCGATCTAACCCCTACGGCCTAGATTAGAAGTAGCATACCCCTTCGGTTAAACCAAATAAACCAGCCGGTTTTCTTTTAGTTTATTTTAACCAAAACGTTATGTTCTATTCTGTGAACGTTCACTAGTTTAGTTAACAAACGCACCCCTCTAGCCTACCAGAAGCCGCCACGTAGCATGTTCGTAGTTTAGGTTTTTCTTTTATTTCTATTTTTAGTTTCTGAAACAGAATACAACCAGTTTTTGTTTTGTGAATATCTCCTAGAATATTAGGAGTTTTTAGTTGTTTCTTTTTGCAGAAGTTCACAAATTTTATGTAGTTTATGCCAGTAACTTTAGATTTCAAATTATGGACTTTTAAATTTGAATTCTTTTGAATTTGCTCAAATCACTAGAATCTGATTTCCATGAGTTTAAAATTAGATTTCTGAGTGAAACTTTTTGCCACTGTTTTGTATTAGTTAGTTTTATCACCCTGTTCAATTTGGGAATTTTTAGTATATTTTAAAATAGTGTTTTTAGCAAAACAGATTCTGTTTAGTTTCTTTTAGGGTTAATTTGTTTTATTTTGTTCTAGTTTGTTTTGATTCTGTTTTATTTTAACTTTCTGTCATATTTCTTTTAGTTTTATGTTGTTTAGCATTAGGTGATTTATTTTATGTTAATAAAAATATTTTTATTGTTTTGTTCTTTGTTTTAGTAGGAAAACATTGTTTCCACTTTATGTGGTGTTTTATAATATGTTTATAATAGTTCTTTTTGCATAAAAGATTTATGGTGAAATACTTTCTGTTTTCTAATAAAAATTTATTTTTCCTTTCTGTTATTTATATATTAGTTGCTGAAAACAATTCTTGTCTTGTTTTGTTTTAGTAGAAGCTTTGCCACAAAATTTGAGAGGCTTTCTATTTGTTTTGGTTTTCTTTTCTTTTGATTGTGCTATTGATTGTTTTAGTATTATTAGTTTACCTTGCTGTTAGTGTAAGTTGTGTTATGGTTATGTTGATTGTGTAATTGTTTGATTCGTTAGATCATCCGGAGTGCGAGGCTTGTTATCTAGAGTCACTCGAGTACGAAGATCGTCAGCAAGGCAAGTTCACATTGATCATGTTATTACCTATGTTTTCAAATTGCATTAGTTCTACCCTTCCACCCATTGCATGCAAAGTAGGTACTTGGAAATTTGGTTACTTGAGTAGTATCATGTGGTAGGTACCCCAACACCCTTGTTACTTTGACCCGGGGCGTTATTTTATTTTGCTATGCTTTTAGTAGACGGGGTGTGGTTGAGTGTTTCATGAGTGTTGTGAGAACTTAATGATAAAGACTCAAGACTCCAAGAATTTTCAAGACCTCAAGATGCAATACACCTCTGGGTGGATGACGGTATGAACGGCACCCTGGAGAAACCAGTGGATTTGCCTAGATGATGCTGGAGAAGCGCCAGTATTCATGCGGAAAGGTCCACCCAGGCACAAAGAGATGGATGGATACTTCAAGACTCGAGGCTTACCTGCACAGCCACAAGACATTATGGGCTCTGGCTTGGTTGGACATCGTGGCGACTCTGGACGGGCGGTGCTACGAGAAGTAGACGAACGGTAGGAAAGGATGGGCACCGACAGTGTCTCAGAGGAACCCTTTAGAAGACCATGTTTTGATCATCCGGTTCTCAAACACACTGCAGTGCGAGGACTTCAACGGAGGCGATCAAATCTTGTGGGGAACGTGTGCAAAACTCTGCAGAGTACCAAACCTAATCGATTAGCGGTGTCCACGGTCATGGACAACTTGAGCCAAAGGAACTGAAACTATCAGGAACTCTCAACACAAATAATTATAATGATGTGGGTATTATTGGGTATGAGAAATGGTTGGTGGAACCTTCTCATTAATCAACCAACATGGTAGTAATAATTTTTGCTTTGCCCCTCTCTTGTTGTAGGAAAATTTGCTTTACGCTAAACTTAACTTTCAGCCCCACCTGCCATATATGCATATAGAATAGATGATTATTTTCACCCTCTCTTTTGTGACTTGCCGGCATATTCAACATGCTGACCTACACGGCTGTAACGTATCATGTTGCAGAGTACTTTTCCGACCAGGAGTAAGGATACGCTCTACGCTCGGTGAGATGCCCTTGGAGTCAGATGGACTCAACTACCTTTGAAGCTTCCGCAAGATTTTGATTAGTTTATCTCATGAGTTGGCCTTCAGCCACTTTATTGTAATCCTTATTGTAATAAAGGACTCGATATGAGATTTCGATTAATAAAGCAGTTGTGATTGAACTCTTGATATATACATTGATGTACCGTGTGTGTACCAGCATGATCTTGGGATGGTACGGAAACACCGGAGATTCGACCGTTTCGGGTCGGGTCGCTACAGATATGGTATCAGAGCACACGCTGACCGTAGGACGTAACCTCTAGGATTGGAAAAGCCTTAGGAAGAAAATCATTTTTCTTATGTCTTTAAAATTCTCCTATGTTCTCATTTGCTCATTTCTGACTTCTCTCCGATTTTTCCAACATTTTTTAGATGGCCACCTTCCACCCAGTTTTGTTCACAGAGTTTTGCCAGCCGGACGCAACCATGCCTTTCGGCAAAGAGCTGGTGCAGATCACAAAGGACGTAAGGATTGCTCTGCCAAGCATCACCGGGACTGCTATCATGTCTTTTGCAGCAGACACTCGCTACAGGATCGAGGTGCATATCCCCGGAAAGACATTCGGAAATCGCAGAGAGCCCATAAATTTCAAGTTTGTGGCACCCAGCTGGATTCTCGGAAGGAACATGGCGATTCACCGCGCCCTCGGACGTATCCAGGAAGAATATAGAGGCTGTCCCATTTCGCCAGGACTCAGCATGGTCTGCCGCAGATGTGCAGATGGAGAAATCATAAACACCATGACTGAAGACCCCATTCGTGCTTATGTCGAAACATTGGAGACACACATCAGGACCCTGGAGCTCCGTGTATGCAAGGACACGAAGACGATCAAGCAGCTGAAGACCCGTGAACTTGAACTCGAAGATGCAGCACGAGAAGCCCACTACGAGCATGAAGATGAAGTGAAGGACTTCTTAGAGAGGATCAAGAACCTGAAGACTCTCGTTGCAAATCTGGAGGAGCAACTGGACATGGGAGAAAACCTTCACCCTGAAGGTGACGATGCCCCTTTGATCAGCAACCAGGACGACTATGAGGAGAGCACCACCGGAGGAGGACGCACGACCATGGAGTTTTGAGGAGAACTTTAGACATGACCACCATGTATCTTTTATTTTCTCGTTGAATCGTAGGTCGATGTTTCGTTTGTGATGAGACTTGTATCTCGAGTGTGAACCTTTTGAGTTGAATAAATGAATGAGTGTTTGGTGTGTTAATGTTTGTTGCATTGCATATGGGTAGTGAATTTTCTCTTTAGACCCTTGTTCTATTCTAATTCTCATCACTCTGAAAACACCAGATGCCTCCGAGACGTGACCCCAGCACCAACTTTCCCCCGGAACTCGCCCAACTCATCCAGCAGCAGAATACCTTGATGCAACTGTTGATTCAGAATCAGGCCAACAACAACAACAACCCTCCACCCCAGACCGACAACCTCACCCGTTTTCTGAGGCTGAACCCACCGACTTTCTCCAGCAGCACTGAGCCCATTGTGGCACATGACTGGCTCCGCAAGATGGAGAGGGAACTCATCACCGCTGGATGCACTGAGGCTGAGAAAGTGCGTTTTGCCGCACATCAACTTGAAGGCCCAGCAGCTTCATGGTGGGAGAACTACACCACCACATACCCCATGGCCGGTGTGACTTGGGAGCAGTTCAAGCAGGCTTTCCGCACCGCTCATGTCTCAGCTGGAGCCATGAGTCTGAAGAAGCGTGAGTTCCGCAACTTACGCCAGGGGAATCGCTCTGTGGCCCAATATGTGGACGAATTCAGCATGTTGGCTCGTTATGCACCAGGAGATGTGGCGAATGATGCAGCCAAGCAAGAGAAGTTCCTGGAGGGACTCAACGATGAGTTGAGCATGCAGCTGATTGTGGCTACTTTCAACAACTACCAGGAGCTGGTAGACAAGGCCCTCATCTTGGAGGGTAAGCAGCAGCAAATTGAGAGTCGCAAGAGGAAATATGGATAGGGGAAGTCTTACTCTGGAGCTCAGCAGAAGCCCCGCTACTCCCCGTACTCAGGGAATACCGGATCAGGGACCGGTAAGTATGGAGGACACACTCATGCCGTGCACAACCATGGAGGCCACAACCATGGAGGAAATGGGAATAATCGCCCCAACAATGGCAATTTCAAAAATGGCAATGGAAATGGCAATGGCAACCAGCACCGTCCCGCCCCAGCTCAGAAGGATCTGAGCCATATCACCTGCTTCAAGTGCCAGAAGACAGGGCACTATGCCACTGAATGTCCCCAGAACAAGCAGGGAAATGGAAACGGCAATGGCAACGGCAACTCATCAGCTAAGAAGCCCAATCCATTTCCCCGTGCTCAGGTGAACCACATTGATGTGGAGGAAGTCTATGATCAGCCCGAGACTGTGGTTGGTAAGTTTTTGTTGCATTCACGTCCTGTATTGGTACTTTTTGATTCTGGTGCAACTCATTCATTCATATCAAGGGTAGTTGTGGAAAAGTACGGTTTGCCCACTAGAACCCTTAGTCAGCCCATTAAGGTCAGTTCCCCAGGAGGCATGATGACGGCAGGGATAGGATGCCACGCATTGAAACTCAACATTGGTAACCATGTATTTCCCACCGACCTCATCGTCTTAGAGTCACAGGGATTGGATGTAATCCTAGGCATGGATTGGATGACCAAGTATGAAGGAAACCTTGACTGTCCCAGCAAGTCTATTTTGCTCACCACCCCAGAACAGAAGAGGATTAAGTATGTATCCCGACGCACACCGAAGAGTACGCGGGTGAATTCCCTTACAGGGGTTGTTCAGGAGGAAATGCCGGTAGTACAAGACTTCCCAGATGTATTCCCGGAGGAATTGCCAGGCATGCCATCGGATAGAGAGATTGAGTTCCTGATTGAGTTATTGCCAGGGACAACCCCAATATCCAAGAGACCCTATAGGATGCCCGCAAATGACTTAGAAGAAATCAAGAAGCAGATTAAGGAGTTATTGGACAAGGGGTATATTCGCCCAAGTTCTTCACCTTGGGGAGCCCCAGTTCTTTTGGTAGAGAAGAAGGATAAAACCTTGAGAATGGTAGTCGATTATCGTGCATTGAACGAGGTGACTATCAAGAACAAGTACCCTCTGCCGATGATTAACGACTTGTTTGATCAACTAGTTGGAGCCAAAGTGTTCTCCAAGATCGATCTTCGATCAGGGTATCATCAGTTGAAAATTCGTGAACAGGATATACCCAAAACAGCCTTCACCACAAGGTATGGCCTATATGAGTATACAGTCATGTCCTTTGGTTTGACTAATGCTCCTGCCTATTTCATGAGTATGATGAACAAGGTATTTATGGAATATCTGGACAAGTTTGTCGTGGTGTTCATCGATGATATATTGATATTCTCCAAGAGCGAGGAAGAACACAAGGAACACTTGCGTTTAGTTCTGGAGAAGCTCAGAGAGCATCAGTTATATGCCAAGTTCAGCAAATGCGAATTTTGGTTGAAGGAAGTTGGATTTCTTGGACACATTATTTCTGGAGATGGAATAGCCGTGGATCCTGCTAAGGTTGCAGCAGTTACCGAGTGGAAGTCACCCACCTCAGTTAAGGAGATCCGCAGTTTCCTCGGACTTGCCGGATATTATCGGAGGTTTATCGAGAACTTCTCGAAGATAGCCAAGCCCATGACGGAGTTATTGAAGAAAGAGTCTAAGTATATTTGGACCGAGGAATGTGAGACCAGTTTCCAGGAGTTGAAGAAACGTTTGGTCACAGCCCCAGTGTTGATTTTGCCGAACATTCGGAAGGACTTCCAGGTTTATTGTGATGCTTCACGTCAAGGACTTGGAGGAGTACTCATGCAAGAGGGAAAAGTTGTAGCATATGCATCCCGACAGCTACGACCTCATGAGTTGAACTATGCCACCCATGATTTGGAGTTAGCAGCCGTAGTGCACGCACTCAAGACCTGGAGACATTTCCTTATCGGAAATAGTTGTGATATTTACACTGATCACAAGAGCCTGAAGTATATCTTCACGCAGAAGGAGTTGAACCTCAGACAGAGGAGATGGCTAGAGTTGATCAAGGACTATGACATGAGATTGCACTACCATCCAGGGAAGGCAAATGTTGTAGCAGATGCTTTGAGCCGTAAGAGTTATGTGAACACACTCATAGCAGGAGGATTACCCCAGGAGTTAGCCGACGATCTCAGAGAGCTCAAATTGGAGATAGTTCCAAGAGGATATGTTGCCACACTAGAGATTCAGTCCACTTTGACCGAAAGAATTCGTGAAGCCCAGAAGACGGACAAGGCAATAGCTGAGATAAAGCAAAGAATAAAGGATGGGAAAGCTAAAGGTTTTCGTGAGGATGAACACGGAACCCTATGGTTTGAGGACCGTATCTATGTGCCCAATGACCCAGAGCTCAGGAAGTTGATACTTCAAGAAGCCCACGATTCGCCATACTCGATACACCCAGGCAACACCAAGATGTATCTGGACTTGAAGGAAAGTTTCTGGTGGACAGGTATGAAGAAGGATATTGCCGAGCATGTCGCAGTATGTGATGTTTGTCAGCGAGTAAAGGCAGAACATTAGAAACCAGCAGGGTTACTTCAACCTTTGCCGATACCCGAGTGGAAATGGGAGAAGCTTGGTATGGATTTCATCACAGGATTACCCAGGACCCGTTCAGGTTATGATTCCATCTGGGTAGTGGTCGATCGCTTGACCAAGGTGGCTCATTTCATTCCAGTGAAGACCACCTATACCGGTGCTAAGTTAGCCAAAATATATATGACCAGGATCGTATGTCTGCATGGAGTTCCGAGGAGTATCATGTCAGATAGAGGAACACAATTTACCTCAAAGTTTTGGCATCAGTTACATGAAACTTTAGGTACAAGGCTGGAGTTCAGTACAGCATTTCATCCGCAGACAGATGGACAGACCGAGAGAGTCAACCAGATTCTGGAGGACATGTTGAGAGCTTGTGCGCTAGACTATGGGTCTAGTTGGGACGATAACCTACCTTATGCAGAGTTCTCATACAACAATAGTTATCAGACCAGTCTGAAGATGGCCCCTTTCGAAGCTTTATATGGAAGGAGGTGCAGAACACCATTGTTGTGGGATGGTGTGGGAGACCGAAAACTTTTTGGTCCCGATCTTATCCAAGATTCTGAAGAGAAGGTCAAGTTAATTCGTGACCGACTCAAGATAGCCCAGTCCAGACAGAAGAGCTATGCTGATAGCAAACGCAAGGAGGTGACATACGAAGTGGGAGACCGAGCATATCTCCGTGTGTCCCCACTTCGAGGAATCAAGAGGTTTGGTGTTAAAGGAAAGTTAGCACCCCGATTTATAGGCCCCTACAAAATTCTTGAACGTAGAGGCGAAGTGGCATATAAGCTGGAATTGCCGGAAGGATTGTCCGGAGTTCACGATGTCTTCCATGTTTCCCAGTTGAAGAAATGCCATGCTGAGATGGCTGATATTCCTTTGAGATACACAGTACCCCTAGAGGCCATACAGCTTGACAGTGATCTGACCTATGAGGAGAAACCCGTCAGGATCCTCGAGACAGCCAACAGAGTTACCCACAGCAAGATCATCAAGTTCTGCAAGGTTCTGTGGAGTCACCACACCGAGGAAGAAGCCACCTGGGAACGAGAAGAAGATCTTCGTCGAGACCACCCGCACCTATTTTCTAGCCAACCTGAATCTCGAGGGCGAGATTCATCTTAAGGTGGGTAGGTTTGTAACATCCCAAAATTTCAATTTTGGAATGTTATGTAATATAGTTAAGCATCACATCATATTGTTTGCATAATATCTGTGAGTGAATAAAAATCTGGAGTTCTTATTTGAAATATGGAAATTCATTTCTATTCTTTTGCTTTTGCTTTTCAAAAATTTGCAAACCCCTGAAATATTTCAAATAGGAGAGGAGGAACATGACCCTCCACACCAGGGGTATTTGTATGAAACTTTTGAACTATAATAACCAGGGGGTTATTTGAAAAATATTTGCAAAAGATATAAATCAAATTTGGGCATTTCTGAAAAATACTGTTTTAAAAAGTATTTTATTTGTCCGTGGAAAAATGTCCATCGTGTAGCATTTATTTTTCTGAATATTTTGGTATATAATACCTCTATATTTTACCCTATCTACTCCTTCCTTTCTTTGTTTTCTTTCCTGTTTTTAAATAAAAGGAAAAAGACTTTAAAACGGAAATGTACCCGCAGCCCATTTGGAATAGGAGCCGGCCCAGGATCCCTTCGCCAGATCCGATTTGATTCGGATCGGCCGCCCGATCGTTCTGCCCCCCTCTCTTCTCTCACTGACGCCCCGACCCCACCACCCGTTCGATCCCACCGTCGCCCCTCTCCTTCCTTCCTCCCTCCCTTTCCTTCTGTCGCCGGAGCCGCACCGGATCCGACCGGATCTCCCTCTCCCTTGCCTAATCTTCGCTCCCGAGGCCCCCTATAAATAGAGGAGCTCCTCCTCGTTCGGTTTTTGCCCAACATCCCGAGCTTCCCTCGCCAGAACGCCGCCCCACCATCGCCGGAGTTCGGCCCCAGCCGAAGCTCTCGGAGCTCGTGGTGCTCACCCCCCCTCGCCCCCGACCACCGCCGACGACGCCAGACGACGCCGGAGCTTCGCCGCCATCCTCTGGACGCTTCCACCATCGCCAGAGACCATCGGAGCCACCTCCCCGACCTCTTCTTCGCCTCGGCCGCCGACGACCTCGCTGGAATTCTCTGTGAGCACCCCCTACCCTCTCTCGCCCGTTCGATCTAACCCCTACGGCCTAGATTAGAAGTAGCATACCCCTTCGGTTAAACCAAATAAACCAGCCGGTTTTCTTTTAGTTTATTTTAACCAAAACGTTATGTTCTATTCTGTGAACGTTCACTAGTTTAGTTAACAAACGCACCCCTCTAGCCTACCAGAAGCCGCCACGTAGCATGTTCGTAGTTTAGGTTTTTCTTTTATTTCTATTTTTAGTTTCTGAAACAGAATACAACCAGTTTTTGTTTTGTGAATATCTCCTAGAATATTAGGAGTTTTTAGTTGTTTCTTTTTGCAGAAGTTCACAAATTTTATGTAGTTTATGCCAGTAACTTTAGATTTCAAATTATGGACTTTTAAATTTGAATTCTTTTGAATTTGCTCAAATCACTAGAATCTGATTTCCATGAGTTTAAAATTAGATTTCTGAGTGAAACTTTTTGCCACTGTTTTGTATTAGTTAGTTTTATCACCCTGTTCAATTTGGGAATTTTTAGTATATTTTAAAATAGTGTTTTTAGCAAAACAGATTCTGTTTAGTTTCTTTTAGGGTTAATTTGTTTTATTTTGTTCTAGTTTGTTTTGATTCTGTTTTATTTTAACTTTCTGTCATATTTCTTTTAGTTTTATGTTGTTTAGCATTAGGTGATTTATTTTATGTTAATAAAAATATTTTTATTGTTTTGTTCTTTGTTTTAGTAGGAAAACATTGTTTCCACTTTATGTGGTGTTTTATAATATGTTTATAATAGTTCTTTTTGCATAAAAGATTTATGGTGAAATACTTTCTGTTTTCTAATAAAAATTTATTTTTCCTTTCTGTTATTTATATATTAGTTGCTGAAAACAATTCTTGTCTTGTTTTGTTTTAGTAGAAGCTTTGCCACAAAATTTGAGAGGCTTTCTATTTGTTTTGGTTTTCTTTTCTTTTGATTGTGCTATTGATTGTTTTAGTATTATTAGTTTACCTTGCTGTTAGTGTAAGTTGTGTTATGGTTATGTTGATTGTGTAATTGTTTGATTCGTTAGATCATCCGGAGTGCGAGGCTTGTTATCTAGAGTCACTCGAGTACGAAGATCGTCAGCAAGGCAAGTTCACATTGATCATGTTATTACCTATGTTTTCAAATTGCATTAGTTCTACCCTTCCACCCATTGCATGCAAAGTAGGTACTTGGAAATTTGGTTACTTGAGTAGTATCATGTGGTAGGTACCCCAACACCCTTGTTACTTTGACCCGGGGCGTTATTTTATTTTGCTATGCTTTTAGTAGACGGGGTGTGGTTGAGTGTTTCATGAGTGTTGTGAGAACTTAATGATAAAGACTCAAGACTCCAAGAATTTTCAAGACCTCAAGATGCAATACACCTCTGGGTGGATGACGGTATGAACGGCACCCTGGAGAAACCAGTGGATTTGCCTAGATGATGATGGAGAAGCGCCAGTATTCATGCGGAAAGGTCCACCCAGGCACAAAGAGATGGATGGATACTTCAAGACCCGAGGCTTACCTGCACAGCCACAAGACATTATGGGCTCTGGCTTGGTTGGACATCGTGGCGACTCTGGACGGGCGGTGCTACGAGAAGTAGACGAACGGTAGGAAAGGATGGGCACCGACAGTGTCTCAGAGGAACCCTTTAGAAGACCATGTTTTGATCATCCGGTTCTCAAACACACTGCAGTGCGAGGACTTCAACGGAGGCGATCAAATCTTGTGGGGAACGTGTGCAAAACTCTGCAGAGTACCAAACCTAATCGATTAGCGGTGTCCACGGTCATGGACAACTTGAGCCAAAGGAACTGAAACTATCAGGAACTCTCAACACAAATAATTATAATGATGTGGGTATTATTGGGTATGAGAAATGGTTGGTGGAACCTTCTCATTAATCAACCAACATGGTAGTAATAATTTTTTCTTTGCCCCTCTCTTGTTGTAGGAAAATTTGCTTTACGCTAAACTTAACTTTCAGCCCCACCTGCCATATATGCATATAGAATAGATGATTATTTTCACCCTCTCTTTTGTGACTTGCCGGCATATTCAACATGCTGACCTACACGGCTGCAACGTATCATGTTGCAGAGTACTTTTCCGACCAGGAGTAAGGATACGCTCTACGCTCGGTGAGATGCCCTTGGAGTCAGATGGACTCAACTACCTTTGAAGCTTCCGCAAGATTTTGATTAGTTTATCTCATGAGTTGGCCTTCAGCCACTTTATTGTAATCCTTATTGTAATAAAGGACTCGATATGAGATTTCGATTAATAAAGCAGTTGTGATTGAACTCTTGATATATACATTGATGTACCGTGTGTGTACCAGCATGATCTTGGGATGGTACGGAAACACCGGAGATTCGACCGTTTCGGGTCGGGTCGCTACAGGGCACTAGATGCACTTACAATCTCCCCCTTTTTGGTGATTGATGACAAATAGGTTAAGTTTTCAACGGGGATAAACATATGAAGTGTAAGTACAATGTTTGAGGAATTTGATTGCAAGATATAGAAGAACTCCCCCTGAAGATGTGCATATTTGAGGAATTTGCTTTGGACTGCAAATGCACATGGTAGGTTAAACTCATGGAGAACTCCCCCTATATTCACCAAATGAAGGGAGTGGAAGTTGCTTCATGGCTAAAGGCCCCAAGGTATCACACCCCGAGTATCTTGATTTAAATAGTGATGAAGATGATTTGCTTTGTGATGATGACTTGCTCTTTGATGAAACTAGTGATGTTAGTCAAAATGAACTTGATAATTCTCATGCTAGTCAAGATAAGTCAATTGATGATGATAAGATGAAAATAGAACAACTAACTAAAGAACTAAACACTCTTAAGTTAGCTCATGAATCTACTCTTGAAGATCATAGAGAGCTTGTAAGGATTCATGAGAAGCTACGCTTCGAGAAGCTCAACTTGGAGCAAGAGCATGAGTTTCTTAAAGCTATCAATGACGATCTCCGAAAGAAGACTTCATCTTATCTAGCCAAACGACTACTCTTGTCTACATTCATGCAACAAGTTAAAACTAAACAAACTAGTAACAAAGGCAAGAAAGGTTCTTCATCTAGTAGCAACAATAAAAATGCTAAACCTAATGATGTTGCTTCTAGTAGTTCTATTGATTCCACTAATGATGATTCTCTGAGCCAAGTTACACTTGAGCAAGAAACTGCTTTATTGAAAGGAATTATAGAGAAAGGTATCTACAAGAGTCTTGCCGGGTGTAAGCAATTTGAGGAAATTGTACGCAAGCATGGAGGATACCGGAAGAACCATGGTGTTGGCTACTTCAACGCTAATGGAGTTGAATGGGAAGAAGGTCAATACCCCAAGCCCAAGTTTGTTCCTCAAAAGGAGAAGTATGAAAATACTCTTCCCAAGGGAACAAACACTCAAGATGACCTTCCACCACAAGACCACAAGCTCAAGGGGAAGAACAAGCTTCAAGAGGACATTGACTCATATGAAGATGAATCCCTAGCTTTGGTGGAGTGGGTTCCCAAGGCTACTTCAAGCTCAACTTCTACAAAGGCTACTTCAACACCAAGGATCCCCATCAAGTTGATGTGGGTCCCCAAGAAGAAGAACTAGAGAGTTCTTGAGGGGTGACTCCGCGAATGAAATTCACTCACATTCATTATTGGCAAGAACTATTTGCAATCAACATCAACTCTATGCAATAGTTCAAGGAGTCACACATTCCCTCAAAGGTAAGCAAGGGACAAGGTAATCAACAAATCAATGGACATCATTACACATGCTTTGCACTCCATGTCCATAGATATCCGTGTATTTGTCTCTTGTGTGTTGGGACTAACCCATGTAGGTGAGAAGAATATGGAAACAACAAGGATGCTCCCAACTCTTGGTGATCTACATCAACCTTGAGCATCCACCACTACCTCACCAACATGATTCTTCATCGACAAAACCCAAGGTTAGTTTATCCCTCCTATGGGGGGATGTCACATCAAGGGGGAGCTTTACTCTAAGACTTGAGTTAAAGCATCTCTTAGAATGTGACAACATTAAATGCTTTATGTAAAAGTGGTAACCCCACTTGTGCTTAAACGATGAGTATGACCTATGATCAAGTATTCTTACTTGGCTCCTAAGTCAATATACTCATATATAGATGACTTCGTCATCGCCAAAGTGCTTGTTAGATGCTAGTATGTTTGTGCATGTTTGCCATGATTTCATTTGACATCTTATTGTGTGAGCATGTTGGTCTACATTTATTTACCCATTCGAGGACATCCAATTGTTGCTATTTGGTTTTTGATTTATCTTTTGCCAATTGGATGGACAAGAATGCCTAGGACCACTCTCTAGCTATCTATGCTTCCTCACTTCATATTCCATTCATGCTGCATCACAAAATTTGAACAAGTACTTTTCGATCCCTCTGTGTGTGGAGCACTCAGAGTTCCGTATCGACAAAGGACTGACCATTAAAACCTCCCAAGTGCATCTCGGTGGAACCAACCCAAAATTCTCAGTCTCACCGAATGCCTAGGGTTGATCTGGCTTTCAATCTCGGTACTATCGATTCCATATTCTCGGTTACACCGAGTTTCCCTGTCAACTGACAGTTGAGGAACGCGGTGACACCGAAAATTTAGAATCGGTGTCACCGACAGCAAAGGGTATATATGCTGTGGACCCGACGCTTTGAAAATCAATCCTCAAACCGTCGCGCCCCAAAACCCTACGCTGCCGATTCGTTACCCCTGGTCCTCGCCTTGCCTCCCCAAGCGTCTCCGCCGCTGGGATCCTCGCCGTCGACGGGCATCTTCGTCGCCGTAGTGGATCCGTCACCAAGCTAGGGTATGGATCCGGCCCTCCTTGCGCTCCCCGTCTGATTCTCGCACATTGGAGTAGATTTTATCGATAAGCCACAGATTGCAAACCTCCCTACCCTCTAAAAGTTCCTGTAGATTAGCGAACGATTGATTTTTTAGGTTTTGCCGTCCGCCACATGAATCTCGGTAGAACCGATGCAAAAGAATCGGTAGCACCGATTATGTTTTTCTGACCAGCTGAGAACACCTCGGTGGAACCGAGTACTAATTCTCGGTGTGACCGAGAATAGTGCCAAGTTTCTGGAAAGCAGGTTGTTTGTCTCGGTGGGTCCGAAAATTTTGTCTTGGCTGTACCGACATACATTTGGCAGAATGCAAAATTTGAGAAATCTTAGTTCAAACTTTGAAAAATAGCTGCATTTTGTGATGACTCATCTTCTTCTACTCCTCTATATTCTATTCACAGGGTCAGTATGTCAAGTGCCGAGGACAGTGAGAACAACTTCCAAGAGCAGAATATTGTCATGCGTTCAGGCACTAGTCCTGAGTCTAGTTCCTCTTCAGATCCAGGCACCCCCAGTTCTCATGGGTTGCCTAAGGCTGCTACTAGGGCCAGAAAGAAGCTGAATTCAGATGAGGAGGATTCAGATTTTGTGCCAGAGGAAATTCTTGCCAAGAAGCAAGAGAAAGCTGCTAAGAAATCTGCAAATGAAGCCACCTCTTCCAGGAGGACCGTCAGCAAGGTATATGCTAGCTCTGAGGCTATGAGAGCACCTGAGAGTGCTAGGGCTTCCATTACAATTGAGCCCCAAGGAAGTCATTGCCTAAGAAGGTAGGAGAGAAGAAGGCCAGGAAAAGGATTGTCTATGTCATTGGCAGGCAAACATCCATGTATGAGGATCCAGAGAAGACTGCTGGTGCTGCTGCTGAGGAGGAGGAAGAGCAGGTTGTCAAGGCCCCTCCCAAGAAGAAGCAAAATAAGCTTATGGCAGATGCTATGCCAAAGACAGCTACATCTAAGAGCACCAAGTCTGCCCCCAAGAAGGGTGCTGCTGAAAATCCCAAGAGGACATCTAGACAGATTCCATCTTATGAGAAGAACAAGGGAACTACCTCCAGAGTTGAGGATGAGGATGCCATGTCTGCTTTGATGAAGCTTAGACCACACCTTCCTGAACACAATGCCAGCCATCCACTTGCTGAAGATATGAAGAAGAGGAAGGATTCTGGTTTGAGGGCATGGAGAGCTGTTGATCCATATGCCCAAAGGAGAAAGAAAGCTGTGGACTACAGGTTCTACACCAAGGAGCAACAGGATTTCTATGAGACTGTGCTGCTTGACAAGAGTCCAGCTGTGAGTGACATGAGATACGTTGACTGGAAGTATATCAAGGAGAATGAAGACTACTTTCCAAGTGTTCAAGACAACTTTCACTGCATTGGCTTGGATGAGTTTGTTGGCAAAGAGTTTACAGCATGGAATGATGAGATGATCATGCAATTCTACTCCACTGCTCACTTCTATGGAGATGGTAGAATTGTATGGATGACAGAAGGAGCAAGATATGAGTCAACTGTTGATGATTGGGCTGCCATCTTAGGAGTCCCAGAGGTACAGGATGGTGACTTGGATGTCTACTCTGAATCCAAGGAGAACCACAATGCTATGGCTAACATGTATAATGAGATTCCTGCTACTCATGTGAAGTCTCACAAGCTTGGATCTATCTATTTCCTCCAGGCTGGCCTCCGTACCATGAACACCATATTGAGGCATACATTGATGCCCAAGTCAGGAGATGAAAAGATGATTAGAGGCTACTCCATCAACATGCTGATCCATCTTGACAGACACACCAGGATTAGAGTCATGGATTTGATTGTAGAGACAGTGAAGAGGGTTGCTGCTGATCAGAAGCGCTCATGTTGCTATGCACCCTATATCCAGATGCTCATCAACTCCAAGCTGGAGAAGCACATCTTTGCTCTGGACAGACCCCACTTGCCCCTACAGCCAGATTTAGAGGACAACGTTGTGGTGATGGACCCAGAACATCCCACATCAGCTGCAGCTCAAGCACAGGCAGAGGCAGAGGCAGCTAGAGCCACTAGTGCTCAGGTCCCTAGATCCAGGAACGAGCAAATGGATCTCTTGATCTCAACTGTTCAAGGTATGCAGAAGGACATTAAGGACATTCTGAACAATCAAAACAGTCTTGTCAGGATCTTCGAGAACAGGATCAAGACCCTTAATGACAAGGTAGATGGGCTGGCCAAGACAGTCAATGAGCTCAAGAAGGAAGTTGACTCTGTGCCTCTTCCCCACTCTTCTTCTTCTGATGATGATGATGAGGATGACTCTCCTCTCAGGCCAGGCACACACTTCACCACTCAGGCCAGATCAGCCACTGTGCCAGCTCCAGATTTGAAGCCCTCTTCATCAGCACCTGCTACTGTCACCTCAGCTCCATCAGCTCCAGTTCCTCCAGTTGCTACTCAAACTCCATCCAGGACATCAGCTGAGATCTTCGCCGACGCAGTTCTCTCGACTCCTTCATCAACAACCGGAGGAGATCAGCCCAAGAACGTTTAGCTATATCTCTTTGAACTTTTTGGTAACTTGTAGCCAAAGGGGGAGAAGTGTATATAGATCTTTAGGCTTCGAGTGAGAGAGCGTTTGGTTTTTATTGCTTTTTCAAAAACATTTGGTCTTTTGATTTGGATATGTTAAACCTTGTGGTGTTTGATCATACACTTGATGTGTGTTGCTACTATTTCCTATCTTTATGCTACTTATGAGATGATCTTTCACCTTTGCTTGATTGTGTTGTGCTATGATGTTAATTCGAATTACTCTCGCACACCACCAAGATGTATGTGACATGGAAGAAGTGCCCCATGTACCTAATCGATTGTGCATTTGCATTCAAACGCAAATTCAAAATAATGCACAAATTTAGGGGGAGCTCTTACTTATCACATACTTCTCAAAGCGACGATTATATTCATTGATTATATCATTGTCGAAGCTTTGATCTATATGTTGTCATCAATTACCAAAAAGGGGGAGATTGAAAGCACATTTGCTCCCTTGGTGGTTTTGGTAATTAATAACAACATATAAGTCATTGAACTAATGTTTCCACTAAGTATATTTCAGGAAAAGTTCAATGATAGGATTGGCAAAAGGATTGTGGAGATTGTGGAAATACCCCAAGATGCAAGGAAATGGATTGTCAAAGCTTCAAGCAAGAGGACTCTACATTTTACTTTGTGAAAAATCAGTTTGAGTCCATAGGAAAGCCAATACTATTAAAAGGGGGTAAGGTATTGTTGGTGAACAAAATGCTCATACGTGCACAAGTGATAGTCACCATAAACACCCACAAGCTCTTCCACAAAAGTCTGTCCAAAGTCAAATATCCAAAATCAGTGCAACCAACACTTCCACTCGGTGCCACCGATTCCCATACTCAGACAGACCTAAGCCAAACCCTAACCTTTCGGTGCAACCGATTCTGCTTCGGTGCCACCGAGTTTGGGTTGCCAACTTTCTGTTATGCAGTTTCACAAAATCGGTACCACCGAGTTTGTTGAATCGGCGTCACCGAGATTGGGCAATCTGACCGTTGGTCACCTTATCGGTGCAACCAAGTTTCATATATCGGTCTCACCGAGATTCAAAAGTTACTGCCTTTTGGTCACTTCGGTACCACCGAGATTAACACATCGGTGTCACCGAGTTGGTCATTTTGTGTGTAATGGTTGGATTTTTGGGGATGCCTATATATACCCCTTCACCACCACCTACTCGAAAAAGAAGCACTCGGAACTATTTCATACTTGCCCCATCATATTTTCTGAGAGAGAGCCACCTACTCATGTGTTGAGATCATGCCATTCCATTCCAACCATATGAATCTTGATCTCTAGCCTCCCCAAGTTGCTTTCCACCAATCCCATCTCTTCCACCAAGCCAAATCTGTGAGAGAGTGATTGTGTGTTGAGGAGTCTATCATCTTGAAGCACAAGAGCAAGGAGTTCATCGTCATTACCGAGCCTATTACCTTTTGGAGGGTGGTGCCTCCTAGATTGGTTAGGTGTCGCTTGGGAGCCTCCTACTTCGTGTTCTGGAGTTGAACCAAGAAGTTTGTAAGGGTAAGGAGATCGCCTACTTCGTGAAGATCTACCCATAGTGAGGCTAGTCCTTCGTGGATGAAAGCCGTTATGGAATAGTCAAGGTTGCTACTTCGTGGACCCTTCGTGGGTGGAGCCCTCTGTGGACTCTCGCGACCGTTACCCTCCGTGGGTTGAAGACTCCATAACGTGGACGTACGATAGCACCACCTATCGGAACCACGGGAAAAATCATCGTGTCTACAAATTGCGTTTGATCTTCCTACCCTTCCTTTACTACTCATGCTTGTTGTTACTTTCCGCTGCTATACTCTTAGACATGCATGTGTAGGGTGTACTTGACTTGCCATGAATGTTAAAATCTGCCAACACTAAAAATTGGGAAAAGGCTAGATTTTTATTTGGTCAAGTAGTCTAATCACCCCCCCTCTAGACATACTTTCGGTCCTAAAGACGGTGGTGGTGATACCGTCATTGGAGGAGGACGAGGACATGGAGGGGAGGTTGGCTAGCCGCTAGGCGACACGGGCTTGCTCCTTGGTGAGGTGTCGAGACTTCGCCGCGCTAGCTGCCCTCCGTTGCACGAGGCACTTGGACTCCTTGATGACTGGCCACTATGCCTTGGCATTTTTTTGGCGGCGGCGGTGGGCGCATGTCTCCGCTGAAGTTAGGGACCAAAGAATGATGTCGCATATGATGTTGTCGTCTGAGTCGATGGGCAGAAGCGGCTTGGGAATGGATGTGCATGACCCACAACCGGACCGACTGGATCCATCATGCGGTGATACTCCCCTCAGGAGTCTTTGAGTTTCCCCAAAGAGGAAGGGTGAAGTAGATAGCATCAAAGTTTTCCCTTAGTTAAGAACCAAGATGTATCAAACCGGTAGGAGCTTCTAGGCCAACAAGATAAGCATCACCTGCACACATACAAGATAAAATACTTGCACCCAACGTGACAAGGGGTTGTCAATCCCCTTGTCTTGCCGGTTACAAGGTTAAAAGCAAATATATAAATAGATAGATAAATAGTGGTATAGTGAAACGGCAGATAAAAAGGCGAATAAAGAGACAATTTTGTAGAAGAACATGTTGATGGATGTAGGATCCAAAGTATGTCTAGAGGGGGGGGGGTGATTAGACTACTTGACCAAATAAAACTCTAGCCTTTTCCCAATTTTAAGTGTTGGCAAGTTTTAGCAGTAGTAGCAAGTCAAGTACACCCTACACATGCAAGTCTAAGAGTATAGCAGCGGAAAGTAAAGACATGCACATGAAAGTAAAGGTAGGGAGAGGAAGATCAAACGCAATTGATGACATGAGGATTTTTCCCGTGGTTCTGATAGGTGGTGCTATCGTACGTCCACGCTGATGGAGACTTCAACCCACGGAGGGTAGCGGTCGTGAGAGTCCACGGAGGGCTCCACCCATTAGGGTCCACAAAATAGCAACCTCGTCTATTCCATCACGGCTTCCGTCCACGAAGGACTAGCGTCATTATGGGTAGATCTTCACGAAGTAGGCGATCTCCTTGCCCGTACAAACTTCTTGATTCAACTCCACAACACGAACAAGGAGGCTCCCAAGCGACACCTAACCAATCTAGGAGGCACCACCCTCCAAAAGGTAATAGATGTGGTAACAATGATGAACTCCTTGCTCTTGTGCTTCAAAAGATAGTCTCCTCAACACACAATCAGTCTCTCACAGATTTGGCTTGGTAGAAGAGGTTGATTGGGTGGAAAGCAACTTGGGGAGGCTAGAAATCAAGATTCATATGGTTAGAGTGGAAGGTCTTGATCTCAACACATGAGTCGGTGGTTCTCTCTCAGAAAAATGGATGGGGAAAGTGTAGGTATGTTCTGAGTGCTTCCTCTTTGAGTGAGAGGAGGTGGAGGGGTATATATAGGCATCTCCAAAAATCCAACCGTTACAACATTATTGCCCAACTCGGTGAAACCGGAGTAAAAACTCGGTTGCACCGACTAGTGCAAAATGTGGCAACTTTCGGCTTTTTGGTGAGACCGATATATAAATCTCGGTGGTACCGATATGGGTGACCTAGGCAGATTCCAAATCTCGGTGAGACTGATTTTCAAAACTCGGAAATTCCAATTCTTGAAAATAGGATACCAGAGAGTTGGTCACTAGTTTTGGTTGCACCAAAGTGGAAAGTTGGTGGCACCGAGACTTAGGGTTTTGGCTAGGATCTGTCTAGGGTAAAACTCGATGGGGCCGATTCTAAGAAGTTGGTGGCACCGATTTTAGTGGTAGGGTTTAGACAGAGATTTTTGTGGGAGAATTGCATGTCTATTTTTGGTGGCTGATCTCTAAGCACTTGAGCAACCAGATCATCATAGAAACCTCATCCCCTTTTAATAGTATTGGCTTTCCTATGGACTCAAAAGTGATTTCTCACAAAATGTAAAATGTAGAGTCTTCAAGCTTGTTGCCCATAGATGTTCCTTGCATCTAGGGGATCTTCTCACAATCCTTTTGCCAATCCATTCATTGAACTTTCCTGAAATATACTTGGAGGAAACATTAGTCCAATAAAAAATATGTTGTTATTAATTACCAAAACTACCTAGGGAAAAGTTGTGCTTTCAATGGAGAATATACCCGGGGGCATAGGTTCACTCGTGGCATATATCTCGAAAATAGGCGAATGATATGGTAAACAAATTACAGTTGGGCAATTAAAAATATTGCAATATTTATGACTATGATCATTCATGGCATAATCTCATATAGGCATTACGTCCGTGATAAGTAGACTGTTGATCCAACTGCATCTACTACTAATACTCCACTCCAAAAATGCTAACCAACATGCATATCAAGGTATTAAATTTGCAAGAAATAGAGTATCGCAATAAGAAAGATGACATAATCTAGATAGGAAAATTTCAATCAATATGTCAAAACCCCATCGTTTTATTCTTAGTGGCAACAATACAATACAATACAATTTAATACATTTCTTGGCCCTTATTGTCACTTCATTAGAGCACCACAAGTTTGAACCCACTACTAACCACTACTCTCACTAAATATAAATCAATCGAACTTTGCCAAATAAGATAGATAGATCAGAGAGCATTACAGAGCTATTTACTTATGCAGCAAGAAAACTCAAATATATTCAATTGAAATCAATGAATAATCTGATCATAAAATGACAATTCATCATGTCTCAACAAACACATCACCGATTACATCAAATTTATCTCGATCAAGAATGAACGTGATATTGAAGATCCAAGAGAGAGAGAGAGAGAGAGAGCAACTATTATGGACCCGTAGGTCCTAAAGGAACTACTCACACATGGTCATGGAGCCAGCAAGGTTGATGAAAGAGGCCTCTGGTAATGGCTTACTCCTCTGGCAGGGCTCCATATGGGACCTCTTCGAAACAGAGGCTTGCAACAGCGATAAAATTCTTCTGGAGGCACGACAGACGGTTTCAGTATTTATAAGGAATTATGGTGGTGGAATTGGACTAAGGCGGTTGTTGTGGGCCCAACATGGATGAGGGGCGTGGCCACCCCCCGATCGAGCCACCTATCCTTGTGGGCCCCTTGTGGCTCGTCTCGATCTCTCCTGAAGCTTCATGTGGTTTTTTTTGGCCCAAATCATGTTAAATCGGCAACGTATTTTGCCCTCCTTAGATATTGATTTCTTGTGAAACTAAAAACAATAAGAAAGCAGGAACTGACACTGGCACTAAATTAATAGGTTAGTCTATATATATATATATATATGATAATATAATAGCATGAAATAATCAAAACTATATATACGTTTGAGACGTAACACGTCGCTCTCTGCCTCGCGCGGAAATTGGCCCATGCCTCTGACTCGGATAGTCGTGGCCACATGCTTGGTGGGGCGGGCACGAGCATCCAACACTATCCAGGAGGGGGCTGGAGGTGTCGGGCAACACTGCTTACCTTGTTGCCTCAACGGGGAGGGCGCGAACCGCGATGAGCCGACGTGGCAAGCACGGAGATGGAGTTGCCCTCCAGGCCACAGGGGAGGGCGTAGATCTTGATCTCCCAACTTTGTCCATCCGCTCCCTGCAGAGGGTGATGCGGAGGGTGAGCTTCTCATCGTATGGGGCGGAGCTCGAATCCAACATGACAGAGAGCCTGTCCCAGTCAATGGGGCCAACATCGCTATCGAATCCATCGCCAAAGCCGACCATGATGGGCAAGGAGAGCAACACCTGGGAGGGGAGCAGAGAGGAGAATGGTAGCGGAGCGTATGCGAAAGGCTAGGGTTTGGTCCACGTGGGTATTTTTTCTAAAGGAGGAAAACCCCCGGCCTCTACATCTGAATGATGCGTGCAGCCATATTATTAATGTCGTACACAAGATCTGTGATACATAAACCACTCTAAGAGAGCCAATGTATGATAAAACGAAAAAGATAAATGTGCCACAACCGGTAAAAATAGTACTGGATGACTATACGCCTAGTCTATTATTGGACCGCCATCCAAACCGGTTGTAGATAGCCCATGCTACCATCTTCCAATGGTTGCACCCAATAGACATATGCTCCTTGGCTTCTGCATGGCTGAGTAAGGACCACATACGGATCCAAGACGTGGCTCTGTATATGACCTGCAAATTTTTTAGAATATGTTGCATGTTAAAAATCATGTCGTTTTTGTAGTTCCATATCACCCATAGTAGTGCACATACTCCTATTCGAATATGTCATGCAATATTCTCCTCCATTCCATCTAGCCACGATCCAAATAATGTGTTAATACTATACGGAGGGTTAACATTGAAGGCTACTTGAAGCGTCCGCCATAAGAGTTTGGTGAGCGGACATTTAAGGAAGAGGTGTTTTATAATCTCATATTGATCAGAAAAGCAACATCGCTTACTACCCTCCCATTTCGCTTGAGTAAGTTATCCTTTGTAAGAATCACTTCCTTGTGAACGAACCACATGAATATCTTGATTCTCAAAGGGACTTTAATCTTCCAAATATGACTTGATTTTGTAATTGGACCAGAGTTTATTTCTAGATACATAGACCTGACAGAAAATATACTATTGACGGATAGTTTCCAATGAATCATGTCTAGCTCATTCGAGAGGTGAACATCCATCAACCTCCGCACAAGATGTAACCAACTATCCCATCGGTCTCCCACTAGAGACCTTTTAAACTGGATATTGAGTGGAACAGAGAGCAATATTGTAGCAACATAAGCTTCCTTATGTTGCATAATGTTGTATAGAGAAGGATATTGTGTGGCCAATGGCGTCTCCCTTAACTAAGTACCCTCCCAGAATCTGGTCATGTTCCCATTCCCAATAATAAATTTGGTTCTCTGGAAGAAAGCAACTCTCGTCCTCATTAACCCCTTCCAAAAAGGAGAATAATTAGGTTTAATAGTAACCTGGGATGTAGTTTTTGAATGTAGGTACTTATTCCGCAAAATTTGCACCCACATTCCTTCCTTCTCAACAGACAGCCTATATAGCCACTTGCTAAGCAGACATCTATTCTTGACTTCCAAGTTTTCAATCCCTAGGACACTCTTGTTCTTTGGTCTACAAATAATATCCCATTCGGACAGCCTATATTTTATTTTGCTTTCATCGCATTGCCAGAAAAAACACGATCAATAGAAGTCTAACATTTTCCGCACCCCTACAGGCACTTCAAAGAAAGACAGTAGGAACAGTGGCATGCTTGTCAACACCGAGTCGATCAGAACAAGCCTTCCACCATAAGACATAAGCTTACCCTTCTAGTAGCTTAGATTTTTTTTCAAACCGATCTTCAATGCATTTCCACTCCTCATTAGATAACTTGCGATGATGAATTGATATACCTAAATATGTAAATGGCAGGGATCCCAATTCACATCTAAATAATTGTATGTATGAATCTTGTTCTTCTTTGGATCTCCCAAAACTGAATAGTTCACTTTTATTAAAATGATCTTCAGTCCCGACAACTACTCGACTAGATACAAGACTAGCTTCATATTTCTAGCCTTTGCCATATCATGCTCCATGAAAATAATTGTGTCATCTGCGTATTGTAGCATGGATACACCACCATCCACTAGATGTGGTACTAGCCCACCTATCTGACCATCCTGTTTGGCCCTGCCAATGAGGATTGCGAACATATCTGCCACTATGTTGAACAGAATAGGTGACATCGTGTCATCATTTACCTTAATACCAATGCTGCCCTTTTGCATGAAGGAATCAACCTGCTTCCTCCAGGAATCGTCACAACCCTTCATACGTAATGCTTGTTGAAGGAATGGCAATTTAACCTTATCATACGCCTTTTCGAAATCCACTTTGAATATCACTCCATCTAGTTTCTTTGACTAGATTTCATGTAATGTTTCATGTAAGACAACCACACCCTCTAGAATGCGCATGCTTGACATGAAAGCGGACTGAGTTGGTTGCACCACACTATGTGCAATTCTCGTCAACCGATTTGTAACAACTTTGGCAAAAATCTAGAAGCTCACATTAAGAAGACATATTGGTCTGAACTGCTCGATACGGACTGCCTTCGCCTTCTTTGGCAACAACGTAATCATTCCGAATTTCAAGTGGAAGAGCTGAAGTTGATCATTAAACAAGTCATGGAACATATGTATGAGGTCTCCCTTAATGATATGCCAACACATCTTGTAAAACTCTGCAGGGAAACCATCTGGTCCCGGTGCCGTATTATTTTTTATTTGTGTTATTGCTTCAAAACTCTTTCTCAGTAAATGGTGCAGACAAAATCTCATTCTCGTCTGCCCCTAGCTGATGTACATCCCCAACCTCGCACTCATCAAGTGACACAAAGTTGTCCTCCGGTGCTCCAAAAAGTTGTTTGTAATAGTTAGAGATGTACAACTTTAGGTTCTCATGACCTAAAATTGTACCCTCATCTTGTTCAAGCTGAAAGATCGTCTTCATTCTATGCTTTTCATTTGCAATCATATGGAAAAACTATGTGTTGTCATCTCCCTCGATAACCTGTCGCACTTCGCTCTAAGTGTCCATTTTATTTCTTCTTCTCTGAGAAGTACTCACAACTTCTCCTCGGCCTCTGTCTTTGAATCCTGTTCATTCGCATCTAATAAGATTGTTTCCGCTTTCAAGTCTAACTCATTTATAAGGCGGATCAACCTTTCTTTCTCCACTCTATAAATCCCGCTTTCATTCTTTTCCCATCCTCGCAAGAAATATCGCATGTCTGATCTTATATTGCCATCTATCAATATTAGATCTTCCCTCACTCGCCTTGTCCCATTCCCGGGAATAAGATCGATAAAGCCCTCTCTTTTGAACTACGATAGTTCAAAAGAGAAAACATTCTTGTTGCCCACATGTGTCGCCTCCCCAGAGTCAACAAGCAATGGGGTATGATCCGAAATTCCCCTCTGTAACGCTTGTACTGTTACTAAGGTGAATTTTTGTTCCCACTCTACACGGGTGAGAACTATCATAAGTTGGATTTGGTAATGTGTTCGCCCACATGAGTTATCTACCAGTGAGGTCAATCTCCCTCAGATCCATGTTTTCTATAATAGTATTAAACATGAAAGACCATCTTCCGTCGAAGTTATCATTATTCTTTTCCTCTCTCCTCCTAATTATATTGAAGTCACCTCCTACTAGAATAGGCAACCTCTCATCCCCGTATACTCGCACAAGATCCGTCGGGAAATACGGTTTAAGTTGAGGTTGCGCCTCTCCATAGATAACCACCGTGGGTTTTATGTGAGGTCGGGGTGGGCCAGCATGGGTCGGTCCAACATGGTGGTCGTGTTCAGTCCTCTTCAGATCAGTATCCCACGTATGGACTGGGTTTGAGGGGTGTCGAGCAGCTCAAACTTTCGGGTTAGGTATGAGGGGTTGTTGGCAACAATACCTTTTGTTGGGTTCCCAGCGTTGCAGTTTGTAGTAAGGACTAAGCCTTTCCCTCGGTGACAAATGATGTAGCTCCATGGAGGTACCAACGGCCGCAATAGTTGAATACTTTGCAATAGAACTTTACTTGTGTCTTCAACGATGCTAACAAGACTGTCAACCTTGCTAGTCTTACTAGCTGCACAAGACAACTAAAGGATAAAGTAGTAGATAGTTTATTATTATTTTTGGAGTAAAATAAAACTAAAAATAAAATGCATGTACAATTTGTTGGAAGGTGATTCTTATGCTAAAATTGGAGCAGTGTTCATAGGTCACCAAGTGTAATTGTCCAATACATAAATGGGCGGTAAGCAACATAATTGTGTGAAAAATACATAATAAAATATTTCATGTTCATGCCAAATATATGAATGTGTTTATTTTGCATAGGCAGTATGTCTATAATATTATTAGATCGACATGCCCTTTGCATCTTATAACTAAATAACCCATTCATAGATTGGGATCCCCTACACCATGTGGACATTAAGTGTGAACACATGTAATTGCTTAGAGCAAGATGACATACTTATGTTTATGGGATTCCAAAGAACTATCTAATAAAACTTAACCTTAGTGATAACAATTCAATACAAGCCTTTCCACTCCCTGTCGCTGAGGTAGTTACTTGTAAGATTGAACCCAATAAATGCACACCTCTCCCGCTACTGATTATCTATTTAAACGGGCCAAGAGCAAAAAAGTAACCGAAGAGAAATATACATTTGTAGATCAAACAAGAGGGCATTCATAAATTTGAACATAAAAATAATTCATTACATGGTAAACATCACCACTACGAATACATAAGATTAACCATAATCATGTAGGGCAACTCATATGGCTCTTGTATTGATCATCTAAACACATTAGGAGAAGGGAATACAACTTGGCTACTGATAACCCACAAGTGTAGGGGATCGTTTGTAGCCTTTTTCGATAAGTAAGAGTGTCGAACCCAACGAGGATCTAAAGGTAGAACAAATATTCCCTCAAGTTCTATCGACCACCGATACAACTCTACGCACGCTAATGCTTGCTTTACCTAGAACAAGTATGAAACTACTTTGCGGGAATAAAACTAGAAGTACTTTGCAAGAAAATAAAGAACGTGGAAATAAAAGTTAGGTGATGTTTTGATAAAAGAACAATAAAAGTAAATAACTTAGTAGAAAGCTTTTTGTGTAACGCAAGAGAAAGATTGTCCCTAGGCAATTGAATATAATATGATAGATACTTGTCATATGGAATGGGGGAGAGGCATACGCTAACACACTTACCGTACTTGGATCATATGCACTTATGATTGGAACTCTAGCAAGCATCCACAACTACCAAAGATCATTAAGGTAAAACCCAACCATAGCATTAAGTATCAATTCCTCTTTACTCCCATACGCAACAACCCACCTACTCGGGTTTATGTTTCTGTCACTCAAGCAACCCACCATAGGCAAATCATGAACATATTGCAACACCCTATATCGGGTATCCCTCACGTTTGCGCGACACGGAGGGCACCATAGGACAGCACCATATCAACATACAACTCACATCCATAACATCATACCACAATTAACCCATAGGACAAAAGAGATCTACACAAACATCATAGGATAGCCAAATATCATTGGGAAATAATATATGGAGTTGAGCACAATGTTTAAGTAGAGATTACAGCGGGGAAGAGAGGTGTTACACCGCTGCATAGAGGGGGAGAGAGTTGGTGTTGACGGCGGCGAAGTTGTTGGTGTAGATCGCCGTCACGATGATTGCTAGGGGGAGAGAGCCCCCCTCCTTCTTCTTCTTCCTTGGCCTCCCCCCAAGATGGGAGGAGAGTTCCCCCTCTGGTCCATGGCCTCCATGGTGGTGGAGGGGCAGGAGCCCCTCCTAGATTGGATCTCCCTCTCTGTTCTCTTCTGTTTCACGTTCCTGTTTTCTGGCCAAAAACCGTTTCTTATATTCCCGAAGATCCGCAACTCCGATTGGGATGAAATTTTGAGGGGATTTTTATCCAAAAATTAGCTTCCTTGCACCCGAAGTAGAGCTCCAATCGACATACGACGTGGGCACAACCCACCACGCCGCGCCTGGGCCTTCTGGGCGCGCCCTGGTGTCTCTTGGGGGTTGTGGGCCTCCATTTGCGTTGATTCCACTTATCAAAATTCACAAATATTCCAAAAAAATTCTCCGTAAATTTTCATCACGTTTGGACTTCGTTTGATATGGATATTCTGCGAAACAAAAAACATGCAACAAACAGGAACTGGCACTGGACACTGAATCAATATGTTAGTCCAATAAATCATATAAAATATTGCCAAAAATATGTGAAAGTTGTATAATATTGGCATGAAACAATCAAAAATTATAGATACGACGGAGATGTATCAGCATCCCCAAGCTTAATTCCTGCCCGTCCTCGAGTAGGTAAATGATAAAAAAGATAATTTTTGATGTGGAATGCTACCTAGCATAATCTTGATCATATATCTAATCATGACATGAATATTAAGACACAAGTGATTCAAAGCAATAGTATAGTTTTGACATAAAGACATTAATACTCAGGCATCCCAAAAAACAATCATGTCTTTCATAATATCAAGGCTAAAGAACGCTATCCCTACAAAATCATATAGCCTTGTCATGCTCTGTCTTCTTAACACAAAGTATAAATCATGTACTACCCCGGTGTTAGCCAAGCTATTGGTTCATACTTTTTAACGCGCTTCAGCATTTTCAACTCTCACGCAATACATGAGCGCAAGCCATGGATATAGCACTATGAGTGGAATAGAATATGGTGGTAGGTTTCAAAGGGGTAAAAGTGGAGAAGAAAGTCTCGCATTAACTCAGCGTATCAACGGGTTATGGAGATGCCCATCAATAGATATCAATGCGAGGAGTAGGGATTGCCATGCAACGGATGCACTAAGAGCTATAAGTGTATGAAAGCTCAATATGAAAACTAAGTGGGTGTGCATCTAACTATAATGAAAAATTCCCATTAGTATATGAAAGTGACAACATAGGAGACTCTCTATATGAAAAACATGGTGCTACTTTGAAGCACAAGTGTGGAATTAGCATGCCCCTTTTTCTTTCTTTTTTTTATTTCTTTTTTCCTCTTTTTTCTATTTTTTTTCTTTTCCTTTTTTTCTTTGTCCGGGGCCTCATCCCGACTTGTGGGGGAATCATAGTTTCCATCATCCTTTCATCACTGGGGCATGCTCTAATAATGAATAATGATAATCAGCACACTTCTATTTACTTACAACTCAATATTACAACGATAGTAGAACAAAGTATGACTCTATATGAATGCAATGATCTAGCGTAGCAAAGATATCAAAAAACGGACAAGCCATGGAAACATCATGCTAGCTATCTTACGATCATGTAATGCAATATGACAATGAATGCTCAAGTCATCAAAACGGAAGCGGTGGAAGTTGCATGGCAATATATCTCGGAATGGCTATGGAAATGCCATAATAGGTAGGTATAGTGTCTATTTTGGGGAAGATATAATAAGGCTTATGTGTGATAGAGCGTATCATATCACGGGTTTTGGATGCACCGGCGAAGTTTGCACCGACTCTCGAGGTGAGAAAGGGCAATGCACGGTACCGTAGAGGCTAGCAAATTGCGGAAAGGTAAGAGTGCGTATAATCCATGGACTCACATTAGTCATAAAGAACTCACATACTTGTTGCAAAATTTTATTAGCTCTCTCGAAGCAAAGTAATACTATGCATGCTCCTAGGGGGGAGGTTGGTAGGAGTTAACCATCGCGCGCCCCCGACCTTCACACAAAGATAGACAATCAAGGATAAATTGTGCTCCAACTTCCTAGCATAACGGGAGACTATACGTGCATGCTTCGAGAATCACAAACCTTAACACCAATATCTTACTAAACACGATCATCCACTAGTACCTCCCACATATTATCATCTCTATATCGCAAAACTATTGCAAGGAATCAAACATATCATATTCAGTGATCCATAAGTTTTATGTAGGATTTTATGACTAACCATGCAAATGACCAATTCCTATTGACTCTCTAAATAGATATAAGTGAAGCAAGAGAGTTTAATTCTTTCTACAAAATACCATGCTCTAATAAATATAAGTGAATCAAAAGAGCATTCTACGAATAACGGATTCTATGTGAAGAAAAACAGGCAATCCAAACTTCAAATGATATAAGTGAAGCACATGAGGCATTCTATAAAGCCATACTCAAAAGATATAAGTGAAGTGCAATGAGCATTATATAAATCAACCATGGACAATCTCATACCAGCATGGTGCATAAAATAAAAGTGAAAACTAAACACAAAATACGCTCCAAGATTTACACATATCACATGAATGAAACGAAAACGAAAACATACCGACACTTGTTGAAGAAAGATGGGATGCCTTCCGAGGCATCCCCAAGCTTAGACGCTTGAGTCTCCTTGTATATTTACTTGGGGTGCCTTGGGCATCCCCAAGCTTGAACTCTTGCCTCTCCTCCTTCTCCTCATATCGACACCTCCTCGATGTTCGAACACTTCATCCACACAAAACTTAACAGAAGACTGGTGAGATCCGTTAGTATAATAAAGCAAATTTCTACTTTAAGTACTGCTGCAAACCCATTCATATTTTATATTTGCATTATACCTGCTGTATTATAACTTTTCCATGGCTTATACCACCGATAAAATCGATGGTTTCATCAAAACAAGCAAAACAATGCATCAAAAACAGAATCTGTCTTAAACAGGACAATCTATAGTAATCTGAACTTTGACCATACTTATGTAACTACAACGATTCTGAAAAATTACGAAGAAATAAAAATTTTGTATAGAAATACTGTGTAAAAATTTCAGAAACTTTTGACGTTCCAGTAAAAAATGAAAATTCACGCACTACAGCCAAAGTTTCTGTTTTTACACCGCACATACCAACAAGCAATCTAATCATCCTAAAGGCAAATCTTGGAACATTATTTTTATAATACAATGGATTTGTACAAGGGGATAATATTTTTTGTTTGAAAAGTTTCCGTGATTCAATACTCACAAAGCTTCCATGGGCATGAACAAAAGTTCAAGGATATCCCCCACTTCAACGATGCTCATCATCTCTCTCACTTTCACCTTTCTTTTTGTGAAGTTTTAGGTTCCCCTCTTTATTTTTTTGTTTTTAAACTTTATAAAAGCACACAACAGAATAAAATGATCCTCTAAAACTTCCGGGTTGTCTCCCTGGCAGCACTTTCTTTAAAGCCAATAAGCTAGGCATAAAGTGCTCAAGTAATGGATCCACCCGGATCCCAAGGTATATCAAAGTCAATTTTAATTAACAATGATTTGTAATTTAGTAGTGAGCATAAAGTGATATATATCATGTGACAACAAAGTATAACTCTCTTCCTATGCATCGGCATGTCATACAAGAACAATTCATGCACATTAAGTAAAGGCCAATGCATATTATAAACAGTTTCTTGCAATTTCATAGTATTGGAAACATAGAGAGGTGAAGATTTGGTTCCTCTCTCATAATAATTGCAAGTAGGAGCAATAGGCACATGCATATTATATTCATTAAAATCATCATGTGTAGTAGCAAAACGCAACCCATCAATGTAATCCTTAATAAGAGCAAACTTCTCCGATATAGTGTAGTTGGGAGAATTCAAAAAGATAATAGGACTATCATGTGTGACAGGACCACGATGTCGCCTAGAGGGGGTGTGAATAGGCGTTTTAAAAACTTCTAAGGATTTGGCTTTATCCTAATGCAGAAATAAACTAAGAGGATACTTGTCAAGAACAAATCCTAAATATACTAGGCTCAACTAAGTGCACCAACAACTTAATCTAAACAAGATGAGCACAACAAGGATGCTAACAAGCACAAGTAAGTTACACAAACTTACTTGAACAATATCATGAAATGTGGAAGTGTAAGACACACATTAACAATTCACACTAATCACAAGTTATATCAATAATAGCAAGTATGAATTGTGGGATATAATGTGTAGGCCTAAATAATCTCTACAAGGAAATAGCCAACACAATATAATGAGGACAACAATATATAGTGAATGTATGCTCAAGTAGCCAATGTAAACCACAAGTAAGGAGTTAGGGTTAGGGATAACCAAAGTCACGGAGACGAGGATGTATCCCGATGTTCACTTCCTTGGAGGGAAGCTAGTCACCGTTAGAGAGGTGGATGTTACCACGAAGGCACACCAACGCCACGAAGGCTCACCCTATTCTCCTTGAGATATCACCACGAAGGTGATTCCCAACCACTAGTGGTAGACCTTGAGGCGGCCTCCAAACCTTCACAAACTTTCCGGGGGACAAATCACAAGTTGATTCCTCACTGGAGCACTCCTACCGCCTAGGAGTCTCCAACCTCCAAGAGTAACAAGATCAAGGGGAAAATGCTCAAGACTTGTCAAATCACAAATTGCTTTGGTCAAAAGAGAGAGGAGTGGATGTATGCTTGGAT
This sequence comes from Elymus sibiricus, assembly GCA_039707655.1. NCBI lineage: Eukaryota > Viridiplantae > Streptophyta > Magnoliopsida > Poales > Poaceae > Elymus > Elymus sibiricus. The sequence goes on from CM077663.1 coordinate 220,095,562, forward strand.
AAAATCTCTCTCAAGAACCCTCAGAAATCTCTTCGGGATTTACCACGAGAATGCTCAAATCCCTCTCTCTCAAATCCCACCAAAAGCAACTAATGCTATGGAGGGATGGGAGAGGAGAGGAACAATGGAGGAGGTCAACAAATGAACCCTAGATCCATGGGATAGTTTCCCCCCAAATGGATTGGAGCTTTGAGGCTTGGGGGAGGAGGAGATAGCTCAAAACAATGGGGAAATCTCAGATCCGAAAGCTCTCGCTCGTTGGGGAAGAAGGGTACCTTATATAGTGCCCCACCAAATCTGCCCGTTATGCACAGAAAAACGTAGCCCGGAACTTCTGGGCTTTCCCGGAACTTCCGGGCTCCCTATTGGGGCAGATGGTGTAAACTTTCTGGTTAGCCCGGAACTTGCCCCGGAACTTCTGGCCCCGGAACTTCCGGGCTCCCTTGGGGCCAGGTTTTCACAAACTTTCTGTTTAACCCGGAACTTCCGGGGTGTCAAGCCCGGAACTTCCGGCCCCCCAATAAACAACCAGCATTCTAAAAGTAAAACATGCATAACTTTTACATACGGACTCCGGTTTTGATGATCTTGGGCTCGTTTTGTAGCTATTGAAAAGCCCCAGGTCCTCACATAGAGAACCACCCAATATCAAACAAAATGGATGATGCAATTAATGCAAAGGTTTGAGCATAGAATTTGGGGAACCCTTTTTGGCGTATGGTTTTACTTTGGGATATATGATAGGAGTGGAATTTGTGTGTAGAAGATGTTGACTTGAGCAAGTCCATCACGAAACCCGTTGATCCCCTCTTAATAGTGCGGGATCCCTATAACTCAAGAATAATAAAATAGCTATACTAGATAGCCTCCAAAAATCCATTCTTGGGCATATATCCTTTTCGATGGTCATTGATCCATGCAACTACAACCAAAGGAATTAAAACCTTTGACTTGAGCATTCCACTTGAGCTTGATGTTGACATTTATTCTTGGCTCAAGATGGAAGCATAACATTGGTGAAGTATTCAAGTAGCTCACACATACACAATGTGGGAAGCCTTGCTTTGTATTCATCTTCACTTGTCCATCATGTGAACATCCACAAGCTTCAAGCATGTAATCCTTCGGGATGGTTATCTTGAACTTGCCCTTGTCAACCATGATCATGATCACTTGATGTCACCATCTCATGGACACTTGGAATCTCACTCTCTCGACGCGAGCCCATGAGAATAACGTAACCCTCATAAACATAGACAACACATAGTATGGGTTAGTACATAAAGTGCAATTGACAATTACTTACCATACCACAAGATCCCATGTGGTACATCATTTGCGCTTGTGTGATGACCATCTTGGAGTTAAATCTTTGATCTTCATCTTGGTCAACATTTATCTTTGATCCACGATTAATCTTGATGTCTTGAAGGCTCTGTTAATCTCTTCACTATGCTTTATTGCTTCAAGACCTGATCACCAATATCTCAATTCACCTTGGCAATATCAAGTTTCTACATGAATATCATACCGTCCATCACTTGCTCGTTTTCATGCTCCAACATAGTATCTTGAGAGGCACAGTGAATTCTTTACTTGAATTACTTTCTTAAAGACATAACCACCCATGAGTCAACATATGAGCTCATCATGATCCTATCTTCAAGCCATATGTAGAATTATTCTCTTTAATCATTCTCTCAAGATCTTGATTCATCATGGTTCAATCCATAAGCTTAAGCATGACAACCTCTAAGATACTCAACGAACTCCATATAGATCACATCTTGTTTTTCACATGGATTTCATCTTGATCATATTGATTCAATCATTGACCTCAATCTTGATGAAACATCTTTATGTAGATGTCATTCATTCCGAATTCATTCAATCTTATTATTGCATTACCCTTGGAACAAACATCCTTCAGTTCATCCAATATTGTTCATGCATTGCCAATGGGAATTTCCTTCAAATGTATATCTCACTGCAAACATTAGTCAATTAGGATTGTCATTAATTACCAAAACCACACATGGGGACTACATGCACTTTCAATCTCCCCCATTTTGGTAATTGATGACAATCTCAATAGGAGGATTTATATAACGAATTTCAAAACAAACATGCAATTTATCTAAGGATAAATTGTATACTTGGGATGGTTTTGATAGCACAAAGTGTCACAAAGATGCTTGATGCTATCACAACCGGTTGTACCAACATCAAAACACTACACAAGCATTTGATGTTAGTATAACCATAATATATAGAGCAAGCTCCCCCACAGTATATGCATGTGTGAATGAACATTGAATTTCATTGCATATATTAATTGATATAAACTAGATGGAGTTTTCCCTTTATATTCATTCATGCAACAAGCATATATAACTAGAGTAGATATGCATAAATTATAATAAACACTAAAACTTATCTTAAATCCTCTCAACTTCTCCCCCATTGGCAACAAATGCCAAAATGGGAAAAATATCGAAGACTATGAGTTCCTCCAAAATTGTGCATATTACAAGATGTGAGTAAAATAAAATGTACATATTCAATGATGAGGGGTTTGAGGAGCTCATTATCTAGAGAATGCACCAAGACAATATGATGTGAAAATAAGCATTCGGTAGGTGAGGAAAACATATTTTGGACAAGATATAATATGAATATCCAATTCGATCATGATGATAAATATGGGTCCAAAATACATTTAAAACACATGAGGCGCAAGATTATATGAAAAAGATACAAGCACTCACTTCACAACCTCTTACCAAGACCACCAAAGAATCGAAAAGGAAACAAACCAAGTGACCGGCAAGGAATAAATGATATCAAGGAATGATGTGAACATTCTCATGCATAAGAATTTCTAAGTGGCCAATAATAAACAGAATATGTATCCACAAAGAAACCTCCATACACAAAATAGATGCAGTTGATAAGAACATGATATCCACAAGTGAGTCCATCATTATACAATTGTGATCCTAGCATAAGAGCAAGGCACATGGCACAAAGCACATGACACAAATTGATCTCATTTGTATAACAATGAATTACTAAGTACGATAGCAAATACCACAAGCAATTAGAGTGTTTTTTTTTTGCAATTTCATAAAAGTTGCACATGAGAGAACATTTTAGGAATTGATATGCAATGAATTGCTTAATTGGCATGTTTTGGGATAAGTGAATCATGAATATGATTTTATAGATCCCCATTAGATGCTTCTACTAAACTGTCTAACCATTGCAATAGAGTGTTTTCAAGAACACGTAGGAAAACACAAATACAGTAAGTACTATTACATGATATGATGCAACCTACACAAGGTTGACTCTATTTACATATATGCATGAAGTAAATACTTGTTACCGAGAAAGCATTGGTAAGGAGTAGTAATCAATGAGTCATATAATCTTGGCTCTAATTCCCTCGTGGTGACACCACCTTGTTTATGAATAAGCCAAGACAACAATGCTTCTCCAATGTACCTAAACCACTTTTAAGTACAATATGGTCCCCAAACTTATTGGGTCCAAAGTAGTTAGTCTAACTACAAAATCTAGGGCAAAAACCACTCAATTATGTGCATATAGATATCAATTTGAATTTCATGCACATATTAGCTATTAAGAATATGAAGGATTTACCATATATATTGGATCAAATAAAGTAAACAAGGCATGAGAATTTACACATAGTAAATATGCATGCACAAGCCTACCAAAATCCAAAGAGATACAAATTGGACGAATGAACACATAACCGTTAATAGTTCCAATAACATCAATAATCATTCACGTTGTCCAAGATAAATCAAAGTGACAAATCAACATATGATAGCACACAAAGTTCAACACATGAACCAAGCAAAACCAAAGAGCATATAAGATATGCCTTGCACATATTCTTACATGCATATATCACTTAAGTAGATATATTATAGTACAAGTAATAAGATACTGACTCCCATAATACCATAAAAACTAGTAATATCAACTCAAACAAAGGCATGGGAGGTTACCGGGAGGCAAATGAATTTCTCGGCTAGATATAAAATGCAAGTAGAAGCAAAAGCCGATATGAAGATGACCATCAAACTCTACCATACAAGGAATACCATGTGTAAGAGAACACAATGGTATTTTGAATTATTATTCGGTGATAGATTATAAGAACAAGATCATCTATACTCACACAAGCATGATATGAGAGTTTAGCAATGAGCACAATGCTTAGAAAACATATTATTAACATTCCAATTAGGTAGATCATCATCTAGAGAAACAATTGGAATGGCTTGCATCATATAGACCCCTTTTTAAAGTATGATCTAGAAGATAAACCATGAATAAGACCGCACAAGAATATCATACTCACACACACCTAAGGAATGAAACAACAAAAGAATCATTATGCAAATAGAGACGTGTTGAGCATAGCAAGCCATAGAGATATAAGATAATCTCAATAATATATTCTAAGTGGCATTTATCAATTGTTCATATTAACAAGTATTGTGATATGCACAAAGCATATCACTCCCCCATAATGTGATAATCCGTGTATTGTCCACAAGAGGCAATTCAAGTCCAACTAAAGATGATCAATGGACGAGAATTTGAACTACAAATGAACTTGACATACCACATAGTAACTAGATAATCTTGCACTATAAATACTAGGTGGTCTCCAATATATACACATTTAGGTTAGTGATGTGCGTAGAGCATAACACTCCCTCATAATGTGATGATCCATTAATATCTCAAAAGAGCCCGATAAGATGCAATGAAGGCTCTAGACTACACACACAACTATATGACATGCACAACAACCTACACATGCTAGATAACACAAATCAAGCATACTAGGGGACACAACATATACAAACACATGCTAGGTACAAAACCTAAACATGAGAGGGGCTAGTAACTTTCAATGTAGACAATATATACAAGTTACCACCAAGAGAGGCATTGGAATGATAAATATGATGGTACTCTTCTTGACTTGGCTTGAACCATAATGAATGGTGAAAATCATTTTTCTTCATGAACTAGCCAAGTCTTCAATGCCCTCCACACACCTATTGATCAAGTTTGAGCTTCATGGTCCCCAACCAAGTTGGGTCCTAAGAAGTTAGTAACAATAGGCTTGGCAACCCAAATGGTCTTATCCACTTCCAAACCACTTTGGGCACCAACATACTTGGCAAACAAATTGCCAAAATTATCCTTCCTAAGTGAATAATGATCATTGATAATTGTAGGCTTAGAGAAGTTACCATTGGGACATGATGAAGCTATGTGTCCCTTCTTACGACAAATATAGCAACATGTACTCCCCCTTATCTTCTTCTTCTTTACTTTCTAAACTTGGGGAGAAATAACATGTTTCATCATGTATAGTGGCCGTTCTTCACCATGAGGTTGAGATTGAGGCTGCTTTTCATGTAACTTCTCTTTATAAGCCCTTCTCTTCAATGGACAAGATCTCACATGATGTCCAACCTTTTTGCACTTAAAGCAAGAAATGTTGGACTCGCTCTTGGCTTGGTCTTGTCCCTTTTTATTGTTCTTGGACTTCTTCTTGTTGGAGTGAAAACTATGTCCATCATCACACTTTTCCAAGTCTTTCTTCAAACTAGTGACTTGGGCCTTGAGCTCATTAATTTCTTCTACATGGTTAGTTTCAACACTAGAGACAAGAGGACTAGTGGAAGTAGAAACTTCATGGTTAGAGCAACAAGACAAGGCGAGCAATTCATCATGTGTGGTAATAATATGAGAGGTGGATGAATGGCAAGGATTAGCACATGACAATAAAGCATTTAGAGTAGATGTGCTAATGTTCACATCAGACTCACAAGATTTTCACTTGGTGACCATAGTCTCATGTGCTAACTTTAGCTCATTATGAGAGATTAGAAGATCCTCATGAGTGCTCGAGAGATTTTCATGACTTTCTTCCAATTTCCCATAATTGCTTGTTAGCCAATCAAGTTGAGCATATAGCTCAACATTCTCCTTCAAAGTTGATGCTTCACATGAGGTAGAGTTAGATGCACCAGTATCATCGACAATATGAGAGGAGCAAGTAGCAATTAGAGACTTCTCATGAGTAGATTGAAACTCCTCATGAATCTTAGAGAATTTGATGGGCTCTTGTAGGGTAACGCAGCAGAAAACAAAAAATTTCCGACCTACGCACCAGCCCAGGACCACTATGGAGACTGCATACAAGGTTTGATCTTTTTCGTTACTGACTCGTAGCGCAGCGGAAGTAGAGTCGATGACGATCGGCGATGCAGATCCCCGCAGCTAGGATTTACAACCTCCCAACCGCGAGGATGTATACCCTCATCTTCCCCTCGGACAGCCCTCCGGGAGGCGGTCAGATAGTCCCCCGGACGGTGTCGCGGACAGCCCTTCGGGAGGACCCTCGAAACTCGGACGGTCACTCGGACAGCCCTTTGGGAGGACCCTCGAAACTCGGACAGTCACTCGGACAGCCCTTCGGGAGGCACTCTCGAACTAAGAACGAAACTACAATCTCTCTACAGAGTTGCACACATACGGTGTCATCTATCCGGCAGGGCTTCGCCGTCCAGAACTAGTTCCCACCAGAACCCAGACAGCCTTTCGGCTCTATGAAACTATTTCGCTGGGAGGGAGAGAGAAAGCCAGACCATGCATGGCACTTGTATGTGAGAAAGAGTAATTCTTTAGGCAGCCCACTCCACCCCTATTTATAGGCCAAGCCCAAGGGTGGCTTATCCAAGAAGCCAAGGGGGAAAATACCAAAGGGCCCTCAAGGTGGCTTCTCCAAGAAGCCACCCAAAAAGCACTTTCACTATTCACGACGACATTTTTCAGCGTCCGTTCGAACCGAAAATATTTATGTGGGCTTAGAACATTTCCAGTACCCACTAAAATAATTTTCGACGCGTTCTGAAACAATTCCGGATCAGTGATTTTCATCTGCGAAAAGCAAACAAAGCGGTTCCGGCAGCTCCGGAACATTTCCGGTTTTTCTTCCGGAAAATTCCCAGAAGTTTCCAGAATGATTCTGGCACCCTCCAAGAATTATCAGGCGTGTGCCGAAACTAATTTGACTTAATGGTGTACTCTGAAACAAATTTTCGGTTTAGTGATTTTCATCTGTGAAAAGCAACTAAAGCAGTTCCGGCAGTCCGGAACATTTCCGGTTTTTGTCTCTAAAAATCTCAGAAGTTACCGGAACAATTCTGGTACCCTCCAATAATTTCCAGGCATGTGCCGAAACCAATTTGACTTAATGGTACACTCCGAAACAACTTTTCGGTTTTACCGAAACTGTTTCGGTGTTCTCTCTGCGGAACTTTTTCGCTGTCCGAAACATTTCCTGTGATTTTCTCTCAGACTCCCTGTCTAGTATTCAGCAGATAGATGACCCTTAAGTGTGTGACCCTATAGGTTCGGTGAAGTATAGACATGACCCGGAACACCTTCCGATCAATGATCAACATCGAAGCCGTGGACACCCATATTGACCCCTATACCCACACGAATGAATATTCGAGTGAACTTCCAGTTGCCGTGTGCTATTCCTGTTGCTTCGCGATATGTTACAAATACCCGAGGTGAGACATGTTGGCATCCCCGTGGATCAACAACTTGTCCACTATGCCAGTTACCTCGTTACCGGTATTGTTCTCTTTTCTCGTTCCCGTGTTCTGGCATCCTCGTGATCAAATCACAAAGTGTCTGGCCAGACGATGATGGACACCGTAACACCGAGAGGGCCCAGAGATATCTCTCCATCGTTGGAGGAGCAAAGCCCAATCTTGAGCTATCAAGTTACTTGACATACTTTCCCATGAACCCGTAAGCCGCCGTAATAGCCATCCAGTAACGGATGACGTTTAGCAAACCCCAAAGTTCATGAATCAAGCATGAAGAAACTCGATACTCTCATGGTCTGAGGAATCATGCAAACGTTAACCATCTCTGTGTTATAAACCATTTAACTAGTGACGATTGTATCTCATAGCATAACATCAATTCGGGTCGATTCAACACAAATGTTCTTCTAACATTGTGCCCTCAACATTGCCGGCATAGCCATGCCCATGATCAGGAAAACATGATCATCATGCAATACTTGAGCCAGTCTTAGAGGCCAGATTAGGAATACATTTTACTGTTTATTATTCCACATGTGCATATGAGTCTTCCTCCGAGCCTCGTGGTTATTGCAGACTTGAGAACCATAGCAGTTATAGCATGGAACATAAACCTAATTATGAACAGGGAGATAATCAATAGCATTTATTATTGCCTCTAGGGCATATCTCCTACAGACTCCCACTTGCACTAGAGTCAATAATCTAGTCAATGCTAATGCACTTTACACCTGTGGCACACTGGTGTAAAATATGCTTCGCATGTGGTATAGCCTGATGTCCAACGGATCTGACGACTTCAGCTCCATGTGTAACTTTGCATATCCTTGCGTTTTCACGCTTTCACAAAATTTATATTTTGTGTGGACTTGGCTTTGCATATGTGTGAATCATTGGTCGAAACCTGATTCCTCAGACTGAGCTATGGAGCAGCTATCTGCAATAGTGTCTCATAGACCAAAGCCATCTTGGAACCATACTAAGTTCATGAATGAACTATATGATTCAACAACTTCTTTGTCACTTCTAAAGCGTCAACATACTTAGCCTTTGTTATAGAATTCGCCACAGTATCTTGTTTGGAACAATTTCCAACTACCGTGCCACCATGTTGTGTATTACACAAAACCCTTAACTTAAATCTAAAATCGCATGGAGCATTGATGAAGACTGTATCGATGTAATTACGTACAACGAGCACTTCATAATCTCTGCTTGCGAGAAAACATGTCATCAGTACTGCTCTAGTACTCAATGACATCTTTCACTGTTGTCCCATGATCAGTACTTTGATCACTTTGGTATCTATACTCGCAACAACTTTGGAGTATTGGACATATCTGGTTGTTTTTACATACCATGGAATACATGATTAATCCAAACACAAGAGTGTGTGGAATCACCATCATGTATTTTTCTCATCAGTGCTTTGGGACACCGAGTCTTGCAAAAACTCTTTCCATGTGACTTCGGCAAGAATCACTCCTTGACGTTTTTCAATGCTAAAAGGTTTTAGCATTTTGTCAATATGTATCTTTGCTCAGCCCCATTAGGTAAATCTATCTCCATAGATCATCATGTCTAATATTAAGGCTATTTAGCCCAAGCACTTCATCGAAAAACCCTTTTCAAATGAAGTCCTAATTCGTGTCAAGAAATTTATTTCCAATTAACAATGTGTCAAGCACACAACGTTTTTAGAAATATTATTATGCTCCCACTTACTTTCTTGAATCACAAGCATCTTCGTTATCCATTGATGAAGTCAAAACCCTTTTGACCATTTCATCAAAACAAGAAGATTCCAACTCCATTTTGCTCTCTTCTGTCCATCGCTGGATCTCTGAAGTTTGCATACTTTCTAGCATCCTCTGGACTGAAAAAATACCTTGGACTGTAACACATGCAAGTCCTTGGTTTCATTTCCATCAGATAGAAATCCTTTTGTCATCCATGTTTCATATCTCATGATTGAAATATGTATTAATTGCTAGTTCAACCCGAACCGACTTTAAGCATCGCTAGGGTGAAACAACCTCATCGTAGTCAACTCCTTGAACTTGTTATTTCAACAAGTCGAGCTTTATGGATAAAACATTTTTATCCGTATCAGTTTTTAGTTCCATAAATATTCGTTAGACTCTAAGCCTTCCAAAAGGTGTATCAAGATTTTAATCTTGAAACATTTATATGGAAACTATCTCGGATTGTATTGGCATTTAGCCAATTCCGGAGTCAGGGCCCATCACCGCTTCCTTGTGTATCGTAGGTATACTGTTGTCCAACAACAATATCTCGTTTGTGCACCTGAGAGGTTTGCACGAGCCTTGCCTACGTGGTTCAGCTGCAAGTTCGACCGAAGTCCATACATTTTATTTTAGAGACTTCCGTATCAGTCGCAGTAGGAAAACCTTGGAATTACTTCCAAGGTCTCTTTCCTTTGATCTCATGACGAAGATACTGTTTATCTCGTCGAGTTGTACTGTTCTCCCACTCACCTTTTGTAAGAACTATTCTCTTTAAAAGCATACCGTTTTGTGGCAAAATCCTTTGCCTCAGTATAGTGGTGGGGGAATACCCAATGACTTGGGATAACCTACAAAGTAGCACTTGTCTGATTTGGAATAGGTTTGTAATCTTTTACACAAGCCCCATATTCGAAATGTTAAGAAAAGATATAACATGGTTGGGCGTACCATACCATGACATCATTTCAACAGACCCGATGGAGCTCTTTTCAGTGTAAAAGCCGCAGTCTCTAAAGCATCACTTTAAAAGGGATAATGGCAAATTTATTTATGTCATCTTTGATCTTACCATGTCATAAATGGTTCGATTACATCTTCATGGACTTTCCACTTGCAGTGGTGTTCCGGGAGGTGCAAGTTATGAAACTCTTTTCACAACTCATCAGACATTCGCTAAACTTGTAACTCAAATATTCCTTTCCGCAATCAAATTGCAGAAACATAATTTTCTTGTTACAATAACTTCTACTTCATTTTTGAAAACCTTATGAATGAATTCAAAATATCCAGACTTACGTCTCATCAAGTAAATATCCATATATCTACTTGAGTCATTTCTGAAGATAGATAAATCCACTACTTGCAACAACATTTATTGGACTACACACATCATAATGTATGATCACCAATATGTTCTTTGCTCGTTCCTTATGGCCTGTGAACGATATTTCAGTCACATCACTTTTTAGAGGAAAGTTGCAAGTGTCAGATGATTCAAAATCAAACGACTTCAAAATCCATCATAATGGAATTTTCCATGCGGGTTCCTCCAATGTGACCAAATGCAGTGCCACACATATGTGGTATTCTTTTAGTCTTGCGACATTTAGCGTCAGTGTTATGGATGTATCATATTACCATCAATATTCACAACATACATCCCATCCTGGATGGAAGCATGGCCCTTCATGTTATTCATAACACCGAACATCAAAAAGTTCTCTTATGAATAACCTCCTTGCAAGATACCTTATGCAAAGGGCTAGAGTGTATAAAACTCTAAATGAATTATGAAAGTAAATACAGAGGTAATGTATTATTATCAATATTCATCACATACTTCTCATTCATAATGAAAGTATGGCCCTTTTGTTATTCATAACTCCGAACATTAAAAGTTCTCTTATGAACAACCTTCTTGCAAGATACTTTATGCAATGGGCTAGAGTGTGTAAAACTCTAAAATGATTTATGAAAATAAATACATATGGTAATACACCGATGGAAAGTATAGTACCATTTACTATATTCCCAGCGTGTATCAAAACCTCATTCCTAGCTAGTCTTTCAGGCCATAGTAGTTTTTACATCGAGTTGCAACAGAATGCAATCGAGCGGGTATCTTTGTGATCAACTCACAATACCCAAGAATTAGTGATTAACATGTTTAACCATAATTCCCAAGAACTATATCTTTGACCAGCCTTCTATACATCAAAAACTTGTATGAAATTCATACATGAGCTGGATATTCCAGTCTTCTCTCTTTTTACCTTTATACTTCTAACAGTTTAACTTTTAGTATTTCTCCTACTCTCAGAAGAAGCACCCAACTTAAGAGTGGCGTTAGCCCCGGACTTCCTAGGCGTGAAAAGTTTCACTAACACCCTTCGGATACTTCCTTTCTCTTTAAGTTGTTGTTTTATTCACCTTCATTTACATGACAGGCGTTCTCCTGGATCCCTCTCTTATCAGTCCAATGTATAGTAAACACTTTACTAATGTTTTGCAAACAAACATTGCTTTGGATATCTCATATCTTTTAGCCTTTGTTTGTCTCTGAAAATGATTTTCAGATTCCATGAATATCACATAACTATCCAAACTTTCGAACCTCGGGTCTCATGGAAGCAAACATATTTCACTTGACTGTAACGGAATTTTAGCTTTTGGATCGAAGGACGAGAGTCATATCATCCATAGCATTAGCGGGAGAATACCGAAAGTATGCGATAGGACAAAGTCCTTCTCGGCACTCTTGAGGACAATCCTCATATTACGTTACCAACCGTAAAGTTTTAACCAGATATTTAACAGCTATTCAATTTTAATAGGGAAGGTGGAAACGCGAGCCATTATTCTACAACTATTATGCAAACCACACTTAGACAAAGTTCATAATTAATTGCACTGAGAATTAAACAAGGTAATTCTACAGTGCGCTCCCACTCAAATCAATATCTCTCATAATTGATTGTGAGCGATTCAAGATCCAAATTACAATTCAACGCCAAGGATGTATCCATCTCAAGTGACGAGAATTGCAATCGGTAGGCCAACTTGCCAATCACATCTCTATGTGACTCTTGTTCATCTTTCGATGGGCGTGTTCCGAGCTCAGGACTTTCAAGTTAGAACGTCAAGACAACCAAGTGATCTCGCTGCGAGGTCTCAACTCACCCGCCTCACACATCCCTAATCGTTCGTACCCATGTATCCATGGCGCACCCCGAAAAGTTAGGTGCCGTGACGGTGCTACACTTGGGAGAACACTAACTACTTGATATTTTTGTGAGAGATCACCCTAATAAAAGCGACTACCGCGCAATCAAAAGGGTGCATCATAAGGGATAAACATCTCAGGCAATTCATAATAGCATGATATGGTATAGCCCTTTCTGACGGAGAAGTCTTGTATTTATTCGTCTTCGACATTCGCGTCGGTGTTTACCTTCGCGAAGATTGCCACCACCTTGTCGATGCACCAGATAATATTGCTATCTCTATAGCTAATAAAATAAGTGCATTACTTAAGGTTGACACGCAGGTCATTAAAGTGACAATCATATGGCTCCAACCATCATGCCGAATCATGAAACGCAGGTCATGTTAATATTACATCATATAGTCATCGCATACATAATCAAATTAATATGAGCACTGCTATACCACATCATATGCACATGCAAACCATCCTGCAAAACCAAGTTAGACGCCTCTAATCGGTTCATGCAAAACTTGTTTTACGTGGCTTCTAAGGTTTCGAAACAAAACGAAGCTACCAACGTCCATCATCAAGCATGATAATCCAAGTTGCTAGATTAACTTGCGGGGTGTATGAAAACACGAGATAATAAAATCTCGAGCCCCATACTAAACTTCGTCATACGCATGACCCCCGTGCAGATCATATCTGCATTGCCCTTTCGTCTGCGAAATTTCATCTTTCTTTTTAACTACAGTGGAATTCAATGAACTGTTAGCACTTCGTTGATCAATCAGGATCGCAGATTGCCAGAACATTGAAACTCCACCATGCTGTTATCAAGATCAGAAATATGCAAAGCCCAGGGAAGCAACAAGACCGCACAAGAATGTCATACTCACACACACCTAAGGAATGAAACAACAAAAGAATCATTATGCAAATAGAGACGTGTTGAGCATAGCAAGCCATAGAGATATAAGATAATCTCAATAATAGATTCTAAGTGACATTTATCAATTGTTCATATTAACAAGTATTGTGATATGCACAAAGCATATCACTCCCCCATAATGTGATAATCCGTGTATTGTCCACAAGAGGCAATTCAAGTCCAACTAAAGATGATCAATGGATGAGAATTTGAACTACAAATGAATTTGACATACCACATAGTAACTATATAATCTTGCACTATAAATACTAGGTGGTCTCCAATATATACACATTTAGGTTAGTGATGTGCGTAGAGCATAACACTCCCTCATAATGTGATGATCCATTAATATCTCAAAAGAGCCCGATAAGATGCAATGAAGGCTCTAGACTACACACACAACTATATGACGTGCACAACAACCTACACATGCTAGATAACACAAATCAAGCATACTAGGGGACACAACATATACAAACACATGCTAGGTACAAAACCTAAACATGAGAGGGGCTAGTAACTTTCAATGTAGACAATATATACAAGTTACCACCAAGAGAGGCATTGGAATGATAAATATGATGGTACTCTTCTTGACTTGGCTTGAACCATAATGAATGGTGAAAATCATTTTTCTTCATGAACTAGCCAAGTCTTCAATGCCCTCCACACACCTATTGATCAAGTTTGAGCTTCATGGTCCCCCACCAAGTTGGGTCCTAAGAAGTTAGTAACAATAGGCTTGGCAACCCAAATGGTCTTATCCACTTCCACACCACTTTGGGCACCAACATACTTGGCAAACAAATTGCCAAAATTATCCTTCCTAAGTGAATAATGATCATTGATAATTGTAGGCTTAGAGAAGTTACCATTGGGACATGATGAAGCTATGTGTCCCTTCTTACGACAAATATAGCAACATGTACTCCCCCTTATCTTCTTCTTCTTTACTTTCTCAACTTGGGGAGAAATAATATGTTTCATCATGTATAGTGGCCGTTCTTCACCATGAGGTTGAGATCGAGGCCGCTTTTCATGTAACTTCACTTTATAAGCCCTTCTCTTCAATGGACAAGATCTCACATGATGTCCAACCTTTTTGCACTTAAAGCAAGAAATGTTGGACTCGCTCTTGGCTTGGTCTTGTCCCTTTTTATTGTTCTTGGACTTCTTCTCGTTGGAGTGAAAACTATGTCCATCATCACACTTTTCCAAGTCTTTCTTCAAACTAGTGACTTGGGCATTGAGCTCATTAATTTCTTCTATATGGTTAGTTTCAACACTAGAGACAAGAGGACTAGTGGAAGTAGAAACTTCATGGTTAGAGCAACAAGACAAGGTGAGCAATTCATCATGTGTGGTAATAATATGAGAGGTGGATGAATTGCAAGGATTAGAACATGACAATAATGCATTTAGAGTAGATGTGCTAATGTTCACATCAGACTCACAAGATTTTACCTTGGTGCCCATAGTCTCATGTGCTAACTTTAGCTCATTATGAGAGATTAGAAGATCCTCATGAGTGCTCGAGAGATTTTCATGACTTTCTTCCAATTTCCCATAATTGCTTGTTAGCAAATCAAGTTGAGCATATATCTCAACATTCTCCTTCAAAGTTGATGCTTCACATGAGGTAGAGTTAGATGCACCAGTATCATCGACAATATGAGAGGAGCAAGTAGCAATTAGAGACTTCTCATGAGTAGATTGAAACTCCTCATGAATATTAGAGAATTTGATGGGCTCTTGTAGGGTAACGCAGCAGAAAACAAAAAATTTCCGACCTACACACCAGCCCAGGACCACTATGGAGACTGCATACAAGGTTTGATCTTTTTCGTTACCGACTCGTAGCGCAGCGGAAGTAGAGTCGATGACGATCGGCGATGTAGATCCCCGCAGCTAGGATTTACAACCTCCCAACCGCGAGGATGTATACCCTCATCTTCCCCTCGGACAGCCCTCCGGGAGGCGGTCAGACAGTCCCCCGGACGGTGTCGCGGACAGCCCTTCGGGAGGACCTTCGAAACTCGGACGGTCACTCGGACAGCCCTTCGGGAGGACCCTCGAAACTCGGACAGTCACTCGGACAGCCCTTCGGGAGGCACTCTTGACCTAAGACCGAAACTACGATCTCTCTATAGAGTTGCAGAGATACGGTGTCATCTATCCGGCAGGGCTTCGCCGTCCAGAACTAGTTCCCACCGGAACCCAGACAGCCTTTCGGCTCTACGAAACTATTTCGCTGGGAGGGAGAGAGAAAGCCAGACCATGCATGGCACTTGTATGTGAGAAAGAGTAAGTCTTTAGGCAGCCCACTCCACCCCTATTTATAGGCCAAGCCCAAGGGTGGCTTATCCAAGAAGCCAAGGGGGAAAATACCAAAGGGCCCTCAAGGTGGCTTCTCCAAGAAGCCACCCAAAAAGCAATTCACTATTCACGACGACATTTTTCAGCGTCCGTTCGAACCGAAAATATTTATGTGGGCTTAGAACATTTCCAGTACCCACTAAAATAATTTTCGACGCGTTCCGAAACAATTCCGGATTAGTGATTTTCATCTGCGAAAAGCAAACAAAGCGGTTCCGGCAGCTCCGGAACATTTCCGGTTTTTCTTCCGGAAAATTCCCAGAAGTTTCCAGAATGATTCTGGCACCCTCCAAGAATTATCAGGCGTGTGCCGAAACCAATTTGACTTAATGGTGTACTCTGAAACAACTTTTCGGTTTAGTGATTTTCATCTGTGAAAAGCAACTAAAGCGGTTCCGGCAGTCCGGAACATTTCCGGTTTTTGTCTCTGAAAAATCTCAGAAGTTACCGGAATAATTATGGTACCCTCCAATAATTTCCAGGCATGTGCCGAAACCAATTTGACTTAATGGTACACTCCGAAACAACTTTTCGGTTTTACTGAAACTGTTTCGGTGTTCTCTCTACGGAACTTTTCCACTGTCCGAAACTTTTCCTGTGATTTTCTCTCAGACTCCCTGTCTAGTATTCAGCAGATAGATGACCCTTAAGTGTGTGACCCTATAGGTTCGGTGAAGTATAGACATGACCCGGAACCCCTTCCGATCAATGATCATCATCGGAGCCGTGGACACCCATATTGACCCCTATACCCACACGAATGAATATTCGAGTGAACCTCCAGTTGCCGTGTGCTATTCCTGTTGCTTCGCGATATGTTACAAATACCCGAGGTGAGACATGTTGGCATCCCCGTGGATCAACAACTTGTCTACTATGCCAGTTACCTCGTTACCGGTATTGTTCTCTTTTCTCGTTCCCGTGTTCCGGCATCCCCGTGATCAAATCACAAAGTGTCTGGCCAGACGATGATGGACACCGTAACACCGAGAGGGCCCAGAGATATCTCTCCATCGTCGGAGGAGCAAATCCCAATCTTGAGCTATCAAGTTACTTGACATACTTTCCCATGAACCCGTAAGCCGCCGTAATAGCCATCCAGTAACGGATGACGTTTAACAAACCCCAAAGTTCATGAATCAAGCATGAAGAAACTCGATACTCTCATGGTCTGAGGAATCATGCAAACGTTAACCATCTCTGTGTTATAAACCATTTAACTAGTGACGATTGTATCTCATAGCATAACATCAATTCAGGTCGATTCAACACAAATGTTCTTCTAACATTGTGCCCTCAACATTGCCGGCATAGCCATGCCCATGATCAGGAAAACAGGATCATCATGCAATACTTGAGCCAGTCTTAGAGGCCAGACTAGGAATACATTTTACCGTTTATTATTCCACACGTGTATATGAGTCTTCCTCCGAGCCTCGTGGTTATTGCAGACTCGAGAACCATAGCAGTTATAGCATGGAACATAAACCTAATTATGAACAGGGAGATAATCAATAACATTTATTATTGCCTCTAGGGCATATCTCCTACAGCTCTCCCTTGACATTATTGCATTCAAGAAGAAGGAGCTCAAAATCCTCTTTAAGTTTACCATGAGCAATTTCAATCTCTCCTTTTGAAGATCTTAAGTCTCTAAATGTTTGATGAACCTTATCAAGTTCATATTCAAGTTGTTCACTTTTAGCTTGCTCGTTAATAAATAAATCATTACGTTTTTCAAAGTAAGCAAGAACATCTTGAAACCTTTTATAAGCATTATTTTTAGATCTATGAAGAATTTTACCAATCTCATAGAGATTTTCAGTCAAGTCATCATCATCATCCTCATTACAAATATCATCGTTATCACTAAGAGAAGATGATACCTCGTCATTACCTCTTGCCATGAGGCACATGTGAATGATGGGGGTTGATGATGATTCTCTTGGAGAATAAGGTTCTTCATCAATCAAGGGTGCCTCATTTTTCTTGATTTCCTCTAAATGGTTAGTCATAGAACAACTAGAGGAAACCAAAGCATTTTGATCATGGCAACATGGGAGAGCAAGCATATCATCACAAACATTTGTCATGGAATTGTTAGGTGATATGCATGGACTATCAACACAATAATATATACTATTTGTGGTGCTAGATATGCCCAAGTCCATAGAAGATACAACACTAGTATCTACACAAGCAAGATCATTAATAATGAGCTTAACACCATCATCACAAGATATTTCTTCACTCACCATGTCATTACCTTGTGGCACGCCACATGTCGGTGGAGTGGAAGATGTTGAAGTGTGCAAGTAATCGGAGGTGGAAGGAATGGAGAGCTCTTCATGATAGAAAAATGTGGAGAGCTCCTCCATTAACTCCTTCAACATAATATTGTCTTCATCAAGATTAGACCCACCATGTATATCTCCGAGTTTGGTCCAAACCTCATGAGCCGACTTGCAAGTTGAGATTGACTTAAACACTTCAAGGCTTATAGTTTGATGCATGGCAAGAGAGGCATCACAATCAAGATACATGTCATCTATAGATGGAGATGGATCATCCTTTGCAAAAGAAATCCGTACAAGAACAATTCGCAAAGCATTTGGACCCATGGCCCGAAAGTGACAAAGCATGCAAATTCTTGACAAGAGATAATTTGTGCCATCAAAATCAAAGGTGTCATTGTGCACTAATCCGTTAGTCGACATCGATACTCTTTAGGCGGTGAAGCCTAATAAAGAGAGACCTTGCCCTGATACCAATTGACAGGACCACGATGTCACCTAGAGGGGGGGTGAATAGGCGTTTTAAAAACTTCTAAGGATTTGGCTTTATCCTAATGCGGAAATAAACTAAGAGGATACTTGTCAAGCACAAATCCTAAATATACTAGGCTCAACTAAGTGCAACAACAACTTAATCTAAACAAGATGAGCACAACAAGGATGCTAACAAGCACAAGTAAGTTACACAAACTTACTTGAACAATATCATGAAATGTGGAAGTGTAAGACACACGTTAACAATTCACACTAATCACAAGTTATATCAATAATAGCAAGTATGAATTGTGGGATATGATGTGTAGGTCTAAATAATCTCTACAAGGAAATAGCCAACACAATATAATGAGGACAACAATATATAGTGAATGTATGCTCAAGTAGCCAATGTAAACCACAAGTAAGGAGTTAGGGTTAGGGATAACCAAAGTCACGGAGACGAGGATGTATCCCGATGTTCACTTCCTTGGAGGGAAGCTAGTCACCGTTAGAGAGGTGGATGTTACCACGAAGGCAAACCAATGCCACGAAGGCTCACCCTATTCTCCTTGAGATACCACCACGAAGGCGATTCCCAACCACTAGTGGTAGACCTTGAGGCGGCCTCCAAACCTTCACAAACTTTCCGGGGGACAAATCACAAGTTGATTCCTCACCGGAGCACTCCTACCGCCTAGGAGTCTCCAACCTCCAAGAGTAACAAGATCAAGGGGAAAATGCTCAAGACTTGTCAAATCACAAATTGCTTTGGTCAAAAGAGAGAGGAGGAGTGGATGTATGCTTGGATAAATCTCTCTCAAGAACCCCCAGAAATCTCTTCGGGATTTACCACAAGAATGCTCAATTCCCTCTCTCTCAAATCCCACCAAAAGCAACTAATGCTATGGAGGGATGGGAGAGGAGAGGAACAATGGAGGAGGTCAACAAATGAACCCTAGATCCATGGGATAGTTTTGCCCCAAATGGATTGGAGCTTTGAGGCTTGGGGGAGGAGGAGAGAGCTCAAAACAATGGGGACATCTCAGATCCGAAAGCTCTCGCTCGTTGGGGAAGAAGGGTACCTTATATAGTGCCCCACCAAATCTGCCCGTTATGCACAAAAAAACATAGCCCGGAACTTCTGGGCTTGCCCGGAACTTCCGGGCTCCCTATTGGGGCAGATGGTGTAAACTTTCTGGTTAGCCCGGAACCTGCCCGGAACTTCTGGCCCCCGAAACTTTCGGGCTCCCTTGGGGCCAGGTTTTCGCAAACTTTCGGTTTATCCCGGAACTTCCGGGGTGTCAAGCCCGGAACTTCCGCCCCCCCAATAAACAGCCAGCATTCTAAAAGTAAAACATGCATAACTTTTACATACGGACTCCGATTTTGATGATCTTGGGCTCGTTTTGTAGCTATTGAAAAGCCCCAGGTCCTCACATAGAGAACCACCCAATATCAAACAAAATGGATGATGCAATTAATGCAAAGGTTTGAGCATAGAATTTGGAGAACCCTTTTTGGCGTATGGTTTTACTTTGGGATATATGATAGGAGTGGAATTTGTGTGTAGAAGATGTTGACTTGAGCAAGTCCATCACGAAACCCTTTGATCCCCTCTTAATAGTGCGGGATCCCTATAACTCAAGAATAATAAAATAGCTATACTAGATAACCTCCAAAAATCCATTCTTGGGCATATATCCTTTTCGATGGTCGTTGATCCATGCAACTACAACCAAAGGAATTAATACCTTTGACTTGAGCATTCCACTTGAGCTTGATGTTGACATTTATTCTTGGCTCAAGATGGAAGCATAACATTGGTGAAGTCTTCAAGTAGCTCACACATACACAATGTGGGAAGCCTTGCTTTGTATTCATCTTCACTTGTCCATCATGTGAACATCCACAAGCTTCAAGCATGTAATCCTTCGGGATGGTTATCTTGAACTTGCCCTTGTCAACCATGATCATGATCACTTGATGTCACCATCTCATGGACACTTGGAATCTCACTCTCTCGACACGAGCCCATGAGAATAACCTAACCCTCATAAACATAGACAACACATAGTATGGGTTAGTACATAAAGTGCAATTGACAATTACTTACCATACCACAAGATCCCATGTGGTACATCATTTGCGCTTGTGTGATGACCATCTTGGAGTTAAATCTTTGATCTTCATCTTGGTCAACATTTATCTTTGATCCACGATTAATCTTGATGTCTTGAAGGCTCTGTTAATCTCTTCACTATGCTTTATTGCTTCAAGACCTGATCACCAATATCTCAATTCACCTTGGCAATATCAAGTTTCTACATGAATATCATACCGTCCATCACTTGCTCGTTTTCATGCTCCAACATAGTATCTTGAGAGGCACAATGAATTCTTTACTTGAATTACTTTCTTAAAGACATAACCACCCATGAGTCAACATATGAGCTCATCATGATCCTATCTTCAAGCCATATGTAGAATTATTCTCTTTAATCATTCTCTCAAGATCTTGATTCATCATGGTTCAATCCATAAGCTTAAGCATGACAACCTCTAAGATACTCAATGAACTCCATATAGATCACATCTTGTTTTTCCCATGGATTTCATCTTGATCATATTGATTCAATCATTGACCTCAAACTTGATGAAACATCTTTATGTAGATGTCATTCATTCCAAATTCATTCAATCTTATTATTGCATTACCCATGGAACAAACATCCTTCAGTTCATCCAATATTGTTCATGCATTGCCAATGGGAATTTCCTTCAAATGTATATCTCAATGCAAACATTAGTCAATTAGGATTGTCATTAATTACCAAAACCACACATGGGGACTACATGCACTTTCAATGTGTGGGTGCAATAGCAACAATTTCATGCTTAACATAAGGAACTATAGCAAGTTCATCTTTATAAGCATAATTCATACTGGCATCATGGCCACAAGCATAGCAAGCATCAAGTTCATCAAAAAGGGATATTTCAAATGAATCCACGGGATCATAGCAATTATCATAGCATTCATCCTTTGGTAAGCACGAAGGGTAATTAAAAAATGTATGAGTTGAAGAGTTACTCTCATTAGAAGGTGGGCACGGGTGATCAATCCGCTCTTCCTCCTTTTGTTCTTCGCTCTCCTCCTCATCTTTTTCATCTAATGAGCTCACAATTTCAGCAATTTCTTCTTCCATAGATTCCTACAAATTATTAGTCTCTTCCAAGGCAGCGGTCATTCTCTTAATAAATTCAATAATATCAACATTGCAATCATAATTCTCATAGCAATATTTAAGTATGGATAAATTTTCATATTCGTAAGGAACATCATCATCATACTTTTCAAGGAAAGAAGCAATTTCATAAGCACCTTTAAAAGCAACAAATTCTTCTATTCGTTCAACATCATAGTAATCATAAATACCTTTAGCATATGAAGCCAAGGTTTCATTATCGTTGAATTTACATTGAAAGGGAAGGTGTCGAGCTTCTATCTTAGAGCAACAAGTAAAGTCACATCTCGAGCATACATCCCAAGCAAACCATTGCAATATCCTAATTTGATCCCATAAGTGTTTCCCTTTTTGAGACAAGAGATAATCCCTAAAGTACTCACGTTGATCCAACGTGTCTCCCATTATAAAGTTCGATGAGGATTTCTCAGGATTATCAAAGGAGTAATTAACACGTTTCACATAACTATCATCGAGGGTTTTAGGAGGTTCCCCATCTCCATGAGTAGCAAGTACCACTAATTGTTTTAGTGTTTCGTGTTCCATATCCATAACTAAAGATATAAACAACTAATAACAGAAAATAAAAATTACTTAGTGATAAAGCAAACAAGCACATACGAGAATATTCACCCCATGCTATTGCTCCCCGGCAATGGCGCCAGAAAAAGGTCTTGATAACCCACAAGTGTAGGGGATCGTTTGTAGCCTTTTTCGATAAGTAAGAGTGTCGAACCCAACGAGTAGCTAAAGGTAGAACAAATATTCCCTCAAGTTCTATCGACCACTGATACAACTCTACGCACGCTAATGCTTGCTTTACCTAGAACAAGTATGAAATTACTTTGCGGGAATAAAACTAGAAGTACTTTGCAAGAAAATAAAGAACGTGGAAATAAAATTTAGGTGATGTTTGAATAAAAGAACAATAAAAGTAAATAACTTAGTAGAAAGCTTTTTGTGTAACGCAAGAGAAAGATTGTCCCTAGGCAATTGAATATAATATGATAGATACTTGTCATATGCAATGGGGGAGAGGCATACGCTAACACACTTTCCGTACTTGGATCATATGCACTTATGATTGGAACTCTAGAAAGCATCCGCAACTACCAAAGATCATTAAGGTAAAACCCAACCATAGCATTAAGTATCAAGTCCTCTTTACTCCCATAAGCAACAACCCACCTACTCGGGTTTATGTTTCTGTCACTCAAGCAACCCACCATAGGCAAATCATGAACATATTGCAACACCCTACATCGGGGATCCCTCACATTTGCGCGACACAGAGGGCACCATAGGACAGCACCATATCAACATACAACTCACATCCATAACATCATACCATAATTAACCCATAGGACAAAAGAGATCTACTCAAACATCATAGGATAGCCAAATATCATTGGGAAATAATATATGGAGTTGAGCACCATGTTTAAGTAGAGATTACAGCGGGGAAGAGAGGTGTTACACCGCTGCATAGAGGGGGAGAGAGTTGGTGTTGACGGCGGCGAAATTGTTGGTGTAGATCGCCGTCACGATGATTGCCACGGCGGCGTTTTGGTGCCACCGGGAGAGAGGGGGAGAGAGCCCTCCTCCTTCTTCTTCTTCCTTGGCCTTCCCCCTAGATGGGATGAGAGTTCACCCTCTGGTCCATGGCCTCCATGGCGGTGGAGGGGCAGGAGCCCCTCCTAGATTGGATCTCCCTCTCTGTTCTCTTTTGTTTCACGTTCCTGTTTTCTGGCCGAAAACCGTTTCTTATATTCCCGGAGATCCGTAACTCCGATCGGGCTGAAATTTTGAGGGGATTTTTATCCAAAAATTAGCTTCCTTGCGCCCGAAGGAGAGATCCAACCGACGTACAAGGTGGGCACAACCCACCACGCCGTGCCTGGGCCTTCTGGGCACGCCCTGGTGTCTTTTGGGGGCTGTGGGCCTCTGTTTGCGTTGATTCCACTTCTCAAAATTCACAAATATTCCAAAAAAAATCTCCGTAAATTTTCATCGCGTTTGGACTTCGTTTGATATGGATATTCTGCGAAACAAAAACATGCAACAAATAGGAACTGGCACTGGGCACTGGATCAATATGTTAGTCCAATAAATCATATAAAATGTTGGCAAAAATATGTGAAAGTTGTATAATATTGGTATGAAACAATCAAAAATTATAGATACGACGGAGACGTATCAGCTACCGCCATGAACATGTAGTACAAGGGTTGGACTACTCACAACTCATCCCGGGGCACGAGGATCGATGTTGGTGATAATGATCAGGGCTAAAAGCGAAGATCACCTCGGAAACATGATGTGGTGGTGGCGAAAAAATGCTCAATAATTAGGGTCGAAGTCTCAGCGAATATATAGATCATTGGACATCAGAGCCACCTAGGGGATGCCTATAGGCCATAGGTGCCTCTGTAAGGTGGGCGCCTCCTAGGTGCACCTAGGCCCCATGGGCCCCTCCTGGGGTTGGGCCTTGCCCCCTGTTTCTCTTCTAGCACAAAGCTTCTCCACCTATTTTTATTTTATTTTTTCTCAGACATTTTGTGTGATAATTTTTTGGAATTTCAAAGACAACAAAATCATACACTGGCATTGGGTACATAATTAATATTTTAGTCCAGTAAAATTAATAAAAAATATGCCCAAAATGTATGTAATTGATAACAATATAACATTAACCATGCAAAACATTATAGATACGTTTGAGACGCATCAGGAGTCTGGT
This sequence comes from Elymus sibiricus, assembly GCA_039707655.1. Lineage (NCBI taxonomy): Eukaryota > Viridiplantae > Streptophyta > Magnoliopsida > Poales > Poaceae > Elymus > Elymus sibiricus. The sequence goes on from CM077663.1 coordinate 220,120,266, forward strand.
TGGGTGCATTTTTTCAGTTCAATGGCATTAGGGTTGTTCGCTTGGACAAATGGTGGAGAGTAGATGGTCCAATTATAGATGCTCTAAGACTGGTCATAGTGGGAGTAACTTAAAGAGTAACATAGAATCAAATTCAGTACTACCTCCGTCCCGGTTTACTGGTCCCCATTGTATTTTGTGTCAAATTTGGACCAAAGATTTAACTAATAAAATATTAATGTATGTCAAAAAAAATTATATCATTGGATTAGTATTTGAACATAGTTTTCAATGATATTATTTTTTATGACATGCTTTAATATTTTGGTAGTTAAATCTTTGATCAAAATTTGACATAAAATACAATGGGGATCAATAAACCAGGACAGATGTAGTAAATTTGTCTATGTGGTAATGAGCTAATGAGGATTAACTTTAGCTAGTTACCGTAACATCACATATCCCAATATAATATGAGTCTATAACCTAATAAATAAAACTTTATAGTATGACAACACACTTATGTTACTACCCACTAGGTAGTAACATCGCCTAGGTCCATGTATATGTTACTAGGTAAGTTACTCTCCATTATAGTTGGTCTAAGGAAGGGAATCACTATCAATAAAAACCTAGAGTTCGTTAGTTACCACGGTCCTGGATTAAATGATTGAAACTACAAATTTGAAACAAATGAAATGTAGACCAAATAAAAGAAAAGTTATGAAGGCCGCCGTTTGACGAGTTTGTGCTTATGTATATTCCGAGTAAACTTCAAAATATTATGAAACGCACGCTTCATTTAATGGGTAATGATTTCCATTTTGGCGACCGATAGAGTTGCTCTCATATTTTAGCCAGACCGTGGGTAGCACTTATTTTTCTCCCAACCCCCGTCTATTATATACTAGCAAAACGCCCGTGCGTTGCTACGGGCTATGCGGCATGTTATCTCTAAAATTCAGGTTCAACACAAAACCACCATCCCACAATGCACCTTTCATTTTTCTGTCAGAACCTTCCCTTCCCGCTCAGTTTTTCGCCATAGTGATACATTTCTCGCTGGAGGCACCATATTAAAATCAAAGGACATCCACCTCATCTTCGCCGTGCATTGCAACAACGATAAAAAAAATCATGTTAGCAATATAATAGAGTGGGTTAAACTAACACATAATATTGATAAGAACAAATAACTATAGAGATCATTCTCAAAGGTCCATTTAACTTTGTAAACACATACCGACGTTGGAAGTGAGTGGCAACATGAACATATTTGTATAGTCACTAATAAGGTTCACCTCCATCCCACATACCATTCATTGCTAGAAGGGATAATTATCATTCTTCTCTTACTCGTCCTACCCTACATCTTCTACTCCTAGCCTATTCATTAACCCATTTAATTGGCGCCAACCAACACCACGTCAACATTAGTGTGGTCGCCATCGACGCCTCATCTTCTTCTTTCTCATTCCTAGTCAGTTTTCGTTCTCGTTTCTACTTATTTTCTAGCATACTAAATTTTCATTTTTGTCTCATTTTTTGGAACACTCTTTTTTTCTACTATAGCATGAATCACCTAGCGAATGTTGTGTCTTGTTGTCCTCATGGGCGAACATTTTGTCAATCGTTAGCATGTGGACATCCTGCAAAGCATAGTCTTCATCAATCTTGGTGAACGTTATGTCGCCCAAGGCGCGAGCGCATGGTGGCCATTGTCCATGTTGACAAGCGGTGCTGGGCCATGTCGCTGAGAGCTTGTTGATCGTCCTTGCTCACAAACGCTTTCAAAATAGTTTGACACAATTAACCACTTGCTTAATTAATTAAGTACAAAAATAATTAACGTCCTATCTAATTCGCTGCATGCCTAATTAAATGCCAACCAAATCAATTAATTATGTGACTAAGTGGAAAAAAATCCCTACTTCTAATTATATGTAGGCATAGATAATTGTCTACCTAATTAATTAATTGCATTAATGACTCGATTGCCAAATTGATTCGGTGCGAAAATATTTCCCATTTAAATGGACCTAATTAATTACACATGTAATTACATTTCTAGCTAATAAATTGTATTGAAGGTTTGATTTTCAAATTGATATAGTGCTCGATTTCTAAAAGATTTTCGCATGAATGGCTGCTACGAACGATGATGACGATGATCGAGTATTGTAGGACACATGTTGTTAACGAATTTCTTGACATTTGAATGAATACATTTGATTTGAGAAGGTAGCATATCTGACTGTCAAGAAATGTAATATGACCGCGTCCACGAACGCCTATACGTAAGACACACTATGACACAATATGTAGACACTTGAAGAAACCTAGTTCATGTAATCTGTAGAAAATTGAAGCAGGCAAGAAGGTACCAAAAAATTGAATATGAAGGTCCACAATTCCCTCATTGGTCCTGGCATATTCGATTCTGGGTTCAGGCGCTCGATCTTTCCAAAAAAAAATACAAAGATCTTCTAGGAAAGTTATATGTTACCTTGCATACAGTGTATTATCTCATTCTAACAAATATTAGAGGATTAATAGACATAGCCCTAGGCTAGTTGAAGTAGTTTCTGAAAAGTAAAATTGTAATATTATAAATTGCAAGCTGTCCAAAGATAAATATCGATTTAATTTGGTGATTGACACAAATTTATAATACTGGAAAAGTTGGATTTACAAAGTCAACTGAAACAAAACAGTAAAGCATAATCAGATTATAGATTCACTTGTCTCTGTTTTGAAAAATCTATGCATTATGTAAGACACGAAAACTACAAAAGTTGTATGATTGGAAATAGCAGGCTTGCGAGTTGTGACACACTAATCAGATTAAAATGAAGCTCAGACTTGTAAGGCATTATAGGAGTGGATCAAAATCTGCAAAACTACTGTATGTTGTCGTTTGCCGTGTTACTATTTCAGAGTTGATCATATAAACAGTTGTAGAAAGCATATTCTAAAAGAACCTATTGTAGGCACACAATAGATTATTGTTAGCTTGTGGTTCACCAGATCAAACCACAAGTTCAAGATAAATCGGGTCCTTGAAGGCCTAACATGATGAAAAGAGGGTTCAGGATTGTGGCACCTACTTTGTCCATGTAAGAAGAGAACCTTTAAAATAGAGTTCATGAATTAACCTATGAAGTTGAACAATCCATGGTCTTTATACGTGTCCACCAAGCACCTCAGCCGGCACCTGACACCCATGGTTGCACGAGCATGTAGCTGCAAGTGAGCTCAACACTGAACCGTGTGTACCATGTACGTGATAGTACCTTCATTGTATTCATAAGATTACCTCGGCTCTGGTGTGTCCTCGTTCTTGGTGGATGCCGGGTCGGTGAGGGTGTAGATGGAGATCCAGCCGCGTTGCACCAAGCATATGTGCAGCTCTAGAGCCTGGATCGTGCCGCACCATGCGACGACCATGTCCCGGTGCCCGAGCGCGGGCTTTCCCTTGTCGGTGGCCACGATGACCTGGCCGATCCAGTTGCACTCCCTGCACTGATGCCTCGGATGGACGCCCCTCACGTACGCGGCGGATGGCCGGGACGGAGCGAGTGGCGTATAGGAACCGAATGACCCGGTACGCGGCGGCATGGCCCAGCAGCACGCGTGGAGGGTTAGGGCCGGAGTGGAGTAGCGATGGTAGGGGAGGAGGTAGGAAGGAGGGAAGGAAAGGGGCTTGCAGCGGCTGCGGGAGGAGATTGGGAGGGAGGGCGTACATTAGGTTTCTATGTAAGGGTTTTTCAGGCTTTTCTGTTCATCCATCGGTTTTTTGTGGGATAGAAAAAATCGATAATTGGTGGGAGGGGAAGATCGCTGGGAGGGGGAAACGACGAAACAAACAATGACCTAGGTACTGAGACTTTAGGAGTGGAGATTATTTTTGGCACGGTGACCAAGGCACAACATTATAGAAAATTTTGGACAAAATTATCCTTGGGTAATTTGTTGTTTAGTGGTAAGTAAATCAGTTAGAAAAATAAAGGAAGAGATACATACAATCGACAGAGAGATTCTCTCCTTTGTCTACAAAAAGAGATACATGCAATCGTGAGAGAGATACTTTCCTTTCTTTTGCATTAATTAGAGAGATCGGTTAGGAAAGTTAGATATGTGATCTTTTATACGTTAGGAAAGTGTTGATTTGAAAGAAAGGAGTGAAGATATTCTCTTATTTTTCTACAAAAAGAGATACATGCAATCGTGAGAGAGATACTTTCCTTTCTTTTGCATTAATTAGAGAGATTAGTTAGGAAAGTTAGATATGTGATCTTTTGTACGTTAGGAAAGTCTTGATTTGAAAGAAAGGAGTGGAAATATTCTCTTCTTTTTTTACAAAAAGAGATACATGCAATCGTGAGAGAGATATTTTCCTTTCTTTTTGCATTAATTAGATAGATCAGTTAGGAAAGTTAGATATATGATCTTTTTGTACGTTAGAAAAGTGTTGATTTGAAAGAAAGGAGTGGAGAGAAAATAAATGCTTGATTGATTCTTTCACATATAAACATTATTAAATGTATGATGGTGGGAGGAGGGACAAAAAAACCGGATGAAAAAAAACCAGACGAATGTGAAACAGAAAAAAATTCGGAACGGAACCTATCATCACGACCAGTGTTCTTTAGAAGTAGAGATAATGCAGCCATGCAATTTCCCTGTCATACGTGGGTCATGCATGACCTGCCCTCATACAGGTTACTTCCCTGCTATAGCTTATGTTATTGGAGATAATAATTAAAGAAGAACTGTACAAGATTACGTAGCTGGGAATGATTTAAAGTGCCAACTAAAAAGTCTTGATTTTCTTTCCAACGTAAGGACAAACCCAGACGCAACCACGTAAGCGACTGGCTATTTAAAAGACTGAAGACTGAATGCGTGGAGCATGCAAACTCATAAAGCCGCCATGTACACCTCAGTAGTACCTCACCATCGACAAGCACGTACGTAGTATGATTCACTCGAAATTTGCCATGGCATCCAAAATTCGGTTGCAAGGCATTGACCATCATGTCACCCATCCATCGATGATATCCGTCATATGTAAACGTCGCTGTGGCGGCTTGTCTGCGAAAAATAAGTGAGGCTGCTAAGGTCTTTGACTTCTCCGCCGCCTTATTGGATGGCATGCATACTGTATTCAGTTGTCAACGCAGCATATACATAGGTTACTTGGCCGGCCGAGATATGCTCATATACTGTACTAAAATCGGTTAGGCCGTCAGGAATGCAGCGTGGCAGCGTCTTGTGAACGGATTGATTGTCGTTTTCAGGGCGAACCGGGGCAAAATCTTGCAGGAAGTCGTCTTTCGTGGGGCCTGAAGGGGGTATAATGTATGCACTCGCTAATGAGCGAGGAAGGCATGGAATGGAAGCGCGGGTCCCAGGAAAGCGACGCGATACCTGGGACGATGAGCGCGTGAGCCGATCCGTTGGAGCCGTGAAGGATGAGGACGCGGAAGAAACCTCGGAAAGGGGCTCGTTTCGTGCGGGCGTGACTTATTTTAAGTTTTTTTATTAATGGTAATATGTGTTTCATTTATATCATATAAAGGATAATAGTACACGTGAAGTACACATGAACCTGAGGGGGTAAATATTTGAGAAAGCATAGGCTTTTAGGCACCTCTTATCTAGCCACTCATTTCTGCATCGCGATTCGTGCAAATAATTTTGTCTTTTTTGTTCCTTCCATATAAAACAACACATGAATTTCAAATTTTGCAGCACAACAAAAGATTCTAACTAGAATGTGAGATAAAACTTTTGGATTTTTTCGTGCATCATATAAATACTAAAAAAGGCATTTTTTAATTAGAAAAATCGCATTTCGTATATTTATGTTGGACCAAAAAATCTGAAAGTTTTTTCCCACATTCTAGTTAGAAATTTTTGATGTCTTGCAAAGTTTGAGGTTTATATGTTGTCTTATTTGGAAGAAACAAAAAAGAGAAAATCTGATGTAATAGGTTAGTTGTATAGTACGTATCTCAAAGCAATATTGAAGGGTGAGGATAAGGGGTGTCCGAAAGCCCGTGTTTTAAGAATCCACATTCGACCTGAGGGTTTTGAGTTCCTCTCGGTGGCGCGCTGCCGTGAGTTTTCTATTCCGTCGGCCATTCGATCCCCTCCTGGTTCTCGTCCCTGTCGGCCCTCTCAGCCAGCAGGTTACGTGAAGGTTTGGAGGGTTTGATCTCAGCTCGTAAGGTGGGCTATGGTTTTTTGGAGGACGTCTACATGGCGATGCAAGGTACTGTCGGAGGTTCGAGGCAGGACAGGGAGCCGGTAGAGGATTTGCTTGGTAGATTGGATCTGCAGGAGGAGGAGGAAGATCAGTTCGTATGGGAGGATGAGTTCAAGGACGAGCCAATCGCAGCCAAGTGGCTTGCAATCGCCAAGGTTCACACCAACAAGGTGTTCAGTCCCTCTGCTCTATACTCCGATATCTGAGCGGCATGGAATCCGACAAGGGATGTGAGATGGCGCAAGATTGAAGACAATCTATTCACGATCCAGTTTGGGTGTCTGGGGGATTGGAATACTGCCATGAATATGGGACCGTGATTGTTCCGAGATCAAGGGCTGTTGATAGCTGAGTATGACGGGTTTATGAACCCACGATTAGTAGTTTTGGACAAGATCGTTGTGTGGGCAAGGGTATTGAAATTGCCTGATAATTTTTTGATCCGGGCGGCGATCAAAGGTATGTGTCGAAAGATGGGGAAAATTCTTGAAGTCCAGACTACACTCCCGGCTGGTTTTGTTGGAGAATTTGTTCGTGTCAGGGTGGAACTAAATGTGACAGAAAAGCTGATCAGATTTGTTTCTTTTACAAAAAGTGAGGTCACTTAATACTATCAAGTTCAATATGAAAAGATCCCAACTTTCTGTGGTAATTGTGGGATGCTTGGTCATTGGTACCAGGAATGTGGTACGGGAGAACACGATGTCAAGAAGTTGGAGTGGGGAGATTTATGCTTGTAGATGGAGGAAGAGGACGAGGCAGAGGCCGCGGCTCAAGGAGAAGCTCTTGAAGGGGTAGAGGAGGAGCTGGACGAGGGGATCCCCCCTTTGGTCCTGGACGTGGAAGGGGTGACCCTCCCTTTGCTACTAATGCGACAAAGTGCACGACTAGTTGGCGTCACAATGCCTTATTTAAGGATGGGGTTCAAGACATGGAAGCAGATGTGGGTGCACAAAATCTTAATATTAGTCAAGATGTTCGAGCAGGAAATCTACTTAGGAAAAGAATGGCTGAGAATGCAAATGTACATGGATAGCTTCTTACCTGCCCTTCCGGCGAGCCCAGCGATAATTCTTGAAACTAACAGTGGGGCTATAGCCCCTGTAGGGAACAAGACAAACATAGTTGATCAGTTTGATGGCGGAGGGGAGTCACTAAAGGAAGGCATGTTGGGAACTTCTTAGAAAAGTGTGGTCAGGAAGAAGCTGAAGGGTTCAAATGGTGTGTCCATTGAGAGTACATCAACAGGAGAATCGGCGGCATCCACGGCGGAGGACCGTCAGGAGCAATGAAAACCTTGGTGTGGAACTGTCGTGGAATGCTTTCAGCCACGGCAGTTCGAGAGCTCTTAGAATTGCAAAGGCGTGTGAAAGCGGATGTGTTTTTTTTATGTGAATCACATCTGAATACAACTAAGGCAAATGAAGTACGCGTGATGTTAGGCTTTGATTTTATTCACATTATTGATAGTGATGGTCGGTTAGGAGGGCTTGTACTTTCTCTACAATCTTGCAAATGAAGTTGTGTTAAATTATTCCTCGCCTAATTTCACTGATGGCTTTGTTATGGATGGTAACGATGTGGCATGGCTTCTCACATATTTTTATGGAGAGTCTAATTGGGATCTAAAGCATCAATCATGGACACATTTGAGAATGCACAACAATGCTACAGGAGCATGGATGGTGATCCGAGATTTTAATGAAATCTTTGTAGCGAGTGAGAAACAAGGTGGAAACATTAGACCTCAACGTTATATGCAAAATTTCAGGGATTGTATAGAGGATTGCGGGCTTCAGGAAGTTAAGGCAATTGGGGATCCTTTCACCTGGAGCCGTGGAGTGATCAAGGAGAGACTAGACCTCATAGAGGCGAAGGTGTTCCTGTCTTTCGATAAGATGTGACTATCGTTTTTGGTAGAGTCGACTTTGACGATCCGACCACGAACGTGCGAGGACGTCGCGCCTTAGCAATCGCTAAACCAACTCCGAGAGGTTATTGACCACACCGGAGCATGATCAACCTGACCAGGAGGTTTTATTTCCTGCACGCAAACGAAGAACAATCAAGAAACTGAGATTGCAGTCTAGATATTGCGAATATAAGAGGAAATCCTTATTGATGAAAGTGGGGTTCTTTGACGTGTTGGTCTGGTCGTAGAACACAAATGAAGGACGCGGAGTTGCAGCTATGGCAAACTTTTAATCTAAACAAAACCCAAGTCTAAACGGCGCCCTAAGGGATTTATATATGGGGGAATAGAGGGGGATTTCATGACCCCTTGGAGGAGGGGCCCGAAACCAACCCTAACTCGGTTTCCCCACACATACGGACTCTAAAAACAGCCTATAATGTGGTATTTCGAAATTACATGGGCTTGGCCCAAAAATAAGGTGGCGCAACACCTAGAATAGCCTATGGACAAAATTTATGAAGTGGCATCTTGAATATTTCATCCAAGCCTTCATGCTCTCATTATGGTGGCTTCAAAGTGCGGAAATCACCACTGGAAGCTTCATTGTTCTTTCCCGCACGCACACCTTCTTCTCCATGCTTGTTCCCGCTCCAATGATCATCCTTCTTGTCCATTCTAGGTCGTTCATTCATAAGTAAAACAAAAGTATCTAATTTAGGAAGCATCATATGTTCATGAACATTAGAAGGATTTCCAAGAAACGAAAGTACCTGGTAATTCAATTGGCATGTGTGAGATCTAGTAATTGGTCCAGTATGTATAGCAACAGGGGCTTTGGGTGTAACATTAGTAGGGATGTCCTCATCATCCTCCCCTTCTTGAAATGAAGTCGTCCTCGACGGAAGCTCGTCTTCCTCACCCAAATAATGCTTCAAATCTGCAATGTTAAATGTGGGACTAACCCCAAACTCTGCAGGCAACTCAAGTTTATATGCGTTATCATTTATTTTGTCTAACACCTTAAAAGGACCATCAGCACATGGCATTAGCTTTGACTTGCACAAATCAGGAAATCTATCCTTACGCAAATGTATCCAAACAAGATCTCCAGGTGCAAGGACAACATGTTTTCTACCCTTATCTCCAACAAGTTTGTATTTAGCATTCATACGCTCAATGTTTTCCTTAGTTACCTCATGCATTTTTAGGATCAATTCAGCACGTTGTTTAGTATCAAAATTTACCTTCTCCGAAGATGGAAGAGGCAACAAATCAATAGGTGCACGAGGTATGAGACCATACACAATTTCAAAAGGGCACATCTTAGTAGTAGAATGCAATGAATGATTATAAGCAAATTCAATATGAGGCAAGCATTCTTCCCACATTTTCAAGTTATTCTTCAAAACATCCCTAGGCATAGTAGACAATGATCTATTGAGTACTTCAGTTTGTCCATCAGTTTGGGGGTGACATGTAGTACTAAAAAACCGTTTAGTCCCCAACTTAGACCATAAACATCTCCAAAAGTGTCTAAGAAATTTAGCATCACGATCTGAAACAATTGTATTTGGCACACCATGCAACCGAACAATTTCACGAAAGAACAAATCAGTAACATTAGCAGCATCATCACTTTTATGACATGGTATAAAGTGTGCCAATTTTGAAAATCTATCCACGACAATAAATATGCTATCCCCCCCCTTCTTTGTTCGAGATAAACCTAAAACAAAGTCCATAGGTATGTCCTCCCAAGAAACACCAGTTACAGGCAAAGGCATATATAAACCATGAGGATTGAGTCGTGACTTAGATTTTTGGCATGTAGTGCAGCGAGCAACAAAACGCTCAACATCCAGTCGCATCTTTGGCCAAAATAAATGTGTAGCAAGTACGTCATCCGTCTTCTTCACGCCAAAGTGTGCCATTAATCCTCCTCCATGCGTCTCCTGTGACAAAAAAGATGAACGGAGCTAGTTGGAATGCATAGCTTGTTAGCACAGAACACAAATCCATCATTAATGACGAACTTGTTCCATGTTCTCCCTTCTTTACAATTCGCCAGCACATCTTTAAATTCTGCACCATGCACATATTGATCTTTGATGGTCTCCAAACCAAATATTTTAAAGTCAATTTGTAAAAGCATAGTATAACGACGAGACAAAGCATCAGCAATAACATTTTCTTTACCCTTCTTGTGTTTAATGACATAAGAGAAAGTCTTAATGAATTCAACCCATTTAGCATGTCTATGATTAAGTTTAGCTTGACTTTTAATATGTTTCAAAGATTCATGATCAGAATGTATAACAAATTCTTTGGGCCATAAATAATGTTGCCATGTTTCCAAAGTCCAAACAAGAGTATATAATTCCTTATCATAAGTAGAATAATTCAGACTAGGCCCACTCAATTTTTCAGAAAAGTATGCAACAGGTTTACCATCTTGTAATAACACACCTCCTAATCCAATTCCACTAGCATCACATTCAAGATCAAAAGTCTTATTAAAATCAGGAAGTTGGATTAAGGGAGCATGTGTTAACTTATCTTTCAATACCGAGAAGGCTTCTTCCTGTGCAGTGCCCCAAACAAAAGATACATCCTTCTTTGTAAGCTCATTGAGAGGTGCAGCAATGGTGCTGAAATCTCTCACAAAACGCCTATAGAAACCAGCGAGGCCAAGAAAACTCCTTACTTGTGTGATCGTTTTGGGTTGTGGCCAACTCTCAATAGCTTCAATCTTGTCTTTATCAACTTCAATTCCCTGTGGAGTAAGAACATAGCCAAGAAAAGATAATCGGTCGGTGCAGAAGGTGCACTTCCCAAGGTTACCAAACAAACGTGCATCACGGAGAGCAATAAAAACATCACGTAAATGTTCCAAGTGTTCCTCCAAAGATCTACTATAAATCAGTATATCATCAAAATAGACTACCACAAATCGTCCAATGAAAGCACGTAAAACCTCGTTCATTAATCTCATGAAAGTGCTAGGTGCATTAGTTAACCCAAAAGGCATGACTAACACTCATATAATCCAAACTTAGTTTTAAATGCTGTTTTTCATTCATCTCCCAATTTCATACGAATTTGATGGTATCCACTACGCAAATCAACTTTGGAGAAAATTATAGAGCCACTTAATTCATCAAGCATATCATCTAGCCTAGGAATAGGATGACGATAATGATTAGTAATATTATTAATGCCTCTACAATCAACACACATACGCGATGTACCAACATTTTTCGGCACTAGAATAATAGGAACAACACAAGGACTAAGGGATTTGCGTATATAACCTTTGTCGAGCAGCTCCTGTACTTGACGCATAATATCCTTCATCTCCTCTGGATTGGTACAATATGGCGCACGGTTGGATAGCGATGCACCGGGAATTAAGTTAATCTGATGCTCAATCCATCTAATAGGTGGTAATCTTGGTGGCACGTCTTCTGGAAAGACGTCAGCGAACTCCTGTAAGATGTTAGTGACAGCAGGAGGCAAAGAGGGAGGCACGTCCTCGAATGAAAATAATACCTCTTTACACACAAAAGCATAGCAAATAGATGTAGTAACATCCAAATCAGTAATACCAGATTTTGTGGCAAGTAAACATCCACTCTTCAGTTTTATTTCAGATGCAACACTAGATGATGGTTTATTAGGATTATTATGTTGCTCAAATACCTTTGCCACAGTCTGATTTTCACTCTTATTGTGCTCCTGTTTTGCTTTACTAGCTCTAGCAATGTCATCTTTCATAGTATGTTCAGGAGACATTGGAAGCAAAATTATATTTTTATCCTTATGAACAAGAGTATACTGATTTGTCCTACTATGGTGTACAATTATTTTATCAAATTGCCATGGTCTACCAAGTAAAACGGAACATGCTTGCATGGGTACCACATCACAATCAACATAATCAGAATATGTAGCAATGCTAAAGTGCACATGAACAGTACGTGTTACCTTAACCTTGCCAGTGTTGTTGAACCATTGGATGTAATATGGATGAGGATGTGGTCTGGTGGTTAGAGACAGCTTCTCCACCATCTCCATGCTAGCCAAGTTGTTGCAACTCCCTCCATCGATGATGACACGAACAAAACGTTCCTTGACAACTCCCTCTGTATGGAAGAAGTTGTGCCTTTGATTTTGCTCAGCCTGTGTAACCTACACACTCTAAACACGTTGAGAAACTAAACTTTCATACCTGTCAGCGTAGTTAGCAGCCATGTAGTGTGTCTCTTGTTCAGTATCCTCGGCACCATGTTCTTCACTTGCAATAAGAGCCAAAGTCTCCTCATCACAATCACTATCGGACACATATCCACCATCCTTAGTAACAATCATCACACACTTAGAAGGGCATTCTCTCGCATATTGACCTCCACCCTTGCAACGACGACAAATAACCTCATGTGTTTGCCCTGTAGATGCCATGGATGAAAAAGAGCTCTATGCAGGCCCCGAAGGTGTGCCCTTGCCAGAGGCTGGTGGCGGTGCCTGTTTTCTTGTATCTCTGTTGAAGTTGGCATCTAAAGTTAGTGGTGTTGTAGTAGGATGTGTGGAAGTAGATGATGTACGTGGTGTCTGATGGGGTTATGTACCTAGGGTAGGGTCATAGGCCTGACCTACATACCTTACCTAAGGACACTGCCCTATCAAACTTAAGGACTACAAGGAAGTCTCCGACTGAAATCACCAAGACGTAAAAGTCACTCGACAACATCCACTCGGAGGTTTCTTCATCCACTTGACGGCTACATTTCACTCGGCAAGAACTAGAAGACAGTCGACCACAGAAGATCAGAAGCCACCCCAGGGAGGCCAACAGGCAGGCGTTTGTCTAGATCATAAGTAGCATTTATTACATACGTTACCAGTAACGTTCATCTTTATAGCCACGATCTGACCCTTAGATGCCGGACATTATGAGGGGCAGCGCACTCTATATAAGCCGCCCCTCCCCTCTGGCACAGGGGTTCATACCCTGTAATTCCTAGATTCCACACGACAGAAAAGCTCCTGAGCACCTGAGACGTAGGGCTGTTACCTCCACGAGAGGGGCCTGAACCCATACATCCGTGTGTACAATCTCGCCGTAGCTAGGACTCTGCCCTCTCCTTACGTACCCCTAACCTCTACTGTCAGGCTCGTTCCCACGACAGTTGGCACCCACCGTGGGGCAGGCGTCTAAGCGACTTCCGGCGAGCTTGCATTTTTTCTCCTTCGTCATGTCTTCCGGCAGTGATTTGTTCCTGGGCCACGAGATCCGTCTTGGAGCGCTCACCTTCATCGCCGACGACTCGGCATGGCTCCAGGAAGCGCTTCTAGATGTTGAGGCGCTCCCGATCCGCGGGGCGACACACTTCTCTGTGAGCTCCTGCGGTGTTCTTCTTCTACAGCCGTCGACTCCGTACCTGTCAGTCCTCCCCGCTGGTCGTCGCCGCAAGCGATCTGGTCGTTCGCGGCTCCAGCGCTGGGTTAGGCATGCGGCGGCTCGCCAAGTTTTGTCTCCGCAGATTGTGGCTATCGAGCCCGCCGAATCACTTCACGGCGTGTTCGACTCGGCGTCGGATCCATCTGACGTTCCCTCCGAGTGCGAGAGCTGCGATCCTGCGGCGGAGGTTCTCATGGCTGGCTCTCATCAGAGTCCGCCGCCCGGCTTCAATCGCGACAGACTCGAAGCTGGAGGACCGTCGAATGAACAGCATCGCCGAGATGAGGATATCCTCCATACTCCTATCATCGGTGCGACTGCTGAGGCTCAGGCCATGGAGGCCACTCGTCTTCGACTCAAAGAGATGCAGGAGGCACTCGACGAGCATGCCCGCCAGCGTCCACCCATTTCCAGTCGACGTCAGTGACAACTGTTTCCGACTAGTTCTCATAACAATGTCAAGGTGTTCCGTACTCCAATTCTGAACGTTCCAGCGGCTGCGAAGATAGCAGATTCCATTCAGCCATCCTGTTCGGAGGCTGGGAGGGGTTTGCAGCAGATCCGAGCGTTGCTAGATGCAGCGCAGCAGCAGAATTCGGCTGTTTCTCAGTCGCGCAACAGGTTGCATAGTAACTCCCCCAGGGCAGACACAGTTCAGTCGGCGCACAGCCCGGGGTCACCTCTGCGCCACAGAGGAGGAGGTTACCGTGAAGATCAGTACCAAGATCAGGGGCGAGACAATTTTGCTCCTCGTTATCACCGTGATGACCGCCTTCGAGTGCTTACTCCTCCGCGGAGTGGATCGCATGTGCCCCGGCACTATGACGATAGGCGCCCGTTCGGCGATGAGCGGAATCCTGGGTTCGATGCAAGGAATGTCCTTGCCCAAAGGCGGATCGACAGAGGCAGAGCCCACAGAGATGGAAATGACAGAGACTATCCGAGTGGAAGTGGTACCATTGTTTCAGGTCCCGAGTGTTTCAGCAGAGCCATTCGCTCTACGGAGATTCCCCCCAACTTCAGGTTGGCGGCTAGAATAAGCAAGTTCTCCGGCGAGTCGAAGCCTGAAACGTGGTTGGATGATTACCGAGTGGCTGTGCAGATTGGTGGAGGAAATGACAACGTAGCCATGAAGCATTTGTCCTTGATGTTGGATGGTTCGGCCCGGGCGTGGTTGAATCGCTTGGCTCCTTCTAGCATCTATTGCTGGGAGGATCTTGCCCGAGTGTTCATCAGTACCTTCGAGGGTACTTGCAAGCGTCCTGCGGGTTTGATTGATTTGCAACATTGTGTTCAGAAGCCCAATGAGTCTTTGAGAGATTACATACAGCGTTGGTCCACTTTGCATCACACAGTGGAAAATGTTTCCGAGCATCAGGCTGTTTGTGCTTTCAAGGCCGGTGTGAAGTACAGAGAGCTTTACCTGAAGTTTGGGTGGACAGGTGACATTTCCCTGAGTAAAATGATGGAGATTGCCACTCGATACGCTAATGGCGAAGAAGAAGACCGCCTCCGTAGCAGCAAAGGAAAAGTAGTCGACAACGACACCAGTGGTGGCAATTCCAGTCGGAAGCAGAAGCGCAAAGCTGATGATCCTGCTCAGGCAGAAGCGGCTGCTTTAGCGGCACAAGGCAAAAACAAAGGAAAATCTAAAGCTAAGTTTACCCCCAAGAAGTCAAAGAATCTGTCGGGTACAAATGTTATGGATTTACCGTGTGCAATCCACACAAAGAAAGATGAAGAGGGCAATTTGATATTGCTGAAGCATACCACTCGACAGTGCCGTTTGCTGATCCAGCAGTTCAAGGAAAGTCAGTCGAGTGAGAAAGATCCTGAAAAGGAGGATGAGGAAGACAAAGAAGAGTTCCCTAAAGTCAATGCCACTCTGTTGATTTTTGCTGATGTGGAAAGCAAGAGTCGACTGAAAGTCATCAACAGAGAAATCAACATGGCTGTTCCTGTTACCCCCACGTACCTCAAGTGGTCTCAGACTGCCATCACATTCGACCAGTCAGATCACCCAGCTCATATCGCCGCCCCTGGTCGGCAAGCGCTGGTGGTGGACCTGGTTGTGGGAGGCATTCGACTCCACAAAGTTTTGATGGATGGAGGGAGTGGTCTGAACATTTTGTATGCGGATACCCTAAAGGGGATGGGCATTCCGATGTCCCGACTCAGCGAAAGCAACATGCAGTTCCATGGAGTCATCCCTCGGAAGAAGGCCAAGTCACTCGGCCAGATAGCATTGGATGTGGTATTCGGCATGGACAAGAATTTTAGAAAAGAGAAATTGACTTTTGAAGTTGTAGACTTTCAGAGCGCGTATCATGCCATCCTTGGTCGTCTGGCTTATGCTCGTTTCATGGCCCGTCCATGTTACGTGTATCTCAAGCTGAAGATGCCCGGGCCCAAGGGTGTGATCACAGTCACTGGCAATCGACAGAGGGCTGAGGAGTGCCTTCAGCAGGGCTCCAAAATCGCCGATCATCAGATGGCTGTGGTCGAATTGGAAGAGTACAAGAAGAGTGCTGATACTGCCGACCTGCTGCGTGCCAAGAAGCCTGCCTCCGAGTCAGCTTTCCAGTCGGCAGGCGAAGTGAAACAAGTGCACATTCACCCGACAGATCCTAGTGCTGCCCCGACCAACATCTCAACGACACTCGACAGCTAATAGGAAGCCGAGCTCATCCAGTTCCTCTGTGAGAACTGGGACATCTTCGCATGGAAGCCTGCTGACATGCCGGGTGTACCCAGGGAACTGGCTGAGCACAGACTGAGAGTTGACCCGAAGGCCAAGCCTGTGAAGGAGCACTTGCGTCGGTCGGCAGCAGAGAAGCGGAAAGCAATCGGCGAGGAAGTGGCTCGTCTCTTGGCGGCTAAGTTTATACGTGAGATTTACCACTCCGAGTGGTTATCGAACGTCGTCATGGTCCCTAAGAAGGACAAGTCACTCCGCATGTGTATTGACTTCAAGCATATCAATCGGGTCTGCCCGAAAGACCATTTTCCGTTCCCCCGCATTGATCAGATTGTCGACTCAACTGCGGGGTGCGAGCGTCTATCTTTTCTTGATGCTTACTCTGCTACCATCAGATCCGTCTGTTTGGTCCAGATGAAATAAAGACAGCCTTCATCACCCCTTTCGGGTGTTTTTGTTACATCACCATGCCTTTTGGTTTGAAAAATGCTGGTGCTACTTTCATGCGCATGATCCAAAAGTGTTTGCTTGATCAGATCCCTCGAAACGTCGAAGCGTACATGGATGATATTGTCGTCAAGTCTCGCAAAGGTTCCGACCTGTTGTCTGACCTGGCCGAAACATTCGCCAACCTGAGGAGGTACGATATCAAGTTAAATCCAACTAAGTGCACTTTCGGTGTTCCTGGTGGCAAGTTACTCAGTTTTCTCGTTTCCGAACGAGGAATCGACGTCAATCCTGAAAAGATCAGTGCCATCACCCGAATGAAAAGCCCTGAGCGTGTGCACGATGTCCAGAAGCTCACAGGTTGCCTAGCAGCGTTGAGTCGGTTTATTTCTCGTCTCGGTGAGAAGGCATTGCCTTTGTACCGACTGATGAAGAAATCTGATACATTCGAGTGGACTCCAGAAGCTGAAGCAGCGTTTGTTGAGCTCAAAGCCCTGCTTTCCACCCAGCCGGTGCTTGCTGCTCCGCACAGCAAAGAGCCCTTGCTCCTGTACATTGCGGCCACTAATCAGGTCGTCAGTACAGTTCTCACTGTCGAGCGAGAAGAGGAAGGCAAAGCTTACAAGGTCCAGCGTCCTGTTTATTACATTTCTGAAGTGTTGACTCCTTCAAAGCAAAGGTATCCACATTACCAGAAGCTTGTATATGGTATATATCTGTCAGCGAAGAAGGTGGCACACTACTTCCAAGATCACTCAATTTCAGTCATCAGTGATGCTCCGTTGTCTGAGATTCTCAACAATCGAGACGCGACTGGTTGAGTGGCTAAATGGGCTATTGAGCTCCTTTATTTTGACATCAAGTTTGAAGCGAAAAAGGCAATCAAGTCTCAAGCTCTCGCTGATTTCTTGGCCGAGTGGATTGAACAGTAGCAGCCGATCCAAATTCACTCGGCACACTGGACCATGTTTTTTGACGGCTCTAAGATGCTGAATGGGTCTGGTGTTGGTGTAGTATTGGTGTCCCCAAAAGGCGACAAACTCAGTTATGTCCTGCAGATTCACTTTAATTCTTCCAATAATGAAGCTGAATATGAAGCACTCCTGTACGGGTTGCGTATGGCCATCTCACTCGGCGTCCGGCGCCTGATGGTTTACGGTGACTCTGATTTGGTGGTCAATCAAGTGATGAAAGAGTGGGATGTCAGGAACCCTGCTATGACTGGATACTGCAACGCAGTAAGGAAGCTTGAGAAGAAGTTTGAAGGTTTGGAACTCCATCATGTTCCCCGAGTGAAAAATCAGGCAGCTGATGAGCTAGCAAAGATTGAATCCACTCGGAAGCCTGTCCCCAGCAACGTGTTTCTCGAGCACCTACATTCTCCTTCGGTATAGGAAGACCCCTTCACTGAAGAGCCCCCGCAAGAAAAGAGTGCCTCTGATCCGACTGAAGTCGATATACCAGCGGTCATAGATCTGGTCATGGAGATTCTGGTGATCACGCCCGATTGGGCAGTACCTTATATTGCATACATTCTGAGGCGAGAACTCCCAGATGATGAAGATGAAGCTCGACAGATAGTCCGCAGATCCAAGGCCTTTACTGTTATGGATGGACAACTCTACAAAGAAAGCGTAACTGGCGTGATTCAGTGGTGTATTTCTCCTGAAGAAGGTCAACTGATTTTGGAGGAGATTCACTCGGGAACTTGTGGTCATCATGCGTCCTCTAGGACAATTGTTGCCAAAGCATACCGAGCTGGTTTCTTCTAGCCGCGCGCCAATGAGATGGCTAAAGAGATTGTTGATCACTATGAAGGATGCCAGTTCTATTCGAACCTGTCGCACAAGCCTGCGTCTGCCGTGAAGACTATTCCACTCGTCTGGCCATTTGCAGTATGGGGTTTGGATATGGTTGGTCCCCTTCGAATAGGACAGGGTGGGTTTACTCACTTGCTTGTAGCAGTTGACAAGTTCACTAAATGGATTGACGCTAAACCCATAAAAAAGCTGAACGCCCGTACTGCTATCAAATTCATAAAAGAGATAACATTCCGGTATGGAGTCCCCCATAGTATCATTACAGACAATGGCTCCAACTTCGACTCGGAAGAGTTCAGACACTTTTGCTCCACTCAAGGCACTCGGGTGGATTACGCATCCGTTGCGCACCCCCAGACCAATGGTCAAGCTGAGCGAGCGAATGGCCTTATCCTTCAAGGGCTGAAGCCTCGACTCATGCGAGATCTAGATCATGCAGCTGGAGCTTGGGTCACTGAATTGCCGTCTGTTCTGTAGGGCTTGAGTACGACTCCTAACCGATCGACCGGGCACACTCCTTTCTTTTTGGTGTATGGAGCCGAAGCCGTTTTGCCAAGCGACGTCCTTCACAATTCTCCCCGAGTGGACCTTTACTCCGAGGATGAAGCTGAACAAGCACGACAAGACGGGGTGGATCTCCTAGAGGAAGAACGCGAGATGGCTCTGATTCGGTCGACTGTATATCAACAAGATCTTTGCCGCTTCCATGCGAGGCATGTCAAGAGTCGGTCGTTCCACGAAGGTGATCTGGTGCTCCGAGTGGGTCAGCAGCGACCTCACAAGTTGGCCCCAGCGTGGGAAGGCCCATTCGTCGTCACCAAGGTGCTGAACAATGGAGCCTACCACCTCTTCAACCTCAAGAAGAATATCGACGAGCCGCGTGCCTGGAACGCGGATTTGCTTCGACGCTTTTATACTTGATGACTGAGTTGTTTTGATGTAATAAGAGTACTCCAGACAATGTCGTTTGTTAAGCTATGACTTCAGCAGTCTATTGTCGATTCCGATCGTAAAATTACGCATTCAAAAAAAATTACTCCGAGTGACGAGCAATCCTCTCACTCGGGGGCTTAGTTGCGAACCAGTTTTCGCCTAAGTTAAAAAAACCCTTCCGAGTGTATAGTATTCTATTCACTCGGAAACTTAGCTGCGAACCAGTCTTCGCCTAAGTTCAAAAATTACTCCGAGTGACGAGCAATCCTCTCACTCGGGGGCTTAGTTGCGAACCAGTTTTCGCCTAAGTTAAAAAAACCTTCCGAGTGGATGGCATCCCGTACACTCGGAAACTTAGCTGCGAACCAGTCTTCGCCTAAGTTCAAAACTTCTCCGAGTGAAGAGCGATCTTCACACTCGGGGGCTTTGCTGCGAACCAGTTTTCGCCTAAGTTAAAAACCCTTCCGAGTGGATAGTATTCCATTCACTCGGAAACTTAGCTACGAACCAGTCTTCGTCTAAGTTCGAAACTTCTCCGAGTGACGAGCAATCCTCTCACTCGGGGGCTTAGCTGCGAACCAGCTTTCGCCTAAGTTAAAAACCCTTCCGAGTGGATCGCATTCCATTCACTCGGAAACTTAGCTGTGAACCAGTCTTCGTCTAAGTTCGAAACTTCTCCGAGTGACGAGCGATCCTCTCACTCGGGGGCTTAGCTGCGAACCAGCTTTTGCCTAAGTTAAAAACCCTTCCGAGTGGATCGCATTCCATTCACTCGGAAACTTAGCTGCGAACCAGTCTTCGTCTAAGTTCAAAACTTCTCCGAGTGAAGAGCGATCCTCACACTCGGAGGCTTAGCTGCGAACCAGTTTTCGCCTAAGTTAAAAACTCTTCCGAATGGATAGTATTCCATCCACTCGGAGACTTAGCTGCGAACCAGCTTTCGCTAAAGTTAAAAACTTTTCCGAGTGCCGAGCAACTCTCTCACTCGGAGACTTAGCCACGAACCAGTTTTCGCCTAAGTCCAAAATCCTTCCGAGTAATGAGTCAATTTAACCAAGCAAGAGATCAGAAAGCAAAATGTGGATAAATCCAGAATCTCTAGCGTGGTTAAAAGTTATTCACACAAAGGAAAGTACTCAAGCCCAAGCCCCGAATGAAGTTTAAATCGGTTACACCATCACTCGGCATACCGAGGCA
This sequence comes from Elymus sibiricus, assembly GCA_039707655.1. Classification (NCBI taxonomy): domain Eukaryota; kingdom Viridiplantae; phylum Streptophyta; class Magnoliopsida; order Poales; family Poaceae; genus Elymus; species Elymus sibiricus. The sequence goes on from CM077663.1 coordinate 220,140,984, forward strand.
AATAAAGTTTTTAGCTGCAAGCAAAGTATTTTTTCAAGCACCAGTGGGGCTCGAGGGCTCGACGAAGGTGTCCAAGTCAATTCCATCGGCGATCCGAGTGGCTGCTTCGATGAAGGTTTCCATGAAGTCTTCAAATTGGAGTTTCTTTGTGTTGATCACTCGAAGAGCCTTCAGTTTGTCCTCCCTGGCCTCCTTGCAATGAACCCGGACGAGTGAAAGTGCCACATCAGCACCGCAGCGAGCGGCGGATTTCTTCCATGCCTGCACTCGACCAGGGATCTCATTGAGGTGGGTCATCATTGACTCGAGGTCAGTCTGAAGGGAGTCTTCAGGCCACAATTCCTTGTCGACCTTCTCCAACGCAGCCCTCAGTCGAGTGACATAACCTTGGACATTCCTGAGACGAGCTTCAAGTCGAAACATGTCCATGGCCACGGCGTCCCCAACAGGTGACTTGGTGGGATCCAGATTTGGCTCGATCTCTTCAGTTTCCTTCTCAAAATCTTGACAGAATTCTGCGCGAAGAGAAAGCGAAAAGATGATCACATTGCCATTCTAAAGAAATCAAAGAAATTCACACGACAGAAGAAAGTTACCTTCAAGCATGCCGAGCAGCTTCTTTGCAAAGTCTCCTAGGTGTTGCTCCAGAGCGCTCCTTCTCTTGGTCTGCAGTTCGAGCTTTTTGATCCAATCGGCCCGTTCCTGCTTGAGTTTGGTATTCTCTTCTTCCAATTTGCTGGCCGCGGCAAGTTTCTTCTCGGCAGCTTCAGTTTTCTCCCTCGCCACCTTCTGAGCGTCGGCGAGTGCCTTGTCGAGTCGGCGGTTCTCATCACGTATGTCTGTTCGAGTGGATTCACTCGGTTCAAAGGATGGAAGATGAAAGTAATAATGCAATTGATCGACAAAGCTTACCTCCCAAGGTCTTCAGTTCAGTCTGTGCACGGTCCAGGTTGTTATTCGTCAGCTCCAGATCCAGCAGAAGTCGATTCTTTTCCTTCTCCAGCTCGACATACTTGGTCCCAAGCCCACAGGCTTTCTGAAATCAGGAAAGATGTAGTTCAGTCGACGATAATGTTTTTTCACTCCTGAGTGGAAAAGAACGTGTCCAGTCGACTAGACGGCGGCCCGCCGCCCCACCCCACACCCCTGCAAAGCGTCATATCATGGTTGATGGAAATGATGTCCATGAAACCTGCAGAATAGTTCTTAAGACTACTGCCCATCGTAAACGATCGACAGTAGTCTCGGGGACTACACCCAGTGGGTGCACTCAGCGTGCCCCCACTGGACAAGAAACCACTCGACCAGGTCCGCCCTGTCCGAGTACAAAAAAAAACAATCAAGCAAACATTGTCTCTATCAGACCCCCGCCGATGCAAGCACTCGACGGCGGTCTCGGGGACTACACCCAGTGGGTGCACTCAGCGTGCCCCCACTGGACCTATTACCACTCGACCAGGTCCGTCCTGTCGAGTGAGAAGCAACCATAAACACAAATTTAAGACCCCTGATGACGTCTCCGTCATTCGACAACGGTCTCAGGGACTACACCCAGTGGGTGCACTCAGCGTGCCCCCACTGGACCAAGAAACCACTCGAATAAGACCTGATCTACTCGAGGAAAAAGCAAGCAAGTATGCATCTGAAGAAAACACCCAGTGGGTGTAAAAGCAAGATGGACAGGAATTCAATCGGAAATGAACTTACAATCGAACTTACTCGAACATTGCCTTGAAGCGCTGAACTGGCATCATAGGCTAACTTGCTGGCCTCGTACGCCTCCTTCGTTCGCAACATCATTTGCCCAGCCTGGATCATGGCCTCTTTGGCAGCTCCAGTCTGGTCTTCTGGAACGTGGTACAGAGGGTATGCAGGCGCCAGATGAGTCGGTACTGCAGTTGAAGTCACGAGAAGTGCTTGAGGCTGCCCAATCGGCACTGAGGTCACAAGAGTCGAAGTCGTTGGTGGGGCACTCGACAGTGGAACCACAAGATCAGTTCTGGCTCGGGAAGAATCACCAAGCTCTTGAGAGGACGCAGCAGTCGACCCACGTGGTGCTTGGGTTGATGATGTTTTCCGAGTGCGTACGCGTGGAGTGTCTGAGGCCACAACTTCACCCTCAGTACCCTGTTGCGGTTCCTCGTCGTCTTCCAAATGGATGATGTCTTCAACTATCAATCGACAACGTCAGATGGTTCATTCGACAAATTACCTTCAGAAAATCAGTCTACAGTGAAGATTTATTATACCTCTTTGAGAAGTGGCCGCGTCAGGAGTGTCCACTTCCATGTGACCCCCCTCATCCCGCAGAGGCGACGTCACTGAGGTAGCAGCTCTCGCGAATAAATTTCACTCGGTCAGCAAAGCCATGAAGGTTCACAACAGCAGGAAAAGAAAATAAACACTCACGTTGAGGCGACAGGCACATCGATCTTGATACGAGGCAGGGCCTTCCGAGGCCTTGGCGCGTCCGGCTTGGGCTGTTTCGCAGCTTTTTCAGTCGACCCTGATGTCGCGGCGCGGTCGCGCTTCGGGTTTCGGGTGCTCGACACCAAAGTCTTGCTTGGGGCGGCCTCCGGGTCTTCACGCAGCTTGCTTCGACGCTCGACACGCGAAGGAGCCTGGGCCTCTACTTCGCCTTCCTCAATCTCTTCCAGGTCGTCGTCGCTACCCTCACTGTCGTCGACGTCTGCGCTGTTGCCTGCGCTCTCTTCTCCGTCCTCAGGCTGCTCCCCATTTGGCACGGGCGAGTACATGTTCGTAAACTCCTGCAAGATACAAACTGTGAAGTCAGTCGGCTAAGGACGCAGTCACTCGACAAAATATGAAAGCACTCGACAAAGATATAACTCACCAGGTTTGTCGGTGGGTTCAAAGCAGAGAAGGGAAAGATTCGCTTGGCTCCCAGAGGATTATCACAGGCTCAGGTGATGCTCCTGGGCCACTGAGCAACGGCCTCGTCGGAAACTTCCTCTGGATGGGACCGAGTGGAATCCTCGGGGCCCGAATAATGCCACATAGTGTGATCCCTGGCTTGAAGAGGCTGGATTCGTCGACTGAGAAACGTCTCTAAGAGATCCATACCAGTCACTCCGCCACGGACCAGATCTACTACTGCATTCACTAGAATCCCAACCTGGACTTTCTCTCCCTTAGCCACACTCAGTGGTCTGGGAGTAGTAGGTCGATCCAAAGTGAAAGGGGGAAAACCAGTCAACATATTGGGGGACGCAACATCTTTGCAGTAAAACCATGTCGACTGCTAGCCCCGAACAGAATCAGGAAAAGTCATTGACGGAAACGAACTCCTACCCCTCTTCTGAAGCCCCAGACCACCGCATAATTGGATGACATTGGTCTTACTATCACTAGGATTGGCTTTTTTGACACATTGGGACCGAATGGTGAATATGTGCTTGAATAAGCCCCAGTGAGGAGGACAACCCAGGAAACATTCGCACATGGTGATGAACGCAGCTAGGTACGAGATGGCATTCGCAGGAAAGTGGTGGAGTTGCACTCCGAAAAAGTTCAAGAAACCGCGGATGAATGGATGGGGAGGCATAGAAAAACCTCGCTCGACGTGGGTGAGGAGGAGGACTCACTCGCCGTCGCGCGGCTCCGGCTCAGGCTCCCCCTCCGACAGCCTCCACGACCCTGCAGCAACCAGCCCATCGTCGACAAGGTTCTGGACGTCCTCCGCCTTGACGGTCGATGGGAGAAAATCTCCTTGGATCCACCCCAGCGGCGCCGTAAATCGGGCGCCCGACGGCTTCTTCGCCTTGGCCCCTCCCTTCTTGGTGCACTCGAGCTTCTCCATCTTGCTCTTCGTCATCGCGGCGGCAGTCGTCGAGGCGGAGTCGAGCGGCGCGCGTGGAGCAGGGGATTCGGAGGAGAAGTGAAGATTTGGGGGAGAAACACTGTACCGGCCCCGGTGCCGTCGCCTCTTATATTCGCCCGAGTGGGTCACTGACCTGTGGACCCGCCAGATCTCTGAGTATCCCGATTTCAGAGGAAGTGCGGTACGTGGCGGAAATGGCGGCGTGAAAATCGAGGAGTCGTGCTCCCACTTGCCTCAGTCGTTGCGTCATCGTCGCGCGCCGCGCGCTTACCCAATTTTCGAATCCCGTGAAATCCGGGCCTGACGAAGCGACCCGTCGCATCAGAGGACCCTGCTGACCACTCGGACCAGATTTCGCGCTGAAATTCACTCAGATACATTTCAAGACAGAATCGATCAGGATGACTGACAAACATTCCAATCGACGCGGATTTCAGTGAAGCCCTAAAAGGCACTCGGAATTTTTGTGTCTTATCAGAACCCGCGTCGATCCCTTTTTCACTCGAGCCCCGATCCATTCGGGGGCTAATGATGGGGTTATGTACCTAGGGTAGGGTCATAGGCCTGACCTACATACCTTACCTAAGGACACTGCCCTATCAAACTTAAGGACTACAAGGAAGTCTCCGACTGAAATCACCAAGACGTACAAGTCACTTGACAACATCCACTCGGAGGTTTCTTCATCCACTCGACGGCTACATTTCACTCGGCAAGAACTAGAAGACAGTCGACCACAGAAGATCAGAAGCCACCCCAGGGAGGCCAACGGGCAGGCATTTGTCTAGATCATAAGTAGCATTTATTACATACGTTACCAGTAACGTTCATCTTTATAGCCACGATCTGACCCTTAGATGCCGGACATTATGAGGGGCAGCGCACTCTATATAAGCCGCCCCTCCCCTCTGGCATAGGGGTTCGCACTCTGTAATTCCTAGATTCCACACGACAGAAAAGCTCCTGAGCACCTGAGACGTAGGGCTGTTACCTCCACGAGAGGGGCCTGAACTCATACATCCGTGTGTACAATCTCGCCGTAGCTAGGACTCTGCCCTCTCCTTACGTTCCCCTAACCTCTACTGTAAGGCTCGTTCCCACGACAGTGTCCGTAATGAAGCTCGGCCTGCAGAAAAATTAGTTATCGCCATTGCCCGTCGATCCTGCACTTCACGTTCAGCTTTGCAAGCAAGATGGAATAAACTAGTGATAGTGTTATACTCATTATACTCTAGAATAGTCTGAATCTCTCTATTTAATCCACCCATAAAACGTGCAAGCATAGTTTCATCCTCATCAACAATACCACATCTAGTCATGCCAGTTTGTAATTCCTGATAATATTCCTCTACATAATTTTTTCCTTGTCATAAATGCTGCAAATTTTGAAGCAATTCACGTTGATAATATGGTGGAACCCAACGATTACGCATAGCAGTTTTCAAAGAAGCCCAAGTAGTAGGGATTTTATCATGATGTATTCTACAATGTCCAGACCACCAAACACAGGCAAAACTAGTGAATGCACAAACAGGAGTAGCAACATGTCTATCCTCAGAAAATTGTAAGCATGTGAAACGTTGTTCTGTTTCTAACTCCCAAGTAAGATATATATCAGGAACATATATACCCTCAAATGTCGGAATATTCAATTTAAGTTTAGGGAGATGGTCATGATCCCGTATCTGAGGGAGCGGTGCAACCCTACCATTGCCTTTGTATCCATGTGGATGACCTGGTGCTTGTGGTGGTGGTTGCCCCTGGTGCTGATTTGGAGCAACCTCTCCCTCATCATCGTAATCACCATCATAATCCTCATTCTACTCAACGACAGTAGCAACAACAAAGAAGCTGCAGCAGTAGCAATGGCACCAGAATTTTGGCCTTGACCGATAGTCACACGTTGCGCTCGTCCCACAAAATTCGAATGATGTTGTTGTTGTTGTTGTTGTTGTTGTTGTTGTTGTTGTTGTAGAGGTATGACAGGTGCAGCTGGTGGTGGTAGACGTGCAAGCACCTCATTGAACTTAGCGTCCATCTTGGTTCGAACGTCTTCTCCAAACGATCTAACTTCTCCATGGCCTCTCCCAAGCTGGTCACCAAGTTATCCACCTGTTCACCCATCATTTGTTGAAATTTATCATGGTGCTCCTTGTTGGTAATGCCCTCCCAGTCGACCTCGTCGGCTTGTTACCATGGCATGGTTAGTAGCAATAGGAACACGGAAGAATATGAACCTACAAACTAATAGTAAGTGGTGGTGGTGGTGTATCAAAAATCCATCAAGCAACAATCAACTTATTACCAGTTCTTACCCAACAACAGGCGATGATCGGCAACCGTTGTAGTCAAAACTCTCAAAGCTTGGAAAGCGATTGCCAGGTGGTGTCAAACACACGAAGTAGTAATATGTGTAGCTGGGATGGCTTATAAGATGGTAGCAAAAATGTCAGCAATAATTAGTTCAGAGATGCAAAGCTGAAGAAACGCTCAACGACGTACCGTGTTGGTCCTAGGCTAGACTGTACTAGAGACGCGAGCCTAGAACACCAACAAAATCACGACACGACACTTAATCAAGGGAAGAGCACACTCTAATTTTTTCTCTCTTTTTTTGGTGCCTCTTTTTTTGCGCTCTTTTTTTCAGAAAATCACTATAATGGCGAGTGTCTCAAAACTCTTCTGAAGGTCTAAAAACAGGATAGGCACGGATTTTTTGACTATTTTTTCTAGACGCCCAGAGCAAATACTGGAAACTGCTCAAAAAAAATCTATAAAACTGACTGTCTCCAAATGCTCTACTACACCTAAAAATAGGATAGCCAAAAAAAAATTTGACCAGTGCATTTTTGGAAAATTTTGGGCCTAAACGGAGGGTGGTTTCCAGAATCTTTTTTTTGGATATCACCCTCATCTATTTTGGATATCACCAGTAGTAAGATGAAATTGAAACCTACTCAAACAAGGAAACACAAATCTGAAAACAGATGGATCTCGTAAATAAACCTAATATGTGATGGACTCGGATTGGTGACAGATATGTGGTGGTATAGGTGGACTCGGATTGGTGATGGCGATGGTGTGGTGGTGGTATATGGCAGCGGCGATGATGGTGGCGTGGTGGTGGTATAATGCAGCAGCGATGATGGTGGCGTCGTGGTGGTATGCGGCAACAACGATGATGGTGGCGTGGTGGTGGTATAATGCAGCAACGATGATGGTGGCGTGGTGGTGGTATAATGCAGCAACGATGATGGTGGCGTGGTGGTGGTATACGACAACATCGATGATGGTGGCGTGGTGGTGGTATATGGCAGCAATGAAGATGGTGCGGCGGCGGCGTGACAACCTGTGAAAAGGACTCGAAACTCTAAAAGACTAGACACTAAAACAACAACTTGACACGGCAATGCAACTGCAAATTCAACAAAGCAAACACCAAACAGAAAATTGCAAAGGCTCGGATTGGTTCGGATATGATGATCTAACCCTAATTTTTTGTTGTGGCTTTTTCGTAGACTGTAGGTATGAAGAAAAGATGCGATCTAAACTACAAAAATTGGTAAAATCCCACCGAGCAAACTGGAAATCCGATACCACTTGATAGAGGCGAAGGTGCCCCTGTCTCTCGATTGGATGTGACTATCATTTTTGGTAGAGTCAACTTTGACGATTCGACTACGAACATGCGAGGACGTCGCGCCTTAGCAATCGCTAAACCAACTCCAAGAGGTTATTGACCACACCAGAGCACGATCAACCTGACCACGAGGGTCTGTTTCCTGCACGCAAACGAAGAACAAGCAAGAAACTGAGATTGCAATCTGGATATTGCGAATATAAGAGGTAAGCTTTATTGATGAAAGTGGGGTTCTGTGACGTCTTGGTCTGGTCGTAGAACACAAACGAAGGATGCGAAGTTGCATCTATGGCGAACTTTTAATCTAAACAAAACCCAAGTCGAAACACCGCCCTAAGGGCTGTATATATGGGGGAATAGAGGGGGATTTCATGACCCCTTGGAGGAGGATTTCGTGATCCCTTGGAAACGGCGCCCGAAACCAACCCTAACTCAGTTTCCCCACAGATACAGACTCTAAAAACAGCCTATAATGTGGTATTTCGAAATAACATGGGCCTAGCCCAAAAATAAGGTGGTGCAACACCTAGAATAGCATGTGGACAAAATTTATGAAGTGGCATCTTGAATATTTCGTCCAAGCCTTCATGCTCTCATTATGGTGGCTTCAAAGTGCGGAAATCACCACTGGAAGCTTCATTGTTCTTTCCCGCGTGCACACCTTCTTCTCCATGCATGTTCCCACTCCAATGGCCATCCTTCTTGTCCATGCTAGGTCCTTCATTCATAAGTAAAACAAAAGTATCTAATTTAGGCAACATCATATGTTCATGAATATTAAAAGGATTTTGATGCGGAGCATCCTACGGTAATCCCCATGTACACTCCGACTACTCCTCAAGTCCCAAGTGACATCGGACATAAGGTGAACTCGCTCCTAAGTCCCTCTCCTTTCAATGCACTCGAGACATGGATGCTACCTCAAGCGGAAATACTGTGCATGCTTAGGTACTATGAAGGTGACATCGGAGACACTCGGAGTGAAGGACAAGCCCTCATGAAGACCGACACAAAGAAGGATGGACAAGAGCACCAAAAGAAGGGCAACTCACCTCCCAGGCCCTGGACATCCGGCCCATGCCCCGGACGTCCGACCCCTGGAGTCTACACACGCGCCAAGGCCAAGTTGCAGGAAGCTATAGGTGCCGGACATCCGGCCCAGGCCCGGACATCCAGCCCCAGCCCAGAAATCCAGCCTTCGGCCTCGGACTTACGGCCGAGCGAAGCCAGAGAGCATCAGGACCGGCGCCCCAGCCCCATACATCCGGCACCTTCTACCTAGATAGCACCAGCAACCAACGCCGAACCCCGGACATCCGGCCCACCGCTGAAGCCCCGGATATCCGGCCACCCTGGTCCTGACATCCGGCCCCTATGCGGACAGCCACGGACCCAAGTGGCCATGTACCCCTCTCTCTCGCCCCTATCTCTTCTAGCACTATATAAATGACCCCTCCCCCTCTTTCTAGGGTTAGTAATGGTTTAGCTCATAGATTAGTTAAGCATTGCTCCTTCCATATACTTCTCCTAGGAGATTGCGACCTCCACGTGTGAGAAGATCCTATGGATGTCAAGGCCCCTATCTAGGGAAGATCCTCCTGGATACCAAGGCGTCATATCCCTATGGGATTTGGGATGAATTGTACCATGTATTCTCTTTCCCTTTGTTGTTCTTGTACCTTTGTGGATATTATGTGTATGTGAGTCTAGTGGATGTGTGATTGGACTTGTTCTTGAGTGTTTCTCTTGTGATTTCTCCTCGTTCTTCCCCGTGTTCTTCGTGTTCTTCGTGGGATCCCCCTCCAATTCGTGAAAGATCGACACCCATGGGTTTGCCCCGTACCATCTTGGTATCAAGAGCCACGTTTCTCACAAATTTGGAGTCCCCCCTTCGTTTTCTAGCCTAATTTATTGTGTTTTTGTCCCAATTCGAAAATCCCCACCAAAAATAGCCTCACCTAATTTTTTGCGATTTGTTGGTTCTCGTGAGATTTTGTTGATTTTAATCCATGGAATTCGTGTTTGGCAAGTAGATATAGCTTTCCCACCATGAAATCCACCCTAATTTTTCTTTTTTCCCATCAATTTCGACCCCCGAGATCGAAAATTTCCGCCCAAATCGAGTCCCCGAGTCCAAATTGCAATCTGGATCTATCGGGCCAGACATCCGGGCTCCTGGTCGAACATCCGCCCCCCCAACCGGACATCCTGCTATTGGAGCTCAAAATTCGGGCGCTTTGGACACTCAGGTCCTGGATTTCCGGCCTAACCCCCCGGATGTCGGACCCCTGGGATTTCAGCCTCCCTTGTTTCACCATTTTGACCATAACTTTCACATCCGGAGTCCGATTTTGACGTTCTTTAGCTCGTTGGATAGCTATTGACACCCCCATCCATCTAGATAGGTCCCATCATCATTTGACTCCATTATATTTTTGAAATTTTGGCAAGTTTGCCTAGTCCTCCACCATAACTTCTGCATAACCATCCCACCATACACTTCCGCCACCCTAACCCAATTTTGTTTGAGATTTTGAGTTGCAGTTTCCGTTTCCTAAGGTGTTTTGGCTAATTAGGGATGGTTCGACATCAACAACGCCGCCGCTCATCATCGCCTCGGCCTCGACATCGACATTGGCCACTTTTCCTTTTGGCACCCCAACCGTAAGCAAGGATGGTAATCTTGATGACGTCATTGTCCATTTCCTTGCCATTGCATTGATCACCTTGAGCCTATTGTGTACCTTACCCATTGAGACTAGCGAGTTGAGAATTGCCGGGCCACGTTACTTGTGCACCGTAGTGATACTCTTATGCCGCATAGCTACTTTTAGCGTGCAAACATCTTGCTATCTACATTGTGCCATAAGTCTCTCCCCTACATATACAACATACTTGTCTCATATCTTGGTTCGAGCATCAAGCATAGCAAGAAAAAAGAGCAAAAGAAGAAAAAGCTTTTAAGCAAAAGAGGAGATACAAAAGAGCTTGTAAGTAATAGAAATAGCATTGAGCCATTTTGCATAGTTCATACTCTTGGATCATACATACATAGCATACTTGGGATTGAAGATGGCACGTTTACTCTTTTAGGTTGGTGCACAAGCGCGTATCTAGCCCATTTGAGCAATCGAGCTATCGTCTCTTCTAGTATCTGTGCAACACGAGCTTTTCCCGGGTCTCTCACATATTTTGTGCTCATTCCTTGGTTGCGCGGATCCCATTTATCTATCCGTGTGTGTGTTCCTAGTGCTACCATATCTATTGATCTATTTGCTTTGCATTGCAATTTTGTGAATCTTCCTCAACATTTTCGATATCTTTGATTGACATTTGCTTGAATTTTGTGCCACTTGTCCTAACCAAGCCACTCGATAAGCTTTAATTTGTAGGTGTGAGTGAACAAGTTTGGTACCAATTCCACTATTCTCTCAATTCACACTGAGTGAAACGGGATACATCCACAACTTTGGGAACGGTATCTTGGTATTGTTTATCTCATTTCCCACTCACCTTTGCTCGAGTCTTGTGATGGCTAGGCAAAGCACATCATCTTCGGTCTTCGACGACTACATCGGCATGAAACCACATCAACCAAAAACTCGAGCGACTCGCCATCGACATACGACACTCCGAAGCTCGGAAAAGAGACTACATCGACAACAAGTTGGATGCTCACATGGATCAACTTTGACACATGGTGGCCAACTACAAGTCTTCTTCCCCTTCATCATCTTCAAGGCGGAGACGCTCAAGTAGCACATCGTCAGAGCGCCCAACCGAAGCAAGCATCACACGGCAACGTCCCCATCTTTGAGACGATCGCCAAGACGACGGCAAGAAACAAGCGTGCCAAGATGAAGAACGCCGCCAACCACAAGCTTCGACGCCTACACCAAGGCGACCGACTACACGCATGGATGACCCCTCCATCTTCGGAGGCATCCCAAGGAAGATGGCCTAGCATGGGAATCTCCCTTCAGTCATGGAGGCGCGCGACGAGGTGGCATCTTCAGCCCTCATACAAGGCTACGACGGCAAGATGGTCGAGCATGGGATTTTCCCTTCAACCACGGCAGCAAGAGCGACCCTCTTCGACAACATGAAGACGACGCCCATATGGGACTCATACTTGGAGTCGAGTACCGAGGCCAAGCATGGGATGTTCCCTTCGGTCTTGGAGGAGATTGATGTTTTGCCACATCCTACGGCATTCATCTTCGGAGGCGTTATGGACGAGGAGGTTGAGCATGGGACTATCCCTTCAACCACGGCGGCGAAAGGAGTTGATCATGGAGATATAAGCACCTACATCTATCATATGACGAGATGCCCCAATTTCCATGTGAGAAGAGCCACCACCACATGAGTGAGATGAGTGACTCCACCATATGTGACATTGAGTGCATTTCCTATGAGAGGATGAGTGTGACCACCACTATCCCCATACACGAAAACATGCCAAATTTCCTATGTGAGGTTGAGACCCATCACCACCCTTTGAGTGATTCAGCCAACCATATGAGTGAGAGCATCCTAGAGGGAGTGAGTGAGCCACAACACTTAGTGAGTGAGGTAGTTGAGAGGGCATGTGAGGCCACTATGATTTCTAACAACTTAACCTCTACTCCTATTGTGTCTTCGTATTTGTTGCAAGGTCTCCTACGTGACGACGTGTCTACCCTCGACGATTCCATCCCTCCAATGGGAATGATGATGGCCATGGTGGACAATGATGCACCCCCACATGGTTCCATCATGATGTTGAATACAAGTTGGTACTTCCCACCTCACATACATCACATGAGCAGAGCTCTAAAGGCAACATAGGTGAAGGTTCTTTGCTTGTCACACTAGTGGACTATCTTGCCATTGATTGCTTACATGATGGTGATCACCTTATGGATACACCGCATGCTATGTCTTCTTCATGCTTAGATACGCCACAAATTTTTTATGAATATGATGATGATCATGTTGACTTACCTAGTTGTGATGCTATTCTCCATAGGATATCATGTGAAAATTCTATTGGTCACATCTGTTCGACAATCCGCTAAACTTGTCATATGCTATGCATGAAATTTCATATATTGCATATTTGCAATCTCACCGTAGCGACTATGCATACCCCATAAAAATTAATCCCATTTGCTCATATGGCATAGACGACAAGCCCATGGTTATTGGCATTTGCTTTTCTTGTGATGATATTGCCATGCTTCCTTTGCATCATTTGTGCAATAATTATCATATGCCATGCCATGATCTCCATGATTTGGAAATGCATTGTTTTGGATGTTGTCCATACTCTCCGCATTATGCTTCCGCTATTCCTCATGAGGAGACGCCACTAGTTTCCTCATACATGTTTGGAGATTTTGTTCCATCCCATCCATTGCATGATCCCAATTATTGTGTGCACCATCCGCATACCATGAATAACAATGCTCTTGATAATTCAAGTGATGCACTACATACTTCTAGTCTCCATTATGCTATACATAATACCAAACCTTTCATGATGGATGACATGTTCCTATATCATGCATCTCACTTATTTGAGCATTGGATATTTGTGCTAATGAACACATGCACATGCACATCCTAACGGATGATGTATACATATACCAAGCGCACACAATTTTCCCTTTGCCTTTGTTGTGTGTAGGTACTCATGATTACTCGTCAACCTCACAATCCCATGAGTTGACGAAAAGAGCTCTTGAGAGCACCGATGCTTTGGGATTAATCGGAATGTGTCTTCAACCATTCCCCTCGCGCAAGGACTACGCGCACCTCTTCTACTTGGTTCTCACACGACTATGGGCCATATACCACTTGTCATATTATGCCCATTTTCTCATGTTCACTTTGCATGTTATGCCTCATTTTATGCTTTTGCCATGCGATTGTTACCCTTGCTTGCATTTACCCATGATTCACCATTCTAATACTATTATGTGTATTTGCATGCTTGGTGGAGATCCTAGTTGCTATTGCTATGTTCACCTTGCAATCCATGCTATTATTGCTTCTTGTGTTGGGAGAGTAATGACGTTCCATTGCTATGCACATAGGACTTCTTGCCAATGCAATGACGATACTTTGCTCATATCTGGTTTTCATGCTTGTGATATGTCATGCGCATTATGTATGCCCACTATTTGCACACATGACATTATTGCCATGATTACATCTAGTATGTTGCATCTTCACACTACTAGTTCCCATGCCTCGATTACTATGATCACTTGCCTTGTTGCATCACCCATGTTACATACTTGCTCTTTTCCTTGGGTTGATGAAATACATGGCCATACCTCTCACATGATTCGGGTTGGTCATTATCACTTGTCTCCTTTACTTGCATCTTGTAGTGAGTGCACCCATATTATGCTTATTGATGATCTTGGAGACTTGGACATATTACTTGTGATGCATGCTACTTGGATTGAGCTTCATATCTTTGGTTGTGCTACCATCATATGCTTACATTCCATGTCACATTCTCTTGTCCCTTCTCATAATAAGAATGATGATGGCACTTGTTGGGTCTTTCACCACACGAATGATTGGTTTTGCATTCACGCTAACCTCATTTGTTTTTCCAAGTGCTTGTCGTATTCTTTCGTTTTGAAGGATTTGCAAGGTGGTGCCGTCACGAGACATATTGGTCATGCGAAGGCACACATGATGAGCAACAACAACATCTTTGGGAAGTTTCCTATGGTGAGATCGTCCCTTTTGGGTCATTTTCCCATGCACTTATTGAATGGTTCACATTTCCATTGTTGTTTCCTCCTTGTCGTTTACATGATACATCTCATAGATGGAGAAGCAACATATCTTGTGCATATTAGTAGCCTTGGGCACATTCTCATGCATTTGGACATTTGTGCCAACAATTTCACATTTATTGCCCAACATGCTAAATGGAAACATGCTTTCCACAACAAATTTGCTCCTTATGAATTGACTGGCTCACATTTTGAATGGCTTCATGCATCTTGTCTTTCCATCTCATACTTGATATATGAGCTTGTGCACGTCCTTAGTAAATTTGTTGTGATCTACCTTGATGGATTATTTATACACGATGCACATTTTGTCCAACATCAATTGCATGATAACAGAATCATTTTGAGCCATATTTGCCATGTTCATGCTTTTGATAAATCTTCTCTCTATGACATTGTGCTACATAATGGTAGAATTTGTAATTTGGTGCACATAGAGCTTGATCACATGAATGCTTTGCATATCATTCTCATTCATTCTATAAAGCTTCATGATACTTATCACGAACATTCTTGCCGGACGAACTCATGCTTAATTGATGGACACCTTGTGTGCGCTAACCAATGTATTCGCAAGTGTACTTCGTGTTTGCTCGTTTGCATGTACACCATCTCGGAGTCATCTTGGAGTACTTTGGGCGCACCATGGCTTCCACTCCGTCCAACTACAAGTTTGTCCATGACTACCGTTTCCATGGTGATGAGGATTTTGATCTAAGGACGGATCTTTCCCAAGGGGGGGGAGATGATGCGGAGCATCCTACGGTCATCCCCATGTACACTCTGACTACTCCTCAAGCCCCAAGTGACATCGGACATAAGGTGAACTCGCTCCTAAGTCCCTCTCCTTTCAATTCACTCGAGACATGGATGCTACCTCAAGCAGAAATACTATGCATGCTTAGTTACTATGAAGGTGACTTAGGAGACACTTGGAGTGAAGGCCAAGCCCCCATGAAGACGGACACGAAGAAGGATGGACAAGATCACCAAAAGAAGGGCAACTCACCTCCCAGGCCCCGGACATCCGGCCCATGCCCCGGACGTCTCACCCCTGGAGTCTACACAGGCGCCAAGGCCAAGCTGCAGGAAGCTACACGCGCCGGACATCTGGCCCCAGCCCGGAAATCCGGCCTTTGGCCCCGGACTTATGGCCGAGCGAAGCCAGAGACCATCAGGACAGACGCCCTAGCCCCAGACATCCAGACCCGGCCCGAACATCCGGCACCTTCTACCCAGAGAGCACCAGCAACCGACGCCGAACCCCGGACATCCGACCCCAAGGCCCGGACATCCGGCCCACCGCTGAAGCCCCGAACATCCAGCCACCCTGGCCCGGACATCCGGCCCCTATGCGGGAAGCCACGGGCCGAAGTGGCCATGTACCCTGACATGGCTAGAGATTGCGTCGGTATTTAACCAAAGAGGAAGGGATGATGCACCACAGCGACGGTAAGTATTTCCCTCAGTTATGAAACCAAGGTTAACGAACCAGTAGGAGGATCACCACCACCCAATAAGCAACACCTGCACACAAATAACAAATACTTGCAACCCGACGCGTAAGAAAGGTTGTCAATCTCTCTACGGTAAAAAGATAGATTAGGTAGTGATGGATAGGAGAGATAGATCTCTCAAGAACACAAAATAAAAAAGGCAAATAAAAAGTGCAGCAATATGTTTATGGATTTTTGGTTTTGTAGATCTGAAAACAAAGAAGCAAAAAGATAGATCTGAAAGCAATATGTTGGAAAAGTAGACCCAGGGGCCGTAGGTTTCACTAGTGGCTTCTCTCATGAGTATAGCACACGGTGGGTGAACAAATTACTGTTGGGCAATTGATAGAAGATCAAATAATCATGATGATATCCAAGGCGATGATCATTATATAGGCATCACGTCCAAGATAATTAGACCGACTCCTGCCTGCATCTACCACTATTACTCCACACATCGACCGCTATCCAGCATGCATCTAGTGTATTAAGTTCATGGAAAAATGGAGTAATGCAATAAGAACGATGACATGATGTAGACAAGATCTATTCATGTAGGAATATACCCCATCTTGTTATCCTTAATGGCAACGATACATGCGTGCCTTGCTGCCCTTTCTGTCACTGGGAAAGGACACCGCAAGATCGAACCCATCACAAAGCACCTCTTCCCATGGCAAGAAAAATCGATCTAGTCGGCCTAACTAAACCAAAGATTCGAAGAAAAAATACGACGCTATAAGTAATCATGCATATAAGAGATCAAAGAAGACTCAGATAATACTCATGGATAGATACTAATATTCTGCGAAGTAAAAAACAAGCAAAAACAGCAACTGGCACTTTGGCACTATGTCAATAGGTTAGTCCCAAAAAATGATATAAAGTTGTTATAAAATGATTGTAAAACATCCAAGAATGATAATATAACAGCATGGAACAAGCAAAAATTATAGATACGTTGGAGACGTATCAGCATCCCCAAGCTTAATTCCTACTCGTCCTCGAGTAGGTAAATGATAAAAACAGAATTTTTGATGTGAAATGTTGCCTAACATGTTCATCTCATATTATTTTATTTTGTATAGCATGGACATTTGGACTTGTAGATGATTCAAAGCAATAGTCCAGTTTTAACATAATGACTTCAATACTCAAGCATGCCAACAAGCAACCATGTCTTTCAAAATATCAACACTAAAGAAAGTTATCCCTAGCCCATCATGCTCAATCATTGATCCATTCATGAAACACACTCAAATATTAGCTATGCCCAATGATCAAGTACGATCATAGTGCCCCCTAGTTGGTGCTTTATAAGAGAAGATGGAGACTCAAAGTAAAAATAAAAATTGCATAAAGTAAATAGATAGGCCCTGCGCAAAGGGAAGTAGGGATTTGTAGAGGTGCCAGAGCTCAAAGTTTTAAATTGAGAGAGAAAAATATTTTGGGTGGCATGCTTTTCCTGTCAACGAAATTGACAAATTAGCTCACAATACTTTCCATGCTAGATATATCATAGGCGGTTCCCAAACAGAAAATAAAGTTTACTCCTTTTTCAACCAAACTTTCACATTCCATGGCGGGTCGTATCCACGGTTGCCTTCCATACCAACACTTTCCAAGGAATTTATTATTTGACAACATAAAGTAAATAATTTTTCTTTTTCATTTCGGGAATGGGCATCCCTATTACCGCCGCACTCTCATGCAATGACAAGTGAATAAACACTCATCTTGAGAATAACACATCTAGCATGGAAAAATATTGGACACTCCCCACCGTTTAATGAGCGGTACGAGCACACAAAAGAGAAAAAATATTTTGAAAATTTAGAGATGGCACATACAAATTTGCTTGGAATGGCATGGAAATACCGCATATAGGTAGGTATGCTGGACTCATAAGGCAAAACTTGGTTTAAGGATTTTCGATGCGCAAGTAGTATTTCTACTTAGTACAAATGGAGGTTAGCAAATAGATTGAGAAGCAACCAAACCAAGAAACGAAAATTCACATAACCGAGCATTGAGCATAACTAACACCGAATAATGCACCATAAGTAGGATGTAATTTCATTGCATAACTATTGACTTTCGTACTTGCATAGGGAATCACAAACCTTAACATGAATATTCCTACTAAAGCATAGTTACTCACTAACATGACTCACATATTACTATCATCATGTTTCAAAACTATTACAAGGAATCAAGTTTAATTTGTCCAATGGTCTTCATGAAAGTTTTATTATATCCTCCTTGCATATCTATCACTTTGGGACTAGTTTCATATATTGACATTGCTTTTTGACAAGCTCAAACAAATCTAAGTGAAGCACATGAGCATAAAGATTTCATCTCTCAAAAAGGTATAAGTGAAGCATGATAGGATTTCTTCAAAATTTACTAACTCTCAAATTAATCTAAGTGAAGCATGAGAGTATTTCTACAAAAATTTCCAAGCACACCGTGCTCAAAAATATATAAGTGAAGCACTAGAGCAATTCTATAGCTCAAAGAAAGTTTAAGTGAATCATAGAGAGCAATTATAAAAAATCATAGCATAATTTTGTCTCTCCAAAATAGGTGTGTCCAGAAAGGATACAAATGACAAACTAACAAACAAAGCAAGCAAAGATACAAGACGCTCCAAGTAAAACTCATGATATGTGACGAATAAAAATATAGCTCCAAGTAAAATACCGATGGTCCTTGGAAGGAAGAGGGGATGCCACTCGGGGGCATCCCCAAGCTTAGTTGCTTGTTTCTCTTTGGATATATCTTGGGGGTGCTGTAGCATCTCCAAGCTTAGGCTCTTTTCACTCCTTATTCCTTCATCCATCATGATCTCACCCAAAACTTGAAAACTTCAATCACACAAAACTCAACAAAATCTTTGTGAGATCCGTTAGTATAATAAAGAAAATCACTACTTTAGGTGCTATTAAAAACCCATTAATATTTTATTATTGCATTATACCTACTGTATTTTAACTTTACCATGGCTCATACCCTTCAATATAACCCATAGATTCATCAAAACAAGCACACAATGCAACGAAAACAGAATCTGTCTTAAACAGAACAGTCTGTAGTAATCTGTACCCTAACCATACTTCTGTAACTCTAAAAATTCTGAAAAATTAGGAAAACGTAAATAATTTGTATAGAAACACTGTGTTAAAATTTCAGCTCAAGATCACGTTCCAGCGGAAAATGAAAATTCAAATACTGGACGCAAAGTTTTTGTTTCAGATTCAGCATCGCTTCTACTCATCTTATGAATCATCCTAAAGGCTCTACTTGGCACAAACACTAAATAAACCATAAAAACACAATCATAACATAGGCATAATTGTGTCAACACTCAAAAACAGAAAGGAAAAGGCAAAAATAAATTTATTCATTGGGTTGCCTCCCAACAAGCGCTATCGTTTTACGCCCTAGCTAGGCACGATGATTTCAATGATGCTCACATAAAAAGTAGTAATTGAAATATGAAAAAGAGCATCATGAATCTCATGGCAAACACATTGAAGTCTAATCCACTTCCTATGCATAGGGATTTTGTGAGCAGACAATTTATGGGAACAAGAATCAACTAGCATAGGAAGGCAAAACAAGCATAACTTCAAAACTTTGAACACATAGAGAGGAAACTTGATAGTATTGCAATTCCTACAAGCATATGTTCCTCCCTCATAATAAATTTCAGAAGCATCATGAAGGAATTCAACATTATAACTATCACATAAATCATTCTTTTCATGATGCACAAGAATAGAATTTTCATTACTCTCCACATAAGCAAATTCCTTATCATCCATCACTACTGGAAACAGGGAATTTGCCATCAGTCAGCTCTTTGCCATCTGCCAGCTGATGGCAAAGAACGTCTTTGCCATCTGCTTACAAAAAACAGACGGCAAAGAACTGACAGACGGCAAAGAACCTGGTTGCCATCAGCCAATTCTTTGCCATCTGCCAGCAGATGGCAAAGAATCTTTGCCGTCTGCTGGCAGACGGCAAAGAGGTTGGTGGGGTCCAGCGGACGACGGCGTTGTAATGGAGCACTAGCCCCACCTCTTTGCCATCAGGCAGCAGATGGCAAAGCCCCACCTCTTTGCCGAGGTGGGGCTTTGCCATCTGCTGGCTGATGGCAAAGAGGTGGGCTATCTCCCCTCTCTCCCAGCCCGGCCCCACCCCTCTCTCTCCCCTCTCTCTCCTAGCCCGGCCCCAACCCTCTCTCTCCCAGCCCGGCCCCACCCCTCTCTCTCTCCCCTCTCTCTCCCAACCCGATCCCGTTCTCCTCCATTCCCGTCCAATCCCATCCATGGCGGCGCGTCCGACCACCCCTGCGCCATGCTGGCGCTGGCTCCCGGCCGATCCCCTTTAGCTCCCTCCTCCCGACCACCGTGACCTGCTCCGCCGGCGCACCCTGCTCCGCCACACCTCCGACACCGGGATCCCGTGCGTCGCTAGGGTTACGGCCGCCGGCCGCCCGACCCCGCCCCGCCTGGCCGCAGGACGGCGGCCCCCTCGCCGCCCGACCCCGCTCCATCGCTGCTCGACCCCGCCCGTCGCCCGGACGCCCCCTCCCGACTGCGCCGCCAGACGGCGGCAGCATCGCCGCCGCACGCCGCCCGACTCCGCCCCGCCTCGCCGCAGGACGGCGGCCCCCAAGCCGCCCGAACCCGCTCCGTCGCCGCCCGACCCCGCCCGTCCCCCGGACGCCCCCTCCCGGCCGCCGGTGAGCTCCCTCTGTCTCCTCTCTTCCCCTCTCTCTGTATGTGAATGGATGGATGGATGGATTGATGGATAATTTTTTTGCTACTGTGGATGGATAGATGTTGGATAGATGGATGGATGGATTGATGGATAAATTGAATTTGCTAGATGTTTTGCTGTTTGTGAATGGTGCTAGTAGCTACTGTGAATGGTGAATGTTGCTAGTATGTTTTGCCCTCTTAAACAAGTTTAGTCCATTTGCTTGTGAGAATTATGTGAGAAATGCAACTGCTACTTCTGTATGTTGAACTATTAGTGTGATCCTTTTGGTGATGTTTGTGACCTGAAACAATTATACTCTATGTTGAACTACTTTAGGTGTTTAATTCTTGTCTTGCATATCTTATGTTGCAAAGATGTGGGTTAATTAAGCCTGAAAATACACCCTTATTTCTCTGACAAGCCACCTCAATCTTCGTTTGCAGTTGTAAATGCATTATTATTTCTGAGTGGGATTCTGAGTAGTGTTGCGTATTGTTTTGCAGAGACACTGTGATAATGATCCTAGGGTGATGGGTGCAACTCTGTGCCCACTTTATGACCTCATTTTGGAAGATCCAAATGCCTACAAGGATTTAGTTGTTAGTTTTGTTAACATCCTCAAACAAGTTGCAGAGAGGAGGCTTCCAACTTTCTACGATTATCATCAAATGTCTGCACCATTTATTCAGGTCTGTGAGCTTTACTTATAACTTGGTTGATGTGTTCAATTATGCTAGGTTAATAGGTAGGTTCTGATTTGGAGTTCTTTAATTGGCACCATCTTGTTTCTTCTGATTTTTCTGTTGCTATTTTCAGATGAAACTATTGAAAATACTTGCTGTGCTGGGTAGCGGCGACAAGTCAGCGAGTGGTCATATGTACACTGTCTTGGGCGACATATTCAGGAAGGGTGACACAGCGAGCAACATTGGCAATGCAATATTGTCTGAATGCATATGTTGTGTATCATGCATTTTCCCAAACTCCAAGATGCTAGACGCCGCTGCTGAAACAACATCAAAATTTTTGAAGGTCTTGACATCTTTTAGGGCTAAATAAATGACTTTCATGATGTTGTGGTTGCTACCTCACTAAGCTAACGCTTGCTTGCCCCTATCTTGTTTGCAGAGTGATAGCCATAATCTGAAGTACATGGGCATTGATGCTCTTGGACGACTAATAAAAATAAATCCCGATATTGCAGAACAACACCAACTGGCTGTTATCGATTGCTTAGAGGTGAGGGATGTGAAAACTTAAACATCTTCAGAATATATGTCAATTAATAGACTGTCTATTATGCTGCTGTCATCCATATCAAATATATTTGTTGTGTGCTGCAATAAAATGAATGTAAAATCCTTCATTAAAATCATGTTCCGGCTGCTGAACTTAATTTTGTCGGAAATGGTGATATGTTGTTTATTTCATGTTCCCTTGTATCAACTCTAGGAGGAAGTATTTATAGTGAGCTAAAAGCTATATCAAATTTTTTATTTGCCACTGTCATATCCATTTTCAGTTATTATCCTTGACCTTTGATGCATGTAGTTGTATAAGCACTTCTGTTGTTGTATTTTCTCATTAGTACTTTTGATTTCTCACCTGTTAGATGTTCTTATGAATAGGAACCTGATGACACTTTGAAGCGCAAGACCTTTGAGCTTCTTTACAAGATGACAAAATCAACTAATGTTGAAGTGATTGTTGATCGGATGATCGAGTATATGATCAGCATAACTGATCACCATTATAAGGCAGAAATTGCATCACGTTGTGTTGAGCTAGCAGAACAATTTGCGCCCAGCAATCAGTGGTTCATTCAGGTAATCAATGAATATCTGTGTATTTCTTGTCAATCACTTGATGTAATTTTCATGTGGTGGTTGCTTAATTTTTTTTCTTTGTAGAAGATCCTTTTTTCCTCGACATTCCCATCACTTCACGATTTCGTATTTTTGGCGTTAATTTCAGTGACAAATCATTCATATACCTAGCTGGCCTGCAGGTTAGTTTGTATCAGCACCATGGTAGTTCTAGCTCCTTCATTTAAGAAGTTAGTGCCCCTTGGATGATACCCTTTGGTTGCTGTCCATGATCCAGCTTTCCAAATTATGAGATATGCAGCCAGCAAGTAATATAATGTTGCCATACGTTATGTCTAGGCACTGGTGTTATCAAGTAATTAAGAAAACATACAAGACAGCCAGTATGGTCCGTGCTGACTAATGGTAGCAGGTGGTGTTAGTTGAAGTATATTTAGCCAGATCTTGTACGCAGTTTTGATTTTTATCTGTTTCTATTTTCTTTACTTTATTATTGCTTGTTTACTTTTAGTTGTTTGTTTCTTTTTTGCTGGAGCCTGGTCATATGCTCAAATTATTGATTAATATTGTATGTGTTCCTTGCAATAATTTTCATATATAGATCCCTGTAGATGCTTATTTTTTCTCTTTTCTTTTCTTGTTAAGTTCGTTCCCTCTATGCAGCTTCCACAGATTGTTGCATCATTTTTTGCAAGATTTTTTGAACCTCCTTCAGCAAGTTCATCTCGGCCGTCAAGAAGTCTTGTTGGAAACATGCCTTCGCATACAGGCCGTACTGTTCAGGTTAGTTTGTGAAAAGCTATTTTGCAAGCTTGATTTCTCCGTGCATTGATCCCTCTAGATTCTGTTCACGTGAAGTACAGCTGTCGAGTTGAGCTCAGCTATAAACTCAGAAATTGTGCCTGGTTAAATATTAGCAAGGCTAAATACTACCCATTGATAATACAAAATTGCTTGCAAGGTTGATATTTTCTTCGTCATTCTGGATTCTGAACTGGTGTTGATTGTTCATTGTTTAGATAGTGTCTGTTCACATGAAGTGCATATGCCCACTTAAGCATATTATAACGGGCAACTTTCACTGAGTTAGATATTATTTTTGTGGTACCATTCAATCATATGTGTCGAAGATCTACAGCCACTGAAGTGAACATGGACCAATTGGATATTTAACCTGAACCCAAGTATAAATAGCAAACTTGCCTGTATGATTGATATTGTTGACAAGACTATTGATAGTTCACATCTAATGGTTTACTAGGTTTCATTTGGTACATACAAACCATTATTTGTATTATTTTTTCTACTACACACGACAACTGTTGATTGTGGGGTCACAAGACTTTAAACTTATTATCATTATTGAATGTCTATGCACTTAACAAAAGGAAATCAACAACCTGATGCTATTTACGCCGGTGGGAGTCATAATGATACATTGGAAACGATCTTTGGTGCAGCATAACTCCCGACAAGCATCGATCGATCATAATAATCTTCTTCTTCTAGTCTTCTTCTTCTAACTTTCTTCTTTCCCATTTTGCAGATTTGCTTCAGATCACGGAAGCTTGGGTTGATGGAGTGCTTGTATTTAGTTTTTGTTTTGA
The DNA here is from genome assembly GCA_039707655.1 of Elymus sibiricus. Lineage (NCBI taxonomy): Eukaryota > Viridiplantae > Streptophyta > Magnoliopsida > Poales > Poaceae > Elymus > Elymus sibiricus. Next base: position 220,164,967 of record CM077663.1, read on the forward strand.
CTTTGTGAAACTTGCTACCTATGGATGAAACTGTGTAATATTGATGAAACTATGTATATGTATGGATGAAACTTGCTACTATAGGTAACATGTGTTGGATATGTGTTCATGGATATGTGTTGGATATATATGTGTTCATGACTATTGGTAATATGTGTTGAATATGCTATATTGGTCATATATATATATATGTGTTTGATTTCTGTGAAAATGAATTGATATAAGAAAAAACAAAATTAAACGGGGCAATATAGGCACTTTGCCAACTGCTGGCAGATGGCAAAGAGTTTTGCCATCTGCTGGCAGATGGCAAAGAGGCCACGTGGTGCTGGCCTATTTTGTCTCTTTGCCGTCTGCCAGCAGATGGCAAAGAGCCTGCAGCCTTTGCCATCTGCCGGCAGACGGCAAAGAGCCTGCAGCCTTTGCCATCTGCCGGCAGACGGCAAAGAGCCTGCAGCCTTTGCCATCTGCCGGCAGACGGCAAAGAGCCTGAGGCTTTGCCATCTGCCAGCTGATGGCAAAGGCTGCAGGCTCTTTGCCATCTACCAGCAGACGGCAAAGTAGCCTTTCCCGGCAGGGTTTCAGCCAAACTGTTTGTCGTCAGCTGGCAGATGGCAAAGCCTTTGCCATCCGCCGACCATGCCTTTGCCATCTGCCATGGCAGATGGCAAAGTGCCGGATTCCAGTAGTGCATGGTAGTGGGAGCAAACTTAACAAAATAACTATCATGAGACACTTGATTGACATAACCACATTGCAAATTAAAACCATGATGATAAGTTTCATGGTTATCATTACTCATTATAGCATACGTGTCATCACCATCATCATGAATAGGAGGCATGCAATCATCATAATAAATTTGCTCAACAAAACTTGGGGGACTAAAAATATCATCTTCATCAAACATAGCATCCCCAAGCTTGTGGCTTTACATATCATTAGCATAATTGACATTAATAGAATTTATAGTAACATCATTGCAATCATGCTTTTCAATCAAGGAGCTATCATGAATCACCTTATAAATTTCTTCTTTCAGCACTTCATCAAAAAATTTAGATTCATGATTTTCAAGCCAAACTTCATAGAGATAATCAGGTGCACTCAACTCACTAGCAATTGGTTCATCATAATTTGGTCTTTTGAAAATATTAGCAAGTGGATGAGGATCCATATCAATAGATTTTTAGCAAGCGAAGATGCAAGCAAATATAGGGCACATGGAAACACAAGCAAAGATAGCAAACAAGCAAAAAGGCAAATGGAAAAGAGGGCGAATAAAACGGCAAATTTGTGAAGTGAGGGAGAGGAAAACGAGAGGCAAATGGCAAATAATGTAATTGCAAGGAGATGAGATTTGTGATTAGGAACCTGGTAGATGATTATGGTGTCTCCTCGGCGCCTGAGATTGGCACGTAGAAGAGACCGGTTCCTCCCTGGCAACGGCGCCAGAAAATTCCTTTGACGTGGCTTAAGACTGCGTCGGTATTTCCCCAAAGAGGAAGGGATGATGCAGCACAACGACGGTAAGTATTTTCCTTAGTTATGAAACCAAGGTTATCGAACCAGTAGGAGGATCACCACCACCCAATAAGCAACACCTGCACACAAATAACAAATACTTGCAACCCGACGCGAAAGAGAGGTTGTCAATCTCTCTACGGTAAAAAGATAGATTAGGTAGTGATGGATAGGAGAGATAGATCTCTCAAGAACACAAAATAAAAAGGGCAAATAAAAAGTGCAGCAATATGTTTTTGGATTTTTGGTTTTGTAGATCTAAAAACGAATAAGCAAAAAGATAGATCTGAAAGCAATATGTTGGAAAAGTAGACTCGGGGGTCGTAGGTTTCACTAGTGGCTTCTCTCATGAGTATAGCACACGGTCGGTGAACAAATTACTGTTGGGCAATTGATAGAAGATCAAATAATCATGACGATATCCAGGACGATGATCATTATATAGGCATCACGTCCAAGATAAGTAGACCGACTCCTTCCTGCATCTACCACTATTACTCCACACATCGACCGCTATACAACATGCATCTAGAGTATTAAGTTCATGGAAAAACGGAGTAATGCAATAAGAACGATGACATAATGTAGACAAGATCTATTCATCTAGGAATAGACCCCATCTTGTTATCCTTAATGGCAACGATACATGCGTGCCTTGCTGCCCCTTCTGTCACTGGGAAAGGACACCGCAAGATCGAACCCATCACAAAGCACCTCTTCCCATGGAAAGAAAAATCAATCTAGTCGGCCTAACTAAACCAAAGATTCGAAGAAGAAATACGAGGTTATAAGTAATCATGCATATAAGAGATCAAAGAAGACTCAAATAATATTCATGGATAGAAACTGATCATGAACTCAAAATTCATCAGATCCCAACAAACACACCGCAAAAGTTTACATCAAATAGATCTCCAAGAGACCATTGTATTGAGAATCAAAAGAGAGAGAGAGGAAGCCATCTAGCTACTGCCTACGGACCCGTAGGTCTATGGTGGACTACTCACGCATCATCGGAGAGGCACCTATGAAGAAGATGAACCCCTCCGTGATGGTGTTTAGATTGGATCTCGAGGTTCTGGAACTTGCGGCAGATGGAATTGTGTTTCGTCGACTCCCCTAGGGTTTTCCGAATATTTGAGAATTTATAGGCATCAGAGGCGGTGGAGGGGGGCGTGGAGGGCACAACCCATCAGGGCACGCCGGGGGCCCCCTGGCGCGCCCTGGTGGGTTGTGCTCCCCACAGCCCACCTTTCTGGCACTTCTTTGGCCCATTGGGTGTCTTCTGGTCCAGAAAAAATCTCCAAAAAGTTTCGTCGCGATTGGACTCCGTTTGGTACTGATATTCTGCGAAGTAAAAAACAACCAAAAACAGCAACTGGCACTTTGGCACTATGTCAATAGGTTAGTCCCAGAAAATGATATAAAGTTGTTATAAAATGATTGTAAAACATCCAAGAATGATAATATAACAGCATGGAACAAGCAAATATTATAGATACGTTGGAGACGTATCATACCCCTCTCTCTCGCCCCTATCTCTTCTAGCACTATATAAAGGACCCCTCCCCCTCTTTCTAGTGTTAGCAATGGTTTAGCTCATAGATTAGTTGAGCATTGCTCCTTCCATATACTTCTCTTAGGAGATTGCAACCTCCACATGTGAGAAGATCCTATGGATGTCAAGGCCCCTAAAGAAATCTGAACATCAATGCTCACAACTTCTTTGTGTTCTACTCGTGCATATCATCTACGCATAGACCTAGCTCATGATGCCACTGTTGGGGAACGTTGCATGGGAAACAAAAAATTTCCTACGCACACGCAAGATCTATCCATGGAGCTGTATAGCTATGAGAGGGGGAGTGCATCTACATACCCTTGTAGATCGCTAAGCGGAAGCATTAATAAACGCGGTTGATGTAGTCGTACGTCTTTGCGATCCAATCACGGTCCGTCCCGATCTAGCGCTGAATGGGCGGCACCTCCGCGATCAGCACACGTACAGCTCAATGACGACTTCGCCTCCTCGATCCAGCGAGCGAGGGCGGAGTAGTAGATGAGTTCTCCGGCAGCACGACGGCGTGGTGGCGGTGGTGGTGGAGCAATCTCAGTAGGGCTTCGCGAAGCACTGCCGCAGATCCGATCGGAGGACAAAACGATCTAGGGAGAGAGGGAGGGCTGCACCTATGTAGGACCCAAAGTATGTCTAGAGGGGGGCTGATTAGACTACCTGACCAAATTAAAAATCTAGCCTTTTCCCAATTTTAGTTGTTGGCCAATTTTAACAATTGTAGCAAGTCAAGTACACCCTTGATACGTCTCCAACGTATCTATAATTTTTTATTGTTCCATGCCGATATATTATCATTCTAGGATACTTTTTGGGTCATTATTTACCAATTTATAATATTTTTGAGCACTAACCTATTGACCCAGTGCACAGTGCCAATTACTGTTTTCTGCATGTTTTTACCTTTTCAGGTTTACAATACCAAACAAAGTCCAATTTCTATGAAACTTTTTGATGATTTTTTTGGACTATATGAAGACCTAGAAGCTTAGGAAGGAGGCCAGGAGGTGCACGATGGGCCCACCACACATCAGGGCACGCCCTGGGGGGGGGGGTCGCGCCCTAATATGTGGTGGCCCCCTCGGCTGCTTCCCGACGTCCCTCTTTGGCCTATAAATTCTTTAATATCCTAAAAACCCTGGAGGCAGTCCTGAAACCCTTTTTCTGCCGCCGCAAGTCTCTGTTCCATCGCGAGGCCATCTGGAGCTCCATTCTAGCACCCTGCCGGAGGCGGATCGATCACGGAGGGCCTCTTCATCAACTTTTCTGCCCTCATGATGATGTGTGAGTAGTTCACCACAGACCTACAGGTCCATAGCTAGTACATAGATGGCAATCTCTCTCTCTCTCTCTTATGATTTTCAATACAATGATCATCACATCTTCGCTTTGATCTATCCGATGTAATCCTATTGTGCGGTGTGTTTGTTGGGATCCGATGAATTGTGGGTTTATGTTCAGATTATTCATGAAAAGTATTTGAGATGCCTCTAAATTATATTCTCTCTTAAGTGCATGATGATTATAGCTTCGTAATGCTCTCCGATCTAATGATGTGCTTTGGCCAAGTAGATTGATATTTCATCGGTGGGAGTGGTGCGTTGTGGTAGGTTCAACCTGACGAGTTTCTATATCCCAGTGACAAAGTAGGGGACAAGATGTGTCTTTGTGTTGTTGCTACTAAGGATAAAACGATGGGGTTCATTCATATTGTTTGAGTTTACTTTGTCTACATCATGTCATCGTTCTCCAAGCATTACTCTGTTTTACTTAATACTCTAGATGCATGCTGGATAGCTGTCGATGAGTGGAGTAATAGTAATAGGTGCAGGCAGGAGTCGACCTATTTGCTTATGGACGTGATGCCTATATACACATGATCATTGCCGTGAAAATCGCATAACTATCCGCTTTTGTATCAATTGCCCAACAGTAATTTGTTACCCACCGTATGCTGCCTGCATGAGAGATGCCGCTAGGGAACACTATGGCCCCCGGGTCTATTCACTTATATATTTGCAAACGCTATTATTACCTCGCTGCCTTTATTTTCTTTTTATTTATTTTGCATTTATCAATAATTATCTACACAAGTCATTTGCTTGCAAATAACGAGATCAAGGGGATTGACAACCCTCTTGCCCGCGTTGGGTGCAGGTCGTTTGTTCATTTGTGTGCAGCCGCTGAAGACGGTTGAGGATTGATATTCCTATTGGTTCGATAAACCTTCGTTTCATAACCGAGGGAAATACTTATCCGCTTTGTGCTGCAATTACCCATTCCTCTTCACGGAAAACCCAACGCAGATCACAAGTATCAGGAAGGATTTTTGGCGCCGTTGCCGAGGAATATCATCATCAACTACCAAGTAACTTAACACAAATTTTCATTCAATCGTTCTTCTTTTTATTTTTTGTTATATTTAGTTTGTCTCATAAAAATAAAAAATACAAAAATATTTACCTTTGCTTGTTATTAGTTTACTTCTTCGCTTGCTAGTTTACTTGTCTTGCTTGTTACTTTGCTTGCTCGATCACCATGTCTCAAGATACTACTAAGTTGTGCGACTTCTCAAATACAAATAATAATGATTTTATTAGTACACCTATACCACCCGCCACTAGTGCTGAGGCTTTTGATATGAATGCTGCATTGCTAAATCTTGTCATGAAAGATCAATTTTTGGGAAGTCCTAATGAGGATCCCGCGTCACATCTTAATACCTTTGTTGAATTATGTGACATGCAAAAGAAGAAGGATATGGATAATGATATTGTGAAATTAAAACTATTTCCTTTTTCACTAAGAGATAAATCTAAGGCTTGGTTCTCATCTTTACACTACTGGAATCAGGGACTTTGCCATCTGCCAGCTCTTTGCCGTCTGCTGGCAGACGGCAAAGAGGTTGTTTGCCGTCTGCTTTGGGAAAGCAGACGGCAAAGATCTGGCTGATGGCAAAGACATTGTTTGCCATCAGCCAGCTCTTTGCCGTCTGCTAGCGGACGGCAAAGTTTCTTTGCCGTCCGCTAGCAGACGGCAAAGAGGTGGGGTGGGGCCCAGTGGAGGCCAGTTAACTACAACGGCCCACCCCACCTCTTTGCCGTCTGCTAGCGGACGGCAAAGAATCTTTGCCGTCTGCTAGCAGACGGCAAAGAAAATACCTACTAACGGCCCTAACGGCCCACCCCCCCTCCACTCTCTCCACTCTCTCTGCCTCTCCCCTCCCGACCCCGACCCCATGCCGCCGCCGCACCCGCCGCCGCCCCCGACCCGCCGCCCGCCGCTCGCCGACGCCGCCCACTGCCCCGCCCCACTGCCCCGCCCCGTGCTCGCGTGGCCGCGCCCTGGCCTACCCCTCGCCGCCCCGTCGTGGCCCGGCCGCCCCCTCGCCGCCCCGTCGTGGCCCGGACGCCGGCCAGCCCCGTCGCCGCCCCCTCGCCGCCCCCTCGCCGGCCAACCCCTCTGCCCCCCTCTGGTGAGCTCCCCCTCCTGCCCCTTTTTCTGTTTTTTTTATTTTTTCTGTTTAGGTTTTAGATATTTAGACATTTAGGAGTTTAGATACTTAGATGTTTAGGTTTTTAGATATTTAGACATTTAGGTAGAAAGAAACCTAGAAGAAATAAAAAGAAGAAAAGAAAAAGGAAAAAAAGGAAAAAGAAAAAGGAAAAGAAGAAAAAATAAGAAGAAGAAGAAGAAGAAGAAGAAGAAGAAAAAGAAAAAGAAGAAGAGGAGGAGGAGAAGAAAAAATAAGAACAAGAAGAAGAAGAAGAAGAAGAAGAAGAAGAAGAAGAAGAAGAAGAAGAAGAAGAAGAAGAAGAGGAGGAGGAGGAGAGGAGGAGAAGAAGAAGAGGAAAAGGAAAGGAAGAAGAAAAGAAGAGGAGGAGGAGGAGAAGAAGAAGAAGAAGAAGAAGAAGAAGAAGAAGAATAAGAAGAAGAAGAAGAAAGAGGAGAGGAGGAGAAGAAGAAGAGGAAAAAGGAAAAAGGAAGAAGAAGAAGAAGAAGAAGGAAAAAAGGAAAAAGGAAAAAAAGGAAGAAGAGGAAGAAGAAGAAAAGGAAAAAGAGGAAAAAAAGACCCCGACACCCGGACCCCGACCCCGACACGACACCCCGACACCCCGACCCTGACATGACACCCCGACCCCGACATGACACCCCGACACGACATCCGACACACCCCGACACGACACCCTGACACCCCGACACCCCGACACCCCGACACCCCGACCCGACACCCCGACACCACGACAGCCCGACACCACGACACCCCCGACGCCGACACCTCTTCGGCCTCCTGTTGACTGAAAAGGTGATCTTCGGCCTTCCAGAGGCCGACGGGGTCATATATTTCCCTATTTTGTTATGAAAAACATCATATATATTTGTGTTGATCGGGTGGATTTAAATGTGCAGTTCTTTCGTTGCTGCGAGGGTCTGGTGTTCGACGACCTCCCCGTGCGTACGACGAGCTCCGCCCCTGCGTTCGTGGGTGAGCACAAATGACATCTCCTCCTCCCCCCTTCATTTGCTCTGTTCTGGTCTTCGTGCCGATGAAACTTGCTAGCTATAGGTGTCAATCATCAGTATGCGTGACCACTATGCGTCTCCCGTTTGAAAGGGTTACATCTATAAATATGCATGCATTTGCATATTTATAACCGTGATTCTTTCGAATTGTCCAACGTTATCCATGGATAGCCCGAGTATGTGTAGATTGGGTTCATTTTCCCATATGCTCTACTCCGGATCCGATGCAGAATTTCGTCAGTGCCTCCCTGTTGTTCTCCGGGTACACATCCTCTCTGCTTATTGCCTAGACGTGTATCAGGAGAACAACGGGGAGGTGCTGCCGAAATTTTGCGTCGGATCCGGAGCCGAGCATGGGAAAACGAACCCAATCTACACATACTCGGGTGGGATTAGGACCTATCTTTATCTACTAGCGTCTAGGTTGCATGGACATAATAAAACTGACAAACTCTATTAACTGATGAATATGGTTTGCTGAATTATGTATATATTTCTTGTGTGTCCAGTAGCTAGGCAAGATGAGTGATCATGCGTGGATGTACACCGGTCACACTAGTCAGAAAGACATGACCCATGAATGGATAAGAAAAACCAAGGGGTTTGTGAGAGCCGCATTTGCAAATGGACAGGAAACAACCTAGTGCCCCTGTGTCGAGTGCGACAACTTTCATAAGAAGTCAGAGTTTGAAATGATCAAACACCAGCAGAAGTTGGGTTTTACGCCTAATTATACGGTCTGGACATTTCATGGTGAGTCTGCCCAACGTGCCAGAGCTGAGGAGGGCCGTCGTCGCACCGACGAGCATGGTACCGGGATGGAAGACATGGTGGAAGACTTTGATGATGCTCGGGATTCGGACGATGAGATGGAGGAATCTGCAAAAGCCTTCAATGATATGTTGGAGTCTTCAAAACGTCCTCTCCACGAGCACACTGAGCTTTGTCAGCTGGATGCCATCGCACAAGTAATGGCTCTGAAGGCTCAATTCAACTTGGGCAGAGAATGCTATGACGCGATGATGACACTATTTGGACGTTTTCTACCCAAAGGCCATGTAATGCCTGCAAACCTGTACCAGTCGGACAAAATCCTCCGTGTACTTAAGATGCCCTATGAGAAGATAGATACCTGTGAGAAAGGATGTGCCTTATTTAGGCTTGAGTATGCGGACTTGAAGTATTGTCCCGTTTGCCAGTCTTCCAGGTATGTTGAGGTAGGCAACGGTATGGGTGAGAAGAGTCAGACAAAAATCCCAGTTAATGTTCTTCGGTATATGCCAATCATACCAAGACTTCAACGTCTTTTCATGGTTGAAGAGACGGCCAGACAGATGACATGGCACAAATTGGGCAAAAGAACCGAACTAGATGCAGATGGGGAGCCGATGTTGGTACACACATCGGACGCTTTTGCGTGGAAGCGTTTCGATGCAATACATCATGCTAAAGCGGCAGATCCAAGGCATCCTCGAATCGCCATAAGCACGGATGGGTTCAATGTGTTTGGTATGATGGCATCCCAATACAGTTGTTGGCCTGTATTTTTCATTCCACTCAATCTCCCCCCCGGACAGATTATGCAAAGAAAGAGCATTTTCCTGACGTTGATAATTCCGGGGCCCAACTATCCGGGGAAGAGTATGAATGTGTACATGCAACCGCTTAAGGATGAACTGCAAGAAGCTTGGGATAATGGGATCAAGACATACGACGTCGCTACAAAAAAAACTTCCTAATGCGTGTGTGGTACATGTACTCGATGCATGACTTGCCGGCGTATGCGCTATTCGTTGGCTGATGTGTGCATGGAAGGTTCCCGTGCCCCACATGCAAGGTAGCTCTTGAGTTTCGTCGGCTGCAGGCGGGTGGCAAGTTTTCTTGCTTCGACATGCATAGACAGTTCCTGGATCCTCGCCATAAGTTCAGAAAAGACAAGAAGAACTTCATCAAAGGTAGAGTTGTCAAAAACTCTGCACCACCTGCGTTAACAGGCCAACAGACCCTGGATCAGTTAAACTCTCTCGAGCCGGATCCAGAACGTCCAGGGTATTTCAAGGGGTATAATTCGGAACACGCCTGGACTCACAAGACATGCTTGTGGGATCTGCCTTACTTCAAAGACCTCCTTTGCCCACACAACATCGACGTGATGCACACTGAAAAGAATGTCGGCGAGGCCCTCTTTGGTACATTGTTCGGCATAGAGGGGAAAACAAAGGATAATCCTAAGGCTAGAGTCGATCAGCAGGCTCTATGTGGTAGACCACTACAAAACATGCGACAACCGAAAGGAAAGAAGAACTGGACGAAGCCAAAGGCATGGTTCAATCTTGGAAGGCCAGTTATGAGGGAAATACTCCTGTGGGTGAAAAATGAGTTGATGTTCCCCGATGGGTATGCAGCGAATCTAAAGAGGGGAGCGAGCCTTGAAAAATTGAAAATATTTGGTCTCAAGAGTCATGATTGGCACATATGGCTTGAGCGGGTAATGCCGGTGATGTTGCGTGGCTTTATCCCTGAGGATGAATGGCTAGTACTGGTAGAGCTGAGCTATTTCTTCCGTGTTCTTTGTGCGAAAGAACTATCGCCTGGCTTGCTAGAAGAACTGGAAGAGTTGGCGCCGGAGTTGATCTCCAAGTTAGAGAAGATCTTTCCACCGGGCTTCTTTAATCCAATGCAGCATTTGATTTTGCATCTCCCGACCGAGGCACGATTGGGGGGGCCCGAGCAGAATCGTTGGTGCTACACAACTGAGAGGATGCAGAAGACGCTTCGAGAAAAATGTAAAAATAAACGTCGAATTGAAGCATCGATGGCCGAGGCATTCATTACTGAGGAGGCGGCAAACTTCGTGACAGCACACTACGAAGCCAAAAATCGTCATTTGCATAATCCGAAGGCTCGGTACAATGCTGGCGACCCTAAAAAGGGTGGATCCAACCTCAGCCTATTCAAAGGGAAGCTCGCACCAGCCGGTGCTTATACTTCCTTACCGTTGGATGTCGACGAATGGCGGACCATTACGTTGTATATCTTGAACAACCTAACAGAAGTGCGGCCGTACATCGAGTAAGTTCTCGGTACATTGTTTCGCAACCTCTAATTCCTTTGAACTGCTCTTATTCCCGGATATTTGATACAGTCGATACGTCGCTGAATTCTCGTATGGAGCGGTGATCCAAAAGGATTCCGTCGAAGAGTATGAGCTTCTGGCAATGCATGGAGGCGGCTATCCCGGTTTCATCTCTTGGTTCAAACAAACGGTAATTTCCATTAGACCATTTCATTTCTTCGTCTAATTTTCGGCTAATGCAACAATCCTTTCGTATTAAACTTGTAGGCTAGTTCAGAGTCTATGGACGCCGAATTGAGACAAGTCGCAAATGGTTTTGACTATAAGGTTCGTTCATTTGACAAATACGACATCAACGGGTATCGCTTTCGTACCTATGGCAAAGAGCTATATATGGCCGACCGAAAGTCTACAAATTGTTGTGTCTCTGCTATCGGCGAATGAGGTACCGAGTATTATGGAAGAGTTGAAGCAATTTATGAACTTCTATTCTATGGTGCAAACCCACCGAACTTCGTAGTCTTCAAATGTTATTGGTTCCAGCCGAAGGAGACTAGAAGGACTCATGAACATCTAGGGCTAGTCGAAATCAAACAAAGCACCCATTTGGATGTTCCCGATGTCTATATTACGGCTCAATAGGCGACCCAAGTTTTCTATCTACCGTGGGCCTGCCAAACTGATCCAAATCTGAATGGTTGGGATATCGTTTATGAAGTGCCGCCACGTGTTAGACCACCTCCCCCCAATGAAGAGGATTATGAACCTCACATTAACCCAGACACATATGAAGGAGAATTCTTCCAGGAAACATGTATTTCCAAAAAACGTTTCAAGAACCGCTCTACTTCACACCAGAACATTGAAGTAGACAGCGGCAGTGAATCCGAGCCTGAGCCGGAACAAGAAGAGCCGGAACAAGAAGAGGTTACTGCTGCGGATGACCTGTCAATGCTTGACCGATTACGTACAGGAGGCCTTCCACATGTTGATGCATTTATTGATGATGATGATGAGCACGTCATTACTGATAGTGATGATGATGATGATGCATTTATTGACCCCGAAGCATATATAGACGATGATGATGCATTTATTAATGATGACGATGAAGATTAATATTATAGTTCATGCCAGGTATTCAATTATTATTATGTAAATATATATTATTAATTAGTTCATGTTAGGTATTCAATTTTTTATTATGTTCATGATGATGATACACTTAAATTATATACATATTATTCATGTCAGGTATTCATTCTTTAACTTAGGATAGCTCTAAAATGACCTATACTTAGCATTTATTCCTCCAAAATGAATTTATATGCTTAGCTAGCTCAAAAATTACATAACAACCTTAATTAGCTCCAAAATGACCTATTTAACCTAGGATAGCTCTAAAATGACCTATACTTAGCATTTATTCCTCCAAAATGAATCTATATGCTTAGGTAGCTCAAAAATGACATAATAACCTTAATTAGTTCCAAAATGACCTATTTAACCTAGGATAGCTCTAAAATGACCTATACTTAGCATTTATTCCTCCAAAATGAATTTATATGCTTAGCTAGCTCAAAAATGACATAATAACCTTAATTAGCTCAAAAATGACCTATTTAACATATGATAGCTCTAAAATGACCTATACTTAGCATTTATTCCTCCAAAATGAATTTATATGCTTAGCTAGCTAAAAAATGGACCTATTTAACCTTGGATAGCTCTAAAATGACCTATTCAACCTAGGATAGCTCTAAAATGACCTATACTTAGCATTTATTCCTCCAAAATGACTTAATATGCTTAGCTAGCTCAAAAATGACATAATATGCTTAAGAAATGACCTATTTAGCTCCAAAATGACTTAATATGCTTAATTAGCTCAAAAATGGCATAATTACTTATGTTAGCACAAAAATGACCTATACTTAGCTTTTTTTAGTTCATTTATGATATACTTAGCATATTTAGGTCAAAAATGGCCTATTTACCTAGGTTAGCTCTAAAATGACACAAGTAAGCAATAAGAAGAAGAACAAGAAGAGGAGAAAAATTCTAGTCTTCTTCTTCTTCTTCTTCTAGTCTTCTTCTTCTAACTTTCTTCTTTCTCATTTTGCAGATTTGATTCACTTCACGGAAGCTTGCGTTCATGGAGTCCTTGTCCTTCCATTTTGTTTTGATTTTGTAGGATCAACAATGTGACACTTGCATATGTATGTATAGATGAATGAAACTTGCATATGTATGGATAAGACTTGCATATGTTTTGATTTGGTATGTGTTGGATGATCATATCCATATGGCTTGCATATTATTTGCATATGTGTTGTTTATTATGTGGTGGATGAGACATATTATGTGGTGGATAAGACATAATGTTTTGCCTTATTATGTGATTCTGAATATATATATATGTGTGTGTTTGAATTTCTGTGAAAATGAATTGATATAAGAAAAAACAGAAAAAAACAGTTGCTATATAGCCACTTTGCCGTCTGCTAGCAGACGGCAAAGAGGTTTGCCGTCTGTTAGCAGACGGCAAAGTGGGCACGTGGCGGCAGCCTGTGCAACCTGGCCTGGCCTATTTGGCCTCTTTGCCGTCTGCTGGCAGACGGCAAAGAGCCTGCGTTGGCCCAGCTGATGCATGACGTAAGCTGATGTCAGCTGCAGCTCTTTGCCGTCTGCTGGCAGACGGCAAAGAGCGCCGTTAGCCCCCTAACGGGGCTGGCACCTTTTGTCTGCCGTCCAGGTGCTTTGCCGTCTGCCAGCAGACGGCAAAGAGGCCTTTGCCGGCAGCCGTTCAGCCGGAGTGTTGGCCGTCTGCTGGCAGACGGCAAAGGCTTTGCCGTCCGCAAAGTATGCCTTTGCCGTCTGCTATGGCAGACGGCAAAGCAGCTGATTCCTGTAGTGTTAGTATTTTCCTCCTACTAAGATCATCTCCCTTAGAAATCAAATAATGAATTTTAAACAGAAAGATCAAGAGCATGTTTCACAAGCTTGGGATAGGATTAAATTAATGATAAGAAATTGTCCAACTCATGGTTTAAATATGTGGATGATTATCCAAAACTTCTATGCTGGACTAAACTTTGTGTCTAGAAATCTTCTAGATTCTGTTGCAGGTGGTACCTTTATGGATGTAACCTTAGGAGAGGCCACAAAACTTCTGGACAACATTATGACAAATTATTCTCAATGGCATACCGAAAGGGCTCCAACTGGTAAGAAGGTAAATTTTGTTGAAGAAGTTGTTACTTTGAGTGAAAAAATGGATGCTCTTATGAATATGGTTGCTAGTAAAAATGCTCATGTTGATCAAAATGATGTTCTCTTGTCTACTTTGACTGAGCAAAATAATGATGCTATTGATGTGAACTTTGTCTCGCGAAATAATTTCAATAACAATGCTTATAGAAGAAACTTCAATTCTAGACCGTATCACGGTAATTCCTCTAACAACTATGGAAATTCTTATGGCAATTCTTCTACAAATTCTAATAGGATGCCCTATGATATTGAGAACACAATTAAATAATTTATTAATTCTCAAAAGGTTTTCAACACTATGGTAGAAGAAAAATTGCATGTAGTTGACACTTTGGCTAAAAACATGGATATAATTGCTCTTGATGTGGAAACTCTTAAAAATAAAGCTTTGCCACCCAAGCATGATTTTAGTGATGCTATTAAATCTATCCAAATATCTATCAATGAAAGTAAGGGGAGGAACGCTAAGTTGAGAGCTAAGCGGGAATTCTTAGAAAAAGCTCTTCCATCCGGTTTTTACCGGAATCATGATGAAGATCTTAAAATGATTGGTGTTTCGCCTATTGAATCTTTATTTAGTTCTATGAATATAAATAATAAAGGGACTGGAGATGAGTCAACTATAGTGGAGAAGCGTCCCGTTTGCTTGGAGGGTGATGATTTTGATGCTAAAACTGAAAAAACGTGGGTTTGGAGAGGTCAAAACTTTAACTAGTGATGTGCCCAATATTTTGGATTACAAGGACTTAAATTATGATAATTTCTCTTTAGTAGAATGTATTTCCTTTTTTCAATCCATTATTATCTCACCCAATGCTTATGAACAAAACAAAGCTTTTATCGAACATATAGTAGAAGCTGTGATATGAGCTTATGATGAGAAACTTGAGCTTGAAGTTTCTATTACTAGAAAATTGCATGATGAGTGGGAACCTACTATAAAAATAAATATCAATAAATATGAATGTAATGCTTTGTGTGCCCTTGGTGCTAGTGTTTCAACTATTCCTAAAACTCTTTGTGATGTGCTAGGTCTCGTTAATATTGAAGATTGTTCCCTTAACTTGCATCTTGCGGATTCTACCATTAAGAAACCTTTAGGTAGAATTAATGATGTGCTTATTATTGCAAATAAAAATTATGTGCCTGTAGATTTCATTGTGCTTGATATTGATTGCAATCCTTCTTGTCCCATAATACTTGGAAGACCTTTCTTACGAACTATAGGTGCAATCATTGATATGAAAGAGGGAAACATCAGATTCCAATTCCCATTAAAGAAAGGGATGTAACACTTCCCTATAAAGAGAATTAAACCACCTTATGAATCAATCATGAGAGCTAATTATGGGTGGAGTGTCAAAGATGACAATACTTGAAACTATGCATTATGCCTAGCTAGGGGCATAAAACAATAGCGCTTGTTGGGAGGCAACCCAATAGTTATCTTAATATTTTTGCTTTAAACTTTCTTTTTATTTTTAATAGCATGATTATTAAATCTGTAATTATTATGTTTTTGTGTTTAAATTAGTGTTGTGCCAAGTAAGGCCTTTGGGATGACTCACAAGATGAGTAGAATCGATGCTTAAACAAAACAGAAACTTTTAACTCAAGTGCAGGAATTTTAATTTTTTGATGGAGCTTGATAATGATCTGAAATTTTTACACATTGTTTTCTATACACATTTTCGAGGTTTTCCTAAATTTTCAGAATGTTTAGAGTTACATAAGTATAGGTTCTCTACAGATTGCTACAGACTGTTCTGTTTTAGACAGATTCTGTTTTTGCTTGCATAGTTGCTTGTTTTGATTATGCTATGGATTGTATCGGGGGGTATAAGCCATGGAGAAGTTAGAATACAGTACCTATTATGCATTTATTAAATTTGAATCAATTTACAGTAACTATTATGCATTTATTAAATTTGAATCAATTTACAACAGTACTTAAAGTATGCAATATGTTTCTTATACTAACGGATCTCACGAGGTTTTGTTGAGTTTTGTGTGATTGAAGTTTTCAAGTTTTGGGTGTTATCTTGATGGACAAAGGAATAAGGAGTAGCAAGAGCCTAAGCTTGGGGATTCCCAAGGCACCCCAAGGTAATATTTTAAAGGAGACTCAAGCGTCTAAGCTTGGGGATGCCTCGGAAGGCATCCCCTCTTTCGTGTCAAATCCATCGGTATGTCACTTGAAGCTATATTTTTATTCGTCACACGATATGAGTTTTGCTTGGAGCGTCATTTGCTTTAGTTTGCTTTTACTTTAATTTTGCCACAATCATTTTTTTCTGTACACACCTATTTAAGAGAGACACACCTTCATCATAATTTGTTAGAATACTCTATGTGCTTCACTTATATCTTTTGAGCTTAGCAGTTGCTCTAGTACTTCACTTATATCTTTTTGAGCACGGTGGCGTGTAGATTATATAGAAATGATTTCACTCTCGTTCTTAACTTATATTTGTTTTATAGTTAATAAATAGTGATGGTAATTTGCATGGGTCATAAAGACTAGTCCAAAAATATTAGGTATTCAATGAGTGATAATCAAAACCATCATGTAGGACATATAGAGAAATTGTGGGTCAATGATATTGATGTTGTAATATGAAATAGGTGTGAGTTCATAATTGTTAAACCGCACAAGTGTCGATATTAAGAGGGGTTGACCTTTTTGTTCATCTAAAAATTAAAAAGGCATGGTCATGATGTGTGAGCATTTCTATTCCTCATTGAAATCCTAGTGTTGTTTCGGGTCGGAAGCGCACGATGGTTAACTCCTACCAACCTCTTCCCTCGGGGCATGAGAGTAGTACTTTGATTTATGATAAACTAATAAAACTTTGCAATAATTATGAAAGTTCTTTATGACTAATGTGAAACCACGGACATACACAATCTCACCTTTTCATAATTTGCTAGCCTCTTCGGTACTGTGCATAGCCCGTTCTCACCTCGAGGATCGGTGCAACTTTCGCCGGTGCATCCAAACACCGTGACATGATACGCTCTGTTGCACATAAGCCTTATTATATCTTCCTCAAAACATCCACCATACCTACCTATTATGGCATTTCCATAGCCATTCTGAGATATATTGCCATGCAAATTCCATCGCCACTTCACATGACTAGTTCGTTCATCGTCATATTGCTTTGCATGATCATATAGAGCTGACATAGTATTTATGGCAAAGCCACTATTCATCATATTTTTGATACATGCCACGCTAGATCATCGCATATCCTGGTACACTGCCAGAGGCATTCATACAGAGTCATATCTTCATATCAGTTCTCCATATTGAGTTGTAAGTAAATAAAAGTGTGATGATCATCATTATTAGAGCATTGTCCCAGTGAGGAAAGAATGATGGAGACAATGATTCTCCCATAAGTCGAGATGAGACTCTGGACAAAAATAAAGATGGGGGAGGCCACATGAGCCCACCATCCATTGAAAAAAAATGAGAGAAGGGACTTTGCTACTATCCTTTACCACATTTGTGCCTCAAAGTGGCACCATGTTCCTCTTGTAGAGAGTCTCATGATATATCACTTTCATATGCCAGTGGGAATTACCTATTCATTAT
This sequence comes from Elymus sibiricus, assembly GCA_039707655.1. Lineage (NCBI taxonomy): Eukaryota > Viridiplantae > Streptophyta > Magnoliopsida > Poales > Poaceae > Elymus > Elymus sibiricus. Next base: position 220,182,538 of record CM077663.1, read on the forward strand.
TACAAACTTGACTTTTATATTCCTATGACGGGCTTCCTCAAATGCCCGAGGTCTTCATGAGAAAGCAAGTTGGATGCACACCCCACTTAGCTTCATTTGAGCTTTCATACACTTATAGCTCTAGTGCACCATTTGCATGGCAATCCCTACTCCTTGCATTGACATCTATCGATGGGCATCTCCATAGCCCGTTGGTACACCTAGTTGATGTGAGACTATCCTCTCCACTTCCAACCCCTTTGATATCTACCACCATACTCTATTCCACTTAAATGCTATGTCCAATGGCTCATGCTCATGTATTGCATGAAGAATAAAAAGTTGATGCATATTGAAAAAGTACGATCCAATTGCCTAACTTGGACACCGTGGTGCTTAACATTTGTATTAATGTGGTGAAGATGGAGCCATGCCTTGCTAATACAATAAGATGAATGGGGGGGGGTAAACATTTCCTAACGATCATATACTTTTAAGAATTAACAATTCTGTTTCTTACATTTCAATTATTGCTATGTTAATATTTGTTGATTTATCTTTTCTCAATGAGCATACCTGAATAAGATTACATAGTGGATAGCACGTCACATCAAAAATTATGTTTTTATCATTTACCTACTCGATGACGAGAAGGAATTAAGCTTGGGGATGCTTGATACGTCTCCAACGTATCTATAATTTTTGATTGTTCCATGCTGATATATTATCATTCTAGGATACTTTTTGGGTCATTATTTACCAATTTATAATATTTTTGAGGACTAACCTATTGACCCAGTGCCCAGTGCCAGTTGCTGTTTTCTGCATGTTTTTTCCTTTTTTAGGTTTACAGTACCAAACGAAGTCCAATTGCCACGAAACGTTTTGATGATTTTTTCTGGATTATATGAAGACCTAGAAGCTTCGGAAGGAGGCCAGGAGGTGCACGAGGGGCCCACCACACATCAGGGCATGCCCTGGGGGGGCGCGCCCTGATTTGTGGTGGCCCCCTCGGCTGCCTCCCGAGGTCCCTCTTCAGCCTATAAATTCTCTAATATCCTAAAAACCCTGGAGGCAGTCCCAAAACCCTTTTTCCACCACCGCAAGTCTCTGTTCCGTCGTGAGGCCATCTGGAGCTCCGTTCAGGCACCCTACCGGAGGGGGGATTGATCACGGAGGGCCTCTTCATCAACCTTGATGCCCTCATGATGATGTGTGAGTAGTTCACCATAGACCTACGGCTCTGACGTGGCTTGAGACTGCGTCAGTATTTCCCCAAAGAGGAAGGGATGATGCAGCACAGTGATGGTAAGTATTTCCCTGAGTTATGAAACCAAGGTTATCGAACCAGTAGGAGGATCACCACCACCCAATAAGCAGCACCTGCACACAAATAACAAATACTTGCAACCCAACGCGAAAGAGAGGTTGTCAATCTCTCTACGGTAAAAAGATAGATTAGGTAGTGATAGATAGGAGAGATAGATCTCTCAAGAACACAAAATAAAAAGAGCAAATAAAATATGCAGCAATATGTTTTTGGGTTTTTGGTTTTGTAGATCTGAAAACAAAGATGTCGTAGTTCCCTTCCAGAGTCTGGAAGGCTGTTTTGATAAAGATAGATCAGAAAGCAATATGTCAGAAAAGTAGACCCAGGGGACGTAGGTTTCACTAGTGGCTTCTCTCATGAGTATAGCACATGGTGGGTGAACAAATTACTGTTGGGCAATTGATAGAATATCAAATAATCATGACGATATCCAAGGCGATGATCATTATATAGGCATCACGTCCAAGATAAGTAGACCGACTCCTGCCTGCATCTACCACTATTACTCCACACATCGACCGCTATCCAGCATGCATCTAGTGTATTAAGTTCATGGAAAAATGGAGTAATGCAATAAGAACGATGACATGATGTAGACAAGATCTATTCATGTAGAAATAGACCCAATCTTGTCATCCTTAATGGCAACGATACATGCGTGCCTTGCTGCCCCTTCTATCACTGGGAAAGGACACCGCAAGATCGAACCCCATCACAAAGCACCTCTTCCCATGGCAAGAAAAATCGATCTAGTCAGCCTAACTAAACCAAAGATTCGAAGAAAAAATACGAGGCTATAAGTAATCATGCATATAAGAGATCAAAGAAGACTCAAATAATATTCATGGATAGAAACTGATCATGAACTCAAAATTCATCGTATCCCAACAAACACACCGCAAAAGTTTACTTCAAATAGATCTCCAAGAGACCATTGTATTGAGAATCATATGAGAGAGAGTGGAAGCCATCTAGCTACTGCCTACGGACCCGTAGGTCTATGGTGGACTACTCACGCATCATCGGAGAGGCACCTATGAAGAAGATGAACCCCTCCGTGATGGTGTTTAGATTGCATATCGAGGTTCTGGAACTTGCAGCGGCTGGAATTGTGTTTCGTCGACTCCCCTAGGGTTTTTGTAATATTTGGGAATTTATAGGCATCAGAGGAGGTGGAGAGGGGCCCCGTGGAGGGCACAACCCATCAGGGCGCGCCGGGGCCCCCCGGCACGCCCTGGTGGGTTGTGCCCTCCACGGCCCACCTCTCCGGCGCTTCTTTGGCCCACTGGGTGTCTTCTGGTCCAAAAAAATCTCCAAAAAGTTTCGTCGCGATTGGACTCCATTTGGTACTGATATTCTGCAAAGTAAAAAAACAAGGAAAAACAACAACTGGCACTTTGGCACTATGTCAATAGGTTAGTCCCAAAAAATGATATAAAGTTGTTATAAAATAATTGTAAAACATCCAACTATGATAATATAACAGCATGGAACAAGCAAAAATTATAGATACGTTGGAGACGTATCAGCATCCCCAAACTTAATTTCTACTCGTCCTCGAGTAGGTAAATGATAAAAACAGAATTTTTGATGTGGAATGCTGCCTAACATGTTCATCATATTCTTTTCTTGCGTATAGCATGGACATTTGGACTTATAAATGATTCAAAGCAATAGTCTAGTTTTAACATAATGACTTCATTACTCAAGCATGTCAACAAGCAACCATGTCTTTCAAAATATCAACACTAAAGAAAGTTATCCCTAGCCCATCATGCCTAATCATTGATCCATTCATGAAACACACTCAAATATTAGCTATGCCCAATGCTCAAGTACGATCATAGTGCCCCCTAGTTGGTGCTTTATAAGAGAATAATGAGACTCAAAGTAAAAATAAAAATTGCATAAAGTAATTAGATAGGCCCTTCACAGAGGGAAGTAGGGATTTGTAGAGGTGCCAGAGCTCAAAGTTTTAAATTGAGAGAGAAAAATATTTTGGGTGGCATGCTTTTCCTGTCAACGAAAACGACAAAGTAGCTCACAATACTTTCCATGCTAGATACATCATAGGTGGTTCACAAACAGAAAATAAAGTTTATTCCTTTTTCCACCAAACTTTCACTTTCCATGGCGGGCCGTATCTACGGTTGCCTTCCATACCAACACTTTCCAAGGAATTTATTATTTGACAACAAAAAGTAAATATTTTTTTCTTTTTAATTTCGGGAATGGGCATCCCTATTACCGCGCACTCTCGTGCAATGACAAGTGAATAAACACTCATCTTGAGAATAACACATCTAGCATGGAAAAATATTGGACACCCCCCACCGTTTCATGAGCGGTACGAGCACACAAAAGAGAAAATTTATTTTGAAAATTTAGAGATGGCACATACAAATTTTCTTGGAACGGCATGGAAATACCGCATATAGGTAGGTATGGTGGACTCATAAGGCAAAACTTGGTTTAAGCATTTTGGGTGCACAAGTAGTATTTCTACTTAGTGCAAATGGAGGCTAGCAAATAGAATGAGAAGCAACCAAACCAAGAAACGAAAATTCACTTAAGTGAGCATCGAGCATAACTAACACCGAATAATGCACCACAAGTAGGATGTAATTTCATTGCATAACTATTGACTTTCGTACTTGCATAGGGAATCACAAACCTTAACGCCAATATTCCTACTCAAGCACAATTACTCACTAACATGACTCACATATTACTATCATTATGTTTCAAAACTATTACAAGGAATCAAGTTTAATATTCCCAATGATCTTCATGAAAGTTTTTATTATATCCTCCTTGGATATCTATCACTTTGGGACTAGTTTCATATATTGCCATTGCTTTTTTGACAAGCTCAAACAAATCTAAGTGAAGCACGTGAGCATAAAGATTTCATCTCTCAAAAAGGTATAAGTGAAGCATGAGAGGATTTCTTCAAAATTTGGTAACTCTCAAATTAATATAAGTGAAGCATGAGAATATTTCTACATAAATTTCCAAGCACACCGTGCTCAAAAGGATATAAGTGAAGCACTAGAGCAATTCTATAGCTCAAAAGGATTTAAGTGAAGCGTAGAGAGAAATTCTAACAAATCATAGCATAATTTTGGCTCTCCCAAATAGGTGTGTACAGCAACGATACGAATGAAAAAAACAAGCAAAGCAAGCAAAGATACAAGACGCTCCAAGCAAAACTCATGATATGTGATGAATAAAAATATAGCTCCTAGTAAAATACCGATGGTTGTTAGAAGAAAGAGGGGATGCCACTCGGGGGCATCCCCAAGCTTAGTTGTTTGTTACTCTTTGGATATATCTTGGGGGTGTGGTAGCATCCCCAAGCTTAGGCTGTTATCACTCCTTATTCCTTCATCCATCATGATCTCACCCAAAACTTGAAAACTTCAATCACACAAAACTCAACAAAATCTTCGTGAGATCCGTTAGTATAATAAAGCAAATCACTACTTTAGGTACTGTTGCAAACCCATTCATATTTTGTTATTGCATTATACCTACTGTATTTTAACTTTACCATGGCTCATACCCTTCAATATAACCCATAGATTCATCAAAACAAGCGCACAATGCAACGAAAACAGAAACCGTCTTAAACAGAACAGTCTGTAGTAATCTGTACTCTAACCATACTTATGTAACTCTAAAAATTCTGAAAAATTAGGAAAACGTAAAGAATTTGTATAGAAACACTGTGTTAAAATTTAAGCTCAAGATCACGTTCCAGAAAAAAATGAAAATTCAAATATTGGACGCAAAGTTTCTGTTTCCGATTCAGCATCGCTTCTACTCATCTTATCAATTATCCTAAAGTCTCTACTTGGCACAAGCACTAAATAAACCATAAAAACACAATCATAACAGAGGCATAATTGTGTCAACACTCAAAAACAGAAAGTAAAAAGCAAAAATAAATTTATTTATTGGGTTGCCTCCCAACAAGCGCTATCGTTTTACGCCCCTAGCTAGGCATAACGCATAGATTTCAAGTATTGTCATCTTTGGTTTTGGATCCATAGGATGCCCTCATGATTGATTCATATGGTGGCTTAATTATTGTTCTAGGGAATTGTTCCATACCCTTTCTTAGCGGAAATTGAAAACGAATATTGCCTTCTTTCATATCAATCACGGCACCTATAGTGCGTAAAAACGGTCTACCAAGTATAATGGGACAAAACTGATTGCAATCAATATAAAGCACAATAAAATCAATAGGCACATAGTTCCTATTTTAAAGAATAAGAACATCATTAATTCTTCCCAAAGGCTTTTTAATAGTAGAATCCGCCAAGTGCAAATTAAGAGAACATTCTTCAATATTGGTGAGACCAACCACATCACATAAAGATTTCGGAATCGTGGAAACACTAGCACCCAAATCACACAAAGCAAAGAACTCATAATTTTCTTTTCTTACTTTCATCCATAGAGACATATAAAGCTTTAATGGATTCATCAATATTAGGCACAAAAGCTTTCAACTTGAGATTTTCAACATCATGAGAAATTCTATCAATGCTTCTAGACATGTCATCAATCTTATTCAACTTTTCTTCTATCGTAGTATTGAAAGCCTTTTGCGCATTGATAAATTCTTTAATATTACTCTCAAGATCAGAGGTGTTCCTATTATTATTGTAAGAGTAATTACCATAGGAATTACCATAATTATTAGAGGAATTTCCAGGAAAAGGCCTAGGATTAAAATTACCTCTATAAGCATTATTATTGAAATTGTTTCGCGAGACAAAGTTCACATTTACGGAATCACTATTTTGCTCAATCAAAGTAGACAAGGGCACATCATTAAGATCACCCAAAGTATCAACCTTATCACTCAAAGTACTAATTTCTTCAACCGAATTAACTTTTTTACTAGTAGGTGCTCTTTCGGTATGCCATTGTGAATAATTTGCCATGATATTATCTAGCAATTTAGTAGCTTCACCCAAAGTAATTTCCATAAAAGTACCACCCGCGGCAGAATCTAAAAGATTTCTAGAGACAAAATTCAATCCCGCATAAAATTTTTGTATGATCATCCAAAGATTTAAACCATGAGTAGGACAATTTCTTAGCATCAACTTCGTTCTTTCCCAAGATTGTGCAACATGTTCATGCTCAAGTTGCTTAAAATTCATGATTTGCGTCCTAAGGGAAATAATTTTCGTGGGCGGAAAATACTTAGTAATAAAAGCATCTTTGCACTTATTCCAAGAATCGATACTATTGCGAGGCAAAGAGGAAAACCAAATTTTTGCACGATCCCGCAAGGAAAAAGGAAATAGTTTCAACTTCACAATATCATTGTCCACATCTTTTTTCTTTTGCATATCACACAATTCTACGAACGTGTTTAGATGGGACGCGGCATCCTCATTAGGATTACCGGCAAATTGATCTTTCATGACCAGATTCAACAAAGCGGCATTAATATCACAAGACTCCGCACTAGTGGCGAGAGGAGCAATCGGAGTACTAATAAAATCATTGTGTTTAGTATTGGAAAAATCACACAACTTGGTGTTTTCTTGAGTCATCGTGACTACGCAAACAAGATTGCAAGCAAGGAAGAGATCCGGCAAGAAAAAGGGCAAACGAAAAAGAGGGCGAATAAAACGACAAATTGGTGAAGTGGGGGAGAGGAAAACGAGAGGCAAATGGCAAATAATGTAATTGCAAGGAGATGAGATTTGTGATTAGGAACCTGGTAGATGATGGTGGAGTCTCCTCGGCGCCTGAGATAGGCATGTAGAAGAGACCGCTTCCTCCCCGGCAACGGCGCCAGAAATTCCTTTTGACGTGGCTTGAGACTGCATCGGTATTTCCCCAAAGAGGAAGGGATGATGCAGCATAGCGACGGTAAGTATTTCCCTCAGTTATGAAACCAAGGTTATCGAACCAGTAGGAGGATCACCACCACCCAATAAGCAGCACCTGCACACAAATAAAAAATACTTGCAACCCAACGCGAAAGAGAGGTTGTCAATCTCTCTACGGTAAAAAGATAGATTATGTAGTGATAGATAGGAGAGATAGATCTCTCAAGAACACAAAATAAAAAGAGCAAATAAAATATGCAGCAATATGTTTTTGGGTTTTTGGTTTTGTAGATCTGAAAAAAGATGCAAAAAGATAGATCGGAAAGCAATATGTTGGAAAAGTAGACCCGGGGGCCGTAGGTTTCACTAGTGGCTTATCTCATGAGTATAGCACACGGTGGGTGAACAAATTACTGTTGGGCAATTGATAGAAGATCAAATAATCATGACGATATCCAAGGCGATGATCATTATATAGGCATCACGTCCAAGATAAGTAGACCGACTCCTACCTGCATCTACCACTATTACTCCACACATCGACCGCTATCCAGCATGCATCTAGTGTATTAAGTTCATGGAAAAACGGAGTAATGCAGTAAGAACGATGACATGATGTAGACAAGATCTATTCATGTAGGAATAGACCCCATCTTGTTATCCTTAATGGCAACGATACATGCATGCCTTGTTGCCCCTTCTGTCACTGGGAAAGGAGACCACAAGATCGAACCCATCACAAAGCACTTCTTCCCATGGCAAGTAAAATCGATCTAGTCGTCCTAACTAAACCAAAGATTCAAAGAAGAAATACGAGGCTATAAGTAATCATGCATATAAGAGATCAAAGAAGACTCAAATAATATTCATGGATAGAAACTGATCATGAACTCAAAATTCATCAGATCCCAACAAACACACCGCAAAAGTTTACATCAAATAGATCTCCAAGAGACCATTGTATTAAGAATCATAAGAGAGAGAGAGGAAGCCATCTAGCTACTGCCTACGGACCCGTAGGTCTATGGTGGAATACTCACGCATCATCAGAGAGGCACCTATGAAGAAGATGAACCCCTCCGTGTGGTGTTTAGATTGGATCTCGAGGTTCTGGAACTTGCGGCGGCTGGAATTGTGTTTCGTTGACTCCCCTAGGGTTTTTGGAATATTTGGGAATTTATAGGCATCAGAGGCGGTGGAGAGGGGCCCCGTGGAGGGCACAACCCATCAGGGCGCGCCGCCCCCCCCCTGGTGCACCCTGGTGAGTTGTGGTCTCCACGGCCCACCTCTCCGGCACTTCTTTGGCCCACTGGGTGTCTTCTGGTCCAAAAAAAATCTTCAAAAAGTTTCATCGCGATTGGACTCCATTTGGTATTGATATTCTGCGAAGTAAAAAACAAGCAAAAACAACAACTGGCACTTTGGCACTATGTCAACAGGTTAGTCCCAAAAAATGATATAAAGTTGTTATAAAATGATTGTAAAACATCCAAGAATGATAATATAACAGCATGGAACAAGCAAAAATTATAGATACATTGGAGATGTGTCGGGCTCCATAGCTAGTGCCTAGATGGCAATCTCTCTCTCTTATGATCTTCAATACAATGATTATCACATCTTCGCTTTGATCTATCCGGTGTAATCCTATTGTGCAGTGTGTTTGTTGGGATCCGATGAATTGTGGGTTTATGTTCATATTATTCATGAAAAGTATTTGAGATGCCTCTAAATTATATCCCTTAAGTGCATGATCATTATTGCTTCGTAATGCTCTCTGATCTATTGATGTACTTTGGCCAAGTAGATTGATATTTCATCGGTGGGAGTGGTGCGTTGTGGTAGGTTCAACCTGGCGAGTTTCTATATCCCAGTGACAAAGTAGGGGATAAGATGCGTCTTTGTGTTGTTGCTACTAAGGATAAAACGATGGGGTTCATTCATATTGTTTGAGTTTACTTTGTCTACATCTTGTCATCGTTCTCCAAGCATTACTCTATTTTACTTAATACTCTAGATGCATGCTGGATAGCAGTCGATGAGTGGAGTAATAGTAATAGGTGCAGGCAGGAGTCGGCCTATTTGCTTATGGACGTGATGCCTATATACACATGATCATTGTCGTGAAAATCGCATAACTATCCGCTTTTCTATCAATTGCCCAACAGTAATTTGTTACCCACCGTATGCTGCGTGCATGAGAGATGCCGCTAGGGAACACTATGGCCCCCGGGTCTGTTCACCTATATATTTGCAAATGCTATTATTACCTCTCTGCCTTTCTTTACTTTTTATTTATTTTGCATTTATCAACAATTATCTACACAACTCATTTGCTTGCAAATAACAAGATGAAGGGGATTGACAACCCTCTTGCCCGGGTTGGGTGCAAGTCGTTTGTTCATTTGTGTGCAACCGCTGAAGACGGTTGAGGTTTGATATTCTTATTGGTTCGATAAACCTTGGTTTCATAACTGAGGGAAATACTTATCCGCTTTGTGCTGCAATTACCCGTTCCTCTTCACGAGAAACCCAACGCAGATCACAGTATCAACCCTACACATGCAAGTCTAAGAGTATAGCAGCGGAAAGTAAAGACATGCACATGAAAGTAAAGGTAGGGAGAGGAGAATCAAACGCAATTGATGATACAAAGATTTTTCCCATGGTTTCGATAGGTGGTGCTATCGTACATCCATGCTGATGGAGACTTAAACCCACGGAGGGTAGCGGTCTCGAGAGTCCACGGAGGGCTCCACCCGTTAGGGTCCACGAAGTAGCAACCTCGTCTATTCCATCATGGCTTCCGTCCACGAAGGACTAGCCTCACTCTTGGTAGGTCTTCACGAAGTAGGCGATCTCCTAGCTCGTACAAATTTCTTGGTTCAACTCCACAATCACGAAGAAGGAGGCTCCCAAGCGACACCTAAACAATCTAGGAGGCAGCACCCTCCAAAAGGTAATAGATGTGGTAGTATGATGAACTCCTTGCTCTTGTGCTTCAAAAGATAGTCTCCTCAACACTCAGTCACTCTCTTAGAGATTTGGCATGGGTAGAAAAGATTGATTGTATGGAAAGCAACTTGGGGAGGCTAGAAATCAAGATTCATATGGTTGGAATGTTATGTCTTGATCTCAACATGAGTAGGTGGCTCTTTCTCAGAAAAATGAATGGGGAAAGTCTTTGTATGTTCTGAGTGCTACCTCTACGAATGAGAGGTGGTGGAGGGGTATATATAGGCTTCTCCAAAAATCCAACCATTACAAGATTATTGCCTAACTCAGTGAAACCGAAGTGAAAACTCGGTTGCATCGACTAGTGCAAAATGTGGCAACTTTGGCCTTTTCGGTGAGACCGATATACACAACTCGGTCCTACCGATTTTGGTGTGAATGGGGCAGTTCCTCATCTCGGTGACACCGATTCACCAAACTCGGGAATTCCGAGTTTAGGAATTAGCTAACCAGAGAGTTGGTCACTGATTCTCGGTCATACCAAAACCAGTATTGGTTCTACCGAGTTGCTATGTTTGGCTAGGGTTCTGTCTAGGTTAAAACTCGGTGGATCCGAATGGGAAAGTTGGTGACACCGAATTTTGAACTTTAGGTTTTCGACAGAGAATTTTGTGGGAGAATGGGTGAGTTTTTTGGTGGCTAATCTCTAAGCACTTGAGCAACCAGATCACCATAGATACCTCATCTCCTTTTAATAGTATTGGCTTTCCTATGGACTCAATTGTGATTTCTCACATAAAGTAAAATGTAGAGTCTTGTAGCTTCAAGCATGGCCAATCCTATTCCTTCGTTTCCTTGGGGAGGTTCTCCACACAATCCTTTAGCCATCCCATCATTGAACTTTTTCCTGAGATGCACTTGGTGGAAACATTAGTCCAATGAAATATATGTTGTCATTAATTACCAAAACCACCTAGGGAGAAGTTGTGCTTTCAATCTCCCCCATTTTTGGTAATTGATGACAACATATATATTAAAGCTTCGATAAGAGATATAAGCAATGAATTGCATCGTCGCTTTGAGAAGTATGTGATAAGCAAGAGCTCCCCCTAAATTTTTGCACTATTTAAAATTTACGTTTGAATGCAAATGCACAATTGTTAGGAGTGTGGGTAACTCTTCCATGTCACATACAACTTGGTGGTGTGCATAAATGATGTGAAAGGATTACAATGCACATAACACGAAACAAGTGAACGATCATCTCATAGGTATATGACAAAGATAGAAAATAGTAGCATTAACAAGCAAAGTATATGATCAAACGCAACTGAGTTTTAAACAAACGAGCGATAAAGCAAATGTTTTTAAGAAATATAGAGCAACCAAAATGCAACACTCTCTCTCGAAGCCCTATGATGTATAACTTCTCCCCCTTTGGCAAGAAGTTATCAAAAAGTTCAAAGCTATAGAGCTAATCATCTCTCTAGGCATGGTCTCCTCCATGTGATGATGAATTTGCTCCTGTAGTGGTCGAAGGAGTAGAGAAAAGAGCATCCGCAAAAGCTTTGTCAGAATTCCTCAGAGGTGGTGGAGTAGAAACGACAGGTGTTGGAGGAACTGATGGAGCTGTGGCAGGTGCTGATGAAGTAGGCCTCGTCTCTGGAGCTGGCACAGTAGGTGTCCTGGTCTTGGTCTTGAACTAAGTGCTGGTCCTGAGAGGTGGACTATCATCATCATCATAAGTGGAATGAGGGCTAGGCACTGCATCCACTTCCTGTTTGAGCTCAGTCACAGTCGTCGTCAGCTCATCAACCTTGTTGTTCAAAGTAGTAAACCTATCTTCCACAATCCTCTCAAGGCTTCCTTGGTTCAGCAAGATGTTTTTGATGTCCTTCTCCATCCCTTGGATGGTGCTGGTAAGGTATGCCATTTGCTCGTTCTTCGTCTTGGGAACCTGAGCACTAGTGGCTCTAGCTGCTTCTGCCTCTTCCTGTGCAGTAGATGAAGTGGGATGACTGGGGTCCATCACCACAACATTATCTTCCAAATCTGGCTGAAGTGGCATGTGAGGACGATCAAGTGCATATACATTCTTCTCTAGCTTGGAGTTGATGAGCGTCTGAATGTATGGTGCATATCCACAAGACCGTTTCTGATCAGCAGCTGTCCTCTTGATTGTCTCTACAATTAAATCAATAACTCTAAATCTGGTGTGGGTGTCTATGTGGTGCGGCATATTGATGGAGTACCCCCTGATCATCTTATCATTTCCAGACTTGGGAATCAAAGTATACCTCAAGAGAGTGTTGGTGGTGGGTAGTCCTGCTTGCAAATGATAGACAGAGCCAAGCTTGTGTGTGCTCACATAGGCAGCTGGGATAGGAGTGTACATGTCAACCATGGAGTTGTGATTCATCTTGGCTTCAGCGTAAATGTCAATATCTCCTTCCTCTACTTGTGGGACTCCTAAGATGGTAGCCCACTCATCCACTGTAGACTGATATTTGACTCCCTCAATCATCCATATGATACGACCATCAGGATAGAAGTGAGATGTTAAGTAGAACTGCATGATCATCTCGTCATTCCAAGCTGTGAACTCTCTTCTAACAAATCTCTCAATATCAATGCATCTGAAGTTATCCTGCACACTGGGGAAGTAGTCCTCATTTTCCTTGATGTAGGCCCAGTCAACATATCTCATGTCACTGACTGCTGGGCTCTTGTCCAATAGGACAGTCTCATAGAAATCATGTTGTTCCTTAGTGTGGAACCTGTCATCAACAGCAGTCTTCCTCCTGGAGGCATATGGATCATTTGCTCTCCAAGTCCTCAACCCTTGATCTCTCCTCTTCTTCATGTCTTCTGCAACTGGATGAGCATCATTGTGTTCAGGCAAATGTGGTCCCAGCTTCCTCAAAACTGAAATATCATCCTCTTCTTCCATGGTGGAAGATCTCTTGTTCTTCTCTGAACGAGGAATATCCCTGGTTGTCTTCTTGGACTTAGTGGCAGCAGCCTTCTTGGGTGCAGAAGGCTTCTTTGGAGATGAATGCTTGCTCTTGGATGGAGCTTGTCTGGGCATAGCATCTGCAAGGAACTTCTTCTTCTTAGAAGGAGGAGGTTTTACAACTGGTTCTTCCTCTTCCTCTTCTTCCTCATCAAGGTACTCTGGAGTAGAGGGGTGCACAACTTCCTTCGCAAATCTTGTCCTTTCCCTCTTCTTTTCTCCTGCCTTCTTGGGCAAAGATTTCTTTGAAGGCTTAATAGAAACAGTCATATTTTTCTTGGCACTCTCAGGTACTCTCATTGCATCAGAGCTAGCATACTCTTTCCTCATTGGCCTCTTGGCAGAAGTGGCCCCAGTGGCAGATTTCTTGGCAGCCTTTTCTATCTTGTCCTGCTATTTCTTGGCAAGAACTTCCTCATGCACAAAGTCAGAATCCTCTTCATCTGAATTTAATTTACTTGTTGCCCTGGTGGTAGCCTTGGGCAGTCCATGTGAGCTGGGAGTGCCTGGGTCCTCAAAAGATGAGGAACTAGCATCTCGGCTAGTGCCAGCTTCCACATCCACACTCTGATCCTTGAAATTGTTATGACTATCATCTGACCCTGATACTCGTGATCTGCGTTGGGTTTTTCGTGAAGAGGAACGGGTTATCGCAACACAAAGTGGGTAAGTATTTCCCTCAGTTATGAGACCAAGGTTTATCGAACCAATAGGAATATCAATCCTCAACCGTCTTAAGCGGCTGCACACAAATGAACAAACAACTTGCACCCAACGCGGGCAAGAGGGTTGTCAATCCCCTTGATCTCGTTATTTGCAAGCAAATGAGTTGTGTAGATAATTGTAGATAATTGTAAAATGAAAAATAAAATAAGAAGTAAATAAAGGCAGCATGGTAATAGTAGTGTTTGTAAATATATAAGTGAATAGACCCGGGGGCCATAGTTTTCCCTAGCGGCATCTCTCATGTAGGCAGCATACGGTGGGTAACAAATTACTGTTGGGCAATTGATAGAAAAGCGGATAGTTATGCGATTTTCACGGCAATGATCATGTGTATATAGGCATCACTTCCATAAACAAATAGGCTGACTCCTTCCTGCACCTATTACTATTACTCCACTCATCGACCGCTATCCAGCATGCATCTAGAGTATTAAGTAAAACAGAGTAATGCATGGAGAACGATGACATGATGTAGACAAAGTAAACTCCAGCAATATGAATAATCCCCATTGTGTTATCCTTAGTAGCAACAACACAAAGACGCATCTTGTCCCTACTTTGTTATTGGGATATAGAAACTCGCCAGGTCCCTACCACAACCACTAGTAGAGAAATGGCTAGCCACAACTCTTGTTGGTGGCGCGCCATTTTCCACTAACGCCAGCACTAATATTTCCAAATAGCGATGGCGTTGGACGAAATGGTACGACATCGTTGTGCAGTTAGTGTTGGCGTCGACATAATGTAGAACGCCAATAGAAAGTGGGCCCTGCTGAGCTGACCAGTCGGGATGCGTTGCTGGCGTAGATCGTTCTGACATGCCATAGATACATTATGTAGTTCTGGCGTTGCCTGCTCGTGAACGCCGGCATTATGTTTTGCCTATATAACCTGGTGTTGGAAGCCCCTTGCTTCTCAAAATACATTCACTTCCAATTCTTGTCCCTAATAAATAGTTAGCTCCTCTTAGTTATGGACCCACGTCGACGGAGCGTGTCGAAAGTTTGGGACTCCGCGGCCCTGGCCGAGCTCCCATCTAGTCCTGTTGGCTACACCATGAGCTCGCCATGACCAATGCAGTCTGGCGAATCATCCCGCCGCAGCAGTGCCACTTCTGTTCAATCCGGCAGCTACGCCACCAGCGTCGAAGATACCGGCCCTGTGCTGCTTTGCGGCTGTCGTCGCCCTCTTGATAAGCATATGTCGCACACGGAATGGAATCCAGAGCGAGAGTTCTACATGTGCGCCAACCGTGGAAAGGTACGTATGTACATATTGATTGGCTTTCAGCTAATTTGCATAATTCAACTCCTCTAGCGTCGCTTACATCAATATGCATGTGTGTGTATATTGTGATCCACAGAAAACAGGGGGAAAATATTGCTTCACATGGATATGGGTTGATCTCGTCCAGAAGTACGTAAGCGAGGTTCTCGACTACTCCATTGGACCTTTGAGACTACAGATAGACGAGATGCAACTCCAGAACGATGTGATGCGAGGCCAAATAAAAAAAATCAAGATGCTTCGATATGCTCTTTTAGCCGGTTGCCTGCTTGGCCCATTTCTCCCAGCTGGATCGATGACACCATTTCTTCTGGTGGTCGTCATCACACTGATGATGTTCTTAGTCTAGATCTAGTAGTAGTAAACTATAATTGTTACTTTTTATTATCCTTTTGTAATGTATGTAAGCAGGCCAGATTAATTAATGAAATCTATGTTGTTCATCTATGTGAATTATAATTTGAACTAATTTTTAATTCTGTATATATATCTATTCACCGAAGATGAAAATAAAATAATAATGAACTGAAATGGCGTTGGACACGTGGGCCAACACTATCAAACACATCACACAGCCCGTCAAACCCAACCACTGGTATATACGCACCCGGATCTAATCCCCACACAAACTCCCCCAAATCAATCCCAACCCACCGCCGCCGCCGCCAACGACCAATCCCCTCGGCCGCCGTCGCCATCTCCTACTCCACATCGCCGCCGTTTCCCTCTCCATCTTCACTACCGCCGTCGCCGTCTCCGTGCCTCCACCGCCATCGCCGTCTCCGCGCCTCCACCGCCGTCGCCGTCTCCGCGCCTCCTCCGCCGTCGCCGTCTCCTCGCCACCACCGTCGTCACCGTCTCCGCGCCTCCACCGCCGTCCCGTCGCCTCCATCGCGGGTGAGTAATTGTAGTTTCAGATTTTTAGTGTACTTGTGTAGTTTCAGGTTTTTAGTGTAGTTTGTGTAGTTTCAGATTTTTAGTGTACTTGTTTAGTTTCAGATTTTTAGTGTAGTTTGTGTAGTTTCAGATTTTTAGTATAGTATGTGTAGTTTCAGATTTTTAGTGTAGTTTGTGTAGTTTCAGATTTTTAGTGTACTTGTTTAGTTTCAGATTTTTAGTGTAGTTTCAGATTTTTAGTATAGTATGTGCAGTTTCAGATTTTTAGTGTACTTGTGTAGTTTAAGGTTTTTAGTGTAGTTTGTGTAGTTTCAGATTTTTAGTATAGTATGTGTAGTTTCAGATTTTTAGTGTACTTGTGTAGTTTCAGATTTTAGTCTAGTTTTGTAGTTTAATTACATTATCTATAGATTGTATATATATAGGTACTGTTGCAGGTTTGGTCATATGGCTCCGAAGTTTCATGGTGTGCGACAGAAGGGTACTAAGTACTATGCAACCATCACGAAGGACAATGTCGTCCACCAGCTTGGCTACTGGGACACCCCAGAGTTAGCAGCGCGCGCCTACGATGCAAAGGCGGTTGAGTATCACAAGGAAAAAAGCGATTCTAAACTTCCCTGATTGCCGTGAGTATGCACAGTTCCTCGTGCCGGATAACATAAGGATATGCAATAGGGTTGAGGAAAAGGAGAACCTCCAGGCCGAGCAACAATTGTTCGACCCATTAGTGACGGAGCTTGAGAGAGATGACAAACTCTTAGAGACCAACAAGATGATGCTCCTTCAGTATGCAGCGAAGAGGAGCGCAGAGGAGGATCCCATAGACTGGGATAAGCTCGAGGAGGAGGAGGAGGATGAGGGGGAGGAGGAGGTTCAGTCGCTACTCCGTCGTCCTAGGTCCACCAGGGACGACCACGAGGCCGGCCCCTCTGGCCGTTAGCTTGCTAGAGATGGACGTAACATTAGCTATTTCGTATATGAACGACTGTTTAACTTTATGCATGTTATTATATGTTTGAACCGTGCTTAATTATGCTAGAGATGGACGTAGCATTAGCTATTTCGTATATGCTTAATGACTAGTGCATATATGTTCTATTTTGATGTGTTAGTTATTTAGATTTTAATTATCTATGCTTACTTTGATCAACTATATTGACAGCAAAAAATGGATGCCCCGTGTAAGACTTGTGGTGCTTTGAGATGCCAGAAGGATAGGAAGTTCTTCATCGATCTTCCGAAGGACTTCATTGCTAAGACGGTATATATATATATATATATATATATATATATATATATATATACACACACACATTTGGTTTTACATGTTTTGATTGAGTTTCATATGGTACATTTGTGGCCGAAATTGTCTAACTAGTTATTTTTTCAAATTTTGCTCAGGTCATCCCTTGCGGGGCAAGGCGTGACTTCTTAGAGAAGTTTCGAGTTCCGCTTGATGCAACCATCACGTTCCAATGCACCCTAATGAAGATGCTAACGGCCGAACACTTCAATTGCCTTGTCACCAACGAGTCAGACCGCACCTATTTCAGTTGCCCTGGTTGGACAGCTCCTTACCAGATGGAAGCTGGGGAGAGAGCCACGTTCTACCTTGACTACGATCGTGACGAGATCATGGTCTACTACAGGCCTGCTGGCAGCGATGATGATGGTCCACTTACTCCAGACTATGATCCTGACTCCGCCCGGCGTATTGTCTGAGTTAGCTGCTAGTAGGGCATGCATGCCATATCACCTCCTTTTAATTTATCCGAACTTGTGTGTACTTGTGTTATATGCCTCTTTTTGATACTTTTCTGAATAATGTCAATAAATAATGACTCTTGAACTTAGATTTTGGTATTTGCAATGTACTGTTTAATTACTGTCAAAACCTTTGATTACGCTGTCATTTTTGCTGTATCACGCTGTTGTACAGATTTGGTTTAAATCTGAAAATTACATTGCTGGCGTAGCACTAACGTCCAATGCCACTACTGACGTACATTACTGCTGGCGTTGGACAAGAGGCATGCCATAAACGCATGGAATATTGCTGGCGGCGAATCCAACGCCACCACTAATTTTTAACTGTGGCGCCATATTGCTGGTGTAGGGTGCCTACGCCAGCAAGGCCCTTTTTGCCACGCCATAGCTAGGCTTTTCTGCACTAGTGAACGCACCACTCCCACCGATGAAATATCAATCTACTTGGCCAAAGCACATCAATAAATCGAAGAGCATTATGAAGCTATAATGATCATGCAATTAAGAGACAATATATATCACAGGTATCTCAAATACTTTTCATGAATAATCTAAACATAAATCCACAATTCATCGGATGCCAACAAACACACCGCACAATAGGATTACATCGGATAGATCAAAGCGAAGATGCGATGATCATTGTATTGAAGATCATAAGAGAGAGAAATTGCCATCTAGGTACTAGCTATGGAGCCGTAGGTCTGTGGTGAACTACTCACACATCATCATGAGGGCAGCAAGGTTGATGAAGAGGCCCTCCGTGATCGATCCCCCCTCCGACAGGGTTCCAGAACGGAGCTCCAGATGGTCTCGTGACGGAACAGAGACTTGCGGTGGTGGAAAAAGGGTTTCAGGACTGCCTCCAGGGTTTTTTGCAAGCAAGTGAGTTGTGTAGATAATTGTAGATAATAGTAAAGTGCAAATAAAATAAAAGGTAATAAATAACAGCAAGGTAATGATAGCGTTTGTGAATTTATAAGTGAATAGACCCGGGGGCCGTAGAGTTCTCTAGTGGCATCTCTCATAAGAAAAGCATACGGTGGGTAAACAAATTACTGTTGGGCAATTGATAGAAAAGCGAATAATTATGCGATGTTCACGCCAATAATCATGTGTATATAGGCATAATGTCCAGAAGCAAATAGGCCGACTCCTGCCTGCACCTACTACTATTACTCCACTTCAAGAGCGCTTCTATGCTTGCCTCTCTACGTATTAGGTTCATGACAAACAGAGTAATGCTTGGAGAACGATGACATGATGTAGACAAAGTAAACTCAACTAATATGAATAAACCCCGTTGTTTTATCCTTAGTAGCAACAACACAAAGAAGGAACTTGTCCCCTTCTGTCACTGGGATATAGAAACTCGTCAGGTTGAACCTACTACAACGCACCACTCCCACCGAAGAAATATCAATCTAGTTGGCCAAACTATCTCAATAGATCGGAGAGCATTACGAAGCTATGATGATCATGCAAATAAGAATCATAGTAATTAGGTTTGACTCAAATACTTTTCATGAATAATCTGAACATAAACTCACAATTCATCGGATCCCAACAAACACACCGTACAAAGGGATTACATCGGATAGATCAAGGCAAAGATGCGATGAACATTGTATTGAAGATCAAGAGAGAGAGAGAGAGATTGCCATCTAGGTACTACGTACGGACCCGTAGATCTGCGGTGAACTACTCACACATCATGGTGAGGGCAGCAAGGTTGATGAAGAGGCCCTCCGTGATCGATCTCCCCTCCAGCAGGGTGCCGGAACGGAGGTGTAGATGGCCTCCCGTCGGAACAGAGGCTTGCGGTGGCGGAAAAAGTGTTTCGGGAGCGCTTCTGATGTTTTTAGGGTAGATGTGAATTTATAGGCCAGAAAACGACGTCGGGGGATGCTCTAGGAGGCCACCACATATCTGGCCGCGCCCCCCCTAGGGGGCGTGGCTGTATATGAGGTGGGCCCCTGGTGCATCTCCTGGCCCTCCTCCGAAGCTTCTAGGTCTTGTATTGGTCCAAAAAAATCACCAAAAAGCTTCGTGGCAATTGGACTCCGTATGGTATTGTAACTCTGAAAAGGCAAAAACACGCAGAAAACAGGAACTGGCACTGGGCACTGGGTCAATAGGTTAGTGCTCAAAAATATTATAAATTGGTAAATAAATACCCAAAAAGTATCCTAGAATGATAATATATCAGCATGGAACAATAAAAAATTATAGATATGTTGGGACATATCAGCATCCCCAAGCTTAATTCCTACTCGTCCTCGAGTAGGTAAATGATAAAAACAGAATTTTTGATTTGACATGCTACCCATTATTTTATCTTTGGTATGTATGCTCATTGAGAAATGATGAATTAACAAACAGCAACAGAGTAATATTTATAAGTATAAGAAACAAAATCATTCATTTTTCAAAGTATACGATCCTAAAAGAATGTTTTACCCCTATTTATCTTATTATATTAGCAAGGCATGACTCCGTCTTCACCACATAGATACAAATGTTAAGCACCACGGTGTCGAAGTCTGGTAATTGGATCGTACTTTTTCAATATGCATCAACTTTTTATTCTTCATGCAATACATGAGCGTGAACCATTGGACAAAGCATATAAGTTGTCGGATTCAGGGCTCCGCAAAACCCAACAAGGTTCGAACACTGGGGCGTGTGCGAAGATCTCAACCGGCCCAAGGTCTCAACTCGTCACCCTACGGCCTAGCTACGTCGAGTATGTTCTTGTGAGGAAGAAGATGGATACAGTGGTTTACCCAGGTTTGGGCCACCTTGCGGCGTAAAACCCTACTCCTGCTTTGTGGTGGATTGACCTCTCGAGGAGGCTAAGGATGAACTAGTACAGTGGTTGGGAGGCCTCGCTAGGGCTCTTGGTGGTGATGAACTCGACTTGGCTCAGTCTTGTCCTCCCCTCTCGACGGTGAGAGCTCGTTCCTATTTATAGGGGCCCCGGTCCTCTTCCCGCGTCGCACCGGCGCGAAGGGATCCCACAATGGCCAAATTTGAGAGGGGATAGGAAGTACATCCTATCCTAATGAAATGTGGTCTTTGCCTGCAAAGCTTCTGGGCGTGACGCAGCGGTGGGCTCGGCGATGACATTCGTCCTGCTGAGCTCGTGGTCTTGGTCCTCTTGCACCGGGAAGGAAACCTTTGGGGGATCCTTGGGAACCCGCATACG
Source organism: Elymus sibiricus (assembly GCA_039707655.1). NCBI lineage: Eukaryota > Viridiplantae > Streptophyta > Magnoliopsida > Poales > Poaceae > Elymus > Elymus sibiricus. The sequence goes on from CM077663.1 coordinate 220,203,564, forward strand.
TCTCTGCCTCCTTTGCACCAAAGAGGAAACTGTCCTCCCTCTGCGCCCGCTGGCGCCCGCCTGTCTTGGTCGTCAGAGCCCATGTTACCCCGGCCTCACGAGGCCGGGTACTTGCATAGGAATCTCCACTCCTCGGGAGGTGGCCTGAAGGGGTGCCGCTCCTCCGGAGGGCTTGGCGTTGTCCTCCTCGCGAGGCGGGGGCTCTCGCGAGGGCCTTGACTTGGGGGTTTGCAGTGCCGTACCGGGCCCTCGTGGGGGGCCATGCCACGGGCTGCAGGCAGGCAGGTCTGGGTACCCCCAGTCCCAGAACGCCGACAGTAGCCCCCGGGCCCGAGGCGTGCACGGGCTGACTTCGGGGTGAAGCTAGAGAAGGGGGGTCGAAGCGTCGCGGGCCCCAACCACCTGCGGGCCGGTCTTGCCGCGTGGCACACGACGGGGCGCGGACGCCTCCACTTCCCCACGTCGCCTCGGTGACAGCCCCGGCGGGCAAGGGCTGGCGCGCGTTGTGGGGTCATTATCGCCCGGTATGTGGAGAGACGCCGGTTGGCCTCTGTTCGGCTATAAATGGGCGTGGGGGGAGAGCCCTCCTAGCCCATCTTCATCTTCTTGTCTCCTCACCTCAGTCCACTGCTTCCACGACCATGACGCCAGTGAGGAGGTTTTCCGCTGCCGAGAAGGGGAAAGGCCGCCTGGAGGGGCCGGGCTCGCCACCGCCCAAGAGGGGTCGCGGCCGTCCCCGCAAGCACACCTTGACGCCAGCGGCGGCCCTCGAGGATGCGGGCGTACCCCGGCGCGGGCTGGCGCCGCTTCCGCCAGCCGTGGGAGGGCCCCCTCCTGCACACGCGCCAGCGGTAGCCGGGGCGCTCGTGGTCGAGGTGGGAGGTATGCAGCCGATGCCCGGCCGCCTCGCTCGCAGTCTCACTTGGCCGACGCGGTTCAGGAGTTCGTGGTGTGGGAGGAGAGGTCGGCCATCTCCTGGGTTCAGCTTCCGCGCTTCTTCGCGGGGGCACTGCCAGCTGGAGGGCCCGCCGGCTTATGGCTGCAGGCCGACGGTTGCTGCAGTCGAGCCTCATGGGTGGGGGTTTAGGTCACCCCCGCGGGCTACGTGTTCCTGACCCGTGGGTGGCAGGCGTTCGCCCGCGCCCGCGGCCTGCAGGGGAGGTGTACCCTCTGAGGGAGTCCGGGATTAAGGGGTCCTCAGACCGCCGACTTAATCCCTATGGGCCGGACTCGTGGGCCGCTCGTTGGAGGATTGGACTGACCGAATACCCCATTACCAGGGGGAGGATCTCAGGAGCCGTGGCGTGCCCTTCAAGCTTAAGATGATAGAATAGACATGTTTATTCCTTCGGTACGCAACCGACTATGTGCAACCCTAGGGACCCCTGGTGTCTATATAAGCCAGAGGGTTTAGTTCGTAGAGGCAGGTGAACTCATCTAGGGTTTAGTCATTTGATCTCGAGGTAGATCAACTCTGTAATCTTCATACACATCAATACAACCAAGCAGGACGTAGGGTTTTACCTCCATAGGAGGGCCCGAACCTGGGTAAAACATTGTCTCCTTCATCCCCTGTTACCCATCGATCCTAATCTCACTACTCGGGACCCCCTACCCGAGATCCGCCGGTTTTGACACCGACATTGGTGCTTTCATTGAGAGTTCCGCTGTGCGATCGCTAAAGGAATCGATGGCTCGCCTTATCATCAGCAATGAAGTCTGCAACAAGGACGTTTTCGTTCCTGGTCAGATTTTCACGTTCGGCAGCATCGTATCGCATGCCGATCCGACCAGCCATCTAAGGCAGGTCGGAAGTTTCATCCCCGATCAGGAAGTCAGGTTCAGGAACCTTGAGTTCGTCACCGACTCCCGGGGAGATCTCGTTTTAACAAAACTCCCAGCCTTCATGGAGGAGCCCGCAGGCCCCGATGCCTTAACGCTGGAGGCAACAGGTCCCACCGTGGAAGTGGCCTCTATCCCTGGGTCGGCCATAACGCCCAACCCATCTGATATGCCCAGAACTGCCACGGCCGAATACAACCCGGGCACGCCGTCAAGTGACCCTGGGACAACGGCGCTGCGGGTCGACCCCATGCGCTCTAGCAACATAGATCCCGCCGACATCTCGTTGTTAAACGAGTTACTTGGTCGGATTCAAACCATGGACGTGACCGATGGCCAAACCTCGGTCTATGACCGGATCGGGTAAACCCGATAATAGGGAGATTCGTGTCCCACTGATCACTCACCCGGTCGCCACCGTCGAGTGTCCGGCCGAAGGCTCGTCCTCTCAGCTACCGGAATTAAAAGCAGTTTACACCCCGGTCTCCGACCGTCAGGATCTCTCCTACAATCCGGAATCCAGAACCCAGACCGGAAATAGTTCGGGATCGGCCGCCAATCTAGCGCGCAACCTAGAACCCGCGCAGAGGGGTCCTGTTGATAAGATGGACTCCAAACCCACCACGCCGAACTCCGCGTTGACACGGGAGGCAAACGCCGTGATCCCGGACTCACATCCTGGCGAGAAACCAGAAATTTCCCCGCCCACCACCCAAGTCGAGCACTCCTCGGGCAGCGCAGGACAGCCCAAGTTATCGGGCTTATGGGAAGTTAAACAACAGCCAGGGGAATCAGTCCATCACTTCTGGGCTAGACTCCTCCTTATGAAAGACAAAGTACCAGACTCTAGTGGCCAGGAGATAATAGCAACCTTCAGGCGCAATTGCCACAATGAAGGAATCCTCAATGCCCTAGCCCGTCGAAACATTCGTGACTTCACCGAGCTATCGGACCTGGTGCAAAAATATTGCGCCATGGAAAGCACCTGGCAAGCCGAACGTTTGTTTTCGGAGCCGGTCCCCTCCGAACACCTTAGAGGAGCTCAGAAAAAGTGAATACCTCCGCAATGGCCGGCCAAACACGAACCCGCCGAGAAAAAGAATAGATCCCCTACGGGAGACAAAACTGTCCTTGACGGACTATTAGACAAGCCATGCCCTATACACTCTGTGTTACTAAACACAAACCCGACTCATAGCCTTAGAGCTTGCTGGGTCGTCAGGCAGGTGGCAAAAAGTGGAGAGGCCATCCTTGAGGCCATACCTCCAATCAGACGCTCAACAGCACCACCCGAATACAACGACGAGATCCTGACGATCTACGAAACGTTTTCCTCCAGGAATAAGAGGAAGAGATCTCTTCGAGAACTCGAACAAATCTATCAGGTGGCAGCAACAAATTCATGGGCAGACACACCAATCCCCTTCGGAGAAGCTGACCAACCAATCACCCGCCCCGGCCGAACACCCGCCGCACTGGTCCTCAACCCCATTGTTGACGGCTTCTGGTTACAAAAGGTGCTAATGGACGGCGGCAGTGGTTTAAACCTCATTTACGAGGATACCTTGGAAAAAATGCAGTTCGACCGATCCCGCGTCGAACATAGCAACACAACCTTTCGTGGGATCATCCCTGGGAAAGAGGCACGTTGTTCCGGACGCGTTACCCTCGATGTGGTATTCGGGACGCCCGAGAACTATAGACCCAAAGAACTTCTCTTTCATATCGTGCCCTTTCACAGTGGCTACCACGCCCTGTTGGGGCGCGACGCTGTCACAAGATTTAAGGCTATACCACATTATCTGTATATGAAGCTCAAAATGCCAGGCCCAAGCGGGGTTATCACAATAACAAGTGACCCGAATAGAGCCCTTCGAGCCGAAAACAGAACAGCAGCACTCGCCCTCAAAGCACTAGCTGAGACCCTGGCGGCAGAGGAACTGACCGCACTCTGGTCAAAAGTGGACAAGGATGATGTGGTCCTTAGCAAGAGGCCCAAACCCACGTCTTTTAAACCCGCAGACGAAATCGTCAAGTTTCAGGTACATCCAACGGACCCCAATAAAATAGCGTCCATCGGAGCTCAGCTGGACCCCATGGTGGACGAAGTACTGCGAACTTTTTTACGAGAAAACTGGGATATCTTTGCCTGGCATCCTTCAGATATGCCGGGAATCCCACGTCGGCTAGCAGAACACAGCCTGAACATAATCGCAGGCTTCAAGCCCGTCAAACAGGCTTTACGCCGATTTTCCGAACCCAAGCGACAAGCTATGGGCGAAGAACTCGCAAAATTGCTGGAGGCCGGATTCATAAGAGAAATCAAACACCCCGAGTGGTTGGCAAACCTGGTGATGGTACCGAAGAAAGATAAATCCTGGCGGCTGTGTGTCGATTTCAAAGACCTCAATAAAGCTTGCCCCAAGGACCCTTTCCCCTTACCACACATAGACCAGATTATTGACGCCACAGCCGTACACGACTCATTGTGCTTCCTCGACGCTTATTCCGGATACCATCAGATCAAAATGAAGGAATTCGATCAAGCTGCAACTGCATTCATCACCCCCTACGGGCCATTCTGCTTTAACACAATGCCTTTCGGGCTAAAAAACACAGGTGCTACATACCAGCGTATGATTCAGACATGTCTCGAAAAACAAGTTGGTAAAACAGTCGAGGCATACGTGGACGACGTGGTCATTAAGACCAAAAACGTCAGCCAGCTGATAGATGACCTCAGGCAAACTTTTGCTAGTCTACGGGAATATGATATACGGCTCAATCCGGACAAATATGTCTTCGGAGTTCCCGCCGGTAAACTACTCGGATTCATTGTTTCCCATAGAGGAATAGAGGCGAATCCTGCTAAAATCCACGCCCTATCTCAACTTGTGATTCCTACAGAGCTAAAGCACGTCCAAAGACTGGCAGGCTGCGTGGCGGCCCTAAGCCGCTTTATCTCCCGCCTTGGCGAAAAGGCTTTACCGCTCTATAGGCTGTTGAAACGGACCAAAAACTTCGACTGGACCGATGAAGCAACGGCTGCACTAGATGAAATTAAAACACTGTTGGCCAGCAACCCCATACTTACGGCGCCAGGCGCCGGTGAACTAATGCTACTATACATCTCGGCCACCAATCAAGTGGTCAGTGCGGTACTCGTCGTCGAACGAGATGACGAGGGTCTCAAATTCAAGGTGCAAAAGCCAGTTTACTATGTGTCAGAGGTGCTAACGCCATGCAAGTCCAGATATCCGCACTACCAGAAGATAGCCTATACAGTGTTTATGGCATCACGAAAGCTCAGACACTACTTTCAAGAATGTTCGGTCACGATGGCATCCAAAGTACCCCTGAACGATATAATCAATAACAGGGACGCCACTGGCCGCATAGCCAAATGGGCCATCGAACTCGTTCCTTTCGAAATCGCCTATAAGCCACGACGAGCTATTAAATCTCAGGTTTTGGCCGATTTCCTCGCCGAATGGACAGAGGCCGAGCTCCCCAGAGAATATAGTACATACTCCCATTGGACGATGTACTTCGACGGATCAAAGACACTGGCCAGACTGGGGGCTGGAGTTATCCTCACATCTCCCACGGGAGACAACGTCCGGTACGTGTTGCAGATCATGTACGCCGATTCCAGCAATGCGGCCGAGTACGAAGCACTATTGCACGGGCTTCGGATGGCAACATCGATGGGCATACAACGGCTTGAAGTACGGGGAGACTCTAATCTCGCCATCTCCCAAATCAATGGCGAATTCGATGCTAAAAACCCAAAGATGGCAGCATACAGAAATGTCGTCCTTAAAATATCCGCACAGTTCGAGGGGCTAGAATTCCACCATGTCGCTAGAGACAGCAATCAGGCTACTAACATACTCGCCCGTATGGGGGCAAAGCGCGACCCCGTCCCGAAAAACACCTTCCTCGAACGGCTTTTCAAGCCTTCGGTGGTATGGCAGGACGAGAATAAGGATGCCGGAGCCATCAGTACGGAAGAGATTGTCCCTCCTACAAATGAACCAGACGAGCAAACCATCGGCGGCTCCATAATTGAAGAAACGCCTTCGTCCCATGAGGTCATGGCAGTCATCGCACCATTGACCGAGCCCTTCCTTGCCTACCTTCTCTGCCAAGAACTCCCCGATGACCAGACAGAGGCGAGACGCATAATCCGGCAGTCCAAGGCCTATAAGGTCCACGGGGGTGAGTTATATAAGAAAAGCACTACCGGGATACTCCAACGGTGCATATCTGAGGAAGAAGGAAGACACCTTTTGGCCAAAGTCCACGTGGGCATGGGCGGCCACCACGCCGCAGCACGGGCCTTAGTAATTAAAGCCTTCCGAGCCGGATTCTTTTGGCCCACCGCTCGAGCAGACACCCAAGCACTTGTCGAACATTGCGTTGGATGTCAACTATTGGCAAATCAAAGCCACATGCCCCCGACAGCTCTTCGGACTATTCCGATCACCTGGCCTTTCGCGGTCTGGGGGCTGGATATGGTCGGACCACTAAAGGGGGGACCAAGAAAAATAAATATCTACTGGTCATGGTCGACAAGTTCACCAAATGGATCGAAGCAAAACCTGTAAGATCAGCTAAGTCCGGACCAGTCGTCGACTTTATATCCGGCGTGGTACACCATTATGGTGTCCCGCACAGCATAATAATGGACAATGGATCCAATTTCACCGCCCAGGAGGTGAAGGACTGGTGCACAAACATGGGCATCAAGCTCGATTACGCCTCGGTGTATCACCCGCAGACCAATGGACAAGTCGAACGGGCCAATGACCTAATCATGAGTAGCATCAAACCACGTCTGGTCCGATCTCTTCATGAATCCGACTGCAATTGGGTAGAGGAGCCTGACTCCGTTCTGTGGGGTTTGCGTATCACCCCGAATCGATCAACGGGATACACGCCATTTTTTATGGTCTACGGGGCAGAAGCAGTCCTTCCCTGTGATATCATCCACGACGCACCGAGGGTGCGCATGTATGAAGAAAAGGAGGCTGAGTTAGATCGGCAGGACGACTTAGACGCCTTGGAAGGAGAGCGCGATATAGCTCGGGCCCGATCTACTTTCTATCAACAGCAGGCTCGGCGCTACCAAAGCAGGGAGGTTAGAGCGAAGGCATATAATGTGGGCGAACTCGTCTTACGACTCCCAGAAAAATAGAAGCATAAACTCAATCCCAATTGGGAGGGCCCCTTCATAATTGACGAAGTACTTACAGGAGGGGCTTACCGCCTCCGCAACCTGCCGGACAACCGCCTCGAACCAAACCCATGGAACGCAGCTCGTCTTTGGCGCTTTTACGGCTAGACCGGTGTCATCATATTTCTTACCTTTATTTTTCTTTTTCCTTTTTCTTCTTTTGTGTTATTTCCTTTCCATTTTAGCTTTACACGATTAGGTACCATTTCCCAGCATGTGTTCGGCTAAACCGAGCTTGTGTTAAGTTTTTCGGCATACATCTTCAAATGTCCTATCCGAAAAAACACCTGGGGGCTTCTTCTCGAAGCCGACTATTATATATTCTGTGCACCGATTCACGTGTATTGTGCATGCACACTTCCCCTATCGTTTTTAAGCCAGTATATGCATCAATTGGACCTAAGATTTTGGCCAAGCTGGGTTGCCTCGCTCCTGTGCTTACCCTCTACATTCCCGACTGTTCGGCTAGAGGGTAAAGGGAGCACCTCTGCGATTGTTACGACCGGGTCATCCGGATACGTACCTCAGACGGGTAAAGCCGAAAGCTAGTTATCTTAAGAAGAAAATTGGTCGGCTACGACGGAAGTAAAAAACTTGTGGTGATTATCACCATTGCCTGGGGTTATTTTTTCCCCAAAGAAACCATTATCCGCATACTATTAGTATACGGCCTTGATATCTACGATCTATGTAGCAACCTGAAGGAAGGTACCGATAGAGGGACTATTTTCTTCGGAAGATGTTTCTTACGTTAAGCAGTAATATAACATATCTCCCTATGCACATTCTGTCTGTTCGCACCGAATGGCCGGATTGCCTGGTTCCCCGAAATAAATTCTTTTTATTGAGGACACTCGATACGAAACACTCCCACGCTCTTAGCGATGGAGGTCGAAGCCGATGGCCGGTTAAGACAACGTTTACAGCATAGACGGAGCAGATTTTGATCTAAAGTACATAGTTACATAGAATCGAACACCTGGCTGCTGGTCAAGATTATCTATTAAGGTATCCAGGGTGCAATCTTCTTGCGAAAGATGAGCGGCGGGCATCACCTGATCGTAAACCAAATGAAGTGGCACTTCTTGCCCATCCGGCCCTACCGGCTCAACCCGAGCCATATGCTCTGGGTTAAGTTTGGTAAAGCGGGTCTTGATCATTGCCCATGCCTCCCGCGCTCCCTCTCAACAAGTCGATGTCTTCCATAACTCAAAACGACATCGGGCTCCTTTAAACCGATCAGCCAGTTCGGACATCCCTTCTGGAGGCATCTCGGTAGGCCCGAGCACTTTGGTCATGCTCCTCATGGCTCTCCGAGCTCGCTCATGTACGACGGATAGTTCCTTCAGTAGGTTCCCTCGGAATGATCCGATTTCTTCCTCGGGCCGCCCGGTCAGGAGACCTAGACACGAGATGAAGCATGCCCCTTACACTTGATATAATAAAGGTACTTTTCGGAATTACGAAGATATAAATACACTTACAGAACATGCCCCTCTGTAATCTCTGGTTCTCTTCCTGGGTTTGAGCCAATTGAGTTTTCAAACTCTCAAGCTCTTCGGCTTGCCGCTGGTTTTCCGCCTTAAGTCGGTTCTTCTCCTCAAGACTTCGGGTCAACACACGGTGGCCAGCCTCTTGCTGAGATTCGGCATACCTCTGAGATTGTCGGGCTGCATCCAAATCTTTCTGCAACTTCCCTATGGATTCAGCTGCTATAAAGTACTCTCTCATCTGTACGGGAATGTCGCATGAAATTCGGCAAATTAACGCACTCACCGTGCGCCTCTCGGGTGAAATTCTTCACTTGCTCAAGCTCGGCCTTCACGGTTTGCACCTGTGTTCGGCTAACCTCGAGTTCCTCGGCCAACTTCTCATTTTGCTGCCGTGAGGCCTACATTGTACATAAAACAATATTCGGATCCTTAACTCGGCCGTTCCGACCAAATCAAGGCTCGGGGGCTACTGGATCGATATTTGTGTTCGGTTGTTAAAACCGATTACTCACCTCCAGACTGATCGATATCAGTTTGGTGGCTCCCTCAAGCCCCGCTCGGGCAGCTCCGATGTATGCGTCCACCGAACTTAGGGCATTAAACTCTTGATCGGAAAACGCTTGATGACACAGGGCTTCTTTGCGCCGCCGGTGGTTCATCGCACTCTCTACCTTGGAGTTAGTGACCGAGACGTCCCCGGAATCTTCAGGGGCTGATCCGTCGCAGGGGCCTCTGCGTGAAGTTCAGCCTGAGCAGAAGACCTTGATTCATGATGATTGCCCGACGCCTCGGCGACGTCCCCGGAAGGTGGTGGCTGTACTCGTCTCCTGAGTATTTCGACATGAGATTTTGTGAGTACTTGTTGTAATCATGGCAATGGCCTAACTAAAGGGTCAAATAAAGTACCTCTTGGTTGAGTGCACGGTCGAGGTGGTCCCCGCAGCTGGCTCACGAGGAGGATTCCTGCTGTTACTCGGAACGGGCCCTGCGGCTGTCGACGACGTTCGACACATGGACCGACGACCCTTGGGAGTAGAGGTCGGCATACTTGGGTTGGCAGGGGTCGCTCGCCCTTTACAGGAAGAAGCCTTCTTTTTACTAGTAGTGGAAATAGGTAGTGATCCAGGGTGATCGGCTAGAGGAGCCACCTTGGAGCCGTCAAGGCTCTCCTGGTAAAAGTGTTGGGGAATGTAGTAATAATTCAAAAATTTCCTATGTGTCACCAAGATCAATCTAGGAGATGCTAGCGACGAGAGAGAGGGAGTGCATCTTCATACCCTTGAAGATCGCTAAGCGGAAGCGTTGCAAAGAACGCGGTTGATGGAGTCGTACTCGCGGCGATTCAAATCGCGGAAGATCCGATCCAAGCGCCGAACGGACGGCGCCTCCGCGTTCAACACACGTACAGCCCGGGGACGTCTCCTCCTTCTTGATCTAGCAAGGGGGGAGGAGAAGTTGAGGGAGAGCTCCGGCAGCAAGACGGCGTGGTGGCGGTGGAGCTCGTGGTTCTCCGACAGAGCTTCGCTAAGCACTACGGAGGAGGAGGAGGTGTAGGAGGGGGAAGGGCTGCGCCAGGGGCAAGGGGGGGTGCGGCTGCCCTCCCACCCCCCCTCTATTTATAGGCTGAAGGGGAGAGGGGGCCGGCCCCCCTAGATCCATCTAGAGGTGGGGCGGCGGCCAAGGGGGTGAGCTTGCCCCCCAAGTTGGTGGGAGGCGCCCCCACCCCCTAGGGTTCCCAACCCTAGGCGCCTTGGGCCCTTGGGGGGCGCACCAGCCCACTAGGGGGCTGGTTCCCACCCATATTCAGCCCACGTAGTCCTCCAGGGCAGGTGGCCCCTCCCGGTGGACCCCCGGAACCCTTTCGGTGGTCCCGGTACAATACCGATAAACCCCGAAACTTTCCGGTAACTGAAACTGGACTTCCCATATATAAATCTTCACCTCCGGACCATTCCGGAACTCCATACGATTCCCATTACAACTCTAGCATCACCGAACCTTAAGTGTGTAGACCCTACGGGTTCGGGAACCATGCAGACATGACCGAGACACCTCTCCGGCCAATAACCAATAGCGGGATCTGGATACCCATATTGGCTCCCACATGTTCCACGATGAACTCATCGGATGAACCACGATGTCGGGGATTCAATTAATCCCGTATACAATTCCCTTTGTCCATCGGTATGTTACTTGCCCGAGATTCGATCGTCGGTATCCCTATACCTTGTTCAATCTCGTTACCGACAAGTCTCTTTACTCGTTCCGTAACACATGATCCCGTGACTAACTCCTTAGTCACATTGAGCTCATTATTATGATGTATTACCGAGTGGGCCCAAAGATACCTCTCCATCACACGGAGTGACAAATCCCAGTCTCGATTCGTGCCAACCCAACAGACACTTTCGGAGATACCTGTAGTGCACCTTTATAGTCACCCAGTTACGTTGTGACGTTTGATACACCCAAAGCATTCCTACGGTATACGGGAGTTGCACAATCTCATGGTCTAAGGAAATGATACTTGACATTAGAAAATCTCTAGCAGACGAACTACACGATCTTCTGCTATGCTTAGGATTGGGTCTTGTCCATCACATCATTCTCCTAATGATGTGATCCCGTTATCAACGACATCCAATGTCCATGGTCAGGAAACCATGACCATCTATTGATCAACGAGCTAGTCAACTAGAGGCTCACTAGGGACATGGTGTGGTCTATGTATTCACACATGTATTACGGTTTCCGGTTAATACAATTATAGCATGAACAATAGACAATTATCATGAACAAGGAAATATAATAATAACCATTTTATTATTGCCTCTAGGGCATATTTCCAACAGTCTCCCAGTTGCACTAGAGTCAATAATCTAGTTACATTGTGATGAATCGAACACCCATAGAGTTCTGGTGCTGATCATGTTTCGCTCGTGGAAGAGGTTTAGTCAATGGATCTGCGACATTCAGATCCATATGTACTTTACAAATGTCTATATCTCCATCCTGAATGTAACGACGAATGGAGTTGAAGCGGCGCTTGATGTGCTTGGTCTTCTTGTGAAACCTGGGCTCCTTGGCAATGGCAATAGCTCCAGTGTTGTCATGGAAGAGAGTCATCGGGCCTGACGCATTGGGAATCACTCCTAGGTCGGTGATGAACTCCTTCATCCAGACTCCTTCCTGTGCTGCTTCCGAAGCAGCTATGTACTCCGCTTCACATGTAGATGCCGCCACGACGCTTTGCTTGCAACTGCACCAGCTGACTGCCCCACCATTCAAAATATACACGTATCCAGTTTGTGACTTGGAGTCATCCGGATCTGTGTCGAAGCTAGCATCGACGTAACCCTTTACGACGAGCTCTTCGGCACCTCCATAAACGAGAAACATATCCTTAGTCCTTTTCAGGTACTTAAGGATATTCTTGACCGCTGTCCAGTGTTCCATTTCGGGATCACTTTGGTACCTCCCTACCAAACTTATGGCAAGGTTCACATCAGGTCTGGTACACAGCATGGCATACATAATAGAGCCTATGGCTGAGGCATAGGGGATGACACTCATCTTTTCTCTATCTTCTGCCGAGGTCGGGCATTGAGCTGTGCTCAATCTCACACCTTGCAATACAGGCAAGAACCCCTTCTTGGACTGATCCATATTGAACTTCTTCAATATCTTGTCAAGGTATGTGCTTTGTGAAAGACCAATGAGGCGCTCGATCTATCTCTATAGATCTTGATGCCTAATATGTAAGCAGCTTCTCCAAGGTCCTTCATTGAAAAACACTTATTCAAGTAGGCCTTTATGCTTTCCAAAAGTTCTATATCATTTCCCATCAACAATATGTCATCCACATATAAAATGAGAAATGCTACAGAGCTCCCACCCACTTTCTTGTAAATACAGGCTTCTCCATAAGTCTGTATAAACCCAAACGCTTTGATCACCTCATCAAAGCGAATGTTCCAACTCCGAGATACTTGCACCATCCCATAGATGGAGCGCTGGAGCTTGCATACCTTGTCAGCATTCTTAGGATCGACAAAACCTTCTGGCTGCATCATATACAATTCTTCCTTAAGGAAACCGTTAAGGAATGCCGTTTTGACGTCCATTTGCCAGATCTCATAATCATAAAATGCGGCAACTGCTAACATGATTCGGACGGATTTCAGCATCGCTACGGGTGAGAAAGTCTCATCGTAGTCAACTCCTTGAACTTGTCAATAACCCTTAGCGACAAGCCGAGCCTTATAGACGGTCACATTACCATCTGCGTCAGTCTTCTTCTTAAAGATCCATTTATTTTCTATGCCTTGCCGATCATCGGGCAAGTCCACCAAAGTCCATACATTGTTCTCATACATGGATCCTATCTCGGATTTCATGGCTTCAAGCCATTTGTTGGAATCCGGGCCCGCCATGGCTTCTTCATAGTTCGAAGGTTCACCGTTGTCTAACAACATGATTTCCAGGACAAGGTTGCCGTACCACTCTGGTGCGGAATGTGTCCTCGTGGACCTACGAAGTTCAGTAGTAACTTGATCCGAAGTTTCATGATCATCATCATTAACTTCCTCTCTAGTCGGTGCAGGCACCACAGAAACATTTTCCTGCGCTGCGCTACTCTCCGGTTCGAGAGAGGGTACAATTACCTCATCAAGTTCTACTTTCCTCCCACTTACTTCTTTCGAGAGAAACTCTTTCTCTAGAAAGGATCCATTCCTGGCAACAAAGATCTTGCCTTCGGATCTGAGGTAGAAGGTATACCCAATAGTTTCCTTAGGGTATCCTATGAAGACGCACTTTTCTGATTTGGGTTCGAGCTTTTCAGGTTGAAGTTTCTTGACATAACCATCGCATCCCCAAACTTTCAGAAACGACAGCTTAGGTTTCTTCCCAAACCATAATTCATACGGTGTCGTCTCAACGGATTTAGACGGTGCCCTATTTAAAGTGAATGCGGCAGTCTCTAATGCATATCCCCAAAATGATAGCGGTAAATCAGTAAGAGACATCATAGATCGCACCATATCCAATAGAGTGCGATTACGATGTTTGGACACACCATTACGCTGAGGTGTGCCAGGAGGCGTGAGTTGTGAAACAATTCCACATTTCCTTAAGTGCGTGCCAAACTCGTGACTCAAATATTCTCCTCCACGATCAGATCGTAAGAACTTTATTTTCTTGTTACGTTGATTCTCTACCTCACTCTGAAATTCCTTGAACTTTTCAAAGGTCTCAGACTTGTGTTTCACTAAGTAGACATACCCATATCTGCTTAAGTCATCAGTGAGGGTGAGAACATAACGATAGCCACCGCGAGCCTCAACGCTCATTGGACCGCATACATCGGTATGTATTATTTCCAACAAGTTGGTTGCTCGCTCCATTGTTCCGGAGAACGGAGTCTTAGTCATCTTGCCCATGAGGCATGGTTCGCACGTGTCAAATGATTCATAATCAAGAGACTCCAAAAGTCCATCTGCATGGAGTTTCTTCATGTGTTTGACACCAATATGACCAAGGCGGCAGTGCCACAAGTATGTGGGACTATCATTATCAACCTTACATCGTTTGGTATTCACACTATGAATATGTGTAACATCACGTTTGAGATTCAGTAAAAATAAACCATTGACCAGCGGGGCATGACCATAAAACATATCTCTCATATAAATAGAACAACCATTATTCTCGGATTTAAATGAGTAGCCATCTCGCATCAAACGAGATCCAGATACAATGTTCATGCTCAAAGCTGATACTAAATAACAATTATTGAGGTTTAAAACTAATCCCGAAGGTAGATGTAGAGGTAGCGTGCCGACGGCGATCACATCGACCTTGGAACCATTCCCGACGCGCATCGTCACCTCGTCCTTCGCCAGTCTCCGCTTATTCCGCAGCTCCTGTTTTGAGTTACAAATGTGAGCAACCGCACCGGTATCAAATACCCAGGAGCTACTACGAGCGCTGGTAAGGTACACATTAATAACATGTATATCATATATACCTTTGACGTTGCCGGCCTTCTTATCCGCTAAGTACTTGGGGCAGTTCTGCTTCCAGTGACCGGTTCCCTTGCAATAAAAGCACTCAGTCTCAGGCTTGGGTCCATTCTTGGGCTTCTTCCCGGCAACTGATTTACCGGGCGCGGCAACTGCTTTGTCGTCCTTCTTGAAGTTCTTCTTACCCTTGCCTTTCTTGAAACTGGTGGTCTTATTCACCATCAACACTTGATGTTCCTTTTTGATCTCCACCTCCGCTGATTTCAGCATCGAATATAACTCAGGAATGGACTTCTCCATCCCTTGCATATTGAAGTTCATCACAAAGCTCTTGTAGCTAGGTGGAAGCGACTGGAGGATTCTGTCAATAAACGAGTCATCCGGAAGATTAACTCCCAGCTGAGACAAGCGGTTGTGCAATCCAGACATTTTGAGTATGTGCTCGCTGACAGAACTATTTTCCTCCATCTTACAACTGAAGAACTTGTCAGAGACTTCATATCTCTCGACCCGAGCATGAGCTTGGAAAACCATTCTCAGCTCTTGGAACATCTCATATGCTCCGTGTTGCTCAAAACGCTTTTGGAGCCCCGGTTTTAAGCTGTAAAGCATGCCGCACTGAACCAGGGAGTAATCATCACTACGCGACTGCCAGGCGTTCATAACGTCTTGAGTTGCTGGGAAAATGGGTGCGTCACCTAGCGGTGCATCAAGGACATATGCTTTCTTGGAAGCTACGAGGATGATCCTCAAGTTACGGACCCAGTCCGTATAGTTGATTACATCGTCTTTCAGCTTGGTTTTCCCTAGGAACGCGTTGAAGTTGAGGGCAACATTAGCGTGGTCCATTGGATCTACAAGATAGATTGTAAAGACAATTTTAGACTAAGTTCATGATAATTAAGTTCATCTAATCAAATTATGTAATGAACTCCCACTCAGATATACATCCCTCTAGTCATCTAAGTAATACATGATCCATATCGACTAGGCCGTGTCCGATCATCACGTGAGACGGACTAGTCATCAATGGTGAACATCTCCATGTTGATCGCATCTACTATACGACTCATGTTCGACCTTTCGGTCTCTCATGTTCCGAGACCATGTCTGTACATGCTAGGCTCGTCAAGTCAACCTAAGTGTTTCGCGTGTGTAAATCTGGCTTACACCCGTTGTATGCGAACGTTAGAATCTATCACACCCGATCATCACGTGGTGCTTCGAAACAACGATCCTTCGCAACGGTGCACACTTAGGGGGAACACATTTCTTGAAATTTTAGTGAGGGATCATCTTATTTATGCTACCGTCGTTCTAAGCAAATAAAATGTAAAAACATGATAAACATCACATGCAAATCATAAAGTGACATGATATGGCCAATATCATCTTGCGCCTTTGATCTCCATCTTCGGGGCGCGGCATGATCACCATCGTCACCGGCACGACACCATGATCTCCATCATCATGATCTCCATCATCGTGTCTTCATGAAGTTGTCTCGCCAACTATTACTTCTATTACTATGGCTAACAGTTAGCAATAAAGTAAAGTAATTACATGGCGTTTTTGATGGACACGCAGGTCATACAATAAATTAAGACAACTCCTATGGCTCCTGCCGGTTGTCATACTCATCGACATGCAAGTCGTGATTCCTATTACAAGAACATGATCAATCTCATACATCACATATATTTCATCACATCCTTTTGGCCATATCACATCACATAGCATACCCTGCAAAAACAAGTTAGACGTCATCTAATTGTTGTTGCAAGTTTTACGTGGCTGCTATGGGTTTCTAGAAAGAACGTTTCTTACCTATGCAAAAGCCACAACGGTGATATGCCAATTGCTATTTACCCTTCATTAGGACCCTCTTTATCGAATCCGATCCGACTAAAGTGGGAGAGACACACACCCGCTAGCCACCTTATGCAACAAGTGCATGTCAGGCGGTGGAATCAGTCTCACGTAAGCGTACGTGTAAAGTCGGCCCGGGCCGCTTCATCCCACAATGCCGCCGAATCAAGATAGGACTAGTAACGGCAAGCAAATTGACCAAATCATTGCCCACAACTACTTGTGTTCTACTCGTGCATAGAATCTACGCATAGACCTGGCTCATGATGCCACTGTTGGGGAATGTAGTAATAATTCAAAATTTTCCTACGTGTCACTAAGATCAATCTAGGAGATGCTAGCAACGAGAGAGAGGGAGTGCATCTTCATACCTTGAAGATCGCTAAGCGGAAGCGTTGCAAAGAACGCGGTTGATGGAGTCGTACTCGCGGCGATTCAAATCGCGGAAGATCCGATCCAAGCACCGAACTGACGGCGCCTCCACGTTCAACACACATACAGCTCGGGGACGTCTCCTCCTTCTTGATCCAGCAAGGGGGAGGAGAAGTTGAGGGAGAGCTCCAGCAGCAAGACGGCGTGGTGGCGGTGGAGCTCGTGGTTCTCCGGCAGAGCTTCGCTAAGCACTACGGAGGAGGAGGAGGTGTAGGAGGGGGAAGGGCTGCGCCAGGGGCAAGGGGGGTGCGGCTGCCCTCCCACCCCCCCTCTATTTATAGGCTGAAGGGGAGAGGGGGCCGGCCCCCTAGATCCATCTAGAGGGGGGGCGGCGGCCAAGGGGGGGAGCTTGCCCCCCAAGTTGGTGGGAGGCGCCCCCACCCCCTAGGGTTCCCAACCCTAGGCGCCTTGGGCACTTGGGGGGGCGCACCAGCCCACTAGGGGGCTGGTTCCCACCCATATTCAGCCCACGTGATCCTCCGGGGCAGGTGGCCCCTCCCAGTGGACCCCCTGAACCCTTTCGGTGGTCCCGGTACAATACCGATAAACCCTGAAACTTTTCCGGTAACTGAAACTGGACTTCCCATATATAAATCTTCACCTCCGGACCATTCCGGAACTCCTCGTGACGTCCGGGATCTCATCCGGCACTCCGAACAACTTTCGGTAACCACATACAATTCCCATTACAACTCTAGCGTCACCGAACCTTAAGTGTGTAGACCCTACGGGTTCGGGAACCATGCAGACATGACCGAGACACCTCTCTGGCCAATAACCAATAGCGGGATCTGGATACCCATATTGGCTCCCACATGTTCCACGATGATCTCATCGGATGAACCACGATGTCGGGGATTCAATTAATCCCGTATACAATTCCCTTTGTCCATCGGTATGTTACTTGCCCGAGATTCGATCGTCGGTATCCCTATACCTTGTTCAATCTCGTTACCGGCAAGTCTCTTTACTCGTTCCGTAACACATGATCCCGTGACTAACTCCTTAGTCACATTGAGCTCATTATGATGATGTATTACCGAGTGGGCCCAGAGATACCTCTCCGTCACACGGAGTGACAAATCCCAGTCTCGATTCGTGCCAACCCAACAGACACTTTCGGAGATACCTGTAGTGCACCTTTATAGTCACCCAGTTACGTTGTGACGTTTGATACACCCAAAGCATTCCTACGGTATCCGGGAGTTGCACAATCTCATGGTCTAAGGAAATGATACTTGACATTAGAAAAGCTCTAGCAGACGAACTACACGATCTTGTGCTATGCTTAGAATTGGGTCTTGTCTATCACATCATTCTCCAAATGATGTGATCCCGTTATCAACGACATCCAATGTCCATGGTCAGGAAACCATGACCATCTATTGATCAACGAGCTAGTCAACTAGAGGCTCACTAGGGACATGGTGTGGTCTATGTATTCACACATGTATTACGATTTCTGGTTAATACAATTATAGCATGAACAATAGACAATTATCATGAACAAGGAAATATAATAATAACCATTTTATTATTGTCTCTAGGGCATATTTCCAACAAAAAGACCCCGTCCTCGTAGTCAATTGATAGCTCCGGATCATCATGGAACCCGGGATCGTCGTCGTGAGAATAGCTCTGTGGTTGAGGAGTCGGACAGTCGACTGTCTCGATCCAGCGCCTCCAACTCTGTTCGGACAGATTGAAAAGTTTCAATCAGAAGGATTATACATAAATATCCAAACTCATAAAACAAAGCCAAAGGCTTACCCATTCGATGGGGTTATGACTCGAGTAGCCTTCCATGGCTGACAGTCGAGCAAAATCTTCTTTTTCTCCTTTGAAAAGATCGGCCAGTATGGCCGCCATTGCCGCCTGATTGGCAGGACCCTGCCATTGGGAACGGGTGGTGTAATTTGTTCCATTGTAACGCCACAGGGGTGAGTCCTTTGCCGAAGGGATTGAACGCATCGAGTAATGACGGCTGCCATCACGTCGATGATGGTCAACTTACTGTGAACTAGTAGCCTCACTTGGGTGGCTAGGCATTTTACTTCGGCACTTTCTTCTTGGGATGAACTCTTCGGTCGCCAGTTGAACCTTTTCTTCAAAGGAGCATCAGAGTATTCGGGCGGACCCCTCCGAGCTGGGTCGAACAGGGGAACGTCCTCAATGTAGAACCATTCCGAGGTCCATTCTTCGGACTCTTTCTTCGGAGTCCCCACGGGATACCCCGTCCCGGCTATACGCCATGCTTCGGCTCCACCCACTTCCCGAATTGTCCCACCCCGAGTACGGGGGACGAGGCAGAAGTATTTCCTCCATAAGCCGAAGTGGGCTTCGCAGCCCAAGAACATCTCGCAAAGGGAAACAAAGCCCGAAATGTGCAGGATGGATCCAGGGGTGAGATGATGGAGCTTAATCCCGTAAAATTCCAATTCCCTCAAGAAGGGGTGAATGGGGAATCCTAGGCTCCGTAGGAGGAAGGACACAAAACATACCCGCTCTCCCTTACGTGTGTCACAGACCTAGTTTCTTTATGCTGGCCAATGCATTCATGCATGCATTTAAATTTTTAAATGAATATGAAATGAGGAATGATCAAGCCTCACCATTCAAAATTTTGTCAAATAAGCAATATAAAAATTGCTTCAAACAGATCCAAGAAAATGTCCCTTCTGTTCTGATAAAATATTGGCATGATGTAAAAATGTCAACCAATATTTTGGGATCACAGAAACATTTTATATTGGGCTTCTGAATTAATAAAACCATAGTTGCATTGGATTTATATTTATTATATATAAAATATAAGTTCAATAATTCTGAAACTTTTTATGTGGCACTAGTTATTTATACCTAGTTCACATGACAATTTTCAGGATTTTAAAAAATGGCTAAGTTTTTTTATTTTAGCCAGAATAAATGTCAGAAAAAAAATAGAAAACAAAAAAGGGAAATAGTTACCTGGGCCTTACCTGGTGAGAAGAGGCCCAGCCCAGGGGCAGAGCCGTCTTCAACCTCTCCCTACTGGCAGAGGCGTGACGACGCTCGCTGCGCACCCGAGCCCTCCACGTCCTGCTTCGCGCTGGCGCGGCCATCCCCGAGCCTATCTCCTCGCCTGGAGACGCCCCAGAGCCCTCTCTCTTCTCCACCCCTCTCTGGTTCTCCCCCTCGCCCCCTGCTGCTTCTCCTCGCCATGGCCGAGAGCCACCGGAGCGCGCCGCCGTCCCTACCGCGCCCTCCGGCCACCTATCGACCCTCGTGCTATCCAATAGCTCCGCGCGAACCGATGGACCTCCTCGCCGAGCCACGCAAGCCGGGATGCTCCAGAACGGCGCCATCACCTTCGTCTTCAACCTCGGCCACCGGAGATCCGCGCCGTCGATTGGCTCCGTCCAGACCGTCCCCGAGCTCTCCGAGGCCCTCGACTGACTCCCCGTGAGCCTCTGAACCCATTCCCCCTTCTTCCCCAGTCGACTGCGCCCGCTAGGTAGCTCCCCCGCCATGCCGAGCTCCGGCCGCCGCCATGGCCAACGAGCCTCGCGCTCGCGAGCTCCTCTGCTCTAACCGTCGCGCTGTTGTGCTCCTGGAGTCCAGTAGAGGCCCCCAACCTGCTTTGTTCGCCAAATTGCAAGCCGCAGCCCCGCAGCCGTCGCGACCGAACTCCGGCCGTCACGGATCTGCTCGCCGCCGTCGATTCAGGTCGCCTCCGGCGAGGCCACTCGCTTCAGTCGACGCGAGAGACCACCAGCTTCGTGTAGATGGCCTCGGACGCTCATTTGGTCATCAGAGGAGCGTTTCCGACGCCCTCCGCCGTGCCTGCCGTCGCCGGCGGCTAAACGCCGGCCTAACACCGGTTAGCACTAAACTAATTAAAAAAAAAACCGTCACTGCCAGGTGGGACCCAGTCCTTGCTAACCTTGCTTAAGATTTTTACTAATCTAATTAACCCACAGTGTCACTGACAGGTGGGGCCAGCCACTAATTAACCTCAGGTTAGCAGTTTAATAAGAGTTAACCACCCTGTTAACTAATTGTGTCAATGACGTGTGGGCCCTGCTGGTCAGGTTTGACCTGGACCAGCATGTTGACTTGATGACGTCACAGTGACCTCTGGCTGATGCAGTAATGTTTTCTGGAATTAAAATAAATAAGAAATGATTTATTAATTCTAGAAAATGTTCAAAACTTCTAAAAATTCATATAAAATAATCTATAACTCGGATGAAAATAATTTATATATGAAAAATGATCAGAAAAATCCAATGAATCTGTTTATGCCATGATCATGCATGTTTGAACAAGTTAACATCACCAACTAGGACATTTTATGATTAGGACAATTTGATAAATAGTGTTGGAGTTGGAATTTAGTATATATTGGAATTCCACTTCAATTAATATGACTAAATATTGTGCTAGGTGAATTCAGTACCTTAACATGCCATATCATACATCATGTTGTTGCATCACATTGAATGTGTTCCTTTCTTGTTTGTCGGTGATGGTCCGTCTCGGTAGATGTTGTTCCGACGTTGAGATCGATGTCACTGATGAAGACTCACTGTTATCTTCAGAAGTGCCAGGCAAGCAACCCCCCCCCCCCTTGAGCATATCTGATACAATCCCACTCTCTCGCTCTTGCTCTCATTTCAATGCATTAGGACAATGCGATTCAACTGCTACTTGTGTTGCGGTAGATGAACCCACTCTTTTGCATGACCTGTCATTGTCACACTAAATAGCTAAACCAAGCAATCTAGCATACCTGGTAGATGCTTGAGCCATGTTGTGCTATCACCCTATTATGCTTGCTATGCTTAGAGTTGTGTTAGGTCTGATTCATCTGGGTGATGAACTGGAGTGAAATGATTGTGTCCTGATGATGAGGATTAAGTGTTGAACCTGTTTTGGTAAAGGTAGCGATGAGAGGTCATGTAGGAGTACATGGTGGGTTGTCTCATTGAAGCCGCTCATAGGAACTGAGTTCTGTGTTTGTGTTCCAAGACTACCTACTACCGCACATTGGGCTCCGGTAACTCGAGCTCTCTCGGCCTATTAACCTACCCTGTTCTCTGTCCAGGAGTCGCACTAGTTCGAAACATTGATAGGATGTGGCCGGGCCTGCGAAGTGAATGAACGGCCCAACCGGGACCGGCTTGGGGCCCTGCACATAACCTCTGAGTTCGAATCGTGAAACACGACCGGATTCTCGATTGTGGTGACCAACTCAGTTAGGCGAATGCCTTGGGCTAGAGTCATTGAAGGTTAACGTCCGTGGCCGACTCCCTCGCTGGGCTTCCGCTTGAAGGTTGCCGAGGTGCCTTTTTAACGTGCACATGGCGATAAGTGGCGGGAGCATGTGTGACGAAGTATACCCCTGCAGGGTAATCTATCTATTCGAATAGCTGCGTCCGTGGATATGGACTACTTGGAGACTTGCATTGTTCATAGATAACTTTAAATGGATACTCTAAAATGCGCAAGAAAAGCGTGAGTGCTATGGATGGCCTCCTCGTAGGGAGACGGGAGTGGATCCATAGTGGTGTATTGATTTGGTGAATATGTGGACTCGTGTGCGTTATCCCACCTCAAAGACAATACTTGTAGTCGTAGTTTAGGTTAGCCACGAGTCAAAGCTGGCTTGCTACAATAAACTCCACAACCCCTTTGTTGACAATGATGCATATGTAGATAGTTCTGATGTAAGTCTTGCTGAGTACCTTTGTACTCACGTTTGCTTATTTATGTTTGGTAGATGAGACTTCAGTCTCATTAGTGATTCGTATGACGTGAAGTTCGATGTTGACCGGATTAGCTTGGGAATCCTAGACAGAGGTCTGGCTCCTTTGGTAGGCTCGTTGTAGCTTTTCAGGCTCTTCCAGCCGCTTTTAGTAGATGTCTGTACCCAGACATGTAACTTCTGCTTGTTGTTTGTATGCTCTGAATGTTGGGCCATGTGACCCCCCCTGCTTGTAACATTATACTATGTTGGCTCTTCGGAGCCTCCTAAATAAATGTTATGTTGTAGAGTTTTGTTGTGATGCCATGTTGTATCTACACATATCGTGCATATTGCGTGTATGTTTGAAATGCATTGGTATGTGTGGGATTCGACACCTAGCTGTATACCTTTAGTAGCCTGCTTTACGGGGAAATGCCTCTTTGTGCTTCCACCGAGCCTTGGTAGCTTGCTACTGCTCCGGACATATTGATTTACCGGCGTGTATCCTTCTTGCTGCTCTGTCTGTCCCTTTGGGGAAATGTCTCGCAGTGTAATGGAGTCCATGTAGCCTGCTATGACTCGTCTACGCGCAGTTGATGACATTTATGTCCCACGGTGTAATGGAGTCCTTGTAGCTTGCTATGACTCGTCTACACACGCTGATGACCGACACCTGCATTGTTGGGTTACGTATGCCTGTCCCTATATGGTTGTGCCACTTGGGTCTATAACTAGTCATGGCGACCCGGGTTCTTTGACGTGTGAATGCTAGCGACATGTTCATATCCGTCAGCCAAAAGCCGCAAACGGTCCCGGCCAAGGTAAGGTGGCAGCCGTGGGTTACCGTGCGTGAGGCCGCAAAGTGGTGTGACATGTTACAGGCTGGATTCATATGGCTTAGGATCGGGGTCCCGACAGCGTTGGTATCAGAGCTTGACTGCCTGTAGGATTACCAAGCCAAACTGGTCGATGTTGAGTCTAGAACTGCTTTAGTTATATAAGGGAATTGATTGTGGAAGGGAACGTAAGATTCTTTTTACTCCTTTCCTTGTGTCATTCTAATTATGAGTCACCCTCTTCTTTATTCTATGGGGTTTAGGAACTAGGCTTTTTCATCTATCTATCAGGATGACGAATTACTATGCTGGAGACCTATAGGAAAGGTTTTGTTTCTCGGATCGATGTTTCCATAAGAATTCAGTTGTTATGTTGTCAGTTTCATGCAGGTTGCCTCATATTTCATGCCCGTACAGCCGTTATGCTGTCCGAGTTATCCAAGGTTTCTAAATGATCTGATGCGTTTGCAAATCCTTTCCTCCAGAGTTAATGTCTTTTGTCAGACAAAACACTCCAATTATCGTGTTGAGGTACTCCATTACCTTGACGTATTGTTGAAGTGCTAGGAAACCATGTTATCTCGGAGAACCACCCAATAGTCCAGTTGTGTTTTGTGTTTTCCAGTGTGATGATTCTGGCCATCGTTATCGAAAGCATCTCGTGATGCTACTTAGTCAGTAGGTATTCTATTTCTAGGTTCTTGAACCCGAGAATAATTCCGCTCACTCCTGTTGATAGTGTTTGCTCGTTCCTTTAGGATGATTAGTAACCTTGTTATAGTCTTCAAGGTTCGTGGTTTATCATTCTTCCAGTACCATGAACCATTATGGCAGAAGTTCCTCGTGAGCTTAAGATCACAACAAGAGTGCTCTTGATGAGTTCTCCATTCCATAGTTGTGACTCTGCCAATCCTACCTTTCCGCATGGGTTATCCGAAAGAATTTTGTTGAACTCGTTCGACATGCTGACCTATGCATCCACAACTCAGAAAAATCATGTGCTCTTGAGTTGCCCCCTTCATTTGTATTTCGACCTTCCTCTATCAGTGGATAGTCAAGAGTAGTTGTGTATCGATGCCTATTATTCTTGTGGTCTGTCAAGCCATTCTATATCAGGATGGCCAGGAGAAACAAACTCCAGTACCTCATCCATTTTTAGGATTGGGTCAAAGCAGTTGTATTCCGCAGATCAAAATGCAAATCCATCTTTTGCTCTGTTCTACCTTGAAGTATTACCCCCTTTATGTCAGGAGTATCGTGAGAATTGCACCACCTCTCATGAATTCTTGATATAGTGGTACTTCTCGCCATCATAATTCATTCCTTGGCCTCCGTGTTGGTTGTAACCAGAATGTCGACAAGTGAACCGTGATGTGTGAAATCAATATTCCTAGCAAATCCATTGCTTGGAAGTTAATGGACAATAATTTCATTCGTGGTGTGTTCGTAATTGAATCATCATTCTAGGATTGATTGTGCCACCTAGTCCATCTTTCATGGTGCACTGTTCGATCAACGAGTTAGGATTGTGTCAATCCTTTGCTCTTTTGATCATATCATCTTGCCCTGAAAAGCAAGATTGTTCCCGAGCTTGATAACATATCGGTGGTCCGTGATTTTTCGAATATCTTCTCGAAAGTATCACCAGTTTGTTCCCTGACCATTATGTTGAGTTTGTGATCAAGTTGGTTTCCTGTAAGCCACCCCTTCTCCAAGACTCTGTGTTAGATACCCCTGAACTAGTTGGACTAAGACAAACAACAACTTGGAGTGTTGGAAGATAAAAGCTTCATCTGACTTAGTTCATTCCAAAGGGATATCTTTTGTGTGTGTGTTGAGGAAAGATGATACCTTCATCGGTTGATCCTCGTGATCAGTTGTGGATCTATTGTCTTGTCCAAATCTTTGATTTGAGTATGGGCTATCGTCAAATCAAAATCAGAACCAATGATTATCGTAATATTGTTTTACTCGTGGATGTTTCCTCAAGCATACACTATTACATTCTTTGGTCTGACCAATGCTACTATCTTGCTCACATAGTTGTGGAATTCCATCTTCATGGATATTTTGATGAATTGTTGTTGAGCCCATTGACAACATCCTTATCTCCTCCATAACTCATGATGAACATTAGGCTAGTATTCGAAACTTTTGTAGGCATTATCTTCAGGTCTTGTACCCGAAGTATATGTATGGTGTAAGAAGTGACTTCCCCTGATTCACGTGTACATGATGCAAGTTGCCGCCGTGAATTCGGGATAAGTTATTTTGTTGTCTCCGGAGCCATCCCAAGTCAATCATGCCTGTGTGAAGTATTATATGGGTTGATAGACTAGTCATCTCCAGTCCATATGTGCCCCTAGCACACCAAGCCACTGATTGATTTGTTCAAGGAAGAGAAGTTGAGTGTTATTTCTGAAGGTACCAGACGGACTTGCACCCGACTTCGTTGTCCGCACTGATGGTTCCCACCCAGAACTCGGTAGTATTTCGTTGTAAGACTATGTGATCATGTTTATCTTGGATAGTGTGTTCACGTGTGTCCTGCAATCCAGCTCATGTTTTGGAGTTGGCTTCCGTGGTTCATTTCCCGAGAATCTCGCAACGTCATCTCATCGATTTGTGTTGCAACCTTTCTCCTTCAGGTAGGCTGAGCCTGAAATACCCTATTGCCAACCAAATCTGAATCTCAAGCAGATATGATGGTTGGAATTCTTCCAGGATCTATGATGTAGGTTTCCGCTAGGTTGATGTTTTGACCGACACACCTAGTCGGAAGATCTATCATTGGAGTATCTTGATTCAGCGAATTTGACCACTTCTACATGAGGATTTTGTATGACTTATTCTAGAAGTTGTTCCGCATGGATCCTTTTGAGATCCCGAAGTCTGACTTTTACCTGATACCCTAGATAACAAACAATACCTACAATTGGGTTATGCTAGTACATCAAGGAGAACATTAGAAGCGGAGTGCTAAATGTCTCTCGGTCGATCATCCAGATTTCGCTCCCTTGGCATAGCTAATGTGAAATCTGAGAAAGTGTTGTCTTCCTTTGCATCTGCATCCTCCATCATTATTCATCATGGTAGTATGTTGTGACCAAGATCCTTGGCATGGATGTTGGTAAAACCTTGATGAATATGGAAATGCTCAAGTTCTTGAGAGCACGCTCAGACACTAGGTTATATCCTCGGTATCAATTGGAATATGCCTTCCGTTTGCCGAGTTGTTCTATAACCATAGTTCCCCTTCCAAGATGAGTATGCCATTCATTCAAATTCTTTCCAACGATCGTTTGTGAATTGCCTTAGGCTGGTATGAAGAGTTCCAATGATCTCTGTATCAAAAGTAATTCTTTTTGCTACTTAAGGGATAACTCTACGAGTCACCCCCCCTAAGGTGCCCCGTTATGGAATCATGGCAATTATTTCCTCGCTACATTGAAACCTCGTCACCATCTATTTTAACGTGGAATTGTTGCCTACCAAATTAAACCTTCGTCATCTGCCTCATTCCATAGTTCTCGATGTGTGTTTTGTGTTTCAGCTCCAGAGATGTTCCTACGTCTCACTCTATGAGTTGATCGTGAGTTGCTCGATCTTCAAGAAGATCGAATCTTGTAGAGTTATCATGTTCCTTTTGTCATCGTGTTGGATGAAGATCTTGAAAGCAAAGACGTCAAAGTCAAGATGATGAAGTGAATCAACATCGTCAAGAAGGGCAACTGGACAATGAAGATTGTGTTAGTTTTATGTTCCCTCCTTCTTCTTACCATACGCCTAAATCTCGGGACGAGATTCTTGTTTAGTGGGGGTGAGTTGTCACAGCCCTAGTTTCTTTATGCTTGCCAATGCATTCATGCATGCATTTAAATTTTCAAATGAATATGAAATGAGGAATGATCAAGCCTCACCATTCAAAATTTTGTCAAATAAGCAATATAAAAATTGCTTCAAACAGATCCAAGAAAAATTCCCTGGTGTTCTGATAAAATATTGGCATGATGTAAAAATGTCAACCAATATTTTGGGATCACAGAAACATTTTATATTGGGCTTCTGAATTAATAAAACCATAGTTGCATTGGATTTATATTTATTATATATAAAAAATAAGTTCAATAATTCTGAAACTTTTTATGTGGCACTAGTTATTTATACCTAGTTCACATGACAATTTTCAGGATTTTACAAAATGGCTAAGTTTTTTTATTTTAGCTAGAATAAATGTCAGAAAAAAATAGAAAACAGAAAAGGGAAATAGTTACCTGGGCCTTACCTGGTGAGAAGAGGCCCAGCCCAGGGGCAGAGCCGTCTTCAACCTCTGCCTACTGGCAGAGGCGTGACGACGCTCGCTGCGCACCCGAGCCCTCCACGTCCTCCTTCGCGCTGGTGCGGCCATCCCCGAGCCTATCTCCTCGCCTGGAGACGCCCCAGAGCCCTATCTCTTCTCCACCCCTCTCTGGTTCTCCCCCTCGCCCCTGCTGCTTCTCCTCGCCATGGCCGAGAGCCACCGGAGCGCGCCGCCGTCCCTACCGCGCCCTCCGGCCACATATTGCCCCCTCGTGCTATCCAATAGCTCCGCCGCGAACCGATGGACCTCCTTGCCGAGCCACGCAAGCCGGGATGCTCCAGAATGGCGCCATCACCTTCGTCTTCAACCTCGGCCACCGGAGATCCGCACCATCGATTGGCTCCGTCCAGACCGTCCCCGAGCTCTCTGAGGCCCTCGATTGACTCCCCGTGAGCCTCTGAACCCATTCCCCCTTCTTCCCCGGTCGACTGCGCCCGCTAGCTAGCTCCCCCGCCATGCCGAGCTCCGGCCGCCGCCATGGCCGACGAGCCTCGTGCTCGCGAGCTCCTCTGCTCTAACCGCCGCGCTCCTATGCTCCTGGAGTTCAGTAGAGGCCCCCAACCCGCTTTGTTCGCCAAATTGCAAGCCGCAGCCCCACAGCCATCGCGACCAAACTCCGGCCGCCGTGGATGTGCTTGCCGCGATCAATTCGGGTCGCCTCCGGCGAGGCCACTCGCTTCAGTCGACGCGCGAGACCACCAGCTTCGTGTAGATGGCCTCGGACGCCCATTTGGTCATCAGAGGAGCGTTTCCGACGCCCTCCGTCGTGCCTGCCGTCGCCGGCAGCTAAACGCCGGCCTAACCCCGGTTAGCACTAAACTAATGACCCCCCCCCCGGTCACTGCCAGGTGGGACCCAGTCCCTGCTAACCTTGCTTAAGATTTTAACTAATCTAATTAACCCATAGTGTCACTGACAGGTGGGGCCAACCACTAATTAACCTCAGTTTAGTAGTTTAATTAGAGTTAACCACCCTGTTAACTAATTGTGTCACTAACGTGTGGACCCTGCTGGTCAGGTTTGACCTGGACCAGCCTATTGACTTGATGACGTCACAGTGACCTCAGGCTGATGCAGTAATGTTTTTCTGGAATTAAAATAAATAAGAAATGATTTATTAATTCCAAAAAATGTTCAAAACTTCTAAAAATTCATATAAAATAATCTATAACTCGGATGAAAATAATTTATATATGAAAAATGATCAGAAAAATCCAATGAATCTGTTTATGCCATGATCATGCATGTTTGAACCAGTTAACATCACCAACTAGGACATTTTATGATTAGGACAATTTGATAAATAGTGTTGGAGTTGGAATTTAGTATATATTTGAATTCCAATTCAATTAATATGACTACATATTGTGCTAGGTGAATTCGGTACCTTAACATGCCATATCATACATCATGTTGTTGCATCACATTGAATGTGTTCCTTTATTGTTTGTCGGTGTTGTTCCGTCTCGGTAGATGTTGTTCCGACGTTGAGATGGATGTCACTGATGAAGACTCACTGTTATCTTTAGAAGTGCCAGGCAAGCAACCCCCCTTGAGCATATCCGATACAATCCCACCCTCTCGCTCTTGCTCTCATTTCAATGCGTTAGGACAATGCGATTCAACTGCTACTTGTGTTGCGGTAGATAAACCCACTCCTTTGCATGACCTGTCATTGTCATAGTAAATAGCTAAACCAAGCAACCTAGCATACCTGGTAGATGCTTGAGCCATGTTGTGCTATCACCCTGTTATGCTTGCTATGCTTAGAGTTGTGTCAGGTCTGATACATCTGGGTGATGAACCCGAGTGAAATGATTGTGTCCTGATGATGAGGATTAAGTGTTGAACCTGTTTTGGTAAAGGTAGCGATGAGAGGCCATGTAGGAGTACATGGTGGGTTGTCTCATTGAAGCCTCTCATAGGAACTGAGTTCTGTGTTTGTGTTCCAAGACTAGCTACTACCGCACATTGGGCTCCGGTAACTCGAGCTCTCTCGGCCTATTAACCTACCATGTTCTCTGTCTAGGAGTCGCACTAGTTCAAAACGTTGATAAGATATGGCCGGGCCTGCGAAGTGAATGAACGGCCCAACCGGGACCGGCTTGGGGCCCTACACACAACTTCTGAGTCCGAATCGTGAAACACGGCCGGATTCTCGATTGTGGTGACCAATTCAGTTAGGCGACTGCCTTGGGCTAGAGTCGTTGAAGGTTAACATCCATGGCCGACTCCCTCGCTGGGCTTCCGCTTGAAGGTTGCCGAGGTGCCTTTTTAACGTGCACATGGCGATAATTGGCGGGAGCATGTGTGACGAAGTATACCTCTGCAGGGTAATCTATCTATTCGAATAGCCGCATCCACGGATATGGACTACTTGGAGACTTGCATTGTTCATAGATAACTTTAAATGGATACTCTAAAATGCGCAAGAAAAGCGTGAGTGCTATGGATGGCCTCCTCGTAGGGAGACGGGAGTGGATCCATAGTGGTGTATTGATTTGGTGAATAAGTGGACTCGTGTGCGTTATCCCACCTCAAAGACAATACTTGTAGTCGTAGTTTAGGTTAGCCACGAGTCAAAGCTGGCTTGTTGTAATAAACTCCACAACCCCTTTGTTGACAATGATGCATATGTAGATAGTTCTGATGTAAGTCTTGCTGAGTACCTTTGTACTCACGTTTGCTTATTTATGTTTTGCAGATGAGACTTCAGTCTCATTAGTGATTCGTATGACGTGAAGTTCGATGTTGACCAGATTAGCTTGGGAATCCCAGACAGAGGTTTGCTTCCTTTGGTAGGGTCGTTGTAGCTTTTCAGGCTCTTCCAGCCGCTTTTAGTAGATGTCTATACCCAGACATGTAATCCGCTTGTTGTTTGTATGCTCTGAATGTTGGGTCATGTGAACCCCCCTGCTTGTAACATTATACTATGTTGGCTCTTTGGACCCTCGTAAATAAATGTTATGTTGTAGAGTTTTGTTGTGATGCCATGTTGTATCTACACATATCGTGCATATTGTGTATATGTTTGAAATGCATTGGTATGTGTGGGATTCGACACCTAGCTGTATACCTTTAGTAGCCTGCTTTACGGGGAAATGCCACTTTGTGCTTCCACCGAGCCTTGGTAGCTTGCTACTGCTCCGGACACATTGATTGACCGGCGTGTATCCTTCTTGCTGCTGTGTCTGTCCCTTCGGGGAAATGTCTCGCAGTGTAATGGAGTCCATGTAGCCTGCTATGACTCGTCTACGCGCAGTTGATGACATTTATGTCCCACGGCGTAATGGAGTCCATGTAGCTTGCTATGACTCGTCTACACACGCTGATGACCGACACCTGCATTGTTGGGTTACGTATGCCTGTCCCTGTACGGTTGTGCCACTTGGGTCTATAACTAGTCATGTCGACCCGGGTTCTTTGACGTGTGAATGCTAGCGACATGTTCATATCCGTGAGCCAAAAGGCGCAAACGGTCCCGGCCAAGGTAAGGTGGCAGCCGTGGGTTACCGTGCGTGAGGCCGCAAAGTGGTGTGACATGTTACAGGCTGGATTCATATGGCTTAGGATCGGGGTCCCGACAACGTGGAGCAGGGAAATTCTCCGCGAAAGCTTCGTCGTTCGAAGAAGTTAATCCGGCGTGGGTGAACGCCAGATCCGAGGCAGGGAGATAACCCTGGGTCTCAAGGTTGCACAGCCGGAGGAGGGATACTAAACAGCTTGCCCAATCTCCGGGAAGGGGGCCATGAGGACGCGAGGAGGAGCCAGGGGCGCTCGCCATATTCTCAAGTTCTCTCGCTTGGGGCTTTTCGATGGTGAGGAAGAGGAAGGGCTTGTCTAAGCCACGAATCAGCCTGCTTAAATGGGTGGTTCCTCCCCTTCGCTTGCAGGAAGGGCAGTCCTGTAAAAGGCTGCTGAGTCGCCTATCTCCCATTGGTACACAGGGATCAAGGGGCGTTGTTAATTCTGGACGGCAAAATTAATGTTGTGGGCCTTGCGATGTTTCGGCGATCGAGAGCTCGCTAATGGTCGGATCGTTGTTTATCGAACATAGAGAGGAGAGGAACTCGCCTCGCAAGCCGAAGACTTTGGGAGAACAGGACTGTCCGGACTATATACTCGGCATTGGAGGCTAGTTCGGGGGCTACTGAGGGAGTCCGGGATTAAGGGGTCCTCGGACCGCCGACTTATTCCCTATGGGCCAGACTCGTGGGCCGCTTGTTGGAGGATTGGACTGACCGAATACCCCGTTACCAGGGGGAGGATCTCAGGAGCCGTGGCATGCCCTTCAAGCTTAAGATGATAGAATAGGCATGTTTATTCTTTCGGTAGGCAACCGACTATGTGCAACCCTAGGGACCCCTGGTGTCTATATAAGCCAGAGGGTTTAGTTCGTAGAGGCAGGTGAACTCATCTAGGATTTAGTCATTTGATCTCGAGGTAGATCAACTCTGTAATCTTAATACACATCAATACAACCAAGCAGGACGTAGGGTTTTACCTCCATAGGAGGGCCCGAACCTGGGTAAAACATCGTCTCCTTCGTCCCCTGTTACCCATCGATCCTAATCTCACAGCTTGGGACCCCCTACCCGAGATCCGCCGGTTTTGACACCGACACCCTCCACTTCAAGTACAACGGGGCAGCGACGCTCTTCGTCAAGGTCTTCGGGGAGGACGGTAGGCGCTTGGGGTGCTGTACGGAGGGTGACGGCGACGATAGTGAGCACCTCTCCGCCGACAATGACCATCGTGGTGGCGTTGTCCTCGGCGGTGAGCTTGCCCTTGGCGACGGGTGCGGTACCTCCAGCAGCAGCGACGCCTCCTCCGGGGAAAGCTCGAGCGACGACGACTACGACAAGCCGCCACGCCGGCGGGCCCGGACCAGGGGGGCGGCGAGCCGCCACGGCGCCGTGCTCCTGCCCCGGAGGCTGTCGAGCCGCCATGTCGCCACGCCACCGTCAAGGAGGAGGAGGACTCTGACTGAGCGGCGCCCTGGCCAGGCCTCAGGAGTGGCGGTCCTCAGGAGGCCATCCTTTGCTTTTGTTTCCTGCACAAAAAATCACGGAGGGCCCCGCGGGGGTGTAATGATCTGCGGCGCTCGCGCCCTTATGTTAGCATTTTTCTTCCTGCATCCCAGTTTTTACGTTGCCGCAAATTAGAATGTCTTTGCCCGCTGTGGTAACTTATGGTTGGGATAACTTAGCTTGACTTGCCCGTAGTGGGGGGCGCGTCCCTCCAGAGCTTTCTTCTTTAGCCGTAGAGTCCCCGAGCCCCCTTGCGAGGGTTCATAGCCGTCGGTGTGCCGGGCCACGATGACTGACTAGGCCAGGAGGTAGGCCCTCCTGAGGCCGGGGTTTGGAGGTGATGTTGTGCATCAGCTCGCCTCGAGAGCGTTGTGATAGGATTAGGACGCCAAAGTTTTGGCGAGGTGCGTGTGTAGCCTGGAGCCTGCACAACGTACTGTGCCCAGCCCCCGCTCGCGGGGCGCGCGAGGGAGAGCTGACGGGTGCCGAACCCTTTCAGAAAAAACTCAGAACAAGAAAATGTCGCAAGAAAAAGGTTCCCCCCCATTTCCGAATAAGATGTGAAAACACTTCAAACTTCATTCAAAAAGGCAGCAAATTTGGTTACAGAAGAGAGCAAAAACAGCCGCGTCCGGCTCCTAGTCTAGTCTTCGTCTTCCCCCCAGCACGGAGCATGGGGCATCCACTGGGCGTTTGCATAGTCGTTGAATGACAGTGTCGTCCACCAACGCGGAGCATGGGGCTCCCACTTGGGCGTGGGTGGGAACCCCTCCGCGTCCTCGGGTGGCTCCGGGCGTATACATCCCACTCATTATTACGTGAGAGTGTCACGGGTAGAACTTGCGGAGATGCTGGATGTTCCAGGCATTCTGGATGGGGACCCCGTCCTGAGTCTCCAGGCGCACGGCGCCAAGCCTGGAGACGCGGGCGACCCTAAACGGGCCCTCCCACATGGGCGAGAGCTTGTGCAAGCCCTCCCTGGAGAGGACCCGCCTGAGGACGAGGTCTCCAACTTCGAGGGTCCTGGAGCGGATGCTGAGGCAATGGTATCACCGCAGCGCTTGCTGGTACCTCGCTGCACGGAGTGAGGCCTGACGGCGGGCCTCCTCCTCAAGCAAAAGGTCTGTACCCCGCATGGCATCCTAAAGCTCCTCGTCGAATGCCAAGACCCGCGGGGAGCGATGCTTGACCTCGTGTGGGAGGACTGCCTCGGCTCCGTAGAGGAGGAAGAATGGGGTTTCACCGGTGGGCTTTGTCGCAGTGGTGCGGATGGACCACAGCACGGACTGAAGCTCACCAAGCCAACCCCTGTCACAGGCCGCGAGTTTCTTCTGGAAGCTCCTTGCCTCGAGGCCCCTCAAGACCTCCACGTTGGCGCACTCGGCCTGGCCGTTGCTCCGCGGGTGTGCTACCAAAGCGTAACATATCTGCGTCCCAAGGTTAGCACAATATTCTTTAAATAGGTTGCTAGTGAACTGTGAGCCATTGTCAGTAATGATACGGTTGGTGATGACCCACAAGTATAGGGCATCTATCACAGTCCTTTCGAAAGTAAGAGTGTCGAACCCAACGAGGAGCAGAAGGAAATGACAAGCGGTTTTTCAGTAAGGTATTCTCTGCAAGCACTGAAATTATCGGTAACAGATAGTTTTGTGATAAGATAATTCGTAACGGATAGCAAGTAACAATTGTAACAAAGGTGCAGCAAGGTGGCCCAATCCTTTTTGTAGAAAAAGGACAAGCCTGGACAAACTCTTATATAAAGCAAAGTGCTCCCGAGGACAAATGGGAATTTCTGTCAAGCTAGTTTTCATCATGCTCATATGATTCGCGTTCGTTACTTTGATAATTTAATATGTGGGTGGACCGGTGCTTGGGTGCTGTCCTTACTTGGACAAGCCTCCCACTTATGATTAACCCCTCTCGCAAGCATCCGCAACTATGAAAGAAGAATTAAGATAAATCTAACCATAGCATGAAACATGTGGATCCAAATCAGCCCCTTACGAAGCAACGCATAAACTAGGGTTTAAGCTTCTGTCACTCTAGCAACCCATCATCTACTTATTACTTCTCAATGACTTCCTCTAGGCCCAAATAATGGTGAAGTGTCATGTAGTCGACGTTCACATAACACCACTAGAGGAGAGACAACATACATCTCATCAAAATATCGAACGAATACCAAATTCACATGATTACTTATAACAAGACTTATCCCATGTCCTCAGGAACAAACGTAATTACTCACAAAGCATATTCATGTTCATAATCAGAGGAGTATTAATTATCATTAAGGATCTAAACATATGATATTCCACCAAGTAAACCAACTAGCATCAACTACAAGGAGTAATCAACACTACTAGCAACCCACAGGTACCAATCTGAGGTTTTGAGACAAAGATCGTATACAAGAGATGAACTAAGGTTTGGAGAGGAGATGGTGCTGGTGAAGATGTTGATGGAGGTTGACCCCCTCTCGATGAGAGGATCGTTGGTGATGACAATGGCTTCGATTTCCCCCTCCGGGAGGGAAGTTTCCCTGGCAGAACAGCTCCGCCGGAGCCCTAGATTGGTTCTGTCCAAGTTTCGCCTCGAGACGGTGGCGCTTCATCCCGAAAGCTCCCTTCTGATTTTTTCCAGGTCAAAACCCTCCATATAGCAGAAGATGGGCACCGGAGGCCTACCAGGTGGGCCACAAGCCACAGGGGCGCGCCCAGGGGGTAGGGCGCGCCCCCCTGGCTTGTGACTGCCTGGTGGGTCCCCTGATGTATTTCTTTCGCCCAATATTTCTTATATATTCCAAAATAATTCTCCGTAGATTTTCAGGACTTTTGGAGTTGTGCAGAATAGGTATCTCAGAATTGCTCCTTTTCCAGTCCAAAATTCCAGCTGCCGGCATTCTCCCTCTTCATGTAAACCTTGGAAAATAAGAGAGAAAAGGCATAAGTATTGTACCATAACGTGTAATAACAGCCCATAATGCAATAAATATCGATATAAAAGCATGATGCGAAATGGACGTATCAACTCCCCCAAGTTTAGACCTCGCTTGTCCTCAAGCGAAAGCCGAAATCGGTAAATATGTCCACATGTTTAGAGATAGAGGTGTCGATAAAATAAAATATGGACATGAAGGCATCATGATTATCTTTAGAACAGCAACACATATTGAAATATGATTTCCTATGCTAGAGTAACAATTCATTCACAAGGTAAAGTATGAATCAAGAACTCTATTGAGAACCAACAAACTATGATCTCAGTCATTGAAGCAATTCCAATTTATCATAATGTAGGAAAGAGTCAATATAAGAGCTTGTAAAGCAAATCCACATACTCAATCATCTTTTAGTCTTTCATAATTGCTAACACTCACGCGGTACCTATGAGGTCAAAGCTTCAATCAGACACAGAGAAAGATAGGGGCTTATAGTATTGCCTCCCAACTATTTACCTCAAAGGTAATGTCAACAATAATAACTCATGATCACCCACATCCGAGTGGATATATGTGTCTAGATCATTCCCCAACACATGACGCTTGCCAAGAGATAAAGACGAAATAAAGGAAGTGGTGAAAATCACCATGACTCTTGCATAAAGGTAAGTACTAGAAAATAAAAGTAGCAGATAGGCCCTTCGCAGAGGGAAGCAGAGGTTGTCATGCGCTTTAATAGTTGGATGCGCAATCCCTTAATGCAAAAGAACGTCACTTTATATTGCCCCTTGTGATAAAGAACTTTATTATGTAGTCTGTCGCTTTTATTTCTTCCATATCACAAGTTCGTATAAAGTTTATTTTCCTCACACTAATAGATCACACATATTTAGAGAGCAATTCTTATTGCTTGCACCGATGACAACTTACTTGAAGGATCTTACTCAATCCATAGGTAGGTATGGTGGACTCTCATGGCAAAACTGGGTTAAAGGTGTTTGGATGCACAAGTAGTATCTCTACTTGGTGCGGAAGATTTGGCTGCTATGGGGTGGAAGCAAGCGACACATGTTGAAGGATCTAAAACAATATACCTTCTATTCGGAAATAAGCAAACATAACTCATTATGTTGTCTTCCTTGTCCAACATCAACTTCTTAACATATAATATTTTAATGAGTGCTCACAATCATAAAAGATGTCCAAGATAATATATTTATATGTGAACCTCTCTTTCTTTATTACTTCCTTTTAATTGCCACAATGACCAATCGCTATGTTTTTCAACTCACAACAAATTTCAATCGACATACTTTTTATATGTGAAGTCATCACTCCCCATAAGATCATCATATATACTCTTTGCTTTTATTCTATACTTCTTTCTATCTCTTTTTCTCAAGATCATAGCAAACAAGCAAAGCCCTCAACTCAAAACTACTCTTTATTATATAACTCACGGACTTGCTTACATAGGGGGAACATAAAGCAAAACTCAAAAACTAGATCACACAAAAACTTTATTCTACTAGATCAAGATATAACCAAAAGGATCGAACGAAGAAAACGAAGAAAGTAAAAGATGTGATGGTGATACGATACCGGGGCACCTCCCCCAAGCTTGGCACAAGCCAAGGGGAGTGCCCATACCCATGTGTTTAGTTGTCTTGCTTCGGAGGTGGTGATGTTATATTCTTGGCGATGATGCCCCTCAGAATGCGATTCTCCTCCTCAAGCTTATTGTTTTGCTGTCTGAGATCCATTATTTCCTTGCGAAGTTTTCCAGTGACGGTTAGAGCTCCCATAACCCATGGATGTCTCATTGCTACGGGGGAAGAAGCAGCACTCTTTTTCATATTTTCATAAGTAAGGAATTTAGCATTGGGAGGGATAACCGAATTCGGAATTGCTGAGCTTTGAAGTTCTTCCAACATAGCTCCAGGTTGTAGGCAAGAGGTAACTTCTTGGTCTTCTTCCATGGCATCTAAGCTTTTCAAGTCGGCCTCCATCTCTTCCTCCGTGGCCTGCCCGAAGTGGTTGGCTTCGCTGTAAACTCCAGGCCCAGGTGCCAGGTGAGAGGCACGGCTCTCCCCGACCGACTCTTGCGAAGACATCTTGTTCTAAATCTGCTGCAGAAACAGCTCAAAACGAAAACAGGAGGTATTGTCGTGATACGAAGCTCAAAACCTTCGGGAGAT
The DNA here is from genome assembly GCA_039707655.1 of Elymus sibiricus. Classification (NCBI taxonomy): domain Eukaryota; kingdom Viridiplantae; phylum Streptophyta; class Magnoliopsida; order Poales; family Poaceae; genus Elymus; species Elymus sibiricus. The sequence continues at coordinate 220,241,558 of CM077663.1, forward strand.
TATATAATGAATTTTTACCGACCCAAAGGAGTATACCACGAGAAAACGGAGTCCGGAGGGTGCACGGGGTGGCCACAAGCCATAGGGGCGCACCCAGGGGGGTAGGGCGCGCCCCCTGGCTTGTCGCCTCCACGTGCACTTTTCGGACTGCCTTAAATTTTTCTAATTTTTTCAATATTCCAAAACGGATAAAAATTGCCATTGGAAAAGTTTTGGAGTCGGTTTGCTTACCGTAACACATACCTATTCCTTTTCGGAGTCTGAAACGTTCTGGTAGGTCTCCCTAATGTACTCCTCCGGAGTTACGGTATTGATAATATTGGTTTCAACATTTATGGGAGTACCTGAGATATAATGTTTGATTCTTTGCCCGTTTACCACCTTCGGATTTGTGCCTTCGGCAGTGTTGATCTTGATGGCACCGGAACGATATACTTCCTCGATAACGTAAGGCCCTTCCCATTTAGAGAGAAGTTTTCCTGCAAAAAAACTTAAACGAGAATTGTATAGCAAGACATGATCACCTACATTGAATTCACGCTTTTGTATCCTTCTATCATGCCATCTTTTAACCTTTTCTTTAAACAACTTGGCATTCTCATAGGCTTGGGTTCTCCATTCATTAAGTGAGCTAATGTCAAATAACCTCTTCTCACCAGCAAGTTTGAAATCATACTTGAGCTCTTTAATTGCCCAATAAGCTTTATGTTCTAGTTCTAGAGGTAAGTGACATGCTTTACCATAAACCATTTTATATGGAGACATACCCATAGGGTTTTTGTGAGCAGTTCTATAAGCCCATAATGCATCATCAAGTTTCTTAGACCAATTCTTTCTCGACCTATTGACAGTCTTCTGCAGGATCAATTTAATTTCTCTATTGCTCAATTCTACTTGACCGCTAGACTGAGGATGATAAGGAGATGCAATTCTATGATTAACATCATACTTAGCAAGCAATTTACGGAAATCACCATGAATAAAGTGTGAACCACCATTAGTCATTAAATATCTAGGGACTCCAAATCTAGGGAAAATAACTTCTTTAAGCATTTTAATAGAAGTGTTATGATCAGCGCTACTAGTTGGAATAGCTTCTACCCACTTAGTAGCATAATCAACAGCAACTAGAATATGAGTATACCCATTAGATTGTGGAAAAGGTCCCATATAATCAAAACACCAAACATCAAATGGTTCAATAACAAGAGAGTAATTCATAGGCATTTCCTGACGTCTACTAATATTACCAACTCTTTGACATTCATCACAAGACAAGACAAACTTATGAGCATCCTTGAAGAGAGTAGCCCAATAAAAACCAGATTGTAATACCTTGTGTACAGTTCTATCTCCAGCGTGGTGTCCCCCATAGGCCTCGGAATGACACTTGTGAAGGACCTGTTCCTGTTCATGCTCAGGCACACGTCTAATAACACCATCTACTCCTTCTTTATAAAGGTGTGGATCATCCCAAAAGTAATGTCTTAAATCATAGAAGAACTTTTTCTTTTGTTGGTATGTGAAACTAGGTGGTATAAATTTAGCAACAATGTAATTAGCATAATCAGCATACCATGGAGCGTTACGCGAAGCATTTATGACAGCTAATTGTTCATCAGGAAAGCTATCATCAATAGGTAGTGGGTCATCAAGAACATTTTATAACCTAGACAAGTTGTCTGCTACGGGGTTATCAGCACCCTTTCTATCAACAATATGCAAGTCAAATTCTTGTAGCAAGAGAACCCATCTAATAAGTCTAGGTTTAGCATCTTTCTTTTCCATAAGATATTTAATAGCAGCATGATCAGTGTGAACAGTTACTTTGGAATCAACAATATAAGGTCTGAACTTATCACAAGCAAACACAACGGCTAAAAATTCCTTTTCAGTGGTAGCATACTTTCTTTGAGCACTGTCTAGAGTTTTACTAGCATAATGGATAACATTTAATTTCTTATCAACTCTTTGTCCTAGAACAGCACCAACGGCATAATCACTAGCATCACACATTATTTCAAAGGGTAGGTTCCAATCAGGTGGTTGAACAACAGGTGCGGTAATCAAGGCATTCTTAAGAATTTCAAACGCTTCTACACAATCATCATCAAAAACGAATGGAACATCTTTTTGCAAAAGATTGGTAAGAGGCCTAGAAATCTTAGAGAAGTCTTTAATAAACCTCCTATAGAAACCAGCATGACCTAGGAAACTTCTTATACCTCTAATATCCGTGGGACACGGCATTTTTTCAATAGCATAACCTTTAGCTTTATCCACCTCAATACCTCTTTCGGAGATTTTATGCCCCAACACAATACCTTCATTAACCATAAAGTGGCAATTTTCCCAATTCAAGACAAGATTAGTTTCTTCACATCTCTGCAAAACTCGATCAAGGTTGCTCAAGCAATCATCAAAAGAAGTTCCGTAAACGGAAAAATCATCCATGAAAACCTCAAGAATCTTTTCACAAAAGTCAGAGAATATAGCCATCATACATCTTTGAAAGGTAGCTGGTGCATTGCATAAACCAAAAGGCATACATCTATAAGCAAAGGTACCGAAAGGGCAAGTAAAAGTGGTCTTTTCTTGATCCTCTTTTGACACAGGTATTTGAGAGAAACCAGAATAACCATCTAGAAAGCAAAAATGTGTATGTTTGGATAGTCTTTCTAGCATTTGATCAATAAAAGGTAGAGGGTAATGATCTTTCCTAGTAGCTTTATTCAATTTCCTAAAATCAATTACCATTATATATCCTGTAACAATTCTTTGCGGGATCAATTCATTTTTATCATTAGGAACAATGGTAATACCTCCCTTCTTAGGGACACAATGAACGGGACTAACCCATCTACTATCAGCAACAGGATAAATTATACCTGCCTCCACAAGCTTTAGTATTTCATTTCCTACCACTTCTTTCATCTTAGGATTCAACTGTCGTTGGTGATCAACAACTGGTTTAGCATCAGGCTCCATATTAATTTTATGCTGACATAGAGTGGGACTAATGCCCTTAAGATCATCAAGAGTATATCCAATAGCATCACGGTGCTTCCTCAAAGTTTTCAATAATCTCTTTTCTTCATGCTCTGAAAGGTTAGCACTAATAATAACAGGATATACCTCCTTCTCATCAAGATAAGCATATTTTAGAGTATCAGGTAATTGTTTAAGCTCAAACACGGGATCACCCTTGGGTGGAGGAGGATCCCCAAGTATTTCAACAGGCAGGTTGTGTTTCAAAATAGGTTGCTGATCAAAGAAAATCTTATCTATTTCATTCCTTTCATTCATATGCATAGCATTTTCATGGTCGAGCAAACATTGTTCTAAGGGATCAATAGGAGGCACAACAATAGAAGCAAGACCAATAATTTCATCTTTACTAGGCAATTCTTTGTTATGGGGTTGTCTACGAAATTTAGAGAAATTGAACTCATGAGACACATCCCCAAAACTTACAGTAACATTTTCTTTCTCACAATCTATCCTAGCATTAACAGTATTCAAGAAGGGTCTACCAAATATGATGGGACAAAAATCATCTTGTGGGGAACCAAGAACAAGAAAATCAGTAGGATACTTTATTTTCCCACACAAGACTTCAACATCTCTAACAATCCTAATTGGTGCAATAGTATCTCTATTAGCAAGCTTAATAGTCACATCAATTTCCTCTAATTCAGCTGGTGCAATATCATGCATAATTTCTTGGTATAAGGAAAAGGGAATTGCACTCACACTAGCACCCATATCACATAAGCCATGATAACAATGATCTCCTATTTTAACAGAAACAACAGGCACGCCAACAATAGGTCTAAGTTTACCTTTAGTATCAGGTCTAGCAATTCTAGCAGCTTCATCACAGAAATGAATAACATGCCCATCAATATTATCAACCAAGAGATCTTTAACCATAGCAATACTAGGCTCAATTTTAATTTGCTCAGGAGGCGTAGGTGTTCTAGTACAACTCTTACGAACCACAGTTGAAGCTTTAGCATGTTCCTTTATTCTAACAGGGAAGGGTGGTTTCTCAATAAAAGCAGTAGGAATAACAGGATCAGCATTATAAATAGTAGTTTCCTCTTCAACTTTAATAGGTTCAACTACTTTCACTTCAATGGGAGGATGATATTTAAACCACTTCTCCTTAGGGAGATCAACATGAGTACCAAAAGATTCACAGAAAGAAGCTACTATCTCAGAGTCAAGTCCATATTTAATGCTAAATTCACGAAAAGCATCGGTGTCTATAAAGGATTTAACACAATCGAACTTGAGGTTTATACCTGACTCCTTACCTTCGTCGAGTTCCCAATCTTCAGAGTTGCGTTTAATTCTTTCCAATAGGTCCCATTTGAATTCAATATCTTTCTTCATAAAGGAACCAGCACAAGAAGTATCGAGCATGGACCGATCATTATTTGAAAGCCGAGCATAAAAATTCTGAATAATAATTTCTCTCGGGAGCTCATGATTGGGGCATGAATAAAACATTGACTTAAGCCTCCCCCAAGCTTGAGCGATACTTTCTCCTTCATGAGGCCAAAAATTATAAATATAATTCCGATCACGATGAACCAGATGCATAGGATAAAACTTCTGATGAAATTCCAATTTCAATCGGATGTAGTTCCATGATCCAATATCATCACATAGCCTATACCATGTCAATGCCTTCTCCTTCAAAGATAAAGGAAAAACCTTCTTCTTGACATCATCCTCGGGCAAACCTGCAAGCTTAAATAATCCACAAACTTCATCCACATAGATTAGATGCAAATCAGGATGTAGTGTTCCATCTCCTGCATGAGGATTAGCTAGCAGTTTCTCTATCATACCCGAGGGAATCTCATAATAAATATTTTCAGTAGTTGCAGTAGGTTGAGGAGCATCTCTTTGTTCTTCCGGTCGAGGTGAAGATACCCCGAACAAGCCCCTCAAAGGATTATTTTCCATAGTAACAAGTGACAGTAAATTTCAGCACAGTATATAAATTTTTCCTTACCAAGTTCCACTCACCAGAGGCGCTTCACTCCACGGCAACGGCGCCAGAAAAGAGTCTTGATGACCCACAAGTATAGGGGATCTATCGTAGTCCTTTTGATAAGTAAGAGTGTCGAACCCAACGAGGAGCAGAAGGAAATGACAAGCGGTTTTCAGTAAGGTATTCTCTGCAAGCACTGAAATTATCGGTAACAGATAGTTTTGTGATAAGATAATTCGTAACGGATAGCAAGTAACAATTGTAACAAAGGTGCAACAAGGTGTCCCAATCCTTTTTGTAGCAAAGGACAAGCCTGGACAAACTCTTATATAAAGCAAAGCGCTCCGCGCCCTCGCAAGCATCCGCAACTACGAAAGAAGAATTAAGATAAATCTAACCATAGCATGAAACATGTGGATCCAAATCAGCCCCTTACGAAGCAACGCATAAACTAGGGTTTAAGCTTTTGTCACTCTAGCAACCCATCATCTACTTATTACTTCCCAATGCCTTCCTCTAGGCCCAAATAATGGTGAAGTGTCATGTAGTCGACGTTCACATAACACCACTAGAGGAGAGACAACATACATCTCATCAAAATATCGAACGAATACCAAATTCACATGATTACTTATAACAAGACTTATCCCATGTCCTCAGGAACAAACGTAATTACTTACAAAGCATATTCATGTTCATAATCAGAGGAGTATTAATTATCATTAAGGATCTGAACATATGATCTTCCACCAAGTAAACCAACTAGCATCAACTACAAGGAGTAATCAACACTACTAGCAACCCACAGGTACCAATCTGAGGTTTTGAGACAAAGATCGGATACAAGAGATGAACTAGGGTTTGGAGAGAAGATGGTGCTGGTGAAGATGTTGATGGAGGTTGACCCCCTCTCGATGAGAGGATCGTTGGTGATGACGATGGCTTCGATTTCCCCCTCCGGGAGGGAAGTTTCCCTGGCAGAACAGCTCCGTCGGAGCCCTAGATTGGTTCTGTCCAAGTTCCGCCTTGAGACGGCGGCGCTTCGTCCCGAAAGCTCCCTTCTGATTTTTTCTAGGTCAAAACCCTCCATATAGTAGAAGATGGGCACCGGAGGCCTGCCAGGTGGGCCACAAGCCACAGGGGCGCGCCCAGGGGGGTAGGGCGCGCCCCCTGGCTTGTGACTGCCTGGTGGGTCCCCTGATGTATTTCTTTCGCCCTATATTTTTTATATATTCCAAAATAATTCTCCGTAGATTTTCAGGACTTTTGGAGTTGTGCAGAATAGGTATCTCAGAATTGCTCCTTTTCCAGTCCAGAATTCCAGCTGCCAGCATTCTCCCTCTTCATGTAAACCTTGTAAAATAAGAGAGAAAAGGCATAAGTATTGTACCATATCGTGTAATAACAGCCCATAATGCAATAAATATCGATATAAAAGCATGATGCAAAATGGACGTATCAGTTGGGGACACCGAAGCGACTCACGAGGCCCCGGATGAACTTGACTGCTGAGCCGGCGGGGATGGTGCGCATGGGCTCCACCTCCGCCCACTTCGTGAACTTGTAGATGGTGACGTAGAGGTAGCAATAGCCTCCGGCCGCTCGAGGGAAAGGGCCCAGTATGTCTAGCCCCCAGACCGTGAACGGCCAGGAGAGCGGGATGGTCTGGAGACCTTGCGCGGGTTGATGAATCTGCTTGGCGTGGAACTGACAGGCTTCGCAAGATCGGACTAGCTCGGTGGCGTCGTTGAGTGCCGTGGGCCAGTAGAAGCCGCTGCGGAATGCCTTCCCCACCAAGATGCGAGACGAGGAATGGTGCCCGCAGTCGCCACTGTGAATGTCGGCCAGAAGTTCACGCCCCTGCTCTTCGGATATGCACCGCAGCAAGACGTCGTTTGGGCGCCTGCGGTACAGCTCGCCGTCCTTCAGGCAGTAGGCTATGGCCTGGCGGACCACGCGCTCCGCATCCTCCTCCTTCTCCGGCAGGGTGCCGCCGGGCAGGTATGCCTTGAACTCCTCCGTCCAGTCGCCAGCCTGGGGTTCCAGCGCTAGGAGCAATCATGCCCCCAAGGCCGGTCCGCATGCCGGGGCGCCCGAGGGCGGGGCTGGCGGCAGTTCCTCCTTCGGTGGCGCCAGGCCTACGGTTGGTGGGGACACGGATGGTTTGAAGAACCTTTCCTCGAAGACGCAAGGCTCCTGAGGCTCGCGGCGCGATGCCTTCTTGGCGATGTCATCCGCCTCCTTGTTCGTGTCGCGCAGGAGGTGCTGCAATTCCAAGCCCTGAAAGCGCTTTTCAATTTTGCATACCTCCTCCAAGTACGCCTCCATGTGCTCGTCCTTCGGTTTGTACTCCTTGTTGGAGAAGTTGACGAGGAGCCAGGAGTTGCCCTTGACGGTGAGGCACTTGACCCCCATGGTCGCGGCGGCCTTTAGGCCCTCGATCAAGCCCTCATACTCCGCGATGTTGTTGGAGACCTTCACGCCGTGCTGGAAGCAGAGCTGCATGGCGTAGTAGAGCTTGTCCTGGGTCGGCGAGATGAGTACGACCCCAGCCCCTGCGCCCTGTCGGGCGAAGGCGCCGTCGAAGTGCATGACCCACCCATCCGGCGCCTCATCGCCCGGCGCGAGGGACTGGCTCTCATCCAGCCCCCGGTCGGGGGCATCCGTCCATTCCACCACGAAGTCGGCGAGGGTCGCGCCCTTGATGACCCTAGTCGTGCTGAACTCCAGATGGAAGGCCTGTAGCTCGATGTTCCACTCCGCAACCCTTCCGGCGGCATTGGGGTTGCGTAGCACTTTCTCAAGTGGGTACGCAGAGACGACCTTGATGGGATGGCCTTGGAAGTAATGGCGTAGCTTCCTTGAGGCAACAAGGAGCGCGAGCAAGAGCTTCTGCTGCATAGGGTAACGCGAGCGCGCATCCCGTAACACGGTGCTGACATAGTACACCGGGTGCTCGACAAGGCGTGGAGGGTCAGCACCGCCCTGCTCCTCAGGGGGCGTGCATGACTCTGACGCCTCATGAGCTGTTGAGGCAACAAGGGCCTTAGGAGCGCCATCCTGAGGTGGCGAATGCGGTGCGGCCCCTTGCGGACCGCCTTTCTTCGTGAGTGCGCCGGCACGCTCCTCCCGGATCGCCACGAGCGCCACGCTGGTCGAGTGGGCAGTTGCTGCTAGGTAGAGCACCAAAGGCTCGTGAAAGCGCGGCGCCCCCATGACGGGAGGGTCCGTGAGGTACTGCTTGATCTCTTGGAAGGCCGCCACAGCTTCTGGGGTCCACTCGAAAGGGCCCTTCCTCTTCATGAGCTTGAAGAAGGGGAGGGCTCGCTCATCGAGCCTGGAGATGAAGTGCCCCAAGGCGGTCACACAGCCCGTCAGCTTTTGTATTTCCTTGAGGGTCTGAGGCGGACTCATCTTCTCAATTGCCTTCATCTTTTCCGGGTTCGCCTCGATCCCTCGGTGCGACACCAGGAAACCGAGCAGCTTGCCGGAGGGAACCCCGAAGACACACTTCTCCGGGTTGAGACTCAGGTTCACCCGACGTAGATTGGCGAACGTCTCTTCCAGGTCTTCGATCAAGGTCTTCGTCTCCCGTGATTTGACCACGATGTCGTCGACGTACGCCTCGGCATTCCTCCCGAGCTGTTGCCCCAGGGCGATGTGCATCAACCGCTGGAAGGTTGCCCTTGTGTTGCGCAGCCCGAAGGGCCTGCATGTGTAGCAATACACACCGCATAGGGATAGGAACGTCGTCTTCTCGATGTCTTCCAGTGCCATCTTGATTTGATGGTATCCTGAGAAAGCATCCAAGAAGCACAACAGATCGCACTCAGCGGTGGAGTCCACGATCTGGTCGATGCGCGGGAGCGGGAAGGGGTCCCGCGGACAGGCCTTGTTGAGACTCGTGAAGTCGACGCACATGCGCTCCTTCCCACCCTTCTTGGGGACAACCACGAGGTTGGCCAGCCAGTTAGGGTACCGCACTTCCCGAATAACGCCGGCTTCATGTAGCTTGCGAACCTCTTGGACGATGAAGGTCTGCTTTTCTTGTGCCTGCCGCCGTGCCTTCTGCTTTACCGGGCATGCGTGAGGGCACACCATCAGGTGGTGCTCGATCACATCCCTCGGGACGCCCACAAGGTCAGTCGGCTCCCACGCGAACACGTCCTTATTCGCGCGGAGGAAGTCGACCAATGCCTTCTCTTGCTCCGGGGAAGGCCTGTGCCGATGGTGAAGGTGGGGCCTGAGCTTCCGCCGTTAACAAACACCTGCTTCGTCTCAGCTCGGTCCTGAGAGAACAGATGTTTCTTCTTCGTGGGCGGGGCCTCCAGAGCCCGCACCACTCCCTCGGCATCTGGGCTCAGGGCCGCTGCGGCCTCAGGAGCGGAGGTGTCGCCCTTGTCGTCGAGGCGTGGAGCCGCCCCAGCCTCCGGAGCCTGGGCAGCATCCCCGGTGCCTGAGTGTGTGGCCGCCGCCGCTTTGTAGGCCAGCCTGAGGGCCTGAACCGCATCCCTGGTGTCCCCGGCCACTGAGATTATGCCGCTGCTCCCCGGCATCTTGATGATGTTGTAGCCTGGGTGCGTCGCCTCCATGAACTTGGCGAGGGTCGGGTTCCCCAGGATGGCGTTGTATGGGAGGCCGATGTGGGCCACGTCGAAGTCAATCATCTCTGTGCGGTAGTTGTCACGAGTGCCGAAAGTGACCAGGAGGCGCACCTGCCCCAAAGGAGTTGTGGAGCCTCGGGCCACCCCCGAGAAGGGCCTGGTGGGCGCAAGCTGGTCATAGGGCACCTGCAGCGTGTCGAAGGTTTCCACTGAGAGGACGTTGAGGCCGGCGCCGCCGTCGATGAGTGTCTTGGTAACTGCGACGTTGCTGATGGTGGGGGTGCACAGCATGGGGATCGCACCGGTGGCCACCGCGGCCCTAGGGTGGTCCTCGAAGTCGAAGATGATGTCGTTCGCCGGCCTCGCCTTACCCCGTGGGGCCTCAGGTCGCGGCTGAGCTGCGCCCACTTGGCGAAGGAGCTGTTTGACGTGGCGGCCAGACACGGGTGCCTGCGACCCACCGAGGATGCAAGCGACCGTGCAAACCCTAGGGGCAACGAGATGTGCAATGAGACGACCACAAGACCTTCTCCATGCTCTGAGCAGTGCGGCCTGTGCACTCGCCGGCCCGGTGCGAGCGTGGGGGTCGGCGCTATGGCGGAAGCAGGTGTCGGGGAAGCAGTGCGGCCGCCACGCTGCCCGGGGTGAGACAACAAGTTTTGCTGCCCTTGAGCAGCTCGACCGGTGGCAGCATCGGTTGCCGGAAGGTTGGAGCGGCGCGGGGCGTCACGGCCCATGGGCGCCACCTGGGAGACACGAGCGGCCGGGCACCCGGCGCGAACCCGGCGAGCATCAGCCATGGGAGCGACGAAGTTGAAACAGGGTTGAACCGGAGAAGGATTTTGACACGCTCCTACCTGGCGCGCCAAATGTCGGATTCAGGGCTCCGCAAAACCCAACAAGGTTCGAACACGGGGGCGTGTGCGAAGATCTCAACCGGCCCAAGGTATCAACTCGTCACCCTACGGCCTAGCTATGTCGAGTACGTTCTTGCGAGGAAGAATATGGACACAATGGTTCACCCAGGTTCGGGCCACCTTGCGGCGTAAAACCCTACTCCTGCTTTGTGGTGGATTGACCTCTCGAGGAGGCTGAGGATGAACTAGTACAGTGGTTGGGAGGCCTCGCGAGGGCTCTTGGTGGTGATGAACTCGACTTGGCTCAGCCTTGTCCTCCCCTCTCTACGGTGAGAGCTCATTCCTATTTATAGGGGCCCCAGTCCTCTTCCCGCAGCGCACCGGCGGGAAGGGATCCCTCAACGGCCAAATTTGAGAGGGGACAGGAAGTACATCCTATCCTGATGAAAGTTAGTCTTCGCCTGCAAAGCTTCTGGGCGTGATGCAGCGGTGGGCTCGGCGATAACATCCGTCCTGCTGAGCTCGTGGTCTTGGTCCTCTTGCACCGGGAAGGAAACCTTTGGGGGGCTCCTTGGGAACCCGCGTACGTCTCTGCCTTCTTTGCACTAAAGAGGAAACTGTCCTCCCTCTGCGCCGGCTGGCGCCCGCCTGTCTTGGTCGTCAGAACCCATGTCACCCCGGCCTCACGAGGCCGGGTACTCACATAGGAATCTCCGCTCCTCGGGAGGTTGCCTGAAGGGGTGCCGCTCCTCTGGAGGCCTTGGCGTTGTCCTCCTCGCGAGGCGGGGGCTCTTGCGAGGGCCTTGACTTGGGGGTTCGTTGCAGGGCCGTACCGGGCCCTCGTGGTGGGCCATGCCCTGGGCCGCAGGCAGGCAGGTCTGGGTACCCCCGGTCCCAGAACGCCAACATAAGTGGAATAGAATATGGTGGTAGGTATCAAAGGGGTAAAAAGTGGAGAAGATAGTCTCGCATCAACTAGGCGTACCAACGAGCTATGGAGATGCTCATCGATAGATATCAATGCGAGGAGTAGGGATTGCCATGCAAATGATGCACTAGAGCTAGAAGTGTATGAAAGCTCAACTGAAGCTAAGTGGGGTGTGCATCAAACTTGCTTGCTCATGAAGACCTCGGGCATTTGAGGAAGCCTGTCATAGGAATATACAAGCCAAGTTTATTATATGAAAAGGTAATTCCCACTAGCATATGGAAGTGTCAACATAGGAGACTCTCTATATGAAGAACATGGTACCACTCTGAGGCACAAGTGTGGTAAAGGATAGTAGCAAAGTCCCTTCTCTCTTTTCTCTCATTTTATTTTTTTTATTAATTTTTTTATGGTGGGCTTTTCTCTTTTTTTGCCTCCGCCATTTTCTCTTTTTTTATATGGTGGGCTCATTTGGCCTCCCCCATTTTTATTTCATTTTTCGTCCGGTGTCTCATCCCGACTTGTGGGGGAATCATAGTCTCCATCATCCTTTCCTCACTGGGACAATGCTCTAATAATGATGATCATCAAACTTTTATTTACTTACAACTCAACATGAAGAACTGATAGGAAGATATGACTCTGTATGAATGCCTCTGGAAGAGTACCAGGATGTGCAATGATCTAGCATGACACGTATCAAAAATATGAAGAACGGTGGCTTTGCCACAAATACTATCTCAGCTCTATACGATCATGCAAAGCATTATGATGATGAACGAACTAGTCATATGAAGTGATGATGGAATTTGCATGGCAATATATCTCTGAATGGCTATGGAAATGCCATAATAGGTAGGTATGGTGGCTGTTTTGAGGAAGATATAATGAGGCTTATGTGCAATAGAGCGTATCATGTCACGGGGTTTGGATGCACCGGCGAATATTTGCATCGATCCTCGAGGTGAGAATGGGCTATGCACGGTACCGAAGAGGCTAGCAAATATGAGAAGGTGAAGATGTGTATGTCCATGGTGTCACATTAGTAATAAAGAACTCACATACTTATTGCAAAGTTTTATTAGTTTTATCACAAATCAAAGTACTCCTCGCATGCCCCGAAGGAGGAGGTTGGTAGGAGTTAACCATCGCACGCCCCCAACTCAAAACAACACTAGGATTTCAACGAGGAATATAAATGCTCACAAATCATCACCATGCCTCTTTAATTTTTAGATGGATAACAAGTTAAGACCTCTTAATCTCGACACTTCTATGAATCAACAATTTTGGACTCACACCTTTTTCATATTGCCACATCAATGTCATTAACCCACAACTTCTCTATATGTGCTACACGATGGTTTTGATTATCATTCATTGAATACCTAATATTCTTGGACTAGTCTTATGACCCATGCAAATTACCATCATTATTACTCAGTTCTCAAACAAATATAAGTGAAGAACGAGAGCATAATATTTCTATAAAATCTACACGCCACCGTGCTCAAAAAGATATAAGTGAAGTATTAGAGCAACTGCCTAGCTCAAAAGATATAAGTGAAGCACATAGAGTATTCTAGCAAATTATCATGAAGGTGTGTCTCTCTCAAATAGGTGTGTCCAGCAAATGATGATTGTGAAAAACTGAAAGTAAAAGCAAACAAAATCAAACGACGCTCCAAGCAAAACACATATCATGTGATGAATAAAAATATAGCTCCAAGTGACATACCGATGGATTGAGACGAAAGAGGGGATGCCTTCCGGGGCATCCCCAAGCTTAGATGCTTGAGTATCCTTAGAATTGTACTTGGGGTGCCTTGGGCATCCCCAAGCTTGGGCTCTTGCTACTCCTTATTCCGTAGTCCATCATGCTCACACCCAAAACTTGAAAACTTCAATCACACAAAACTCAACAAAACTTTGTGAGATCTGTTAGTATAAGAAACATATTGCATACTTGAGGTACTGTGATAAATTGATTCAAATTCATTTTTGCATAATAGGTACTGTATTCTAACTTCCCCATGGCTTACATCCCCCTGATATAGTCCATGGCATAATCAAAACAAGCAAACTATGCTAGCAAAACAGAATCTGTTTAAAACAGAACAGTCTGTAGAAATCTGTAAAGAGCCCAAACTTCTGTAACTCTATTTTTTTTGAAAAATTAGGACAAAGTAAAGAATTTGTATGGCAATATTTTGTTAAAATTTAAGATCATTATGGCGCTCCAGTAAAAAATGAAAATTCCAGCACTGGAGTCAAAGTTTCTGTTTCAGATTCAGCACCGTTTCTACTCATCTTGTGAGTCATCCCAAAGGCTTTACTTGGCACAAACACTAATTAAAACATAAAAACACAATCATTACAGAGGCAAAAATCATTTTATCACACAAAAACAGAAATTAAAAACAAAAATAAAGATACATATTGGGTTGCCTCCCAACAAGCGCTATTGTTTTATGCCCCTAGCTAGGCATAATGCATAGTTTCAAGTGTTGGACCCCTTCATGTCCTTCAAAATTAGCTCTTCCAAAATCTTACTAAATGAGTCACCCTTCTCAAAGCTAGTGGAAAAGCCCAATTGTTCAAAGGAATTTATAAAATCATCACTAACATCATTTTCATCATAACGATCCTCATAAAGAGCATGGACTTCATCACTAATAGGTTCTCTAATAATATTTCCATGCCAATCATTACTAAATCCTTCATTAATTCCCTTAGCAATCCATTCAAATTTACCACAATGTGTGGAGAAATAGGATTGTGTCAATTCTTCGGGAAGGACATTTATTCTCATATTCTCATCAAATCTTTGATAATCATTAGATTCCATCCTACGCAATGTATCTCTATTATGAAGGATTACTTCTATAGGAGGATGTTCAGATTTTATTCCATAGAAAGAAAAAATATCCTTAGCTTCATGCACAATATAATCAAATTCATGCATAAGGATGTTGGTGGAAATTTTCTTAATCTCAGGATTGTCTATGCTAGGAAGTCCCAAAAATATCTTTTGTAGCATAGGATGGAGGTGCACAAAATTTCTTTCCAGTTTCAATATAAGCATAGTAATAGCATCTTCATAACAATTTGTTTCATCAAGTATATATCCTTTAATAAGCGGGGAAACTATTGAATGCTCAAAAAATTCTTGAATAGCATGTTTTCGAATGATGTTCCCACTACCCACGTGATAAATTTTAGAATTTAGTACAGTGTGAGTGTTGGTAATGAGGACTTGACTTTTAGGAGGATCATGAGTAAAATCAATAAACTTTTGTCTTTCTTCATCCAAGTCACTAGCACTACCTTCACTAGCACTTTCAATGATAACTTTCTCGAATTCAGACATGATAGCAAGACAAGCAAACTAGAAGCGAACTAGTAACTAGCAAAGGTAAATATTTTTGTATTTTTGATTTTTATGAGACAAACTAAATATAATAGAAAATAAAAAGAAGAACAAGTGAATGAAATTTTGTGCGAACTTACTTGATAATTGGTGATGGTATTCCCCGGCAACGGCGCCAGAAATCCTTCCTGATACTCGTGATCTGCGTTGGGTTTTCCATGAAGAGGAACGGGTAATCGCAGCACAAAGTGTGTAAGTATTTCCCTCAGTTATGAAACCAAGGTTTATCGAACCAATAGGAATACTAATCCTCAACCGTCTTCAGCGGCTGCACACAAAAGAACAAACAACTTGGACCCAACGCCGGCAAGAGGGTTGTCAATCCCCTTGATCTCGTTATTTGCAAGCAAGTGAGTTGTGTAGATAATAGTAAAGTGCAAATAAAATAAAAGGTAATAAATAATAGCAAGGTAATGATAGCGTTTGTGAATGTATAAGTGAATAGACCCGGGGGCCGTAGAGTTCTCTAGTGGCATCTCTCGTAAGCAAAGCATACGGTGGTGAAACAAATTACTGTTGGGCAATTGATACAAAGGGAATAATTATGCGATGTTCACGGCAATGATCATGTGTATATAGGCATCACGTCCATAAGCAAATAGACCGAATCCTGCCTGCACCTACTACTATTACTCCACTTCAAGAGCGCTTCTATGCTTACCTCTCTACGTATTAAGTTCATGACAAACGGAGTAATGCTTGGAGAACGATGACATGATGTAGACAAAGTAAACTCAACTAATATGAATAAACCCCATCGTTTTATCCTTAGTAGCAACAACACAAAGACACAACTTTTCCCCTTCTGTCACTGGGATATAGAAACTCGTCAGGTTGAAGCTACTACAACGCACCACTCCCACCGAAGAAATATAAATCTAGTTGGCCAAACTATCTCAATAGATCGGAGAGCATTACGAAGCTATGATGATCATGCAAATAAGAATCATAGTAAACAGGTTTGACTCAAATACTTTTCATGAATAATATGAACATAAACTCACAATTCATCGGATCCCAACAAACACACCATACAAAGGGATTACATCGGATAGATCAAGGCAAAGATGTGATGAACATTGTATTGAAGATCAAGAGAGAGAGAGAGAGATTGCCATCTAGGTACTACCTACGGACCCGTAGGTCTGCGGTGAACTACTCACACATCATGGTGAGGGCAGCACGGTTGATGAAGAGGCCCTCCGTGATCGATCTCCCCTCCGGCAGGGTGCCGAAACGGAGGTGTAGATGGCCTCCCGTCAGAACAGAGGCTTGCGGCAGCGAAAAAAGTGTTTCGGGAGCGCTTATGATGTTTTTAGGGTAGATGTGAATTTATACGCCAGAGAACGACGTCGGGGGATGCCTCCAGGGGGCCACCACATATCTGCCCCCCCCCCTCGCTAGGGGGCGCGGCTGGATTTGTGGTGGGCCCCTGGTTCATCTCCTGGCCCTCCTTCGAAGCTTCTAGGTCTTGTATTGGTCCAAAAAATCACCAAAAAGTTTCGTGGCAATTGGACTCAGTTTGGTATTGTAACACTGAAAAGGCAAAAAACAAGTAGAAAACAAGAACTGGCACTGGGCACTGGGTCAATAGGTTAGTGCTCAAAAATATTATAAATTGGTAAATAAATACCCAAAAAGTATCCTAGAATGATAATATATCAGCATGGAACAATCAAAAACTATAGATACGTCGGAGACGTATCAAGGGGGTGCGGGAGGCGATGTTTGAGAAGTGAAATTTCAAAAGTCGGGTCCGTGAGAATATATATCCCCTAGCTGTCGGTGTCACTGATACTTGTGGTCTGCGTTGGGTTTTCCGTGAAGAGGAACGGGTAATTGCACAAAGCGGATAAGTATTTCCCTCAGTTATGAAACCAAGGTTTATCAAACCAATAGGAATATCAATCCTCAACTGTTTTCAGTGGCTACACACAAATGAACAAACGACTTGCACCCAACGCAGGCAAGATGGTTGTCAATCCCCTTGATCTCGTTATTTGCAAGCAATGGAGTTGTTTAGATAATTGTTGATAAATGCAAAATAAATAAAAAGTAAATGAACGCAGCGAGGTAATAATAGCGTTTGCAAATATATAAGTGAATAGACCCGAGGGCCATAGTGTTCCCTAACGGCATCTCTCATGTAGGGAGCATACAGTGGGTAACAAATTACTATTGGGCAATTGATAGAAAAGCGGATAGTTATGCGATTTTCACGGCAATGATCATGTGTATATAGGCATCACGTCCATAAGCAAATAGGCCGACTCCTTCCTGCACCTATTACTATTACTCCACTCATCGACCGCTATCCAACATGCATCTAGAGTATTAAGTAAAACAAAGTAATGCTTGGAGAACGATGACATGATGTAGACAAAGTGAACTCAAACAATATAAATGAACCCCATCGTTTTATCCTTAGTAGCAACAACACAAAGACGCATCTTGTCCCCTATTTTGTCACTGGGATATAGAAACTCGTCAGGTTGAACCTACCACAACGCACCACTCCCACCGATGAAAAATCAATCTACTTGGCCAAAGCACATCAATAGATCGGAGAGCATTACGAAGCTATAATGATCATGCACTTAAGAGATAATATAATTCAGAGGCATCTCAAATACTTTTCATAAATAATCTGAACAGAAACCCAGAATCATCGGATCCCAACAAACACACCGCACAATAGGATTACATTGGATAGATCAAAGCGAAGATGCGATGACCATTGTATTGAAGATCATAAGAGAGAGAGATTGCCATCTAGGAACTAGCTATGGACCCGTAGGTCTGTGGTGAACTACTCACACATCATCATGAGGGCAGCAAGGTTGATGAAGGGGCCCTCCATGATCGATCCCCCCTCCGGCAGGGTGCCGGAACGGAGCTCCAGATGGCATCGCGACGGAACAGAGACTTGCGGCGGCGGAAAAAAGGTTTTTGGATTGCCTCCATGGTTTTTAGGATATTAGAGAATTTATAGGCCGAAGAGGGACGTCGGAAGGCAGCCGAGGGGGCCACCACATATCAGGGCGCCCCCCCCCAGGGCACGCCCTGATGTGTGGTGGGCCCCTCGTGCACCTCCTGGCCTTCTTCCGAAGCTTCTAGGTCTTCATATAGTCCTGATAAAATCATCAAAAAGTTTTGTGGCAATTAGACTTCGTTTGGTACTGTAAACCTGAAAAGGCAAAAACATGCAGAAAGCAGCAACTGGCACTGGGTCAATAGGTTAGTGCTCAAAAATATTATAAATTGGTAAATAATGACCTAAAAAGTATCCTAGAATGATAATATATCAGCATGGAACAATCAAAAATTATAGATACGTTGGAGACGTATCAAGTATCCCCAACCTTAGTTCTTGCTCGTCCTCGAGTAGGTAAATGATAAAAACAGAATTTTTGATGTGACATGCTATTCACTATGTAATCTTATTCAGGTATGCTCATTGAGAAAAGATGAATCAACAAATATTAACATAGCCATAATGGAAATGTAAGAAACAAAATTGTTAATTCTTAAAAGTATACGATCCTTAAGAAATGTTTACCCCCCCCCCCCTTCATCTTATTGTATTAGCAAGGCATGGCTCCATCTTCACCACATTAATACAAATGTTAAGCACCACGGTGTCCAAGTCAGGCAATTGGATCGTACTTTTTCAATAAGCATCAACTTTTTATTCTTCACGCGATACATGAGCGTGAGCCATTGGACATAGCATTTAAGTGGAATAGAGTATGGTGGTAGATATCAAAGGGGTTGGAAGTGGAGAAGATAGTCTCACCTCAACTAGGCGTACCAACGGCCTATGGAGATGCCCATCGACAGATGTCAATGCAAGGAGTAGGGATTGCCATGCAAATGATGCACTAGAGCTATAAGTGTATGAAAGCTCAAATGAAGCTAAGTGGGGTGTGCATCGAACTTGCTTGCTCATGAAGACCTCGGGCATATGAAAGTGATATATTATGAGACTCTCTACATGAGGAACATGGTACCACTTTGAGGCACAAGTGTGGTAAAGGATAGTAGCAAAGTCCCTTCTCTCTCTTTTTTTCAATGGATGGTGGGATCATTTGGCCTCCCCCATCTTTATTTTCGTCCGGAGTCTCGTCTCGAATTACGGGAGAATCATTGTCTCCATCATTCTCCAGGATGTGCGATGATCTAGCGTGACATGTATCAAAAATATGATGAATGGTGGCTTTGCCACAAATACTATGTCAGCTCTATATGATCATGCAAAGCAATATGACGATGAACGAACTAGTCATGTGAAGTGACGATGGAATTTGCATGGCAATATATCTCAGAAAGGCTATGGAAATTCCATAATAGGTAGGTATGGTGGACGTTTTGAGGAAGATATAATAAGGCTTATGTGCAACAGAGCGTATCATGTCATGGGGTTTGGATGCATCGGCGAAAGTTGCACCGATCCTCGAGGTAAGAACGGGCTATGCACAGTACCGAAGAGTCTAGCAAATTATGAAAAGGTGAGATTGCGTATGTCCATGGTTTCACATTAGTCATAAAGAACTCACATACTTATTGCAAAGTTTTATTAGTTTATCATAAATCAAATTACTACTCGCATGCCCCGAGGGAAGAGGTTGGTAGGAGTTAACCATCGCGCGCTTCCGACCCAAAACAACACTTGGATTTCAACGAGGAATAGAAATGCTCACCCATCATCACCATGCCTCTTTAATTTTTAGATGAAGAAAAAGGTCAACCCCTCTTAATATCGACACTTCTACGGTTTAACAATTATGAACTCACACCTATTTCATATTACAACATCAATATCACTGACCCACAATTTCTCTATATGTCTATCGGTGTTCTCGGATCGGGGGTACCCAGACCTGCCTGCCTGCGGCCCAGCGCGTGGCCCACATCGACGGCCCAGTACGACCTGGCGACGAACCCCTCAAGACAAGATCCTCGCGAGGGCCCCGACCTTGCGAGGAGAACGACGCCAAGACCTCCAGGGGGGCGGCCTCCCCAGGTTGCCTCCCGAGGAGCGGAGATTCCTATGCAGGTGCCTAGCCTCCGGAGGCAGCGATGACGTGAGCCATGACGACCAATGCCAGCGGGTGCCAGCAGGCGCAGGGGGGATAGTTTCCCCTTTGGTGCTAAGGAGGCAAGGACGTACGCGGGTTCCCGAGGGACCCCCCCCCCCCCCAAAGGTTTCCCTTCCGGTGCAACAAGACCAAGACCACGAGGTCGGCAGGACGGATGTCGTCGCCGAGCCCACATCTGCGTCACGACAGGTGCATTGCAGGCGAAGACCACCTTTAGTCAGGATAAGTTGTACCTCATGTCCCCTTTCGAATTTGGCCGTTGTGGGATCCCTTCCCGCCTGTGCGATAAGGGTAGAGGACCGAGGCCATTATGAGTAGGGACCTGCACCCGCCATAGAAGGGGGGATCCACCCAGACCGCAGAGCCCTCGCGAGGTTGCTCAACCACTGTACTAGTTCATCCACAAACCTCTTCGGGAGGCCAATCCACCAAAGCAGGAGTAGGGTTTTACACCGCAAGGTGGCCCGAACCGAGATCCGCCGGTTTTGACATCCTAATCTCACAGCTCAGGACCCCCTACCCGAGATCCGCCGGTTTTGACACCGACACCCTCCACTTCAAGTACAACGGGGCAGCGACGCTCTTCAGCAAGGTCTTCGGCGAGGACGGTAGGTGCTTGAGGTGATGTACGGAGGGTAACGGCGACGATAGCGAGCACCTCTCCGCCGACAATGACCATCGTGGTGGCATTGTCCTCGGCGGTGAGCTTGCCCTTGGCGACGGGTGCGGTACCTCCAGCAGCAGCGATGCCTCCTCTGGGGAAAGCTCAAGCGACGACGACTACGACAAGTCGCCACGCCGGCGGGCCCGGACCAGGGGGCGGCGAGCCGCCACGGCGCCGTGCTCCTACCCCGGAGGCTGTCGAGCCGCCATGTCGCCACGCCACCGTAAAGGAGGAGGAGTACTCTGACTGAGCGGCGCCCTGGCCAGGCCTCAGGAGTGGCGGTCCTCAGGAGGCCATCCTTTGCTTTTGTTTCCTGCACAAAAAATCACG
Source organism: Elymus sibiricus (assembly GCA_039707655.1). Classification (NCBI taxonomy): domain Eukaryota; kingdom Viridiplantae; phylum Streptophyta; class Magnoliopsida; order Poales; family Poaceae; genus Elymus; species Elymus sibiricus. Next base: position 220,262,475 of record CM077663.1, read on the forward strand.
GAGGGCCCCGTGGGGGTGTAATGATCTGTGGTGCTCGCGCCCTTATGTTAGCATTTTTCTTCCTGCATCCCAGTTTTTACGTTGCCGCAAATTAGAATGTCACTGCCCGCTGTGGTAACTTATGGTTGGGATAACTTAGCTTGACTTGCCTGCGGTGGGGGGCGCATCCCTCCAGAGCTTTCTTCTTTAGCCATAGAGCCCCCGATCCCCCTTGCGAGGGTTCATAGCCGCCGGCGTGCCAGGCCACGACGCCTGACTAGGCCAGGAGGTAGGTGCTCCTGAGGCCGGGGTTTGGAGGTGATGTTGTGCATCAGCTCGCCTCGAGAGCGTTGTGATAGGATTAGGACGCCAAAATTTTGGCGAGGTGCGCGTGTAGCCTGGAGCCTGCACAACTTCAAACTTCATTCAAAAAGGCAGCAAATTTGGTTACAGAAGAGAGCAAACAATAGCCGCGTCCGGCTCCTAGTCTAGTCTTCGTCTTCCCCCCAGCGCGGAGCATGGGGCATCTACTGGGCGTTTGCATAGTCGTTGAATGACAGTGTCGTCCGCCAGCGCGGAGCATGGGGCTTCCACTTGGGCGTGGGTGGGAACCCCTCCGCGTCCTCGGGGGGCTCCGGGCGTATACAGCCCACTCATTATTACGTGAGAGTGTCACGGGTAGAACTTGCGGAGATGCTGGATGTTCCAGGCATTCTGGATGGGGACCCCGTCCTGGGTGTCCAGGCGCACGGCGCCAAGCCTGGAGACGCGGGCGACCCTGAACGGGCCCTCCCACATGGGCGAGAGCTTGTGCAAGCCCTCCCTGGAGAGGACCCGCCTGAGGACGAGGTCTCCGACTTCGAGGGTCCTGGAGCGGATGCTGAGGCAATGGTATCGCCGCAGCGCTTGCTGTTACCTCTCGCAAGCATCCGCAACTACAAAAGAAGAATTAAGATAAATCTAACCATAGCATGAAACATGTGGATCCAAATCAGCCCCTTACGAAGCAACACATAAACTAGGGTTTAAGCTTCTGTCACTCTAGCAACCCATCATCTACTTATTACTTCCCAATGCCTTCCTCTAGGCCCAAATAATGGTGAAGTGTCATGTAGTCGACGTTCACATAACACCACTAGAGGAGAGACAACATACATCTCATCAAAATATCGAACGAATACCAAATTCACATGATTACTTATAACAAGACTTATCCCATGTCCTCAGGAACAAACGTAATTACTCACAAAGCATATTCATGTTCATAATCAGAGGAGTATTAATTATCATTAAGGATCTAAACATATGATCTTCCACCAAGTAAACCAACTAGCATCAACTACAAGGAGTAATCAACACTACTAGCAACCCACACGTACCAATCTGAGGTTTTGAGACAAAGATCGGATACAAGAGATGAACTAGGGTTTGGAGAGGAGATGGTGATGGTGAAGATGTTGATGGAGGTTGACCCCCTCTCGATGAGAGGATCGTTGGTGATGACGATTGCTTCGATTTCCCCCTCCGGGAGGGAAGTTTTCCCGGCAGAACAGCTCCGCCAGAGCCCTAGATTGGTTCTTTCCAAGTTCCGCCTCGAGACGGCGGCGCTTCGTCCCGAAAGCTCCCTTCTGATTTTTTCCAGGTCAAAACCCTCCATATAGCAGAAGATGGGCACCGGAGGCCTGCCAGGTGGGCCACAAGCCACAGGGGCGCGCCTAGGGGGGTAGGGCGCGCCCCCTGGCTTGTGACTGCCTGGTGGGTCCCCTGATGTATTTCTTTCGTCCAATATTTTTTATATATTCCAAAACAATTCTCCTTAGATTTTCAGGACTTTTGGAGTTGTGCAGAATAGGTATCTCAGAATTGCTCCTTTTCCAGTCCAGAATTCCAGCTGCCGGCATTCTCCCTCTTCATGTAAACCTTGTAAAATAAGAGAGAAAAGGCATAAGTATTGTACCATAACGTGTAATAACAGCCCATAATGCAATAAATATCTATATAAAAGCATGATGCAAAATGGACATATCAACTCCCCCAAGCTTAGACCTCGCTTGTCCTCAAGCGAAAGCCGAAATCGGTAAATATGTCCACATGTTTAGAGATAGAGGTGTCGATAAAATAAAATACGGACATGAAGGCATCATGATTATCTTTAGAACAGCAACACATATTGACATATGATTTCCTATGCTAGAGTAACAATTCATTCACAAGGTAAAGTATGAATCAAGAACTCTGTTGGGAACCAACAAACTATGATCTCAGTCATTGAAGCAATTCCAATTTATCATAACGTAGGAAAGAGTCAATATAAGAGCTTGTAAAGCAAATCCACATACTCAATCATCTTTTAGTCTTTCATAATTGCTAACACTCACGCGGTACCTATGAGGTCAAAGCTTCAATCGGACACAGAGAAAGATAGGGGCTTATAGTATTGCCTCCCAACTATTTACCTCAAAGGTAATGTCAACAATAATAACTCATGATCACCCACATCCGAGTGGATATATGTGTCTAGATCATTCCCCAACACATGAAGCTTGCCAAGAGATAAAGACGAAATAAAGGAAGTGGTGAAAATCACCATGACTCTTGCATAAAGGTAAGTACTAGAAAATAAAAGTAGCAGATAGGCCCTTCGCAGAGGGAAGCAGAGGTTGTCATGTGCTTTTATAGTTGGATGCGCAATCCCTTAATGCAAAAGAACGTCACTTTATATTGCCCCTTGTGATAAAGAACTTTATTATGCAGTCTGTCGCTTTTATTTCTTCCATATCACAAGTTCGTATAAAGTTTATTTTCCTCACACTAATAGATCACACATATTTAGAGAGCAATTCTTATTGCTTGCACCGATGACAACTTACTTGAAGGATCTTACTCAATCCATAGGTAGGTTTGGTGGACTCTCATGGCAAAACTGGGTTAAAGGTGTTTGGATGCACAAGTAGTATCTCTACTTGGTGCGGAAGTTTTGGCTGATATGGGGTGGAAGCCAGCGACACATGTTGTAGGATCTAAAACAATATAACTTCTATTCGGAAATAAGCAAACATAACTAATTATGTTGTCTTCCTTGTCCAACATCAACTTCTTAACATATAATATTTTAATGAGTGCTCACAATCATAAAAGATGTCCAAGATAATATATTTATATGTGAACCTCTCTTTCTTTATTACTTCCTTTTAATTGCCACAATGACCAATCGCTATGTTTGTCAACTGACAACAAATTTCAATCGACATACTTTTTATATGTGAAGTCATCACTCCCCATAAGATCATCATATATACTCTTTGCTTTTATTCTATACTTCTTTCTATCTCTTTTTCTCAAGATCATAGCAAACAAGCAAAGCCCTCAACTCAAAACTACTCTTTATTATATAACTCACGGACTTGCTTACATAGGGGTAACATAAAGCAAAACTCAAAAACTAGATCACACAAAAACTTTATTCTACTAGATCAAGATATAACCAAAAGGATCGAACGAAGAAAACGAAGAAAGTAAAAGATGTGATGGTGATACGATACTGGGGCACCTCCCCCAAGCTTGGCACAAGCCAAGGGGAGTGCACATACCCATGTGTTTAGTTGTCTTGCTTCGGAGGTGGTGATGTTATATTCTTGGCGATGATGCCCCTCAGAATGTGATTCTCCTCCTCAAGCTTATTGTTTTGCTGTCTGAGATCCATTATTTCCTTGCGAAGTTTTCCAATGACGGTTAGAGCTCCCATAACCCATGGATGTCTCATTGCTGCAGGGGAAGAAGCAACACTCTTTTTCATATTTTCATAAGTAAGGAATTTAGCATTGGGAGGGATAACCGAATTCGGAATTGCTGAGCTTTGAAGTTCTTCCAACATAGCTCCAGGTTGTAGACGAGAGGTAACTTCTTGGTCTTCCTCCATCACATCTATCCTTTTCAAATCGGCCTCCATCTCTTCCTCCGTGGCCTGCCCGAAGTGGTTGGCTTCGCTGTAAACTCCAGGCCCAGGTGCCAGGTGAGAGGCACGGCTCTCCCCGACCGACTCTTGCGAAGACATCTTGCTCTAAATCTGCTGCAGAAACAGCTCAAAACGAAAACAGGAGGTATTGTCGTGATACGAAGGTCAAAACCTTCAGGAGATTATATAATGAATTTTTACCGACCCAAAGGAGTATACCACGAGAAAACGTAGTCCGGAGGGTGCACGGGGTGGCCACAAGCCATAGGGGCGCACCCAGGGGGGTAGGGCGCGCCCCACTGGCTTGTCGCCTCCTCGTGCACTTTTCGGACTGCCTTAAATTTTTCTAATTTTTTAAATATTCCAAAACGGATAAAAATTGCCATTGGAAAAGTTTTGGAGTCGGTTTGCTTACCGTAACACATACCTATTCCTTTTCGGAGTCTGAAACGTTCTGGTAGGTCTCCCTAATGTACTCCTCCAGAGTTACGGTATTGATAATATTGGTTTCAACATTTATGGTAGTACATGAGATATAATGTTTGATTCTTTGCCCGTTTACCACCTTCGGATTTGTGCCTTCGGCAGTGTTGATCTTGATGGCACCGGAACGATATACTTCCTCGATAACGTAAGGCCCTTCCCATATAGAGAGAAGTTTTCCTGCAAAAAATCTTAAACGAGAATTGTATAGCAAGACATGATCACCTACATTGAATTCACGCTTTTGTATCCTTCTATCATGCCATCTCTTAACCTTTTCTTTAAACAACTTGGCATTCTCATAGGCCTGGGTTCTCCATTCATTAAGTGAGCTAATGTCAAATAACCTCTTCTCACCAGCAAGTTTGAAATCATACTTGAGCTCTTTAATTGCCCAATAAGCTTTATGTTCTAGTTCTAGAGGTAAGTGACATGCTTTACCATAAACCATTTTATATGGAGACATACCCATAGGGTTTTTGTAAGCAGTTCTATAAGCCCATAATGCATCATCAAGTTTCTTAGACCAATTCTTTCTAGACCTATTGACAGTCTTCTGCAGGATCAATTTAATTTCTCTATTGCTCAATTCTACTTGACCGCTAGACTGAGGATGATAAGGAGATGCAATTCTATGATTAACATCATACTTAGCAAGCAATTTACGGAAATCACCATGAATAAAGTGTGAACCGCCATTAGTCATTAAATATCTAGGGACTCCAAATCTAGGGAAAATAACTTCTTTAAGCATTTTAATAGAAGTGTTATGATCAGCGCTACTAGTTGGAATAGCTTCTACCCACTTAGTAGCATAATCAACAGCAACTAGAATATGAGTATACCCATTAGATTGTGGAAAAGGTCCCATATAATCAAAACACCAAACATCAAATGGTTCAATAACAAGAGAGTAATTCATAGGCATTTCTTGACGTCTACTAATATTACCAACTCTTTGACATTCATCACAAGACAAGACAAACTTACGAGCATCCTTGAAGAGAGTAGCCCAATAAAAACCAGATTGTAATACCTTGTGTACAGTTCTATCTCCAGCGTGGTGTCCCCCATAGGCCTCGGAATGACACTTGTGAAGGACCTGTTCCTGTTCATGCTCAGGCACACGTCTAATAACACCATCTACTCCTTCTTTATAAAGGTGTGGATCATCCCAAAAGTAATGTCTTAAATCATAGAAGAACTTTTTCTTTTGTTGGTATGTGAAACTAGGTGGTATAAATTTAGCAACAATGTAATTAGCATAATCAGCATACCATGGAGCGTTACGCGAAGCATTTATGACAGCTAATTGTTCATCAGGAAAGCTATCATCAATAGGTAGTGGGTCATCAAGAACATTTTATAACCTAGACAAGTTGTCTGCTACGGGGTTATCAGCACCCTTTCTATCAACAATATGCAAGTCAAATTCTTGTAGCAAGAGAACCCATCTAATAAGTCTAGGTTTAGCATCTTTCTTTTCCATAAGATATTTAATAGCAGCATGATCAGTGTGAACAGTTACTTTGGAATCAACAATATAAGGTCTGAACTTATCACAAGCAAACACAACGGCTAAAAATTCCTTTTCAGTGGTAGCATACTTTCTTTGAGCACTGTCTAGAGTTTTACTAGCATAATGGATAACATTTAATTTCTTATCAACTCTTTGTCCTAGAACAGCACCAACGGCATAATCACTAGCATCACACATTATTTCAAAGGGTAGGTTCCAATCAGGTGGTTGAACAACAGGTGCGGTAATCAAGGCATTCTTAAGAATTTCAAACGCTTCTACACAATCATCATCAAAAACGAATGGAACATCTTTTTGCAAAAGATTGGTAAGAGGCCTAGAAATCTTAGAGAAGTCTTTAATAAACCTCCTATAGAAACCAGCATGACCTAGGAAACTTCTTATACCTCTGATATCCGTGGGACACGGCATTTTTTCAATAGCATCAACTTTAGCTTTATCCACCTCAATACCTCTTTCGGAGATTTTATGCCCCAAGACAATACCTTCATTAACCATAAAGTGGCACTTTTCCCAATTCAAGACAAGATTAGTTTCTTCACATCTCTGCAAAAATCGATCAAGGTTGCTCAAGCAATCATCAAAAGAAGTTCCGTAAACAGAAAAATCATCCATGAAAACCTCAAGAATCTTTTCACAAAAGTCAGAGAATATAGCCATCATACATCTTTGAAAGGTAGCAGGTGCATTGCCTAAACCAAAAGGCATACGTCTATAAGCAAAGGTACCGAAAGGGCAAGTAAAAGTGGTCTTTTCTTGATCCTCTTTTGACACAGGTATTTGAGAGAAACCAGAATAACCATCTAGAAAGCAAAAATGTGTATGTTTGGATAGTCTTTCTAGCATTTGATCAATAAAAGGTAGAGGGTAATGATCTTTCCTAGTAGCTTTATTCAATTTCCTAAAATCAATTACCATTCTATATCCTGTAACAATTCTTTGCGGGATCAATTCATTTTTATCATTAGGAACAACGGTAATACCTCCCTTCTTAGGGACACAATGAACGGGACTAACCCATCTACTATCAGCAACAGGATAAATTATACCTGCCTCCAGAAGCTTTAGTATTTCATTTCTTACCACTTCTTTCATCTTAGGATTCAACCGTCGTTGGTGATCAACAAGTGGTTTAGCATCAGGCTCCATATTAATTTTATGCTGACATAGAGTGGGACTAATGCCCTTAAGATCATCAAGAGTATATCCAATAGCAGCACGGTGATTCCTCAAAGTTTTCAATAATCTCTTTTCTTCATGCTCTGAAAGGTTATCACTAATAATAACAGGATATATCTCCTTCTCATCAAGATAAGCATATTTCAGAGTATCAGGTAATTGTTTAAGCTCAAACACGGGATCACCCTTGGGTGGAGGAGGATCCCCAAGTATTTCAACAGGCAGGTTGTGTTTCAAAATAGGTTGCTGATCAAAGAAAATATTATCTATTTCATTCCTTTCATTCATATGCATATCATTTTCATGGTCGAGCAAATATTGTTCTAAGGGATCAGTAGGAGGCACAGCAATAGAAGCAAGACCAATAATTTCATCTTTACTAGGCAATTCTTTGTCATGGGGTTGTCTACGAAATTTAGAGAAATTGAACTCATGAGACACATCCCCAAAACTTACAGTAACAGTTTATTTCTCACAATCAATCCTAGCATTAGCAGTATTCAAGAAGGGTCTACCAAATATGATGGGACAAAAATAATCTTGTGGGGAACCAAGAACAAGAAAATCAGTAGGATACTTTATTTTCCCACACAAGACTTCAACATCTCTAACAATCCCAATTGGTGCAATAGTATCTCCATTAGCAAGCTTAATGGTAACATCAATTTCTTCTAATTCAGCTGGTGCAATATCATTCATAATTTCTTGGTATAAGGTAAAGGAAATTGCACTCACACTAGCGCCCACATCACATAAGCCATGATAACAATGATCTCCTATTTTAACGGAAACAACAGGCATGCCAACAATAGGTCTATGTTTACTCTTAGTATCAGGTCTAGGAATTCTAGCAGCTTCATCACAGAAATGAATAACATGCCCATCAATATTATCAACCAAGAGATCTTTAACCATAGCAAAACTAAGTTCTACTTTAATTTGTTCAGGAGGCTTAGGTGTTCTAGTACAACTCTTACGAACCACAGTTGAAGCTTTAGCATGTTCCTTTATTCTAACAGGGAAGGGTGGTTTCTCAATATAAGCAGTAGGAATAACAGGATCATCATTATAAATAGTAGTTTCCTCTACAACTTTAATAGGTTCAACTACTTTCACTTCAATGGGAGGATGATATTTAAACCACTTCTCCTTAGGGAGATCAACATGAGTAGCAAAAGATTCACAGAAAGAAGCTACTATCTCATAGCGAAGTCCATATTTAGTGCTAAATTCACGAAAAGCATCGGTGTCTATAAAGGATTTAACACAATCGAACTTGAGGTTTATACCTGACTCCTTACCTTCGTCGAGTTCCCAATCTTCAGAGTTGCGTTTAATTCTTTCCAATAGGTCCCATTTGAATTCAATATGTTTCTTCATAAAGGAACCAGCACAAGAATTATCGAGCATGTACCTATCATTATTAGAAAGCCGAGTTTAAAAATTCTGAATAATAATTTCTCTCGGGAGCTCATGATTGGGGCATGAATATAACATTGACTTAAGCCTCCCCCAAGCTTGAGCGATACTTTCTCCTTCACGAGGCCAAAAATTATAAATATAATTCCGATCACGATGAACCAGATGCATAGGATAAAACTTCTGATGAAATTCCAATTTCAATCGGTTGTAGTTCCATGATCCAATATCATCACATAGCCTATACCATGTCAATGCCTTCTCCTTCAAAGATAAAGGAAAAACCTTCTTCTTGACATCATCCTCGGGCAAACCTGCAAGCTTAAATAATCCACAAACTTCATCCATATAGATTAGATGCAAATCAGGATGTAGTGTTCCGTCTCCTGCATAAGGATTAGCTAGCAGTTTCTCTATCATACCAGAGGGAATCTCATAATAAATATTTTCAGTAGGTGCAGTAGGTTGAGGAGCATCTCTTTGTGCTTCCGGTCGAGGTGAAGATACCCCGAACAAGCCCCTCAAAGGATTATTTTCCATAGTAACAAGTGACAGTAAATTTCAGCACAGTATATAAATTTTTCCTTACCAAGTTCCACTCACCAGAGGCGCTTCACTCCCCGGCAACGGCGCCAGAAAAGAGTCTTGATGACCCACAAGTATAGGGGATCTATCGTAGTCCTTTCGATAAGTAAGAGTGTTGAACCCAACGAGGAGCAGAAGGAAATGACAAGTGGTTTTCAGTAAGGTATTCTCTGCAAGCACTGAAATTATCGGTAACAGATAGTTTTGTGATAAGATAATTCGTAACGGATAGCAAGTAACAATTGTACCAAAGGTGCAGCAAGGTGTCCTAATCCTTTTTGTAGCATAGGACAAGCCTGGACAAACTCTTATATAAAGCAAAGCGCTCCCGAGGACACATGGGAATTTCTGTCAAGCTAGTTTTCATCATGCTCATATGATTCGCGTTCGTTACTTTGATAATTTGATATGTGGGTGGACCGGTGCTTGGGTGCTGTCCTTACTTGGACAAGCCTCCCACTTATGATTAACCCCTCTCGCAAGCATCCGCAACTACGAAAGAAGAATTAAGATAAATCTAACCATAGCATGAAACATGTGGATCCAAATCAGCCCCTTACGAAGCAACGCATAAACTAGGGTTTAAGCTTTTGTCACTCTAGCAACCCATCATCTACTTATTACTTCCCAATGCCTTCCTCTAGGCCCAAATAATGGTGAAGTGTCATGTATTCGACGTTCACATAACACCACTAGAGGAGAGACAACATACATCTCATCAAAATATCGAACGAATACCAAATTCACATGATTACTTATAACAAGACTTATCCCATGTCCTCAGGAACAAACGTAATTACTCACAAAGCATATTCATGTTCATAATCAGAGGAGTATTAATTCTCATTAAGGATCTAAACATATGATCTTCCACCAAGTAAACCAACTAGCATCAACTACAAGGAGTAATCAACACTACTAGCAACCCACATGTACCAATCTGAGGTTTTGAGACAAAGATCGGATACAAGAGATGAACTAGGGTTTGGAGAGGAGATGGTGCTGGTGAAGATGTTGATGGAGGTTGACCCCCTCTCGATGAGAGGATCGTTGGTGATGACGATGGCTTCGATTTCCCCCTCCGGGAGGGAAGTTTCCCCGACAGAACAGCTCCGCCGGAGCCCTAGATTGGTTCTGTCCAAGTTCCACCTCGAGACGGCGGCGCTTCATCCTGAAAGCTCCCTTCTGATTTTTTTCCAGGTCAAAACCCTCCATATAGCAGAAGATGGGCACCGGAGGCCTGCCAGGTGAGACACAAGCCACAGGGGCACGCCCAGGGGGTAGGGCACGCCCCCTGGCTTGTGACTGCCTGGTGGGTCCCCTGATGTATTTCTTTCGCCCAATATTTTTTATATTTTCCAAAATAATTCTCCGTAGATTTTTAGGACTTTTGGAGTTGTGCAGAATAGGTATCTCAGAATTGCTCCTTTTCCAGTCCAGAATTCCAGCTGCCGGCATTCTCCCTCTTCATGTAAACCTTGTAAAATAAGAGAGAAAAGGCATAAGTATTGTACCGTAACGTGTAATAACAACCCATAATGCAATAAATATCGATATAAAAGGATGATGCAAAATGGACGTATCAGCCACCAAGGAGGAACGATGATGATCGGCGAGATGATGGGGCTGGGGGCTTCCAGGAGCCTCGTGCAATCGCCTGCATCTTGGGCGGTGCTCAGGCCCCTGCCTCGAACCGCATCTTCAAGCAGTTCTCTCGTGAGGTGAATGCAGCCCTCCCGAAGCTCGAGGCTGCGCCCCCCCTCAAGTGGTCATAGGTCGCCATCACCTTCGACTCCAAGGATCACCTCAGGTGCTCGGCCACCGCAGGCGCGCTCCCCATGCTCTGCACGCCCACCATCAGCAACGTCCTAGTCACCAAGACCCTCATCGACGGCGGGGCTGGGCTCATTGTCCTATATGTTGAGACATTCGAGACGCTCCAGGTGCCCTATGATCAGCTCATGCCGACCAAGCCCTTCTCAGGAGTGACCGATGGCTCCACCACCCCCCTGGGGCAGGTGCGCCTCCCGGTCACCTTCGGCAAGCGCGATAACTACCACACTGAGCTCATCGACTTCGACGTCGCCCACATCCACCTCCCGTACAATGCCATCCTCAGGTATCCTGCACTCGCCAAGTTCATGGAGGCAACCCATCATGGCTACAACATCCTCAAGATGCCGGGGAGCGGTGGTGTCATCACGGTCGCCTGCGATGAAAAGGATGTAGTCTGCTCCCTCGAGCGTGCTTAGCAGGCTGCGGTGGCTGAAAACTCTGATGACGAGGGCAGCATCCTGCCTCCTGAGGACACACCCAAGAAGAAGAAGCAGCTCCTCCCCAAGAGCCGTCAGGGGACGGAGATCCCCAAGAGTGGCACCTCAGGCCCCGTGTCCATTGCGGGGGCGCCTCTTCCTCCCGCATAGGAAGGCGCGCCTGGCGCTTCCCTCGGGGCGGGCATGGGGGCTCCCACTTGGAGAGCTCCTGACCAGACCAGTGCGATGAGGGAGGCGCTCGGGCACCACTTGGAGGCGCGTTTCGATGCGCGCCCCCACAGGCAAGGAGCACGGCGCAAGGCGCCAGATTCACGAGAGTTCATCATCAATGCAATCAATGAGCTTCAGGAGGTGCTGGCCATGCGCGGCGGGCCTCGCCGCACACCACCCCATGTAGCTGCCACCCACGACGTGGGTGGCAGGCTGTGCATCCGCGTCAACATCCCGGGCCTCAAGAGGGCTGCATCTCAGGACCTCTTCTGGCCTTCGCGCGTCGGCCGTAGTGGGGTCTACCCCTTCAACTACGTCCGTATGCCCTTTGGCCTCGTGTGGGCGCCACCTACCAGCGCCTCGCGTAGGCTGCGTTTGCATCTCACGAGGCTCGGCGCCGCGCGGTCCTTCAAGAAGTCCCGAACCCTTGCGAGCTCCCCGAGCCTCCGGAGCCATCAGGCTCATGAGGATCAAGCTTCGACGACTACCCCAACGCTCCAGCGACATCGCGCCAGGTGACTTTTTGATTTGTTCATTTGAGGGCGCCCCTCGGGCTGCATCATCCTCAAGCTGTTAGGGCCAGCCCCGGCAGCCATATCGTTTTTGCGCATGTATCAGAACTGGTTCCGCATTTGATGAGTTTCCTAAGTATTCCAACCTGCATGCCCGGTGCTTCGCCACCATGAACGTCATATGCCCTAACAATCCCGCCCTCGACCGCCTCACGATTAAGGGCTGGCACGGCGTCTGTGCTCGGGTCCGTCCCTGCAGCGTCGATAAATCCAAGCGACCGAGCTCTGTCTCGCGGGCCAGTCCCGTGCACGTCACCTCCCGGGGTCCTTGGTGCTTTATCCTCGTGTGAGCTAATCGGGAGTGGGTGAGTCAGGGCACGCTTCCCGGTTCATATAACCGCAGTTCGGCATTTCGTCGTCGTGGGAGCCGCGCGTCATGTGTTTTTCCTCGGGTTTGTCGCATGAGAAGACTGGGCACGACGTCTGTGCTCGGGTCTGTCCCTGCAGCGTCGATAAACCCAATGGCTGAGCTCTGTCTGGTGGGCCGGCCCCGTTCACATCACCTCCTGGGGTCGTTGGTGTTTGGCCTTCTCATGCGATGGCCTCCGAAGATCCATTCGGCGCAGGTTGTCCCCACCGCACAGGTTTTATAAGCGCGCCCCACTCCAGAAGACCCAGGCGCAACCCGCCTTGAGGTAGGGCCTCGTGAGACCCGTGCTGGCTCACGAGTGCCCAGATACACCTCCTCTAGTTCTGCCGTGCCAGTCATGCGTACGAACGAGTGGGCTGTATACGCCCAGGGTCCCCCGAGGACGCGGAGGGGCCCCCACCCACGCCCAAGTGGAAGCCCCATGCTTCACACTGGCGGACGACACGGTCCTCCAATGACTATGCGCATGCCCAAGTGGAAGCCCCATGCTCCGCGCTGGTGGACGACACGGTCCTCCAATGACTATGCCCACGACCAAGTGGAAGCCCCATGCTCCGCGCTGGCGGACGACACGGTCCTCCAATGACTATGCCCACGCCGAGTGGAAGCCCCATGCTCCGCGCTGGTGGATAAACAACTGAGGGTGCCCTAGCGGCTGCACTAACCTCAGGACGGCCTCTCGGCCCCGTCACGCAGCATTTCCCTAGGATGCGTGCGCGAGGGGGATGGATGGGGGGTACGCTCAGGCCATACCTGGCGCGTGCCACCTCACCAGGTTCCTGGTACCTAGTCTTCTCGTGCTCTTCCCAAGCAAAAGCTGGCGAGGAAAGGTATGGGAGCCGCTCGCACGTCAAGGGGGACCCCTGGGCATCGCGACCCAGGGGCCTCACTAGTCACGTAGCCCCTCGCCCCTTGGGCTCGTCCTGGTGATCTGGACGCCCCAATGGCGGTCGAGGTATGCGCGGGATTGGGCCCTGCTGACGCAGAGCACTAAGGCACTCCAAATCGACTCCATCGTCGCCATGTCTCCTTCGTGAGGGCTGCTCGCACGTCAAGGGGGACCCCTGGGCATCGAGACCCAGGGGCCTCACTAGTCACATAGCCCCTCATCCCTTGGTCTCGTCCTGGTGATCCGGACGCCCCAACGACGGTCGAGGTAAGAGCGGGATTGGGCCCTGCCGACGCAGAGCACAAAAGCAAGCAGGAAGGAAACAGGGCGCGTAAGGCAATCACAGAATTCAAACAAGTTATTACAAGCACTGAATATTTTTGAATTCAAACAAGTCTTACGCCTCCACGAGGCATGATGAATGTCGTAGGTCTAAGCCTAGGAAGAGGAGCCGTCATCGCCAAGGCCGCTGCCGCCGCTTGCCCCAGTCATGGCGAGCTCGTCTTCAACATCGCTGTCGACGCCTTCGTCGTCACCGCTCACCTCCACCGCATGGGCTTGGTGTCGGGAACGTAGCCAAACTTCTTTATCAGTGCGTCCACGGAACCATCTACGGCCGCTGCTACGGCGTGTTGGGGAACGTTGCATGGGAAACAAAAATTTTCCTATGCACACATAAGATCTATCCATGGTGATGAGCATCTACGAGAGGGAGAGTGAATCTACATACCCTTGTAGATCGCTAAGCGGAAGCGTTTAAGAAACGCGGTTGATGTAGTCGAACGTCTCCGCGATCCAAATCGCACGTCGTCCCTCGATCCGATCACGAACTAGTGCCGAACGGACGGCACCTCCGCGTTCAACACACGTACGGCTTGATGACGCCTTCACCTCCTCATCCAGCGAGCGATGGTGAAGTAGTGGTTGAGTTCCAGCAGCACGACGGCGTGGTGATGGTGGTGAGGAACAATCTCTGCAGGGCTTCGCCAAGCACTACGGAGATTATGTCGGAGGAACTAGAGGGCTAGGGTTGCCGGCACACGGCTTGGGAAATCCTGATGTGTCCCGTGTGCTAGCCCTGCCCCTCTATTTATATGTTGAGCCTTGGGGTCTAAACTTGGAGTAAAAGCCTCCTCCGGGTCGGTTTTGCCCGCACAAGGTCGGTTTGGCCCGCAGGGAAAGAGTCCAACTCGGATCCCTGCCGAACCGTGCACAGCCGCGCACAAGCGGTAGTACCGCTTCACACAAGCGGTAGTACCGCTCGGGCGGTAGTACCGCTTCACCAAGCGGTAGTACCGCTTACGCGGCAGCAAAACTACTTTTGCACTTTCCAATACCTTGTGGGCTTTATCCCTTTGGCTCATATAAAGTGTTGCTGCACCCGAACACTTCGGTAAACATCCGGAACCTCTTCCGGTGAATTCCGGAACCCTTCCGGAGATCAAAACACTATTATCACATATATCAATCTTTACCTCCGGACTATTCCGGAGATCCTCGTCATGTCCGGGATCTTATCCGGGACTCCGAACAACTTTCGGTCACCAACATAACAACTCAATTATACTAATCGTCACCAAACGTTAAGTGTGTAGACCCTGCGGGTTCGAGAACTATGTAGACATGACCGAGACACCTCTACGGCCAATAACCAATAGCGGGACCTGGATGCCCATATTGGCTCCTACATATTCTACGAAGATCTTTATCGGTCGAACCTCTATGTCAAGGATTCAGTTAATCCCGTATGCTGTTCCCTTTGTTCTTCGGTATGTTACTTGCCCGAGATTCGATCGTCGGTATCACTATACCTAGTTCAATCTCGTTACCGGCAAGTCTCTTTACTCGTTCCGTAATACAAGATCTCGTGGCTAACACTTTAGTCACATTGCTTGCAAGGCTCATTGTGATGTTGTATTACCGAGTGGGCCCTGAGATACCTCTCCGTCACACGGAGTAACAAATCCCAGTCTTGATCCATGCCAACCCAACAGACACCCTCGGAGATACCTGTAGAGCACCTTTATAGTCACCCAGTTACGTTGCGACGTTTGATACACACAAGGTATTCCTCCGGTGTTAGTGAGTTACATGATCTCATGATCAAAGGAACAGATACTTGACATGCAGAAAACAATAGCAATAAACTGACACGATCAAATGCTACGTTTACAGTTTGGGTCTTGTCCATCACATCATTCTCCTAATGATGTGATCCCGTTATCAAATGACATCTCATGTCAATGGCTAGGAAACCTTAACCATCTTTGATCAACGAGCTAGTCAACTAGAGGCTTACTAGGGACACAGTGTTGTCTATGTACCCACACATGTATTTGAGTTTCCAATCAATACAATT
This sequence comes from Elymus sibiricus, assembly GCA_039707655.1. NCBI lineage: Eukaryota > Viridiplantae > Streptophyta > Magnoliopsida > Poales > Poaceae > Elymus > Elymus sibiricus. The sequence continues at coordinate 220,278,288 of CM077663.1, forward strand.
ATAGCATGGATAATAAACGATTATCATGAACAAGGAAATATAATAATAACCAATTTATTATTGCCTCTAGGGCATATTTCCAACAGTCTCCCACTTGCACTAGAGTCAATAATCTAGTTCACATCACTATGTGATTTACATTGTAATGAATCGAACACCCATGCAGTTCTGGTGTTGTTCATGTTTAGCCCTTGGAAGAGGTTTAGTCATCGGATCTGCAACATTTAGATCCGTGTGTACTTTGCAAATATTTATGTCGTCCTCCTTGATGTAATCGCGGATGGAATTGAAACGTCGTTTTATGTGTCTGGTCCTCTTGTGAAATCTTGGTTCCTTGGCTAGAGCAATGGCACCAGTGTTATCACAAAACAGAGTCATTGGGTTAAGTGCACTAGGCACTACTCCAAGATCTGTCATGAACTCCTTCATCCAGACACTTTCCTTCGCCGCCTCCGAGGCTGCGATGTACTCCGCTTCGCATGTAGAATCAGCTACCACGCTTTGCTTGGAACTGCACCAGCTAACCGCACCCCCATTAAGAATAAATACGTATCCGGTTTGCGACTTAGAGTCATCCGGATCAGTGTCAAAGCTTGCATCGACGTAACCCTTTACGACGAGCTCTTGATCACCTCCATAAACGAGAAACATGTCCTTAGTCCTTTTCAGGTACTTCAGGATATTCTTGACCGCCGTCCAGTGTTCCATTCCTGGATCACTTTGAAACCTTCCGACCATACTTATGGCAAGGCTGACATCGGGTCTTGTGCACAGCATTGCATACATGATAGAGCCTATGGCCGAAGCATAGGGGATGACACTCATCTTTTCTCTATCTTCTGCAGTCACTGGGCATTGAGTCTTACTCAACTTCACACCTTGCAATACAGGCAAGAACCCCTTCTTGGACTGATCCATTTTGAACTTCTTCAAAATCTTATCAAGGTATGTGCTTTGTGAAAGTCCTATTAAGCGTCTTGATCTATCTCTATAGATCTTGATGCCTAATATGAAAGCAGCTTCTCCTAGGTCCTTCATTGAAAAACTCTTGTTCAAATATTCCTTTACGCTTTCCAGCATTTCTATATTGTTTCCAATCAGTAATATGTCATCCACATATAATATTAGAAACGCTATAGAGCTCCCACTCACTTTCTTGTAAATACAAGCTTCTCCGTAAACTTGTATAAACTCGAACGCTTTGATCACCTCATCAAAACGAAGATTCCAACTCCGAGATGCTTGCACCAGTCCATAAATGGATCGCTGGAGTTTGCAAACTTTGTCAGCATTCTCTGGATCGACAAAACCTTCTGGTTGCATCATATACAACTCTTCCTTAAGGTAACCGTTAAGGAACGCTGTTTTGACATCCATCTGCCAAATTTCATAATCGAAAAAGGCAGCTATTGCTAACATGATTCTGACGGACTTAAGCATCGCTACGGGTGAGAAGGTCTCATCGTAGTCAACTCCTTGAACTTGTGAAAAACCCTTTGCCACAAGTCGAGCTTTATAGACGGTGACATTACCGTCCGCGTCCGTCTTCCTCTTAAAGATCCATTTGTTCTGAATGGCCTTACGCCCTTCAGGTAATACTTCCAAAGTCCATACTTTGTTTTCATACATGGATCCCATCTCGGATTTCATGGCCTCTAACCACTTCTCGGAATCCGGGCCCATCATCGCTTCTCCATAGCTCGTAGGTTCATCGTTGTTTAACAACATGACCTCTAAGACAGGGTTGCCGTACCACTCAGGAGCAGTACGCGTCCTTGTCGACCTACGAGGTTCGATAGCAACTTGATCCAAAGCTTCATGATCATCATCATTAACTTCCTCTTCAGCTAATGTAGGCTCCACAGAAACAACTTTCTGCGCTGCGCTACTCTCAGGTTGAAGTAAAGGTTCAACAACCTCATCAAGTTCTATCTTCCTCCCACTCAATTCTTTCGAGAGAAACTCTTTCTCAAGAAATGTTCCGTTTTTAGCGACAAATACTTTGCCTTCGGATCTGAGGTAGAAGGTATACCCAACTGTCTCTTTTGGGTATCCTATGAAGACGCATTTCTCCGCTTTGGGTTCCAGCTTTTCAGGCTGAAGCTTTTTGACATAAGCATCACATCCCCAAACTTTAAGAAACGACAGCTTTGGCTTCTTGCCAAACCAAAGTTCATATGGCGTCGTCTCAACGGATTTCGATGGTGCCCTATTTAAAGTGAATGCAGCTGTCTCTAATGCATAACCCCAAAACGATAGTGGCAAATCGGCAAGAGACATCATAGATCGCACCATATCCAATAAGGTTCGATTACGACGTTCGGACACACCATTACGCTGTGGTGTTCCAGGCGGTGTCAATTGTGAAACAATTCCACACTGTCTTAAGTGACTGCCAAACTCATAACTCAGATATTCTCCTCCTCGATCAGATCGTAGGCATTTAATCTTCTTGTTACGATGATTCTCAACTTCACTCTGAAATTGTTTGAACTTTTCAAATGTTTCAGACTTGTGTTTCATTAAGTAAATATACCCATACCTACTTAAGTCATCAGTGAAGGTGAGAAAGTAACGATAACCACCGCGCGCCTCAATGCTCATCGGACCGCACACATCAGTATGTATGATTTCCAATAAGTCACTTGCCCGTTCCATTGTTCCAGATAACGGCGTTTTAGTCATCTTGCCCATGAGGCATGGCTCACATGTGTCAAGTGATTCAAAATCAAGTGACTCCAAAAGTCCATCAGCATGGAGCTTCTTCATGCGTTTTACGCCAATATGACCTAAATGGCAGTGCCACAAGAAAGTGGTATTATCATTATCAATTCTACATCTTTTGGCATCAATGTTATGAACATGTGTATCATTACTATCGAGATTCAATAAGAATAAACCCCTCACATTGGGTGCATGACCATAAAAGATATTACTCATATAAATAGAACAACCATTATTCTCTGATTTAAATGAGTAACCGTCTCGCAATAAACAAGATCCAGATATAATGTTCATGCTTAACGCAGGCACCAAATAACACTTATTTAGGTTCATCACTAATCCCGACGGTAATCGAAGAGCGAGCGTGCCGACGGCGATCACATCAACCTTGGAACCATTTCCCACGCGCATCGTCACTTCGTCCTTTGCCAGCCTCCGTCTATTCCGCAGTTCCTGTTTTGAGTTGCAAATATGAGCAACCGCACCGGTATCAAATACCCAGGCACTACAACGAGAGTTGGTAAGGTACACATCAATAACATGTATATCATATATACCTTGTTTGTTGTTGGCCGCCTTCTTGTCAGCCAAATACTTGGGGCAATTCCGCTTCCAGTGTCCAGTTCCCTTGCAATGAAAACACACAGTTTCTGGTTTGGGTCCAGCCTTGGGTTTCTTCACGAGAGGAGCAACTGCTTTGCCACTCTTCTTGGAGTTACCCTTCTTACCCTTGCCATTTTTCTTGAAACTAGTGGTTTTATTGACCATCAACACTTGATGCTCCTTCTGAATTTCAGACTCAGCGGCTTTCAGCATCGCAAACAGCTCGGCGACTGACTTGTTCATCCCGTGCATGTTATAGTTCAACACGAAGCTCTTGTAGCTAGGTGGCAATGATTGAAGAACTCTGTCAGTGATAGCCTCTGGCGGAAGGGGCATCCCTAACTCAGCCAGACGGGTGGAGTACCCAGACATTCTGAGCACGTGATCACTGATAGACCCGTTCTCCTCCATCTTGCAAGCATAGAACTTATCGGAGATCTCATATCTCTCGATCCGGGCATTCTTCTGAAAGATAAACTTCAACTCCTGGAACATCTCGTATGCTCCATGACGTTCAAAACGTCTTTGAAGTCCCGGTTCTAAGCCATACAACATTGCACATTGAACTATTGAGTAATCATCAGAACGAGCCTGCCAGGCGTTCACAACGTCTAGAGACTCAACTGGAGCGGGTGGATCACCAAGCGGTGCATCAAGGACATAAGCCTTCTGGGAAGCCGTAAGGATAATCCTTAGATTACGGGCCCAGTCCACAAAGTTACTTCCATCATCTTTCAACTTAGCTTTCTCTAGGAACGCATTAAAATTCAGGGGTGCTACTGCGCGAGCCATGATCTACAACATAAATATAGCAAAGACAACTTAGACTATTGTTCTTAGATAATGAGTTTAGTTAATCATATTTAAAAAAACTCCCACTCAAATTGACATCCCTCCGATCATTCGAGTGTAACATGATCCAAATCCACCAACTCAAGTCCGATCATCACGTGAGTTGAGGTGGTTTCAATGGTGAACATCTTCATGTTGATCATATCTTACTATATGACTCATGTTCGACCTTTCGGTCTCTTGTGTTCCGAGGCCATGTCTGTACATGCTAGGCTCGTCAAGTTTAACCCGAGTGTTCCGCACGTGTAACATGGCTTACACCCGTTGTATGCGAACGTAGAGTCTATCACACCCGATCATCATGGCGTGTCTCGAAACGACGAACTTTCGCAACGGTGCACACTTGGGGAGAACACAATTTATCTTGAAATTTAAGTGAGGGATCACCTTATAATGCTACCGTCGTCCTAAGCAAAATAAGATGCATAAAAGGATTAACATCACATGCAAATCATAAGTGACATGATATGGCCATGAACTTGTGCTTTTGATCTCCATCTCCAAAGCACCGGCATGATCTCCATCGTCACCAGCATGACACCATGATCTCCATCATCTTGATCTCCATCAACGTGTCGCCATAAGGTTGTCGCGCCGACTGTTGCTTCCACGACTATAGCTAACGTTTAGCGATAAAGTAAAGCATTACATAGCGCTTAATGATTGACACGCAGGTCATACAATAATTAAAGACAACTCTATGGCTCCTGCCAGTTGCCGTACTCATCGACATGCAAGTCGTGATATTCTATACAAAACATGATCATCTCATACATCACATATATCTCATCATGTAATTGGCCATATCACATCACAACATACCCTGCAAAAACAAGTTAGACGTCCTCTAATTGTTGTTGCAAATTTTACGTGGCTGCTACGGGTTTGCAAGAACCGTTCTTACCTATGCAAAACCACAACGTGGTGTAGTGATTGCTTTTTGATCTTCTAAAAGAACCCTCTTCATTGAACCGATTCAACTAAAGTGAGAGAGACAGACACCTGCCAGTCACCTTTATGCAACAAGTGCACGCAGCGGTGAAACCAGTCTCGCGTAAGCGTACGCGTAATGTCGGTCCAGGCCGCTTCATCTCACAATACCGCGGAATCAAGTATCAACTAGTAACGGCAAGCAATATGTATACACCCACGCCCACAACTCGTTTGTGTTCTACTCGAGATCTCATCTACGCATAGACCTAGCTCTGATACCACTGTTGGGGAACGTTGCATGGGAAACAAAAATTTTCCTACGCACACATAAGATCTATCCATGGTGATGAGCATCTACGAGAGGGAGAGTGAATCTACATACCCTTGTAGATCGCTAAGCGGAAGCGTTTAAGAAACGCGGTTGATGTAGTCGAACGTCTCCGCGATCCAAATCGCACGTCGTCCCTCGATCCGATCACGAACTAGTGCCGAACGGACGGCACCTCCGCGTTCAACACACGTACGGCTTGATGACGCCTTCACCTCCTCGATCCAGCGAGCGATGGTGAAGTAGTGGTTGAGTTCCAGCAGCACGACGGCGTGGTGATGGTGGTGAGGAACAATCTCTGCAGGGCTTCGCCAAGCACTACGGAGATTATGTCGGAGGAACTAGAGGGCTAGGGTTGCCGGCACACGGCTTGGGAAATCCTGATGTGTCCCGTGTGCTAGCCCTGCCCCTCTATTTATATGTTGAGCCTTGGGGTCTAAACTTGGAGTAAAAGCCTCCTCCGGGTCGGTTTTGCCCGCACAAGGTCGGTTTGGCCCGCAGGGAAAGAGTCCAACTCGGATCCCTGCCGAACCGTGCACAGCCGCGCACAAGCGGTAGTACCGCTTCACACAAGCGGTAGTACCGCTCGGGCGGTAGTACCGCTTCACCAAGCGGTAGTACCGCTTACGCGGCAGCAAAACTACTTTTGCACTTTCCAATACCTTGTGGGCTTTATCCCTTTGGCTCATATAAAGTGTTGCTGCACCCGAACACTTCGGTAAACATCCGGAACCTCTTCCGGTGAATTCCGGAACCCTTCCGGAGATCAAAACACTATTATCACATATATCAATCTTTACCTCCGGACTATTCCGGAGATCCTCGTCATGTCCGGGATCTTATCCGGGACTCCGAACAACTTTCGGTCACCAACATAACAACTCAATTATACTAATCGTCACCAAACGTTAAGTGTGTAGACCCTGCGGGTTCGAGAACTATGTAGACATGACCGAGACACCTCTACGGCCAATAACCAATAGCGGGACCTGGATGCCCATATTGGCTCCTACATATTCTACGAAGATCTTTATCGGTCGAACCTCTATGTCAAGGATTCAGTTAATCCCGTATGCTGTTCCCTTTGTTCTTCGGTATGTTACTTGCCCGAGATTCGATCGTCGGTATCACTATACCTAGTTCAATCTCGTTACCGGCAAGTCTCTTTACTCGTTCCGTAATACAAGATCTCGTGGCTAACACTTTAGTCACATTGCTTGCAAGGCTCATTGTGATGTTGTATTACCGAGTGGGCCCTGAGATACCTCTCCGTCACACGGAGTAACAAATCCCAGTCTTGATCCATGCCAACCCAACAGACACCCTCGGAGATACCTGTAGAGCACCTTTATAGTCACCCAGTTACGTTGCGACGTTTGATACACACAAGGTATTCCTCCGGTGTTAGTGAGTTACATGATCTCATGATCAAAGGAACAGATACTTGACATGCAGAAAACAATAGCAATAAACTGACACGATCAAATGCTACGTTTACAGTTTGGGTCTTGTCCATCACATCATTCTCCTAATGATGTGATCCCGTTATCAAATGACATCTCATGTCAATGGCTAGGAAACCTTAACCATCTTTGATCAACGAGCTAGTCAACTAGAGGCTTACTAGGGACACAGTGTTGTCTATGTACCAACACATGTATTTGAGTTTCCAATCAATACAATTATAGCATGGATAATAAACGATTATCATGAACAAGGAAATATAATAATAACCAATTTATTATTGCCTCTAGGGCATATTTCCAACACGGCGATGCAGGACGCAGGGGAAACCGGGGCCATCACCGCGTCGAAATCGAAGTCGGGCTCGCGAAGCTAGAGGTGGCTGAAGACACGCGTCGCGGCCGTGGAGAAAAGGCCGCGGCACTCGGCCTCCAGGATGGCGTCCACCCTCGCAACCGTACCTTCGAGCACTTCAGCGAGCTTGGAGGAGAGCCCGGCGTAGCCGTCCTCAGGAGTCGCCAGTGTCTCCCCGAATCCACCCCTGTAGATGAAGCGGAGCGCCCGGCGAAGCCTGAGCTCGATGGAGGGGAAGGCGTCGCGCCCCGCGGCCGCCTTTTCCTTGGCAGCAACGAGGGTTTTCTCCCTAGCATCCAGCTGGGCCGTTGTGTCGGAGACATGCCGGGCATGGGACGTCTGGGCCTCCACTACCTCGTCCCTCAGCTTGGCCAGACGCTCGCTCTCCGCGGCTTGGTTGGCAACCGCCTGGGACATCACGGAGTTGCGATCGGCGAGCTTCGCCTCGCGAGCTCTGAAGTCCTCCTCCCGTTGGTGAAACCGTCGCGCGTGCGCAGCTTGCTCCTCCTGAAGGGCCTTCCGTTTGGCCTCCGCCTCACCACAACACTCTGCGGCAGCCGCTGCCTTGGCTAGCGCTCCGTCACGAGCTATCACGGCCTCAGCGGCCTCCTTCTTGCTCTTTGCGGCGGCAACCTCAGCCCGACCCCATGTCGTCTTGATGGCTGCGTCAGCCTGGAGCCACCCGGAGATAAGCTCCAGGCGTTCCCCCGCGAGGGAGCGCCCGTCAGCGCCTTGGAGGTCGGCCCGGATCCGGTCGAGCATGGTGTAAGCCTCATCCAAGGCGCCGGGGCCAACCGGAGGGCCGCTGCCCGCGAGCGCGAGAGCCTGACCAAAAGGCGGCACCGGCACGTCGACAGGCGTTGTGTCCAAGGGAGCGGCGGCGTGGCTGGCTTGGGGTGCTGGAGGCTTCGGCCTCTCCTCTAGCGCGACAAGGGCGGACGGCTCCTCAGTCTGAAGGCCCACGGGGGCTGACCCCTCCTGAGGCCGCGCCGTTGCGTCCTCAAAGGCGGACTCCGTTTGAAGGGGGAGAAGATCGCCCCCTCTACCGGCACTGGAGTCGCCACGGCCGCGGCAAGGGGTGCCGCCTCGTGAGCCTCCGCACTCCCGGAGATTGGCCTCCCAAGCGGCAGCATCGCGGTGTCAGGAGAAGGCGTCACGACCGGGAGCTTGGGCGTGGTGCCACCAGGGCACTCAAGGGTCACGCCAAGTTTGCGAGACGCGCTCCCGTGCCCGCCGCGTCCGCGGCCAGAGGCTGAAGGCACCATCCGGACAGGGGGCTCTTTCGGCTCGGTGCCGGCCTTCCTCCTCTTTGGCTCGACAACGACCCTGGCCCAAGGAGAGAAGGGGCTGTGAGCATGCACGCAATTTATAATCGACCCGAGGCTAGGCAAGTTACTTACTCATCGTCCGCGACCCACCTCCTCTTCCTCTCCATGTCGTCGAAGGCCGGGATGCCCCTGCCTTTCTTCGGCATGGCGCTGTCGCCCGGAGGGGTGGCGAGATCGCCCCGAGAGGCCGCAGCCGGAGGGGCTGCGTCGGCCCCAGCGGCAGCCGCTCTGTCTTTCGGCTGTGGCCCGGAAGGAGACAAGACCAGCGTCTCAGGCGCCCTGTTGGAGCGTGGGGAGCCTGCCGGAGGAGACGCGGTCGCGCATTTCTTCGGAGTCGCTCGGCTAGAAGCCGGCGTGGTCTTGGAGGCAGGCCTTGACCTACTGAGGGCCCTGACGAAGCGCAGGGAGTCCGCGGCCGGGGCCTCATCGTCATCTTCGAGATTGCGGAGGAGCACACTCTGCGGCGGGCGAGACACTCCTTCCAAGCTGCCATCCGCGGTCTTCTCCGAGTCTCCCTCGCTGCTGGCATCGCCAGAGGACACCGGAACCGGGGAGTTGGGGCGCTCGGGCGGCGTGAGCCCATGCTCGTCAAAGGCGGGCATGGCGGCAACCAGCTCCCCCCTGTCGTCGTGGTGGTACAGCAGGGCGTAGGCCTTGGGGAGGTCCCCGGGATCGCCGTGGAGCAGGGTAACCACGGCCCTGCCTAGATCATCGCCAGTCAGGCTGATGGACCGAAGCCTGATGGTGTCCCTCGCACCATCAAACTCCCACATGGGCTTCGAGTGCGCCTGGAGCGGCGCCATGCGTTGCGTTAGGAACTCCTTCACTATCATCGCCCCGGTCAGCTGCTTGGCCTCCATGTCCCGGGAGATCCGCTCCAAGATGGACTTCGCCCGGGGAATGGTGAGCTTCGCGGAGCCCCACGCAAGGGCCTTCTCGGGCAGCTCCGTCGGGAGCTCCAGGCGCGATTTGAGGCCCCGGGCATCCAAGAAGACCCAGCGGTGCCTGAAGCCTTCCACCTTCTTCCTGGCCTTCAGGAGCGAATTCCCGCTCTGGACCGCGACGAAGGAGGTGCACACCGATTGATGTCTACTACGCAACTTTATTCTTGTAGACTTTGTTGGGCCTCCAAGCGCAGAGTTTTGTAGGACAGTAGCAATTTTCCCTCAAGTGGATGACCTAAGGTTTATCAATCTGTGGGAGGTGTAGGATGAAGATGGTCTCTCTCAAACAACCCTGCAATCAAATACAAGAAATCTCTTGTGTCCCCAACACACCCAATACAATGGCAAATTGTATAGGTGCGCTAGTTCGGCGAAGAGATGGTGATACAAGTGCAATATGGATGGTAGATATAGGTTTTTGTAATCTAAAAATATAAAAACAGCAAGGTAGCAAGTAACAAAAGTGAGCACAAGCGGTATTGCAATGCTTGAAAACAAGGCCTAGGGTCTGTACTTTCGCTAGTGCAATCTCTCAACAATGCTAATATAATTGGATCACATAACCATCCCTCAACGTGCAACGAAGAATCACTCCAAAGTTCTTATCTAGCGAAGAACATAAGAAGAAATTGTTTGTAGGGTACGAAACCACCTTAAAGCTATTCTTTCCGATCGATCTATTCAAGAGTTCATACTAAGATAACATCAAGTTATCCTTTTCGGTCGATCTATCTAAGAGTTCGTACTAGAATAACACCATATGATACGCATCAACCAACTCTAATGTCACCTAGATACTCCAATGTCACCACAAGTATCCATGAGTTAATTATATGATATGCATCAAACAATTTCAGATTCATAATACTCAATCCACACAAAGAACCTCAAAGAGTGCCCCAAGATTTCTATCGGAGAAAGTAGGACAAGAACGTGTATCAATCCCTATGCATAGATTACCCCAATGTCACCACGGGAATTCGCAAGTTGAGTACCAAAACATATATCAAGTGAATCAATAGAACACCCCATTGTCACCACGGGTATCCATATGCAAGACATATATCAAGTGTTCTCAAATCCAATATTCAATCCAACATAACGATATCTCAAAGGGAAAGATTCAATTCATCACAACATGATAGCAAGGGAATAACATCATATGATCCGACTATATTAACAAAGCCCGTGATACATCAAGATCGTGACATCTCAAGAACACGAGAGAGAGAGAGAGATTGAACACATAGCTACTGGTACATACCCTTAGCCCCGAGGGTGGACTACTCCCTCCTCGTCATGGCCTCCGCCGGGATTATGAAGATGGCCACCGAAGATGGATTCCCCTCTCCGACAGGGTACTGGAACGTCTCCAGATTGGTTTTTCGTTGATACAAAGAGTTGCGGCGGCGGAGCGGAGAGTCTAGGGTTATTTCTGATTGTTTTTATATTTATAGGATTTTTGGGCGTCGGTTTCACGCCAAGTGTGGCCACGAGGAGGGCACGATACACCAGGGCGCTCCCTGGTGGGTTGTGCCCACCTCGTGGCTCCTCTCCGATGGTTCTTCGCTCCAATATTGCTTATTTGGTCCAGAAAAAATCACCAAAAAGTTTTGGGCGATTCTGAGAACTTTCATTTTCTGCACAAAAACAACACCACGGTAATTCTGCTGAAAACAGCGTCAGTCCGGGTTAGTTCTAAATAAATCATATAAAGTGCATCAAAACCATATAAAAGTATTGTAAACATAGATGAATATGGCATGAATGCTTCATAAATTATCGATACGTTGGAGATGTATCACCGATCGCTGCGCACAGTCGTGAAGCCGCAGGCTGAAGTAGTGGCGGAAGAGGGCCACTGAGGGCCTCACGCCCACAAAGGCCTCGCGGTAGAAGGCGAAAACGGACAGAAGAAGGATGGAATTGGGCTGAAGGTGAAGGGCCTGGATCCCGTAATGCTCAAGGATGGCGGTGAAGAACCCTGAGAAGGGCGGGACAAGCCCGGAGAAGACGTTGTGAAGGAAGAAGGGGTAGACTGTCTTCGCCAAGGTGCGCTGCTCCGCGGAGCCGCACCAGATCAGAGTCTGCCCCCACTCGTTGGTGTCACCCGCTGTAAATAGGAGCGCGGGGTCGAGGTCCCCCTCCTTAGCAATGGCGGAGGCCGTGAGTGCCGGCGAAGGGGAAGAGGAGGACGAGGCTTGAGCCTCTGGCTTCGACTTCCCGGCGGGCGCCATCTGAAGGACTCTAGAGGCTGGAGGAGCAAGAGGAAGGATGACGCTGCACCAAGATCCGAGGGAAGCTCTCACAAGGGAAAGGGGATCTGAGCAAGGGAGCAAGGGCGCAAGGAAGGAGAGCAATGAGGGCTCGGCAGCGGACGCCGGGCTTCTGTCGGCTTGGGCAGTTGCCGAGGCGACGTGGGAGCGGAGGCGCCCGTGGCCTGCCACGCGCCACGTGTCAAGATTGGCCCGTAGGCGGTTGGGGCCTGCGGCGTTCCGGCCTCCTTTCCTCGGCTTCGCATCGAAGCTAGCCCGAGCGCGCCTTGGGCCAGGGGGCTACTGTCGGCGTTCTGGGATCGGGGGTACCTAGACCTGCCTGCCTGCGGCCCAGCACGTGGACCACATTGACGGCCCAGTACGACCTGGCGACGAACCCCTCAAGACAAGATCCTCGCGAGGGCCCCGACCTCGCGAGGAGAACGACGCCAAGACCTTCAGGGGGGCGGCCTCCCCAGGTTTCCTCCCGAGGAGCGGAGATTCCTATGCAGCTGCCTAGCCTCCGGAGGCAGCGATGACGTGAGCCATGATGACCAAGGCCAGCGGGCGCCAGCAGGCGCAGGGGGGGACAGTTTCCCCTTTGGTGCTAAGGAGGCAAGGACGTACGTGAGTTCCCGAGGGACCCCCCCTAAAGGTTTCTCTTCCAATGCAACGAGACCAAGACCACGAGCTCGGCAGGACGGATGTCGTCGCCGAGCCCACCTCTGTCTCACGAAAGGTGCTTTGCAGGTGAAGACCACCTTTAGTGAGGATAAGCTGTACCTCCTGTCCCCTTTCGAATTTGGACATTGTGGGATCCCTTCCCGCATGTGCGATAAGGGAAGAGGTCCGAGGCCACTATAAGTAGGGACCTGCACCCGCCATGGAAGGGGGGATCCACCCAGACCGCAGAGCCCTCGCGAGGTCGCTCAACCATTGTACTAGATCATCCACAAACCTCCTCGGGAGGCCAATCCACCAAAGCAGGAGTAGGGTTTTACACCGCAAGGTGGCCCAAACCTGGGTAAATCTCTCGTGTTCATCCTCTTGCGCTCTCGTGCATCTTCGGCAGGGTCTAGCTGTGGAGCGGCAGGCTTGAGGCTTGAGCTGGTTGGGATCTTCGCACACGCCCCAGAGTTCAAACCTTCTTGGGCCCGCGGAGCCCCGATTCCGACAATGTCCTACATGATGGTTTTGATTATCACTCACTGAATACCTAATATTTTTGGACAAGTCTTTATGACCCATGCAAATTACCGTCACTATTTATTAACTCTCAAACAAATATAAGTGAAGAACGAGAGTGAAATCATTTCTATAAAATCTACACGCCACCGTGCTCAAAAAGATATAAGTGAAGTACTAGAGCAACTGCTAAGCTCAAAAGATATAATTGAAGCACATAGAGTATTCTAACAAATTATGATGAAGGTGTGTCTCTCTTAAATAGGTGTGTCCAGCAAAAAATGATTGTGGCAAACTTAAAGTAAAAGAAAACTAAAGCAAACGATGCTCCAAGCAAAACTCATATCATGTGACGAATAAAAATATAGCTTCAAGTGACATACCGATGGATTTGAGACGAAAGAGGGGATGCCTTCCGGGGCATCCCCAAGCTTAGACGCTTGAGTCTCCATTAAAATATTACCTTGGGGTGCCTTGGGAATCCCCAAGCTTAGGCTCTTGCTACTCCTTATTCCTTTGTCCATCAAGATAACACCCAAAACATGAAAACTTCAATCACACAAAACTCAACAAAACCTCGTGAGATCCGTTAGTATAAGAAACATATTTTATACTTTAAGTACTATTGTAAATTGATTCAAATTTAATAAATTCATAATAGGTACTGTATTCTAACTTCTCCATGGCTTATACCCCCCGATACAATCCATAGCATAATCAAAACAAGCAACTCTGCAAGCAAAAACAGAATCTGTCTAAAACAGAACAGTCTGTAGCAATCTGTAGAGAACCTATACTTATGTAACTCTAAACATTCTGAAAATTTAGGAAAACCTCGAAAATGTGTATAGAAAACACTGTGTAAAAATTTCAGATCATTATCAAGCTCCATCAAAAAATTAAAATTCCTGCACTTGAGTTAAAAGTTTCTGTTTTGTTTAAGCATCGATTCTACTCATCTTGTGAGTCATCCCAAAGGCCTTACTTGGCACAACACTAATTTAAACACAAAAACATAATAATTACAGATTTAATAATCATGCTATTAAAAATAAAAAGAAAGTTTAAAGCAAAAATATTAAGATAACTATTGGGTTGCCTCCCAACAAGCGCTATTGTTTTATGCCCCTAGCTAGGCATAATGCATAGTTTCAAGTATTGTCATCTTTGACACTCCACCCATAATTAGCTCTCATGATTGATTCATAAGGTGGTTTAATTCTCTTTATAGGGAAGTGTTACATCCCTTTCTTTAATGGGAATTGGAATCTGATGTTTCCCTCTTTCATATCAATGATTGCACCTATAGTTCGTAAGAAAGGTCTTCCAAGTATTATGGGACAAGAAGGATTGCAATCAATATCAAGCACAATGAAATCTACAGGCACATAATTTTTATTTGCAATAATAAGCACATCATTAATTCTACCTAAAGGTTTCTTAATGGTAGAATCCGCAAGATGCAAGTTAAGGGAACAATCTTCAATATTAATGAGACCTAGCACATCACAAAGAGTTTTAGGAATAGTTGAAACACAAGCACCAAGGTCACACAAAGCATTACATTCATATTTATTGATATTTATTTTTATAGTAGGTTCCCACTCATCATGCAATTTTCTAGGAATAGAAACTTCAAGCTCAAGTTTCTCATCATAAGCTCTTATCATAGCTTCTACTATATGTTCGATAAAGGTTTGTTTTCTTCATAAGCATTGGGTGAGCTAATAACGGATTGCAACAAGGAAATACATTCTACTAAAGAGCAATTATCATAATTGAAGTCCTTGTAATCCAAAATAGTGGGCACATCACTAGTTAAAGTTTTGACCTCTCCAAACCCACGATTTTCAGTTTTAGCATCAAAATCATCACCCTCCAAGCAAACAGGACGCTTCTCCACTAAAGTTGACTCATCTCCAGTCCCTTTATAATTTATATTCAGAGAAGTAAATAAAGATTCAATAGGAGAAACACCAATCATTTTAAGATCTTCATCATGATTCTGGTAAAAACCGGGTGGAAGAGCTTTTTCTAAGAATTTCCGCTTAGCAAGCAAATGAGTTAATAATAGCGTTTGCAAATATATAAGTAAATAGACCAGGGGGCATAGTGTTCCCTAACGACATCTCTCATGTAGGCAACATACGATGGGTAACAAATTATTGGTGGGCAATTGATAGAAAACAGGATAGTTATGCGATTTTCATGGAAATGATCATGTGTATATAGGCATCATGTCCATAAGAAAATAGGCCGACTCCTGCCTGCACCTATTACTATTACTCCACTCATCGACCGCTATCCAGCATGCATCTAGAGTATTAAGTAAAATAGAGTAATGCTTGGAGAACGATGACATGATGTAGACAAAGTAAACTCAAACAATATGAATGGACCCCATCGTTTTATCCTTAGTAGCAACAACACAAAGACGCATCTTGTCCCCTACTTTGTCACTGGGATATAGAAACTCGCCAGGTTGAACCTACCACAACGCACCACTCCCACCGATGAAATATCAATCTACTTGGCCAAAGCACATAAATATATCGGAGAGCATTACGAAGCTATAATGATCATGCACTTAAGAGATAATATAATTCACAGGCATCTCAAATACTTTTCATGAATAATCTGAACTTAAACCTACAATTCATCGGATCCCAACAAACACACCGCACAATTGGATTACATCGGATAGATCAAAGCAAAGATGGGATGACCATTTTATTGAAGATCATAAGAGAGAGAGATTGCCATCTAGGTACTATCTATGGACCCGTAGGTCTGTGGTGAACTACTCACAGATCATCATGAGGGCAGCAAGGTTGATGAAGAGGCCCTCCGTGATCGATCCCCCCTCCGACAGGGTGCCGGAACGGAGCTCCAGATGGCCTCACGACGGAACAGAGACTTGCGGTGGCGGAAAAAGGGTTTCGGGACTGCCTCTAGGTTTTTTAGGATATTAGAGAACTTATAGGCCGAAGAGGGACGTCGGGAGGTAGCCGAGGGGGCCACCACATATCAGGGTGCGCCCCCCTGGGCGCGCCGTGATGTGTTGTGGGCCCCTCATGTACCTGCTGGCCTCCTTTCGAAGCTTCTAGGTCTTCATATAGTCCAGAAAAAATCATCAAAAAGTTTCATGGCAATTGGACTTCGTTTGGTACTGTAAACCTGAAAAGGCAAAAACATGCAGAAAACAGCAACTGGCACTGTTCTCTGGGTCAATAGGTTAGTGCTCAAAGATATTATAAATTGGTAAATAATGACCCAAAAAGTATCCTAGAATGATAATATATCGGCATGGAACAATAAAAAATTATAGATACATTGGAGACGTATCAGTCACCGATTCGGAAATTTCGGTGCCACCGAGTTTCATAACTATGAGGTGACAGTGAAACTCGGTGAGACCAAGATTTAGGGATCGGTTGCACCAAGGTGATAAAACCAGATCAACCCTGGGCTTCGGTGGAACCAAGTTTTTCAGGTTGGTTGCACTGAGTTGCACATGGGAGGTTTTGGAAGTCAACTCTTGTCGAAACGGAACTCCGAGTGCTCCTCACACAGAGGGTTCGAAAAGTGCTTGCTCAAATTTTTGTGATGAAGCATGAATAGAGTTTGAGACGAGAAAGCATAGATAGCTAGAGGAGGGTACTTAGGCATTCTTGTATATCCAATTGGCCAAAGAAAAATGAAAGCCAAATAACAACAATTGGATATCCTCGAATGAGAAAAAGATATGCATACCAACATGCTCACACAATAAAATGTCAAATGAAATATGGCAAAGATGCAAAACCACTCTAGTATCTACCAAGCACTTTGGTGATGACGGAGTCATCTATATATGAGTATATTGACTTAGGAACCAAGTAAGAATACTTGATCATAGGTCATACTCATTGTTTAAGCACAAGTGGGGTTACCACTTTTACATATAGCATTTAATGTGTTCACATCTTTAAGAGATACTTTAACTCAAGTCTTAGAGTAAAGCTCCCCCTTGATGTGACATCCCCCCTAAGAGGGATAAACTAACCTTGGGTTTTGTCGTAGAAGACTTCTTTTGGGCGAGGTAGTAGTGGATGCTCGTTGTTGATGAAGATCATCTTGAGTTGGGAGCAATCCTCGTTGTTTCTTACTCTTCTCACCTACATGGGTTAGTCCCACACAAGAGACAAATACAAGGATATCTATGGACATGGAGTGTAATGCATACATGATGATGTCCATGGATTCATTAATTATCGTGTCCCTTGCTTACCTTTGAGGGAATGTGTGACTCCTTGAACTATTGCATAAGGTTGGAGTTGATTGCAAATAGTCCTTGCCAATAATGAATGTGAGTGAATTACATTGGCGGAGTCTGACGTGGCTTGGACTGCGTCGGTATTTCCCCAAAGAGGAAGGGATGATGCAGCACAGCGACGGTAAGTATTTCCCTCAGTTATGAAACCAAGGTTATCAAACCAGTAGGAGGATCACCAACACCCAATACACACAAACAACAAATACTTGCAACCCGACGCGAAAGAGAGGTTGCCAATCTCTCTACGGTAATAAGATAGATTAGGTGGTGATAGATATGAGAGATAGATCTCTCAAGAATACAAATAAAAAGAGCAAATATGAAGCAATATATTTTTGAGTTTTTTGGTTTTGTAGATCTGAAAACAAAGATTGCAAAAACGTAGATCGGAAAGCAATATGATGGAAAAGTAGACCCGGGGGGGCGTAGGGTTCACTAGTGGCTTCTCTCATGTATAGCGCACGGTGGGTGAACAAATTACTGTTGGGCAATTGATAGAAAATCGAATAGTCATGACGATATCCAAGGCGATGATCATTATATAGGCATCACGTCCAAGATAGATAGACTGACTCATGCCTGCATCTACCTCTATTACTCCACACATCGACCGCTATCCAGCATGCATCTAGTGTATTAAGTTCATGGAAAAATGGAGTAATGCAATAAGAACGATGACATGATGTAGACAAGATCTATTCATGTAGGAATAGACCCCATCTTGTTATCCTTAATAGCAACTACACATGCGTGTCTTGCTGCCCCTTCTGTCACTGGGAAAGAACACCGCAAGATCGAACCCATCAGAAAGCACCTCTTCCCATGGCAAGAAAATCGATCTAGTTGGCCTAACTAAACCAAAGATTTGAAGAAGAAATACGAGGCTATAAGCAATCATGCATATAAGAGATCAAAGAAGACTCAAATAATATTCATGGATAGAAACTGATCATGAACTCAAAATTCATCGGATCCCAACAAACACACCGCAAAAGTTTACATCAAATAGATCTCCAAGAGACCATTGTATTGAGAATCATAAGAGAGAGAGAAGAAGCCATCTAGCTACTGCCTACGGACCCGTAGGTCTATGGTGGACTACTCACGCATCATCGGAGAGGCACCTATGAAGAAGATGAACCCCTCTGTGATGGTGTTTAGATTGGATCTCGCGGTTCTGGAACTTGCGGCGGCTGGAATTGTGTTTCGTCGACTCCCCTAGGGTTTTCTGAATATTTGAGAATTTATAGGCATCATAGGCGGTGCGGAAGGGGGCCGAGGAGGGCACAACCCATCAGGGCACTCTGGGCCCCCCCTGGCGCGCCCTGATGGGTTGTGCTCTCCACAGCCCACCTCTCCGGCAGTTGTTTGGCCCACTGGGTGTCTTCTGGTCCAGAAAAAATCTCCAAAAAGTTTCGTCGCGATTGAACTCCGTTTGGTATTGATTTTTTGCGAAGTAAAAACAAGCAAAAACAGCAACTGGCACTTTGGCACTATGTCAATAGGTTAGTCCCAAAAAATGATATAAAGTTGTTATAAAATGATTGTAAAACATCCAAGAATGATAATATAACAGCATGGAACAAGCAAAAATAATAGATACGTTGGAGACGTATCAGCATCCCCAAGCTTAATTCCTACTCGTCATCGAGTAGGTAAATGATAAAAACAGAATTTTTGATATGGAATGCTGCCTAACATGTTCATCACATTCTTTTTTTTGTATAGGATGGACATTTGGACTTATAATGATTCAAAGCAATAGTCTAGTTTTAACATAATGACTTCAATACTCAAGCATGTCAACAAGCAACCATGTCTTTCAAAATATCAACACTAAAGAAAGTTATCCCTAGCCCATCATGCTCAATCATTGATCCATTCATGAAACACACTCAAATATTAGCTATGCCCAATGCTCAAGTACGATCATAGTGCCCCCTAGTTGGTGCTTATAAGAGAAGATGGAGACTCAAAGCAAAAATAAAAATTGCATAAAGTAAATAGATAGGCCCTTCGCAGAGGGAAGTATGGATTTGTAGAGGTGCCAGAGCTCAAGGTTTAAAATTGAGAGAGAAAAATATTTTGGGTGGCATGCTTTTCCTGTCAACGAAAATGACAAAGTAGCTCACAATACTTTTCATGCTAGATATATCATAGGCGGTTCCCAAACAGAAAATAAAGTTTATTCCTTTTTCCACCAAACTTTCACTTTCGATGGCGGGCCGTATCCATGGTTGCCTTCCATACCGACACTTTCCAATGAATTTATTATTTGACAACATAAAGTAAATATTTTTTTTCTTTTTCATTTTGGGAATGGGCATCCCTATTACCGCCGCACTCTCGTGCAATGACAAGTGAATAAACACTCATCTTGAGAATAACACATCTAGCATGGAAAATATTGGATACTCCCCACCGTATCATGAGCGGTACGGGCACACAAAAGAGAAAATTTATTTTGAAAACTTAGAGATGGCACATACAAATTTGCTTGGACCGGCATGGAAATACCGCATATAGGTAGGTATGGTGGACTCATAAGGCAAAACTTGGTTTAAGGATTTTGGATGCACAAGTATTATTTCTACTTAGTACAAATTAAGGCTAGCAAATAGATTGGGAAGCAACCAAACCAAGAAACGGAAAATCACATAAGTGAGCATTGAACATAACTAACACGGAATAATGCACCACAAGTAGGATGTAACTTCATTGCATAACTATTGAATTTTGTGCATGCATAGGGAATCACAAACCTTAACACCAATATTCCTACTAAGCACAATTACTTACTAACATGATTCACATATTACTATCATCATGTGTCAAAACTATTACAAGGAATCAAGTTTTAATTTGTCCAATGATCTTCATGAAAGTTTTTATTATATCCTCCTTGGATATCTATCACTTTGGGACTAGTTTCATATATTTCCATTGCTTTTTGGTAAGCTCATACAAATTTAAGTGAAGCACATGAGCATAAAGATTTCATCTCTCAAAAAGGTATAAGTGAAGCATGAGAGGATTTCTTCAAAAAAATTACTAACTCTCAAATTAATCTAATTGAAGCATGATAGTATTTCTACAAAAGTTTCCAAGCACACCGTGCTCAAAAAGATTATAAGTGAAGCACTAGAGCAATTCTATAGCTCAAAAAGTTTAAGTGAAGCACATAGAGCAATTCTAACAAATCATAGCAGATTGTGGCTCTCTCAAATAGGTGTGTACAGCAAGTATACAAAGGAAAAACTAACAAACAAAGCAAGCAAAGATACAAGACGCTCCAAGCAAAACACATGATATGTGACGAATAAAAATATAGCTCCAAGTAAAATACCGATGGTCGTTAGAAGAAAGAGGGGATGCCACTCGGGGGCATCCCCAAGCTTAGTTGCTTGTTTCTCTTTGGATATATCTTGGGGGTGCGGTAGCATCCCCAAGCTTAGGCTTTTGTTACTCCTTATTCCTTCATCCATCGTGATCTCACCCAAAACTTGAAAACTTCAATCACACAAAACTCAACAAAATCTTCGTGAGATCCATTAGTATAAGAAAGCAAATCACTACTTTAGGTACTGTTGAAAACCCATTCATATTTTATTATTGCATTATACCTACTGTATTTTAACTTTACCATGGCTTATACCCCCCAATACAAACCATAGATTCAACAAAACAAGCACACAATGCAACGAAAACAGAATCTGTCTTGAACAGAACAGTCTGTAGTAATCTGTACTATACCCATGCTTCTGTAACTTTAAAAATTCTGAAAAATTATTAAAACGTAAGGAATTTGTATAGAAACACTGTGTTAAAATTTCATCTCAAGATCACGTTTCAGTAAAAAAATAAAATTCATATACTGGATGCAAAGTTCTTGCATCACTTCTACTCATCCTATGAATCATCCTAAAGGTTCTACTTGGCACAAACAGTAAATAAACCATAAAAACACAATCATATCAGAGGCATAATTGTGTCAACACACAAAAACAGAAAGTAAAAAGTAAAAATTTATTTATTCATTGGGTTGCCTCCCAACAAGCGCTATCGTTTTACGCCCCTAGCTAGGCATAATGGATAGATTCAAGTATTGTCATCTTTGGTTTTGGATCCATAGGATGCCCTCATGATTGATTCATATGGTGGATTAATTATTGTTCTAGGGAAGTGTTCCATACCCTTTCTCAAGGGAAATTGAAAGCGAATATTGCCTTCTTTCATATCAATCACGGCACCTATAGTGCGTAAAAACGGTCTGCCAAGTATAATGGGACAAGACGGATTGCAATCAATATCAAGCACAATAAAATCAATGGGAACATAATTCCTATTTGCAAGAATAAGAACATCATTAATTCTTCCCAAAGGCTTTTTAATAGTAGAATCCGCCAAGTGCAAATTAAGAGAGCATTCTTCAATGTTGGTAAGACCAAGCACATCACATAGAGATTTCGGAATCGTGGAAACACTAGCACCCAAATCACATAAAGCAAAGAATTCATAATTTTTAATCTTGACCTTAATGGTAGGTTCCCACTCATCATGTAATTTTCTAGGAATAGAAATCTCCAACTCCAACTTTTCTTCAAAAGATTTCATCATGGCATCAACGATATGTTTAGTAAAAGCTTTATTTTGCTCATAAGCATGGGGTGAATTCAACATAGATTGCAACAAAGAAATACACTCAATCAAAGAGCAACTATCATAGTTAAAATATTTGCAATCCAAGATAGTGGGCACATCACTAGTTAAAGTTTTGACCTCTTCAAACCCACTTTTATCAAAAATTTCATCAAGATTTTCACCCTCCAAATTATTGGGACGCCTTCTAGCTAAAGTTGAATCTACTTCAGTCCCTTCATTATCAATTTTAATATTACTAAACAAGGAATCAATAGAAGAAACACCAACCACTTTAAGATCTTCATCGTTTTTATAGCGGCAATCACTTGAAGACGATTTTTCTAAGATTTCTCTTTTAGCTCTAAGCATAGCGGTTCTTTTCTTACTTTCATCCATAGAGACATATAAAGCTTTAATAGATTCATCAATCTTAGGCACAAAAGCTTTCAACTTGAGATTTTCAACATCATGAGAAATTCTATCAATGCTTCTAGACATATCATCAATCTTATTTAGCTTTTCTTCTATCGTAGTATTGAAAGCCTTTTGCGCATTGATAAATTCTTTAATATTACTCTCAAGATCACAGGTGTTCCTATTATTATTGTAAGAAGAATTACCATAGGAATGACCATAATTATTAGAGGAATTTCCAGGAAAAGGCCTAGGATTAAAATTACCTCTATAAGCATTGTTATTGAAATTGTTGCGCGAGACAAAATTCACATCTACGGATTCACTATTTTGCTCAATCAAAGTAGACAAAGGCACATAATTAAGATCAATAGGAGCATTTTTACAAGCAACCAATTTCATCAAAGCATCAACTTTATCACTCAAAGTACTAATTTCCTCTACCGAATTAACTTTTTTACTAGTAGGTGCTCTTTCGGTATGCCATTGAGAATAATTAGCCATGATATTATCTTGCAATTTAGTAGCTTCACCCAAAGTAATCTCCATAAAAGTACCACCCACGGTGGAATCTAAAAGATTTCTAGAGACAAAATTCAATCCCGCATAAAAAATTTGTATGATCATCCAAAGATTTAAACCATGAGTAGGACAATTTCTTAGCATCAACTTTATTCTTTCCCAAGATTGTGCAACATGTTCATGCTCAAGTTGCTTAAAATTCATAATTTGTGTCCTAAGGGAAATAATTTTCGCGGGTGGAAAATACTTAGTGATAAAAGCATCCTTGCACTTATTCCAAGAATCGATACTATTGCGAGGCAAAGAGGAAAACCAAATTTTTGCACGATCCCGCAAGGAAAAAGGAAATAGTTTCAACTTCACAATATCATTGTCCACATCTTTTTTCTTTTGCATATCACACAATTCAACGAACGTGTTTAGATGGGACGCGGCATCCTCATTAGGATTACCGTCAAATTGATCTTTCATGACAAGATTCAACAAAGCGGCATTAATATCACAAGACTCCGCACTAGTGGCGGGAGGAGCAATAGGCGTACTAATAAAATCATTGTTATTAGTATTGTAAAAATCACACAACTTGGTGTTTTCTTGAGTCATCGTGACTACGCAAACAAGATTGCAAGCAAGGAAGAGATCCGGCAAGAAAAAGGGCAAACGAAAAAAAAGGACGAATAAAACGGTAAATTGGTGAAGTGGGGGAGAGGAAAACGAGAGGCAAATGGCAAATAATGTAATTGCAAGGAGATGAGATTTATGATTAGGAACCTGGTAGATGGTGGTGGAGTCCCCACAGCGCCTACGATAGGCACGTAGAAGAGACTGCTTCCTCCTCGGCAACGGCTCCAGAAATTCCTTTGACGTCGCTTGGACTGCGTCGGTATTAGCCATGATGCAGCACAGCGACGGTAAGTATTTCCCTCATTTATGAAACCAAGGTTATCAAACCAGTAGGAGGATCACCAACACCCAATAAGCAGCACCTGCACACAAACAACAAATACTTGCAACCCGACGCGAAAGAGAGGTTGTCAATCTCTCTACGGTAATAAGATAGATTAGGTAGTGATAGATAGGAGAGATAGATCGCTCAAGAATACAAATAAAAAGAGCAAATATGCAGCAATATATTTTTGGGTTTTTTGGTTTTGTAGATCTGAAAACAAAGATTGCAAAAACGTAGATCGGAAAGCAATATGATGGAAAAGTAGACCGGGGGGCCGTAGGGTTCACTAGTGGCTTCTCTCATGAGTATAGCGAACGGTGGGTGAACAAATTATTGTTGGGAAATTGATAGAAAATCGAATAGTCATGACGATATCCATGGCGATGATCATTATATAGGAATCACGTCCAAGATAGATAGACCGACTCCTGCCTGCATCTACCTCTATTACTCCACACATCGACCGCTATCCAGCATGCATCTAGTGTATTAAGTTCATGGAAAAATGGAGTAATGCAATAAGAACGATGACATGATGTAGACAAGATCTATTCATGTAGGAATAGATCCCATCTTGTTATCCTTAATAGCAACGATACATGTGTGTCTTGCTGCCCCTTCTATCACTGGGAAAGAACACCGCAAGATCGAACCCATCACAAAGCACCTCTTCCCATGGCAAGAAAAATCGATCTAGTTGGCCTAACTAAACCAAAGATTCGAAGAAGAAATACGAGGCTATAAGAAATCATGCATATAAGAGATCAAAGAAGACTCAAATAATATTCATGGATAGAAACTGATCATGAACTCAAAATTCATCGGATCCCAACAAACACACCGCAAAAGTTTACATCAAATAGATCTCCAAGAGACCATTGTATTGAGAATCATAAGAGAGAGAGAAGAAGCCATCTAGCTACTGCCTACGGACCCGTAGGTCTATGGTGGACTACTCACGCATCATCGGAGAGGTACCTATGAAGAAGATGAACCCCTCCGTGATGGTGTTTAGATTGGATCTCGCGGTTCTGGAACTTGCGGCGGCTGGAATTGTGTTTCATCGACTCCCCTAGGGTTTTCCGAATATTTGAGAATTTATAGGCATCAGAGGCGGTGCGGAAGGGGGCCGAGGAGGTAACAACCCATCAGGGCGCCCCCCCCCCCCCCCCCCGGCGCGCCTTGGTGAGTTGTGCCCTCCACAGCCCACCTCTCCGGCAGTTGTTTGGCCCACTGGGTGTCTTCTGGTCCAGAAAAAATCTCCAAAAAGTTTCGTCGAGATTGGACTCCGTTTGGTATTGATTTTCTGCGAAGTAAAAAACAAGCAAAAACAGCAACTGGCACTTTGGCACTATGTCAATAGGTTAGTCCCAAAAAATGATATAAAGTTGTTATAAAATGATTGTAAAACATCAAAGAATGATAATATAACAGCATGGAACAAGCAAAAATTATAGATACGTTGGAGACGTATCAGAGTCACCCCTCAAGAACTTCTCTAGTTCATCTTATTGGGGACCCACATCAAATTGATGGGAATCCTTGGAGTTGAAGTAGCACTAGTTGAAGTAGAACTTGGAGTATCCTTGGAAACCCACTTGACCATGGCTTGGGATTCATCTTCAAATGTGTCAATCTCCTCTTGAAGCTTGTCCTTGCCCTTGAGCTTGTGGTCTTGTGGTCGAAGGTTATCTTGAGATTTTGTTCCTTGGGGAGAGTATATTCATACTTCTCCTTTTCAGGAACAAACTTCGTCTTGGGGTATTGACCTTCTTCCCATTCAACTCCATTTGCGTTGAAATAGCCAATGCCTTGGTTCCTCCGGTATCCTCCATGCTTGCGTACAATCTCCTCGAATTGCTTACATCCGGCAAGACTTTTATAGATACCTTTTTCTATAATCCTTTTCAAAAGATCATTTTATTGCTCAAGTGTAACTTGGCTAAGAGAATCATTAGTGGAATCAATAGAACTACTAGAAGCAATATCATTGGATTTATCATTCTTATGGTTGCTACTAGATGAAGAACCTTTCTTGCCTTTGTTACTAGTTTGCTTAGTTTTAAACTGTGGCATGAATGTAGACAAGAGTAGTCGTTTGTCTAGATAAGAACTCTTCTTTCGAAGATTGTCATTGATAGCTTTAAGAAACTCATGTTCTTGCTCTAAATTTAGCTTCTCAAAGCGTAGCTTCTCATGAGTTCGTACAAGCACTCTATGATCTTCTAGAGTAGATTCATGGGCTAACTTAAGAGTGTTTAGTTCCTTAGTTAGACGCTCAATCTCCTTCTTATCATCATCATACGACTTATCTTGATTAGCATGATTATCATCAAGTTCATTTTGACTAATATCACTAGTTTTGTCAAATAGCAAGTCATCATCTACAAGTAAGTCATCCTCATCACTATTAAAGTCAATGTATTCGTGGTGTGATACCTTGGGGACTTTAGCCATGAAGCAACTTCCACTCCCTTCATTTGGTGAGTCAAATATGTTATAGGAGTTGGAGGAAACGAGTGCAAGTCCGGCAACACCTTCATCTTGACTATAGTCGGAGTCGGAGTGATAACTTCTCTCGGAGTGGTTATCGGCTTCGAAGCCGGAAACCCATTCACCAACATGAGCTTGATGTCTTCTTCTTGTGTAGCTCTTGGTGTACTTGTCTTTCTTCTCCGAGTCTTTACTTCTCCGGGAGGGTCTTCGTTCATAACGATCATCTCTACTCCTTCTCTCTCTTCGAGGTGACTCATCTCTTGAGATCTTTCTTCTAGGTGACTCTTCTCTTCTTTTGTGGGGGGCCGTGCACTCATTGGAGTAGTGTCCGGGCCTTCCACAATTGTAACAATTCCGGTCACGACTAGATGAACGCTTCTCTTCATATCTTGAATTGGAGCTTCTCTCTTTGCCTCTATTCTTGTAGAACTTGTTGAATTTCTTGACCATGAGGCTTATCTCTTCATTGGCTACAAGGTTGTCATTTGATGTAGCGGGAGTGCCACTTGAAGCTTTGTAAGCACCGCTTGACTTGTTATGAAGCTCTTCTTTGTCTTTGAGTGACATCTCATGAGCAACAATCCTTCCAATGACTTCCGTAGGCTTGAGATCTTTGTAGTTTGGCATCATTTGGATCAATGTGCACACGGTGTCGTACAATCCATCCAAGGCTCTAAGGATCTTCTTGATGATGAATTTATCGGTCATCTCTTCACTTCCTAAGCCGGCAATCTCATTGGTGATGAGAGCAAGCCTAGAGTACATTTCCGCGACTCCTTCACCATCCTTCATCTTGAACTTGTCAAGTTGACTTTGTAGCACATCCAACTTAGATTCCTTGACGGATTCGGTACCTTCGTGCATATCAACCAAAGTATCCCAAATTTCCTTTGCATTCTCAAGACGGCTAATCTTGTTGAATTCTTCGGGGCATAGGCAGTTGAATAGAATGTCACATGCTTGAGCGTTGTATTACAACATCTTAAATTCTTCTGCGGTCGCTTCACGATCCGGTTCCTTTCCATCACCAAAGAATTCACCTTGCAAACCAACACGAACAACAACCCCTACGGCGGGGTTATGACCAAGAATATGCATTTTCATCTTATGTTTCCAACTAGTAAAGTTTGTACCATCGAAATATGGACCTCTACGGTGATAATTTCCCTCACTAGACCATACTCTCCTAGGTTGTGAAACCAATGCAATGGAGACCAAAGCTCTAATACCACTTGTAGGATCCAAAGTATGTCTAGAGGGGGGTGATTAGACTACTTGACCAAATTAAAAATCTAGCCTTTTCCCAATTTTAGTTGTTGGCCAATTTTAACAATTGTAGCAAGTCAAGTAAACCCTACACATGCAAGCCTAAGAGTATAGCAGCGGAAAGTAAAGACATGCACATGAAAGTAAAGGTAGGGAAAGGAGAATCAAACGCAATTGATGACACGAAGATTTTTTCAGTGGTACCGATAGGTGGTGCTATCGTACATCCACGCTGATGGAGACTTCAACCCACGGAGGGTAGCGGTCGTGAGAGTCCACGGAGGGCTCCACCCGTTAGGGTCCACGAAGTAGCAACCTCGTCCATTCCATCACGGCTTCCGTCCACGAAGGACTAGCCTCACTATGGGTAGATCTTCACAAAGTAGGCGATCTCCTAGCCCGTACAAACTTCTTGGTTCAACTCCACAATCACGAAGAAGGAGGCTACCAAGCGACACCTAACCAATCTAGGAGGCACCATCCTCCAAAAGGTAATAGATGTGGTAGTATGATGAACTCCTTGCTCTTGTGCTTCAAAAGATAGTCTCCTCAACACTCAATTACTCTCTCAGAGATTTGGCATGGGTAGAAGAGATTGATTGGATGGAAAGCAACTTGGGGAGGCTAGACATCAAGATTCATATGGTTGGAAT
The DNA here is from genome assembly GCA_039707655.1 of Elymus sibiricus. Classification (NCBI taxonomy): domain Eukaryota; kingdom Viridiplantae; phylum Streptophyta; class Magnoliopsida; order Poales; family Poaceae; genus Elymus; species Elymus sibiricus. The sequence goes on from CM077663.1 coordinate 220,306,514, forward strand.
GGAATGTCTTGATCTCAACACATGAGTAGGTGACTCTCTCTCAGAAAAATGAATGGGGCAAGTGTTTGTATGTTCTGAGTGCTTCTTCTACGAATGAGAGGTGGTGGAGGGGTATATATAGGCATCTCCAAAAATCCAACCATTACAACATTATTGCCCAACTCGGTGAAACCGAAGTGAAAACTCGGTTGAACCGACTAGTGCAAAATGTGGCAACTTTGGCCCTTTCGGTGAGACCGATATACACAACTCGGTCCTACCGATTTTGGTCTAACCGGGGCAATTCCTCATCTCGGTGACACCGATTCACCAAACTCGGGAATTACGAGTTTAGGAATTAGCTAACCAGAGAGTTGGTCATTGATTCTTGGTTGTACCGAAACCAGTATTGGTTCTACCGAGTTGCTAGGGTTTGGCTAGGGTTCTGTCTAGGTTAAAACTCGGTGGATCCGAATGGGAAAGTTAGTGACACCGAATTTTGAACTTTAGGTTTTGGATAGAGAATTTTGTGGGAGAATGGGTGAGTATTTTTTGGTGGCTAATCTCTAAGCACTTGAGCAACCAAATCATCATATATACCTCATCCCCTTTTAATAATATTGGCTTTCATATGGACTCAATTGCGATTTCTCACATAAAATAAAATGTAGAGTCTTGTGGCTTGAAGCATGGCCAATCCTATTCCTTCCTTTCCTTGGGGAGGTTCTCCACACAATCCTTTAGCCATCCCATAATTGAACTTTTTCCTGAGATGCACTTGGTGGAAACATTAGTCCAATGAAATATATGTTGTTATTAATTACCAAAACCACCTAGGGAGAAGTTGTGCTTTCAACCTATGGCTTGGGGTGTGGCTGCCCTCCCTCTCCCTCTCTATTTATAGGAGGAAGGGGTAGGTAGTGCGCCGGCCCTAGCCCCTCCTCCAAGGGAGGGTCGGCCTTCCAAGGGGGAGGAGTCCTCCTCTCACAAGGGAGGTGGGAGCCCTAGGGGAGCCGGTGCACCTTCCTCTACAGCCCATGTGCCCCCCCCCGGGGTGGGTGGACCCCCGGAACTCTTTCGGCACTCCCGGTACAATACCGGAAAAAACCCGAAACTTTTCCGGAACCCGAATACCACTTTCCTATATATAAATCTTTACCTCCGGACCATTCCGGAACTCCTCGTGACGTCCGAGATCTCATCCGGGACTTAGAATAACATTCAGTCACCAACATATATAACTCAACAATACTATATCGTCACCGAACGTTAAGCGTGCGGACCCTACGGGTTCGAGAATCATGTAGACATGACCGAGACACCTCTCCGGTCAATAACCAATAGCGGGACCTGGATGCCCATATTGACTCCTACATATTCCACGAAGATCTTTATCGGTCGAACCACGATGTCAAGGATTCAATCAATTCCGTATGCAGTTCCCTTTGTCCATCGGTATGTTACTTGCCCGAGATTCGATCGTCGGTATCTCCATACCTAGTTCAATCTCGTTACCGGCAAGTCTCTTTACTCATTCCGTAATACAAGATCCCGTGACTAACTCCTTAGTCACATTGCTTGCAAGCTTCTTGTGATGTTGTATTACCGAGAGGGCCCAGAGATACCTCTCCGTCATACAGAGTGACAAATCCCAGTCTCGATCCATGCCAACCCAACAGACACCTTCGGAGATACCTGTAGAGCACCTTTATGATCACCCAGTTACGAAGTGACGTTTGATACACATAAGGCATTCCTCCGGTGTCAGAGAGTTGCATGATCTCATGGTCATAGGAATAGATACTTGTCATGAAAAAAGCAGTAGCAATAAACTAACACAATCAAATGCTATGCTTACGGTTGGGTCTTGTCCATCACATCATTCTCCTAATGATGTGATACCGTTATCAAATGACAACTCATGTCCATGGTTAGGAAACCTTAACCATCTTTGATCAACGAGCTAGTCTAGTAGAGGCTCACTAGGGACACGGTGTTGTCTATATATCCACACATGTATCTGAGCTTACGATCAATACAATTCTAGCATGGATAATAAACGATTATCATGAACGAGGAAATATGATAATAAATACTTTATTATTGCCTCCAGGGCATATTTCCAACACCCCACACTATGTGCATCGTCTTCTCACTGATATTCAGTGGCCGTGGCATAAACGCTTTGCAGACCACATACTACTTTGCACCCCTGGGTAGCTCCTGACTCGGGTCATCGAAGAAGAACCCCTCAGCCTCCTTCTCCGTCAAGATCAGACCCCCCCATCCTCCCAGTGAGGCTCATCACCTTCTCTGATACCTTGTCGTCAGTAGGAGATCACGACGGATCTCTGCTCTATGAGTCCATTGCATTTCTCCCGTCGAGGTATCGGTAGCCTTTGATATCGCCGCCGTCTTTGGAGTAGCTGCCGGCCACGGAGTTGCAGCACCTCCACATCCACCTTCTCTGTCATGGCTCCACCACATAGGAGTAATATAAAAGCTCGGCAGATCCGCCCACAAAGCCGCGCCGTCGCAACTTCATGAATTACCGAAAGCACACCATCATCAAGAAAGAAACCCTAGCCCCTCAAACACGCTAACCATTGCTCGTCACGTTGGCATGTCCACCTATCAGTCAAAGCCGTTTTACACAAGCTAACGTAAACATCTCCATTATCCACGAAATACCCCTCATTGAAGCATCTCTACAATTACTAAGCTCCCACGATTGTGAGCTCTCCTGTGAATCGGGGGTTGTGTAGATTAGGTGGACCCCGTTTGACAGGGGTGCCTCGTTGAATTCTTAGATGGAAAGAAATCAGAGCCACTGGTCCAAGTCGGTTGGAGTTGGATTTCTAAATACTCCCTCCATCCGTATAAGAGTGTGCATCTGGCTCTATATTTTTTCCCAAAATAAGTGTGTGTCTGGATCCGCCATGGGAACTTTGCATCCAGACGGAGGGAGTAAGCGTAACGAGCGGGGCGGCGGGGCGGTGGACAAAACAACCCATTCTCGACCAAACATGTCTGAATCCAAACCAGATTAAAAAAACATCTGAATCCAAACCCTAGGCGTAGCGAGCGGGGCGGCGGCCAAGACTTCGAAACAGGCTTTCGCCCCGCTTTATAGATAAAGCACCGAACCAGAGTACATGGTCGAACGGAACAATATGGTGGGGATGCCCCCTTACAAAGCAGATCGAAAGATAGAACATAAGCCTAGAACAAGCCTAACACCTCGCCGATGCTCGAACAGGGGCCCCTGAGCTCAAAGACAACGCCCCCAAGAGGGTTACGATGCGAAGCGTCGCCTCTGCCGAGTCTGAGAACAGACAACGATTTTCACCGTGAGCCCTGCCACAAGAACGGGATCCACGACGCCATCTTCAAGAAGCAAGCGGCACCCCCAGACGTCGCCATCGTCGGCGCCAGAAGCGTAGAGCTTTCACTCGATCACTCGCCTACACCACCACGAGGAGTCCCGGCCACCACCTCAAGGAGGGACAAGCTTGCCCACCCCAGATCTGGACACTGCTAGAGCAGTCCTGGGCCTCCGGCCACTACATCCCCAGTCGCCCTCACGATCTAAAAATGGAGCTACCACCGCCACCACGAGGCCTGCAAGAGCCAACCGTGAGGCCCGCCGACTCGGGCAACGGCGGCCAAGACTCTGACCAAGCTATTGACACAGGTCAGGGTGTGCAAAACCGAACCGAAAACCAAAAACCGAACCAAAAAAACCAAACCGAACCGAAATTCTGGTTTTTTCAGGTTTTGGTTATGGTTACAGTTTTCTAAATAGCAAACCATAATCAATATGTTTTTTTCGGTTTAAAACCGAAATAATTCGGTTAAACCGAAGAAAACCGAAAAGGCCCAGGCACACCACATTCCCACCCCCCCTCAGGGCTCAGGCCCAGCCCAACTAATATATTTTAGGCCTTTCTATTCATCCAGTTGAACCCTAGACCTAGTCACGGAACACACTGTCACACCTCATGCACGCAGTCACGCAGAGGAGAAAGCAGAGCATGGCGGCGGCGGCGACCTAGCTTGGTAGCTCTCCCCGCCGTAGGTTCCGGCGCATCCATCGGGCCCCGCTCCTCCCCGTCGCAGGTGAAGCTCCGTCCTGCCAGAACCTCCACAGCAGGGAAGCTCCGCCCCACAGCCACCGTTGGGGATCGAGGAAGACAAGAGCCGCCACACCAGAGAAGCTCCACGCCACGACCGTCGTCGGAGCCCGAGGAAGACACGAGCCACCGTGACCGGATGGTAAGCATCTCCATGATCTCATGCGTGGTTTGTTACTGAACAATGAACATGGATGGATGTTGTTTACTTGTTCAGTAGACTGTAGATAGTAGTACTGATGGATGCCTGGTTTTTTATTGAACATGGATGCGTGGTACTGGTTCCTATTTACTTGTTGAACATTGGATGGATGCATGGTGTTGGTTCCTATTTAGTTGCTGAACATTGGATGGATGCGTGGTTTCATTCATTTGCTGAACATGGATGTTTCCTATTTAGTTTTCCAGTAACCTTTTTATTTACAGTATTAGTTCTGTTGCTGGTCACTGATACTAAATGGAAAGTACCTGACTTATTTTTTTAGGTGTCCGAGAGTGTGAACCTTGATGCTGGTTCTGCTGCTGGTCTACCTCTCTCAGTAGATCCTGATGTTACCCCTGACAGTGTTGGCAAGAGAAGGAACAAGAGGTCAAGGGCATGGATGCACTTCACAGTTCAGAAAGATGATCCGGATCATGCTAATTGCAACTACTGTAATGCTGTACTCGGTTGCAAATCCGCATTGGCAGGTACTACTTCGTTAGTCAACCATCTGAAGATTTCCAAAAAGAATCCTGCCCACATATGTAGCACTCATAGCGAGCTTACCTACCAAGTTTGTGCTAATGGTAATTCTCTGGTTCCTTGGCAATATAATGAGAAAGAAGTTAGAGAAGCACTTGCTCGCATGATAGTGGTAGATGAGCTTCCATTCATATTCACAGAGAACGAAGGTTTTAGGTTCTTCATGTCTAAATCTTGCCCTAGGTTCACTGTACCATCAAGGACAACTATGTATAGAGATATCATTGCTCTTTATGAAGTTGAGAAAGCTAAGCTTAGAAAATATTTCATTGATTCACGTCAAACTGTTTGCCTCACCACTGATACATGGACATCAAAAAGACAACAAAGCTACATGGTTCTTACTGCACATTTCATTGATTCTGGGTGGAAGCTTAGAAAAAAATTATTAGCTTTGTCTTGGTAGATGGACACAAAGGGGAGGAAATTGGGAAATCATTAGAAAAATTACTTATTGAGTGGGGCATTGAGCGAGTGTGCACTATTACTGCTGATAATTCAAGTTCCAATGACACTTGCTTAGCCTACATGAAGAGATCTTTGGCTAATAGGGGTTGTACACATGCAAGAAGTCAATATCTTCACATGAGGTGTGTAGCACATATTGTTAATCTCGTGGTCCAAGATGGGTTAAAGATAATGTGATATCCTGTAAACAGAATTAGAAATGCTATCAAGTTTGTGAGAGCCTCCCCAACTAGATTGGATGTATTTAAAAAGTGTGTTCGGCTTAGCAAGGTAGCGAGTAAAGGTTTGATTAATATTGATGTGGTTACTAGATGGAACTCTACATTTATAATGCTAGACACTGCTGAGAAATTTGAGAGGGCATTTGAGCAATATGCACTTCATGATCCCAACTACAAGACTGAGTTAGAAAGAACTGGTCCAGAACCTAAGCCTGATACTCCTGACCAGCGGGGTCCTCCAACTCAAAGTGATTGGGTGTATGTTCGTGAGTTCAAACAATTCTTCCAACACTTCTATGACCTCACTAATAATGTTTCTGGCACGAAGTACATTACATCCAACACCTTCTTGGAAGATATTGCTGATGTACATTTTATGTTGGGTGAATGGAGTGGTCATGTGATTTGTGGTGATGATGAAATATTTAAATGCATGGCTACCAAGATGAAAGCTAAGTATGAGAAGTACTGGGGTGATCCTGAAAAGATGAACAAGTATATATTCATTGCTGCCATCCTTGATCCTAGGTATATGGTTTATTGGTTTTTGTTCTTTTATCAAATATATGGCTGTCGTTCTTAATGCCCTTCTAACTTGTCTTATCTTGTCTTAATTCTTTATGCAAGGACCAAGGAATCTCATTTCTTTAAGGACATGATTGAAGACACTTATGGCAATATAATAGGTAATAGAATCTTGACATCTGCCCACAATGAATTTGTCTCTCTTTTTGGAGAATACAAGGAATTATATGGTACCGGTACTGGTGAATCAGTAACACAAGCTCATGGTAGTGAATATGCTTATGAAAAATCTCTTATGAGGTCACGATACAATAAGAAGAGAATGAGAGCTTGCGGACAGGGTAGCACTAGCACAAATACCAGAACTGAATTAGACAAGTACCTAGCTGAGGATACTGAAGCGTTGACTACTGAATTTGACCTTCTTGAATGGTGGAAGTGCAACGCTCCCCGCTTTCCCGTCCTTTCAAAAATGGCCCGTGATATACTAGCAATCCCCATCTCAACAGTTTCAAAAATGGTGGTCGTATTCTGGACGACTTCAGAAGCTCTTTGACGCCAGCGACACTCCAATCGTTGATATGTACACAGGATTGGTTGCGTTCCAAGTGTATCAATATTGAAGCTGATCTTGCTGAGTTGACCAGGTCTGGAAGAAGGTACTTAAATGGATGTGCATTTCGGTTATTTCAATGATCATGCAAGATGAGTGTTATTTAATTGATCATGCAATATTTCTGTTATTTTTGTAGGAGTGGGAGCCCTTCATTTGGATGATAATAATGTTATATCGATTGATTGATCTTCATGTGTGGAGTTGGAGTGGAAAATTGTTGCCTGAAGTGATGAAACCAATGCCATCTTATCTCGATTTGCACCTTTTGTTTGTGTGTCATGTGTTCAACACGTACTGTACTATGTTGAACTTTGATGGTTCCAGAATTTGCACTTGTATTGAAGTTTGTTAACTTTTGTGTTTCGGAATTTTACGTGTGCTTATACTGGGCATGTTTACTTGTTCACTTGTTTCAGACTTTCATGTGTGCTACTACTTATACTCATATGTGCTTGTTCTGAGAGCTTGTACTGGGCATGTTGTTCCAGACTTTCATGTGTAGCCTTGACGCCTTGTACAGTTGTACTGGACATGTTTAGTTCCAGACGTTCATGTGTAGTGTAGCCCTGCACTAGACATGTTTAGTTGTTCAAGACTTTCATGTGTAGTGTAGCCCTGCAAGACATGTTTAGTTGTTCAAGACTTTCATGTGTAGCTCTGTACTAAATTTGTTCTTCATGTGTCCAAACCATATCTTGATCGAAAGTTCATGTACTCTTTATGTCGTCAAAACCATGTCTTGACTGAAAATTCGCGTCAACTTTGGTTAATATGGTTATTACCGAAACCAAACCGACAGCAAATGGTTATTACCGAAACCGAACCGTATCTATGTATAAAACCGTATAAACCGAATATAAAAACCGTATAAACCAAAACCCGTATAAACCGAACCGAATCAAACCCAAAAAACCGAATGCACAGACTGATTCACATGCAACGCGGCGGAGACTCACGCCAAGCTCTCGACCCCGGCGGCGCCGAAGACTCCGGCCAAGCCCACGGGTTGCAAAACTATCCTCTCTCCTCTATCGTTATGCGGACGAGCCCCTCTCTCCTCTTCCTGAGAGACAACGACCGGTGGGATCGGAGGGGGCGGCTCGCAGGGTGGGGAGGGAGGGCCGCGTGGATGACCTGGCATTCCTGGGCGCGTTGGATGCAGGCTACTCCATCTTTGACCTGAAGGTGCCACATCGTACTCCACTGACCTTCACCCTCTTTTGACTTGTGGATCTGTCTCAAGTAATGGAGTATTGACTCATCCAATTTATATTTAGGGGGGGAGTCACTTGGTCTGTTTGCTTTTGCTTTTGGTTTTGGAGGCGCAATTGGATTCCCGGTGGTCTGTAACGTCGGCTTGGTCGCCCTATCAGAGGAGCACCCACCACAAAAGATAGCAATGCTGTAGAGAGTGGCACCAGCGCCCACCACAGGTGAGCAATGACTAGATATCGGTCCTTTGAGCTTGGACATCTTTTTCTTTGTGTGGACATATGAAAAAAAGTGAAGGATTATTGTAGATGGAGTACAGAGGGTGCAAGGGAGCAGGAATGACCTGTAGTTTGTGTGTATATATGCCAATGCTAGAGAAGGATGATACACTTCTTGCTCTTAGACGTGGATCTGAACTCTGAATCATGTATTTTGGCGCATCGCTGGTGTGATGCAGATCCCCGAATTAAATATGTTGTTTTTCGAAATGGCAGTTGTCCTGCATTCATTAAGAAGAAAAGAGTTGCTCGGTTAATTAGGGAAAACCGAGCGAAAACCAGATTGCCCAGTTAATTATGGAGAACCGAGCGAAAACCATCACAACCGCTGAGCGGTACACATAGAAAGCCCACGCATGCCACTCCAAATAGGACCTAGACAGAACAGCACGCAGGCGTCATCGTCATCACTCCTCCCGTAGAGGCGTCATTGCCATCCCTACACTCTGAGCAAACGACTCCGACTTCGCCGTAGGCTATCGCCGACTCAACCCACATCGTAGCGGACGCGTGAAGCTGCATGAAGATCCGCACCAAAGCTCAGCCACCTACGGCCAGACAGCGCAGCTCCGACTTTGACGGAGAACTCTGAAGAACAAAACCAGGCACAGCTGGCGCCACGGGAGATATCGTGGACACGCCGAAGAAGAGCCGACTACCGCAACCATTGTCGCGTTGCCGACATCGCTCCCATCATCATCGATGCCACAGAAGCCTGGTCGCCACAACCGCCGTCGTCCACGGGTCCCGCCCTCCGATGCCGAGCTCCAAAACGAAGCCCCCAAGAGGGAATACGACACCAAGACGCCGCCATCGTCCGATCACAGATCAAGGGTTTCCCCCGGAGAGACCAAGCTGGCCGGATCCATGCAGGAGGGGAGCGGCAACAAATCAGTGATGCCTTCAAGAAGGTCAGCGACGGCCACAGCCGCCACCATCACTGGTCACGACACAAGGCCAGGACAGGGTCTTCACCCAAGCTCCCACACCACCTCACCACACATCATCCCGCACCGGCACCAGTGAGCCCACCAACCACCACCATCATCGGAGCTGCCCAATGACAAAAGAAGCCTCGAGATCCACTGCAGTCAACCACACCTCGCGGAGACCACCGGTGGCCAACCACCAGGACGAGGCGACAGATCCATCAATGGCCTTCCGGACGCCCAGCCATCGGACGCAGCGCGAGCCGCCGTGCCCTGCCAAGCACCTTGCCGGCAGGAACGGAGGAGCACTGCCCGAAGCCAAGAACCACCATGGTTCCGAGCCATGGCCAAGCAACAGAAGCACCAGCGCACCCCATGTACGCCACCGCAGCCGCCGGAGCCCGGATCTGCATCGCACGCACCTGGGACGCTCTTCGTCGACAACTCGGGGCCCCCGACCCGCGCAGCACCACGTCGTGCCGCGCCCCTTGACGCCCTTGGCTGCAAGCACCACGCCAGCAGCGAACTGCTGCTCCACCGCGTGCCGGAGCAGGCCACCGGCGCACCGGCCGAGCTCCACGCCACCCCCACACGCACACACAGCAGGCCCTGCACGACCCAGATCGGGCCCACAGCACCGCCGCCCGCGCCCCGTGCCGCGCCCCGCATTTCTGCCACCCCCACGCCGCACCTGAGGACCACGAAGCCTCGCCACAGCCCGCCGGAGGAGCGCCCGTGACCAGCCGTCACCGCGCCGCGCAGATCCAGATCCCACCGGGGGGGACGCGCCTTCCCACCGCGAGCGCTCGAGGACCAGGTCTGCCGCCGCCGGCCGCCGACGGGCTTTGCCCGGTGGCGTGCGCCGACGGCGGCGAGGGAATGAGGAGGGTGGAAGGGGACCGGCGGTGGCGGATGCGGTGTCCACCCGAGCCGCCCCTAGGAGCGACGCGGGGGCGAGTTAAAGTAAGCTTTTTCGTTGAAAGAGAATTAAATATGTTGTGAGAAACCGTGGAAATATGATGTGGATTTCTTGGCCTTGGGTTATATATATTTGTGTGTTTTAGGTTCCGCATGTATATATATTCATTATCGATGTATTTGTCCTAGGTTTTCAGCGTGGCACTGAGTGAGAGCACACATCTGGATTTCATGTTAGGCTGTTGATTTTAGATCACATTTATGTGTGGCACTTTCAGTTTCTAATCCTGTCGCGGAGTTTGGTTTAGTCTGCTGGATGCTTGACTGCTTTGGTCTTCATCTTGCACTAAATAAAATTGATATTATGCTGTCATTAGATGGTGTGTGCTGTCTACTTCAATGCGCAGTCTTCATCAGTAAATTGCCATAGGATTACACTGCAATATTCCTTTTAGGGGAAATTACACCACATTATATTATTGTAGCAGCCTTTTCTCTGTGAGAAATTTGATCTACTCTGTTATGCTTCTATACCGCTTGAATTTGGTTACTGAAATAATCCTTAAAAATTCAAGTTTGTAGAGCGACAATATTGCCTTAATCGGAAATAATGAACTGTTCTTTTGCTCATGCATCCAGTAAATTAAAACCGTGGACTTTACAAGGCCATTTGGATCGGTCCATATATCATTTATCTCGATCCCTGTATGCATTTGTAACCTAAACTTAAATCTTGGGATACCTTTATTTTTCTTCATGTTGCATTGAAATTTTAAAATGCGCTTTATTCCAGTGCTACCTTACAATTTCCTTCTTACTTTATTCCAGACTTCCATTTACCTATTGTAAGTAGTACATATATTTAAGTGCAGTAAAAACTGTTATAACTATATAAAAGGAATTTGTATGTCATAAGGGCTTTAATTTCTAATACATTCACGACCATATATATCTTGCCCTCACATCACAACACAATATCTCCTCTATGAAAACAAAATGTTACCTTGCATAGATGGAAGCCTGAGAAAAAGCATACATGGAAGCCTGAGAAAAAGCAAGCAAGCAGTTTTATTTGTCTAAAGAATGCGAGGAAGTCTTGTTTATAATTTGAAAAGTGGATGTAAAATAAGGAGAAAATTTTAGCTGGTACTTCCATTGTCATGGCCTTTCAGCTGATGTATATTCTGTGTTGTCTACATTCTTAGTACATAGCTTTATCAAAAAAAATCTTGAACCGAAAGATGCAGAAACGGATAAGCAAGTCCACGGACTCTGCTTCTGATCAGGGGGTGGCTAATTCTTTGAGCTTCTATAGTAGATAGGGACATTGATGATGTTGTACTGGTCATCCAGATTCAATAATTGAGCACTAAAGTTATCTTCTACCATGTGAAGTCACTACCATAGTTTCATAACACCATGCTATCTTTTTATTTTTGAACAAAGCAAGGCACCAACAGGTGCCCAATTCCATTATCAGCTCATAAGATAAGTACATCATGGAGTACAATGGCTAGAAGAAAGATAGAAGTGGAAAGTACAGCCATAGAGGAAGAGCTGAACGGAGGTAGCAAAGATAGGTTGAACACAGTTCAACCAGATGAACCTCAGCTAAGAAGAAAGAACCGAAGTAAGACAAGCCATCAACAGTAAGAGTCCTGGCACCATTTGGTAATGAGTTTGCATCATTAATACCACCCCTTCAATTAAAGGTTCCTGTAAGAGCCGCATCCCTTAAATAGAAAGATCAGTCGTTTTGCTTGTAAGAGGGGAGCAGCATCCAACATCTGTATGAATGGCTTTCTTATGGAGCAAACCTGCAATATGAACAACACAGAGCGACCTCCTTCTCCTGCAACAGATACAAGAATCTAATAACAGTGCACTGTGTGCAGTTTGGCACCTATGATTTGAACGTTGGCAAAGACAGACACCACCGGACAAGAAATATTCGAGTGAGCAGATGCAAAGCAATGAATTTGAGCATTACCAGTGGATCTAAAAACCTGATGGGCAAGATTATGCGCAGTACCATTAATCTCTTGAGAAACATGAAACACCTTAGAATTCAGATTAGCAGTATTTTTAAAAAAGATAGTTAGCTCTTTTCTAATGTTCCAAGGAGTAGAGGGATCTGAAATGTTTCACAAAGCAGCAAAAGAAGCTAATGAAAGGCAATCCATTAAGTAAGTTGGGCTAGCAAGATTAAGCCGAGAGGCCAATTAAGCCGCACATGAAAGAGCAATAGCTTCAGCCTGTAAATGAGTAGAAGTAGGAGGAGCCGAGGCTTGAACTTGAACTTTAATCTCACCATGATCTGTTGGAATGCACAGGAAAACACCCACACCTGTACCCACCTCACCTGGAGGTAATCTAGGAATCTTCTTAGTTCTGAAAGCTGCATCTGAAAACACTTTAGATCCTCGAACTAACATATCAGATTTAATTGTTTTACCCTGCATTGGAAGAATATCAGAGGAAGGCTGATCATTAGAGAGAGATTGCTTGTTGGGGAGACAAGGAACATTATCCGAAGAATCCAGAGCCAAGTTTGTTGCTGCAATATGAACTTGATATGGCAAATGCTTTTTTCGATCACAAAGAAAATCATTTCTGGCTTTCCAAAGGCACCACAAAAAATTAAGAATATTATGAATGGAAGCATGAGGATGACCCATTCGAATAAGCGCAATGAGAACCAAGTGCATAGTAGAGTGCCCATGGATTAGATCATCCGATCGAAGAAACCAAGGAGAAGAAACCAAGCTGCTCTCGCAAAGTTGCAAAGGAAAAAAAGACGGAATTCATCCTCCGGTTGGCCGCATCTACAACAAGTCTGAGAGATGTGGATAGAGAAACGGCCAGCTCTCATACCTGTAGGCAAAGCCCTACGAAGAAGTCTCCAAGCAAAAGTTTGAACCCTTGGAAGCAAATTTTTTGTTTCCAGATGAACTTAAGAAAATCTTTCAAGTCCAAAGAAATATCGGTTTTGAATCTTTGTCATTGGATATGATTCAGGTTCTATAATTTTCCCTTTTGCCATGTTTGTGTTTACCTCAGTTTGCATTTAACTGTTGAAATCAGTCACAAATATGGGAGTGCGGTCTGAAAATCAGAGATGGTATATTATCCAGAGTCTGCAATTCTACGATGATACTGGAATTTGCATTGCTTGAAGTCTAGAAGTTTTACAGAAGAAAACAAATCTAAACATCTAACTAACATAAATCTCAAAGTAAAAAGACCGCGCGACAAGGCGCGCGTTACCATCTAGTCTTCTCCTTACCTCGCCGAAATCCAAAGTAGATAATATACCAAGGGTAAATCTACCATTCTTAAGAAGTTGTTCCCCACTACTCCCTATTCTCTCATCATGCACACTGTCCACATTAGCGATATGCCACATCATCCTATATACCATGGAGCTTATCCACGACACCACACATGTTACCACACCTGTCACCTCCTGCCATGTCAGCAATACTACATGCAACTTTCCGTTACCAGCGTACAGAATAGACACAGATCGATCAAAAAAAGTACAAACTGTACACCTGCCCTCTCTCTGTTTCCACTTTCCAGCCATAAATCGGCAAAATGGACAAATCTAACCTAAAGACGCAACTAATTCACAAAGTGAGCTATTCCGAAATAAATTCACCCACGTAACCCTTTTGTGTGGCGCCTTTACCATAGGTGCCACACTACACTGTGTGGCGCCCGACACTATGTTGTGTGGCGCCTGAAACCTAGTGTGGCACCTAAGACAAAGGCGCCACATAGTGTAGTGTGACGCCTGAGGCAAAGGCGCCACACAGTGTAGTGTGGCGCCTTGCTGTCGGGCGCCACACAAAAGGGTTACGTGAGTGAATTGTTTCCGGAATAGGTTCATTTTGTGAATTAGTTGCGTCTTTAGGTCAGATTTATCCATTTTGCCCCATAAATCACGCATGCCTCTCTCCCTCTGAAATAAACACAAAACGATCGACCCTCTCTCTCCCCTAGAAAAAATGACACCAGTTTTCTACTCTACCTACAGTGCGGCTGCTGGGAGACGATCTGTGCATCATGGCGCTCCCCCGGTAGCTGGTGCTGCTTCTCGCCTCCGCGACTCTCTGAAAATCTCTAGGTATGTTCTCCTTTTGTGTCTATGTTCCAGCTATGGCAGGTACGGTGTCGCTGGAGAGGTCAGTACCGTCCGATTCCAGTAGAATCAGACCGGTTGTCAGTGAGTTTCCAATCTGAAGGTCGCTTTATTTTCATCATCCTGTAAATAATGAATTGGGCGACGCCGGGCAGGGCCTCAGCTCTCAGCCATGGCGTGGCTTGGCGTTTTGTTTCCTCGAAGGAGCGCCCGGTTTACAGGAGTCCAATCGAGTCACCATGCCATCGAATTTTAATCTTTTTCCTTTCCATGCAAGGAGGAGCGCATTGATGCGACGCCCGGCAGAGCCTCAGCCATGGCGTGGAGGTTTTTCTTTTGTCCTGGAAGGAACGCCAAGTGTACATGAATTCTTTCCTCTGAATCTAGAACTATGGTATTTCTAACAGTATACAGTACAAATTTGTAAATTGCTCCACTGAACGGTTAGTATACAAAGTGCTCTTCCCTTCAGGTTATTCTCAGGCATGGCGTGGAGGTTTTCCTTTGGTCCTGGAAGTTAGATGTTATTTCTAACAGTATACAAGTTTGTAAATTGCTCCATTGAACAGGTTAGTATACATAGTGCTCTTCCAATCAGTACATTTTGTAAGCGCTGCAACTTTAATCCATCATTTGATATGCCTTTGCAAAGTCTAGATAGATATAGAACGATCCGAATTTAGTATCTGCGTATCTTAAATATGTTAGGATTTTACCTGCTATTTTATTTGCGAAGTGCATATAACCAATTCATGAAATTATTTGCTGGTGTAGCCAAATAAGTTATTTCATGCAGTACATCCTGCCCATATTGTTGTTAATTGCCCTAAGAGATCTTGATTTTGCATTTGTATACATTTTTTCTTACCTGCTACATCCTGCCCATTTGAGAAGGTATTTCTTTTATCAAGGTCCCGCGGCAACGCGCAGGGCATCATCTAGTTATAATAAAGCTCTTCCCCTCCCAAAGCTAGCGAAGTAGGAGTACTACCATTTCTCTTCGAGAGAATTCCTTATTTGACCATTTCTTAAAATCTACTTCCTTTTTTGACCAAAAAAATCCATTTTTCCTGTTTTGACACCAAAACTTCATATTCTTCCTTATACGATACTTTTGTCAGTTTTTGTTGTTAACGCCGTGAAGTGGGACATGAAAAGTCCTACTTGCCCCTGATTTAGCATGGTGAAAAAAAGAAAAAAATTCCAACCGAACCGTCCCACACGTTTTCCTTGATCCCCTTCTCCCCCGATTCACTGCAAGTGCGAGCCCTAACCTAGGCGGCGGCGCGAGGCTGGGGCATGTAGGAGGGCGTGGCCGAGGCAGCTTCGGATGGCTGGGCGGAAGGCGCGGTCAAGTAGGGGCACGGCGCTGCACCCGTCTCGGCCTCCGGCGGCCATGGCAGGCGGAAGGCGCGGTGGAGGAGGGACACGACGCTGCACCCGTCTTGTCCTCCGGCGGTCATGGCGGGCTGCACCCGTCTCGACCTTGGGCAGCCATGGTGGGGCGACGGAGGGCGGCCAACGAGCAGTGGAGGCCTCGATGGGAGAGGGCAAAGGCACGGCCATGCATGGCAGTATGGGATGGGCAGCGGCTGCGCTGGAGTATACTTGTGGACATTCGATCGTTTCAAGTGTAGCGTGCGTTGCTATTTACTCCCTCCGTCCGGAAATACTTGTCCTAGAAATGGATGTATCTAGACTTATTTTAGTTATAGATACATCCATTTTATCTATTTCTAGGACAAGTATTTTCGGACGGAGGGAGTACCTATTAGTGATGTATCGATCAAAGCAAGGATCGATCAAGAGCTTTTGTACGTGTGTGTTGTTTTCGGGCCAGCGGCAAAGATCGATTAGGCAGCTAACGTCTGATATGTGTATCGCGTGTGTTGCTAATCATCGCTCCATGGGAATAGATGAAGCTGGCCGCGGAATCATCGGCATGCTTTGTGGCCGTCCCGTCTCACCAGAGAGTACTTGGCGGCGGCAAATATGACGACAGCGCCACGGAAACCTGAAGCCAACACTCAATGAATTTAGCGCTATAGGAGGCCGAAGATGAGGCCGCTGTTTTAGGATCACATATTGCACTAGGGGTAAAACGGTCTTTTCAAGTCTGACTTAACACCGTTAATGGTCAAAACTGACAGAAGTGTGACATAGGGAACAAACTGAGCTTTAAGTGTAAAAAAAAGAAGAATTTTTTTTTAAGATCAAAAAGGAAAACAAATTTTAAGGAAGGGCAGATAAGGAATTCTCTCTTTCTCTTCTAAGATCCCTCGCGGCCTCTCCGCTTTTTGACAAGAGCACCCTCCGCTTACAGGAAATCCGAAGCCCCCACCTCCTCACGCCGCGCCACCGCCGTCGCCGCCATGGCTGACCGCCTCGTCCTGCTCGTCCTCGTCGCCGCCGCCGTATCCCTCACCGTAGCCTCCCCAGCCGCCGCCGCGCGTCCCTGCAACACCCTCTTCATCTCCTCCCACTCGGCCAACGCTAACCCCAGCAACGACCCCGACCACCGCTCCCCTCTCACCACGACGGTCGTCACCGTCTTCCGCATCCGCCGCTTCGGCCGCCACTCCCTCCGCGCCCAAGGCCACGCGCATCCCCACCTCAACCGCCACCACCACCACATACACTCCATCCCCTCCAACATCCAGATCCGCCGCCCCGAGCTCCCAGAGCTTCCCCGCTCTGCAGCCAGCGCTGCGGCGAGCATCCAGGAGCGCCTGAAGGACATCCTCGTGGTGGTCGTCGGGATCCTCTTCGGTCTCGGCTGCGGCGCGCTCACCGCTGCCTCCATGTATCTCGTTTGGTCCGTAATCGCAGGCCCCGGCGCGTCCTCCCACTACGACGAGCTCTACGACGATGAGGCGTCTGACTCCGAGAGCCCCAAGAAGGTCGGCTATGTCATCATCCCCGGCGTCGAGGCCTACGACGGTGGTAAGAACTAGAGTCTAGGGTTTCCCTTTCCCAGGAGGGGCAACTTCAATGCTATGTCTATGCGTTGCTGTTTGTGTGTTGCTTAATAATCCGTAAAATGTCTCTGGGATGTGTAGTTGGGCGGTAGTAGGGTTGTGCCCGCCGTGTGAATACGCTCTTGATGCGCACTTATGCTGTGAAATGTGCTTCGTTTCTAGTAATGGACTTAATGGTTATGGATCGGATGTCCTGAAATGTTACGAGTCTTCTGAAATTCATGATGTTTTGCTCTGTTGCTAATTGGTAATTTGACTCTTGGGATCGTTGATAATCTTCTTTTATTAGGTTAAATTGTCAAGCATCCTTCTTAAGGGTCCACTGTTTCTCGCAATCGCCATGGTTGAAACATTGGTTGTCTTTACTAGGCTGGCATAAGCATTTGCAAGTTCATACTTGTTCGGTCATGTTAATGAATTTGACCTATTCATTGACCTATCCAAACTTCCAAAGTGTTGATGGCTAAATTAATCTCCTTTTACTTTAGTACACAATGTTTGCTTGTTAATCGGACAAGTTTATCTGGTGTTATTGATTGTAGACGCGGCACAAAATTGCTTTCTAGTTACATTTGACACGAAGGTCATCTTGTACATTGGCACGCAGTAGATTTACTTGATGATCAGAACCTTTGACAAGTTCATGTCCTTTTACTCTTCTAGAAACCAAGTGCTGATCTAGCTTAAATTTAGTTCTTTGTCTTGGATCTGCTTAACTGTAAATGGTGTGTGCATTCAGCATGGTGCAGACATGCACACGCGCATAAGCACAGTTTTGTAGGTAGGTACTTGCGCAACTACTCCCTCTGTCCCAAAATAAGTGTCGTTGATCTAGTACAAAATTTATACTGATTTAGTACTAAATCCGCGACGCTTATTTTGGGACGGAGGGAGTATATTATATATCTTGAGCAAGGGGAATGCGTCCATGTCTGTTTCGGCAAGGTTCCTTCAGGACCATAATATCATCAGTCGCTGTATACCATTAGTTCTGGGCTTAATTAATCGGTAATCATAAAATCTGATGTTAGATTTGTAAGCATGGCAAATCGAATGTTTTTTATGACAAATTTAGTTTACAAGCATGGCAAATTCGAATTTGACACGCGGAGTAAAAGGCTGCAGAGGAATACAGCAAGCCCCAGCAATCAGCTGGCCAAACCAGTTCAGTGGAAAGAACGGGAAGAACCGGGTACTTATGTAGAGACATACATCTACTCCCGGAGCATTTATTTGTTCTCGCTGAAATATGTATGATTTTGAGAGTATCACAATCAGGCCGTTTCTTTTCCAACGATCTTCAAACAGGGGCAGCGTCGGGCTGGAATCAAACAGGGGCAGCGTCGGCCTTCTTTTCCAGCCCGCGCAAAATCATAATTCCGCTGAGTAGACCTGGCTCATTACTCCCTCCGTTTCAGAATATAAGGTGTATTGTTTTTCATGCAAGTCAACCATTTGAATGTTTGACCAAAATTATAGAATAAACTAACAACATCTGCAATGTAAAATAGATAAAATATGAAACTGCTTTTTATGATGTATCAAATGATATAAATTTTGTATAATGGATATTAACATATTTTTCTAAAAACTCGGTCAAACATGATCTCGTTTGATTTTTGAAAAAACAAATACACCTTATATAAAGGAACGGAGGGACTAATGTTAATTGATAGTTGAGAATCAATTAGATTCCATCACGGTGGTTGGGCTTCAAGGATACCATCACCGTTTATCTTCAGTCAATTCTGCAGTCCAAACAGGAAAACATTCTAACTTTACATTGCAAAGAATAAACCAGACAGGTTTCATAACCAGGTAAACTTCAAAGTGAATATCAATCAAGCTGCATTGCCGTGTTTCCCTCTAAATAGAAACGATAAGATACGTGTGATAGTTACTAAGATTCCACTACAAACTGTCAGTAAAGTCCATGCCAAGTTCTCCCACATGCCACAGTGGTGGTGAACGGTCGAGCTACAAATAGCGTTCCCTGAGGGATGTGTCCCTTTTTGCAGAATACAAACAAGAGGGTGCTGGGAAACTGGAATACGTGAACAAAAACATGTACTAGTAGTAGAATGGAAGGCGGCCAACACAATAATATAATTTAGAAGTTCTACTGACTGGAGGACGCTGTTAAGAGATGTGGTCTGAAAGATGGTCGTTGAAGCAATACCTCCACCCTAAGATAGACAGGCATGTCATTCCATATCAAGTCCACAGCATCAGGATAGGAGAAGTGCATATAGTACACATTGTAAATGAAACTGAAATTAGGATCTCAAGAAGTGTTGGCTGAAATAATAATGTGCAGTAATGATCGTATTGGTAGTAGTAAAATTAATAATTGTGCACAACATATTGCATCTGTCGTGAGACTGATTCTGGTTACATGATCTTCTTTTTTCTTGAAACCGGAAAAAAGATTTGGCACTTTCATTGATTAAGAAGAAGGTTTAGAGTTTGTGGCCGAAGGCCGAATTATAACACATTACTCTCGCGGCAGTACATTACTCAAGTATTTAGCTCCCGCGAGGCATCACAACTTAGACTCATCTTTGGATGGTTCCTACTATGCCTTCTATTTCAGAGATGTACACGTTCATGATGCCTTCCGGTGGCCTTGGAAATCCAAATGCATCCCCAAGATCAAGGTCTTCGGATGGTTCCACCTCTTTGACAGACTTAACACCAGGAATATGTTGAAAATGAGACACTACAACATTGGACCTAACCCGGATTGCTTGCTCTGTGAAACACATGTTGAGGAGACCGTGGAGCACCTTTTCTTTCAGTGCTTAGTTAGCCAGGAATGCTGCTTGCTCTTGGGATACATTGGACTGCTCATAGTAACAGACTCCAATTGCTTGCACAGGCCAAAGACTCCTGGACTAGGCCAATGTTCATGGATATTTTTCTGACAGCTGCCTGGAGTCTTTGGAAGGAACGCAACAATAACTACTTCCATGGTGTCACACCCTCAATCCCATCCTAGCGACAGAGGTTTAGACTAGACTTCTCCAACTTGGGCTTTCGAGTTTCTGAAGCCAAAAAGCAGTTCATTTCCACTTTCCTAGCCTCCTTACATTGAATAATTTTTGAAGTAGTCCTTGATTTAGTTCCCGATGACACACCCAAAGTGGTGTTGGTGCTCTGATGTAAAAATGTAAGTTGTACAAAAATAGTTGAGAAATCAATACAGATGCAGTAGTGGGATCACTCGCTACCGTTTACAGGTGTAAAAAAACTTAGACTCATATTTGATTCTAGCAACAAGAACTCCAACCGGCACCGCCTCACCACGAAACACGCGGGCATTCCTCTCTTTCCAAATTTCCCATGAGACTAGCATCATTAGTGAGACCATCGCCCGCCTAGATTGCGTTATGTCTGATGCAATTAGAGTCCATCAATCCTTCGCGGAAGCCATAACCATCCAAGCTGTAGGGTGCACATCAACCAGGCCCAACCACGATTTGATCATCCCCCAAACTCTAATAGTGTAGCGACATTGGAAGAGGAGATGCGCCACTGACTCTTGAACTTGTTTGCATAAAGGGCAGAGGTTGCAGTTTGGCCAACCCCGATGCTGAAGCCTATCGGCCATCTAGATCCTATTGTTGATGACTAGCCAGACGAACAATTTTCAATTGGGGGGAGCCCAGTTCTTCCGAACCAATTGAAGCATGTTCGTGTCAACCAAATCAAGGAACCGGGCCTTATAGGCGATGCGGTAGAGTAAAGGCCATCAGTTGTAAGCTTCCAGGAGACAGAATCAGACACACCAGGGGCGAGGTGAACAACCGAGATTTCCCACCAAAGGTTGACGAACTCACTGAGGTGGCTAGCGGCTGTGATTCCACCAGTATGCACTTGGGACACCGAGAAGTTGTTGTGAAGTGCGTTTTGGACCGAGCAGCCTTTTCTTTTGGATAGCTCAATTTTTTTGGGGGCGATGTCTTTGGACCCAATCCCATCAAGCAAAGCAGATTCCCAAAAGGAAGCACGATGGGCATCTCCTAGAGCACCTTAGTGGCAGCCGCAAATATGCTCTTATCATTTCTATCACATGGGTTTCCAAGACTAACCCAAGGCTTCACCGGGTCCTACCATTTCGCCTAGAGCCAACGAAGACGAAGTGCATACACAAATTTCTCGTGGTTTAAGATCCCTAGGCCACCATGAACTTTGGACTTTCAAACCTGCACCCAATTGATCTTGCGCTTGCCACCAGTGACCTTGTCACAACCAGCCCAAAGGAAGGCACGTCCAAGGGATTCGATCTTTTTGAGGACTTCAACCGGGATGTTTAGAGCTGTCATGTAGTATATGCGATGGCCGTGAGGACGGACTTGACCAGGACTGCCCTGCCCAGAGATGCCATCAGCATGCCCATCCAAGGAGTAAGTTGGGTCTCAATCTTATCATCGAGGGGTTGGAAATGAATCCTATTCAGTCTCTTGACTGACAAAGGCAACCCTAGATATTTCATAGGGAAGGAGGATCTGCTTGCAGGGAAGGAGTGTAGGATATCATCAAGGTCCAGGTTCTTGCATCGGATGGGAGCAACCAATGCAAGCTTTTGGTGTAATTCGACCAATCCAGTGACCCCGCCAAAGCACGCCATAGTTTCTGTGAAGAATTGGACATCAGCCTTAATGGGTGCAAGGAAAACCGTAGCATTGTCCGCATATAAGGAAGCCCGGACCGTCATCGCATTGCGCCCAAGGGGTGTAATTTGCCTTGCTCGGTGGCCTTTTGGAGAATATGGTGGATAGGATAGATAGCTAACATGAATATGAGGGGGGAGAGAGGGTCTCCCTGCCTCAAACCCTGGCCAAGTGAGATGGGGCATCCCAGAACCCCATTGAGACCTGCGACGAAGCCGTAGACAGAAGGGCCGAGACCCATCCTCGAAAACGTGGCGGGAAGCCGAGGTGACCGAGCAGATCGAGCAGAAAATCCAACGGACCGAGTCAAAGGCCTTTTTAATATCCAACTTGAAGAGCAGCGCCGGGTTTTTTTTACAGTGGAAACGCCTTGCCAGGTTGCGTGCATACATGAAGTTGTCATGTATACATCATATTTTGATGAATGCACTTTGGTCTTGAGAGACGAGGTCATTCATGTGGGGTGCCAAACAGTTGGGACATGACTTTGGCGATGATCTTCGCGATGGTGTGGATAAGACTAATGGGACAGAAATCTGAAATGTCTTCAGCACCATCTTTCTTCGGGATGAGAGCCACGTCCGTAGTGTTTAGCGAGTGCAAATGGGCGACATGGAGGTTAGAGAAGCGACCAATGTCACTCACGATGTCAGCCTTGATGATGTTCCAGCATGATTTAAAGAAGGCACCCGTAAAGCCATCCAGGCCTGGAGCCTTGTTGGTTGGCATGGCAAAAACAACCTTCTTGACCTCCTCTCGGTGATGGCCTCATCTAGCTCCTAGAGGTCACAATCTGGAATAGGCAAAATGCCCCAGTTGATGTCCGTGTTGCGAGCAGGACCTTTTTTAGCGATGTACTTGAAGTGACGGTGTATAATATCTTTGTTCTGCTTGTGCTCTGTGACCCAGCCATTATTGTGCGTGAGAATGTGGATGGATTTTTTACGCCTACGATGGTTGACCCATAAGTGTAAGTAGCGGGTGTTTGCATCTCCCTCTTTCAGGTCAGTGATTCTGGAATTGTGCCTCTTTCTTGATTTGTCCAAAATAGCCCAACCGATTAATTTCCTCTTTAGTATTTTCGGGATATCACATTCATCGTGAGAGAGCTCTCTTTTCTCCTGAGCCAAGTCAAGTTGTAATATAACCTCGAGGGCCATATGAATTTGGATTTTAGTCTTTGCAAAAAGGGACTTGCTCCACGAACGAAGTCTACGACCAGTAGCCCTTTAACTTATGGAAGAGTCATTGATAGGGATCCACGTGACTAGAATCCGCGTTCCAAGCGTCAACAACTACCTCAAGGAAACCAGGCATCTTGGTCCAGTGGTTCTCGAAGCGGAAAGATTTAGGCCTCCTCGGTCCATCAACATTAGCAAGAAATAACGGATAATGCTCAGAGAGTGAGGAAGAGAGAGCATGAAGGATGTGGGTGCCAAATTCTAAATCCCAATCATCATTGCAGAAAAAGCCATCTAGTTTACGGAGCATTGGGTTGGTGTGTTTGTTGCTCCAAGTAAACTTCCGGTTCTGGAGACGAAATTCTTTGAGGTTGCAAGTGTTTAGGGTGTTGCGGAATCACACAAGGCGGCTGCGATCAACATTGGATCTAGTCTTGTCTCTCACACCATAAATTTGGTTGAAATCCCCATTAACTAGCCACTTATTTCCATCCATCGGTTTTTGGGAAATGAGTTCTAGGAAAATCCTTTAGAATGCTTCTAGTTGGTCCATAGACCGTGGTTAATTTGAAGGTCTTGGTATCAAGGGAGTTGTTGATAGTCACACTTGCGGAGAGGAAGTATGTTCCAGACTGAACATTGGAGACGGTCACATCAGAGTCATTCTAGAGTAGCAAAATTCCACCCTTGGTGCTAGCAGCCGGGGTATGAGCAAAGTTTCTTGAGTCGGTGTCCTCCGAGATAGACAGGATCTTTGGAATCAAGCACTTGAAGATTAGTTTATTGGGCAAACAAGGTTACAAGAGGAGGTTGCAATGGTTTCGTGAACAACAGTCTGGCGATCGGGGCAGATTAGACCACGGACGTTCCAGCACAAAATAGCAAAGTTTTGATCTAACATATTTTCCCAGAAGTTATTTATATTTTTCGAATATGGTTATATGATCATATAAAAACAAGAACGAGCAAATCCTCCACAAAACTTGGGGCTAGTCAATTTTGATCTATACGTATCTTCTGTTTGTTCGTTTGACCAACATCCAACAACGGAATCAAACAACAGAATCAAAATGGACCGACCTAGAATCAAATTCGGGCAACTTGTACATAGTCGACCCCATACTTGATCTGGCGGTGCTAGCGGGGCCTGGTACGAGGGCGAGTTTTCTTCTTCGTTGACTTTGACTTTTCTTTTGGAAGGTCCTCATTCTATCAAATCTTCATTAAAAATGTGAATTTCCCTTTAAATGATCCAAGTCCTCTCAACTTTATACTCCTGTTTAACATGTGACAAAGGGGAAATCAACTTTGGTAAAAAAAAAAAAACTATCACCATGGTGCAAAATGCTTTTTTTAGGGTAAGACCTTGTGACTAGCTTTATTAATTTTAAATAACACTTACATTGTCCGCAAGTAAACTGGAAATAAAGCCAGGGGGAGAGTCCAACCACATAGACGGTGGATCATCCTGACCCCGCTGAGCTAGCACGTGAGCAACTATATTTTCTTCTGTGTTACAATGTTGAAAAGAGCTGCCGACGTTCATCCAGTAAAGGGCCAACCACCATAGAGTGACCCAGCTTGTTCGTCATTGCATCCACAACTGTCATATTGTCTGATCGAGCAACGACAGAATTGGCTCCAACCAAACGCGCGAGCTTTAACCCCTCAATAGTGCTGCCGCCTCTGCTGTTTCAACATCCCCCACATGCTCAAGTTTTGCCATGGAAGCAGCGATGAAGAAACCCACACTGTCCCGAACAACAACACTGCAAGATCCAGAGTGATCATCTTCCAAGAAAGAGGCATTCGTATTTAGAACTAGCTGGCCCATCAAAGGTTTCATCCATCTGTTGGTTTTTGGGCTGCTACTTTTTTCGTCGACGCTTGAACAAAATTTAACGCAAGAACTAGTATAGCTTGGGCCGAACGTTCTGGATTCTGAACCTCCTCTCCCTTCTCAATTTGTCGCCTCTGCCACCATATGTGCCAGCAAGACACTGCAATCATCTCTCGTATTTCAATCACATCCAAGTAAATCTTCTGATTCGATATGTCATAGTACGAAGTTCAAAATCTCAGCTCCCGGTCTGACTGAAAGATTGGCAGTCCTTATCATTTCATGTAGACAAAGGAGGGATCAAATCTGGCCAGCTCGACTGCAGCCAAATAGCGCGTGCGCCACATCCTCCGCTTGTACTTTGCATACTGGGCATTGTGCCAATGTCAAAATATGGCGATTTTACAAGACATCAAAGCAATAAATAGCATCGTGTAAGGCCAGCAATATAAATATTTTCACTTTGCTTGGCACTTTAAGACTATTGTGCAAGGAATAGCTTTTTCCAAATCAGATGAGATACCGAAGCAATACTATGGTGCAAAATACTTAACAATAACATACCATAAAGTGCACGCATCATTTGACCAAGGGAGAAGGAAGGTGGCCAGTTGGAGGGCAGGGACGCCTTCGTGTTATATAGTGATCGAGAACAGCTAGAAGGCTACATGTCTTGGGATCGATGATGCCAAAGATACCGACGATGCACTGTTTTCAGGCAAGATTGAATACGACAAAGGTGCATCAAGGCGTGAATAAGGAAGAAGTTACCTTTGCTGGTTTTCAAATTGAGGATCAACCGTGGCGATGTAGCATTACTCACTGGGATACAAGGAAGAATTAAACCCGAAATACGGTTTACATCGTAATGAACTCTACCTAACACCTAGAAAATACAAACAAATGAGCAGAAACAAATCATTCACAACACCCAACTGAATGCTACGCGGAGCGCAAAGTAATTACCTAATGACTAAAAATGCTTAGTTTACAAACTTTGTTGCCTCATATCATATCATAAACGGATGGAATCGACTTTGTTGGCAAACAACTACGCAGAAATTGAACCTCTCATCATCGTAAAATGGTTGAGCAATAACAATGTAGATTGTCTCCAGTACACCAGTCTTGGGGTCGTAGTATCCTAATGATCGTCCCGTGTTGAGAAAAATCCGTCCTTCTGTAGGATCGATACCCATTACCAGTGTTCTCTCGGATGAGTACTCTGGTGAGAACTTGGCGAACTCTATGCGGTACTTCATGCACCAGGTGTTGCTGTCATCCATCCTCCATACGTCAGTGGCGCACACATCTTGATCCGACAATAGTGGCAGAGCTACATTCAAAAGCATGGGCAAGCCCATCTGAAGAGAGGCCAAATTATTTTTATAACTATGACCCAGATTTACCATTAGGCCTAGCTTGTTGGAGCAAAACTGGGCGGGCCATGGCCCATTTTGCTACAACGTAGCTCCGCCTGTGCCACGTGAATTGTGTCATGGATTTTTGTTGGAAATATGCCCTAGAGGCAATAATAAATTGGTTATTATCATATTTCCTTGTTCATGATAAGTGTTTATTATTCATGCTAGAATTGTATTGACCGGAAACTTAAATACATGTGTGGATACATAAACAACACCGTGTCCCTAGTGAGCCTCTACTAGACTAGCTCGTTGATCAAAGATAGTTAAGGCTTCCTAACCATAGACATGAGTTGTCATTTGATAACGGGATCACATTATTAGGAGAATGATGTGATGGACAAGACCCAATCGTAAGCTTAGCATATGATCGTGTCACTAAAGTTTAATTGCTATAGCTTTCTTCATATCAAGTATCTATTACTTCGACCATGAGATCATGCAACTACCTGACACCGGAAGAGTACTTGGTGTGTATCCAAATGTCACTTCATAACTGGGTGATCATAAAGGCGCTCTACAGGTATTTCTGAAGGTGTTTGTTGGGGTGCATGGATCGATACTGAGATTTGTCGCTCTGTGTATCAGAGAGATATCTCTCGGCCCTCTCGGTAATACGATGATACTTGTAAACTGCGTTGGGTTTTTCCCCTAAGAGGAGGGGATGATGCAACAAAGTGTAGGTAAGTATTTTCCTCAGTGAGAACCAAGGTTATCGAACCAATAGGAGAACCATGCAAATTCCCGTCTTCAACGCCTACGCACAAAAGAGCAAACACTTGCACCCAACGCGGGCAAGAGGGTTGTCAATCCCCTTGAACTCGTTACTTTCAAGCGATAAGTAGTGATAAATAGATAATTTGATAAATATAAATAGTAAATAAAAAGAAAGTAAATAATGGCAGCAAGGTATTTAGAGTTTTTGTAATTATAATCGTGAGGATACCCGGGGGCCATAGTGTTCGCTAGAGGCTTCTCTCTCAAAGAAGGCATACGTTGGGTAAACAAATTACTGTTGGGCAACTGATAGAAAAGCGCATAGTTATGCAATATTTATTCACGGCAATGATCATGTATATAGGCATCACGTCCATAAACAAGTAGACCGACTCCTGCCTGCATCTACTACTATTACTCCACCCATTGACCGCTATCCAGTATGCATCTAGAGTATTAAGTAAAAACAAAGTAATGCTTGGAGGATGATGACATGATGTAGACAAAGTAAATCCAATCAATATGAATAAATCCCATCGTTTACCCTTAGTGACAGCAATACAATACGTGTCATGTTCCTTTCTATGAATGGGATTGAGCACCGCAAGATTGAACCCACTACAACGCGCCACTCCCACTTGAAGATTAATCAATCTAGTTGACCAAACCAAACCGACAGATCGGAGAGCATTACAAAGCTATAACAATCATGCAAATAAAATGCCAGCAAGTATTCAATATGTTTTCATGAATAATCTGAACATAAACCCACAATTCATCGAATCCCAACAAACACACCGCAAAGATTGATTACATAAGATAGATCACAATGAGAATCGCGGTGATCTTGGCAATGAAGAACATAGAGAGAGAGATAGCCATCTAGGTACTAACTACGGACCCATAGGTCTATGGTGAACTAATCACACATCACCATGGAATAGCAAGGTTGATGTAGAGGCCCTCCATGATCGACCCCCCTCCGCCAGGGCACTGGAACAGGGCTCCAGATGGGCACACGACGGAATAGAGACTTGTGGCGACGGGAAAAGTGTTTCGGGAGGCTCTCTAGGGTTTTGGGGATTAATGAGAATTTATAGGCCAGAGAAAAATGTTAGAGGGCCGGGGAGGTGGCCCCAAGCCATCAGGGCGTGGCCACCCCCACGGGCGTGCCCTGTTGGCATGGGGGCACCTCGTGTGCCCTTAGGTCTTCCTCCGAAGCTTCCAGGTCTTACTTCGGTCCAGAAAAAATCATCAAAAAGTTTCGGGGTATTTGGACTTC
Organism: Elymus sibiricus; assembly: GCA_039707655.1. Lineage (NCBI taxonomy): Eukaryota > Viridiplantae > Streptophyta > Magnoliopsida > Poales > Poaceae > Elymus > Elymus sibiricus. The sequence goes on from CM077663.1 coordinate 220,334,777, forward strand.
GTTTGGTACAGTATTCCTGAAAAGCCAAAAACACACAGAACACAACAACTAACACTTGGCACTGGGTTAATAGTTAGTGCTCAAAAATAATATAAAACAACAAGTAATTGCCTAAGAAGTATCCTAGAATGATAATATAATAGCATGGAACAATCAAAAATTATAGATGCGTTGGAGACGTAGCAACATCCCCAAGCTTAATTCCTGCTCGTCCTCGAGTAGTCAAATGATAAAAACAGAATTTTTGATGTGACATGCTACCCGACATGTAATCTTTCCAGGTAAGATCATTCAGAAACGATGAATCAATAAACATTAACATAGCAATATCTACAAGCATAAATAACACAATTATCAACTTTCAAAATATACGATCCTTAAAGAATGTTTACCCCCCATTCATTTTATCGTATTAGCATGGCATGGCTCCATATTTACCACATAAATACAAATGTCAAGCACCATGGTGTTAAGCCAAGCAATTGAATCGTACTTTTTCACGCGCTTCAGCATTTTATACCTCACTCAATACATGAGCGTGAACCATGTACACAGCATATAGGTGGAATAGAATATGGTGGTAGGTTTCAAAGGGGCAAAAATGGAGAAAAAAGTCTTGCAACAACTAGGTGGATCAATTGTCTATGGAGATGCCCATCGATCGATATCAATGCGAGGAGTAGGGATTGCCATGCAATGGATGCACTAGAGCTATAAGTGTATGAAAGCTCAAATGAAACTAAGTGGGTGTGCATCCAACTTGCTTGCCCGTCATCGGAATATACAAGACAAGTTCTATAATGAAAAAAAACCATAGTATATGAAAATGACAAAACATGAGACTCTCTATATGAAAAACATGATGCTCTCTCTAAGCACAAGTGTGGAAAAAGAGGTAGTAGCACTATTCCTTCTCTCTTTATCTCTCATTTATTTCTTTTTTCTTTTTTCCTTTTTCTCTTTTTTTCTTTCTTTCCTTTTTCCTTTCTTTATTTTTTCTCCTTTTCTCCTTTTCTCTTTTTTTTTTCTTTTTTCCTTTTTTTTTCTTATTTTCGTCCGGAGTCTCATCCGACTTGTGGGGGAATCATTGTCTCTATCATCCTTTCCTCACTGAGACAGTGCTCTAATAATGATAATCATCACACTTTTATTTACTTACAACTCAATATGTAAAACTACTAAACAAGATGACTCTATATGAATGCATCTGGCAGTGTACCGAGATGTGCAATGATCTAGCGTAACATGTAAACAGTTATGAACGGTGGCTTTGCTAGAAATACTATGTCAACTACATGATCATGCAAAGCAATATGACAATGAGTGCACAAGTCATATGATGTAACGGTGGAAGTTGCATGGAAATATATCTCAGAATGGCTATGAAAATGCCATGATAGGTAGGTATGATGGCTGTTTTGAGGAAGATATAATGAGGCTTATGTGCAACAGAGCGTATCATGTCACGGGTTTGGATGCACCAGCGAAAGCTGCACCGATCCTCGAGGTGAGAATGGGGAATGCACGGTACCAAAGAGGTTATCATACATGAAAAGGTGAGTGTGCATACATCCATGGATTCACATTAGTCATAAATAACTCACATACTTATTGCAAAGTTTTATTAGCCCTCTCAAGCAAAGTACTACTCGCATGCCCCTAGGGAGGAGGTTGGTAGGCATTAACCATCGCGCCCCCGACCTAAACAACACTAGGATTTCATCGAGGAATAAGAATGCTCACACATCATCACCATGCCATAACAAATATTTAGATGAACAGCAAATTAACAACCTTTAACTATCAATATTTCTACTAACCAACAACCATGTACTCACGCCCTTTCATATTACCACATCAATATCATTAACCCACAATTTCTCTTTTATGTGCTACATGATGGTTTTGATTATGCACTCCTTGAATACCTATTATTTTTGGACTAGTCTCAAACAAATTTAAGTGAAGAACAAGAGTGTAATTATTTTTATAAAAGCTATACGCCATCGTGCTCTAAAAGATATAAGTGAAGTACTAGAGCAACTGCGTAGCTCAAAAGATATAAGTGAAGCACATAGAGTATTCTATCAAATTATGGTGATCATGTGTCTCTCTCAGGTAGGTGTGTCCATCAAACAATGATTGTGGAAAACTAAAACAAAAGCAAACTAAAACACAAGACGCTCCAAGCAAAACTCATATCATGTGATGAATAAAAATGTAGCTCCAAGCGACATACCGATGGATTGAGACGAAAGAGGGGATGCCTTCCGGGGAATCCCCAAACTTAGACGCTTGAGTATTCCTAGAATATACCTTGGGGTGCCTTGGGCATACCTAATCTTAGGCTCTTTGCCGCTCCTTATTCCTTCATCCATCGTAATAGCACCCAAAACATGAAAACTCCAGCACACAAAACTCAACAGAAAACTCGTGAGCTCCGTTAGTATGATAGGTAAATCAAAAACTTTAGGTACTGTTATAAATTGATTAATATTTTATTATTGCATAAGTTATTGTATTCTAACTTCTCCATGGTTTATACCCCCCGATACAATCCATAGCATCATCAAAACAAGCAAACTATGCAAGCAAAAACAGAATCTGTCTAAAACAGAACAGTCTGTAATGATCTATGCAATCACCGTACTTATGTAACTCCAAAAATTATGAAACATTAGGAAAAACCTGGGGAATTTGTATACCAATACTGTGTAAAAAATTCAGCTCAAAAATACGTTCCAGTAAAACCAGAGAAATTCTGCGCTGGACGCTAAAGTTTCTGTTTTTGCACCGTATCAATTTTACTTATCATGCAAGTCATCCCAAAGGCTTTCCTTGGCACAAACACTAATTTAAACATAAAAACACAATAATTAAAGTACAAATAATCATGTTATCACACCATTACCAAAAGTAGAAAAACAAAAATTAAGTATAACTATTGGGTTGCCTCTCAACAAGCGCTATTGTTTTATGCCCCTAGCTAGGCATGATGCATATTATCAAGTGTTGTCATCTTTGACACTCAATTAATAGGTGGACCTCATGATAGATTCATAAGGTGGTTTAATTCTCTTTCTAGGGAAGTGTTCCATCCCTTTCCTTTGTGGGAATTGGAATCTTATGTTTCCCTCCTTCATATCAATAATGGCACCTATAGTTCGTAGGAAAGGCCTACCAAGTATTATTGGACAAGACGGATTGCATTCAATATGAAGCACAATGAAATCCACGGGAACATAATTTATATTATCAAGAATAAGCACATCATTTACTACCCAATGGTTTCTTAACACTGGAATATGCAAGATGCAAGTTAAGGGAACATTCATTATATCGGTGAGACCTAGCACATCACATAAAGATTTCAGTATAGTTGAGACACTAGCACCAAGGTCACACAAAGCATTGCATTCATAGTCCTTAAATTTTATTTTAATAGTAGGTTCACACTCATCATGCAACTTTCTAGGAATAGAAACTTCTAGCTCAAGTTTTTCTTCATGAGCTTTTAGCATAGCTTCTACAATATGTTTAGTAAAAGCCTTATTTTGTTCGTAAGCATGGGGTGAGCTAATAATGGATTGCAGCAAGAAAATACATTCTACTAAACAGAAATTATCATACTTAAAGTCCTTGTGATCCAAGATAGTGGGTACATCACTAGTTAAAGTTTTGACCTCTCCAAACCCACTTTTTTCATTTTTATCATTAAGATCATCACCCTCCGAACAAACGGGACGCCTTATAGCTAAAGTTGACTCATCTCAGTCCCTTTATCATCTATTTTCAGTTTAGTAAATAAAGATTCAATGGGAGAAGTACCAATCATTTTAATATCTTCATCATGATTACGGTAAAAACCGGGTGGAAGAGCCTTTTCTAAGAATTCTCGCTTAGCTCTCAAACTTGCGGTCCTCTCCTTACTTTCATTAATAGATATTTGGATGGATTTAATAGATCATTAATATCATGATTAGGTGGCAAAGTTTTACTTTTAAGAGTTTCCACATCATGAGCAATCCTATCCACGTTTCTAGCCATATCGTCAACTTTATACCATTTTTCTTCTACCATAGTGTTCAAACTCTTTTGAGAAATAATAAATTATTTAATGGTGTTCTCAAGATAAGTAGGTATCCTATTATTATTATTAGATGAGTTTCCATAGGACTTACCATAAGAATCTCCATAGTTATTAGAGGAATTACCGGGATACGACCTAGCATTGAAATTACCTCTATAAGCATTATTGTTGAAATTATTTAGTGAGACAAAGTTCACATCAATAGCATAATTATTTTTCCCAATCAAAGTAGACAATGGCATATCATTAGGATCAACTTGAGAACTCTTGTTTGCAATCATATTCATAAGAGCATCCATTTTATCACTCAAACTATTATTTCTTCGACATAATTTACCTTCTTAGTAGTTGGAGCTCGCTTGGTGTGCCATTGAGAATAATTTGTCATGATATTATCCATAAGTTTTGTAGCCTCTCCTACTGTCACCTCCATAAAGGTACCACCTGCAGCAAAATCTAGAAGGTTTCTAGACACAAAGTTCAATCCAACATAGAAATTTTGTATAATCATCCATAAGTTTAAGCCATGAGAGGGACAATTTCTAATCATCCTTTTCATTATCGCCCATGCTTGTGCAACATGTTCTTGCTCATGCTGTTTAAAATTCATAGTTTGGTTTCGGAGAGATACAATTTTAGTGGGAGGAAAAATACTTGGCAATAAAAAGCATCCTTACACTTATCCCATGTTCCAATACTATTGCGAGGCAAGGATGAAAACCAAGTTTTAGCTTTATCTCTTAGTGAAAAAGGAAATAACTTTAATTTGACCACATCATTATCCATGTCCTTTTTCTTTTTCATATCACATAATTCAACAAAGGTGTTGAGATGAGAAGCGAGATCCTCATTAGGACTTCCCGAAAATTGTTCTTTCATAACAAGATTTAGCAGTGCAGCATTAATTTCATAAAACTCCGCACTAGTGGTGCGTGGTATTGGTGTACTAATAAAATCATTATTATTAGTATTTGATAAGTCACACAACTTAGTAATATCTTGAGACATGGCGAAGCAAGTAAACTAGCAAGCAAACGAGTAAACTAGATAACTAAGCAAACAAGCAAATAGAAATATTTTTGTATTTTTGTTTTTTATAGCAAGAAAAATATAACAGCAAATAAAAAGAAGAACAAGTGAATGATAATTTGTGAATAGTTACATGATAGGAATTTGATGGTGCTCCCCGACAACGGCGCCATAAATCCTTCCTGATACTTGTAAACTGCGTTGGGTTTTTCCCCGAAGAGGAGTGGATGATGCAGCAAAGTGTAGGTAAGTATTTCCCTCAGTGAGAACCAAGGTTATCGAACCAATAGGAGAACCACATAAATTCCCGTCTTCAGTGCCTACACACAAAAGAGCAAACACTTGCACCCAACACGGGCAAGAGGGTTGTTAATCCCCTTGAACTCGTTACTTGCAAGCGATAAGTAGTGATAGATAGATAATTTGATAAATATAAATAGTAAATAGAAAGAAAGTAAATAATGGCAACAAGGTATTTAGAGTTTTTATAATTATAATTGTGAGGAGACCCGGGGCCATAGTGTTTGCTAGAGGCTTCTCTCTCGAAGAAGGCATACAGTGGGTAAACAAATTACTGTTGGGCAATTGATAGAAAAGCGCATAGTTATGAAATATTTATTCATGGCAATGATCATGTATATAGGTATCATGTCCATAAACAAGTAGACTGACTCTTGTCTGCATCTACTACTATTACTCCACCCATCGACCACTATCCAGCATGCATCTAGACTATTAAGTAAAAACGGAGTAATGCTATGAGGATGATGACATGATGTAGACAAAGTAAATATAATCAATATGAATAAACCCCATCGTTTTATCCTTAGTGGCAGCAATACAATACAATACATGTTATGTCCCTTTCTATCACTGGGATTGAGCATCGCAAGATTGAACCCACTACAACGCACCACTCCCACTTGAAGATAAATTAGTCTAGTTGGCCAAACCAAACCGATAGATCGAAGAGCATTACGAAGCTATAACAATCATGCAAATAAAATACCAGCAAGTATTCAATATCTTTTCATGAATAATCTGAACATAAACCCACAATTCATCGAATCCAACAAACACACCACAAAGATTGATTACATAAGATAGATCACCGCGGGGAATCGCGGTGATCTTGGCAATGAAGAACATAGAGAGAGAGAAATAGCCATCTAGGTACTAACTACGGACCCGTAGGTCTACGGTGAACTACTCACACATCACCATGGGAGCAGCAAGGTTGATGTAGAGGCCCTCCGTGATCGACCCCCCCTCCGGTAGGGCACACGATGGAACAGAAACTTGCGGCGGCGGAAAAAGTGTTTCGGGAGGCTCTCTAGGGTTTTTGGGATTAATGAGAATTTATAGGCCAGCAAACAACGCCAGAGGGCCGGGGAGGTGGCCCCATGCCATTAGGGCGCGACCCCCCTGGACGCGCCCTGTTGTCTTGGGGGCACCTCGTGTGCCCTCCGGTCTTCCTCCGAAGCTTCCACGTCTTATTTTGGTCCAGAAAAAATCATCAAAAAATTTCAGGGTATTTGGACTTGTTTGGTACAGTATTCCTGAAAAGGCAAAAACAAGCAGAAAAACAACAATTGGCACTTGGCACTGGGTTAATAGGTTAGTGCTCAAAAATAATACAAAACAACAATTAATTGCCTAAAAAGTATCCTAGAATGACAATATAATAGCATGGAACAATCAAAAATTATAGATACGTTCGAGATGTATCATACGACATCACGAGAATCTGGCAAGCATGTGACTAATGAGTTTAGTCACGTGATCTTGTATTACTGAACGAGTAAAGATACTAGCCGGTAACGAGATTGAACTAGGTATGGAGATACCGACGACCGAATCTCAGGAAAGTGACATATCGTCGGACAAAGGGAATTGCATACGGGATTGACTGAATCCTTGACGCCGTGGAATTTGTGGGAACCAATATGGGAATCTAGGTCCCACTATCGGTTATTGAACGAAGAGGAGTCTCGGTCATGTCTACATGATTCTTGAACCATAGTGCCGCACGCTTAACATTCAATGATGCTAGGGTAATGTTGAGATAATAATATTGGAAAGTCCGAAAATAGTTTGGAGTCCCGTATGGGATCCGGGACATCACGAGGATCTCTGGAATGGTCCGGAGGTAAAGATTTCTATATGAGAAGCCATATTCAGAGTTTTGGAAAAGTTCGGGAATTTTCGGTAGAGTACCGGGAAGGTTCTAAAAGGTTCCGGGGGTTCCACCGTTGGGCCCAATGATGTCTATTACACAACTTTATTCTTGTAGACTCCATTGGACATCCAAGCGTAGAGTTTTGTAGGACATTATCAAATTTCCCTGAAGTGGATGACCTAAGGTTTATCAATCCACGAGAGGTGTAGGATGAAGGTGGTCTCTCTCAAACAATCCTGCAATCAAATACAAGAAATCTCTTGTGTCCCCAACACACCCAATACAATGATAAAATTGTATAGGTGCACCAGTTCGGCGAAGAGATGGTGATACAAGTGTAGTATGGATAGTAGATAGAGGTTTTTGTAATCTGAAATTATAAAAAATAGCAAGGTAACAAGTGACAAAAGTGAGCACAAATGGTATTGCAATGCTTAGAAACAAGGCCTAGGGTTCATACTTTTAGTACTGCAATATCTCAACGGTGCTAATATAATTGAATCATATAACCATCCCTCAACGTGCGAGAAAGAATCACTCCAAAGTTGTTATCAATAGCGAAGAACATAAGATTAAATTGTTGTAGGTACCAAACCACCTCAAAGTTATTCTTTCCGATCAATCTATTGAGCTATCCCTAAGTGTCACAAACAACCCTACAGTTCATACTAAAATAACACCATATGATACACATCAATCAACTCTAATCTCACCTAGATACTCCAATGTCACCACGAGTATCCGTGAATTAATTATTCAACCTGCATCAAACAATTTTAGATTCATCATATTTAATCCAACACAAAGAACTTCAAAGAGTACCCCAAAGTTTCTATCGGAGAAAGTAGGACGAAAACGGGTATCAACCTATGTGCCTACATTACCCCATTATCACCTCGGGAATTGATACGTCTCCAACGTATCTATAATTTTTGATTGTTCCATGCTAATATTATCATTCTAGGATACTTTTTGGGTCATTATTTACCAATTTATAATATTTTTTAGCACTAACCTATTGACCCAGTGCCCAGTGCCAGTTGCTGTTTTCTGCATGTTTTTTGCTTTGCAGGTTTACTGTACCAAACAAAGTCCAATTGCCACAAAACTTTTTGATGAGTTTTCTGGACTATATGAAGATCTAGAAGCTTTGGAAAGAAGCCGGGAGGCATACCAAGGCCCCACCACACATCAAGGCGCGCCCTGATATGTGGTGTCCCTCTCGGGCACCTCCCGACGTCCCTCTTCGGCCTATAAATTCTCTAATATCGTGAAAACCCCAGACAAAGTCCCGAAAACCTTTTTCCGCCGCCGCAAGTCTCTGTTCCACCGCGAGGCCATCTGGAGCTCCGTTCCGGCATCCTGCCGGAGGGGGATCGATCACGGAGGGCCTCTTCATCAACCTTGCTGCCCTCATGATGATGTGTGAGTAGTTCACCACAGATCTACGGGTCCATAGCTAGTACCTAGATGGCAATATCTCTCACTTATGATCTTCAATACAATGGTCATCGCATCTTCACTTTGATCTATCTGATGTAATCCTATTGTGCGGTGTGTTTTGTGGGGTCCGATGAATTGTGGGTTTATGTTCAGATTATTCATGAAAAGTATTTGAGATGTCTCTCAATTATATTATATCTTATGTGCATGATCATTATAGCTTCGTAATGCTCTCCGATCTATTGATGTGCTTTGGCCAATAGATTGATATTTCAACGGTGGGAGTGGTGCGTTGTGGTAGGTTCAACATGGCGAGTTTCTATATCCCAGTGACAAAGTGGGGGACAAGATGCGTCTTTGTGTTGTTGCTACTAAGGATAAAACGATGGGGTTCATTCATATTGTTTGAGTTTACTTTGTCTACATCATGTCATCGTTCTCCAAGCATTACTCTGTTTTACTTAATACTCTAGATGCATGCTGGATAACAGTCGATGAGTGGAGTAATAGTAGTACGTGCAGGCAGGAGTCGGCCTATTTGCTTATGGACGTGATGCCTATATATACATGATCATTGCCGTGAAAATCACATAACTATCTGCTTTTCTATCAATTGCCCAACAGTAATTTGTTTACCCACCGTATGCTGCCTACATGAGAGATGCCACTAGAGAACACTATGCCCCCCGGGTCTATTCACTTACATATTCGCAAGCGCTATTATTACATTGCTGCCTTTATTTACTTTTTATTTATTTTGCAATTTATATTTATCAACAATTAGCTACACAACTCATTTGCTTGCAAATAACGAGATCAAGGGGATTGACAATCCTCTTGCCCGTGTTGGGTGCAAGTCATTTGTTCATTTGTGTGCAGCCGCTGAAGACGGATGAGGATTGATATTCCTATTGGTTCGATAAACCTTGGTTTCATAACTGAGGGAAATACTTATCCGCTTTGTGCTGCAATTACCCGTTCCTCTTCACAGAAAACCCAACGCAGATCACAAGTATCAGGAAGGATTTCTGGCGCCGTTGCCGGGGAATATCATCATCAACTACCAAGTAACTTCACACAAATTTTCATTCACTTGTTCTTCTTTTTATTTGCTATTATATTTAGCTTGTCTCATAAAAATCAAAAATACAAAAATATTTATCTTTGCTTGTTACTAGTTTACTTCTTCGCTTGCTACTTTACTTGTCTTGCTTGTTACTTTGCTTGCTCGGTCACCATGTCTCAAAATAGATTCCACAATATCTCTTACTACCAAAGAATGTCAGAAATAGAGAGTTCTATGAAAACTTTCATGACCTCACAATATGAGCATAATAAATTCTTTGTTTCTGAGATTCAGGAACACTCAACTTTGCTTGACGCTATTAGTAAGCAACTTGATGAGGTTAATAAGGAAGTTTATAATCTCCAATCACAATTTGCTTAAACTGAGGAGTTGTTAGGAAAGATCTCTGGTAAACAAACCACTCTAGTGAATAGGATGGCCGCTAAACTAGAATCTTTGCCTCTTAGGAATCATGATGAAGATCTTAAAATGATCGGTGTTTCTCCTATTGAATCTTTATTTACCTCTCTGAATATAAATGATAAAGGGACCGGAGATGAGTCAACTTTAGTAGAGGAGCGTCCCATTTGCTTGGAGGATGATGATTTTGATGCTAAAACTGAAAAATGTGGGTTTGGAGAGGTCAAAACTTTAACTAGTGATGCACCCACTATCTTGGATTACAAGGACTTTAATTATGATAATTGCTCTTTAGTAGAATGTATTTCCTTGTTGCAATTCATTATTATCTCACCCAATGCTTATGAACAAAACAAAGCTTTTATCGAACATATAGTAGAAGCTATGATAAAAGCTTATGATGAGAAGCTTGAGCTTGAAGTTTCTATTCCTAGAAAATTGCATGATGAGTGGGAACCTACTATCAAAATAAAGATCAATAAATATGAATGCAACGCTTTGTGTGACCTTGGTGCTAGTGTTTCAACTATTCCAAAAACTCTTTGTGATGTGCTCGGTCTCACTAATATTGAAGATTGTTCCCTCAACTTGCATCTTGCGGATTCTACCATCAAGAAACCTTTAGGTAGAATTAATGATGTGCTTATTATTGCAAATAAAAATTATGTGCCTGTAGATTTTATTGTGCTTGATATTGATTGCAATCCTTCTTGTCCCATAATACTTGGAAGACCCTTCTTACGAACTATAGGTGCAATCATTGACATGAAAGAGGGAAACATAAGGTTTCAATTCCCATTAAAAAAAAAGGGATGGAACACTTCACTAGAAATATAATTAAACCACCTTATGAATCAATTATGAGAGCCACTTATGGGTGGAGTGTCAAAGATGACAATACTTGAAACTATGCATTATGCCTAGCTAGGGGCATAAAACAATAGTGCTTGTTGGGAGGCAACCCAATAGTTATCTTTAATTTTTTGCTTAGAAATTTCTGTTTATTTTTAATAACATGATTATTTACTCTGTAATGATTATGTTTTTGTGTTTAAATTAGTGTTTGTGCCAAGTAAAGGCTTTGGGATGACTCACAAGATGAGTAGAATCGATACTGAAACAGAACAGAAACTTTTGACTCAAGTACAGAATTTTTATTTTTTGCTGGTGCATGATAATGATCTGATATTTTTACAAAATGTTTCTATACAAATTTTCGAGGTTTTCCTAATTTTTACGAATTTTAAGAGTTACAGAAGTATAGGGTCTCTACAGATTGCTACAGACTGTTCTGTTTTAGACAGATTCTATTTTTGCTTGCATAGTTGCTTATTTTGATTAAACTATGGATTGTATCGGGGGGTATAAGCCATGGAGAAGTTAGAATACAGTACCTATTATGCATTTATGAAATTTTAATCAATTTACAACAGTACTTAAAGTATGCAATGTGTTTCTTATACTAACGGATCTCACGAGGTTTTGTTGAGTTTTGTGTGATTGAAATTTTCAAGTTTTGGGTGTTATCTTGATGGACAAAGGAATAAGGAGTAGCAACAGCCTAAGCTTGGGGATGCCCAAGGCACCACAAGGTAGTATTTGAAAGGAGACTCAAGCGTCTAAGCTTGGGGATGCACCGGAAGGCATCCCCTCTTTCATCTCAAATCCATCGGTATGTCACTTGGAGCTATATTTTTATTCGTCACATGATATGAGTTTTGCTTGGAGCGTCGTTTGCTTTAGTTTTCTTTTACTTTAAGTTTGCCATAATCATTGTTTGCTGGACACACCTATTTAAGAGAGACAAACCTTCAACATAATTTGTTAGAATACTCTATGTGCTTCACTTATATCTTTTGAGGTTAGCAGTTGCTCTAGTACTTCACTTATATCTTTTTGAGCACAGTGGCGTGTAGATTTTAAAGAAATGATTTCACTCTCGTTCTTAACTTATATTTGTTTGATAGTTAATAAATAGTGATGGTAATTTTCATGGGTCATAAAGACTAGTCCAAAAATATTAGGTATTCAATGAGTGATAATCAAAACCATCATGTAGGACATATAGAGAAATTGTGGGTCAATGATATTGATGTTGTAATATGAAATATGTGTGAGTTCATAATTGTTAAACCGTACAAGTGTCGATATTAAGAGGGGTTGACCTTTTGTTTTGAATCTTATGGATCTGAATATTCATGCCACAATAAAGAATATTACATGGATAAATATGTTAGGTAGCATTCCACATCAAAAATTCTGTTTTATCATTTACCTACTCGAGGACGAGCAAGAATTAAGCTTGGGGATGCTTGATATGTCTCCAATGTATCTATAATTTTTGGTTGTTCCATGCTGATATATTATCATTCTAGGATACTTTTTGGGTCATTATTTACCAATTTATAATATTTTTGAGGACTAACCTATTGACTCAGTGCCCAGTGCCAGTTGTTGTTTTCTGCATGTTTTTTTGCTTTGCAGGTTTACTGTATCAAACGAAGTCTAAATGCCACGAAACTTTTTGATGATTTTTTATGGGCTATATGAAGACCTAGAAGCTTCAGAAGGAAGCCGGGAGGCACACGAGGGCCCCACCACACATCAGGGCGCGCCCTGGGGGCGGCGCCCTGATATGTGGTGGCACCCTCGGGCACCTCCCGACGTCCCTCTTTGGCCTATAAATTCTCTAATGTCGTGAAAACCCCAGAAGCAGTCCCGAAACCCTTTTTCCGCCGCCGCAAGTCTTTGTTTCGTCATGAGGCCATCTGGAGCTCCATTCCGGCACCCTGCCGGAAGGGGAATCGATCATGGAGGGCCTCTTCATCAACCTTGCTTCCCTCATGGTGATGTGTGAGTAGTTCACCGTAGACCTACGGGTCCGTAGCTAGTAACTAGATGGCAATCTCTCTCTTATGATCTTCAATACAATGGTCATCGCATCTTCGCTTTGATCTATCTGATCTAATCCTATTGTGCGGTGTGTTTGTTGGGATCCGATGAATTGTGGGTTTATGTTCGGATTATTCATGAAAAGTATTTGAGATGCCTCTCAATTATATTATCTCTTATGTGCATGATCATTATAGCTTTGTAACGCTCTCTGATCTATTGATGTGCTTTATCCAAGTAGATTGATATTTCATCGATGGGAGTGGTGCGTTGTGGTAGGTTCAACCTGGCGAGTTTCTATATCCCAGTGACAAAGTAGGGGACAAGATGCGTCTTTGTGTTGTTGCTACTAAGGATAAAACGGTGGGGTTCATTCATATTGTTTGAGTTTACTTTGTCTACATCATGTCATCGTTCTCCAAACATTACTCTGCTTTACTTAATACTCTAGATGCATGCTGGATAGCGGTCGATGAGTGGAGTAATAGTAGTAGGTGCAGGCAGGAGTCGACCTATTTGCTTATGGACGTGATGCCCATATATACATGATCATTACCGTGAAAAGCACATAACTATCCGCTTTTCTATCAATTGCCCAACAGTAATTTGTTTACCCACCATATGCTACCTACATGAGAGATGCCACTAGAGAACACTATGGCCCCCGGGTCTATTCACTTATATATTCGCAAATGCTATTATTACCTTGCTGCATTTATTTACTTTTTATTTATTTTGTAATTTATATTTGTCAACAATTACCTACACAACTCATTTGCTTGTAAATAACGAGATCAAGGGTATTGACAACCCTCTTGCCCGTGTTGGGTGCAAGTCATTTGTTCATTTGTGTGCAGCCACTAAAGATGGTTGGGGATTGATATTCCTATTGGTTCGATAAACCTTGGTTTCATAACCGAGGGAAATACTTATACGCTTTGTGCTGCAATTACCCGTTCCTCTTCACGGAAAACCCAATGCAGATCACAAGTATCAAGAATCCGCAAGTTGATTACCAAAACATACATCAAGTGACTCAATAGACTACCCCATTGTCACCACGGGTATCCACATGCAAGACATACATCAAGTGTTATCAAATCCAAAGTATTTAATTCGATGATAATGAAACCTCAAAGGGAAAGACTCGATTCATCACAACAAGATAGAGAGGGAAAAAGAACATAAGATCCAACTATATTAACAAAGCCCATGGTACATCAAAATCGTATCAAATAAAGAACACGAGAGAGAGAGAGAGATCAAATAAATAGCTACTGGTACATAACCTCATCCCCCGAGGGTGAACTACTCCCTCCTCGCCATGGAGACCGCCGGGATGATGAAGATTGCCTCTGGTGATGATTTCCCCCTCTGGCAAGGTGCCGGAAGAGGGCTCCGAATGAGATCGCTTTGGAACACAGGCTTGCGGTGGCGGCGCGGAAGTTCTAGGTTTCTTTCTGGGGCTTTCTCTATTTATAAGAATTTACAGCGTTGATTTCACGCCAGGGGGCCCACGAGGGACCGACGAGTTTGCATGGCGCGCCCTAGGGGGGCGCCACCCGGGCTCGTGGCTCCCCTGGCCACCCTCTGGTCCACCTCTGGCACTTCGTGGGTCTGTTTTGGTCCATAAAAATCACCGTAAAGTTTTGTAGTATTTGGACTCCATTTAGTATGGATTTTTTGCGAAACAAAAAATAGCCAAAAAACAAAACTGACACTGGGCACTAGGTCAATAGGTTAGTTCCCAGAATCATATAAAAGTGCACCAAAACCATGTAGAACTTAGGTAAATATGGCATGAATACTTCATAAATTATCGATACGTTGGAGACATATCAGCACCAAGCTTAATTCCTACCCGTCCTCGAGTAGGTAAATGATAAAATAAATAATTTATGAAGTGTTAATGCTAGCATAGAGTATAAGATTGATCAATGAAAAATTTCAATCACTTTTCCTAGCATCATAAACATCAATTCTTTCTCATAAAACTCATCATGATAAAGTAGCAATCAATTCAGATGTTATGGTTCAAGCAATGCATTCTTTTGAAACTTAACAACCTATGTTCTTAGTCATGAAACAATTCTAGTTCAAAAAAGTCTAGGTAAGAGCTGCACATACTAAATTATCATATAGTCTTCTATGATTGCTAGTACTCAAAGCATATTTTCGGAACAAACAACATCCATCAAACACAGAGGAAGATAGGGGCTTAATGTTTCGCCTCCCAACTTACTTATCATAAAGATAATTGTCCACAATAATAACTCATAATCAAATATATTTGACTGGATATATATGCCTAGATCTTTCCCGACCACATGATGCTTGCCAAGTAGAGAATAATTGAGGTTGGGATACGAAGTTGACTCAACATAAAAAGTAAATAGATAGGCCCTTCACAGAGGGAAGCATGGATTTGCAGAGGTGCCAGAGCTCAAGTTTAAAACAGAGATGGATATATTTTGAGTGGTGTGCCTTTCCTGTCAATGTCACGATAAAGGATTTCAATATCTTCCATGCTAATCACATTATTGGCAGTTCCCATGCGGAAATGAAAAGTTTACTCCCCCTCAACCATACAAACACAAGCCATGGCTAGCTGAATTCATTGGTGTCCTCCAAACAATCAACTTTCTAGGGGGAGTTTGCTTTATTATATTTTCTTTAGTTTTGTTTAGCAGGATTGTGCATCCCGATTATCAGCCTCTCTCATGCAATGACAGGTGAATAAACATCCATCATGAGAATAACCCGCTTAGCATGGAAGATATTGACCGTCATGTCGCTCCATGAGCGGTACGGGCACACACAACAGATGTTTATTTGAAGGTTTAAGAGATGGCATATGCAAATTTACTTGGAACGACAGGGTAATACCATATATAGGTAGATATGGTGGACACTCATGGAATAAACCTGGCTCAAGTATTTTGGATGCAGAAGCAGTAATCCCACAAAGATTATAAACAAGCAGCACATGTTGGAGGATCGATAACAATATAACTTCTATGCAAATATACCCAAACATAAACCATTATGTGGTCTTCCTTGTCCAATTTAAACTAATTTGATCAAGTTTGGAAATAATTAATGGGTATTCACAAACATAAAAGATGTCCAAGATAATATATTTGTATGTGAAAGTTCTCTTCCATATACTAATCATTCATGAATCGCTTTATGACCAATGTTGTGGTCGTCAAACTTCGATAGATTTTACTTTCTAAAACAAATGTGAAACTACTACTAAGAATAAAGCACATGTATAATTTCAGATTTATGATATTCAATTCATTCACAATTTACTCTTAGGATATAAGTGAAGCACAAGAGTAAACATCAAACTACTCTCAAAAGATATAAGTGAAGATCAATGTGTAGTCAAACAATCAGGTAGCTATGTGAGGACTCTCTCTCAATAAAGATTTCAGATATGAGATTTATTTCAAATGACAAAGAAAAAAATACACTCGAAGAATAGCACATATCATGTGAACAAATAAAAACATAGGCTGAACCGAGACTAACCGATAGTCGTTGAAGAAGAGATGTGGGATGCCTAACGTGGCAACCCCAAGCTTATATGCTTGAGACTTTTTGTAATGTTGACTTGGGGAGACTTGGGCTCCCCAATCTTGAGCTCTTGTGTCTCTTTAACTCCTCTTATATAACGGTTTTCCCTAAATCTTAAAAGCTTCATCCACACAAAACTTGACAAGAACTCGTGAGATAGGTTAGTATACATAAGAATAAATAAAAAAATCATGTACTGCCAAGACAAGTTGCATAATAATTTCCAAACATTAGCTACTGTATACCATCATTTCCACAATTTATATCTACCAATATAAGCCATGAAAACTTTAGGATAAGCAGATAACAAAAATATGACAACAATATGTCCAAACAGAACAGTCAGTAGCAATTAATTTCAGAAGTGCCTTTACTTAACCCAATAAATTCTGAAAATTTAGGAAATAACAAAAAATTGTAGTAAAATTGTTGGGGAACGTTGCATGGGAAACAAAAAAAATTCCTACGCACACGCAAGATCTATCCATGGTGATGAGCATCTACGAGAGGGAGAGTGGATCTACATACCCTTGTAGATCGCTAAGCGGAAGCGTTAAGAAACGCGGTTGATGTAGTCGAATGTCTTCGCGATTCAAATTGCCAAGCGTCCCGCGATCCCATCACGATCCGTCTTGCGATCCAATCACGATCCGTCCCGCGATCCCATCATGATCTGTCCCGCGATCAAATCACGAACCGTCTCGCGATCCTGATCACGGTCCTTCCGATCTAGCGCCGAACGGACGGCACCTCCGCGTTCAACACACGTACAGCTTGATGACGCCTTCACCTCCTCGATCCAGCGAGCGATGGTGAAATAGTAGATGAGTTCCGGCAGCACGACGGCGTGGTGACGGTGGTGCTGAAGAACAATCTCCGGAGGGCTTCGCCAAGCACTACGGAAACTATGACGGAGGATGAACTAGAGGGGCGGGGTTGCCGGCACACGGCTTGGCGAATTCTTGATGTGTTCCGGGTGCTAGCCCTGCCCCTCTATTTATATGTTGAGCCCTGGGGTCGAAACTTGGAGAAAGAGCCTCCTCAAAGTCAGTTTGACACGCAAGGCAAGCGTCCTGCTCGGACTCCAGGACCAGACGCCAGGGTCCTCGGCGTCTGGCCCCAGACGCCAGGGTTCCTGGCGTCTGGCCCCTGGCCTCCGCAAAAATCCTTTTGCACCTTCCTTAAAGCCTCGTGGGCTTTACCCCTTGGCCCAAATAAAGTGTTCTCGTACCCGAACATTTCGGGAAACATTCGAAACCCCTTCCGGTGAATTCCGGAACCCTTCCGGAGACCAAACACTATTATCCCATATATCAATCTTTACCTCCGGACTATTCCGGAGTACCTCGTCATGTCCGGGATCTCATCCAGGACTCTGAACAACCTTCGGTCACCAACATAACAACTCAACTATACTTATATCGTCACCAAACGTTAAGTGTGTAGACCCTGCGGGTTCGAGAACTATGTAGACATGACCGAGACACCTCTACGGTCAATAACCAATAGCGGGACCTGGATGCCCATATTGGCTCCTACATATTCTACGAAGATCTTTATTGGTTGAACCTCTATGTCAAGGATTCAGTTAATCCCGTACGATGTTCCCTTTGTTCTTCGGTATGTTACTTGCCCGAGATTCGATCGTCGGTATCTCTATACCTAGTTCAATCTCATTACCGGCAAGTCTCTTTCCTCGTTTCGTAATACAAGATCTCGTGGCTAACACTTTAGTCACATTGCTTGCAAGGCTTATTGTGATGTTGTATTACCGAGTGGGCCCTGAGATACCTCTCCGTCACACGGAGTAACAAATCCCAGTCTTGATCCATGCCAACTCAACAGACACCCTTGGAGATACCTGTAGAGCATCTTTATAGTCACCCAGTTATGTTGCGACGTTTGATACACACAAGGTATTCCTCCGGTGTCAGTGAGTTACATGATCTCATGGTCATAGGAACATATACTTGACATGTAGAAAACAATAGCAATAAATTGACACGATCATATGCTATGTTCATAGTTTGGGTCTTGTCCATCACATCATTCTCCTAATGATGTGATCCCGTTATCAAATGACATCTCATGTCTATGGCTAGGAAACCTTCACCATCTTTGATCAACGAGCTAGTTAACTAGAGGCTTACTAGGGACACATTGTTTGTCTATGTACCCACACATGTATTTGAGTTTCCAATCAATACAATTATAGCATGGATAATAAACGATTATCATGAACAAGGAAATATAATAATAACCATTTTATTATTGCCTCTAGGGCATATTTCTAACAAAAATAGTGTGTAAAAAATTCAGAAACTTTCCACGTTCCAGTAAAATACCAAAATTCAAACACTACAACAAAATTTTCCGTTTTTGTACAACACACATCAAACATGCAATTCAAGCTTCCTAAAGGCGATTCTTGGTGCTTTTTATTTAAATACATGATTATAAATTACAGCAATCAAATCCCAATAAACTAAAATGATGCTCCAAGCAAAACACATATTATGTGACGACTAAAAATATAGCTCGAAGTAAGATATACCGATAGTGTTAAAGACGAAAGAGGGGATGCCTTCTAGGGCATACCCAAGCTTAGGCGCTTGAGTATTCCTTGAATATTACCTTGGGGTGCCTTTGGCATCCCCAAGGTTAGATTCTTGCCTCTCCTTATTCTCCTCATATCGGTATCTCACCCAAAACTTGAAAACTTCAAACACACAAAACTTAACGGAACTTCGTGAGATGAGTTAGTATAATAAGAGTAGATTATTCACCTAGCTACTGTCAATACAAGATTAATAATTGTTCTCACATAATTACTACTGTATTCTAAGATTCCCATAATTTATATCACTAAATATAAGCTATGGAAACACTAAAACAAGCAAACTATGCATGCAAAACAGAATCTGTCAAAAACAGAACAGTCTGTAAAGATCTGCACTAAAACCATAATTATATATCTCTTACATTTCTGAAAAATTATTAAATGTAGAAAATTTGCATAGCAATACTGTGTAAAAATTTCATAATATTTTCACTCTCCAGTAAAATCATAGAATTCATATACTGCGCGCAAAAGTTTCTGTTTTTGCACAGAATCAAACCAACAAGTATCCACACTATCCCAAAGGCTTTATTTGGCAGTTTATTGAAATAAATGGCACAAAACATGATTAATATAGTAGATTAATCATGTGAACACACAAAAACAAGAAGTATAATTGTTGGATTGTTGCCCAACAAGTGCTTTTCTTTAAAGCCTTTTAGCTAGGCATGATGATTTCGATGATGCTCACATAAAAGTAAAGAATTGAAACACAAAGGGAGCATCATGAAGTATATAGTAAGAAAATTTAAGTCTAACCCACTTCCTATGCATAGGAATTTTGGAAGAAAACAATTTATTGGAATAGAAATCAGCTAGCATAGGAAGACAAACCAAACATAACTTCAAGATTTTTAACACGTATGGAGGAAACTTGATATTATTGTGATACCTACAAGCATATGTTCCTCCCTCATAATAATTTTCAGTAGCATCATGAAGGAATTAAAAAATATAAATATCACATAAAGTACACCTTTCATGATCCACAAGCATAGAAAATTTATTACTCTCCACATAAGCAAATTCCTTCTCATTCATAATGGTGGGAGTATCATATGAAACTTGAATGATATAAATCGTTTCCACATTAAAAGAGTAATGTTCAGTAAAAGGGTATTCATAATTATGACAACTTTGATCAGGATAATTATCAATTCCTTTGATAACATAAGTGTCATCACAATAATCATCATAAGTAGCAACCTTGTTCTCATCATAATCCATTGAAACCTCTTCCAAGATAGTGGAATCATTACTAAATAAATTCATGACCTCTCCAAATCCACTTTTATCATTATTATAAGAGTTAACACCCTCCAAAATAATGGGATAACTATTATGTAAAGTTAAAACTCTTCCAAACCCACTTTTATAATTATTGCAATTATCATAAATAGGCGGCATGCTATCATCATAACAATTTTTGTCACTAAAAGTGGGGGAATTAAAAAGATCTTCTTCACTTACCATAACATCCCCAAGCTTGGGATAAACATTATTTATAGTACAGAGAAGCGATTTTCTATGCATGGTGGTAGCTACACACCCTTTGGCATAAGTGCCCTTTTATATATGAGGTGTCGGGTTTCTTATAGCATTAGCACGAGTGCATTTTTCCTGTATAAAAATGACTTTTTGTCACTTCTCGTTGTCTTTTTATTACCTTTTTGACACAAGTGCCTTGTCATTGTGTAGAAAGGGCCTTTTCTCACTTCTCTCAGTCTTTTTGCCTGCCTTTTTGGCACAAGTGCCTTTTTGCTTGCCTGGCTGGTCCAAAATCATGATATTTTTGTTATAGAGTTATTTTTCATGGTTCAAAATAATTAGAGATAAAAATTGGGGCCATGTGTAGCTACCACCATGTGTAGCAAATTATTTCTGTTACAACAAATACATTCTCAAACATATCATTCTCATCAATCATAGCATCCCCAAGCTTGTGGTTTTGCATATCATTAGCATAACCACTCTTATCATCGATAGCATGAATGAAACCAATAGTATAACAATTATTATCATCATGATTTTCCAAGTTGGTGCCAAAAAGATTTTCAATACTATAAGGAGTATCATTATCTTCCCAATCATAACTATCATGACAAGTAATAGGCATAACAAAATCATCCTCAAGTGTATCATCGTCCACAATACTTTCGGATTCATTCTAAACAATGATAGGATCAATATTATTTGGGAGAGATACCTTTTGACCTTTACTTTTCCTTCTTTTGTTCTTCTTCTTCACCACATTATGTGTGGGTTCAATTAATTTTTCCGATCTTCTTATTGAAGAAATTGGTTGGATAGAAAGGTCCTCCTTGCTACCTGATTCATCATGAGAAACAATAGGGAGTATTGGGAGATCTTTGCCCTTCCATTAGTATTCCTTTTATATTGAATTGATTTTCATTTCTTTCTATAATTAGCTATATAGGCATTCTCATTGCAATTTACCACACAGAACATATATATTTCTTGTAGTTTATTTTCAATGCCCTTAGTGGTAATGAATATATCAAACCAACTATTTTTATGTGACAATTATTCACTCCCCAAAAACTGACAAATTTTATTATAAAGTTCAAGGGTGATATAATTATCAAAATATTTGGAAACAATTCGATCATGAAAAAGCATGCATTGGAAATAAAGATGACCAACTTTATTGCAAAGATCACAAGTAATGGGATGAATAGAGCATAATTTTGTAGCAAGATCATCTATCACTTTAAGGAACAAATTGGTATTATCATGTTTATGCTTCTTATAAAATTTATCATCCCTAAATGGCATGCCTTCACAAAGTTTATGCACTCCACAAAAATTGACATGCTTATACGAAACCTTTCTATCATGACTAGTACAATAACCATTAGCATTATGAATGTTCAAAGAAATCATACTAACAAAATTACAATCATGCTCATCATGCAAGGATTTAATGCCAAATATTTTATTGAATTCTTCTTCTAACACTTTGGCACAATTTTCCGATCCATCATTTCCAAGAAAGACATTATAAAGACGAAGAATTTGAGGCAACCTAATTTCCATTTTTTTGTAGTTTTCTTTTATAAGCCAAACTAGTGGTAAAACAAGAAACTAAAAGATTTAGTTACAATATCTAAAGATATACCATCCAGCACTCACCTCCCTGGCAACGGCGCGAGAAAAGAACTTGATGTGTAGTACACAACTTTATTAGTGTAGACTCAGTTGGGCCTCCAAGTGGAAAGTTTTGTAGGACTGTAGCAAATTTCCCTCAAGTGGATGACATAAGGTTTATCAATCCGAGAGAGGTGTGGGATGAAGGTGGTCTCTCTGAAACAACCGTGCAATCAAATACAAGAAATCTCTTGTGTCCCCAACACACCCAATACAATGGCAAATTGTATAGGTGCACTAGTTCAGCGAAGAGATGGTGATACAAGTGTAGTATGGATAGTATATATATGTTTTTGTAATCTGAAATTATAAAAAATCAAGGTAAGAAGTGACAAAAGTGAGCACAAATTGTATTGTAATGCTTGAAACAAGGCCTAGGGTTCATACTTTCACTAGTGCAATCTCTCAACAGTGCTAACATAATTGAATCATATAACCATCCCTCGACGTGCGACAAAGAATCACTCCAAAGTTCTTATCAATAGCGGAGAACATAAGATTAAATTTTTGTTGGTAGCAAACCACCTCAAAGTTATCCTTTCCGATCAATATACTGAGCCATCCCTATATGTGTCACAAACAGCCCTAGAGTTCGTACTAAAATAACACCATATGATACACATCAATCAACTATAATGTCACGTAGATATTAGTATCCGTGAATTAATTATTTGACATGCATCAAACAATTTCAGATTCATCATATTTAATCCAACACGAAGAACTTCAAAGAGTACCCCAAAGTTTATATCGGAGAAAGTAGGACGAAAACATTTATCAACCTATGTGCCTAGATTACCCCATTATCACCCCGGGAATCCGCAAGTTGATGACCAAAACATACATCGAGTGACTCAATAAAATACCCCATTGTCACCACGGGTATCCACATGCAAGACATACATCAAGTGTTCTCAAATCCTAAATATTTAAGCCGGTGATAATGAAACCTCAAAGGGAAAGACTCAATTCATCACAACAAGATGGAGAGGGAAGAACATAAGATCCAACTATATTAACAAAGCCCATGGTACATCAAGATCATGCCAAATCAAGAACACGAGAGAGAGAGACAGATCAAACACATAGCTAATGGTACTTACCCTCATCCCCGAGGATGAACTACTCCCTCCTTGCCATGGAGACCGTCGGGATGATGAATATGGCCTCCGGTGATGATTTCCTCCTCTGGTAGGGTGCCGAAAAAGGGCTCCAGATGAGATCACTTTGGAACAGAGGTTTGCGGCGACGACACGGAAGTTCTAGGTTTCTTTCTAGGGTTTTCCCTATTATAAGAATTTTCGGAGTTGATTTCATGCTAGGGGGGCACAAGGGACCGTCGACCTCACACGGCGCGCCCTAGCGGGGGCGCTCCTCTGGTCCACCTCCGGCACTTCGTGGGTCTCTTTTGGTCCATAAAAAATGACTGTAAAGTTTCATGCCATTTGGACTCCATTTAGTATGGATTTTCTGCGAAACAAAAAATAGCCCAAAAAACAAAAGCTAGCATTGGGCACTAGGTCAATAGGATACTTCCCAAAAATCATATAAAACTGCACCAAAACCATGTAGAACTTAGGTAAATATGGCATGAATACTTCATAAATTATCGATACGTTGGAGAGGTATCACCCAATGAACCGGGAAGGGACCACATGGACCGAGGGGTGGGGATACAACCCACATGGGCTGGCCGCACCATTCCCCATGCACATGTTGTTTAAATCTAGAGATAAGATCTTATCTCTAAATTTAAAGGGTTGAATCTAGAGATAAGATGTTATCTCCAAGTTTAAATGGATTTCTCCCTTGTGGCCGTCCCTGGGACAGTTTTGGACGCCCTCCCCTGCCCGCTAGTCTATATAAAGAGGGGAGGCGCATGGGGGCAGCCACCCCTTCACCCTTGCCCATTGGCTCTCCCAACTCCTCCCACGTTTTTCCGGTACGTGCTTGGCGAAGCCCTGCCGGAATTCCACTACCATGACTACCACCTCGTCGTTGGGTGGTCCCGGTCTCATATACCTCCTCTCCCTCCCTCGTTGGAGCAAGAAGGACAGGACACCATCGACCTGAACTTTCACATATTTTTGGCAACATTTTATATGATTTATTGGACTAACATATTGATCCAGTGCACAGTGCTAGTTCCTGTTTGTTGCATGTTTTTTGTTTCGCAGAATATCCATATCAAACGAAGTCCAAATGCGATAAAAAATTACGGAGATTTTTTTTGAAATATTTGTGAATTTTTATAAGTGGAATCAATGCAAATGGAGGCCCACAACCCCCACGATACATCAGGGCGCGCCCCAGGGGTCCAAACGCGTGGTGGTGTCTTGTGCCCACCTTGTAAGTTGGTTGGAGGTCTCCTTCGGGCGCAAGGAAGCTAATTTTCAGATAAAAATCCCCTCAAAATTTCAGCCCGGTCGGAGTTACGGATCTCCGGGAATATAAGAAACGGGTTTCGGCCAGAAAACAAAAACGTGAAACAGAAGAGAACAGAGAGGGAGATCAAATCTAGGAGGGGCTCCTGACCCTCCGCCGCCATGGAGGCCATGGACCAGAGGGGGAACTCACCTCCCATCTAGGGGGCAGGCCAAGGAAGAAGAAGAAGGAGGGGGGCTCTCTCCCCCTCTCTCCCGATGGCGTCGAAACGCCGTCGGGGCAATCATCGTGACGGCGATCTACACCAACAACTTCGCCGCCGTCAACACCAACTCTACCCCCCTCTATGCAGCGGTGTAACACCTCTCTTCCCCGCTATAATCTCTACTTAAACATGGTGCTCAACTCCATATATTATTTCCCAATGATATTTGGCTATCCTATGATGTTTGAGTAGATCTCTTTTGTCCTATGGGTTAATTGTGGTATGATGTTATGGATGTGAGTTGTATGTTGATATGGTGCTGTCCTATGGTGCCCTCCATGTCGCGCAAACGTGAGGGATCCCCTCTGTAGGGTGTTGCAATATGTTCATGATTTGCCTATGGTGGGTTGCGTGAGTGACAGAAGCACAAACCCGATTAGGTGGGTTGTTGCGTATGGGAGTAAAGGGGACTTGATACTTAATGATATGGTTGGGTTTTACCTTAATGAACTTTGGTAGTTGCGGATGCTTGCTAGAGTTCCAATCATGAGTGCATATGATCCAAGTACGAAAAGTGTGTTAGCGTATGCCTCTCCCTCATTGCATATAACAAGTATCTATCATATTATATTCAATTGCCTAGGGTTTAGGGTTTAGGGTTTAGGGTTTAGGGTTATTTACTTTTATTGCGTTACACAAAAAGCTTTCAACTAAGTTATTTACTTTTATTGTTCTTTTATTAAAGCAGCACCTAACTTTTATTTCCATGTTCTTTATTATCTTGCAAAGTACTTCTAGTTCGATTCCCGCAAAGTAGTTTCATACTTGTTCTAGGTAAAGCAAGAATTAGCGAGCGTGGAGTTGTATCGGTGGTCGATAGAACTTGAGGGAATATTTGTTCTACCTTTAGCTCCTCGTTGGGTTCGACACTCTTACTTATCGAAAAAGGCTACAAACGATCCCCTACACTTGTGGGTTATCAAGACCTTTTTCTGGCGCCGTTGCTGGGGAGCAATAGTGTGGGGTGAATATTCTCGTGTGTGCTTATTTGCTTTATCACTAAGTAATTTTTATTTTCTGTTATTAGTTGTTTGATATCTTTAGTTATGGATATGTAACACGAAACACCAAAAAAATTAGTGGTACTTGCTACTCATGGAGATGGGGAACCTCCTAAAACCCTCGATGCTAGTTATGTGCAAAGTATTAAATACTACTTTGATAATCCTGAGAAGACCCCATTCAACTTGATAATGGGAGTAATGTTGGATCAACGTGAATACTTTAGAGATTATCGCTTGACTCAAAAAGGGAAATTGTTATGGGATCAAATTCATATGTTGCATTGGTATGCTCGGGAGCTATGCTTGAGATACGATATCACTTGTTGCTCTAGGATGAACGCTCCTCACCTTCCCTTTTCATGCAAATTTAATGATAATGAATCCTTAGCTTCTTATGCTAAAGGTATTTATGATTACTATGATGTGGAACGAATAGAAGAATTTGTTGCTTTTAAAGGTGCTTATGAAGTTGCTTCTTTGATGGAAAAGTATGATGATGTTTCTTACGAATCTGAAAATCTTGCCATATTTAAATATTGCTATGATAGTTATGAATACAATGCTGATATTATTGAATTTATTGAAAGAATGACCGTTGCCTTGGAGGAGACTAATACTTTGCAGGAATCTATGGAAGAAGAAATTGCTGAAACTGTGAGCGAAGAACAAAAGGAGGAAGAGCGGATTAGCTACCTCTGCCCACCTTCTAATGAGAGTAACTCTTCAACTTATACATTATTTAATTTCCCTTCGCACATACCAAAGGATGAATGCTATGATGATTGCTATGATCCCTTGGATTCTTTTGAAATATCTCTTTTTGATGAACTTGACGCTTGCTATGCTTGTGGCCATGATGCCAATATGAATTACGCTTATGAAGATGAACTTGCTATAGTTCCTTATGTTAAGCATGAAATTATTGCTATTGCACCCACACATGATAGTCCTATTATCTTTTTGAATTCTCCTAACTACACTATATCGGAGAAGCTTGCTCTTATTAAGGATTACATTGATGGGTTGCGTTTTGCTACTACACATGATGATTTTGATGAATATAATATGCATGTGCTTGCTGCTCCTACTTGCAATTATTATGAGAGAGGAACTACATCTTCACCTCTCTATGTTTCCAATACTATAAAATTGCAGGAAACTATTTATACTATGCATTGGCCTTTACTTAATGTGCATGAATTGTTCTTGTATGACATGCCGATGCATAGGAAGAGGGTTAGACTTCGTTATCACGTGATATATATCACTTTATCCAGGCGGTGCACTTGCGCCGCTCTGGCGAACCTGTACGTGGGATCCGGCGACCGGCTGTTCGAGGGAGATCGGACGAGGAGGAGACGGACCACGCGGAGGCACTGCCCCAACTCTACTTCTGCTGCACGACACTGCATGTCTAGTGGTAATGATCTGTGATCCATCTCCGTAGCATGTTCTTGGATGTTCTGCGCGTAGGAAATTTTAATTGGCAGCCGATGCACCTACGGTAGAACCCAACAGTGGTATCAGAGCCTCTGCTATAGGATTTGGATTCAGATCGGATGCATATTTGATATGTGGAGACGGCGGATGAGATCTGTCGTCATTCATGAGATCGGCTATATGCACGGTTGATCAGATCAACTGCACATCGGGGTCATTGAGGCTATATTTTCTGTCCATCGGAATTGATGAAGCCATGACACAACTTACCCCTACCGGACGGTATCCGCCATCGGGGTTAACAGTGAAACGTAAATCTGAATCGGGTTCGCGATGATCGATGAGATCGGTCAGATCAGGAAATCCGGCGTGATCGGAATACAGATTCGATCTGTGATTTCCGAAAACGTATGCATAACTTTGTTTTTCATAAATCGGGACCGTTGTGTGCGTAGCGTCTTGTATTTCGTACACGATACACAAACCGGTAGAATGCGATTCTATGCATAACTTTGTTTTGCAGGTTTGATGTGAATAGTATGGCTCATATGTATGTGATGCATGTGTGTAACTTAACATGACCTGCGTGTCATGATTGTCAGCCGGCAGGAGCCAAAGTGCTATCATTATATTGTATCACGACCTGCGCGTCGACTTGTGATTCTCTGTAAATTCATTACTAGTTGTAGTAGTTGGAGAACAGAGATCAAGTTCGAGGTTTTGGCGTCCTGGCGTGACGAACAAGATGGAGTTCCGCCCTGGTCATCGGAGTTGGAGCTGGCCTGGAAGGACATCCATGAAGGAGCCATACTATTTCACATATTTATGTTTATATGTGATTGATATTGCTTCTTGTTTCTATGCATGTTAAAATGGTAGAAAGATCCCTCGTTAATATCAAGCACATTGCCATTCCGGATGTTGCACCTTCGCACGTCAAGTACGTCTAGTGGTGGGCTCATAAAATTGAGGTGCTACTAGGTGTCCTTGAACTGGAGGGTTCGTGTCGGACACGAACATGCACTGCATCAGGTTAACTTGACAAGGCTATCAAAACGGTTTTGGGCCTTGTGGCAAAGAAGGTTGGGAGCCGGGGTATAAGATACCTATCCGATTGACAGGAGTCGTATAGAGATGCGATTAGCAAGGAGTTGCTTACCGAATAGGCAAGTTGGCTAGCAGTGATGCTAAAGCTCACTAGTCTCTCGTGCTAGACGGATCCTGAATCAGTGAGAGTTTGCGGAGGGATGCCGACTTCAGTAGGAGTAGTTCTGTTTAAGGCTTGAATTACTCTACATAAACACATTGCTTAGTGATTGCATATTTTTTGTTGTAGATCAATGGCACCACCTGCTCAACCCAATTTTGCATTGAAATCAATTCTGGAAAAGGATAAACTGAATGGAACAAACTTTACCACCTGGTATAGAAATTTGAGAATTGTTCTCAAGCACGATAAAAAGGAACATGTTCTAGAGGATCCACTTCCAGAGGAACCTGCCGAGAATGCAAGTGCCACAACCAAGAATGCCCATCAGAAACTCGTTGATGAATTAAACGAGATCAGCTGCCTCATGCTGGCTTGTATGGAGCCCGATTTGCAACAGCATTTCGAAAACGTTGAGGCTTTCGATATGATCGAGAGTCTCAAGAGCATGTTTCAGGTGCAGGCTAGGACCAAAAGGTTCAACGTCTGGCAATCCTTGACGGATTGTAAGCTGAAAGAGGGTGATCCACTGAGCCCGCATGTGATCAAGATGATCGGGTATGTGCAAGCTTTGTATTGGTTAGGCTTCCCACTTGGGGACGAGCTGTCCACGGATGCAATTCTGGGTTCTCTTCCACCTAGCTATGGGACGTTCGTCTCGAACTAACATATGCACGGCCTGGATAAGAAGCTCACTGAATTGCATGGGATGCTTAAGGTGGCAAAGCAGGATATTAAGAAAGGCACACATCAAGTGTTGATGGTGCAGAACTCAGCTAAGTTCAAGAAGAGTTGGTCCAAGAAAAAGGGTAAGGCAAAGGGCACGGGGAAGGTTGTCTCCGCCGCTGCGCCAAAACCGGGACCGGACTCAAAGACCGTGTGCTTTTATTGCAAGGAAACTGGTCACTGGAAGAGGAACTATAGCAAGTGGCTTGCTGAGCATGGCAAGAAGGCCGGAAATGCTTCTTTAGGCAAAGGTACACTTGTTACATATGTTATAGACATTTACCTTGCTGACATACCTAGTAGATCTTGGGTATTTGATACCGGATCGGTTGTTCATATTTGCAACTCGATGCAGGGGCTGATAAGAACTAGACGTGTGGCACAAGGGGAGATTGACATCAGGGTCGGCAACAAAGCAAGAGTTGCTGCGTTGGAGGTCGGCACGATGCAGCTCAAGCTTCCTTCTGGATTTATTTTGGAATTGAATAATTGTTATTACATTCCCGCACTTAGTCGGAACATTATTTCTGCCTCATGCTTGATGAGCCAGGGTTATGAATTCAGTTTAAAGGACAATGGTTGTTCACTTTATTTGAATGGAATATTCCACGGCTATGCACCCATTGTAGATGGGCTATTTATTTTGAATCTGGAAATGGAACCAGTCTATAACATGAATGTCAAGAGGCATAAGCCTAATGAGATAAATCCGACATACTTCTGGCACTATCGGCTTGGACACATTACTCTGAAATGCATGAAGAAGCTCCATGATGATGGACTCCTAACTTTGTCCGACTTTGGGTCGTTCGAGACATGCGAATCATGCTTTCTAGGCAAGATGACTAAGTCTCCTTTTGCAAAGAGTTGCGAAAGGGCGTCCGAGCTGTTGGAGCTTATACACAGTGATGTGTGTGGTCCAATGAGAACAACGGCCAGAGGTGGCTATCAATACTTCGTGACTTTTACCGACGACTTGAGTAGATATGGATATATCTATTTGATGAGGCACAAGTCAGAAACTTTTGAAAAGTTCAAAGAGTTTCAAAACGAGGTTGAAAACCAGCTCAGCAAGACAATAAAGCTTCTACGATCAGATCATGGAGGTGAGTACATGAGCCAGGAGTTTGATGATCATCTGAAAAGCCGAGGTATAGTACCTCAGCTCACACCTCCAGGAACGCCACAGAGAAACGGCGTGTCAGAACAGAGAAATCGAACCTTGTTGGACATGGTCCGATCGATGATGAGCAAATCGGATTTACCCTTGTCATTCTGGGGATACGCTCTAGACTGCAGCTTTCACACTTAAAAGGGTACCATCAAAATCCATAGATAAGACACCACATGAGATGTGGACTGGGAAGAGTCCTAGTTTGTCTTTTCTAAAGATTTGGGGTTGTGAAGCATTTGTCAAGCGACTCATGTCGGACAAGCTTACACCCAAGTCGGATAAATGCATATTCGTGGGATATCCGAGGGAAACCTTGGGATACAGCTTCTACAACCGAGAAGAGAACAAAGTGTTTGTTGCTCGGAACGGGGTTTTCCTAGAGAAAGAGTTTCTCAGTCGGGAAGCCAGTGGGAGAACGGTGCGGCTCGAAGAAATTCGAGAGCCACTCGGGGACAACTCGGCTGGTGATGAGATCATACCGGAGTTGCTCATGGAACCCGTAGTGGAATCGGCACCGGAGCCACGGAGGTCGGAAAGATTGCGTAGAGTGTGCGATGTGTTGTTGCTAGAAAGCGACGAGCCGGCCACATATGCGGAAGCGATGGTGAGCCCAGATTCCGAGGCATGACTGGAGGCCATGAGATCTGAGTTAAAGTCCATGGATGATAATCAAGTCTGGGACTTGGTTGATCCGCCACCTGGCGTAATTGCCATTGGTAGCAAATGGGTCTTTAAAAAGAAAACCGATGTGGATGGAAATGTTCAGATCCACAAAGCTTGGCTTGTCGCTAAAGGTTATGGACAAGTTCAAGGAATTGACTACGACGAGACCTACTCGCCGGTAGCGATGCTAAAGTCGGTAAGGATCATACTAGCTATAGCTGCATATTTCGATTATGAGATATGGCAGATTGATGTCAAGACGGCTTTCCTTCATGGAAATTTAAAGGAGGATGTATACATGATACAGCCTGAAGGTTTTGTCAATCCAAATAATGCTAGTAAAATATGCAAGCGCAAGAGATCCATTTATGGATTGAAGCAAGTAGCTCGGAGTTGGAACATTCGTTTTGATGAAGTCATCGTTGACCTTGGTTTCATCAAGAACGAAGAGGACTATTGTTTATACAAGAAGTCTAGTGGGAGCTCGGTAGTATTTTTGATCCTGTATGTGGATGACATACTGCTGATCGGAAATGATGTTTCGATGCTGAACTTAGTCAAGGAATCATTGAATGGCAAGTTTTCGATGAAATACCTTGGATAAGCAGTGTACATTTTAGGCATCAAGATCTATAGGGATAGATCGAGAAGGCTGCTCGGCTTAAGCCAGAGCACGTACATAGACAAAGTGTTGAAGCGGTTCAACATGAGTGAGGCTAAGAAAGGGTTCTTGCCCATCTCACATGGTATAAGGCTAAGCAAGACTCAGAGTCCTACGACTTCTGTTGAGCGAAACCGGATGAGTAGGATTCCGTATTCTTCGGCAATAGGATCCATCATGTATGCCATGCTATGTACTCGGCCTGATATTGCCTATGCAATAAGCTTAACAAGCAGATACCAGGCCGACCCAGGTGAGAGTCACTGGGCAGCGGTGAAAACTATTCTGAAGTACGTGAAAAGGACTAAAGAGATGTTCCTAGTTTATGGAGGTGAGGAGGAGCTCTGTGTAAAGGGTTACGCTGATGCTAGTTTCCAAACCGACATGGATGATTGTCGAACGCAAACTAGATTCGTGTATGTCATGAATGGAGGAGCAGTGAGCTGGACGAGTTCCAAGCAAGATACGGTGGCCGACTCCACAACAGAGGCCGAATACATTGCGACTTGTGAAGCCGCAAAGGAAGGTGTTTGGATTTGGAAGTTCCTGGAGGATCTTGGTGTGTTCCTGGGCTGGGCAAAACCATTGGACCTGTATTGCGACAATTCAGGTGCCATCGCACAGGCCAAGGAGCCGAGACAACACCACAAGACCAGGCACATAGACCGAAAGTATCACCTGATACGAAAGCTCGTAAAGAATGGTGATACTAATTTATGCAAGATTCATACGGATGAAAATGTTGCAGATCTGTTGACTAAGCCGCTTCCACAACCCAAGCATGAGGGGCACGTTAGAGCTATGGGCATTCGATGTCTATTTGATTGACTCTAGTGCAAGTGGGAGACTGTTGGAGATATGCCCTAGAGGCAATCATGTATGATGATATTTCCTATGAGTTTATGAATAAATATAGTCCTTGGACATTATCAATGGTGTGTATTAACAAGTACGTGACTTGTTTGTGAGACTATGCATTGTATGATGACTGTCCTAAATGGTCCCTAGTCGAAAGGGCTGTGTGGACGCACAGCCAGTTAGACTAGCATATGACACGGTCGATGGTTTGGTCTCACTGACCATGTAGCATTGGATGCTAGCCGGATAATATGGACTCAGAAAGATCTGGTCGGATTCGATGTAATCGGATCCGAGTCGAGATAAGGTCTGAGTTGGACAGACCCAACTATGAGACGCATCGATAGGTCATTTTTTAGTCTCTAGTACAACATATGTTCTGTGTCCTAAGACCTGAGCTGGCGCATGTACTCGGGATGGTGACAGACTTGCTTTGGGCTGACCAAACGCTACTCCATGACAGGGTAGTTATAAAGGTAGGTTTCGGGCTTGTCCAGACCCATGTTGCGAGACGTGGTCGAGCAAGATGGGATTTGCCCCTCCGATGAGGAGAGATATACTTTGGGCCCCTTGGGTGATCCGACCTGCATAAGCATGGCCATGCGATGAGGATTATGAGATAATCCGAAGTGTTGGTTGGATTCACCGGAACGAGAAAGAGGTCGTGCTGCACAAGGATGACCATGTCGCCTTGAGCATGATAACATATATCGTGTGGCCAAGGGAACAGAAGTGTGAAGTACAGGTTTGCCTAACCAGCTTCATCAGACACTTGGAGTCGGCACGCTTTGCTAGAGGCCGCTACCAACTAGTCGAGTCGGATGTGATCTGACTCACAACCAAGTGAATGAGAACCTAAGGGGTCGCGCGCTTAAGGGAAGGAACACGTGGGCTTTAGGATCCGTGCGAGGCCCAAGAGTTGAGCCCGTGCCGGATGCCTATATATAGTGGAGGTGCGGCACACCCATCTGGTTGATTGCTTTGGCACCGTCATTAGGGCCTTGCATGTGTTGCAACTAGCCACCTCCACTCGCCACTGAACTGTGTGATCGGACCTAGCAGTCTGCCGCACGGTGTTCCTCCTGCACGCGCGGATACCATTAGAGGCGGTGCACTTGCGCCGCTCCGGCGAACCTGTATGTGGGATCCGGCGATTGGCTATTCGAGGGAGAGCGGACGAGGAGGAGACGGACCACGCGGACGCACTGCCCCAACTCTACTTCCGCTGCATGGCACTACGCGTCTAGTGGTAACGATCTGTGATCCATCTCCGTAGCATATTCTTGGATGTTCTGCGCGTAAGAAATTTTAATTGGCATGTGATGCACCTACGGTAGAACCCAACAATTTGCACCAAAAATTCAGAAATATTCAGAAAAAAATCATGTTAAATTTTTAGGACATTCTGAGAACTTTTATTTTTGGGTCACTTTTATTGCACGGAGAAATCAGAAAACAGGATAAACCTGGCATTTTATTTTATATGACTAAGAAGAATAAACAAAAGGTGGGAGCAGAAGGTTGTGCCTACTAGATTCATCAACTTCATACCTCTCAAAAATGATCCATTAATAAGGTTGATCAAGTCTTATTAACAACCACTTTCGATTAGCATGAAACCGAAGAATTTTCATAAATCACTAAGTTACCTCAATGGAGATATGCATATCCCCAACAATAAGTACGTCATATTTCTTTTTGGCAGTAGGTAGAGGTAGTTGAAAACTTCCAATAGTGAGCGTCGGAGATTCTTCAATAACATTTATTCCATTCACTTGGAATTGTTTCTTCGGAAAGTGCACCGTATGCTCATTACCATTGATATAAAAATGACTTTGATTTTATTGCAATCAATAACAGCCCCTGCAGTATTCAAAAGGGGTCTACCAAGGATAATCGACATGTTGTCGTCCTTGGGCATTTCAAGAATAACAAAGTCTGTTAAGATAGTAACATTTGCAACAACAACGGGAACATCCTCACAAATACCGATAGGTATGGCAGTTATTTGTCAGCCATTTGCAATGATAATTCAGTAGATGTGAGTTTATTCAAATCATGTCTTTTATATTGTCGGCGTTCTGGGATTGGGGTACCCAGACCTGCCTGCCTGCGGCCCAGCGCGTGGCCCACCTCGACGGCCCAGTGCGGCCTTGCAGCAAACCCCCAAGACAAGACCCTCGCGAGAGCCCCAGCCTCGCGAGGTGAACAACGCCAAGACCTCCAGGGGAGCGGCCTCCCCAGGCTGCCTCCCGAGGAGCGGAGATTCCTATGCAGTGCCCGGCCTCATGAGTCTGGGATGACGTGAGCCATGACGACCAAGACCAGGCGGGCGCCAGCGGGCGCAGAGGGGACAGTTTCCTCTTTGGTGCTAAGGAGGCAAGGACGGACGCGGGTTCCTAAGGTGTTCCCCAAAGGTTTCCGTTCCGGTGCAACAAGACCAAGACCATGGGATCGGCAGGACGGATGTCATCGCCGAGCCCACCTCTGCGTCACGCCCAGAAGCTTTGTAGGCGAAGACCACCTTTAGTCAGGATAAGATGTACCTCTTGTCTCCTATCAAAATTGGCCGTTGTGGGATCCCTTACCGCCTGTGCGATAGGGGAAGAGGACCAAGGCCACTATAAATAGGCACCAGCACCCACCGTAGGGCGGAGGGATCGATTCCCGACTGAGAGCCCTCGTGAGGTCGCTCAACCACTGTACTAGTTCATCCCCACACCTCCTCGTGAGGCCAATCCACCAAAAGAAGGAGTAGGGTTTTACACCACAAGGTGGCCCGAACCTGGGTAAACCTCTGCGTCCATTTTCTTGTTCACTCGCACGCATTCGACGAGGCTTGGCTGCGGAGTGGCGAGCTTGAGGCGAGAGCTGGTTGAGATCTTCGCACATGCCCCAGAGTTCGAACCTTCTTGGGTCTGCGGAGCCCCGATTTCCGACATTTGGCGTGGCAGGTAGGGGCGTGTTGGAATCCTCCCTCCAGTTCCGCTTCGTCTCCGCTTCGGCGCTCCCATGGCCGACGCCCGCCGAGTTCACGCCGAGCGCCGGGCTGCCCGTGTCGCCCAGACGACGCCCGTGGGCCGCGGCATCCCGCGCCGCTCCGCCTCTCCTGCAGCTAACGCTGCCACCGACCCGGCCGTTCACGAGTAGCAGGACTCGTCACAGCCACCCACCGCGCGACGCGATGGCCGCATCGCCACTCCGTCCCTCGTTCCCGCCACGGTATCGTCCTCCCACACTCGCTACGGGCCGGCGAACGCGTAGGACGCACTATTCATGACGCGCGAGCTGCTGCGTTACCACCCCGCCCACGATCGCTACGATGACTGGCTTGGTCGCATCGCCGAGCTCGTCAGCGTCGCCAGCGAGGCCCCGGCGCCCTCCACTCGCTCCGTCCCCTGCCCTCCTAGGCGGGCGACGTGGCTCACAGCGCGCCTCCTCCCCCTTCTCTTCACGGCGCCGACCCCGAGCCCAGACGTGAAGTGCGCCCGCGCGACCGGCCGCATGGGGCGCCAACGCAGGGACGGGATGAAGCAAACTGCCAGGTGGTGCCACGGCCGCGAGGTGACGCACGTGCGCTCCCCGCACCGCTGCGCCGGCACCAAGACCGTGCGCCGCCGGAGGCTGCGGTGCACGAACGCCAAGACCAAGCTCCCCTCGCACGCTCCGCGCCTGTGAGCGGAGCAGGCTGCTGCGCCTTCACCCCGGAGCTGCGCCGTGTCACCTGGCCCGGCAAGTTCAAGCCGGACCTGCCTCCACACTACGATGGCAGCCCCGACCCCGCGGAGTTCCTCTAGCTCTACGCGCTGAGCATCGAGGCGGCGAGCGGTGACGAAAAGTCATTGCGAACTGGTTCCCCATGGCTCTCAAAGGTGGCGTGCTCTCCTGGCTTCTTAACCACCCGGAAGGATCGATCTCCACCTGGTACGAACTCCGCAAATGCTTCATCGCCAACTTCCAGGGCACCCGCAACCGCGCCCTTGCAGTGAACGACCTGTGGCGCGTGAAGTAGCAGCCGGGCGAGACCCTGCACAAATACATACAGTGCTTCACAAACGTTCGCCTCAAAATCCCGAAGGCATTGGGTGAGGCCATCATCTCGGCGTTTATCGATGACGTCAGGGACGTCAAGATGAAAGAGGAGCTCGCCATCCATGACGAATTGTGTTCGGCCCTGGAGATGTTCAACCTGGTTCTAAGCCATACAACATTGCACATTGAACTATTGAGTAATCATCAGAACGAGCCTGCCAGGCGTTCACAACGTCTAGAGACTCAACTGGAGCGGGTGGATCACCAAGCGGTGCATCAAGGACATAAGCCTTCTGGGAAGCCGTAAGGATAATCCTTAGATTACGGGCCCAGTCCACAAAGTTACTTCCATCATCTTTCAACTTAGCTTTCTCTAGGAACGCATTAAAATTCAGGGGTGCTACTGCGCGAGCCATGATCTACAACATAAATATAGCAAAGACAACTTAGACTATTTGTTCTTAGATAATGAGTTTAGTTAATCATATTACTTAAAAACTCCCACTCAAATTGACATCCCTCCGATCATTCGAGTGTAACATGATCCAAATCCACCAACTCAAGTCCGATCATCACGTGAGTTGAGGTGGTTTCAATGGTGAACATCTTCATGTTGATCATATCTACTATATGACTCATGTTCGACCTTTCGGTCTCTTGTGTTCCGAGGCCATGTCTGTACATGCTAGGCTCGTCAAGTTTAACCCGAGTGTTCCGCACGTGTAACATGGCTTACACCCGTTGTATGCGAACGTAGAGTCTATCACACCCGATCATCACGGCGTGTCTCGAAACGACGAACTTTCGCAACGGTGCACACTTGGGGAGAACACAATTTATCTTGAAATTTAAGTGAGGGATCACCTTATAATGCTACCGTCGTCCTAAGCAAAATAAGATGCATAAAAGGATTAACATCACATGCAAATCATAAGTGACATGATATGGCCATGAACTTGTGCTTTTGATCTCCATCTCCAAAGCACCGGCATGATCTCCATCGTCACCGGCATGACACCATGATCTCCATCATCTTGATCTCCATCAACGTGTCGCCATAAGGTTGTCGCGCCGACTGTTGCTTCCACGACTATAGCTAACGTTTAGCGATAAAGTAAAGCATTACATAGCGCTTAATGATTGACACGCAGGTCATACAATAATTAAAGACAACTCTATGGCTCCTGCCAGTTGCCGTACTCATCGACATGCAAGTCGTGATATTCTATACAATACATGATCATCTCATACATCACATATATCTCATCATGTAATTGGCCATATCACATCACAACATACCCTGCAAAAACAAGTTAGACGTCCTCTAATTGTTGTTGCAAATTTTACGTGGCTGCTACGGGTATCTAGCAAGAACGATTCTTACCTACGCAAAACCACAACGTGGTGTAGTGATTGCTTTTTGATCTTCTAAAAGAACCCTCTTCATTGAACCGATTCAACTAAAGTGAGAGAGACAGACACCCGCCAGTCACCTTTATGCAACAAGTGCACGCAGCGGTGAAACCAGTCTCGCGTAAGCGTACGCGTAATGTCGGTCCGGGCCGCTTCATCTCACAATACCGCGGAATCAAGTATCAACTAGTAACGGCAAGCAATATGTATACACCCACGCCCACAACTCGTTTGTGTTCTACTCGAGATCTCATCTACGCATAGACCTAGCTCATGATGCCACTGTTGGGGAACGTTGCATGGGAAACAAAAATTTTCCTACGCACACATAAGATCTATCCATGGTGATGAGCATCTACGAGAGGGAGAGTGAATCTACATACCCTTGTAGATCGCTAAGCGGAAGCGTTAATAAACGCGGTTGATGTAGTCGAACGTCTTCGCGATCCAAATCGCCGAGCGTCCCGCGATCCAATCACGATCCTTCCGATCTAGTGCCGAACGGACGGCACCTCCGCGTTCAACACACGTACGGCTTGATGACGCCTTCACCTCCTCGATCCAGCGAGCGATGGTGAAGTAGTGGTTGAGTTCCAGCAGCACGACGGCGTGGTGATGGTGGTGAGGAACAATCTCTGCAGGGCTTCGCCAAGCGCTACGGAGATTATGACGGAGGAACTAGAGGGCTAGGGTTGCCGGCACACGGCTTGGGAAATCCTGATGTGTCCCGTGTGCTAGCCCTGCCCCTCTATTTATATGTTGAGCCTTGGGGTCTAAACTTGGAGTAAAAGTCTCCTCCGGGTCGGTTTTGCCCGCACAAGGTCGGTTTGGCCCGCAGGAAAAGAGTCCAATTCGGACCCTGCCGAATCGTGCACAGCCGCGCACAAGCGGTAGTACCGCTTCACACAAGCGGTAGTACCGCTCGGGCGGTAGTACCGCTTCACACAAGCGGTAGTACCGCTCCGGCGGTAGTACCGCTTCACCAAGCGGTAGTACCGCTTACGCGGCAGCAAAACTACTTTTGCACTTTCCAATACCTTGTGGGCTTTATCCCTTTGGCTCATATAAAGTGTTGCTGCACCCGAACACTTCGGTAAACATCCGGAACCCCTTCCGGTGAACTCCGGAACCCTTCCAGAGATCAAAACACTATTATCACATATATCAATCTTTACCTCCGGACTATTCCGGAGATCCTCGTCATGTCCGGGATCTTAT
Source organism: Elymus sibiricus (assembly GCA_039707655.1). NCBI lineage: Eukaryota > Viridiplantae > Streptophyta > Magnoliopsida > Poales > Poaceae > Elymus > Elymus sibiricus. The sequence goes on from CM077663.1 coordinate 220,374,312, forward strand.
CCGGGACTCCGAACAACTTTCGGTCACCAACATAATAACTCAATTATACTAATCGTCACCAAACGTTAAGTGTGTAGACCCTGCGGGTTCGAGAACTATGTAGACATGACCGAGACACCTCTACGGCCAATAACCAATAGCGGGACCTGGATGCCCATATTGGCTCCTACATATTCTACGAAGATCTTTATCGGTCGAACCTCTATGTCAAGGATTCAGTTAATCCCGTATGCTGTTCCCTTTGTTCTTCGGTATGTTACTTGCCCGAGATTCGATCGTCGGTATCACTATACCTAGTTCAATCTCGTTACCGGCAAGTCTCTTTACTCGTTCCGTAATACAAGATCTCGTGGCTAACACTTTAGTCACATTGCTTGCAAGGCTCATTGTGATGTTGTATTACCGAGTGGGCCCTGAGATACCTCTCCGTCACACGGAGTAACAAATCCCAGTCTTGATCCATGCCAACCCAACAGACACCCTCGGAGATACCTGTAGAGCACCTTTATAGTCACCCAGTTACGTTGCGACGTTTGATACACACAAGGTATTCCTCCGGTGTCAGTGAGTTGCATGATCTCATGGTCAAAGGAACAGATACTTGACATGCAGAAAACAATAGCAATAAACTGACACGATCAAATTCTACGTTTACAGTTTGGGTCTTGTCCATCACATCATTCTCCTAATGACGTGATCCCGTTATCAAATGACATCTCATGTCCATGGCTAGGAAACCTTAACCATCTTTGATCAACAAGCTAGTCAACTAGAGGCTTACTAGGGACACAGTGTTGTCTATGTACCCACACATGTATTTGAGTTTCCAATCAATACAATTATAGCATGGATAATAAACGATTATCATGAACAAGGAAATATAATAATAACTAATTTATTATTGCCTCTAGGGCATATTTCCAACAGTCTCCCACTTGCACTAGAGTCAATAATCTAGTTCACATCACTATGTGATTTACATTGTAATGAATCGAACACCCATGCAGTTCTGGTGTTGTTCATGTTTAGCCCTTGGAAGAGTTTTAGTCATCGGATCTGCAACATTTAGATCCGTGTGTACTTTGCAAATATTTATGTCGTCCTCCTTGATGTAATCGCGGATGGAATTGAAACGTCGTTTTATGTGTCTGGTCCTCTTGTGAAATCTTGGTTCCTTGGCTAGAGCAATGGCACCAGTATTATCACAAAACAGAGTCATTGGGTTAAGTGCACTAGGCACTACTCCAAGATCTGTCATGAACTCCTTCATCCAGACACCTTCCTTCGCCGCCTCCGAGGCAGCGATGTACTCCGCTTCGCATGTAGAATCTGCTACCACGCTTTGCTTGGAACTGCACCAGCTAACCGCACCCCCATTAAGAATAAATACGTATCCGGTTTGCGACTTAGAGTCATCCGGATTAGTGTCAAAGCTTGCATCGACGTAACCCTTTACGACGAGCTCTTGATCACCTCCATAAACGAGAAACATGTCCTTAGTCCTTTTCAGGTACTTCAGGATATTCTTGACCGCCGTCCAGTGTTCCATTCCTGGATCACTTTGAAACCTTCCGACCATACTTATGGCAAGGCTGACATCGGGTCTTGTGCACAGCATTGCATACATGATAGAGCCTATGGCCGAAGCATAGGGGATGACACTCATCTTTTCTCTATCTTCTGCAGTCACTGGGCATTGAGTCTTACTCAACTTCACACCTTGCAAAACAGGCAAGAACCCCTTCTTGGACTGATCCATTTTGAACTTCTTCAAAATCTTATCAAGGTATGTGCTTTGTGAAAGTCCTATTAAGCGTCTTGATCTATCTCTATAGATCTTGATGCCTAATATGAAAGCAGCTTCTCCTAGGTCCTTCATTGAAAAACTCTTGTTCAAATATTCCTTTACGCTTTCCAGCATTTCTATATTGTTTCCAATCAGCAATATGTCATCCACATATAATATTAGAAACGCTATAGAGCTCCCACTCACTTTCTTGTAAATACAAGCTTCTCCGTAAACTTGTATAAACTCGAACGCTTTGATCACCTCATCAAAACGAAGATTCCAACTCCGAGATGCTTGCACCAGTCCATAAATGGATCGCTGGAGTTTGCAAACTTTGTCAGCATTTTCTGGATCGACAAAACCTTCTGGTTGCATCATATACAACTCTTCCTTAAGGAAACCGTTAAGGAACGCTGTTTTGACATCCATCTGCCAAATTTCATAATCGAAAAAGGCAGCTATTGCCAACATGATTCTGACGGACTTAAGCATCGCTACGGGTGAGAAGGTCTCATCGTAGTCAACTCCTTGAACTTGTGAAAAACCCTTTGCCACAAGTCGAGCTTTATAGACGGTGACATTACCGTCCGCGTCCGTCTTCCTCTTAAAGATCCATTTGTTCTGAATGGTCTTACGCCCTTCAGGTAATACTTCCAAAGTCCATACTTTGTTTTCATACATGGATTCCATCTCGGATTTCATGGCCTCTAACCACTTCTCGGAATCCGGGCCCATCATCGCTTCTCCATAGCTCGTAGGTTCATCGTTGTCTAACAACATGACCTCTAAGACAGGGTTGCCGTACCACTCGGGAGCAGTACGCGTCCTTGTCGACCTACGAGGTTCGATAGCAACTTGATCCAAAGCTTCATGATCATCATCATTAACTTCCTCTTCAGCTAATCTAGGCTCCACAGAAACAACTTTCTGCGCTGCGCTACTCTCAGGTTGAAGTAAAGGTTCAACAACCTCATCAAGTTCTATCTTCCTCCCACTCAATTCTTTCGAGAGAAACTCTTTCTCAAGAAATGTTCCGTTTTTAGTGACAAACACTTTGCCTTCGGATCTGAGGTAGAAGGTATACCCAACTGTCTCTTTTGGGTATCCTATGAAGACGCATTTCTCCGCTTTGGGTTCCAGCTTTTCAGGCTGAAGCTTTTTGACATAAGCATCACATCCCCAAACTTTAAGAAACGACAGCTTTGGCTTCTTGTCAAACCAAAGTTCATATGGCGTTGTCTCAACGGATTTCGATGGTGCCCTATTTAAAGTGAATGCAGCTGTCTCTAATGCATAACCCCAAAACGATAGTGGCAAATCGGCAAGAGACATCATAGATCGCACCATATCCAATAAGGTTCGATTACGACGTTCGGACACACCATTACGCTGTGGTGTTCCAGGCGGTGTTAGTTGTGAAACAATTCCACATTGTCTTAAGTGACTGCCAAACTCATAACTCAGATATTCTCCCCTTCGATCAGATCGTAGGAATTTAATCTTCTTGTTACGATGATTCTCAACTTCACTCTGAAATTGTTTGAACTTTTCAAATGTTTCAGACTTGTGTTTCATTAAGTAAATATACCCATATCTACTTAAGTCATCAGTGAAGGTGAGAAAGTAACGATAACCACCGCGCGCCTCAATACTCATCGGACCGCACACATCAGTATGTATGATTTCCAATAAGTCACTTGCCCGTTCCATTGTTCCAGAGAACGGCGTTTTAGTCATCTTGCCCATGAGGCATGGCTCACATGTGTCAAGTGATTCAAAATCAAGTGACTCCAAAAGTCCATCAGCATGGAGCTTCTTCATGCGTTTTACGCCAATATGACCTAAACGGCAGTGCCACAAGAAAGTGGTATTATCATTATCAATTCTATATCTTTTGGCATCAATGTTATGAACATGTGTATCATTACTATCGAGATTCAATAAGAATAAACCCCTCACATCGGGTGCATGACCATAAAAGATATTACTCATATAAATAGAACAACCATTATTCTCTGATTTAAATGAGTAACCGTCTCGCAATAAACAAGATCCATATATAATGTTCATGCTTAACGCAGGCACCAAATAACACTTATTTAGGTTCATCACTAATCCCGACGGTAATCGAAGAGCGAGCGTGCCGACGGCGATCACATCAACCTTGGAACCATTTCCCACGCGCATCGTCACTTCGTCCTTTGCCAGCCTCCGTCTATTCCGCAGTTCCTGTTTTGAGTTGCAAATATGAGCAACCGCACCGGTATCAAATACCCAGGCACTACAACGAGAGTTGGTAAGGTACACATCAATAACATGTATATCATATATACCTTATTTGTTGTTGGCCGCCTTCTTGTCAGCCAAATACTTGGGGCAATTCCGCTTCCAGTGTCCAGTTCCCTTGCAATGAAAACACACAGTTTCTGGTTTGGGTCCAGCCTTGGGTTTCTTCACGAGAGGAGCAACTGCTTTGCCACTCTGCTTGGAGTTACCCTTCTTACCCTTGCCATTTTTCTTGAAACTAGTGGTTTTATTGACCATCAACACTTGATGCTCCTTCTGAATTTCAGACTCAGCGGCTTTCAGCATCGCAAACAGCTCGGCGACTGACTTGTTCATCCCGTGCATGTTATAGTTCAACACGAAGCTCTTGTAGCTAGGTGGCAATGATTGAAGAACTCTGTCAGTGATAGCCTCTGGCGGAAGGGGCATCCCTAACTCAGCCAGACGGGTGGAGTACCCAGACATTCTGAGCACGTGATCACTGATAGACCCGTTCTCCTCCATCTTGCAAGCATAGAACTTATCGGAGATCTCATATCTCTCGATCCGGGCATTCTTCTGAAAGATAAACTTCAACTCCTGGAACATCTCATATGCTCCATGACGTTCAAAACGTCTTTGAAGTCCCGGTTCTAAGCCATACAACATTGCACATTGAACTATTGAGTAATCATCAGAATGAGCCTGCCAGGCGTTCACAACGTCTAGAGACTCAACTGGAGCGGGTGGATCACCAAGCGGTGCATCAAGGACATAAGCCTTCTGGGAAGCCGTAAGGATAATCCTTAGATTACGGGCCCAGTCCACAAAGTTACTTCCATCATCTTTCAACTTAGCTTTCTCTAGGAACGCATTAAAATTCAGGGGTGCTACTGCGCGAGCCATGATCTACAACATAAATATAGCAAAGACAACTTAGACTATTTGTTCTTAGATAATGAGTTTAGTTAATCATATTACTTAAAAACTCCCACTCAAATTGACATCCCTCCGATCATTCGAGTGTAACATGATCCAAATCCACCAACTCAAGTCCGATCATCACGTGAGTTGAGGTGGTTTCAATGGTGAACATCTTCATGTTGATCATATCTACTATATGACTCATGTTCGACCTTTCGGTCTCTTGTGTTCCGAGGCCATGTCTGTACATGCTAGGCTCGTCAAGTTTAACCCGAGTGTTCCGCACGTGTAACATGGCTTACACCCGTTGTATGCGAACGTAGAGTCTATCACACCCGATCATCACGGCGTGTCTCGAAACGACGAACTTTCGCAACGGTGCACACTTGGGGAGAACACAATTTATCTTGAAATTTAAGTGAGGGATCACCTTATAATGCTACCGTCGTCCTAAGCAAAATAAGATGCATAAAAGGATTAACATCACATGCAAATCATAAGTGACATGATATGGCCATGAACTTGTGCTTTTGATCTCCATCTCCAAAGCACCGGCATGATCTCCATCGTCACCGGCATGACACCATGATCTCCATCATCTTGATCTCCATCAACGTGTCGCCATAAGGTTGTCGCGCCGACTGTTGCTTCCACGACTATAGCTAACGTTTAGCGATAAAGTAAAGCATTACATAGCGCTTAATGATTGACACGCAGGTCATACAATAATTAAAGACAACTCTATGGCTCCTGCCAGTTGCCGTACTCATCGACATGCAAGTCGTGATATTCTATACAATACATGATCATCTCATACATCACATATATCTCATCATGTAATTGGCCATATCACATCACAACATACCCTGCAAAAACAAGTTAGACGTCCTCTAATTGTTGTTGCAAATTTTACGTGGCTGCTACGGGTATCTAGCAAGAACGATTCTTACCTACGCAAAACCACAACGTGGTGTAGTGATTGCTTTTTGATCTTCTAAAAGAACCCTCTTCATTGAACCGATTCAACTAAAGTGAGAGAGACAGACACCCGCCAGTCACCTTTATGCAACAAGTGCACGCAGCGGTGAAACCAGTCTCGCGTAAGCGTACGCGTAATGTCGGTCCGGGCCGCTTCATCTCACAATACCGCGGAATCAAGTATCAACTAGTAACGGCAAGCAATATGTATACACCCACGCCCACAACTCGTTTGTGTTCTACTCGAGATCTCATCTACGCATAGACCTAGCTCATGATGCCACTGTTGGGGAACGTTGCATGGGAAACAAAAATTTTCCTACGCACACATAAGATCTATCCATGGTGATGAGCATCTACGAGAGGGAGAGTGAATCTACATACCCTTGTAGATCGCTAAGCGGAAGCGTTAATAAACGCGGTTGATGTAGTCGAACGTCTTCGCGATCCAAATCGCCGAGCGTCCCGCGATCCAATCACGATCCTTCCGATCTAGTGCCGAACGGACGGCACCTCCGCGTTCAACACACGTACGGCTTGATGACGCCTTCACCTCCTCGATCCAGCGAGCGATGGTGAAGTAGTGGTTGAGTTCCAGCAGCACGACGGCGTGGTGATGGTGGTGAGGAACAATCTCTGCAGGGCTTCGCCAAGCGCTACGGAGATTATGACGGAGGAACTAGAGGGCTAGGGTTGCCGGCACACGGCTTGGGAAATCCTGATGTGTCCCGTGTGCTAGCCCTGCCCCTCTATTTATATGTTGAGCCTTGGGGTCTAAACTTGGAGTAAAAGTCTCCTCCGGGTCGGTTTTGCCCGCACAAGGTCGGTTTGGCCCGCAGGAAAAGAGTCCAATTCGGACCCTGCCGAATCGTGCACAGCCGCGCACAAGCGGTAGTACCGCTTCACACAAGCGGTAGTACCGCTCGGGCGGTAGTACCGCTTCACACAAGCGGTAGTACCGCTCCGGCGGTAGTACCGCTTCACCAAGCGGTAGTACCGCTTACGCGGCAGCAAAACTACTTTTGCACTTTCCAATACCTTGTGGGCTTTATCCCTTTGGCTCATATAAAGTGTTGCTGCACCCGAACACTTCGGTAAACATCCGGAACCCCTTCCGGTGAACTCCGGAACCCTTCCAGAGATCAAAACACTATTATCACATATATCAATCTTTACCTCCGGACTATTCCGGAGATCCTCGTCATGTCCGGGATCTTATCCGGGACTCCGAACAACTTTCGGTCACCAACATAATAACTCAATTATACTAATCGTCACCAAACGTTAAGTGTGTAGACCCTGCGGGTTCGAGAACTATGTAGACATGACCGAGACACCTCTACGGCCAATAACCAATAGCGGGACCTGGATGCCCATATTGGCTCCTACATATTCTACGAAGATCTTTATCGGTCGAACCTCTATGTCAAGGATTCAGTTAATCCCGTATGCTGTTCCCTTTGTTCTTCGGTATGTTACTTGCCCGAGATTCGATCGTCGGTATCACTATACCTAGTTCAATCTCGTTACCGGCAAGTCTCTTTACTCGTTCCGTAATACAAGATCTCGTGGCTAACACTTTAGTCACATTGCTTGCAAGGCTCATTGTGATGTTGTATTACCGAGTGGGCCCTGAGATACCTCTCCGTCACACGGAGTAACAAATCCCAGTCTTGATCCATGCCAACCCAACAGACACCCTCGGAGATACCTGTAGAGCACCTTTATAGTCACCCAGTTACGTTGCGACGTTTGATACACACAAGGTATTCCTCCGGTGTCAGTGAGTTGCATGATCTCATGGTCAAAGGAACAGATACTTGACATGCAGAAAACAATAGCAATAAACTGACACGATCAAATTCTACGTTTACAGTTTGGGTCTTGTCCATCACATCATTCTCCTAATGACGTGATCCCGTTATCAAATGACATCTCATGTCCATGGCTAGGAAACCTTAACCATCTTTGATCAACAAGCTAGTCAACTAGAGGCTTACTAGGGACACAGTGTTGTCTATGTACCCACACATGTATTTGAGTTTCCAATCAATACAATTATAGCATGGATAATAAACGATTATCATGAACAAGGAAATATAATAATAACTAATTTATTATTGCCTCTAGGGCATATTTCCAACAGTCTCCCACTTGCACTAGAGTCAATAATCTAGTTCACATCACTATGTGATTTACATTGTAATGAATCGAACACCCATGCAGTTCTGGTGTTGTTCATGTTTAGCCCTTGGAAGAGTTTTAGTCATCGGATCTGCAACATTTAGATCCGTGTGTACTTTGCAAATATTTATGTCGTCCTCCTTGATGTAATCGCGGATGGAATTGAAACGTCGTTTTATGTGTCTGGTCCTCTTGTGAAATCTTGGTTCCTTGGCTAGAGCAATGGCACCAGTATTATCACAAAACAGAGTCATTGGGTTAAGTGCACTAGGCACTACTCCAAGATCTGTCATGAACTCCTTCATCCAGACACCTTCCTTCGCCGCCTCCGAGGCAGCGATGTACTCCGCTTCGCATGTAGAATCTGCTACCACGCTTTGCTTGGAACTGCACCAGCTAACCGCACCCCCATTAAGAATAAATACGTATCCGGTTTGCGACTTAGAGTCATCCGGATTAGTGTCAAAGCTTGCATCGACGTAACCCTTTACGACGAGCTCTTGATCACCTCCATAAACGAGAAACATGTCCTTAGTCCTTTTCAGGTACTTCAGGATATTCTTGACCGCCGTCCAGTGTTCCATTCCTGGATCACTTTGAAACCTTCCGACCATACTTATGGCAAGGCTGACATCGGGTCTTGTGCACAGCATTGCATACATGATAGAGCCTATGGCCGAAGCATAGGGGATGACACTCATCTTTTCTCTATCTTCTGCAGTCACTGGGCATTGAGTCTTACTCAACTTCACACCTTGCAAAACAGGCAAGAACCCCTTCTTGGACTGATCCATTTTGAACTTCTTCAAAATCTTATCAAGGTATGTGCTTTGTGAAAGTCCTATTAAGCGTCTTGATCTATCTCTATAGATCTTGATGCCTAATATGAAAGCAGCTTCTCCTAGGTCCTTCATTGAAAAACTCTTGTTCAAATATTCCTTTACGCTTTCCAGCATTTCTATATTGTTTCCAATCAGCAATATGTCATCCACATATAATATTAGAAACGCTATAGAGCTCCCACTCACTTTCTTGTAAATACAAGCTTCTCCGTAAACTTGTATAAACTCGAACGCTTTGATCACCTCATCAAAACGAAGATTCCAACTCCGAGATGCTTGCACCAGTCCATAAATGGATCGCTGGAGTTTGCAAACTTTGTCAGCATTTTCTGGATCGACAAAACCTTCTGGTTGCATCATATACAACTCTTCCTTAAGGAAACCGTTAAGGAACGCTGTTTTGACATCCATCTGCCAAATTTCATAATCGAAAAAGGCAGCTATTGCCAACATGATTCTGACGGACTTAAGCATCGCTACGGGTGAGAAGGTCTCATCGTAGTCAACTCCTTGAACTTGTGAAAAACCCTTTGCCACAAGTCGAGCTTTATAGACGGTGACATTACCGTCCGCGTCCGTCTTCCTCTTAAAGATCCATTTGTTCTGAATGGTCTTACGCCCTTCAGGTAATACTTCCAAAGTCCATACTTTGTTTTCATACATGGATTCCATCTCGGATTTCATGGCCTCTAACCACTTCTCGGAATCCGGGCCCATCATCGCTTCTCCATAGCTCGTAGGTTCATCGTTGTCTAACAACATGACCTCTAAGACAGGGTTGCCGTACCACTCGGGAGCAGTACGCGTCCTTGTCGACCTACGAGGTTCGATAGCAACTTGATCCAAAGCTTCATGATCATCATCATTAACTTCCTCTTCAGCTAATCTAGGCTCCACAGAAACAACTTTCTGCGCTGCGCTACTCTCAGGTTGAAGTAAAGGTTCAACAACCTCATCAAGTTCTATCTTCCTCCCACTCAATTCTTTCGAGAGAAACTCTTTCTCAAGAAATGTTCCGTTTTTAGTGACAAACACTTTGCCTTCGGATCTGAGGTAGAAGGTATACCCAACTGTCTCTTTTGGGTATCCTATGAAGACGCATTTCTCCGCTTTGGGTTCCAGCTTTTCAGGCTGAAGCTTTTTGACATAAGCATCACATCCCCAAACTTTAAGAAACGACAGCTTTGGCTTCTTGTCAAACCAAAGTTCATATGGCGTTGTCTCAACGGATTTCGATGGTGCCCTATTTAAAGTGAATGCAGCTGTCTCTAATGCATAACCCCAAAACGATAGTGGCAAATCGGCAAGAGACATCATAGATCGCACCATATCCAATAAGGTTCGATTACGACGTTCGGACACACCATTACGCTGTGGTGTTCCAGGCGGTGTTAGTTGTGAAACAATTCCACATTGTCTTAAGTGACTGCCAAACTCATAACTCAGATATTCTCCCCTTCGATCAGATCGTAGGAATTTAATCTTCTTGTTACGATGATTCTCAACTTCACTCTGAAATTGTTTGAACTTTTCAAATGTTTCAGACTTGTGTTTCATTAAGTAAATATACCCATATCTACTTAAGTCATCAGTGAAGGTGAGAAAGTAACGATAACCACCGCGCGCCTCAATACTCATCGGACCGCACACATCAGTATGTATGATTTCCAATAAGTCACTTGCCCGTTCCATTGTTCCAGAGAACGGCGTTTTAGTCATCTTGCCCATGAGGCATGGCTCACATGTGTCAAGTGATTCAAAATCAAGTGACTCCAAAAGTCCATCAGCATGGAGCTTCTTCATGCGTTTTACGCCAATATGACCTAAACGGCAGTGCCACAAGAAAGTGGTATTATCATTATCAATTCTATATCTTTTGGCATCAATGTTATGAACATGTGTATCATTACTATCGAGATTCAATAAGAATAAACCCCTCACATCGGGTGCATGACCATAAAAGATATTACTCATATAAATAGAACAACCATTATTCTCTGATTTAAATGAGTAACCGTCTCGCAATAAACAAGATCCAGATATAATGTTCATGCTTAACGCAGGCACCAAATAACACTTATTTAGGTTCATCACTAATCCCGACGGTAATCGAAGAGCGAGCGTGCCGACGGCGATCACATCAACCTTGGAACCATTTCCCACGCGCATCGTCACTTCGTCCTTTGCCAGCCTCCGTCTATTCCGCAGTTCCTGTTTTGAGTTGCAAATATGAGCAACCGCACCGGTATCAAATACCCAGGCACTACAACGAGAGTTGGTAAGGTACACATCAATAACATGTATATCATATATACCTTATTTGTTGTTGGCCGCCTTCTTGTCAGCCAAATACTTGGGGCAATTCCGCTTCCAGTGTCCAGTTCCCTTGCAATGAAAACACACAGTTTCTGGTTTGGGTCCAGCCTTGGGTTTCTTCACGAGAGGAGCAACTGCTTTGCCACTCTGCTTGGAGTTACCCTTCTTACCCTTGCCATTTTTCTTGAAACTAGTGGTTTTATTGACCATCAACACTTGATGCTCCTTCTGAATTTCAGACTCAGCGGCTTTCAGCATCGCAAACAGCTCGGCGACTGACTTGTTCATCCCGTGCATGTTATAGTTCAACACGAAGCTCTTGTAGCTAGGTGGCAATGATTGAAGAACTCTGTCAGTGATAGCCTCTGGCGGAAGGGGCATCCCTAACTCAGCCAGACGGGTGGAGTACCCAGACATTCTGAGCACGTGATCACTGATAGACCCGTTCTCCTCCATCTTGCAAGCATAGAACTTATCGGAGATCTCATATCTCTCGATCCGGGCATTCTTCTGAAAGATAAACTTCAACTCCTGGAACATCTCATATGCTCCATGACGTTCAAAACGTCTTTGAAGTCCCGGTTCTAAGCCATACAACATTGCACATTGAACTATTGAGTAATCATCAGAATGAGCCTGCCAGGCGTTCACAACGTCTAGAGACTCAACTGGAGCGGGTGGATCACCAAGCGGTGCATCAAGGACATAAGCCTTCTGGGAAGCCGTAAGGATAATCCTTAGATTACGGGCCCAGTCCACAAAGTTACTTCCATCATCTTTCAACTTAGCTTTCTCTAGGAACGCATTAAAATTCAGGGGTGCTACTGCGCGAGCCATGATCTACAACATAAATATAGCAAAGACAACTTAGACTATTTGTTCTTAGATAATGAGTTTAGTTAATCATATTACTTAAAAACTCCCACTCAAATTGACATCCCTCCGATCATTCGAGTGTAACATGATCCAAATCCACCAACTCAAGTCCGATCATCACGTGAGTTGAGGTGGTTTCAATGGTGAACATCTTCATGTTGATCATATCTACTATATGACTCATGTTCGACCTTTCGGTCTCTTGTGTTCCGAGGCCATGTCTGTACATGCTAGGCTCGTCAAGTTTAACCCGAGTGTTCCGCACGTGTAACATGGCTTACACCCGTTGTATGCGAACGTAGAGTCTATCACACCCGATCATCACGGCGTGTCTCGAAACGACGAACTTTCGCAACGGTGCACACTTGGGGAGAACACAATTTATCTTGAAATTTAAGTGAGGGATCACCTTATAATGCTACCGTCGTCCTAAGCAAAATAAGATGCATAAAAGGATTAACATCACATGCAAATCATAAGTGACATGATATGGCCATGAACTTGTGCTTTTGATCTCCATCTCCAAAGCACCGGCATGATCTCCATCGTCACCGGCATGACACCATGATCTCCATCATCTTGATCTCCATCAACGTGTCGCCATAAGGTTGTCGCGCCGACTGTTGCTTCCACGACTATAGCTAACGTTTAGCGATAAAGTAAAGCATTACATAGCGCTTAATGATTGACACGCAGGTCATACAATAATTAAAGACAACTCTATGGCTCCTGCCAGTTGCCGTACTCATCGACATGCAAGTCGTGATATTCTATACAATACATGATCATCTCATACATCACATATATCTCATCATGTAATTGGCCATATCACATCACAACATACCCTGCAAAAACAAGTTAGACGTCCTCTAATTGTTGTTGCAAATTTTACGTGGCTGCTACGGGTATCTAGCAAGAACGATTCTTACCTACGCAAAACCACAACGTGGTGTAGTGATTGCTTTTTGATCTTCTAAAAGAACCCTCTTCATTGAACCGATTCAACTAAAGTGAGAGAGACAGACACCCGCCAGTCACCTTTATGCAACAAGTGCACGCAGCGGTGAAACCAGTCTCGCGTAAGCGTACGCGTAATGTCGGTCCGGGCCGCTTCATCTCACAATACCGCGGAATCAAGTATCAACTAGTAACGGCAAGCAATATGTATACACCCACGCCCACAACTCGTTTGTGTTCTACTCGAGATCTCATCTACGCATAGACCTAGCTCATGATGCCACTGTTGGGGAACGTTGCATGGGAAACAAAAATTTTCCTACGCCCACATAAGATCTATCCATGGTGATGAGCATCTACGAGAGGGAGAGTGAATCTACATACCCTTGTAGATCGCTAAGCGGAAGCGTTAATAAACGCGGTTGATGTAGTCGAACGTCTTCGCGATCCAAATCGCCGAGCGTCCCGCGATCCAATCACGATCCTTCCGATCTAGTGCCGAACGGACGGCACCTCCGCGTTCAACACACGTACGGCTTGATGACGCCTTCACCTCCTCGATCCAGCGAGCGATGGTGAAGTAGTGGTTGAGTTCCAGCAGCACGACGGCGTGGTGATGGTGGTGAGGAACAATCTCTGCAGGGCTTCGCCAAGCGCTACGGAGATTATGACGGAGGAACTAGAGGGCTAGGGTTGCCGGCACACGGCTTGGGAAATCCTGATGTGTCCCGTGTGCTAGCCCTGCCCCTCTATTTATATGTTGAGCCTTGGGGTCTAAACTTGGAGTAAAAGTCTCCTCCGGGTCGGTTTTGCCCGCACAAGGTCGGTTTGGCCCGCAGGAAAAGAGTCCAATTCGGACCCTGCCGAATCGTGCACAGCCGCGCACAAGCGGTAGTACCGCTTCACACAAGCGGTAGTACCGCTCGGGCGGTAGTACCGCTTCACACAAGCGGTAGTACCGCTCCGGCGGTAGTACCGCTTCACCAAGCGGTAGTACCACTTACGCGGCAGCAAAACTACTTTTGCACTTTCCAATACCTTGTGGGCTTTATCCCTTTGGCTCATATAAAGTGTTGCTGCACCCGAACACTTCGGTAAACATCCGGAACCCCTTCCGGTGAACTCCGGAACCCTTCCAGAGATCAAAACACTATTATCACATATATCAATCTTTACCTCCGGACTATTCCGGAGATCCTCGTCATGTCCGGGATCTTATCCGGGACTCCGAACAACTTTCGGTCACCAACATAATAACTCAATTATACTAATCGTCACCAAACGTTAAGTGTGTAGACCCTGCGGGTTCGAGAACTATGTAGACATGATCGAGACACCTCTACGGCCAATAACCAATAGCGGGACCTGGATGCCCATATTGGCTCCTACATATTCTACGAAGATCTTTATCGGTCGAACCTCTATGTCAAGGATTCAGTTAATCCCGTATGCTGTTCCCTTTGTTCTTCGGTATGTTACTTGCCCGAGATTCGATCGTCGGTATCACTATACCTAGTTCAATCTCGTTACCGGCAAGTCTCTTTACTCGTTCCGTAATACAAGATCTCGTGGCTAACACTTTATTCACATTGCTTGCAAGGCTCATTGTGATGTTGTATTACCGAGTGGGCCCTGAGATACCTCTCCGTCACACGGAGTAACAAATCCCAGTCTTGATCCATGCCAACCCAACAGACACCCTCGGAGATACCTGTAGAGCACCTTTATAGTCACCCAGTTACGTTGCGACGTTTGATACACACAAGGTATTCCTCCGGTGTCAGTGAGTTGCATGATCTCATGGTCAAAGGAACAGATACTTGACATGCAGAAAACAATAGCAATAAACTGACACGATCAAATGCTACGTTTACAGTTTGGGTCTTGTCCATCACATCATTCTCCTAATGACGTGATCCCGTTATCAAATGACATCTCATGTCCATGGCTAGGAAACCTTAACCATCTTTGATCAACAAGCTAGTCAACTAGAGGCTTACTAGGGACACAGTGTTGTCTATGTACCCACACATGTATTTGAGTTTCCAATCAATACAATTATAGCATGGATAATAAACGATTATCATGAACAAGGAAATATAATAATAACTAATTTATTATTGCCTCTAGGGCATATTTCCAACAGAACCCCGTGTGATCGCCTGCATCCTGGGCGGTGCTCAGGCCCCTACCTCCAACCGCATATTCAAGCAGTTCTCTCGTGAGGTGAACGCAGCCCTCCCAAAGCTTGAGGCCGTGCGTCCCCTCAGGTGGTCGCAGTGCGCCATTACCTTCGACTCCAAGGATCACCTCAAGTGCTCGGCCGACGCAGGCGCGCTCCCCATGCTCTGCACGCCCACCATCAGTAACGTCCTCGTCACCAAGACCCTCATCGACGGTGGCGCTGGGCTCAATGTCCTCTCCATCGAGACGTTCGAGATGCTTCAGGTGCCCTATGATCAGCTCATGCCGACCAAGCCTTTCTCGGGAGTGACCGACAGCTCCACCACTCCCCTGGGGCAGGTGCGCCTCCCAGTCACCTTCGGCAAGCTCGATAACTACCACATCGAGCTCATCGACTTCGACGTCGCCCACATCCACCTCCCATACAACGCCATCCTCGGGTATTGTTGGGGATATAACCCCGTGGTGAGACCCGCCCAGTAGGGGCCGGGTCATGAGGTTGGCGGCTTAGCAGTAAGGCCTGAGCGGGTTGAAAGGTCAGGACAAGGCCTGGAAGTGATTCACCAGATGGGCCTGGAAGAGGCCCAGAGCCGGAAGGCTACGCGTGACCCGGAGGCGTAAGCCGCCGGGGGATGGTTTGCCAGACAAGGCAAGAGTAGTTAGAGATAAGGCCGGTTACTAGATGTAACCCGGCCCGGACTCTTGTAAGCCTAGGGCCCTGACCTGTGTATATAAAGGCGGGTTCCCTGGGCGGCTTAGGACACGAAACCTTTGATCGAGTACTAGGTCAAGCGAATCCGCTCGCTTGTAATCGATACCCAATCAATACAACTCAAAGCAGGACGTAGGCTATTACCTCCTTCGAGAGGGGCCGAACCTGGGTAACCCTGTGTCTTTCGTCCCGATCAACCTCTTCGAGTTAACCGCCGTAGCGATGGCTTCACCCTTAAGTCCTTACACTAGGACATCTGCCGTGACAAAACCACGACAGTTGGCGCCCACCGTGGGGCAGATGCTCGGTGGTTTAGAGTACTCGAAGGGCTCTCTCCCAGGGATTGAGGGATACGCCGTTGGCAGGATGACCAAGAGTCGCCGCGGAGCTCTACATCGACGACGCTGGCTGGGGCCCCGAGGCTGACTCAATCGAGTACGGGCACCGGGTCCCCTTCGGCAGAATTCACGTTTTCATCGGAAAGATCGGCGGATCTAAGCCCGTCCCGGACATCTGCACCGACCTCGTCGAGCCGGCTCGGCGCGCGTAACCCGCCCGAATCAACCCGGGTCAGAAGCATGTCTTCATCGGCTTCACCCAAGGCGCGGAGCTTGAGGAAGATTCTATGTCGCGAGAGGCAACCCTCGTCTGCTCCGAGGATGGATCCTCGAGCGGAGAGGTGGAATCAATCTACCAGCTTCATAACGGCGGGCTTGGGGGCTACTTTGAGGGTTACCATGACCCGGAGCCCTATGAGCCGCCGAGCCAAGTCGCCGTCTTCATGGCTGGATCGGCACCGGCTTCTGGCAGCACAGCGGCTAGGACAGCGGCCGCTGGTGCAACAGGATCCGGGTCAACCAGGCCGCCGGCTCAAGTTTTGCTGGATCTGATGAATGAACTTACAACTCTGATGGGAACCGAGGTCACAGCGGAAAACCAAGCAGCCCGTAACATGGAGATCGCGAGGTTGAAGGACCAGATGACCAGGGCCCAGGAGGAAATCAACGCGTGGCAGGCTCAGATGGATGCTGAGTCGGAGCATCTCAAGGCTGAAGCTTTTTGCCTTAATCTGGATCAACAAGCCTCACATGCGGTGTTCCGGATGAGGCATCAGACCCGCCTGCCTGATCAGTACGAGCCCAGAAATCTTTTTAACACCCCGGGGGCAGGGCCAAATGCGCCGCTTGCTGTGACCCGGACAGCGGAGGTGCCTGGGAGCAGGGCGGCGGCTCAGCATCGGCAGCCAGACCCGCCCCGCAGGAACCAGACCCCGCAACAGCGTTTTCTGACACCAACTGGACATTACTCTAACCCGGTGGAGAACATGGTAGCAGCGGCTGCTAGGCTCAATGCACTCCCCATCACTGATGGAACGCCCTTTGCGGAAGAGGCGCGGAATGCCATTGGGTACTTGCAGACAGCGGTGGCTCAACAGGAGAAATATACTTACAGCCGGAGTCGTGTGCACTCAACCCCCATCCCAAGCCGCAGCTATAGCCCGCGTTTGGAATCACCGGCGATCTCTAGCAGTGAGCGACGTTGGAACCCGCCCCGTGATGACCCGCCCGTTGCCGATGCTCAGGCGCTTGTAGATCGGGCAAGGGCACAGCATGAGGCGGCGGCGGCTCACCAAGAATCGCCCCCAGTAACACCTTCCGTTTCAGTAGGAGCCGGAGTCACCTCGAGAGCCGTGGGAGTGCCGTGTTTAGCACCGGCTCTTCGGAACGAGCGCGTGCCAAAGGACTTCAAGGGCCCACGCAAAGTGCCTAATTATACGGCTGATCTGCCTCCAGAAGCTTGGATCGAGAGTTATGAGCTAGCCATGGAGATGTTGGATGTTAGTGATGCAGTCTGCGCCAAGTATTTCATCATGATGCTGGAAGGACCGGCTCGTACGTGGTTGAAGGGTTTGCCACCCAACACCATTAATTCCTGGGCTGAGTTGAAAGAGAAATTCATCAAGATTTTTCAAGGAACGTGCAAGCAGCATATGATGATTGTGGATTTGGATCATTGCGTGCAGCGTGAAGATGAGTCGGCCCACCATTGGGTCCGGCGGGTCTCTACCATTATCCACTCATCTGATAATATCACGGCGGCTCAGGCGGTTTTGATTCTGGAGAAGAATTGTCACTTTTTGCCCCTTAAGCAGAAGCTTGGACGGCTCAAGCATTCTTGCCAGGACATGGGGGAGCTCATGGCGGCTCTCACCAAATATGCAGACTCTGACAGCACGAAGGATCCTGGGATGATGAGAAATTGGCTAAAGGAAAGAAGAATGGCAACGGCAAGGGTCAGCAGTAGAATGGGGCAGGAAATAATAATCCAGGCAATGGCGGTAAGCGGAAGCATCCGGACGGCGGGTCAGATCTGGTAGCCAATACTAATGCTGGGAACAACCGTGGCAAGGGGAACGGTAAACCGCCTTTCGGTGAAAATAAGCCTTTCAACATGGAAGCAGTACTTAATGACCCCTGCCCGAAGCATAGCCTGCCCAATAAGCCATCCACTCATGCTTGGAAAGATTGTTGGGTTATGCGGGAATTCCGGAATTACAGCCTTAGCCAGCATCAAGGTAACGGCAACGGACCGCCCGGCGGGTCAGGATCTGGCTCTCATGGGTCCGGCTTCGGTGCAGGCGGCTCAAACTCTGGTTTTCAAGGTCAAGGTAACCATGGAGGTCATAATCAGCAGTCTGGCAATGGTGGTCGGCAACAAAGCAACCAGTCAGGGTATCACAGTAACCCAAAGAAGCTTAATGGAGGCTAGTATCACGTTTTTACAACAAGCCTTGATAAGCGGGATCAGAAAGTGCGCAAGCGGGCGGTTAACGCCGCCATGCCGGCTCTTCCGCAGTACTTAAAATGGTCTGAATATGCAATAACTTGGAGCAGGGAGGATCACCCGCCGCGTGTGGATAACCCGGGGCATTTAGCCCTTGTGGTAGCTCCCCGAGTAGGAGGCTATGTGTTCACCAAGGTGCTTATGGATGGTGGCAACAGCATCAACATCCTGTACTATGACACCTTTCGCCGGATGAACCTGGTTGACAAGGATCTCAAGCCGTCATCCACGGTTTTTCACGGTGTGGTGCCCGGCAAATCAACTTATCCAGTAGGGAAAATTTCCCTTGAGGTAGCCTTTGGTGATGAGTTCAACTACAGGTTGGAGACTTTGTGGTCTGAGGTGGTTAAAATTAAGAGCCCGTATCACGCCCTGTTTGGAAGGCCGGCTTATGCTAAGTTCATGGCACGGCCCTATTATGTTTACTTGCAGCTCAAAATGCCTGGTCTGAAAGGAACGATTACAGTGCATGGTGATCGGAAGATTGCTCTTGAGTGCGAGGAAGGCGATGCGGCATATGCAGAGTCAAGTTGTGCTGAGGCAGAGCTCAAATTTTATAAAGACAATGTTGACCCGGCGGATATGACCCCGTTGAAGAAGCCCAGCACTGAATCAGAGCCGCCCCTGAAATTTGGGGCAGAAGATACCAAGTTGGTGGATTTTGTTCCTGGCGACTCATCTCGGCAGTTCACTATTGGGGCCAATATGGATCCCAAATAGGAAAGCGCGCTCATCGAATTCATCCGTGAGAATCGGGACATCTTTGCATGGAAGCCTTCTGACATGCCGGGTGTACCGAGAGAATTCGCTGAGCACCACCTTAATGTGGATCCTAGGTTTAAGCCGGTCAAACAATTCCTCCGTCGTTTCAATGAAGAGCGGCGTAAAGCTATTGGGGAAGAGGTGGCCCGGCTCTTGGCCGCAGGGTTTATCGTGGAGGTTTTTCACCCGGAGTGGTTAGCTAACCCCGTGCTTGTACTTAAGAAGAACGGCACGTGACACATGTGTGTAGATTACACCGATCTCAACAAGGCATGTCCAGTTGATCCATTTGCTCTCCCCCGTATCGACCAGATCATTGATGCAACGACGGGTAGTGAGAGTTTATGTTTCCTGGACGCTTATTCGGGTTATCATCAGATCAAGATGGCAGTCAAAGACCAAGAGAAGACATCTTTCATCATGCCTTTTGGAGCTTTCTGCTACGTGTCTATGCCTTTCGGGCTCAAAAGCGCGCTGGCGACTTATCAACGCTGCGTGCAGAACTGTCTTCATAGTCAAATTGGACGCAATGTCCATGCTTATGTGGATAATATTGTGGTTAAGTCACGGAAGAAGGAGACTTTGCTAGATGATTTGAAGGAAACTTTTGATAATCTGCGGATTTACAAGATGATGCTTAACCCGTCCAAGTGTGTGTTTGGTGTGCCTGCAGGCAAGCTCTTGGGATTCTTGGTCTCTGAGCGGGGCATTGAGGCTAACCCAGATAAGATAAAGGCCATCACTTCTTTGTCTAAGCCGACCTGCATTAATGATGTCCAACGCTTGGCGGGTCGTATTGCCGCTTTAAGCCGGTTCATAAGCCGCCTGGGTGAGAAAGCTATTCCTTTGTATCAGATGATGAAGAAGACAGATGACTTTGTCTGGAGCGATGCTGCCAATGATGCGTTCGAGGCGCTCAAAAAGCAGTTGGCTGAGCTGCCCGTCTTGGCTGCTCCGGTGGAAAAAGAGCCTTTGCTCCTATACGTGGCGGCTAATAATAAAGCCGTCAGTGCTGCAGTCGTTCTGGAGCGCAAGGAGGCAGGCAAGGAATATCCAGTCCAACGGCCGGTTTACTATGTCAGCGAGGTTTTGACAGAATCCAAGCAAAGATACCCAGATTGGCAAAAGCTGGTGTTTGGAGTATTCATGGCAAATCGCAAGCTGAAGCATTATTTCCTTGGGCATCCAATCACGGTGGTCAGCTCTGCCCCTTTGGGAGATATCAATCAAAATAGAGAAGCCACCGGCAGGATTGCTAAGTGGGAAATTGAGCTTGGGCCTCTTAATCTGAAGTATGTACCTCGGACGGCTATTAAATCTCAAGCCCTAGTGGATTTTATCAATGACTGGACAGAGTGTCAAGCACCTGAGGAAAAGCCAGACAATACATATTGGACAATTCACTTTGATGGCTCCAGACAGTTGGAAGGATCAGGGGCTGGAGTTGTTTTAACTTCCCCTAGAGGTGACAAGTTCTGTTATGTGTTAAGGCTAATGTTTCCTTGTACTAACAATGCAGCTGAGTATGAAGCTCTGCTTCATGGGCTTCGTGTGGCCAAGGAGATGAATTTGAGCCAGTTCAGATGCCTCAGCGACTCAGACATGGTGGCTCAACAAGTACCGGGCACGTGGCATTCTAAGGACCCTCGCATGGCGGCTTATCGCCAGGCGGTTGATGTTATTGCTGGTCACTTTAAGGGCTATCAGGTGGATCATATTGATCGTCGAAAGAATGAGGCGACTGCCATGTTATCAAGACTGGGGTCTCAGCGTAAGCCAGTACCACCTAATGTGTTTCTCGATGTACTGCATCACCCGTCGGTTAAATTATCGTCTGAGGAGGATCTTGCTATACCTGACCCAGAAGGACAATTGGTGGCGGCTCTCCGCGCTATCCCTGATTGGATGCTGCCTTATCTGGCGTATCTGACCCGTGGCGAGTTACCCCAAGACGAGACCCTGGCGCGATAGATTATGAGGCGGTCTAAGTCTATGACTATTGTCAATGGCGAGTTGCATAGGTGCAGCGTGACTGGCGTTTTTCAGCGATGTGTCTCTCCTGACGAGGGCCGTGAAATCTTGCAGGAGATACATGCCGGCGATTGTGGTCATCACGCCGGGTCAAAATCTTTGGTGGCAAAGGCTTTTCGGCACGGTTTTTACTGGTTAACAGCTCATGCAGATGCAGAAGACTTGGTCAGTAAATGTGATGGGTGTCAGAAATTTGGAAGGCGTGCTCATGTGTCGGCTCAAGAGTTTGCGGTCTGGGGGCTTGATATGGTTGGACCGTTTAAGAGGTCTAAAGACAAGAAGACCCACCTCTTGGTGGCGGTTGACAAGTTTGCTAAGTGGGTTGAGGCAGAGCCGGTCAGTAAGTGTGACGCGGCAACGGCAGTTCAGTTCGTCAAAAAGTTGATTTTTTGGTTTGGTTATCCTCATAGTATCATTACTGATAATGGTACAAATCTGTCCAAGGGGGCTATGAAAGAGTTTTGTGACGGCGAGCACATCCGCCTTGATGTTTCCTCCGTGGCTCACCCACAGTCTAATGGCCAGGCAGAGCGTGCTAACCAGGAAATTTTGAGAGGCATAAAGCCCCGGCTTATGGTTCCTTTGGAGCGAACGACGGGTTGTTGGGTGGAGGAATTACCTTCAGTTCTTTGGAGCATAAGAACCACCCCCAACAGGTCAATAGGTTACACGCCTTTCTTCATGGTTTATGGCACATAAGTTGTTCTCCCCAGTGATATCCGTCATGACTCGCCCAGGGTGGCGGCTTACGTTGAAACTAATAATGAGACAGCGCGTCAGGATGCTTTGGATGCCTTAGATGAAGAACGGGATCTTGCGGCAGCATGGTCAGCGATTTACCAGCAAGATCTGCGTCGCTATCATAGCCGTAGAGTCAAGACCCGGACGTTCCAAGAAGGCGACTTAGTGCTCCGGCTGATTCAAGACCAGACAGATATGCATAAATTGTCACCTCCCTGGGAAGGACCTTTTGTGATCTGCAGAAATCTCAACAATGGTCCCTGTTATCTTATTGATATACGGGAGGGCGACAAGTCACGCACCTCTAGGGAGGAAACTGCCAGGCCGTGGAACATTGCTCATCTCCAGCCATATTATACTTGAGCCACCAGTTCTCATCAATGTACATACTTCTGTCATTGTATATACCACTTTTTATAATATAATAAAGTCGGCATCCCTATAATTTGGGGCCTCTGTCGTTTTCCTGCAGCAAGTTTCGTGCAAAGCGTTGATTCTTCATAAGGTCACTTGGGGGCTTCCAACCCACTGGGTTTAGCTTTCATACCCTCTTGACTGGCTTTATATGCCATATTCGAGTTAAACCTGCATGTTTGCAACTTGCTACTCCACCATGTGACCCACCGTACACCTGACAGTCAAACTTTTTAAGACCCTGAACTGTTCAGAGTTAAAACGGCGGCTTTTTTCACGAGAGAGCCGGCTTACAGTGAGCTAGGATAAACTCGCCTTGTCTGTTGTAGTCTCTCCGCTATGTGGCCTGTTCGTACTCTTAGCAAAGTCAATCTTTTTTAAAGACCCTAAACTTGTTAAGGTTTAAACGATGAATTTATGTCACGTGAGAGCTGGCTTACGAGGTTTCAGGCTTTCATGCCTAGCTTCTTTGAAGCAAAACATTTTTTTCTTAAAAAAACAAAAATTAAGAGTTATCTCTTCTTGCTGTGCCTTTAAAGACGGCTTACAAAGCAGGAGATATACAAGTATATATTCTACTGTTTGTTTTTGTAGGCGTCTTTCATGATAAGATTCTAAGTTTCTGGGTAATCCCGGTTTAGCATTGCTCATGGAGTATAACCCGCCAGTGGGAATCGAAGAATTCATACTAAGGCATATAATCAGGTCAAGATATTCATACTGGAGAAATTTTGACCCGCCGGCCTATGAGTTGGAGAGGTTCAAAAAGTGCGCGAAGGCACAGCATAGGCAATCAAGTTTTTCCTACCGCTATTACAAGGCCTCAGAGGACCCAAAATGTGGGGCTCATGTTTTTCACAAGTTATAACCTGGCGGCTCAGCTTTGCCCGGGTTAACGTCATTGGGGACCGGCTCTTCACCTAGCTCGTCGACGGGTCATCCTCCGTCGGGTCTTCGCTCTCCTGGATCTGAAGGTTGTCCACATCCCAGTTACAGTTGAGTAAAGCTTCAAATTCGGCTTCATCATGCAAGATTGGAGACGGGTCAACGTCAGGGGCAAAGATGTGCTTGCGCCGTTGAGGAGTCAGGTCTTTTGGTTCAAATGTGGGCGCCCGGACTCGCGTGTTGTTGTCGTCGTAAGCCGCCTGGTACGTCGTCAGATCAGCTTCTGCGGCTAACCGGCCGGCCAACACTCGAGACGCTCTGAAGCAATGGGCGTAATCATCTTGAGTGAATTCTGACCCGTCGGCCTTGAGTTGCGGGAAACCTCCCATCATTTCCTCCAGGTTGAGCTCTGGTGCATATGCCAACGCCCGGCTTAAAGCAGAAGGTTCATAGAATTTTCTTCCCCTTCTCCTTTCCCCAAACTAAATCGCCCTAAGACCATTACCATTAATTCGTATTTTCCTATCAACTAGCTAAAATTGATTAACCCTAGGATTAGGATCCTTTTTGCTTTTTTCCTCTATGTTTACATACCAGACACTGCACCCTTGCGGGCGGCTGATTTCTTCATTTCTTCAAAGTGCTTGGGGACGGTGGAGAGGCAATTCAGACATCCTTGATCAGTTTTGGCACCCCCTTTTCACCAAAGACAACCCTGATGGTGAAGAGGCTTCCAGCGTACAGCTATTCAGTGAAGGCATATAAAGCCTTCAGCTTCAACAAGCTATCATCTGGAAGCTGGCGAGTTCATTTGCCTGCAAAACAGATCAAGTTTGTAAGTCACCGGGCGAGTCTCAATAAGAATATTTGGAACATGGTCATAATATAGTCAGCAATGCTTACCAAAGACGGCTTCGGTCATCCGGGTTATATGGCGCTTCAGGCTGGTCAGCTCTTCGGTAACAGGTTTAAGACGGCCCTCGGCATCTTCTACACGTTTGGTCAGGGCGGCTTGGCTGGCTTCAGCAGATTTTTTATACGCCTCAAGCTCAGTCTTGATCTTTTCTAGTTCCGCCGCAGAGAGCCGCCATTTGGTGTCAGCTTCAGCCCGGGTATCTTGTTGCAGTGCTAGGCTTTTCCTGATGTCGGTCAAGCTAGACTCGGCCACGTGTAAAGATTCCTACACATGACAAATTGTCAAACAGCAAGATTATCACTTTTAAGCCGCCAGTCTGGCTCATAGTAGTGCTTAGAGGTACTACAGAGGATTGTTACAAGTCTCAATCAGATTGCAAGCAATATACTTGACACTTGGGGGCTAATGTGCATCAGTTCTTTCAAGTTTATCCAAATACAAGCAAGACCCGGATCATCTTCATGAAGATAACCCGACCCTTAGGGGCTACACTTGGCATTTTTGCATTTATCAAGGCAATAAGTGCCGGCTCATTATTGGTATAATGACCCGGCCCTTGGGGGCTACATGTTGGTCTATTAAAGTCTACATATTATTGAAGACCTGGCTTATCTTCGAAAATATAAGCCGGCCCTTGGGGGCTACGTAAGGATATACAGAGAACAGAAAAGTGGAGTACCTCATATTTCCTCTTCATCATATCAACTAGTTTGGCCTCCATGTCCCGGCTCGCGGCAAGGCGGTTCAGATAACCCAAAGGCAATTCATCAGCAGTCAGCTTCTCCAAGTTGGGTAGATCAAGCTTAGTTTTCTCCTTCACAGGTGAAGGCGCCTCATCCTTGTTGATATGCTTGGCAAGCACGTTGGAGGGGGCCGGAGCGGTATAGGCTGAGCCAGTGATAGTGACATCTTCTTCTTGGGCAGTCACGTCTTGAGTTGTCGGCAGGGGGCTGGGCGGCTTAGGATCCGTCTCCAGAGGGGCCTCAGGAATCACAACATCAGTATCCACCGCCTCAGTAGGCTAGGGAGTGTCGTCATGAGCACCTTGGCCAGCCTCGGATGGTTCCACTTGAACTCTAGGAGTGTCAAGCTTCGGGTCCTCTGGCTCTGAGACATCCGGACAGGAAGATGAGCCGCTCAATTTTCTTTTCTTGGCCTGGGCCCTGCGAACAAGGACTTCATTGTTAGTTATATGCAAGGACAGAATAGTAATAAGCAGAGAGGATGCAAAGAAGTTTACCCTGGGTTAATAACAAGGGGAGGCAGTTTGGAGGCGGTCGAGTCGCCAGACGAAGGAGGTGTTTCCTGATACAATTAAATTAAGCAGTATGAGTAAGTGACAACACAAGACTAATATGCAGAAGTACAAATATAAGTATGAAGTACCTTGTTGCGATGTTTCCGATGAGCCGGAGTGTCAGGTAAGCCGGCCACCAGGTCTTCAGAGCCGCCGCTCCGGGTCTGACATCTAGCGTCATGTTGCTGCTTCTTCAAAAGAAAGTCCGGATCCAAGTGAGCAAGAGGATGTGAAAACTTTACTTTCCGGATGACCCGCCGGATTTTCACTGTTGGCAGAGGTTCCGAGTCGGAGGCGATGATAGTTACCTCTGCAGCACTAGCTTCGCTTGCCTCCGCGTCTTCGTGAGAGGAGTCAGCGTCAATAGGTTGCATGAAAAGAAGGCCAAGGGAATCAAGTTCTACCTCTGAGTCATCCAGCCCAAACAGTTACTCGGTTGTTTGCTTCTTTTTACGAGCCGGAGCTCGAGCTTTGGGCGCCTTGCTTTTCTTCTTCTTGGAGGTAGAGGTTAGTTTTTTGTTCCAGAAAGAAGAACCGGCCTGCATATAATATGTGCATTGGCAGAGAGGTTAAATGAGGTAAAATGCGAAAAGGGACAAAAAGTGAAGATTGAAATATAAGTTTACCTCAGGAGCCGGGTTAAGAGCATGGAAAGGGCTTAGCCCCGTCTTGTTGCAGGCTGCTTGAGGTTCTCCCAACAATGATTTGATGATTGCATTAAGGTCTTGGTCTGTCAAGGGGGTCTGGTTGAAGCGTTGAGGGTCATCCACCTCACCAGTATATTGGCACATTAAGGCGTTGCGGCGGCTCAGCGGCATAATTCTCCAAGAGACCCAGCAGTGGGTCAGATCAACACATGTTAACCCGTTGGCTAGCAGGGCCCTTATCTTCGAAAATGTTGGAGCGTACTGAGCCCGCTCAGCGGCGGTTACCCGGTCTGGAAGTTCGCTGTCGGTGCAGAGCCGATAGGGACGATAACCTGGCAGTGGGTTCTCTCCGGCAGGTGAAGTGTCTTTGCAGTAAAACCAAGTATGGTTCCAGTCTTTGGGATGGCTAGGCATGATTGCCACAGGAAAGGACACATCCCTCCGCCTATGAATAGAAACACCACCGAGTGCAAGGCTCAGCCCGTCGGCAATTTCGGTTTGGCGGTTGATGTAGAAAAAAATCCCTGAAGAGGTCAACGGACGGCTCTTCCTGCAGATATACTTCACAGAAAATCTGGAACTGGCACAAATTGGTGACAGAATTGGGGCCAATGTCTTGAGGGTGCAGATTATAGAAATACAGGGTGTCCCGGAATTTTTTTGATCCGGGCGGTGAGAAGCCGCGGATAAGATGGTCCGTGAAGACAATAACCTCCCCATCTTGGGGCTTGGGAGTGATTTCTTTGCCAGGAACCCGCCAGTGGATAACATCCTGAGCCGGCAAAACCCCCATGACTACAAAGTCATTGCGTATTTCTTCGGTAACCCCAGAGCCAACCCAATCGCAAGAAGCAGGGGCTTTAGCCATGTGGCGGGTTAAAAGGCTGTGGAATGGCATGAAAATGTGGTGAGTTAAAAGCGCTGCATGACCAAGACGATTATGACTCTAAAATGGTGATGGTACTTGGCTGGTCATTGTTAAGTTGTGAGCCGCCACTAATTACAATAACGAGGTGGATTGCGATGCTAC
This sequence comes from Elymus sibiricus, assembly GCA_039707655.1. Lineage (NCBI taxonomy): Eukaryota > Viridiplantae > Streptophyta > Magnoliopsida > Poales > Poaceae > Elymus > Elymus sibiricus. The sequence continues at coordinate 220,401,906 of CM077663.1, forward strand.
GAGGAGAGCCGACAGCATGATGGCGGGTCAAGTTTGCTAGCAAATGATGAAAAAATTGCTAGGTGTGGATAAACAGGTTCCAACAACTACGGCTGCGGTTATGAGATCTGCGAGTGAAGATAAAAGGAAAATATTTCCGAAACCTAAAACGACAGCGAAGAACAGACAGTTCATACATGAGTTCCCCTGAAGGGAAGATCTACGATAAGCATGGAAACCACATCAAGCGGAGCGCCGCGGGTCTTCGCTAGCGGATCAAAGCCTAAAAGTATTTCCTTTCCTCGTCTACGGCAAGAACACCGATGAATGGCGGCGGACCCGAAGAAAACCCGATGAACTAATGTAGATCTAGAGGAGGAAGAAGATGGAACCTGAGATGCGCAGGAGATGTGGGCGAACGCCAGCGAGCTCTGAACACAGTCAGGGTGATGCAGCGGCCTCATTGAAGACGACGGCAAGGTCCGGACGGCGCGGCGAAGCTCCAATGGCGCGAGCGTCGGGAGGAAGAAGAAGAGAGAAGCGGCGGCAGGGGGGAAAAGTGAAAAGGATAAAGGACCCCACGTGCCTATTTATGAGGGGGATGGAACAACAATAGTCTCGCGCGGGAATCGGGGAGACAAAATGATGATTGACCAAGAAAATGCCTCGATTCTCGGGTTGACTGGTTAATGCGAAGATCCGTTGTGATGTCACCCAGATTTTTTGGATTTATCAGAGATGACATCATCCGTCTTTACATGGCGGGTCATGAAGAATTATTGCAGGACAAGTGTGTATGAAGACTGCAAGACTCGCCAACTAGAAGACTTGAAGATTGACATGAACAAGTTCAAATCAATCTGGGGCCTAATGTTGGGGATATAACCCTGTGCCGAGACCCGCCCAGTAGGGGCTGGGTCATGAGGTAGGCGGCTTAGCAGTAAGGCCTGAGCGGGCTGAAAGGTCAGGACAAGGCCTGGAAGTGATTCGCCAGATGGGCCTGGAAGAGGCCTAGAGCCGGAAGGCTACACGTGACCCGGAGGCGTAAGCCGCCGGGGGATGGTTTGCCAGACAAGGCAAGAGTAGTTAGAGATAAGGCCGGTTACTAGATGTAACCCGGCCCGGACTCTTGTAAGCCTAGGGCCCCGGCCTGTGTATATAAAGGCGGGTTCCCTGGGCAGCTTAGGACACGAAACCTTTGATCTAGTACTACCTTGTAATCAATACCCAATCAATACAACTCAAAGCAGGACGTAGGCTATTACCTCCTTCGAGAGGGGCCGAACCTGGGTAACCCTGTGTCTTTCGTCCCGATCAACCCCTTCGAGTTAACCGCCGTAGCGATGGCTTCACCCTTAAGTCCTTACACTAGGACATCTGCCGTGACAAAACCACGACAGGTACCCTGCCCTCGTCAAGTTCATGGCGGCAACCCACAATGGCTACAACGTCCTCAAGATGCCAGGGTGCAGCGGTGTCATCACGGTCGCCTGCGATGAGAAGGATGCAGTCTGCTCCCTCGAACGCGCTTACCAGGCCGCGACGGCTAAAAATTCTGACGACGAGGGCGGCATCCTGCCTCCTAAGGATGCACCCAAGAAGAAGACACAGCTCCCCAAGAGTCGTCAGGGGGCAGAGATCCCCAAGGACGGCGCCTCAGGCCCTGTGTCCATTGTTGGGGCGCCTCTTCCTCCCGCATAGGAAGGCGCGCCCAGTGCTTCCCTCAGGGCGGGCTCGGGGGCTTCCACCTGGAGAGCTTCCGACCTGACCGGTGCGACGAGGGAGGTGCTCGGGCATCACTTGGAGGCGTGCTTCGACGCGCGCCCCCACAAGCAAGGAGCACGGCGTGAGGCGCCAGGCTCATGAGAGTTCATCACCAACGCGGTCGATGAGCTTCAGGAGGCGCGGGCCATGCGCGACGAGCATCGCCCTGCACCACCCGGTGCAGCTGTCGCCCCTGATGTGGGCGGCGGGCTGCGCGTCTGCGTCAACATCCCGGGCCTCAACAGGGCCTCTTCTGGCCATCACGTGTCGGCCGCAGTGGGGGCTACCCCTGCAACTACGTTCGCATGTCCTTTGGCCTCGTGAACGTGGGCGCCACGTACCAGCAACTCACGCAGGCCGTGCACGCGTCTCATGAGGTCCGACGCCGCGTGGTCCTTCAAGAGGTCCCGGATCCTCGCGAGCCCCCGGGGCCTCGCGGGCCCCTCGAGCCTCCGGAGCACTCAGGCTCATGAGGATCAAGCTTCAACAACTACCTCGACGCTTCAGCAGCATCATTACCAGGTGACCTTTTGGTTTGTTCATTTGAGGGCGCCCCTCGGGCTGCATCATCCTCAGGCTGTTAGGGCCCGCCCCTGCAGCTGTATCGTCTTGCGCATGTATCAGAACTGGTTCTGCATTTGATGAGTTTTCTAAGTATTCCAACATGCATGCCCGGTGCTTCGTCACCATGAATGTCGGTACGCCCTAACAACCCCGCCCTCGACAGCCTCATGATTAAGGGCTGGCACGGCGTTTGTACTCGGGTCCGTCCCTGCAGCGTTGATAAATCCAAGGGAACGAGCTCTGTCTCGCGGGCCAGTCCCGTGCACGTCACCTCCCGGGGTCCTTGGTGCTTTGTCCTCGCGTGAGCTAATCGAGAGTGGGTAAGTCAGGGCACGCGGCCCGGTTCATATAACCGCAGTTCGGCGCTTCGCCGTCGTGAGAGCCGCGCGCCGGATGTTTTTTCCTCGGGTTTGTCGCATGAGAAGATTGTGCACGGCGTCTGTGCTCGGGTCCGTCCCTGCAGCGTCGATAAACCCAACGATTGAGCTCTGTCTGGCGAGCCGGCCCCGTCCACGTCACCTCCTGGGGTCCTTGGTGTTTGGCCTTCTCATGCGATGGCCTCCGGAGATTAATTCGGCGCAGGTTATCCCCACCACACAGGTTTTGTAAGCGCGCCCCGCGCCAGAAGACTCAAGCGCAACCCGCCTTCAGATAGGTCCTTGTGAGACCTGCGCTGGCTCACGGGTGCCCAGATACACCTCCTCCAATTCTGTCGTGCCAGTCACGCGTACGAACGAAATTGGGTTGTACACGCCCGGAGACTCTAACACAGAGCTCCCTTCCCACAACCAAGTGGAAGCCCCATGCTCCGCGCTGGCAGACGACACGGTCGCTCAGAGGCTATGCCCACGCCCAAGTGGAAGCCCCATGCTCCGTGCTGGCGGACGGCATGGTCGCTCGGCGGCTATGCCCACGCCGAGTGGAAGCCCCATGCTCCGCGCTGGTGGATAAACAACTGAGGGCGCCCTAGCGGCTGCACAAACCTCAGGATAGCCTCTCGGCTCTTCACATGGTCCCGTCACGCAGCGTTCCCCTGGGATGCACGTGCGAGGGGGCTGGACAGGGGCTACGCTTAGGCCATGCCTGGTGCGCGCCACCTCACCAGGTTCCTGGCACTTGGTCTTCTCGCGTCCCTCCCAGGCAAAAGCTGGTGAGGAAAGGTATGGGAGCCGCTCGCACGTCAAGGGGGACCCTTGAGCATCACGACTCAGGGGCCTCACTAGTCACGTAGCCCCTCGCCCCTTGGTCTCGTCCTGGCGATCCGGACGCCCCAATGGCGGTCGAGGTATGCGCGGGACTGAGAACTGCCGACGCAGAGCACAAAGGCGCTCCAAATCAACCCCGTCGTCGCCACGTTACCTTCATGAGGGTTGCTCGCACGTCAAGGGGGACCCCTGAGCATCGCGACTCAGGGGCCTCACTAGTCACGTAGCCCCACGCCCCTTGGTCTCGTCCTGGCGATCCGGACGCCCCAACGGCGGTTGAGGTATGCGCGGGATTGGGCCCTGCCGACACAGAGCACAAAAGCAAGCAGGAAGGAAACAAAGCACGAAAGGAAATCACAGAGTTCAAACAGTTATTACAAACACCGAATGGTTTGCGAACTTAAACAAGTCGGACGCCTCCGCGAGGCATGATAAATGTCGCAGGTTGATATCTAGGAGGAGGAGCCATCAACGCCATGGCCGCCGCCGCCGCTTGCCCCGGTCACGGCGGGCTCGTCGTCAACATCGCTGCCGATGCCTTCGTCGCCACTGCTCGCCTCCACCTCAGGGGGGCCGGCGTCGGGGACGCAGGCGAACTTCTTCACCAGCGCCTCCACGGAATCCTTCATGGCCGCCGCCGCAGCGGCACGAGATTCAGGGGCAACCGGGACGAGCAGCGCGTCGAAATCAAAGTCAGGCTCACGGAGGTAGAGGTGGCTAAAGACACGCGTCGCGGCCGTGGAGAAAAGGTCGCGGCACTCGCCCTCCAGGATGGCGTCCACCCTGGCGGCAGCACCTTCGAGCACCTCAGCAAGCTTGGAGGAGAGCCTTGAGTAGCCGCCCTCAGGAGGCGCCAGTGGCTCCTTGAATCATCCTCTGCAGATGAAGTCCAGCGCCCGGCGAAGCCTGAGCTCGATGGAGGGGAAGACGTCACGCTCCGCGGCTGCCTTCTTCTCAGCAGCAGCAAGGGTCTTCTCCCTGGCATCCAGCTGGGCCGTCACATCGGAGACACGCCGGGCATGGGATGTATGGGCTTCTGCTACCTCCTCCTTCAGCTTGGCCAGACGCTCGCACTCCGTGACTTGGTCAACAGTCGCCTGGGACAGCACGGAGTCGCGATCGGTGAGCTTCGCCTCGCGGGCTTTGAGGTCCTCCTCCCGCTGGTGGAGTCGTTGTGCTTGCGCGGCTTGCTCCTCCTGAAGGGCCTTCAGGTTGGCCTCTGCCTCGCTGCAGCGCTCTGCGGCAGACGCTGCTTCCCCCAGCGCCGCATCGTGGGCCGTCCTGGCTTCGACGGCTTCCTTCCTGCTCTCCGCGGTTGCAGCCTCAGCCTGACCCCAGGCCGTCTTGGTGGCTGCGTCGGCCTTGAGCCACCCAGAGATAAGCCCCAGGCGTTCCCTCGCGAGGGAGCGCCTGTCAGAGTCTTGAAGGTCGGCCCAGATTCGGCCGAGCGAGGTAAGGGCCTCGTCCAAGGCGCCGGGCCTGATCAGAGGGTCACGATCCGCAGGCGCAAGGGCCTGACCAGGAGACGGCACCAGCGTGTCGGCGGGCGCTGCGTCCAAGGGGGCAGCGGTGTGGCAGACTTGGGGCACAGGAGGCTCCAGTTTCTGCTCGGGCACGACAAGGGCGGACGACTTCATGACCTGCTGGCCCACGGGGGCTGGCTCCTCCTGAGGCTGTGTCGCTGTGTCCTCAGGGGAGGATTCCGTTAGAAGGGGGCAGGAAATCGCCCCCTCTACCGGCGCTGGGGTCGCCACGGCTGCGGCAAGGAGTGCCACCTCGTGAGCTTCTACACCACTGGCGCCCGGCTTCCCGAGCGGCGTCGGCAATGCGCCAGGAGTAGGCGCCACACCCGTGAGCCCGGGTACAGTGTCGCTAGGCCATCCAGGGGTCGCGCTGGGCTGGGGTGATGCTCTCCCGCCCGTGCCGCGTCCGAGGCCAGAGGCTGACGGCGCCCTCCGGACAGGGGTCTCCTTCGGCTCGGTGCTCGCCTTCTTCTTCTTCGACACGTCGTCGCTCCTGGCCATGAAGGGGAGAAGGGGCCGTGAGCACGCGCGCAATATATAATCGACCAAAGGCAAGGCAGGTTACTTACTCCTCGGGCGCGACCCACTTCCTCTTCCTCTCCACCTCGGCGATGGTCGAGACGCTCCCGCCCTTCTTCGGCGTGGTGCTGCCACCTGGAGAGGTGGCAAGATCGCCCTGAGGGGCCACGGCTGGAGAGGCCACGTCTGCCCCAGGAGCGGCCACTGGAGACTCAATCGCCTTGTCGGGGCGTGGGGAGTCCACTGAAGGAGGCGTGGCCGCGCGCTTCTTCGGGGTCGCCTGGCCGGATGCCTGAGTGGTCTGAGGGGTAGGCCCTGACCTCCTGAGGACCCTGGCGAAGCGCTGGGAGTCCGCGGCCAGGGGCTCGTCAGTATCGTCGTCGTCTTTAAGATCGCGAAGGAGCTTGCTCTGCGACGCAGTGGACACCTCTTCTAGATTGTCATCCTCAGTCTCCTCCGAGTCTTCCTCGCCGCTGGCGTCGTCGGAGGACACCGGCACGGGGGAATTGGGGCGCTCGGGCGGCGTGAGCCCCTGATCGTACAAGGCGAGCATGGCGGTGACCAGCTCCCCCCTGTCGTCACGGCGGTACAGCAGGGCGTAGACCTCGGGGAGGTCCCTAGGGTCGCCACGGCCCTGCCCAACTCCTCGCCTGTTAGGCTGGCGGATCGAAGTCTGGTGGTGTCCTGCGCACCCTCGTACTCCCACAAGGGATTCGAGTGCGACTGGAGTGGCGCCAGGCGCTGCGTCAAGAACTCCTTCACTATCATCACCCCGGTCAGTTGCTTGGCCTCCATGTCCAGAGAGATCCGCTTCAAGACGGGCTTCGCTCGGGGATCGGTGAGCTTTGCGGATCCCCATGCGAGGGTCTTCTCGGGTAGCTCCGTCGGGAGCTCCATGCACGGATTGAGGCCCCGGGCATCCAAGAAGACCCAACGGTGCCTGCAGCCTTCCACCTTCTTCCCGGCCTTCAGGAGCATGTTCCCGCTCTGGACCGCGACGAAGGAGGCGCACGCCGACTGGTGCGCGCCATCGTGGAGCCGCAAGCTGAAGTAGTGGCGGAAGAGGGCCACTGAGGGCCTCACACCTACGAAGGCCTCATAGTAGAAGGCGAAGACGGAGAGGGGCAGGATGGATATGGGCTGAAGATGGAGGGCCTGGATCCCGTAATGCTCAAGGATGGCGGTGAAGAACCCCGAGAAGGGCGGGACGAGCCCGGAGAAGACGCTGTGGAGAAAGAAGGGGTAGACTGTCTTCGCCAAGGTGCGCTGCTCCGCAGAGCCGCACCAGATCAAGGTCTGCCCCCACTCATTGGAGTCGCCTGCCGTCAACGGAAGTGCTGGGGCGAGGTCCCCCTCCTTGGCAATGGTGGATGCCGTAAGCGCCGGCAAGGGGGAAGAGGAGGCTGATGCCTGAGCCTCAGGCTTTGACTTCCTAGCGGGCACCATCTGAAGGATCCTTGGGGTTGGAGAGCAAGAGGAAGGACGGCGATGCGCCAAGATCCGGGGGAGGTTCTCGCGAAGGAAAGGGGATCTGAGTAAGGGAGCAAGAGTGCAAGGAAGAAGAGCAATGATGGATCGGCAGCGGGCGGCAGGCTTTTGTCAGCCTGGGCAATTGCCGAGGTGACGTGGGAGCGGAGGCGTCCATGTCCTGCCACGTGCCAAGCGTCGAGGCCGGCCCGCAGACAATTGGGGGCCCACGGTGTTTTCGCCCTTCGCTCCTTGCCTTCACCTCGAAGCGAGGATAGACACGCCTAGGGCCCGGGCACTACTGTCGGCGTTCTGGGATTGGGGGTACCCACACCTGCTTGCCTGCGGCCCAGCGCGTGGCCCACCTTGACGGCCCAGTGCGGCCTTGCAGCAAACCCCCCCAAGACAAGACCCTTGCGAGAGCCCAAGCCTCGCGAGGTGAACAACGCCAAGACCTCCAGGGGAGCGGCCTCCCCAGGCTGCCTCCCGAGGAGAGGAGATTCCTATGCAGTGCCCGGCCTCATGAGGCTTGGATGACGTGAGCCATGACGACCAAGACCAGGCGGGCGCCAGCGGGCGCAGAGGGGACAGTTTCCTCTTTGGTGCTAAGGAGGCAAGGACGGACGCGGGTTCCCAAGGTGTCCCCCAAAGGTTTCCGTTCCGGTGCAACAAGACCAAGACCACGGGCTCGGCAGAACGGATGTCATCGCCGAGCCCACCTCTGCGTCACGCCCAGAAGCTTTGCAGGCGAAGACCACCTTTAGTCAGGATAAGATGTACCTCTTGTCTCCTTTGAAAATTGGCCATTGTGGGATCCCTTCCCGCCTGTTCGGTAGGGGAAGAGAACCAAGGCCACTATAAATAGGCACCAGCACCCACCGTAGGGTGGAGGGATCGATTCCCGACTAAGAGCCCTCGCGAGATCGCTCAACCACTGTACTAGTTCATCCCTAAACCTCCTCGTGAGGCCAATCCACCAAAAGCAGGAGTAGATTTTACACCGCAAGGTGGCTCGAACCTGGGTAAATCTCTGCGTCCATTTTCTTGTTCGCTCGCACGCATTCGACGAGGCTTGGCTGCGGAGTGGCGAGCTTGAGGCGAGAGCTGGTTGAGATCTTCGCACACGCCCCAGAGTTTGAACCTTCTTGGGTCTGCGGAGCCCTGATTTCCGACATATATAAAGAGAAAGGCATAACACTAACACAACCTCCCAAATCACACAAAGCAGTTTTAACATAATTTCTTTTAATGGAGCAAGGTATAGTTGGTATTCCAGGGTCTCCAAGTTTTTTAGGTACTCCATCCTTAAAAGAATAATTAGCAAGCATGGTGGAGATTTCAGCTTTAGGTATCTTTCTTTCATTAGTGATGATGTCTTTCATGTATTTTGCATAAGGGGCCATCTTTAAGATATCAGTTAAGCGGGTACACAAAAAGACTGGCCTAATCATTTCAGCAAAGCGTTCAAATTCTTCATCATCCTGTCTCTTAGATGGTTTAGGTGGAAAAGGCATGTGTTTCTGAACCCATGGCTCTCTTTCTTTACCATGTTTTCTAGCCACAAAGTCTCTTTTATCATATCGTTTATTTTTAGGTTGTGGGTTATCAAGATCAACAGCAGGTTCTATTTCAACATCATTATCTAGTTCTTTATCATTGTTCGGTTGAGTATCTTCATGAACATCATCATTATAATTTTCATTATCACTGGGTGAATGTTCATTACCAGATTGAGTTTCAGCATCAGAAATAGAGACATCATTATCTTCAGGAGGTTTTCCTATCTCAGGTTCACTAGAGGTATGCAAAGTCCTATCATTTTTGTTTTTCTTTTTAGAAGGACTAGGTGCATCAGTGTTAATTCTCTTAGAGTCTTGTTCAATTATTTTAGGGTGTCCTTCAGGATAAAGTGGTTCCTGGGTCATTTTACCTCCTCTAGTTGTGACTCTAACAACAAAATCATTCATATTATTATTCATTTCATTAAGAAATTCTCTTTGAGATTTAGCAACTTGTTCTAACTGGGTTTGAACCATAGACGCATGTTTTCCTACACCTCTAACATCATTATTGATTCTAAATAACAAGTCACTCAAACGAGCAATCATATCAGAATTATATTTCAATTGTTTCAGAAGATTTGCATTGAAGTGATCTTGTTTCCTAATGTAGTTGTCAAACTCATATAAGCATTAACTAGGATGTTTATTGTACGGGATATCACCTTCATCAAACTTTAATAAAGAATTTACCTCTACCACCTGTTGAGGTGGTGGTGTGTCAATGCCATGTATTTCTTCAATAGGTGGTAAATTCTTAACATCCTCAACTTTAATACCTTTTTCCTTCATACATTTCTTTGCCTCCTGCATATCTTCAGGACTGAGAAATAAGATACCCCTCTTCTTCGGAGTGGGTTTAGGTGGTGGCTCAGGGAGAGTCCAATCATCATAATTCTTCAATATATTATTCAATAGTTCCTCAGCTTGTTCAACAGTTTGTTCCCTAAAAACATAACCAGCACAACTATCTAGGAAGTTCCTAGAAGCATCAGTTAGTCCATTATAGAAGATATCAAATATTTCATTTTTTAAGAGGGTGATTAGGAAAAGCATTAAGTAATTGGAGAAGCCTCCCCCAAGCTTGTGGGAGACTCTCTTCTTCAATTTGCACAAAGTTAAATATTTTCTGTAAGGCAGCTTGTTTCTTATGAGCGGGAAAATATTTTTTAGAGAAGTAGTAAATCATATCCTGGGGACTACGCACATAACCAGGAGCAAGAGTATTGTACCATATCTTAGCATCGCCCTTTAATGAGAACGGAAATAATTTGAGAATATAGTAGTAGTGAATCTTCTCATCATGAGCAAAAAGGGTGGCTATATCATTCAATTTAGTAAGATGTGCCACTACAGTTTCAGTTACATAGCCATGAAAAGGATCAGATTCAACCAAAGTAATTAACTCTGGGTCGACAGAGAATTCATAATCCTTATCGGTAACAAAGATAGGTGAAGTAGCAAACTTCGGATCACATTTCATTCTAGCTTAATAATTTATTAAGATCATCTCTATCTTTACAAGCAAAGATGTCTCTAGATACTTTTCCATCCATAACATAACCCTCAGGTATCTTAGGCAATTCAAATCTAGGAGAGCTAGGTCTAATAGGTGTTTCATAGTTCTTAGTTTCAAGGACTTCATCAGTTTCAGTAATCTCATCAGTTTCAATAATTTCATTCTCTTTAGCTCTAGCAATTTGTTCATCAAGAAATTCACCTAATGGCACATTATCAGGCATGGTACTAGCATCATCATAAGCATCATTCATAGCAGAAGTAGCATCATCAATAACTTGCGACATATCAGGATTAATAGCATGTGGTGGTGTTGCAAGTTTACTCATAACTGAAGGTGAATCAAGTACAGAGCTAGATGGCATATCCTTACCTCCCCTCGTCTTAGAGGGGAAAATCTTGGTTCTTGTATCCTTTAGATTCTTCATAGTGATAAATTGATATAAATCCCAAGTGACTCAGCAAATATAGCTATGCTCCCCGGCAATGGCGCTAGAAAAGGGTCTTGATAACCCACAAGTATACGGGATCGCAACAGTTTTCGAGGGTAGAGTATTCAACCCAAATTTATAGATTCGACACAAGGGGAGCCAAAGAATATTTGCAAGTATTAGCAGTTGAGTTGTCAATTCAACCACACCTGGAGATTAAATATCTACAGCGGAGTGATCAGTAGCATAGTAATATGATAGTTTGATAGCAGTGGTAAAAGTAGTAGTAACGATAACAATGATAGCAATGGTTTTGTAGCAATTGTAACAGTAGCAATAGAAATAGTAACTTAGCAAGAACAATATGTGGAAAACTCGTAGGCATTGGATCTGTGAATTCGTTGGATGATATTCATCATATAACAGTCATAACCTAGGGCGACACAGAACTAGCTCCAGTTCATAAATATAATGTAGGCATGTATTTCGTAAAGAGTCATACGTGCTTATGGAAAAGAACTTGCATGACATCTTTTGTCCTACTCTCCCATGGCAATGTGGTCCATAAGGAAACTAAGGGATATTAAGGCCTCCTTTTAATAGAGAACCGGAACAAAGCATTAACACATAGTGAATACATGAACTCTTCAAACTACGGTCATCATCGGAAAGTATCCCGATTATTGTCACCCCGAGGTTTACGGATCATAACACATAGCAGGTGCATATGACTAGCAAGATCGGATCAAGAACATAGATATAATGGTGATAACATAAACGGTTCAGATCTGAAATTATGGCACTCGAGCCCTAGTGACAAGCATTAAGCATGGCAAAGTCATAGCAACATCAATCTCAGAACATAGTGGATACTAGGGATCAAGCCCTAACAAAACTAACTCGATTACATGATGAATCTCATCCAACTCCTCACCGACCAGCGAGCCTACAAAGTAATTACTCACTCCCGGTGGGGAGCATCATGGAATTGGCGATGAAGGAGGGTTGGTGATGACGAAGACCGAAGATTCCCCTCTTCGGAGCCCCAAACGGGCTCCAGATCTGGCCTCCCGATGAAGAACAGGAGGTGGCGACGGCTCCGTCTCGTGAAACGCGATAAAACTTTCTCTCTTATTTTTTCTCCAAAAATAGGAAATTGTAGTGCTGGAATTAGGGTCAGGGGGGCCACGAGGTGACCACAACCCATCAGGGCGCGCCCTGGTGTATCGTGCCCAACTAGGGCACCCCGTCCGGTGGTTCTTTGCTCCAGTATTTTTTATTTATTGTAAAATAATTCTCCAAAAAGTTTTGTCCAATTTCGAGAACTTTTATTTCTACACAAAAACAACAACATGGTAGTTCTGCTAAAAATAGCGTCAGTCCGGATTAGTTTCATTCAAATTATGCAAATTAGAGTCCAAAACAAGAGCAAAAGCGTTAGGAAAAGTAGATACGATGGAGACGTATCAGGCAATTGTTTCCACTATCCCCAAATCTGTTTATGATAGTCTCAATCTTGGTCCTTATGCTAATACTGAGATTATATTGAATATGGCTAACTCTACGTTTACTCAGGCAGTAGGCATTAAGCATGGAGTTATAGTTCAAATTAATGATTGCCATGTCATGATTGATCTTGTTATAGTAGATATGCCTGAAGATCCAATTGCTCCTATAATTCTCGGTAGACCTTTTCTAAGGACTATCAAAGTTGTGACAAATGTGTTTGAGGGAAATGTTCGTTTTGATTTACCAGCTAAAGATCACTTTATAAGGCATTTCCCTAGGAAAAAGAAATTGAAGACCTACACATGAGGTGGCATCATTTTGAATGCCAGAAGCTATGGTCTCAGTGTTCCAGAACCACCTTGATCACCACTACGGTTGAGCTATCCGACCGAAAACAAGCGCTTCGTGGGAGGCAACCCACGCGAATAAAGTAGACAAGTAAGTTTTTATTTTTGTTTTTAATAAAAGAGTGATTGAAGTTCCATGTGAAGAAGTGAGTTTGGAAGAGTTGTTCTAATGAAGTCCTAACCTTGTGCAAGATAACTTATATGATTAATGTTTGAATGCCTAGAAATATGTCTATGTATTGCTATGGAACTAACACCACGGAAAAACGAAGAAAAATACAAGTTTCGGAAGAAACAAACCAAAAGACGGCCCTTCCTGCGACCGCAACGGTCGTACGGGTGGTCGTTTGACCTGCACAAGGTTCCAGCGCAAAACAACCAAAGGCAATATAGAGAAGGACGACGTATCAAACGGGCGCACATGCTAGCATTCGACGGCGTTCCAAATGGGCACATGTGCCCGTTCGAGCGGTCGTTTGACATCTTCGACCAGGAGCACAAAAAGAACAAAATGAACGATGGCGTTCAAAACGGGCGCCGACGTTCGTCTCAGCGGTCGTTTCATCTGCACGCAGGCAAAGGTGAGTTAAACCGGGTTGAAGACAGTGTTCCATGCGGGCGCTTGCCCCCGTATGAGCGGTCGTTTTGCACGTCGGCGGCTCCAATAAGCATGAGGAAGGAGGTATTTTGCCCCCATCTCTCTCTTTTCTTCTTCTTCTTCCTCCAAACATCTCCAAACCCTAGCAAAACTTTGCCTGATCTCCCTACTCGTTCGCTTTCAGTTCGAATCCTTTCGTGTGGTCGATCTACGGTATGTTTTTCCTCCGATCCCCAATTTATTTTCTCGAATCCATGTTCTACATGCTTAGCATTACCATGTCTAGGATATGCGTATTTTTGATTCAAACTTGAGTTTGGCATGGATTTGTTGATATTTTTAGAGGAGTATGATGTTGTGAGTACCATAGGATCATTATTGTTTCATTATGTTGGACTAAAAACTATTCTATAGATGTTTACATGGAGGTCTTCTCGCATACGCGGTGGTTCGAGTTCATCCATCGCACAACCGCAACAAGTTTTCACTCAGGGAATCGTCTTCACCGACCATGGAGCTAGGAAGAAGTTCCATAAGCTCACCACAAGGAAGATCAAAGCAACCAAATGGGCTTGTGCGCATACTCTCGCCAAGCTAGGTATCACTCATGATTTTAATTTGCTTTGTCATAATGCTGGGTTGCACCATTTTGTTTAACACGGATGTGAGACTTATGAACGATTGACGCTTGAGTTTCTTAGTACTATCTCACACAATGTTGGGTTAATGCCAAATGCATATGAGGAGGAGAGGATCACTTTCTGTCTCCTTGACCAAGACTTCAACATCACTTTTGTTGAGTGGTGTAACTACTTTGGCTTCCCCAACAATGATGATGATATTAGATATGTTTATGATTTCAGTGACCCGCACCCAAGGCAATCCTTTTACTAGATGAGTCATTGTGGCTCTAAGCAAAGAGCTAGTTGCACTGAAAGTCCTGTTATACATTATTTCTACTATGTTATCACTAACTCGTTGCAGGCACGAGGAGAAGTTTCTAAGGTGAATGATGAGAACATGCTAGTTCTCGGGAAAGCAGTAAACCTGGACGTCGGTTATTCGCCCAACCTAGGGGCAATACTTTTGTTACACCCCGCACATCAAGTAAATCATGCACAAGGAGATATCGTGTGTGGAGGAGTGATCACCATGTTGGACAACTCCCTTGGCCTTAACTACAATAATCTCCGCCCCATTGTCGGTAACACACTTGTTAACATTCGTGTTCTTACTAGCGCTTGTATGGTAGTAGTTCGTAATGGCCGTCATTGTATCAAAATTCCCGGAGTGGCATACTTGTTACCCACACATATGCCTAACTGTTTCTCCATCGAGAATGGACAATTGCATTATGTTTCATAGGAAGGAGATGCGGCTTTTGACCAAGAAGGGCCAGAACTTGAACAAGTAGATGAAGAAGAACTCGCCACCGACGAAGAGGAGGAGCAGCCCCAGCAAGACTAAATCGCCTACGTGGGCCTCAGCAACCTTTAGGGCTCTATCCCTGATATGAGCAACCTCGCATCGTCTTTGACAGGCACGACTGCCAACATGAACGTGGACTTCTCCAACAGGAGCAGGAGTGGGCTCCTGACCAACTGCCACAATGATCTCGTCGATTTGGGCTTGCAAGAGCCTAAGCTTGGAGGAGGTTATCACCACTTCTACATCAAGATGTGGCGGTATTTGAATAAATTGCAATGAGGTTGTACTTAAGCTCGAGGAGCTTCAAAACACTCGGGTTGGTTTGTTCCAACACTGTGCTTTTTATTTGCTTTTGCTTTTTATTTATGCCTTTGCGATTTTTTCGGTTGCAAGTTAGTTTTCAAAACCCAAAAACAAAAAAATAGAATAAGCTTTGCTTTGCTCTTGTTCTTCATTTAGCCCCTTGGAGTTCATTTGCATTTTGTTTTCAGAGGAGTTGATCTATGCTAGGACAACGAGGAATGCAAGAGTAAGGAAGAGAAGTGTGAAAATTCGCAACCGTGAAGGTATGTCCTATGACCCCCGTCTTTTGCGCTTGGATACTTAGAGTAGATGTACTAGTTGTATGTGTGATATGTGTAGATGGGAGTTTCTTTAGTTTAGACAACTAAGACTTGTCGTGGGACAGTTTTTGAATAAAATGAAATTAACCAAGTATAAATTTGCACAAGAGAAAGTCTTTCAAGACTTGGGGGTTGGGAAATTGTAGTGCAAGTGAATGTTTAACATGCTCAACCCCATGTTTTTAATTTTAATAGACTTGATAGCACTTGTGGATTGAATTGTCTAGAGGAACTTGGTTGGAAGGTGGATGAGATTATGCCAAGAATCTGTGTTGTATATCTCAACATGGTGTTACAACCTCCGGGTGGTGCCATGGACTTTGCTACTATATACGCGTTTACGTGTGTAAATGTGGCTTCGTCACCCTTCTTGATGTTATGTTGAGGACTCCACTGGCCAATGAACGATCCACCAAGGGCGACAACTCGGATTTCGGCTATGAGTTTGTTACCGTACGTAGTGCCAACACTACAAACGAATATTATGCGGCTTTCTCTTGAGTGTGTGTGTGTGTATGGTAAATAAAGGGGACTGATCAAAAGAGCTCGAAAGAGACATTATTGCTAAAGGTCCATAGTTCCCAAACATTAAGCCACTGCGAAAACCTATGCATTATCACTTATTTGGCATAATCTCCTTCACGTGACAATAAAAGTTCCAGCAAACAATGATTGAAACAAAGTGTTTAAGAGCCTAGAGGAGGAGACAATTGTGGGTGTGCTCAAGAGAACTTGAGCATCATGTTTTACTACATGCTTCCTACTCCCTAACTTATGTTTTCATGGCTCTATCTTAAGAAACTCTCCCGTGCATTCCCGGCAAGCAAGTGTTGTCTAGATTAAATGAAATGAAGTGTTGCAAAGTTGTTTTATCTAGCAGATCAAAAAAATTGTGTTGATTATCTTCGCTTCACTAACACATGCACTATAACCATGTCACCGCTTTATCTATGATAAGTTTTCAGGTCAAGAAGCGGAGGGCTATCTAGGCATACCGATTGTAAGTGAACAAAAACATTCTCGTTAGTTCGGTTTAAACAACTGAGTTTCTTATGCTTCAGATTTCTTTCTATGTTGCTCGAGGACGATCAAGTTTAAGCTTGGGGGAGTTGATGAGTGATATTTTTACACTCATTTCAACCTTGTTTAAACCGAGATATTTCATTAAAAGAGAGATATTCGCTCCTATATTGCCACTAGTGACTAATAATTGCAAAGGATTCCACAAATCCTCTCTTTGATATTTTTCCATGTGAAATGGGCTAAAAAGGGAATAGATCACGTGGGAGAAAGGAAAGTAAGGGAAATGGAGAAGAAATAAGTCACCAGGAGGCGCCAGAAGGCCACCAGAGTCAAAGACGGCGTTCCATGCGACCGCACGCTCTCGCATGAGCGGTCATTTGGCGTGGAAACCGAGGCAGGTCATCCACCTGAACAACTTTTATAAAGGGGACCATGTCGAAATGTCAACAGAAAGAGATCGTCGAACACAGCCAGAACCTCTTCATCATCATCTTCATCCACAAACCCTAGCCGCTAACATTTTCATCTCCATAGCCATCTCCACCAGCATAGTGCTTTGTCATCTAGTACATATTTGTAATCATGCATCGCACAAGGCATCCATTGTAATACATATTGCAATCAATCAATCCCAAGATGTGTTCTTCAATGTTTTCATCTCGCGATTTGATCTCCATGTGTGAGTAGTTCGGTAAGATATGGGGTGAGGCATGAGCCTTGCAACCCTAGGTATTTGGTGAAGGGATCAATGGAAGTCATTGACACAACGTCTTGTGTGTGTGAAATAAAATTGTTTTGTGAAGTGTCTCTTGTCTTGTCCGCGATCTTCATCCCTGCAGGTACCCAGGATCATGGTGGTTGAGCACCGATGAGGCTAGGAGCAAGGATACCATGAAGTGTTATACTGAACACCGGTGACAATAAGGTATACTAGGATAACATTGATCATATCCTTGGGGATTCATGAGGTCTAGTCATTAAACACCCAATGCTTTTGTTTGATATTATTATCTTAATTATCAGGCAACCCCATGACATGGATAGGGCCTTTGTTAGGACAACTGATTCTTGATGCATGACTCGTGCTGGTCAAGATGATATTTGGACACATCCCCCACTCCGATACGAAGCAAGCACCTCTTGATGGGCGACTTCCCGAGCACAAACTAATATCATTTTTTATCCAACACCAATACATGGTTGTAAGCATTAAGACCTCATCCACGTACCTTCTTTTTATTATAAGTGTTTGAATCACATTTTGCTTGCTGATCCGGTCAAAAGCTGGATTAGACACTTTGGCAAAAGCCTGCCAAAGACCATTGCTTCAAGGGAATCTTCCTCTCTTGGGTACGAGACCCAGGGTTACCTCTCGGGAAATTGGTGTGGGATACCCTTTCTTGTTTCAATACCGGATCAATAAAAGGAGATATCACCGGGCCAAGGAACAAAGTTGCTCCCATTATTGAGCCTCGTAGTCTCTCAGCAGCCACACTTATATGGGTCGTCATCGTCGGTCTTCTCACGACACAGGCACAAGGACCCGTCTAGATCTGTCATCCTGACGACCGGAGCGTCCTCCGGGTCGGGTGGCGGTGGCAACAATGAATCGAAAGTCTCATCATTGACATGGAAAGCGACGATGCCACTGTCCTAGCAGAGAAAATGCAGGTACCCATTCAAGAACACGGCTGGGTTGTGCCCGTCCACAACGCACTCCGGAGGTTGTCGGGTCGTAGGCCTCTAGCAGCACGTCCGCACATCAAGGACGAGAACCTCACGGCTAGTGGCGGTTGAGGGAGTCCTGGACTAAGGGGTCCTCGGGCCGCCGGCCTATCTCTCACAGGCCGGATTGGTGGGCCGCTCTCTGATTGTCACAGGAATGGCTGTATATGCGGCGACCCCGTATTCTGGAAGGAAACCTCGGAAGACGCAGTGTGCACTCCAAGTCAAGATGAGAGGATCGGCGTCTTTACTTCTGGCTGGAGACTTATCATGTGTAAACCCTAGGTACCCCCGGTGTCTATATAAACCGGAGGGTTTAGATTGTAGAGGGCAGATAAGCTCATCTAGGGTTTTGGCTACTTGATCTCGAGGTAGATCGACTCTGTAATATTCCTACACATCAATACAACCAAGCAGGACATAGGGTTTTACCTCCATAGGAGGGCCCGAACCTGGGTAAACATCGTCTCCTTCGTCTCCTGTTACCCATCGATCCTAATCTCACAGCTCGGGACCCCCTACCCAAGATCCGCTGGTTTTGACACCGACATTGGTGCTTTCATTGAGAGTTCCGTTGTGGGATCGCAACAGGAATTGATGGCTCACTTAATCATTAGCGATGAAGTCCGTGCCGGGGGCTCCTTCGCCCCCGGACATATTTTCGCTGTCGGCAACATCGTGCTGCACGCCAACCCGACCAGCCATCCTGGCCAGATCGGGAGTCTCGCCCCCGATCAGGAGATCAGATTCGGGAACCTAGAGTTCTCCGTTGACTCCCGGGGCGATCTTTCATTCGCTGGGCTCCCAATCTCATCTGACGAGCCCGAAGTCTCCGAAGCCTTAACTTCGGATCTCCTTCTCGACTCCGCCCTCAGGTCTATCCCTGTCGATGATTTGGCTCTTAGTCCGGATCCGGTTACAGTACCTGAGGATCGGGGGTCGGCCCCTGCTGAACACACTCTTCGTACGGACATGTTGGAGGTCAACTCCGAAAGTCCTAGGCGGATCGATCCGATCGAACTCTCGACGATCAACGAGGCGCTGGATCGGATCCTATCAATGAAAATCACAGACGACCCGACCTCGACTCAGGCTCAGATCGGTCTGGAGGCGGGTCATTGGGAATTTTTCAACCCACCCACCACCCACTTGGTAGCCACTATCGAAGACTTAACCGATATGCTGGACTACGCCTCCGAGGAGGCAGAAGACATGGATGAAGAGGACGGCACCCCCGCCCCTATCAACACTGGGCGATGGACTGCCACCTCCACCTACAACGTCTACATGGTAGACACCCCCGACGATAAGGGTGATCGCACCCCTAAAAAGAATGGCGATAAATCCAGTGAGGCGTCGTCGAAGTGCCAGAAACAGCGCAAACGATCTAAGGCAAACAAGGGAATTGCAGCCATTACAGGCATCGGGGAAAATGACACCCCAGAAGACCTCGACGACCCTGAAGCCCCCGAACAGCCACTAGAGGACCAGGAAAGGCTCGAAGATCAGCGCGACAACGATGATCCTAATGACTCCGAGGATGACAAATACCTCCCCCATGTCGAGGAGGAAGACATCCTGGAAGCCGAGGACTTCACCGTCACCGAAGACCCTGCAGATCAGGAACGGTTTAGGCGGCAGCTTCTAGCCACCGCCCGAAGTCTGAAGGCAAAACAACAGCAGCTCAAAGCCGAACAAGATACCCTCAATGATAGGTGGACGAGGGTCTTGGCAGCCGAAGAGGGTTACGGTTCCGACCTACCGGACCAACCCAAGAGCTACCCGCGCCGGCGGCTGCTGCCGCAATTCAATGATGAGGCCCTTGAAACATCGCTTCCCAGGCATACTCCGTACGATCGACCAGACCGCCCTCCCCGAGGACAGGATAGAACGGCCGGCGAGGCCGAGTACAGACCTGCGGTACCCCGCAGGAGAGGAAAAGATCCAGCACGGCCCGAAGACAGGTATGACTTACGGCGGGACCTGGATTATGGAGCAGGCTGCACAAGATCCATCTACGGATCTAGAGGGTACTCCCCCCCCCCCCCCCGCTAGACGGGACGGGCACCGGTCTTGGCTCGACCGTAGAGATAGAGGTCAGGAACAATACCGGGACCGACCTACCGCCGATCATAGGCATGACATAGCTCGGGTCAGAGGCGCTGCCCACCCACTGTGCTTCACAGATGAGGTCATGCACCATCAGTTCCCTGAAGGGTTTAAACCCGTTAACATAGAACAATACGACGGGACAACAGATCTAGCCGTGTGGATTGGGGACTTCCTCCTCAACATTCATATGGCACGAGGAGATGATCTCCACGCCATCAAGTATCTGCCCCTAAAACTTAAGGGGCCAGCTCGGCACTGGTTAAAAAGTCTCCCCGAGAATTCTATCGGGCGCTGGGAAGAGCTTGAGGATGCCTTCCGATCTAATTTCCAGGGCACTTATGTCCGGCCACCGGACTCCTCCGACTTGAGCAATGTTGTTCAGAAAGCAGGAGAATCGGCTCGGCAATTTTGGAATTGGTTCTTGACCAAGAAAAACCAGATCGTCGACTGCCTGGACGCCGAGGCAATAGCCTCCTTCAGACATAATATCCGGGACGAGTGGCTAGCTCGTCAGCTCGGCCAGGATAAACCGAGGACAATGTCCGCCCTTACCTCGCTTATGACCCGCTTTTGCGCGGGGGAGGATAACTGGCTAGCTCGACGAAGCCATAACCCCGAGGACCCCGGCACCTCCGAAGTCCGGGATGGAAACGGGAAACCATGACGTAACAAAAACAAACGCCGGCACAATAACGGTGATGCGGAGGACACGACTGTCAATGCCGGTTTCCGCAACCCAAAATCCGGACAGCGGAAGAAACCTTCTAAAGGAAATCGAGACGGACCTACCACGCTGTACAAAATTATGGATAGGCCCTGCCAGATCCAAGGCACCCAAGACAAGCCCGCCAACCACACCAATCATAATTGTTGGGTATTCAAACAAGCTGGCAAACTCGTAGCCGAGGACCAAGGCAAGAGCCCACGCAGCGAGTACGATGACGAGCCCCGCGGTCCAAGCAATGGGGGAAAAAGCAGTTCCCCCCAGAGGTAAAAATTGTGAACATGATATATGCCACTCACATACCAAAAAAGGAGAGGAAGCGTGCCCTTCGGGAGGTATACGCCATAGAGCCCGTAGCCCCGAAGTATAACCCATGGTCGGCTTGCCTGATCACCTTCGACCGACGGGATCATCCGACCAGTATCCGTCATGGAGGTTCGGCAGCCCTCGTCCTAGACCCCCATTATCGATGGGTATCACCTCACTAGAGTCCTAATGGACGGGGGAACTAGCCTTAATCTGATTTACTCAGACACGGTGAAAAAAATGGGTATAGATCCGTCAAGGATCAAACCTAGCAACACTACCTTTAAAGGAGTGATCCCAGGCGTCGAAGCCCGCTGCTCGGGCACCGTGAACCTGGAAGTAGTGTTCGGCTCGCCCGACAACTTCCGCAGCGAAGACTTGATCTTCGACATTGTCCCTTTCCGCGGCGGTTATCACGCCCTACTTGGCCGCACGGCGTTCGCTCGCTTTAACGCCGTCCCCCACTATGCATACCTGAAGCTTAAGATGCCCGGGCCAAGGGGGGTTATTACTGGCAACGGCAACATAGAACGCTCTCTCCGAACTGAGGAACACACAGCGGCCCTGGCAGCTGAATTCCAGTACGGCGATGATAGGCCGGCGGCCAAATCAGACATAAAGGCACGTCATGATAGCAAGCGAGCTCGGTCTCAACCCGAACTCCCGGAATCGTCATCCGCCCAATAAAAATAGGGATACGCCCCCCACAGCACAGCCCTACTTCCCGCCAAATATGTGCCAAGAAGGCACAAATTCGCGCTCAAAATACCATGGGCTGTTGTGGGGACCCACTATGAAAGGCAAAGTGTTCGGCTGGACCGAACTACTACCAACACACGTCTTCGGACAAACCACATGTACCATCTAGGACCTTCCAAGCATAAAGCTCATCCACACTGTGGCGGCTTCTCAAGATCTTCTTCCCAAGGTCCGCTCCGATAGCAATCACCTTTAAAGGAACTCAACCCCCTTGGGAGCAAAGGAGCAGACAGGCGACAGGGCACATTGAGGACGTCAAGACACCCATCAAAGACCCTGGGTAAAACCTCTCCTTTATAAATTGTATTTTTCATTTCAAAAATACCTGTAACAGTTGCTTCGGCAGTTTGAGTTATAAGAATTCATCAGAAATAAAGACCGTCCTTTACGGCCTCCTCGCTGTATTTTTATGTCATATACCCTATTCTTTACTCACCAACGCCGATAGCAAAGCTGTTCGGTACATATTACGATGCCACCGGCTAATGGAGCGAGGGCGCCACTATCACAATCGCCCCAAGCATCACCCCGGCACTATTGTTTACGTGTTCGGTGTCTCGGAAGTTGCTTTATATGAATCGGTTCCGAATTATGTCTTGGGTCAATGGTTGGGTTGCCCGGCTCCTGTGCTCTTACGTTCCGCTCGTTCGGCTAACAGGGTAAAGGGAGAACCACTGCGATTGTGCTTCCAGCTCGCCTGGTCAAGTGCCTCAGCGGAGAAAGCCGAAAACTGACTGTCATAATAAGCGAGAACCGGTCTGCGATCCGAGTATAAGTGTCAAACTAAAAATCGATAGAGGTTATTCCGTGTTATACGAGGGGTTTGTATTATTACAAACCATGTGATGCTGGTTTCAACCTCAGTTTATCCGAATATCACAAAACACTGGGGGCTCGTCATCAGCCCCCGCAGTCAAGCTCCTACGGCTAAGTGAAAGCACTAAAGCATCATAGTCCGATTGCCTTGTTCCCCTCGCACTACCGCCTTCGGGCACCGATACATCGGCTAAGGGTCACAGTGCGGCGGTAGAAACACCTCGCGTAGTATCTACATGGGGGCTGAAGCCGACGACTCGCAACTTTCAGATAAAACGGCCACATAGGAGTCAAAATAATACAAAGCTTAAAGACATGATAAACCATGCAACCGCATTATAAAGCGGAACAGTCATCGGATACATGACAAAACATTCATTCATACAATACATCCTTAGGGCATTGAGCTTCTATCGCCCGAGCACCATCCATCACGGTGGCAAAGTATTTCTCGGGGCGCCTATGCTCCTTTCCAGGGGACGGAGCCGCGGTGGCCATCTTGGTCGGCTTGATCTTCGGCCAGTGTACCATTGTCCTTGCAAAGGCCATCCGAGCTCCCTCGATGCACGTAGAACGCTTTAGAGCGTCAATCCGGGGCGCAGCGTCGCACAGTTTCTGCACCAAGCCGAAGTAACTGCTCGGCAACGGCTCTGCAGGCCACAGCCAGATGCAGAGGTCCCTCATGGCCGGCTCCGCCATCCTGTGCAGCTCCATTAACTGCTTCATCTGCTTGCTCAGGAGGGAAGGATGCTCGGGGGCTTGAAATTGTGCCCAGAACAGCCGACGCTCGACATCCCCATCCCGAGAGGCGAAGTATCTGTTCGTGTCCGCTGCACTCCTCGGAAGGTCTGTAAAGGCGCCCGAGGAACGCCACACCCGGGTGAGCAATGCAAACCTGTTACCACCAAAGGCACACTGCAGTAAGTATGGCTTACCATCTGCGATTGCCTTGACTTGGCGGAGTTCTTCTTCAAAGAACCGCCTTTCAACTCGCTCCGACTTGAGTTTGGACTTTAGCGAGGATAGTTCGGTGGCCTGGTCCCCGTTCTTTTGCTCAAGGGCCTCGCACTTCGTGCTAGCATCCTTGAGCTCCAGCTGCACCTCTACCACCCGGGCCTCGTGCTTGTCGCTCGCGGCCCTTAACGCAGACATATCGGCCGCCGCTCGTTCGGCCGCCGCCTTCTCATCCACGGCCTCCTGCCTTGCCTTTGCCAACTCGGCCCTGAGGTTCGCGACCTCCGCGGCCACGGCTGTGGTAACAATGAGCAAAATAACAGTTACGAATAACAATCCAAATACCTCAATCAATGAGGATGGACAGTAGACCGAATGGTACAATTCGGACTCACCTTGAGTCTCGTCAAACCTCTAGTTCAGGCGATCGAGCTCTTCATCGGAGCTCTTGAGCTTCCGGTTTAGCTTGGCAAGCTCCATTGCATTGGAGGCCGTCGCCGATGACGAGGCCTACAAAAACAACTTATGTGTATTAAAACTCCCGAGTTGTTGGATTCAGACCATCTGCTAAGTACTCCCCGGAGCTCTTAGAGTAGTAAAGGTCAAACGGGCGCCTTGAGCACCGTTTCTAATATTCTGGTATGTGACCCCCGGGTGGGTTTTTCAAACTCACCCAGGGCTCGAGGGATACTACACTTATAAGGACTGCATAAACTAGGAAAATTAAACTTTTTCTGGAAATAAGAGTATTACGTGGCTCACTTTGAAGCCCGTCAAAAGACCGTTGAAGGCCTCTTTCAGTCCGCTATCAACGGACTGAATGCCTTGCAAAACCGCACCCATAAGGGCGCGGTGATCTTCGGCAATGGAGGAGCCGGATAAAGCTTCCTCCATCATGATCGGCCACCCAGTCATGGGCGGCATCGGTGTTGACCCGCCAACCCTCCCTCTGGTCGGAGATTGGGCTGGCACCTCCGGAGGCATAGAGCGCTCTGGAGATGTCCTCGGAGGGGGCTGGGCCGAACGCCGTTCCCCCTCTTCAGTTGTCAGGGGAGTTTCCTTCTCCTGGTCTTCGGTGGACGAGGTATTAACCTCGGCCATAACATCGTCACCCCCGCCGCCGGTGTTCGGCTCAGTAGGAGCCCGGCGCGATAACACCTCCACTGCCTCCTTCGAGACCTCAGGAGGCGTAGGATGTGACGCGGTCCCACTTTCCGCCAGGTCGGCGGGCGGAGACTCCCCGTCTAAGATTTGGTCGGTGGGGAGATCACGTGGCGGGCTGCACATTGAAAGACGTTCGCCCATTAAGCATTAAAAGCTCTATGTAAATAACCCAGAGGGTCTTCGGATTCATACCTCCGGGCAGGGGGCTTAAGCCCTGGGTTCCTTCGGGGGACCCTCTCAAAATCCTCAAACTCCTTATCGAAGTCCGAGCTATCATCGGCCAGAACAGCCTTTGTCCGGCACGTCCTCTTCGGGGCCGGAGGAGGTAGATCCTCCGCGGCGTCCGCTGACGCCGCCCTTTTCCTTGTTGGGGGGGAGCCGCACTCCCCCTCGTCCTCGTGCTCTTCCTCGTGAGTGGAAGAAGCATGGGTCTCCTCGGACTTAGAGTCCGGAAGACCCCTTTGACGAAGACCCTCTCGGGCCTCCTTCTTCTCTCTTTTCTTCTTCTTCTCCTTCTTCTCTGGCGCCGAATACGGCGCCACGATGAGCATCTCCGTCAACAGATCCGACCGAGGGTCTTCGGGCTGGGGGACCGGATAGTCAATGTGCACGGCCTTGCTCAGCCAATTCTGCGAAGATGAGGGAGAAGGTGACTCAGCTCTTTATCAAAAAATAGAGCCGGAGAATTAAATTTCATCATACCTTGGTGGCAGGAGTTTCGGCGTCAAGACCGGTGTCCTCCTCCTCGGCCGGCCAGCTCTTCTGGGGCTTGAACAACGCCTTCCACAATTTCTCGTGGGTAGTGCAGAAGAAGTGATGCACGGTGGCCGGGTCCTCGAGCTGGTGAGTCCACATTGGGGAGGACCGATGCTGGCAGGGGAGGATACGGCGGCGGAGCATGACCTGGACCATGTTGACCAGCTCGATTTTGGCCTCGATCATCTAGGAGACACACTTCTGCAGCGATCTCACCTCTGCGGCCGACCCCCAGTCAAGTCCTTTCTTGAGCCACGAGGTTAGCCTCACGGGGGGTCCAGATCTGAACTCGGCAGGTGCCGCCCAGTCCGCGCTCCTTGGTTCGGTGATATAGAACCATTCCTTCTGCCAGATCTTGACCGTGTTGATGAAGGTGCCGTCCGGCCACTCGACACGGGGGAGCTTACTGATCACCGCCCCTTCACAATCTGCGTGCGCGCCCGCAACTGTCTTCGGCTTGACATTGAATACTTTGAGCCACAAGCCGAAGTGCGGCTGTACCCGCAGGAAAGCTTCACAGACGATGATGAACACTGAGATGTGCATGAAGGAGTTCGGGAGGAGGTCATGGAAATCCAGTCCATAAAAGAACATGAGGCCCCTGAGGAAGGAGTGGAGCGGAAAGCCCAGTCCCCGGACGAAATGGGGGACGAACACCACCCTCTCGCCCGGCTTCGGTGTGGGCACCACCTGGTTCGCCTCTGGGGCACGGTGGGTGATATCGGCGGAGAGATAGCCGGCACGCTTAAGCTCTTGGATGTCATGGTCGGTGATGGAGGAAACCTCCCACTTGCCCATGGAGTCGGAACCAGCCATGGCCGAGCTCGGAGAGGAGATTGAGGAAGAGCTGGATCTGGACTCTCGGAGCTTGGAAAGGTTGAGGAGGCGGAGGGCGCGGATTTGGAACGTGAATAGGTCTTGGGGGTTTTCTCCCTTTTATGGGGTACAATAATACCAAGAGCCTCCCTCTTACTGTGCCGCAGGCCTCGCCGCTTCCCGAAATAATCGTGCCGTTATGCACGCGTGGAATAACCCAGGACATTGAACATATCCCGTGATAAACGGGACACGATATACACGTTGATAAGACGTGCCAATGGAGAAACGGCCTCGAACCGCGAATCGAGCTTTGGTAACTGGCTCAGCGGCCGTGACGGGCCACGACCCTTCGTCAGAAAGGTTATCAGGAAATACTGTTCACACTTTGATGTTTGGCCTTCGAGGTTAAATGGCTTATGGCGTCCGGATAACTACATGTTCGGATAACTATGTATCATCAGCAGCCGGACTAGAGCCAGCCGATCGTAAAGGGGGAAAAGAACTCGCCCCTAAAACCGAAGACTATGATCACACGAATCTACTAGTGTCATGACCCCTGGCGTTGGAGGCTAGTTTGGGGGCTACTGAGGGAGTCCTGGACTAAGGGGTCCTCGGGCCGCCGGCCTATCTCTCATAGGCCGGCTTGGTGGGCCGCTCTCTGATTGTCAGAGGAATGGCCGGATATGCGGCGACCCCGTATTCTAGAAGGAAACCTCCGAAGACGCGGCGTGCACTCCAAGTCAAGATGAGAGGATCGGCGTCTTTACTTCCGGCTGGAGACTTATCATGTGTAAACCCTAGGTACCCCCGGTGTCTATATAAACCGGAGGGTTTAGATTGTAGAGGGCAGAGAAGCTCATCTAGGGTTTTGGCTACTTGATCTCGAGGTAGATCGACTCTGTAATATTCCTACATACCAATACAACCAAGCAGGACGTAGGGTTTTACCTCCATAGGAGGGCCCGAACCTGGGTAAACATCGTCCCCTTCGTCTCCTGTTACCCATCGATCCTAATCTCACAACTCGGGACCCCCTACCCGAGATCCGCCGGTTTTGACACTGACAGCGGTGGCCTGGCCGACGTACTTGGGGAAGCTGGACATACGCACTACTTTGTACTCGTAGGTTACATGTGAGTAGCCATGGTCATACGCTACCTCGAGGTAGCAGGGCGGGTGGGGTTGAAGCCTCCAGTACCGAGTGGTCCTCTTCAATGGCAGTCTGGTGTCATGAAGAGACAAGAATTCGCAGGTGGAAGGGTTGCAGACGTCGTAGCCATCGCTCAGGGTGGACAAGGTCCGGTCCGATCTTTGACCGAGGCAGTTTTGGACTGGCCGCCACCGGTCCGGACCGTACCGAGGAGGCCAGCGAGCCTATTTTCTGGGACCGGACCGAGAGGGTCCCCAACTCGGTTAGCCCGACTAGACCGAACTACCTGGGATGTTCTTTGTTGTGTTTTGGCCTTTGATGCTACAGCTGGGAGTGCTCTTTTCTCTATTAGAGCATCTACAGCCGGACCCCCTATATCCTCCTCAAACGCCCGAAATACCCTCCCGGTCACTATCCGGTCAAAAAAAGCTGACGCAACCGGACCCCCACTTCCTCCCTAAATGCCTGAATTAACCGGCACCCCTCAAACCCGTCTCAAATCTGGGGGCAGTATGAGGCTACCCGGTCATGCCCGGGCATTTCCACCTGACCCCACATGCAGCCACTCAAGTATTCTTTCTCTGTGCTCTCTCTCATGCTCTACACCGGCAGAGGAGCTGGCAGCCGCGCGGCAACGAGCAAGGGCGTAGTCGTGCGCGGGGGCGTGCGTGGCGCGGGAGCGCGGTTGCCGGGCGCGAGAGGGGGGCGGGGGTGCGCGGGCGGTCGTGGGCAGGCGTGCGCGGTGTGGACATGACTGCAAGGCGCGCGGCCGCTGGCAGACAGGTGCGGGGGGCGTGCGGGCGGTAGTGGCCAGGCTGGCACTGCGCGGGCGCAACCACGGGACGTGCGGCCGCGGGCAGGCGTGCGCGGGCGGCCGTGGGTGCGGACGCGGGCGGCACGGGCGTGGGCTGTTGGAACACACGGTACGCTACGCTAGCGCCAAATAAAATTTTTCTACCGCGCGCCCAAGAACAGGCTGCTGGAAATAGATCACGGGAACGGGTTTACCACTAGACGCACAGTCATCGCAGCGGAAGTAGAGTTGGTGATGCGTGTAGTCGATTAGCTGATTCGTCTCCTCCTCATGTAGCCGATCTCCCACGAGCAGTGATCTCCCACGAACAGCTCCTCGCGGATCCCTCGAATGGTTCGTCATGGATCCCTCGAACGGTTCGTCCAAGCACCGCAGATGCGATGCCTCCAAGGTATCCACACGTACGGGGGCAGCGTCGGGCAGCGAACTGCTAGGTCCGATCGCACGGCATGGTGGCGTGGGGAGTGGTGGTGGCTGTCGACGGGAGGAAAAAGATCAACCCTGAAAGGTGCGCCCACTCCCCTTTATATAGACCTCTAAGGTGGGCTCAACACTTGAGGCCCACGACGAGTCTAGTCCCATTTTCCATTCGAATCCAATCCAAATGGGATGCAAGCCCTTAAGTGTGCGACCCTATAGGTTCACGTACACATGGACACGACCCGAGTCGATAGTCGGTAGCGGCTCCTAGCAGAACGTGCCAACTCCCATGTGTGCACAAAATCGTTAGACAAACCTCGACAATGTGTCATATACAACATTCCTTTTGCCTCATGATATAGGTTGTAGAGCTCAAGGCGAGTACTTGTCACCCTTGTGGTAGCTCGACATCTCTTCTCAAAATCGTGATGCAGATTCCCGAACTGGGTTAACACTTAACCCATGTCGCATGGCCATGCTTTCTGAATCTGATCACACGAGAGGGCCCAGAGAATATCTCTCCTCACGGAGGGGCAAATCCCATCTTAGTTAACCATGTCTCACGGCATGTCTCATGACTCACCCGAAAGCTACCTTTATAACTACCCAGTTATGGAGTAGCGTTTGATAGACCCTAAGTAAGTCGATCCTCATCCCGAGAACATGCGATGACCTCAGGTCTAGGACATTGCATATGCATTGTACTTGAGACTAACAGATGACATTATCTCGCTGTGTCTCAAAGTGGGTCTGTCCGACTCGGTGATCTCAATCCCCGAGTCCATACTATCAGTTTAGCATCTCTATGCACATGACTTGTGAAACGTAGTCATCAACTGAATCGTATACTAGTAAACGATATGTGTCCGCATAACCTTAACAACTAGGGACTATTAGAACAATAATCATACTATATATAGTCTCACAAATAAGTCACATACTTATTGATACATATCACTGATGATGTTCAAGGACAATACAAAATACTCATGAATACATAGGAAACGAAATCATCACATGATTGCCTCTAGGGCATATCTCCAACAGTCTCCCACTTGCACTAGAGTCAATCATCTAGGCATCGTATGCCCATGGACCTCATGTGCATCTCATGCTTCGACTGCGAGAGAGGCTTCATTAATGGATCGGCAACATTTGCATCCATGTGTATCTTGCATATGTTTACATCGCCTCTCTCGACAATGTCACGAGTGAGGTTAAAACGCCTGAGTATGTGTTCGGTTTTATGATGGTTCCATGGTTCCTTGACTTGTGCAATAGCACCACTATTATCACAATAGAGGTCCAACGGATTCCTTGACTTGTGCAATAGCACCACTATTATCACAATAGAGGTCCAACGGATTGGACGAGTCCTGAACCACTCCAAGATCAGAAATAAAATTCTTCACCCAAACACCTTCTTTTGCAGCTTCAAAAGCCGCAGTGTACTCTGCCTTCGTTGTAGAATCAGCTACCGTATCTTGCTTAGCACTCCTCCAGCTCACTGCTCCTCCATTCAGAATGAACACAAACCCAGATTGTGATCGACTATCATCCCTATCGGTTTGGAAACTAGCATCAGTGTAACTCTTTACAATGAGCTCATCATCACCTCCATAAACCAGGAACATATCCTTTGTCCTTCTCAAGTATTTAAGGATATTCTTTACCGCTGTCCAGTGACTCTCACCTGGATCAGCCTGGTATCTGCCTACTACGATGAAAGCACATTTGCTCCCTTGGTGGTTTTGGTAATTAATAACAACATATATGTCATTGAACTAATGTTTCCACTAAGCATATTTCAGGAAAAGTTCAATGATAGGGATGGCAAAAGGATTGTGGAGAAACCCCAAGATGCAAGGAAATGGATTGGCAAAGCTTCAAGCAAGAGGACTCTACATTTTACTTTGTGAGAAATCACTTTGAGTCCGTAGGAAAGCCAATACTATTAAAAGGGGGTAAGGTACTGTTGGTGAACAAGATGCTCCACGTGCACAAGTGATAGTCACCAAAAACACCCACAAACAACTCCACAAAAGTATGTCCAAGCCATTCATGAAAATCGGTGCAACCAACTATTCCCACTCGGTCCCACCGATTCCCAAACTCAGACAGACCCATGCCAAACCCTAGCCATTCGGTGCAACCGATTCTGCATTGGTGCCCCCGAGTTCAGTTGCCAACTTTCTGTTTAGCTATTTTCAAGCATCGGTACCACCGAGTTTTGCCAGTCGGTCTCACCGAGACTTGGACCAACTTCCTGGTTAGCTATTCACAAGAATCGGTACCACCGAGTTTTGTGAATCGGTCTCACCGAGTTTTTGGACCAACTCTCTAGTTAGCCATTGTCAAGAATTGGTACCACCGAGATTGGCGTCACCGAGTTGTGCAATTTGACCATTGGTCACCTAATCGGTACCACCGAGAGTTATGTATCGGTCTCACCGAGATTCAAAAGTTACTGCCTTTTGGTCACTTCGGTACCACCGAGTTTTACACTTCGGTGTCACCAAGTTGGTCACTTTAGGTGTAACGGTTGGATTTTTGGGGATGCCTATATATACCCCTTCACCACCACCCACTCGAAAGTGAAGCACTCAGAACTATTCCATACTTGCCCCATCCAATTTTCTGAGAGAGAGCCACCTACTCATGTGTTGAGATCAAGCCATTCCATTCCTACCATATGAATCTTGATCTCTAGCCTCCCCAAGTTGCTTTCCACCAAATCAATCTCTTCCACCAAAGCCAAATCTGTGAGAGAGTGATTGTGTGTTGAGGAGTCTATCATCTTGAAGCACAAGAGCAAGGAGTTCATCGACATTGCCGAGCCTATTACCTTTTGGAGGGTGGTGCCTCCTAGATTGGTTAGGTGTCGCTTGGAAGCCTCCTACTTCGTATTGTGGAGTTGAACCAAGAAGTTTGTACGGGCAAGGAGATCGCCAACTTCGTGAAGATCTACCCATAGCGAGGCTAGTCCTTCATGGACGGAAGCCGTTATGGAATAGTCAAGGTTGCTACTTCGTGGATCCTTATGGGTGGAGCCCTCCGTGGACTCTCGCGACCTTTACCCTCCGTGGGTTGAAGACTCCATAAACGTGGACGTATGATAGCACCACCTATCGGAACCACGGGAAAAATCTTCATGTCTACAAATTGTGTTTGATCTTCCTTCCTATCCTCTACTACATATGCTTGTTGTTACTTTCCGCTGCTATACTCTTAGACATGCATGTGTAGGGTGTACTTGACTTGCTATCATTGCTAAAATCTGCCAACACTTAAAATTGGGAAAAGGTAGAATTTTTATTTGGTCAAGTAGTCTAATCACCCCCCCCCCCCTCTAGACATACTTTCGATCCTACAAGTGGTATCAGAGCTTTGGTCTCCATTGCATTGGTCTCACAACCTAGGAGAGTATGGCGTCTAGTGACGGAAATTATCACCGTAGAGGTCCGTACTTTGATGGCACAAATTTTGCTAGTTGGAAGCACAAAATGAAAATGCATATTCTTGGTCATAACCACGCCGTTTGGGCTGTTGTTCGTGTTGGCTTGCAAGGTGAATTCTTTGGTGATGGAAAGGAACCGGATCGTGAAGCGACCGCGGATGAATTGAAGATGTTGCAATACAACGCTCAAGCATGTGACATTCTTTTCAACTGCCTATGCCCCGAAGAATTCAACAAAATCAGCCATCTTGAGAATGCAAAAGAGATTTGGGATACTTTGGTTGATATGCATGAAGGTACCGAATCCGTGAGAGAATCCAAGTTGGATGTTCTTTAAAGTCAGCTTGACAAGTTCACGATGAAGGATGGTGAAGGAGTCGCAGAGATGTACTCTAGGCTAGCTCTCATTACAAATGAGATTGCCGGCTTAGGAAGCGAAGAAATGATCGACAAATTCATCATCAAGAAGATACTTCGAGCTTTGGATGAGAGATACGACACCGTGTGCACATTGATCCAAATGATGCCCAACTACAAAGATCTCAAGCCTACGGAAGTCATTGGAAGGATTGTTGCTCATGAGATGACACTCAAGGACAAAGAAGAGCTTCACAACAAGTCTAGCGGTGCTTACAAAGCCACAAGTGATGCTCCCACAACTTCAAGCGACAACCTTGTCACCAATGAAGAGATAAGCCTCATGGTCAAGAAATTCAACAAGTTCTACAAGAATAGAGGCAAAGAATGAAGCTCCAACTCAAGATATGAAGAGAAGCGTTCGTCAAGTCGTGACCGAAATTGCTACAATTGTGGGAAGCCCGGACACTACTCCAATGAGTGCACGGCTCCCTACAAATGAAGAGAAGAGTCACCAAGAAGACGAAGCTCAAGGAATGAATCACCTCAAAGAGAGAGAAGGAGTAGAGATGATCGTTATGAACGAAGACCCTCAAGGAGAAGTAGGGACTCGGAGAAGAAGGACAAGTACACCAAGAGCTACACAAGAAGAAGACATCAAGCTCATGTTGGTGAATGGGTTTCCGGCTCCGAATCCGACAACAACTCCGAGAAAAGCTATCACTCCAACTCCGACTATAGTCAAGATGAAGGTGTTGCCGGACTTGCACTAGTGACTACCAACTCCTATGATCTATTTGATTCACCAAATGAAGGGAGTCGAAGTTGCTTCATGGCTAAAGGCCCCAAGGTATCACACCCCGAGTATCTTGATTTCAATAGTGATGAAGATGATTTACTTGGTGATGATGACTTGCTCTTTGATAAAACTAGTGATGTTAGTCAAAATGAACTTGATAATTTCCATGCTAGTCAAGATAAGTCGGTTGATGATGATAAGATGAAAATAGAACAACTAACTAAAGAATTAAACACTCTTAAGTTAGCTCATGAATCTACTCTAGAAGATCATGGAGAGCTTGTAAGGACTCATGAGAAGCTACGCTTCGAGAAGCTCACCTTGGAGCAAGAACATGAGTTTCTTAAAGCTATCAATGACGATCTCCGAAAGAAGACTTCATCTTATCTAGCCAAACGACTACTCTTGTCTACATTCATGCCACAAGTTAAACCTAGACAAACTAGTAACAAAGGCAAGAAAGGTTCTTCATCTAGTAGCAACAATAAAAATGCTAAATCTAATGATGTTGCTTCTAGTAGTTCTATTGATTCCACTAATGATGATTCTCTTAGCCAAGTTACACTTGAGCAAGAAAACGATTTATTGAAAGGAATTATAGAGAAAGGTATCTACAAGAGTCTTGCCGGGTGTAAGCAATTTGAGGAGATTGTACGCAAGCATGGAGGATACCGGAAGAACCATGGCATTGGCTACTTCAACGCTAATGGAGTTGAATGGGAAGAAGGTCAATACCCCAAGCCCAAGTTTGTTCCTCAAAGGGAGAAGTATGAACATACTCTTCCCAAGGGAACAAACACTCAAGATGACCTTCCACCACAAGACCACAAGCTCAAGGGCAAGAACAAGCTTCAAGAGGAATTTGACTCATATGAATATGAATCCCAAGCTTTGGTGGAGTGGGTTCCCAAGGCTACTTCAGGCTCAACTTCTACAAGTGCCACTTCAACACTAAGGATCCCCATCAAGTTGATGTGGGTCCCCAAGAAGAAGAACTAGAGAAGTTCTTGAGGGGTGACTCCACCAATGAAATTCACTCACATTCATTATTGGCAAGAACTAGTTGCAATCAACGTCAACATCATGCAATAGTTCAAGGAGTCACACATTCCCTCAAAGGTAAGCAAGGGACAAGGTAATCAACAAATCCATGGACATCATCATGTATGCTTTGCACTCCATGTCCATAGATATCCTTGTATTTGTCTCTTGTGTGTTGGGACTAACCCATGTAGGTGAGAAGAGTAAGGAAACAACAAGGATGCTCCCAACTCTTGGTGATCTTCATCAACCTTGAGCATCTACCACTACCTCACCCACATGAAGTCTTGATCAACAAAACCCAAGGTTAGTTTATTACTCCTATGGGGGGATGTCACATCAAGGGGGAGCTTTACTCTAAGACTTGAGTCAAAGCATCTCTTAGAATGTGACAACATTAAATGCTTTATGTAAAAGTGGTAACCCCACTTGTGCTTGAACGATGAGTATGACCTATGATCAAGTATTCTTACTTGGCTCCTAAGTCAATATACTCATATATAGATGACTTCGTCATTGCCAAAATGCTTGATAGATGCTAGTATGTATGTGCATGTTTGCCATGATTTCATTTGACATCTTATTGTGTGAGCATGTTGGTCTACATTTATTTATCCATTCGAGGACATCCAATTGTTGCTATTTGGCTTTTGATTTTTCTTTTGCCAATTGGATGGACAAGAATGCCTAGGACCACTCTCTAGCTATCTATGCTTTCTCGTCTCATATTATGTTCTTGCTGCATCACAAAATTTGAACAAGTACTTTTCGATCTCTCTGTGTGAGGAGCACTCGGAGTTCCGTATCGACAAAGGACTGGCCATTAAAACCTCCCAAGTGCATCTCGGTGGAACCAACACCAAATTCTTGGTATCATCGAATGCCTAGGGTTGATCTGGTTTTTACACTCGGTATCACCGATTCCATCTTCTCGGTTACACCGAGTTTCCCTGTCAGCTGACAGTAGCGAAACTCGGTGACACCGATAAGTTAGAACCGGTGTCACCGATAGCCACGGGTATATAAAGAGGCAGACCCGACTTTTGAAATTAGTTCCTCAAACGTCATCCCCTCCAAAACCCTAGCTGCCGAACAAGGACCCCTGGTCATTGCCTTCGTCTTCCCGAGTGCCTCCGCCGTTGGAAGTCCACGCCGTCGACGGAATCTTCAACCCCGTCGCCGCCGTAGCGGATCCTTCACTAAGTTAGGGTATGGATCCGGCCCTCTTTGCGCTCCCCGTCCGATTCATGCGCATTGGAGTTACTTTTATCGATAATCCACCGATTGCAATCCTCCAAATCCTATAGAGATCTCATTAGCTTAGCGAACCAAAATATTTAGGTCTAGTCGTCCGCAAAATCGAATCTCGGTGATACCGAGTCAGAAAAATCGGCTCTACCGATTTTGTTTTGGGCCGCTGAGGACAGTCTCGGTGAAACCGAGTGGTAATTTTTGGTGTGACCGAAATTGCTGCCAAGTTTCTGTAAAGAGTTATGTGTGTCTCGGTGGTACCGAAATGTTTTACTCGGTGACACCGAAATCCCTTTTTGGTGAAGACTATATCTAAGAATTTCTCTGTTCAAACCTTTGAAAAACATCTGCATTTTGTGATGACTCAAGCCCTTCCACTCTTCTATGCTCTATTTCACAGGGTCAGAGATGTCAGATGCTGAAGACAGCCAGAATGATCTCAGAGAGCAAAGTGTTGACATGAGCTCAGGCACTAGTCCTGAGGGGAGTTATGATTATATTCCTAGCTCTCCTGATCTGCCCAAGGCTGCAACTAGGGCAAGAAGGAAGCTCAACTCAGATGAGGAGGATGAAGATTTCATACCTGAGGAGCTGTCCAAGAAGGATGATACTGCAAAGAACACCACTATTGCTACCTCTTCATCCAAGAAGAAGAAGGCAATAAGGAAAGAGTATGCTAGCTCAGGAACAGTGAGAGCACCAGAGAGTGCTAGGGCAACAATGTCTATTGAGCCCTCCAAGAAATCTATGCCTAAGAAGGCAGGGGAGAAGAAGAGAGAAAGAACAAGATTTGTTAAAGCTAAAGTTCTTCCATCTACTCTAGAGTATCTAGATGAGGAAGAGAAGGAGGAAGAGCCAGTTGCAAAGGCTCCTCCTAAGAAGAAGAAGAAGCTCATGGCATATGCTATGCCTAAGACTACCACATCCAAGGGCACCAAGACTGCCCCCAAGAAGGCTGCTGCAGACAAACCCAAGAGGTTCTCTAGAGAGATCCCAGCTTCTTCCAAGAACAAGACCTCCACTTTCAGGGAAGCTGAGGATGATGCTATGTCAACTTTGATGAAGCTGAGACCACACCTTCCAGAGCACAATGTCAGCCACTTGGTTGCTGAGGACATGAAGAAGAGGAAGGACTCTGGTTTGAGAGAATGGAGAGCCATTGACCCATATTCATATAGGAGGAAGACTGATGTGGACTACAGGTTCTATACAAAGGAATAGTAAGACTTCTATGAAACAATCTTGCTTGATAAGAGCCCTGCTGTGTGTGACATGAGATATGTGGATTGGAAGTTCGTCAAGGAGAATGAGGACTACTTCCCAAGTGTGCAAGATAACTTTCACTGTATTGGTCTGGATGAGTTTGTTGGCAAGGAATTCACTGCTTGGAACGATGAAATGATCATGCAATTCTACTCCACTGCTCACTTCTATGGAGATGGTAGAATTGTATGGATGACTGAAGGAGCAAGATATGAATCAACAGTTGAGGAGTGGGCTACCATCTTAGGAGTCCCAGAGGTGGAAGATGGTGACATCAATGTCTACAATGAATCCAAGGCAAGCCATGATGCCATGAAGAACATGTACAATGAGATCCCTGCTGCACATCTGAAGTCTCACAAGCTAGGATCCATTTACTTCCTCCAGGTTGGCCTACGCACTATCAACACCATCTTAAGGCATACCTTGATGCCTAAGTCTGGAGATGAGAAGATGATTAGAGGCTACTCCATCAATATGCTGCTCCATCTTGATCAACACACAAGATTCAGAGTGATGGATTTGATAGTGGAGACTGTGAAGAGGGTTGCTGCTGATCAGAAGCGTTCATGCTGCTATGCACCCTACATCCAGATGCTTATCAACTCCAAGCTGGAGAAGCACATCTTTGCACTTGACAGACCACATTTGCCACTACTGCCAGATCTAGAAGACAATGTTGTGGTGATGGACCCAGATCATCCCACTTCAGCTACAGCACAGGCACATGCAGAGGCTGCCAGAGACTCCAGTTCTCAGGTACCCAGGTCTAGGAGTGAGCAGATGGATCTCCTACTTAGCTCTGTGCTCAGGATGTAGAAGGACATCAACGAGATATTGAAGAACTAGGCGAGCCTCTCGAGGATTGTTGACAACAAGTTTCACACTCTCAACAACAAGGTGGATGGGCTGACTAAGACAGTTGATGAGCTCAAGAAGGAAGTTGATGCAGTGCATAGCCCTCATTCCACTGATGATGATGAGGATCGTGCACCTCTCAGACCAAGCACTCAGTTCACTACTCAGGCTAGATCAGCTACAGTGTCAGCTCCAGAGTTGCGACCTTCTTCATCAGCACCTGCTACAGCTTCTTCAGCTCCATCAGCTCCTCCAGTTCCTCCAGCTGCTACACCGACTCCGTCCATGACGTCTGCCAACATCTTCGCTGATGCCATTCTCTCGACTCCTTCATCGACCACCGGAGGAGATCAGCCCCAGAAGAACGATTAGCTATATACCTTTGATCTTTTTGGTAACTTGTTGCCAAAGGGGGAGAAGATGTATATAAATCTTTAGGCTTCGAGAGAGAGAGCGTTGGTTTTTATCGCTTTTCAAAAACATTTGATATCTTTTGGTTTGCGTGTGTTAAACTTTGTTGGTGTTTGATCATACACTTGATGTGTATTGCTACTATTTCCTATCATTATGATGCTTATGAGATGGTCATTCACCTTTGCTTGATTGTGTTGTGCTATGATGTTCATTCTTATTACTCTCGCACACCACCAAGTTGTATGTGACATGAAAGAGTGCCACATGTACCTAATCGATTGTGCATTTGCATTCAAACGCAAATTCAAAATAATGCACAAATTTAGGGGGAGCTCTTGCTTATCACATACTTCTCAAAGCGACGATTACATTCATTGATTATATCATATGTCGAAGCTTTGATCTATATGTTGTCATCAATTACCAAAAAGGGGGAGATTGAAAGCACATTTGCTCCCTTGGTGGTTTTGGTAATTAATAACAACATATATGTCATTGAACTAATGTTTCCACTAAGCATATTTCAGGAAAAGTTCAATGATAGGGATGGCAAAAGGATTGTGGAGAAACCCCAAGATGCAAGGAAATGGATTGGCAAAGCTTCAAGCAAGAGGACTCTACATTTTACTTTGTGAGAAATCACTTTGAGTCTGTAGGAAAGCCAAGCCAATACTATTAAAAGGGGGTAAGGTACTGTTGGTGAACAAGATGTTCCACGTGCACAAGTGATAGTCACCAAAAACACCCACAAACTCTTCCACAAAAGTATGTCCAAGCCATTCATGAAAATCGGTGCAACCAACTATTCCCACTCGGTCCCACCGATTCCCAAACTCAGACAGACCCATGCCAAACCCTAGCCATTCGGTGCAACCGATTCTGCATCGGTGCCACCGAGTTCAGTTGCCAACTTTCTGTTTAGCTATTTTAAAGCATCGGTACCACCGAGTTTTGCCAGTCGGTCTCACCGAGACTTGGACCAACTTCCTGGTTAGCTATTCACAAGAATCGGTACCACCGAGTTTTGTGAATTAGTCTCACCGAGTTTTTGGACCAACTCTCTGGTTAGCCATTGTCAAGAATTGGTACCACCGAGATTTGAGAATCAACGTCACCGAGTTGTGCAATCTGACCGTTGGTCACCTAATCGGTACCACCGAGAGTTATGTATCGGTCTCACCGAGATTCAAAAGTTACTGCCTTTTGGTCACTTCGGTACCACCGAGTTGGTCACTTTAGGTGTAACAGTTGGATTTTTGGGGATGCCTATATATACCCCTTCACCACCACCCACTCGAAAGTGAAGCACTCAGAACTATTCCATACTTGCCCCATCCAATTTTTTGAGAGAGAGTCACCTACTCATGTGTTGAGATCAAGCCATTCCATTCCTACCATATGAATCTTGATCTCCAGCCTCCCCAAGTTGCTTTCCACCAAATCAATCGCTTCCACCAAAGCCAAATCTGTGAGAGAGTGATTGTGTGTTGAGGAGTCTATCATCTTGAAGCACAAGAGCAAGGAGTTCATCGACATTGCCGAGCCTATTACCTTTTGGAGGGTGGTGCCTCCTAGATTGGTTAGGTGTCGCTTGGGAGCCTCCTACTTCGTGTTGTGGAGTTGAACCAAGAAGTTTGTACGGGCAAGGAGATCGCCTACTTCGTTAAGATCTACCCATAGTGAGGCTAGTCCTTCGTGGACGGAAGCCGTTATGGAATAGTCAAGGTTGCTACTTCGTGGATCCTTATGGGTGGAGCCCTCCGTGGACTCTCGCGACCGTTACCCTCCGTGGGTTGAAGACTCCATAAACGTGGACGTACGATAGCACCACCTATCGGAACCATGGGAAAAATCTTCGTGTCTACAAATTGCGTTTGATCTTCCTTCCTATCCTCTACTACATATGCTTGTTGTTACTTTCCGCTGCTATACTCTTAGACATGCATGTGTAGGGTGTACTTGACTTGCTATCATTGCTAAAATATGCCAACACTTAAAATTGGGAAAAGGTATAATTTTTATTTGGTTAAGTAGTCTAATCACCCCCCCCCCCCCTCTAGACATACTTTCGATCCTCCTACTATGCTTAGAGCAAAGCTAACATCGGGACGAGTACATACCATAGCATACATGATGGACCCGACAGTCGAAGCATACGGAATCCCATCCATGCGTCTTCGCTCATCAGGAGTCGAAGGACTCTGAGTCTTGCTGAGACTAATGCCATGTGACATGGGCAAGAACCCTTTCTTGGCATCTTGCATGTTGAAGCGCTTCAACACCTTGTCTATATACGTACTTTGGCTTAATCCAATAAGCCTTCTTGATCTATCTCTATAGATCTTGATTCCCAGAATATAAGCTGCTTCTCCCAAGTCTTTCATCGAAAACCTATTTTTCAATGAGTCCTTGACAGATTCAAGCATTTGAACATCATTTCCAATCAACAATATGTCATCCACATACAGGATCAGAAATGCAACTGAGCTCCCATTGACCTTCTTGAATACACAATGATCATAGTCGTTCTTGATGAAGCCAAACTCTTTGACCGCTTCATTAAAACAAATGTTCCAATTACAAGATGCTTGCCTCAATCCATAAATGGATCTCTGAAGCTTGCATACCATGCCAGCATTCTTTGGATCGGCAAAACCCTCGGGCTGTGTCATATACACGTCCTCAGTTAAATTTCCATTAAGGAAAGCCGTTTTGACAACCATCTGCCATATCTCATAGTCGAAATATGCATCTATAGCAAGAATGATCTGAATTGATTTAGGCATCGCTACCGGTGAATAAGTCTCATCATAGTCAACTCCTTGAACTTGTCGATAACCTTTAGCGACAAGTCGAGCCTTATGGACTGTAACATTTCCATCCATATCATTTTTCTTCTTAAAGATCCATTTGCACTCAATGGCTCGAACGCCATCTGGCGGATCAACCAAGTTCCAAACCTGATTGTCATCCATGGACTTTAATTCGGATCTCATGGCGTCAAGCCATAACTCGGAATCAGGGCTCACCATCGCTTCCGCATACGTTATCGGTTCGTTGTTCTCCAAGAACAACACATTGTAGTCGTGCATGCCCAACCTTTCCGACCTACGTGGAACCGGCGCCGATTCCACTACGGGTTCCCTGACTAACTCCTGCATGATTGAATCACC
This sequence comes from Elymus sibiricus, assembly GCA_039707655.1. NCBI lineage: Eukaryota > Viridiplantae > Streptophyta > Magnoliopsida > Poales > Poaceae > Elymus > Elymus sibiricus. The sequence continues at coordinate 220,443,095 of CM077663.1, forward strand.
TGTCGGAATGTCCCCGTGTGGCTCTCGAATTTCTTCGAGTCGGACCGACCTCTCACTAGCCTTCCGATTGAGAAACTCTTTCTCAAGGAAAACTCCATGTCGAGCGACAAACACTTTGCCCTCTTCACGGTTGTAGAAGTAATATCCCAAGGTTTCCCTAGGATATCCCACGAATATGCACTTGTCCGACTTGGGTGTGAGCTTGTCCGACTGAAGTCGCTTGACATATGCTTCACAACCCCAAATCTTTAGATTAGACAAGCTATGACTCTTTGCAGTCCATATCTCATATGGTGTCTTATCTACGGACTTTGATGGTACCCTGTTTAGTGTGAAAGATACGGTTTCTAGAGTGTATCCCCAAAATGACAAGGGTAAATCCGACCGACTCATCATCGATCGGACCATGTCTAACAGAGTCCGATTCCTCCGTTCCGACACACCATTTCTCTGTGGCGTACCTGGAGGAGTAAGTTGTGGAACTATTCCACGGTTCTTTAGATGATCATCAAACTCCTGGCTCATATACTCACCGCCACGATCAGATCGTAGAAGCTTGATTGTCTTGCCGAGTTGATTTTCCACTTCATTCTGAAACTCCTTGAACTTTTCAAAAGTTTCTGACTTGTGCCTCATCAAGTAGACATATCCATATCTACTAAAGTCGTCGATAAAAGTCACGAAGTATTGGAAACCACCTCTAGCTGTCGTGCTCATTGGTCCACATACATCACTATGTATAAGTTCCAGTAGCTCAGACGCCCTCTCACAACTCTTTGCAAAAGGAATCTTAGTCATCTTGCCGAGTAGGCAGGACTCACATGTCTCAAATGATTCAAAATCAAATGAAGTCAGAATTCCATCATCATGGAGCTTCTTCATGCGCTTTTGACTAATGTGTCCTAGTCGACAATGCCAGATGTAAGTCAGATTTATCTCGTTAGGCTTATGCCTCTTGACATTTATGTTATAGACCGATTCACCTTCAAGATCTAATATAAATAACCCATTCACAACAAGCGCAAAGCCATAAAACATTTTATTCAAGTAAATAGAACAATCATTGTCCTTAATACTAAATTCATAACCTTGCCTCATCAAACATGAGGCCGAAATAATGTTTCGACTTAATGCAGGAACATAATAACAATTATCAAGTTCCATTACAAATCCTGAAGGTAAATTAAGTTGCATGGTGCCGACGGCTAATGCAGCAACTCTTGCTTTATTCCCGACGCGTATGTCAACTTCTTCTCTTGCAACATTACTAGTCCTTCTTAGCCCCTGCATCGAGTTGCATATGTGAACAACCGATCCGGTATCATATACCCAAGAGCTACTAGAAATATCAGCAAGAAAAATGTCTATAACATATACAACAAGTGTACCTGAAGAAGAAGTCACACTTCCAGTCTTCTTGCCTATCTGGGCAAGCCACTTGCTGTAGTTCCTCTTCCACTGACCGGTTTCCTTGAAGTGAAAGCAAACGGTCCCCGTGTTTGGTCCGGACTTGGGTGCGGCGGCGACAGTAGGAGTTGCCTCCTTGCCCTTTGCCTTAGTCTTTTTCTTGGACCAGCTCTTCTTGAACTTTGCCATGTTCTGCACCATCAACACTTGATGCGTGCCTTTCTTGATATCCTGCTCTGCCACTTTTAGCATCCCATGCAATTCAGTGAGCTTCTTTTCCATGCCGTCCATATGGAAGTTCGAGATGAACGCCCCATAGCTAGTCGGAAGAGAAGCCAGAATTGTATCCGTGGACAATTCGTCCCCAAGTGGGAAGCCTAACCGATCCAAAGCTTGCATGTATCCAATCATCTTGATCACATGCGGGCTCAGTGGATCACCCTCTTTCAGCTTACAATCCATCAAGGATCGCCAGACGTTTAACCTTTCGGTCCTTGCCTGCATCTGAAACATGATCTTGAGGTTCTTGATCATATCGAAAGCCTCAATGTTTTCGAAATGCTGCTGCAGATCGGGCTCCATATAAGCCAGCATGAGACAACTGATCTCGTTTGACTCATCAACGAGTTTCTGGTGGGCATTCCTGGCCGTGGCATTAGCATTCTCGGCAGGTTCCTCTAGAAGGGGTTCCTCTAACACATGTTCCTTTTTATCATGCCTGAGAACAATTCTCAGATTTCTATACCAAGTGGTAAAGTTTGTTCCATTCAGTTTATCCTTTTCTAGGATTGATTTCAACGAAAAACTGGGTTGAGCAGGTGGTGCCATTGATCTACAACCTAAATATGCAAAACACTAAGACATGTATTCATAAAGAGTAATTCAAATTAAACATTTTAATAAGAACATTACTCCCACTAAAATCAACATCCCTTCGTTGATTCTTAGCGATTCAAGATCCAAGATCCACATGTCAACTAGTGAGCTTTTGCATCACCGCTAGAAGACTAGATCACTCGGTAAGCAACACTTGCTAATCGTATCTCTATACGACTCTTGTTTGTTGGGGACATCTCATGCCACGCCAACTCTTATGCCTCGAGGCCCAAAACTATTTTGATAGCCACGACAAGTTAACCAATGCTTAGCTCGTAAGTGTCCGACACAAACACACCACGTTAAGGAGAATTAGCAGCAACCTAATTTTATAGGCCCACCACTAAAAATACTTAACATGTGATGGTGCAGAAATTGGGGAGGCAATTTTACTTGACATTATTTGAGGGATCACCTTACTTAAAACATCTATCGTGCAAAAGAAGGGCACATAAAAGGGATAAACTTTCACATGCAGTATATATATGTGTGATATGGTATAGCCCCTTTCATCAACGCATGGTGATCTCCATCTCCACGTGCGCTGCATGCCCATGGCGATCTCCATCTCCATGCATGGTTGCCCTTGTGGTGATCTCCATCTCCACACATGGTGTCAACCGCCAAGTATTACATAAGATACTATGCTATTACAAACTAATAGCTATGAGAATAAATTACATTACAAGGCATCTCATGTTGACACGCAGGTCATTAATACAATAATGGGACAACCATATGGCTCCAGCCGGTTGCCGCACTCATGACATGCAGGTCATGATTTAATAATTTACAAGCAACATTCATGGGCTATACCAAATCACAAGCATTCCCTGCAAAAGCAAGTCACACGTTCTACCACCGAAAATAAAACTGTCCGAAACTCTATTTTCCAAGAGGATTTTGACCTCAAAAATATCGCCGAAAATGGCAAAGCCGCTGAAGGTCAAATGCATCTTTTCGTGTTGTTCAGTTTGACAGGTCGTGGAGCAAAAACGGAGTTCGTATGCAAAAGTTATGCCCGTTTTACTGTGACTCCTCCAACAGATTTCAGCACTGCGGAAATCACATTTCCACGGTGTCGATCTTTGCCCCGGTTCGATCAATCTCATTGATCTTCGCGTGTTGCATCTGGATTTACGTTCCACTGTCTACCTCGATGGCGGAAACCGACCGGTAGGGGTAATTCGTGTCACGACCTCTGCATCACGATCACGGAAGCAAGATCACAAAACCAACCGTCAACACTGACGTGCACGGTCGATCTCATCGACCCGCACCTGAACCAATCTACATATCTCATATGCAAATCACCGAATCTATCACCACACAGCGGAGGCTCTGATACCACTATTGGAACACGCGGTACGCTACGCTAGCGCCAAATAAAAAATTTCTACCGGGCACCCAAGAACATGCTGCTGGAAATAGATCACGGGATCGGGTTTACCACTAGACGCGCAGTCACCGCAGCAGAAGTAGAGTTGGTGATGCGTGTAGTCAATCAGCCGATTAGTCTCCTCCTCCTGTAGCCGATCTCCCACGAGCAGTGATCTCCCACGAACAGCTCCTCGCGGATCCCTCGAACGGTTCGTCCAAGCACCGCAGATGCGATGCCTCCAAGGTATCCACACGTACGGGGGCAGCGTCGGGCGGCGGACTGCTAGGTCCGATCGCACGGCATGGTGGCGTGGGGAGTGGCAGTGGCTGTCGATGGGAGGAAAAATATCAACCCTCAAAGGTGCGCCCACTCCCCTTTATATAGACCTCCGAGGTGGGCTCAGCACTTGAGGCCCACGACGAGTCTAGTCCCATTTTCCATTCGGATCCAATCCAAATGGGCTGCAATCCCTTAAGTGTGCGACCCTATAGGTTCACGTACACATGGACACGACCCGAGTCGATAGTCGGTAGCGGCTCCTAGCAGAACGTGCCAACTCCCACGTGTGCGCAAAGTCGTTAGACGAACCTCGACAATGTGTCATATACAACATTCCTTTTGCCTCGTGATATAGGTTGTAGAGCTCAAGGCGAGTACTTGTCACCCTTGTGATAGCTCGACATCTCTTCTCGAAACCGTGATGCAGATTCCTGAACTGGGTTAACACTTAACCCATGTCACATGGCCATGCTTTCTGAATCTGATCACACGAGAGGGCCCAGAGAATATCTCTCCTCACGGAGGGGCAAATCCCATCTTGGTTAACCATGTCTCGCGGCATGTCTCACGACTCACCCGAAAGCTACCTTTATAACTACCCCGTTACGGAGTAGCGTTTGATAGACCCTAAGTCGATCCTCATCCCGAGAACATGCGATGACCTCAGGTCTAGGACATGGCATATACATTGTACTTGAGACTAACAAATGACATTATCTCGTTGTGTCTCAAAGTGGGTCTGTCCGACTCGGTGATCTCAATCTCCGAGTCCATACTATCAGTTTAGCATCTCTATGCACATGACTTGTGAAACGTAGTCATCAACTGAATCGTATACTAGTAAACGATATGTGTCCGCATAACCTTAACAACTAGAGACTATTAGAACAATCATCATACTATATATAGTCTCACAAATAAGTCACATAATTATTGATACATATCACTGATGATGTTCAAGGACAATACAAAATACTCATGAATACATAGGAAACGAAATCATCACATGATTGCCTCTAGGGCATATCTCCAACTTGGGCGCGGCTGGCCATGGGCGTGGGCGCGGGTGGCCACGGGCGTGGGCACGAACGCGGGCGGCCACAGTGCGGACGGGTCGACGCAGGCGTGCGCGGGCTCCGCAGCCGCGTGTGCTTCGTGGCTGTCGCGTGCTAGCTATCGTCGTGCGTGTTGTCGCGTGTTGCGTGCTCTCGCGGTGTCACACACAACTTGTTCATTGAAATGCCATAATATGAGGAGGCTGATTTGATGAGTGTGATTGTTTTGGAGAGAGAAAGTGGGGATGAAAACGGACGTGGTCGGACACTGACCGGGCGTGTCCGCAGTCGTTTGAGGGGTCAAATTAGATGCATGTGATTGTAGATGCCTTTATATGACTACTTTACAAATGGATCATCAAAGTTCATGATTTTGATAGGAACAATAGCAGAAATATCACATCCAGAAACATTTCATCTGGATAATAAGCGCTGGACTAAATTTGGACAACAAGCATAACTAAATTTGGATAACACTTCATTTGATTTTTGGACATCAAAACAGTTGATTTTGATAGGAACAATAGCACAAAATCAGGTTAAGCACAAATATCACATCCACAAACACAAGGTATTATCATCATTGAACGGCACGATTACAAACTTGCAATGACAATTCCAAGTTCATGGCAATCGACAAGTTGGACATAACACAAATGAGAGGTTCATTTCCAAACCTGCAATGACAGTTCATAGTTCCATGACTTGACAAGTTCCAACATAACACAAATGCAAAAGTAGCCTTTCACATGAGAAAGATCACTTTGACATCCATCTCGAAAATAGCAAGATCAACATCCACATGATGAATATCTACAAGTAAGATAAGCAATTCACATAAATAATGCATGGTATCGTATGCCAAGTGAAACATGTAGGAAAAATAGTTACCAATCGTTGATCTCTTCCACAATGGGTAACTTGATGGTCTCAACATCATCATCCTCCTCCTTCTCATCCCTCGGCTACAAGTGTGGAAGTTTGACAAATGCTCACATCACATACAACAAAACCAAAATAGAAAGAAAAAAAAGGTAAGGACTCCCCGGAAAAGATAGCAAACATATCACCACATTCAAGTCGAGGTGCGCACCCTTGATATAGCTTGCACCGCAAATTAATGCCTCCGCCATAACCGGTTTTAGCGAACTCCTATTGCCGTCTAATATGACACAAAGTTCGAGGATGATTTGTTAGCTTGTATATCACAGATTGTATTCTTGCAGCTGCTAAGAACTCCAACTTCATCCGAATCAATCATGGAAAATCTTGCATATGTTTACAGGTGAACATACAAGATCTTTATTAACAGATTTTTCAGCTTGTATACCACAGATTATAAAACATTAAATCAATTGCATATGGCGCAAACTAATTAACCGATGAAGCAATGTGAATCACAGGGAATTCGTTAGTGATCCCACCATGTTGATGGTTGGAGCCACAAGTTGAGGAGATCAAAAACATACCTGAAACAGTCAAACCATCTAATCTGAACCTTTAGTTTTGTTGTTGAGCTGTGCCCTCAGCAGAACCCTTTCGTACTATATTTGTTTGCTACTTATGTGTGTGTGGTGTGTACTGTGTGGGAAACTGTGGCTCTGCTGGTTTGCTTTATATATAAAGTGGGACGAAAACCTTTTTCGGTAACCATCTAATCTGAGACCATCAACAGTTCTAAGTAGAGCAGACGTGCAGTATGGCTGCATTAGAATGACAAGAATTAGGGAAGATTCCGACTAATTCAACCAATGCACGAGTACAACTTGAAGTCTTTTTTAACGGCCGCTATTGTGATTGCAAATATCTCTATTCGATTCATTATATACTTGCATATTCCCATGTAATTCCTTGTTGCTTGAGCAATCATCGTACTTTATTAAATACTCATTTTCCTGCAGTGCTTCTAACGAGGAATAAAAATTCAGTAACCAACGACTGGCTAATACAAAGAAGCAATTGGGTCACGTTGCAAAGTAACAACCTTGAGCCATCCAATTCAAATGCTCGAGCAGGAGGAGAACGATGAGAAGCATAACTGACAAGAATTACGCATTGTTGCAGCAATATACTCCCTCCATAACAAAATGTAAGACGTTTTTTTGTGCCCTATGCAAAACCAAAAATACATCTTACGTTTTGGTACAGAGGGAGTACTTACCAATAAAACGAGCAGTGAGACGACGAGCCACTCAATCTACCAATCTGCTCCACGAGTGTCATAAGCGCAAAGAGGTCGTCGATACAGGCATCCACTGGCTGGGCGGTGCATAGTCTGCCTGGTTGAAGTAACACGGAGGGGAGCTGCAGTGGCACGCTAGAGCGACTTCACGCTAGGCCACTAGAGGTGGATCATGGCGAGGCGACGCTGGAGGAGAGGCCAGTCGGTGAACAAAGCAAAAGATCATGGGATTTGGGCATCAGAACCTACTGCAATAACAAATATAGTAACTAATTTGCCCCTGCAATCTAATTTTGGAAGAGCATGGAAGCACTCCTCATATGCTAATATGATTTGCACATAAAAAAGACAAGGATGAAATGCATCGTACCTTTGGATTCCAAATTCAGGAAACTACCGGCCAAATCAAGGAAATATCCGTATCCGGCAGATAGCAACTCGAATCTGGATTTAACTCCGACCAAATAGGAAATTTTCTTTCGGAATTTCAATTTGCCCAGATTTGGCTCCAGACCATGTGGAAACTATCCGCCTGTATTTCAACCCTACGTGCAGCCCTGTCTGAAACCATATTGTTTCTAGTCCCTATAGCTCCCAACAGATGGCAGATAAGCCAAGCATATAATCTGTTTAGTTATACTTTCTCTTTTCTTTTTACTGCTGTTGTTGTTGCTGGTGACAATGGCATCTGCCCATCCAGCACTCTCCGAAATCCGATCAGAATCCTTGCCCACCCCAGATTCAAAACGGGTAGTAAACAAACAGCAGTGTAGGGTCAAACTTTACTGTAAGTACTGAGTTTTTGTACATTCAGATCACAAGAGCAGAGAAGGTCTATTGCATGATTTGTCACTTGAGAATAATTGTACAGACACATAAGCTGAAGGCTGTACAACAGGTACCTATACCGGTAAAAGCATAAGACTACAACGAATAGTTCCTGGCAAAGCAGCCAAATTTACAAGATGCTGATAAGCCAGTGGTGGTGCTTTGCAAAGGAATTACTATTTATTCCCGTTTCTCATGTGAGATTTTTACAACCTCGAAATGATTTGGAACTCTAAATCTACGATCAGGGTTGGGGCTCAAATACATCTGCTGAGGAACAACACAATATGCAATGCCCCACTTGCTGGTTAGAACCATCAGCAAGACAACAATTTTATTGGAGAAAAAGTGTGCATAAGCCTCAATATGCACATGTTGTTTTCAGATTCATTATGTGGGTGATAAACATTTCGCTGCACCTCATAGGACTCAGAGGGGAGATGGAAGCCCCAAATCTTTTTTCCACCATCAGGAAGTGGACTCCTGGTTGCATTTCATTTGTGTGACTACTGGGGACCGTGAATATTACTTCTATTCTTGGGAAACACGACCAGTCTTCTGCTCAAGGACAAGTGAGGACTTTCACCAGATTTTTTGTCGCCCTTATGAACCAAATAAAGTGGCTCCTAACCTTAAGGTAAAGACAATAGCAATTTTTTTCCATATCTAAAGGAATACTTCAAAAGTAGGCTATACAGTAACAGATCAGTGTAGTGTCCAGGAGGCGCAGTACTAGGTGAGCACTTTCAGATTCATGGATCTGTCAGATAGAGTTGCACAGGTGTTTGCCTCTGGTCTTCACTTCCCATGTGATGCTAAATAGGAAGCATAGGGGAGTGTCATACTGCCGTGCTAAGTACTCTGAAAGCCAAAATAAATGCTAGTATGACATTACCACTAATAAGAATGCATAAACAGATACTCAAGTTTGCCTGGTTCACTTCTGTTTACTTCCTTCAATGTGAACACGTCGAGCACACCAAAAAGACTGGGTCGACGAAAATACCAACCATTCAAACTTAAAACTGTGAGCTGGCTGAAAGGTAGTTGGATCAAGAACAATGTTAATGGCTGAAGCTGAACTATACCAAAGAACAGAGTAACTCCTAGGTTATACCACATAAGGACCAAATGATCACATCCAAACCTAAAGGCAGCGGGTAAACTATGACCTAGCAGAATTAGGGATCGCCAAGTTCTCATTTCAACAACAATCCAACTTGCCATATACTTGCTTTGTTTGCTAGGTATAAGTAGGTATAGACAAGCTATGTTAGTACATTACTAGAACATACCAAGCGTTTCAGGATGGCAGGTTTTGAGGCGCTTCTGAGCAAGCGAGTCCTCTTACATCAGGAACGTAACCTTTCTCCATCATCCCCTCCTTGATTATTTCATAGGTAACCTTATTTGGAACGAGTCCTTTCTCCAACATCTCATTCAGGAGCTCATTAGCCTCCTCCATCTTCCCCATTCTGCACAGGTGCTTGATGAACACATTGTATGTGACAACATTTGCCCGTTTCCTAGCTTTCTCCATCCTGGTCCTAATTTCATAGGCACACTTAATGTTCCCCTTCTCACAGTACCCATTTATTATGTTGTTGTAAGTCCGATGCTCTGGTTCCAAGCCAACCATCAACATTTCATCCAAGAGCTTTACAGCTTTACGTACTTCCCCTTTGCAGCACAGGGCGTCAATAAGTGTATTGTGAGTAACAATATCAGCTCTAACACCTTTCTCCTTCATCTCATCGAGAAGACCAGAAACACTCCTCCAACCCCCGCTCTGGTTAAACCCAGCTATCAGGCAATTGTATGTTCTGACATTGGAACTAATACCCTTCCCTGCCATCGCCTCCTTCACCGCCGCCGCATCCTTCATTTTCCCGAGCCGGCGATATCCATCAATCAAGGTATTGTAAGTAACCACATTAGGTTCAACATTCCTCCGTGCCATACCATCAACCCAATTCTCAGCATCTGCCATTATGCCCTTTTTACAAAACCCATTCAGCACACTATTCAGGGTGGCCACATTAGGCGCCAGCCCCAAATCCTGCATCTCATCCACCAGCTTCACCCCTTCCTCTACCTTCCCCTCACTGCAAAGACCCCAAACAAGTGCATTGTATGTCCCCATGCTCGGCGCAATCCCCTGCTGCTTCATCTCCTCAAAGACTCTCACCGCAGCAGCGGTGTTCGAGTCCTGGCAATACCCACTAACCAACACATTGAATGTAACTACATTAGGTGAGATTCCAGCCTCGACCATCTCCTTCAGAAGCGCATCGACGTGGTACATCCTCCCGACACGACCCTTCTTGCAGTAGCCGTCGATAAGAGCATTGTAGGTGGCCACAGAGGGGACCAGCCCCCACGCCCTGATGTCCTTGGCGACATCGCCGGCCTTGCGAAGCTGCCCAGCCTTGCAGAGCCCGGAGATGACGATGTTGAAGGTGAAAAGGTCCGGCGACACGCGCCGCCGGAGCGCCGCCTTGAAGGTCCGCTCGGCGAGGTCGGCCCGCTCCGCGGCGAAAAGGGCGGAGAGCAGGCTGTTCACCGAGAAGGCGGAGGGGCGGTGGCGCGGGTGGTTGTCGCCGAGGAGGAGGAAGGCCTCGTACGCGGCCAAGGGCCGGGAGGCCCTGGCGAGCGCGAGGACGAGCATGTCGGCGATGAGCGGCGCGGCGGCGGGGGAAGACGCGGGGAGGGCGCGGAGGATGGAGGCCGGGGAGTGGAGGCGGGCGGCGGCAAGGGCGTGGAGCTCGGAGCGGAGCAGCGGGTGGAGGCCGTGGGAGGCGAGACGGGCGAGCAGCAGCGCGTGGAGCTGGAGCGGGAGGGGCGCGCGGAAGTGGGAGCGGGACCAGCGCGCGAGGGAGACGAGGTGGGGGAGGGGAGGGGCCGGCGCGGTACGGAGGAGGAGGTGGAGGACGCGGTGCGCGGCCGGCGCCGTGGCGGCGCCCGTGAGCGCCTGCAGGCGCGCGAACCGGCCGGCCGCGAGGTGCCGGAGCAGCGTGCGGAGCGGCATCAGTAGTGGTGTTTGTTAGGGGAGGGTTTGGGTGGCTTTTCTCAGCATCACTGCTCCCAGAGGGCAAATGGAGAAGTTCATTCCAAGAGGGAAAAAAGTCAGATACAAGCCAGGATCTCAGTTTACATCTCTCAACTTATCTATCTACTGGACGCCGCAGAGAATTAAGAATTTTCATATCTTTCAATTCTCGTACTTGTAATTGGAAAGTTATATGGAAGGAGACCCATCATTTTGCCATGAAAACGACATATAAAACTCTGGACAAATTCAAAATCAGGCCAGTCATCTTAATGCATATGCAAAAAAAAAAAAACATTAGTGACCCACCATTGATTGGAAGATTTAGCTTGTATGAATCGTATTGGTATGATACAAATAATGACACTTTTGGTATGTTAGGGATACAAATGTATCAACAATTCATTTAGAGTTACTTAAAGCAAGCGAGAACGTAAAAAAGAACAACACTGCAAGGCGAAAAGTCGGTAGAATCCTGCCACAAAGCACATACATCTACCAAACTGCGGCATTTCATGTGCACTATTCCAATTTGGAATGCTGATGCCATGAAGCGGGCCAAAGACGAGACACATGAACTGGAAGCTTGTCACAAACTGCAGAGTACTGACAGCGAAGCAGAGCAGCGAATTGCAGTAATCCTGGGGCAGTAATGCTAAGATCTGAAACAGGATGGCTACATTTCCTGTTGTTGTATATCTCATGGTTTGTCTTCTGAGATAACATAAAATGTATCCTGCAGCATTGGGTCCATGCCGTAAAGGGGTTACATATGCTGGCCAGCCGTGGAGCTATCACCGAGACTCACCGCCCTGTTGCACCACCGGCACATTCTGCAAGTGAAGGTCAAAACAGTGAGGTCAAGCATTGTTTGTTACAATACAACAGTAGCGCTTAACAGTGGTGGATGTGACATAATGGGATTTCAGATCTAACTGATCCAGACGGTAAAGATGGAACGGGATTGATTTGTTTTTAGCTATTAGGCATCATTGTTCAAACCAAACGTTTTTAACTAAGACAAACAGGCTCATGAACATAAAAGATGCCCACTGCACTGCAATGTTGCATACATACTGCTATATGAGATAAGAAGAGCGCATGGTTTTTATAGCACAGCGTCATGAAGATTTTGCTTCTCTGTTGTGAAACGTTTTTAAATGACAAACAACACGATGAACTTGTTCATTTCAAAGAAAAACTAAAATCTTTGCTTCTAACAGCTTGCCACAATAACAATATGAGATCTATAAATATTCAAAGATCGCCATACTACCAAGTTTTCAGAAAGTACTCTTGCCTACGTGGATAAAACAACTTCGCTGCAAAAATAAAATAATATATGCAGTGATGTTTCTATGTAGTTTCCCCCAAAAAACATAGATTAGTTCTGCTCTATATGAATTCACACACTTAGTATCAACCAAGTATTTTCAAATTACTTCCACATGTTATGTGTTGATTAGATTAAAATATATATTAGAAAATTCAAAGGCATCATCAAACAAGCGAAATACAATAATAAATAATCATGACCCACCTTTGCTAGCTTCCTCCTTTGTTTGAGTTTCACCTTCACATCGACTCCATTCTCAATTATTCCACGCAACACAACCTCAATCTTCCCTTCGATTTTGTCCCATTTTCTAGGTGTATAAATAGCATTGTGGATATCATCCTCTATATCACGCTTCGCAAGTAACGCCCCAACCGCCACACATGCCTTGATGCCCTTCCTTGAACCCAGATCAAACTTCATGTCCTTTGATATGGAGTGAGCGACCGATACAACCCTGCTGGTCACTCGGTGAACGAAGCAAGCACGCACCGACCCCTTGGAGACATGTATGTCCAGGCAGAAAGGGTGGTGGTAAGGATCAGTCATCTGGTTAAAAGTTGGCACCCGGTCCCTCTTCACCTCAACTATGTCATCCTTATGCACCGCAGGCTCTGCTTTCAGCTTTGGGGCCTTCAAACGAGCTGGCTTGTCAGGTTCCACCTTCTCGCACTCTGGTGGATTCTTGACATTGGGTTTATCTCTCTTCCATCTGCGGCGCAAGGGCAAGTTATATTCCTCAAACTCCTTGGATCCCCTGTCCAGCTTGTAGAACAGCTGCTTGCGGTGCCTCATGTCATCTATCTCATCATCCGAGTCGTGCACTTGTTCTTCTCTGTGTTCTTGGAAGCTATCAAGACACTCATCACCGGTCATGGGATCCGAGGGGAAATCGAAGGAAGCAGGCCAGAGGTCGTCGTCAACGACGTCAATGTGGAAGCCGGTGCCAAGTGGGTTGGCATCGGAGCAAGGCAAGGTTTGGGGCAGCTGAATTTGCGTAGGAGAGCGGCAGGGCGGCAGGGCCAAGGCTCTGGATGGTAGAATAGAGAGCGAGCGGAAGATATGAAGGAGCTCGGAGAGCCGCGGAGGCGGTTGAGACCAGCGCTGCCGCGCTTGGAGAAGGATGTGCCGAAGTAGCATTTGCGCAAGCACCCTACGGGCGTGCTCGTTGGAGAAGCGTTCTGTTTCTCGTGTAAACAAGAGTTGTGTGTGTAGAGGGGGGTGGCGGCCTTACCAAACGTGGCAGCTCACTGGCAGGACGGCCGATCGGGGAAGTTGCCGCGCCGGCCTCAGCTACTCTGTCGGCGCCGCTTAGTTCGACTATTTGAGTCGCTTCGCAGGGCTCGCAAGGTTTGGATAAGGCGAAGGTGGAGTAGGGTCTAGGAGCCGCCGGTGCGGGCTAGATATGAGCGAACAGACCGCAGGAGTGGCGTGCTTGCCGGACGACCAGTGGAGCGGGGGAGTTGCCGCGGGAGGAAACACGCTGGCGACAGGAGGACCGGTGGTGGTGGAGTGAAACGCAAAAAAACAACCACAATAACGTGTCATTAGCAGAAAATCACCATTTTACAATTCTTCCTAAAAAACACCACACCGGTTTATTTATTTTTTGCGGGAAAGTTGGGAGCTTTATTGATTAATGAATAGGTTTACAATCCAAAGCCAAAAGCTTAAAAGACTCTCGGGAGCATCGTGTAACCACAAATCGGCTTGATGCTCTGCACTCCTATTCTGACTTCTATCTAATTTCATGATAGAAAGGTCCCTTCCTTCGACAAACATCTGACAAAACACATTGACGGTGAATGTTAAATGTTTTTATGACGTCATTAACTAGTCAGGCCCGCCCGCCAGGCTGAGTTAAATGTCGCGTAGACACTTTGACTTGGTCATCTTCTTCCTCCTCCTCTGTCTATGCAATACATCGAGCACCTCATGTGCATCAAACTAACCTTCAATCAAATTCAAATTCACCTTTACCATGGAAGTTGCTAAGCCTGGAACTCAAAATGTCGAGCCTCCTGACGCCCTCGGCGGTGATCGGTCCATGCACGACCATGATCATGCCAGGCCACCGTACCCTAAGTCGCGTTCAACTCCAGCCCGTGGCGTCGAGCCCCTTGAGAAGCCCCTTCACCTTGGCCGAGCTGGTGAACACCATGGTGTTGAGCACAGCGGTGTTCGGGGCCACCAGCCCCTCAGCCCAGCACGTGGTGTACACTGGCGCGCACACGACTGTCGCCCAGCCGCGTCGAGTCGGGCAAGGAAGTCATATTCTCGATAAATGATTCATCGTTGACTGTCGATCCCCCTAAAATCACATATCCATCAATAAATCACAAACATTACATATTTGCCAACATTTTTCACGGTCACCTCGAATTCAAAACGAAGGCTTTGTTTTCCTCATTAACGTTCCTGGTCTGGAGTAGGACTAGGAAGGCACCCCAATTTCACTCGCCATCGGGACAAAAGGAGGAGGAGGAGCAACATCATGGCCCAATGTATTTTTCAGTTTCTTTGTTGAGACTGTTGTGACACTGGTGGGGGGAGGTATGTGCCTGCACATGGCAGCATAGGGTTTGTCACCTTTGCGTCGGACTCGTTGCCAACAAGATGGACAAGGTGCTGGTCTTGAAAGCACACTTGCTCCCTTGGTGGTTTTGGTAATTCATGTCAACATACATATTGTTGGACTAATAGTTTCGTCAAGTATATTTCAGAAAAGTTTAACCTAGTCAAGTTAATAGATGGAGATGTGGATCCCTCAAGTTACTAAAGAAACATGGATTGGCGAAGCTCCAAGACTCTCCTTTTTTTGTTAAGTGATCCAAGATCACATTGAGTCCATAGGAAAGCCAATACTATTAAAAGGGGGTGAGGTTTTGATCATAACTCAATTGCTCAAGTGCTTGAAGATATTGCTCCAAAACCCTCAGCCACATTCTCATAATCCGATGTGTCCATAACCCCAAGGTTAGTCTCGGTCCCACCGAAACAATCCAACCCGGACCCTCCTAGATACTTAAGACAGAGTCACTGCATAAACCCTAGAAACTCGGTTTCATCGAGATGACATTCGGCCCCACCGAAATGCAAGTGCCAAGCTTCTATGACCCGTTGATTTCACTTTGGAACCTCCGAGTGAAACCAATTGGAATTACCGAAATGAGGAACTTCTTAGGTCATCACAAATCGGTCCTACCGAATGGATCCATCGAGTTTCATCGAAATGTCTAACGTTTGAATCTTTTGCACTAGTTGGTGCCTTCGAGAATTCATATCGGTTCCACCTATTTGTGCATAAATTGTGTAACGACTAGATTTTTGGTGATGGCTATATATACCCCCACCCACACCACCTACTCTCAGAGAGAGCAACCAAGATGAAGCATACACTTCCCATATCCATTTTCTGAGAAAGAACCACCTACACTTGTGTTGAGATCAAGGTTTTCCACTCCAACCATATGATCCTTGATTTCCAGCCTCCTCAAGTTGCTTTCCACCCAATCCTTCTCTTCTGCCAAGCCAAAATTTATGAGAGAGTGATTGAGTGTTGAGGAGATAATCTTTTGAAGCACAAAAGCAAGGAGTTCATCATCAACACAACATCTATTACCTTTTGGAGAGTGGTGTCTCCTGAATTGGTTAGGTGTCACTTGGGAGCCTTCAAATCTTGTGGAATTAAACCAAGGAGTTTGTAAGGGAAGGGAGATCGCCTACTTTGTGAAGATCTACCCCGAGTGAGGCTAGTCCTTCGTGGACGTAGGTCGTGGTGGAATACACAAGGTTGCTTCTTTGTGAACCCTTCGTGGGTGGAGCCCTCTGTGGACTCGCGCAACCGTTACCCTCAGTGGGTTGAAGTCTCCATCAATGTGGATGTATTATAGCACCACCTATGAGAAACACGCCAAAAATCTATGTGTCTTCATTGTGTTACTCTTCCTATCTCTACCTCCTTTAGTTTCTTGCAGTTGCATGATATTCATATTCCGCTGCTCAATCTCTAGATATACATGTGTAGGATGTATTGGTTGTACTTTAACTTTTGCAAGCATCTAAATTCCAAGAAAAATAAAAATTATACCTTTGCCATGTTAAGTGTCTATTCACCCCTAGACCCCTTTTCTCGATCTTTCATGACTAGGCGGTGTCGGTCGGTTATCAAATTCGCATCAGGTGCATCGACTATTAAAGTCTTGGGATCCTTCTCCAAAACGATGGAATGACACGTGGGGATCGAGGCAACGTCCATGGAGGCATCAATGGGGAGTAAGGACGACCAAAAATGATCAAAGGCGGCACTACAACAAACCATGGGACACGGCGACGCTGATAGGAAGAGCAACATTAGGGGGAAATGTTGCTCGCACCAAATGTTTTTTGTGATGGAGTGCGCTTCGAATATCCACATAGCCGCCAAATATGAAGGCTCGTAGGCACGATTTGGAGCACCCTTCAAAAATCATGTCAATCGGGGGCGAGTTGGTGATGCCGCTAGAGCGATCGTTTTTTGGCCAAAATCACCATAATGATGGTTATTATGTCGATCGGTCACTTATGGCAACTCTGCTAGAGTTACTCTAATCACGGTGATAAAATTACACTGACATACTGATGTGTGTAGTTGGGCCACTGCATGTGCATGTCAGATTGCCGTGGTGCTCTCACGGCAGATGCCATGGGGTGGCTTATCGAGCGTGGTTGGGGCCAAAGGACGTCGGTGAGTTCCGGAAGCGAGATTGGGGACAAGCGGTGCGATACCCATGATGTACCCAGGTTCGGGGCCCTCCGTGGGAGGTAATACCCCTAGTCCTGCCGAAACAAGTATATGGGGTGATGGTAGTACAATGGTGCTCTATGAGCTATTCGTCGGAGGAGGAAGGAGGAGCTAGCTCTCTCTTCTTGCCTCTCCTATATGAGGAATGAGTGTGTGTGTGTGTGTGTGTGTGTGTGTGTGTTGCCTACCCCCCTGAGCTAGGAGGGATGCTAGGGGGTTTTATAGGTCAACCCCCAGCTTACAATATGCAGGGAAAATGGGGCAGGCCCCGGCTGGCAGCCACCCTAGCCGGCCATGGGGCCCGCCGGCTACAAGGTCTTGTGATTGGTAGGGCCCGCCGGCTGCAGGGTCCCATCACTCGAGGGGCCTCGCCGGCTGGCCGTCAATGTAGACATGCGTCAACGGCGTCATGGAGTAGGTGGCGCACGCCACTACAAGGCCAGGACTCCCCGTCGGGGTCAGCGGTACGGCTGCCTCCACTGTAGCCACGCGTACTCTGGTCAGTTGTACCCGGGCCGCTGTAGCCATGTCTCCACACCGGGGTGAGGTCTTGTCACACGGACCGATGGGACGGGCACTGACGCGCCGGCTGCCGGATCGCCCCGAAGCCGGCCCACGGGGTGTCCCTAAGACGAGCCAGACCACACCGTGGGAGCCGGGCAGGGCAAGCCGGACTGAGGGGCGCATGCGGCCCCAATGTTTTGAAAAAGGGACAAGTGTCCTTGAGTCTACCTCGGGGTCATCCCCCCAACAGTACTCCCCGAAGCCGTGGAAGCCCGTCGGCTCGAGAAGGCAGGCCTCGACGGCTTACCCTCTGGAAGGGCCAATGTTGTAGGTGGAGGGCTTGGCCATCCGGCTCCCCACCGAGCCGGGGGCCCCGAGCGGGACCTAGCCAGCGGAGGAGTCGAACGGTCCGGCCGGCTCGCGCCGGTCGGCATGGGAGAATGCACCCGCCGCGTGACGTAAGGCCTCCACGTGCCGCCCATGTACATGCGGCGAGAAGCCGGCTTCCCCAAGCTCTCGCTGATGGAGTCAGCGAAGAAGTGGCAGTGGTCCTTCTTCTAAGTGAAGAACGTGGATCCGGCTCGCAAGTTCATCAACCTTCCGCCCTTCGTCAACCAGCCGATGACTGCGAAGCTGAACTGGAGGGTGGACCTGAAGCAGACCAACAAGGAGGTCAATCGGATGTCCATCCGGCTAGACGAGCTGACCGGCTCGGAGGGACTCAAGGCCACTGACCTCATTGCCGCCTTCGTCGCCCGTCGGGTGCAGCCGCTCCAACGCCGGCCACGCCGCATCTGCGATATGGGCGGGCGACATGACCCATGCCAGCTGTTGACAAAAGAGCTGACGCCGCCTGACGTCGCGCGGCACATGAACGTGATCACCACCGCCAAGCTCCCTGAGGAGGGATGGTCTGGGGCAAAGAGCACTACTGCTAGCTCCACCCGCCCCCCAAGGTACGCATCGGAACCAACCTTTCTCATTCATATAGTGCAAACCTAGTCTGAATGCGACCCGGCTCCGACTTTGGCCTCAACTGTTCACATGCCAGACGACCAACGACAGGCCGTCTTCGCAGGTCCTGGCAGACGACCGCGCGAAGTTGGACGAGGAGGAGGAGCCCGAGGCGGATGACGCTGGAGCCAGCGGTTCGGGACCAGCCAGTGAGTTTCTCCCCTCGTGTCCCTTGTGCGATTGTACGGACGACGACGCAGAATTTAGTGGAGGACTCGGTGCAGTGGACCTGGTGGCTAGAGAGGGCGACGCCTCCACCCTGAGGAAATGGCTCCGACGAGTGGGCGCTGCCACGGCACCCGGTGGGCTGGCTGCATGATAACCCACAAGTATAGGGGATCGCAACAGTTTTCGAGGGTAGAGTATTCAACCCAAATTTATAGATTCGACACAAGGGGAGCCAAAGAATACTTGAGAGTATTAGCAGTTGAGTTATCAATTCAACCACACCTGGAGATTAAATATCTGCAGCAAGGTGATCAGTAGCATAATAATAAGATAGTTTGATAGCAGTAGCAACAGTAACAGTGGCGGTAACAGTAGTAGCAATAGTTTTGTAGCAGTTGGAACAGTAGCAGCAGCAATAGTAACTTAGCAAGAACAATAAGTGGAAAGCTCGTAGGCACTGGATCGGTAACTCATTGGATGATATTCATCATATAACAGTCATAACCTAGGGCGACATAGAACTAGCTCCAGTTCATCAATGTAATGTAGGCATGTATTCCGTAAATAGTCATACGTGCTTATGGAAAAGAACTTGCATGACATCTTTTGTCCTACCCTCCCATGGCAGTGGGGTCCATAAGGAAACTAAGGGATATTAAGGCCTCCTTTTAATAGAGAACCGGAACAAAGCATTAACACATGGTGAATACATGAACTTCTCAAACTACGGTCATCACCGCGAAGTATCCCAAATATTGTCACTATGGGGTTGACGGATCATAACATGAAATAGGTGCATATGACTAGGCAAGATCGGATGAAGAACATGGATATAGAGATGATAACATAAACGGTTCAGATCTGAAATCATGGCACTCGGGCCCTAGTGGCAAGCATTAGGCATAGCAAAGTCATAGCAACACCAATCTCAGAACATAGTGGATACTAGGGATCAAGCCCTAACAAAACTAACTCGATTACATGATGAATCTCATCCAACTCCTCACCGACCAGCAAGCCTACGAAGGAATTACTTACTCCCGGTGGGGAGCATCATGGAATTGGCGATGGAGAAGGGTTGATGATGACGAAGACCGAAGATTCCCCTCTCAGGAGCCCCAAATGGGCTCCAGATCTGGCCTCCCGATGAAGAACAGGAGGTGGCGGCGGCTCTGTATCGTAAAACGCGATGAAACTTTCTCTCAGATTTTTTTCTCCGAAAATAGGAATTTATAGTGGCGGAATTAGGGTCAGTGGGGCAACGAGGTGGGCACAACCCACCAGGGCGCGCCCTGGTGGGTGCTGCTCACCCTGGCCCCCCTCTTCGGTGGATTTTGGGTCCAATAATTCTTATATATTCTGAAATAATTCTCCAAAAAGTTTCGTTCCATTCCGAGAACTTTTATTTCTGCACAAAAACAACACCATGGTACTTCTGCTGAAAACAACGTTAGTCCGGGTTAGTTCCATTCAAATCATACAAATTAGAGTCCAAAACAAGGGCAAAAGAGTGAGGAAAAGTAGATACGTTGGAGACATATCAACTCCCCCAAGCTTAAACCTTTGCTTGTCCTCAAGCAATTCAGTTGATAAACTGAAAGTGATAAAGAAAAACTTTTATGAACTCTTTTGTTCTTGTTTACATATATATGCTTAAGTAGCACCCAGGTTTTCAGCAAAGATTATGACTAACCATGCTAACAATAACACTTAGAAATTATATTAACTCATAACAATAACATAAGCAACTAGCAAGCAATAATAAGATATCTCAAACGCCAACACTTCGTAGAAACAATCATGATACAATATGACAATAGTGGTATCTCGCTAGCCCTTTCTGAGACCGCAAAACATAAATGCAGAGCACCTCCAAAGTTCAAGCACGACTAAACATTGTAATTCATGGTAGAAAAGATCCAGTCATGCTGCACCCAACATCAATTATACACAATGCATGAGGATGACAATAGTGCTCTCAGGTCTGGCGCTTATTTGAGAAGATGATGACTCAACATAAAAGTAAATAGATAGTCCCTTCGCAGAGGGAAGCATGGATTTGCAGCGGTGCCAGAGCTCAAAGTTGAAAATAGAGATAGATATAATTTTGGGAGGTACACCCTTCCTGTCAATGTCACGACCAGGAGTTATCAATATCTTCCATGCTAAACAAATTAGCGGCGGTTCCCAAGCGGTAAAAGTGAAGGTTTACTCCCCCTCCACCAACAATCACACTCCACGGCTAGCCGTATCCACGGGTACCGTCCAAACCAATCAACATTCCTGGGGGAGTTTTGTTTAATTATTTTTTATTTTTTATTTCGGGACTGGGAATCCCTATTACCACCCCTCTCGTGTAAGGACAAGTGAATAAACACTCATCATGAGAATAACCCGCTTAGCATGGAAGATACTGACCGCCCCCTGTCGCTCCATGAGCGGTCCAGGCACACAAAACAGATGTTCATTTGAATTTTTAGAGATGGCACATGCAAATTTACTTTGGAACGGCAGGGTAATACCGCATATAGGTAGATATAGTGGACTCATCTGGCACAACTTGGTTTAAAGGTTTTGATGCACAAGCAATATTCCCGCTTAGTACACGTGAAGGCTAGCTATTAGATTAAGAAGCGGCCAGCTAGAGAGCGAAAACGGTCATGAACATGCATTACATATAATCAACATTAAATACTAGCATGAGTAGGATATGGACACGCCAAGAACATAAATATCATGAAGGCTATGTTGGTTTTGATTCAACTACATGCGTGAACATGTGCCAAGTCAAGCCACTTGAAACATTCAGAGGAGGATACCATATCATCATACCGCATCACAACCATTTTAATGCATGTTGACACCCAAGATAAATCATTATCCACTCCTAGATACTTAAGCATGGCATGAACAACTATAATCTCTAATGGTCATTGCAAGCATGTTTGATCATAATATGCTGAATCAAGGATACTAGGTTAAACATATTTACAAAAACAAAAACAAGTTGAGTTCATACCCGCTTTTCTCTGCCACAATCAATTCATCAAAATATCGTCATTATTGCCTTTCACTTGCACGACCGAATGATAGGAAAATAATAATAGTGCAAGAGTGTCGTGGACTAAGCTGGAATCTGCAAACAATTTATTCAAGAGGAGAAGACAAAGTAATATGGGCTCTTTGTTAGATAAACAATAATGCAGATGAGAGCCACTCAACAATTTCATTGTGGTCTTCTCCTTGGTACGACTCAAATAAAAGGAAAAGAATTTCAGAGAAACACACTAAAATATTTTTGTAGTTTTTGGTTTTTCTTGAAGAAAGCAAATTAAAGAGGAAAAACAAAAAACGAGAAAAACTATTTGCACGGGAAAGCTCCCAACAAGTAAAAGAAGAAGCGAGAAATCTTTTTGGGTTTTCTTTTGATGCACCAATTAAACTAAGCTAGAAAGAAAAACTAAAAAGAAGTAGGAAATATTTTTGGATTTTCTCAAAGTTTTTCAAACACACAAGAAGAAAGCGAGAAAACAAATCTAGCATGGATATTA
This sequence comes from Elymus sibiricus, assembly GCA_039707655.1. Lineage (NCBI taxonomy): Eukaryota > Viridiplantae > Streptophyta > Magnoliopsida > Poales > Poaceae > Elymus > Elymus sibiricus. The sequence goes on from CM077663.1 coordinate 220,465,508, forward strand.
CAATGAAAAAGTGTGAACACCGACAAATGGAATGAAATGTGTGAACATGAATGTAATGCCGTGGAAATACGTACTCCCCCAAGCTTAGGCTTTTGGCCTACCTTGGTAATCACCATCCGTAGTAGCCGTTCGGTCCCAAGTTGTAGTGAGGTGGAGGCGGCACCTGAGCATCCCACCCCTGGGGCTCCTCCTCAGCAACTGCTAGGTTGTTCTGGTAGGCTGTAATGTCATCTGGCATGATCCTGTATCCGTTCCTAGCAATAGAATCAAATAGGGCAGATGCAGGCAACGGAATAACATCACGGGTTTCTTTACTGAACACTAGGTTGTAATGAATGTCACGGGGAGAATCAATTACATCGAGGAATTGGTGATCTTGCAGTGACTTGTGATCAAGATAAACTCGGGACAAGAGATAATCATGAGGGCGAAACTGAACATTAAAGTGTCTCGCTAAGCGAGTAGCATAAATACCACCATGTATTTTTCCCTTATTTTGTTAAGATGTAAGCGACAAGCAATAATAGCCCCCGTATTAAAGGTGTGATCATCATAAAGTGCACGACGTAAAATAGCAAGGTCAGGGGTACTGAGTGCGCCAACCTTCTCCCTAGCGGTTAAACACTTAGCGATGACCAAAGCGAAGTAATGCACTGAGGGAAACTGCAAGCTGGTAGCAGTGGCATTTGACACGCCTCTATCTTCACCCACTGTTAAAGTGAGGAGAAAATCCTCAAACTCGGATGGCCTAGGTTCTCTCAATTCCCCATCAGAAGGGATCAAGCATATGCTGCAGAAGTCAGTTAGCGGCATTTTGTAAGTTTCAGCATAAAGATTAAACTGCACTTCAGGAGGATTGTTTCTCCCTAGATAATAAAAACCTTACACAAAGGAATTTGTAAGGATGTGATATTGGTCACACTTAGCTGCGAGGAACTCGGTCAACCCGGCATTTGCAACAAACTGAGCGAACTCTTGATGGAACCCGGCATCCTCCATGAAGGCATCATGCGGCCATTCGCACGGCCTCACCTCCGCCCTTCTTGGGGTGTGAAGGTCATTGTCCAATGACTCCCCAATGACTCCCTTGGCATTTTTCTTGGAGGAGAACTTCCTCAAGATTTGCATTTTATTCCTATAAAAATTCTGAAAAAATTTAGCCAACAAAAAATTTATCAACAAAACTTTGTAAGATTGCTAGCAACTACTCCCAAGCATGCATAGAGGCCATATTGAGCATTCAAACTACTTAGAACTCTAAGAATTCAACATGCAAGCTCATCTACAGCAGCACCAAGAGCAGCTAATTACTCTAAAAATAACCCACTAAATTAAAAACTAATTGGGGCAATGGGGGAGTCACATACCAAGTAGCAATTCCTCCAAACAGTTTCAGAAACGGAGCTTCGAGCTAACAGATCGAAATCCGCGGGTTTGAGAGCAAGAACACGGGAATGGTGGCTGTGGTGATTTTTTTCTAGAGGAAGGGGATGATGTGGACTAAAGAGATAAGTGAGGGGACCCACGTGGGGACCACAACCCACCAGGGCGTGCCTAGGGGTGCTGGCGTGCCCTGGTGTCTTGTGGGCACCAAATGCACCCCCTCTGATATTATTTGCACCAGAAATTCATAAATAATCGGAAAAAATCGTGTTAAATTTTCAGGGCATTCTGAGAATTTTTATTTTTGGGTCATTATTTACTGCACGGAGAAAACAGAAAACAGGATAATCATGACATTTTATTTTATTTAGCTAACTAAAACAGAAAATAAAAGGTGGGAGCAGAGAGTTGTGCTTACTAGATTCATCGACTTCATACCTCTAAAAAATGATTCATTAATAAGGTTGATCAAGTCTTATTAACAACCACTCTCGATTAGCATGAAACCGAAGAACTTTCGTAAAACACTAAGTTACCTCAATGGGGATGTGCATATCCCCAACAATAAATATATTATATTTCTTTTTAGCAGTAGGTAGAGGTAATTGAAAACTTCCAATAGTGATGGTCGGAGATTCTTCAATAACATTTATACCATTCACTTGGAATTGTTTGTTCGGAAAGTGCACCGTGTGCTCATTACCATTGATATGAAAAGTGACTTTGCTTTTATTGCAATCAATAACAGCCCCTGCAGTATTCAAAAAGGGTCTACCAAGGATAATCGACATGTTGTCGTCCTCGGGCATCTCAAGAATAACAAAGCCTGTTAAGATAGTAACATTTGCAACAACAGCGGGTTGATTTATCAGCCATTTGCAATGATATCTCGGTAGGTGTGAGTTTATTCAAATCAAGTCTTTTATATAAGGAGAAAGGCATAACACTAACACCAGCTCCCAAATCACACAAAGCGGTTTTGACATAGTTTCTTTTAATGGAGCAAGGTATAGTTGGTATTCCAGGATCTCCAAGTTTTTAAGGTACTCCATCCTTAAAAGACTAATTGGCAAGCATGGTGGAGATTTCAGCTTCAGGTATCTTTCTTTTATTTGTGATGACGTCTTTCATATACTTTGCATAAGGGGCCATCTTTAGGATATCGGTTAAGCGGGTACGCAAAAAAGACTGGCCTAATCATTTCAGCAAAGCGCTCAAATTCTTTATCACCCTTTTTCTTAGATGGCTTAGGTGGGAATGGCATAGGTTTCTGAACCCATGGCTCTCTTTCTTTACCATGTTTCCTAGACACAAAGTCTCTTTTATCATAATGTTTATTTTTAGGTTGTGGATTATCAAGATCAGCAGCAGGCTCTATTTCAATATCATTATCTGGTTCTTTATCATTGTTAGGTTGAGCATCTTCATGAACGTCATCACTATCATTCTCATTATTACTAGGTGAATGTTCATTACCAGACTGAGTTTCAGCATCAGAAATAGAGACATCATTATAATCAGGAGGTTTTTGTGTCTTAGGTTCACTAGAGGTATGCAAAGTCCTATCATTTTTCTTCTTCTTTTTCTTTCTAGAAGGACTAGGTGCATCAATATTAATTTTCTGAGAGTCTTGTTCAATTCTTTTAGGAGGACCTTCAGGATAGAGTGGTTCTTGGGTCATTCTACCTCCTCTAGTTACTACTCTAGCAGCAAAAGCATGCATATTATTATTCATTTCATCAAGCAATTCTTTTTGGGACTTAGCAACTTGTTCTAACCGAGTTTGAACCATAGAGGCATGTTTTCCTACACCTCTAACATCATTACTGATTCTAAATAGCAAGTCACTCAAGCGAGCAATCATATCAGAATTATATTTCAATTGTTTCAGAACATGAGCATTGAAATGATCTTGCTTCATAATATAGTTGTCAAACTCATATAAGCACTGACTAGGATGTTTATTGTGAGGGATATCACCTTCATCAAACTTTAATAGAGAATTTACCTTTACCACTTGTGGAGGTGGTGGTGTGTCAAGGCCATGTATTTCTTCAATAGGTGGCAAATTCTTAACATCCTTAGCTTTAATACCTTTTTCCTTCATAGATTTCTTTGCCTCTTGCATTTCTTCAGAACTGAGAAAGAAGATACCCCTCTTCTTCGGAGTGGGCTTAGGCGGTGGTTCAGGAGGAGTCCAATCATCATAGTTCTTCAATATATTATTCAATAATTCATCCGCTTGTTCAACAGTTCGCTCCCTGAAAACATAACCAGCACAACTATCTAGGAAGTCCCTAGAAGCATCGGTTAGTCCATTATAAAAGATATCAAGTATTTCATTTTTCTTAAGAGGATGATCAGGCAAAGCATTAAGCAACTGGAAAAGCCTCCCCCAAGCTTGTGGGAGACTCTCTTCTTCAATTTGCACAAAGTTAAATATTTCCTGTAAGGCAGCTTGTTTCTTATGGGCAGGAAGATATTTTTCAGAGAAATAGTAAATCATATCCTGGGGACTACGCACACAACCAGGAGTAAGAGTATTGTACCATGTCTTAGCATCACCCTTTAATGAGAACGGAAATAACTTAAGGATGTAATAGTAGTGAATCTTCTCATCATGAGCAAAGAGGGTGGCTATATCATTCAGCTTAGTAAGGTGTGCCACTACAGTTTCAGTTTCATAGCCATGGAAAGGATCAAATTCAACCAAAGTAATTAACTCCGGGTCGACAGAGAATTCATAATCCTTATCGGTAACAAAGATAGGTGAAGTAGCAAACTTAGGATCACATTTCATTCTAGCATTCAAAGTCTTTTCCTTATACTTGCGTAGCAATTTCTTAAGATCGTTTCTATCCTTGCAAGAAAGAATTTCTCTAGTTACCTCTTCGTCCATAACATAACCTTCAGGTATCTTAGGCATTTCAAACTTAGGAGAGCTAGGACTAATAGGTGTTTCATAGTCATCATCAGTTTCATAAGCTTCATCGGTTTCAGCAATTTCATCAATTTCAGTAGTTTCATTCTCTTTAGCTCTAGCAATTTGTTCATCAAGAAATTCTCCTAGTGGCACATTATCATCAAGCATGGTACTAGCATCATCATAAGCATCATTCATAGCAGAAGTAGCATTATCAATCACTTGCGACATATCAGGATTACTAGCATGTGGTGGTGTTGCAAGCTTACTCATAACAGAAGGTGAATCAAGTGCAGAGCTAGATGGCAGTTCCTTACCTCCCCTCGTCTTAGAGGGAAAAATCTTAGTCTTTGGATCCTTCAGATTCTTCATAGTGATCAATTGATATAAATCCCAAGTGACTCAACAAATATAGCTATGCTCCCCGGCAACGGCGCCAGAAAAAAGTCTTGATAACCCACAAGTATAGGGGATTGCAACAGTTTTTGAGGGTAGAGTATTCAACCCAAATTTATAGATTCGACACAAGGGGAGCCAAAGAATACTTGAGAGTATTAGCAGTTGAGTTGTCAATTCAACCACACCTGGTGATTAAATATCTGTAGCAAGGTGATCAGTAGCACAGTAATATGATAGTTTGATAGCAGTAGCAACAGTAACAGTAACAGTGGAGGTAACAGTAGTAGCAATAGTTTTGTAGCAGTTGGAACAGTAGCAGCAGCAATAGTAACTTAGCAAGAACAATAAGTGGAAAGCTCGTAGGCACTGGATCGGTAACTCGTTGGATGATATTCATCATATAACAGTCATAACCTAGGGCGACACAGAACTAGCTCCAGTTCATCAATGTAATGTAGGCATGTATTCCGTAAATAGTCATACGTGCTTATGGAAAAGAACTTGCACAACATCTTTTGTCCTACCCTCCCGTGGCAGCGGGGTCCATAAGGAAACTAAGGGATATTAAGGCCTCCTTTTAATAGAGAACCGGAACAAAGCATTAACACATGGTGAATACATGAACTTCTCAAACTACGGTCATCACCGCGAAGTATCCCAAATATTGTCACTATGGGGTTGACGGGTCATAACATGAAATAGGTGCATATGACTAGGGAAGATCGGATCAAGAACATGGATATAGAGATGATAACATAAACGGTTCAGATCTGAAATCATGGCACTCAGGCCCTAGTGACAAGCATTAGGCATAGCAAAGTCATAGCAACATCAATCTCAGAACATAGTGGATACTAGGGATCAAGCCCTAACAAAACTAACTCGATTACATGATGAATCTCAACCAACTCCTCACCGACCAGCAAGCCTACGAAGGAATTACTCACTCCCGGTGGGGAGCATCATGGAATTGGCGATGGAGAAGGGTTGATGATGACGAAGACCGAATATTCCCCTCTCCGGAGCCCCAAACGGGCTCCAGATCTGGCCTCCCGATGAAGAACAGGAGGTGGCGGCGGCTCCGTATCATAAAACGCGATGAAACTTTCTCTCTGATTTTTTTCTCCGAAAATAGGAATTTATAGTGGCGGAATTAGGGTCAGTGGGGCCACGAGGTGGGCACAACCCACCAGGACGCGCCAAGGGGGGCTGGCGCGCCCTGGTGGGTGCTGCTCACCCTGGCCCCCCCTCTTTGGTGGATTTTGGCTCCAATAATTCTTATTAATTCTGAAATAATTCTCCAAAAAGTTTTGTTCCATTCCGAGAACTTTTATTTCTGCACAAAAACAACACCATGGTAGTTCTACTGAAAACAGCGTTAGTCCGGGTTAGTTCCATTCAAATCATGCAAATTAGAGTCCAAAACAAGGGCAAAAGAGTGAGGAAAAGTAGATACATTGGAGACGTATCACTGCATCAGAGCGTGCGTGTGGGAAGCAGACGGTCGAGCCCAGGACGGCTAGGAAGTGTGCCGCGAGAGCGCCGCCTGGCGGCGGGCGAGGCGGAGGCGGGAAAAAGGCGCGCCATGCCACCTCGGCCCCGGCCCCCAAGCGAATGATTCCCACGAGCGTCAGGTGAGCCGCCATGTTCTTTTCCCCCTTATGCTTCACTTCTTTTCCTATCTTGTTTCTTATTTTTCTCAAGCTACCACGTGCATCACTGATGTCTACTACGCAACTTTATTCTTGTAGACTTTGTTGGGCCTCCAAGCGCAGAGTTTTGTAGGACAGTAGCAATTTTCCCTCAAGTGGATGACCTAAGGTTTATCAATCTGTGGGAGGTGTAGGATGAAGATGGTCTCTCTCAAACAACCCTGCAATCAAATACAAGAAATCTCTTGTGTCCCCAACACACCCAATACAATGACAAATTTTATAGGTGCAGTAGTTCGGCGAAGAGATGGTGGTACAAGTGCAATATGGATGGTAGATATAGGTTTTTGTGATCTGAAATTATAAAAACAGCAAGGTAATAAATAGTAAACAGCGAGCAAAACGGTATATTAATGCTTGGAAACAAGGCCTAGGGTTCATACTTTCGCTAGTGCAATCTCCCAACAATGCTAACATAGTTGAATCATATGATCATCCCTCAATGTGCAACAAAGAATCACTCCAAAGTTCCTATCTAGCGGAGAACAATAAGATGAAATTGGTGTACGTAGTAGAACCACCTCAAAGTTATTCTTTCCGATCAATCTTTTGGGCTATTCCTATAAGTGTCACAAACAGCCCTAGAATTCGTACTAGAACAACACCAATGATACATATCAATCAACCCTAATGTCACCTAGATACTCCAATTTCACCTCAAGTATCCATGGGTAAATTATGCGACATGCATCAAACAATTTCAGGTCTATCATATTCAATCCAACACAAATAACTTCAAGGACCACCTCAAGATTTCTATCGGAGAACGTGGTATGAAAACATGCAATCAACCCCTATGCATAGATCCCCAAGGTCACCGGAATCCGCAAGTTGATGCCTCAACATATATCAAGTGAATCAATAGAATACCCCATTGTCACTACGGGTATTCCATGCAAGATGTACATCAAGTGTTTTCAAACCAAAATACTCAATCCAACATAACGAGATCTCATAGGTAAAGATTCAATTCATCACAACAAGGTAGCAAGGGAATAACATCATATGATCCGACTATATTAACAAAGCCCGTGATACATCAAGATCGTGACATCTCAAGAACACGAGAGAGAGAGAGAGAGAGAGAGATTGAACACATAGCTACTAGTACATACCCTCAGCCCTGAGGGTGAACTACTCCCTCCTCGTCATGGCCTCCACCGGGATGATGAAGATGGCCACCGGTGATGGTTTGCCCTCTCCGGCAGGGTACTGGAATGTCTCCAGATTGGTTTTTCGTCGATACAGAGAGTTGCGTCGGCGGAACGGAGAGTCTGTTTATTTCTGGGGTTTCTGGCATTTATAGGATTTTTCAGCGTTGGAATCACGCGCAACAGAGCCACGTGGGCCCCACCACATATTAGGGCGCAACCTAGGGGGGTCGCACCCTGATGGCTTGTGGCCCACTGGTGGCTCCCCTCCGGTGGTTCTTCGCCCCAATATTGCTTGTTTCCTCCAGAAAAAATCATCAAAAAGTTTTAGGCGATTCTTTGAACTTTCATTTTCTGCACAAAAACAACACCACGGTAATTCTCCTGAAAACAGCGTCAGTCCGGGTAAGTTCTAAATAGATCATATAAAGTGCATCAAAACCATATAAAAGTATTGTAAACATAGGAAATCATGGCATGAATACTTCATAAATTATCGATACATTAGAGACGTATCAATCACGCAGGGCCCCGCGCGCCCTAGGTAGCATGGTTGCGCCAGCGAGGGCCACGGACTAGGATGTCGTCATGCCTGAGCCAGACGGAGCCGCCGTAGAGGAGCAAGTGGTCCGGCAGGCGGCCACCGCGGAGGCGGAGAGAGAGAGAGTGCCGCCTGGAGGGATCTGGAGAGCGTCGTGAGGGCGCTGGAGGAGGAGGAGTCCCGCTGCTGGGAGAACGGGGCAAAGAACCAAGGCCTCGTAGTGGCTCGAGGCAGGGAAGATGAAGCCAAGTGGGGGCGTGGGAGCACAGCTCGCCTCCGCCGTCGCCGCCACGAGAGGGCCGCTCTGAGCGGGTGCTTGATACGTCTCCAATGTATCTATAATTTTTTATTGTTCCATGCTATTATATTATCTGTTTTGGATGTTTTATATGCATTAATATGCTATTTTATATTATTTTTGGGACTAACCTATTAATCTAGAGCCTAGTGCCAGTTTCTGTTTTTTCCTTGTTTTTGAGTATTGCAGATAAGGAATATTAAACGGAGTCCAAACGGAATAAAATCTTCGGAATGATTTTTCTTGGACCAGAAGAAACCTGCCAGACTTGGAGACGAAGGCAGGAGACCTGCCGGGAGATCACAAGCCACCAGGGCGCGCCCTAGGGGGGGCGCCCCCTGGCTTGTGGCCCCCCAGCAGCTCTCCTAACCCTATTGTTCGGCCTATAAATTCTCAAATATTCCCCCAATACCAAAAAGAGCCACGAAAATACTTTTCCGCCGCCGGAAGCCTCTGTTCCCGTGAGATCCCATCTTGGAGCCTTTTCCGGTAATCTGCCGGAGGGGGAATCGATCACGGAGGGCATCTACATCAACTCCATTGCCCCTCCGGTGATGCGTGAGTAGTTCACCTCAGACCTTCGGGTCCATAGCTAGTAGCTAGATGGCTTCTTCTCTCTCTTTGTTCTTCAATACCATGTTCTTCATGATCTTCATGGAGATCTATCCGATGTAATACTCTTTTGCGGTGTGTTTGTCGAGATCCAATGAATTGTGGGTTTCTGTTCAGATTATCTATGAATATTATTTGAATCTTCTCTGAATTATTATATGCATGATTTCATATCTTTGCAAGTCTCTTCGAGTTATTGGTTTGGTTTGGCCAACTAGATTGGTAATTCTTGCAATGGGAGAAGTGCTTAGTTTTGGGTTCAATCTTGCGGTGTCCTCACCCAGTGACAAAGTAGGGGTAGCGAGGCACGTATTTGTATTGTTGCCATCAAGGATAAAAAGATGGGGTTTTCATCATATTGCTTGAGTTTATCCCTCTACATCATGTCATCTTACCTAATGCGTTACTCTATTCTTCATGAACTTAATACTCTAGATGCAGGCAGGAGTCGGTCGATGTGTGAAGTAATAGTAGTAGATGCAGAATCGTTTCGGTCTACTTGACACGGACGTGATGCCTATATGCATAATCATTGCCTTGGATATCTTCATAATTATTCGCTTTTCTATCAATTGCTTGACAGTAATTTGTTCACCCACCGTATTATTTTCCTTCATGAGAGAAGCCTCTAGTGAAACCTATGGCCCCCGGGTCTATTTTCCATATTATACTTTCAGATCTATAAACCAAAAATACCAAAAATACTTAGCTGCAACCTTTTCACTTTTTACTTTTCGTTTTAGCAATCCTATCTATCTATCTCTATCAGATCTCATCCTTGCAAGTAACCGTGAAGGGATTGACAACCCCTTTATAGCGTTGGGTGCAAGTGTTTGATTATTTGTGTAGGTACATCTATTGGGGACTTGCTTGTATCTCCTACTGGATTGATACCTTGGTTCTCAACAACTGAGGGAAATACTTATCTACTTTTCTGCATCACCCTTTCCTCTTCAAGGGAAAACCAACACATGCTCAAGAAGTAGCAGTGCACGACCCGGCGCGCCATGCCGAGGCTGACGCGCAAGCGAACACCGACACGCGGGCGGCGACCGATGCATCCGTCCCCGACGCAGAGGCACCCCCGGAGCTGGCCATGGACGCCGAGGAGCCCGAAGCGGGGCAGACCGGAGGGGGAGGAGCCGGCCTGGGCAGTAGAGGCGGCCCGGGAGGCGAAGCCGTTGTGACGGGAGGAGGAGCGCCGCAGTCCGGGTGTGGGCCAGCGCCCAAGGGACCCGACGCCATGGTGACCTCGACACGGCCGTCAGCAAGCGGGGCCAGCTCCGGCACGAGAACTGGGCAAGCGCCAGTGAGGCCACCAGCGGGGGCGTGCCGAGCTTACTCGGGGCTGCGGTGAAAGCAGTGCGCGCCGAGTTCGTCGACTACGTCGGCCAGCTATAGCAGTTCGCCCAAGGAGCGCAGTGCCGGCTGGTCCACCTCGAGCAGTCCTAGCGGTTAGTACTTCTTGCCCTTGCTTCATTTTTTCTTCTAAGATGCATTCCAGTGGGGGCGCGCCAGTGCACCCACTGGGTCCGAGGTTCGGGCCGGCTGCAAAGCAGTCGGGTAGAGTCTTATTAAGTGTTTTTCATCTTCTTTTCTATCTTGAACCCTCTGCCGCAGGCCCTCCATGACCGTCGGGTGGTGGCTTTCAACAAGCTGATGGCCCTGTACAAGGAGACCCAGGCCCAGCTGACGGCCAAGGAGGTGGACCTGCAGCACACACAAGGTACGCACCCGGCAATTCTCTAGTGTGGGTGAAGTGGGGGCACACCAGCACACCCACTGGGGGTAGCCCCGAGATTCGGTTCGGCTGCGCAGCAGGCGGGTCGAACCTTTTATGCGTCTTATTTTCTTTTATCTAAGGGCTGACCGAAGCGTATATTTGTCATGCAGCCACCGTCGTTGAGTCGGATGACTCCCGACACCGGGTGGCCGGAGCCGGCCAGCAGCGTGACCTCTTGTCCGCGGAGTGCGGCCGGCTACGCGAGCAGGCGAACTGGTTATCGATGGAGAAGAGGTAGCTAGAGGCGGCCCATCAGGAGGAGCTAGGCCGGCTGGCGGAGGAGCACCGCCAGGCATTGGCCGCGAAGGAAGAGCAGTTGGGCAAGGCCATCGAAGAGGCCGACCAGCTGAGGGAGGACTACGACCGCCGCGCCAGTGCGTGGTCGGTGAAGGAGCAGGCGATGCTGGAGGAGGCGCATCACATCGACCGGCTTCTTGCCCGTAAGTCCCTTGTTTCGTTGAACTCATTCCCTTTTGTACTTGTTTTTTCATTTCTTCTTGTCAACGCATCTACTCCCTCCAGAGGCTTTCCCTGAAACGCAGGGATCGACGGAAGAGGCTGTGGAGGCCCACTGGGAGGAACAGCGCGCGAAGGGCGTTCATATCGGGCCGCTTGCCGCCTAGAAGGTAGAGGAAACCGGCATTGCCGCCGATGCCAAGCTGAAGACGGTGGGGCGCGTCATGAGCCGTCTCCGGAACGCCAGCTTGTCGGTGGTGCGCACCCTCTGGCCGGATGCGGTGTAGCCCTGAACTGTCAACCGGTTGGCGAGGTGGCTAGAAGCTGGGTCGGCGCGAATCGATGCCTAGAGGGCCTCCACGGCCCAAGCCAGCGTAGAGATGGCGCTGATCTTCGCGCTATCCTGGCATCCGGGCCTGGACTTGGCGTTGCTGGGATGCGATGTCGCTCGCCCACGCAGTTAGCAACGGGCTGGTACGGAGACGGAGCTGGTGGCGGCCGTCTCTCACAGAGCCGGACACATCAGGCGTGCAGATCAGCCTGTGCGCGATGCGCTTGCCGGAGGGAGTGAAGGGTCTCGTCCGGAACATGACTCTGGCCGATGTCGTGGATGGCCCCACGGTGGGCGCCAACTGTCGTGGTGTTCTCACGATAGATGCCATGGGGTGGCTTATCGAGTGTGGTTGGGGCCAAAGGACGTCAGTGGGTTCCGAAAGCGAGATTGTGGACAAGCGGTGCGAGACACACGATGTACCCATGTTCGGCGCCCTCCGTGGGAGGTAATACCCCTATTCCCGCCGGAACAAGTATATAGGGTGATGGTAGTACAATGGTGCTCCTTGAGTTGTTCGTCAGAGGAGGAAGGAGGAGCTAGCTCTATCTTCTTGCCTCTCCTATATGTGGGATGAGTGTGTGTGTGTGTGCTGCCTAACCCCTGAGCTAGGAGGGCTGCTGGGGGGTTTTATAGGTTAACCCCCTAGCTTACAATATGCAGGGGAAATGGGTGCGGGCCCCGACTGGCAACCACTCTAGCCGGCCATGGGGCCCGCCGGCTGCGAGGTCTTGTCGCTGGTAGGCCCACCGGCTGCAGGGTCCCGTCGCTAGAGGGGCCCCACCGGCTGGCCGTCAGTGTAGCCACGCGTCAACAGCATCATGGAGTAGGTGGTGCACGCCGCTACAGGGCCAAGACGCCCCGTCGGGGTCAGCGGTACGGCCGCCTCCACTGTAGCCACGCGTGCCCCGATCGGCGGTACCCGGGACAATGTAGCCATGTCTCCACACAGGGGGTTAAGGTCTAGTCGCACAGACCGATGGGACGGGCGCTGACCCGCAGGCTGCCGGATCGCCCCGGAGCCAGCCCACGGGGTGGCCCTAAGACGAGTCGGACCGTGCCGTGGGAGTCAGCCAGGGCGAGCTGGACTGAGGGGCGCAGGCGGCCCCAATGTTTTGGAAACGGGACAAGTGTCCTTAAGCCTACCTCGGGTCATCGCCCCAACACAGATGATCTATGTATGTCGCTCCATCAACATATTTCCTGTCTCTGACCCGCACTAGCGACTCTGGGTTTTTTTTCTCACCTCTCTAACACATAATTTAATTTATGTAACTAATTAATCATCTATTTTATACTAGCTAATTCAATCCGATTCCTATTTAATTAAGTTATTTTAATAAATACAAAATAACTAAAAGATTTCTAAAGTCGAAGTAATTATTTCAGTAAATAATTCCTTACATATATATTTTACTAAAGTTCACTTTCTAATGACTACATTAACATGTAATAAATATGTCACCAACATTTTTAATTCCATTCTAATACATTTCATAAACATATATTTCACATATGGCAATAATTTCCGAACTAATTTTTTATTTCAATAAAGTATCACATTAATGACTTCACTTACTAATTTAAAATAGTGCCTTTAAATATTTTGGTAATTTTAAAGTATTTCAAATAAATTGTTAATATATTTTAAAAATGAAATCATATTAACACTAGTTTTCTTTAATGCACATATTTGAAATAAACAGTTTCACATATTTGAAATAATTAGTTTCCCGAATTGAAAAATTGTATCACACATTGCAAAACCAGTTTCACATTCCACATGTTTAGAATAATTAGTTTCACATTGCGCATATCACAACATTCAAAAATCACAAATGCATATTTCACAAATTTATATTTTACAAATCATTTATTTCAGTTAACATAAATTTATTATTCAGAAATTTAATTAAAAAATATCCACTAATATGTATTAGAATAATTCCACCTTTCTTATTTCATAAATATCACATCCATTTCAATTTCAGATATGTAAATTCAAAAATATCACAATCTTCCCATATTTAAACTACCAAGTAATATATGTTTTCTTATTCCATAAACTATTTGATTTTTAGGAAAAGGTGACATGACATATTAAAAATATGTTTCACATGTTTAAAAAACCATAAACTATCATAAATTCCAGTTTCACAAATGTGCACATCATTCTCACATACCACAAATCTCAGGCCACAAACCATTTCATCAATCTGACAAACCACAATCCAAAAACCTCTCAAACCACAAATGTTACATGCATCTATGGAAAGTTCCACAAAATGGATGAAAAGTGGTAAATCACTTTCCAACGGTTCCTTAATCTTTGAATCAGAATAGGAGTGGTTGTGGTCGTCGAGTTACTCGCAAGAGAGCCCTGAAGAGTGCAACATGCTAAACTAGCATGGGGAGGAATAGGTGGCGGTGCTTAGCGCAATGGTATGCACCGAAGTGTCAATGAAGGAGGGGGAGAGTGATGCCATCCAAGCACCACTATGATTGCACGGTTCACGAGGGAGGACGTGTGGCCTGGGGCATCGTGGACGATGACAAGTAGGTCCTCGATGTTGTGAATGGTCGGTCGTCGTTGTAGGATATCTGGTTGAATCCAGCACCGAAGGAGGGAGCATGCTAGTAACGCCTAGCCACGGCAAGGTTGAGAACGTCTTGGATGGTGAGGATCCAACCATGATGAGTGAAACGTCCTAAATGTATCTATAATTTTTGTCGTTTTCATGTTACATCTTGTCATATTATCTACTCCCTCCGTTTCTAAATATAAGTCTTTTTAGACATTTCAATAGGGGGTTACGTACGGAGCAAATTGAGTGAATGTACACTCTAAAATATGTCTATATACATCTGTATGTAGTCTAATAGTGGAATCTCTAAAAATACTTATATTTAGGAAACGAAGGGAGTATAATTTAAGAACTTATTTGACTAATATATTAACAGGGGGGGGGAGGGGGGGGTCAGCGGCTTCTTTAACAACAATCAATCTTCGATGCTCCATGATGAGGTGTGGGTAGTCCACCCCTTAGATGGTTAGTTTGTAACAATAATATTTAGCATCTTCTCTCCCATGCCTCAATGCACAGATCACACGAGCTTCTCTACATATAATCTTTATGGTGTTATTTTTTCTATGTGACGAATTGTTATTACTTTATGATCAGATTATGGATAGTGTTTTACATGACTTATAGATGTATATAGCTCTCCGTTTATTCATTTGCAAGTATAGACAAAAAAAATTGTAGAGGGAGTGGCTAGATGGGATAGATTTTTAAGAATGAAGTCTCACCGAGAGTAATGAAAAAAAAAACTTGCAATTGCATCTTCGACACGTCTCGACGATGAACACAATGTGAGGGGAATGTTATTATCAACAGTATGTCATCTTACTTAATACAATATTCTAATTTATTACTCCCTCCGTTCCATAATATTATTCCTTGTCAGTAGTCATTGGATGGAGTATTAGCTACTCCCTCATTTAGTTTGAAATGTCCATGTGTATCCTTACATCGCCAATTCGATGAACGTAATACAAGTTGTTTTTTGGGGGAAAGGAGGTTAAACCCCCTGGCCTCTGCATCAACATAATACAAGTTGAAAATCACAAAAAATCAGAAAAATATTCAAATGTAGCTAGCGATTAGTTAGTGCATGGAGTTAGCTAGGCAAGTGTAGCAGGTGGCTTTGTGGGTGCGTGAGCCTATTTAAGCATTGTAACCATGTTTGCTTTCAACGAAGGAAATAAAAGCGAGAAATGATGTTGGCTGTGTGAAACAGCACGTCACCAAACTCATGTCTCCTGTCAATGGCGGACCTAGACAAAAAGCATTGGGGGACCAAAGGTAAATGACAAAGATCTGGGGGGTAGAAGACTAATTTTCCTCTCATCTAGGCCCTTCAAAAAAAAATCTTCAGACTTTTCTTCAAAGCTGCCCCCCCCCCCCCCCCCCCCCCCCCCCCAAGCTGTGTGAAGCAACCATGTGGAAGGAGGGAGCTAGATCAGCTCCAACACCGCCTTGACTGTACGTAGTCTCCAAGCATCTTTATACTTGGTAACATGTTCATTCCTGTGTTGAAATGACAATGTGAAAACTCAAATTTTCTGTGTTTACAACGCTGGTAGTAGGCGTTTCCGGTGAAAAGAAATGCTGTAGAGGGTAATATGATCTGCGTCTCACCTTCATTTCTCAGACACGCAAAAGCTTTCTGTCTCATGTGACACTTTCCCGTTGCTTTTAACCGGCTTCATCATCTTCTGGGCAGCAGCCTTGAGGGTCTCATCGCTCTTGCAAAACGCAAACCTCACATAACGGTGATGGTAACTTTGGCCGTCGGCATCTGTGTGGAAGAAGCCACGGCCAGGTACTGCCGCCACACCAGCATTGTTAATCAAGTTCGTCACGAAATCTATCTGCATTGACATCACAGAGAAATGGTCTCAGTTGTTGAGTGTTAGTGCTCTAGTGGTTACTTCGGAAGCATTTCCTTGACAGAGTATTAAAGATAATAACATGTTGAAGGGTCGGAGTGTGACACTATTAGTACCACAATATCTGAAAATCTATAGACAGTTAACCGTTCTGCATTAGTTTGTCTTCAGAGGGACCAGTGTAACTAATAAAGCAAACCAAGTGCCAGCGCAATAATATCTTGCTTTAACTCCCAATTTAATCAACAATTGTTTGCTCCACATGGTTGAATTGTTAGATAATAGTGGTGTTTTCTCATTCATAATCTCATACTTCAACAAAAGTTCAGTATGTAAAAGGAACTCACGTCGGAAATTTGCCAAGACTTGGGCAACTCAGCAAACACAAAGACTGAACCTTGTGGCTTGAAGCTAATGTGGAAACCATAATTTTTCAGTAACTGAAGAATGAAGTCTCTTCTCTCTGCATAGTCCTTAACAAGGTAAGTACGGTTAAAATGGTGACAGGTAGTTGAATTTGATAGAATGACATTAATCATAAACAGTTAGCATGAAAGCTTACTTTTTTAAGGGACTCATAGTAGTCCGGTGTGCTGGTTAGCGCAATCAATGCAGCTTCTTGGAATGGTGCAGGAGCTGAATCCGTCAGTTTGACATGGATATTTCTTATTGCTGCGGCTATGTTTGCTGCAGCACAAGCCCAACCAATTCTCCAACCTAGTCAGTTTACACAGCTATAGTTAACATCCCACATCACTAGCAAATTTAACACTGAGTACAGTAATATAGTGTTGCTTGCGTAATACAGATTCATAGTAAATCTATACAGTTGTTCAACAAAAAAAGAGTAAATCTGTACAGCTATGCGACTGAGTAACCCACCAGTTACACTGTATGTTTTTGACAGTGAGGATGTAATGATTGTCCTCTCTTGCATTCCTGGAAGAGAAGCCAGAGAGATATGCTTGTTCTCATCATAAGTAATATACTCATAAACCTAGAATATCCAGAATTTTTGACTCGTTTCAGAAACAGACAAACAGATTAATGAATTTATTGAAGATCTTTATAATTACTAAGGCTATTTCTGTCCACATCATCGCGCAGATTTACCTCGTCAGTTATTGCAAAGCAGTCCATTTGCTGACAAGCTTGAGCAATAATAAGCAATTCCTCCTTGCTAAAGACCTTCCCTGTTGGATTATGTGGGCTGCAGTACTAAGATTTAACCATGTCACAAATGAAACAGCACAGCTGGACTCAACCAAATTACTAGTACAATGAGTGAAAATCACTCGTGCTACTCACAAAGGCAAGCATCGTAGCGATAAACATAACAGAGATATCTACTAAGCTAGCAGTATATTCATGGCCAATTACGAGCCACAAAAATAGTGGGAACTATTCACCTATTTAAGACCACCGCCTTTGTCCGACTAGTAAACGACTTCAAAAATTTATCCGCGTCCAGTGTCCAAGAAGGTGGACCCAATGGCACATACACCTTCATGCACATAAATTAAATTACATAAACATGTGATCACTCAACAGAAGACCATCACCATTCATGTTGGAAAATAAAACTCTTAATCAGACGAAAGACATACAGGGACGCCCCGAGCCAGCTCAATGCATGTTTGATACGTTTCGTAAGCCGGGTCGAAGAGCAGAACCTCATCCCCTGGGTCTATAACTGCACGAACAGAAACCGCATGCGCATCAGTGCATTCACCAAGTACAGCATTCCCCTTGATCCGCCACGATTCAGTAGCTCCTCATATCATATGTGCAGAATGAGCAGTAGTGGTTTGGAATGCTACCTGCAAATATTGCCGCGACGAAGGCCTCGGACTGCCCGCAGCAGACGGCGAAGTCCGTGAGGGGGTCGACGTCGAGGCCGTGGTCCCGTTTCATCGTCGACGCGAGCACGTCGCAGATCCCCTGCACATGCCTTGAGCCAGCCATCCAAATGCGCGTCACCATAGGGTGATCGAATCGGTAGTGGCGATGGAGTCGCGGGAGGCGGACCTGTACTGGTTGAGGTCGGCGGCGATGGCGGCGGCTGCGGCGGCCTTGACGTGGGCGGGCGCGGGGAAGTCGGGGAAACCCTCGGCGAGGTTGACGGCGCCGACGCGCAGCGCGAGGTGGGAGAGCTGCTGGATGGGCGACGGGGCCGCCCGCTTCGACGCCTGTGACAGCTTCCCCTCCATTGGTTGCTCGCTCACGCCGACCTCGACTGCTCCACCACCTAGTTCGACGGTTGGAGTCGCTTGGCAGCTCGCGGTGTTTGGATAAGAGACGAAGATATGAGCTCATGACATCACTTGATCGTGCATGAAGGCCCGTCGACATGAGCTTTTCTGGTGATCTATCATCTATGACATCAGAGAACAAACCAGAACGAATGAAGTATAAAAGGGTAATATATATAATTGTCCGTGAAATTCCTTAAGTAGCAAGTACTTTTTTTTAAGGAAAAAAATAACAAGTACTCCCTTTATCCCATAATATAAGAGCGTTTTTTACACTAGCATATTATGGGGCGGAGGAAATACTTACTACGTTTAACATCACAGTGGATTATTAAAGTTTTTGTTGCACAATCAGTTTTTTCCTAGTTAGGCGCTCCTATTTAGTAAAAACGGAGGATACGACAGGCAATCGATCGGAAAGGATTCAGAAGAAAGGGACCCTCAGTTGCCCCCTCCACCAACCCCCCCCCCCCCCCCCCCCCTTGTCGTCCCCGCGGGCGACCGGGGGCGAACCCTAGCCCCCCCCCCCCCCCCTTCCGGCTCCCCTTCCCCCGCCGCCGCCGCAAGGAGTGGCCGGGCTTTCCCGGCCGGCATAGGCGGCGGCGGGGTTCTGTTTCCCCTCTGCGCGGCGCTCGGCTGGCGTGGGACGGCGGCTCGGGCAGGGGCGGCAGCGGGCGCTCGGGATGACGACGGCGGTCGGCTACAGCGGCGCAGTGTCGGCCTGCAGCTCGCTCGTTGCGTGGCGGCTGCGCGGGTGGGTTCCTCGGGTGGTGGCGTGCGCATGGTTTCCTAGCCAGATCTGGCTCTGGGCCGGCCGTGCGCGACGCGGGAGGTGGCCGGCGGCTTGACTAGGCAAGCAGGTGCGGCGTGGTGGTGGCCCCGTGGCGGCTTGGGCTTGTGGGGAGTTCGGGCCTCTCCTCCCTCGATCTGGATCGGCCAGGTTGGGGGCGTCGACGGCATCTCTCCCCTTCCTCTCTTGAGGGCTGGCAACGGCGACTGGTCGCACGGGTGCGTGCCCGGCGGCTCCGACGCTTGGAGCTCGCCGGGCGGCGCGGGTTGGGGCATCGGCTTGGCGTGGCTGCTGCTCCGGCCGTGGGCGGTGGCGCGGGGAGGCCCGGCGCATGGACGGTGGCCTCCCGGTGGCGCGGCGCTACACGGTAGCTCGGCGGCTCTGCCCGCGGCGGTGACCGGCTTCTACGCCGGCGTTGGCTCGTCTGCGGTTGGACCGTGTCGACCTTCGCGTCATCTCCTCGTCTCTCGGGCACTACCTCCGTCGAAGGGCTAGCCCGCTCCCAGCTGCGGTCCACCGCTGTGTAGGACCGAGCTCGTCTCGTGCATGGTGCTGCAGGACCGACCTCGTCTCGCACACGGTGCAGTAGGACTATGCTCGTCTCGCGCCCGGAGCTGCAGGACGTGTCGATGGAGGCCAGATTTGGCCGGCCTTTGGGTCTCGGTGCTGGGGGCTGCCCAGGGGTGGAAAAGGCGGCTCCTTTTCGCTCATCTCTTTGGTTGGGGCAGCGTCGGGTCTCGGGTGAGGTGGTGTCAAGGTCTTGGATGCCGGGTGGCGGCCCTGGAGGTGGTTGCACGATGCTCATGGGTGAAAGGACGTGGATGTCGCCTAGAGGGGGGGTGAATAGGCGCTTTAAAATAATTACGGTTTAGGCTTGAACAAATGCGGAATAAAACTAGCGTTTAATTAGTCAAGCACAAAACCTAAAACAACTAGGCTCACCTATGTGCACCAACAACTTATTCTAAGCAAGATAGACAACTAAATGATAGCAAGATATATAACAAGAAACAATATGACTATCACAAAGTAAAGTGCATAAGTAAAGGGCTCGGGTAAGAGATAACCGAGGCACGCGGAGACGACGATGTATCCCGAAGTTCACACCCTTGCGGATGCTAATCTCCGTTCGGAGCGGTGTGGAGGCACAATGCTTCCCAAGAAGCCACTAGGGCCACCGTAATCTCCTCACGCCCTCGCACAATGCAAGATGCCGTCATTCCACTAAGGGACCCTTGAGGGCGGTCACCGAACCCGTACAAACAAGGTTGGGGCAAACTCCACAACTTAATTGGAGGCTCCCAACAACACCACGAAGCTTCACCACAATGGATTGTGGCTCCGAGGTGACCTCAAATGCTCGGGACAATCTCCACAACCTAATTGGAGACCCCGAAGCTTGCCCGGAGCTTTGCACCACAATGATTGAACTCCGAGGCACCACCAACCGTCTAGGGCGCCAAAGCACCCAAGAGGAACAAGCTCAAGGGTGCTCAAACACCCAAGAGTAATAAGCTTCTCAACTTCTCACTTCCACGTATCACCGTGAAGAACTCAAACCTATGCACCAAATGCAATGGCAAGGGCACACGGAGTGCCCAAGTCCTTCTCTCCCAAATCCCACCACAACAACTAATGCTATGGAGGAAAAAGAGAGGAAGAACGAAGAAGAACACGAAGAACTCCAAGATCAAGATCCAAGGGGTTCCCCTCACAAAGAGGAGAAAGTGATTGGTGAAAATGTGGATCTAGATCTCCTCTCTCTTTTCCCTCAAGAACTAGCAAGAATCATTGGAGGGATTGAGAGTTAGCAAGCTCGAAGAAGGCCAACAATGGGGGAAGAACACAAGCTCAAGAGTTGAGGAGCAATGGGGAAGAAGACCCCCTTTTATAGGTGGGGGAAAATCCAACCGTTACCCCCACAGCCCGCACACAAGCGGTAGTACTGCTCAGGGGAGTGGTACTTCCGCTTATACCCGTCCTGGAACAACAAAGCGGTAGTACCGCTCTGGAGGGAGCGGTACTTCCGCTCAGAAATCCCAGAAGACCGGAAGAAAAAAGGATGCGAAAGAGGCCGCGGATCCTCAGGGCGGCAGTACCGCTCGGTACTTCCGCTTAAAAAAATAAGCGGTAGTTCGAGTGGCTCTTCAGGGCGGTAGTACCGCTGGAGCGGTACTACCGCTCTGGGGAGAGCGGTACTTCCGCTGAAAATGGCCAGAGACCCCTGTAGGCACCAGAAGGCAAATATAAGCGGTAGTGACAGCGGTAGTACATAGCGGAAGTACCGCCCAAGCGGTACTACTGTGCTACCGAGCAGTACTACCGCTTGTTCAGAGAAAAACAGCTCTGGCACTGAAAGTGCCATAACTTTCGCATACGAGCTCCGAATTGAACAAACTCAAGCTTGTTGGATAGCACACGACAAGTACTATCCAAACAGCGACTGGTTATCCTAAGAAGAGGCAGTATAAAAATGCCAATGGTATAGAGATATGAAACCTCTATCAATGAAGAACCGGCAAGAACTCCAACATCGAAAACATCATAGAAGATGCATATGGACTCCGTTTTCGATGAACTTGAGCTTGTCATGAAGCTGACCATAAGCTCAAGAAACCTCAAAGAGAAAAACCAACCAAGAACCAAGAAAGATGATGATGCCAAGAATGCAATGGTTTGAGCTCTCAACGAACGATACGATCAAGCTACTCACTTGAGAGCCCCCTTGATAGTACGGCTATATATCCTATAACCCAGTCTCCCAACTACCACTATGAGACCGGTAAAATAGAAAACCCTATCAAGGTCAAACCTTTGCCTTGCGCATAGTCCACTTGAGCTAGATGATGACGATCTTGTCCTTCTCAAGATGGACCACCTTTCTTGCTCCCCCATACTCCACTATGGGTGAGCCACTCTTCGGCACATCTTCACAAGTCCATTGTCACCACAATGAACGGCAAGCCTCAAGCATGATCTCTCCGTGATGCTTCACTTGAGCTTGCACACCGCAACCTTGATGACGATCACCACTTGATGTCATCTTCCATGGGATGTATGGGATCTTCCTCTTGATGCGGGCCCATGGAAATATACCTAACCCCACAAAGAACACTCATAGGGAACATGGGTTAGTACACAAAGTGTAATGGACAATGCTTACCATACCATGGGGTCACTTGATCCCTCTCGGTACATCTTGTACGCTTTGTGTGTTGATCAACTTGATTCACTCTTTGACTTAGTCTTGATCAACCTTGTATCTTATCTTCTCTATGACCAATCTTTGGATAAAACCTTGAATACCACCTTGGTCACCATATAAACTCCTTGAAACCAACAGATGGACTTCAAGAAGTGCCTATGGACAAATCCTTCGAATATAACTTAAGGCAACCATTAGTCCATAGGGATTGTCATCAATTACCCAAAACCACACATGGAGAAATGTGCTCTTACAATGGGCAGAGCTCGTTGCTTGGTGTTGCCCGGTGGCCATGGTTGTGTGGGCGGCATGGTAGCCGGGGTGCGGCGATAGGTGGCGATGAGTGTTGGCCGGGGTGAAAACCTGCTCTATCTTTGGACGGACCGGCGGCGGCGAAGCTTTCTCCCTTCTTGAAGGCGTCGTCGCGGCTTTCATCGCCTGTTGTGCTGCTCCAGGGGAAACTCTGATCCTCGGATCAGCCGGTGACGGCCCTCCGGTGTCGTATCCTTCCTGAAGGCGCCGCCTTGGAGCTCACGGTTCGCCATATGCGGCTTCATCTCTTCGCGGTGGCGTGTTCCCGGTTGAGTCCCCGGTGGCTATTGTAGTGCCAGGGGTGATGTTGCTGCGATCAGCACCTTTGTATCATGCCTTGGGTGTGTGTTGTGGTGACGTGTGTTTGTATCGGATTGTTGTTGATCGTTGCTTTATATATAAAGCGGGGCGAAAGCCTTTTTCGGCAAAATGGAGGATACGGGTTTGCTACTTCTCAATCGATTGAGAAATTAGCAATAGCTCAATCGATGATATAGTCGTCCGATTATGCGCTAAGATTCGTGTTCATCATGATGCATTGATGGAACAAAAGTTATATGCAACCCAGAGGCTGGACAAACACCCCAGCTTACAACACTAGTCTCACTAATTCTGGACAGTTGGATGAGGCCCAGGTACAGGATGATGGACAGGCAAAGATCAGTCGGGCGCAAACCTGAAGCAGGTTTTGTAGATCTTAACATCAATGGAAACATTATCG
Organism: Elymus sibiricus; assembly: GCA_039707655.1. Taxonomy (NCBI): domain Eukaryota; kingdom Viridiplantae; phylum Streptophyta; class Magnoliopsida; order Poales; family Poaceae; genus Elymus; species Elymus sibiricus. The sequence goes on from CM077663.1 coordinate 220,488,830, forward strand.
ATGCGTCAAGTGAGGTCATACCGCATGTCTCATATGCTTCCATGGCCACGGCTTCAGAGTGGTAAAGGAAAGGAGAACTCGTCTTCCCTCTTTTTCAGCAAGGACTAGTTTTGGGGTGGCTTTGCATATCGGACGTAATGCAGTTCAAGTGGGGTCCAACAACGTGGAGGTCATGCTCAGGGCGGGAACAATGGTGGAATGAGGCTGTTGGAATCTATGTCAACCGTGTAGGCATATCCAGAGATATAGGAAGAGTTAAGTTTCAGCGTCGCTTAAGGGGAACCAACGACATGGCTCATGGAACTGCTAAAGATTGATACTCCCTTCGTCATGAATTACGACGTATTTAACGTCCATTTCCGCGACAAGTAATTCGGGGCAGATGGAGGAAGTATATTTCTAGAATTACTTGTAATTGGGTCGGTTAACCACATAGCTTTTTATCGCCTTGTCTTGTGGACGATGTCTGTCTTTTGCAATCAATAAAGTGTGTCATGAAGGCTTTCTCTCTTAATAAAAAAGAAAAAGGAAAAGAGCTAGATATCCCCGGGAGTAGCATGTTTAGTGTGATGACAGCCCCTGTTCTTCACCTACAACGGGGCCTCGGTCCTGGTCATGTGGAGCAAAGCGGGAGATGTGCAACAGATGCTCACGAGTACACACAGAATATCGCCAAAGATAACAAACGTAGTGTCGGTGTACTAAAGTACGGGTCTTTTAGCACCCCTTACTTGTGCACGGGCAGTTGTAGCCATACCGTGGCAGGCCTTGCCGGGGAATAGCTAGGAGTAATCACGAGACTAAGACACCAAGGAGACGTTCAAGTCAACGATCAGACCAGAAGACAGAAGGCCAAAGGGTTGCGGAGGCCCGGCAAGACCCTTGCCGGCAAGGCCTCGCACTCGGCAAGACCCGATCCCGGCAAGCCCCAGGCCCGGCAAGGATTCGGTCCCGGCAAGCCCCGGGCCCGGCAAGGATTCAGCCCTGGCAAGGGTCTGCACAGTGCAGCGCTATCGCTCCAGTGCGGCAGCCAGCCTTGTCGTTTAGGGCTTGTCCTCATGGTGACGTGGTGCGATGCTGGCCACGAGATGCTTAAGCGGTGTTGATGGGATGGCTGCTTTTGCCCATCCCCTGTAAAGCTTTTCCAAGCCCAAGACGCTGAGGGACACCTCGACGGACACCTCACGGTGCATTTAATGAGCTTGTCCTAAGCCGTCAGGGTTAGGTATGATAACACTGTAACTACTTTCCACCTCATGCCTTATCTCGTACGCCACTGTGGTAGCCCCTTTGACTCATATAAAAGGAGGCCCGAGGCATACAGGAGGGCAACTTTTGGGGGAGGCTGGCACTTCTGGGAGATAGCACTTCCGAGGGTCCATTCTGCATGCGCAGCTACCGAGTACTGTAGCTCCCAGAACTTGGCCAAGAACATCCACAATAATACAATCAAAGCAGGAGTAGGGTTTTACGCATCCGTGCGGCCCGAACTTGGGTAAATCCCCGTGTGCTGTTCGTTAGTTCTGCTCTTTGTGCAATCCTCTCCCCTCGCCGAACCGTAAAGGGATCTCCTTGATCCCATAGGTGTTCGTTTCCCACGACATCTTTGGCGCGCCAGGTAGGGGATCGAGGTTGTGCGAACCTGATCTAGCGATCAGCGCGTCAGATCTTCGATCATCTTCACCACCATGGCTCCCAAGAAGAAGGGTTTCATGGCGGTTGGTCCATCTGCATCCGTCGTGCCTGAGGCTGCGCGCACAAGCGATGGGGTAGACGCGGGTGGAGGAGGTGGAGGCTCCGAGCTTCCACGGCGTTCCGGCGATCCGAGCCGAACGAGCAACAGGTCCAAGGATGGAGCTGCGCAACCTGCGGGTGGTGCAGCGACTTCCAAGGATGGAGCGGCGCCTTCCAGGACGAATACGCCGGCGCATGCACCGCGACCTTCTCAGGACGCGCGTGACGTGCGGCCTCAAGACGTTGGTGGTTCTAGGCGTCCGCATGGGAAAATCCCTGCGCATCACTCCCAGGGTGCGCAGGGCCGAGATCCGCGCCAGCGCGCTGGTGGAAGCCGCGCGCGGGTGCAGAGTCGTGATGGTGCTCCTTCTAACCCTGTTAGGAGTTTGAGCACCTCACGTTCTTCGCACCTGTCGCCGCCGCCTACGCCAGCAGAGGCGTTGGCGCGAGCTCAGCTGCTCCTAGACTTCCCTCCCACCGCGGAGAAGCTAGACGAGTGGCGAGCTGCTATCCAGAGCCTCATCGGCCTAGCCAACAACGACGTACCACAACAGGGTGAACCCTCGCGGCTGCAGTCGTCTAGGCTGGTGCGTGGCGATGGAGAGAAGACCGGAGGCGGAACCACCACATTGCGTTCCCCTCCGCTGCATCAAGAGCGGTCGTTAACTTGACGGACCAGCGCCCGTGCGGATGGTTCCACGGCGTCATCTGATCCACGGGTTCGCCGCGATCAACGTCACGTCCTTCGGGAACGGAAGAAGGAGGACGCTCGAACCACCATCGAGCGCCGAAGGGAAGCGCGTCGCCAGTCTGACAAGCGCGCTGGGACCGCTGTTGACGAGCCCGCGCCAGGGTACCCTGGCTGCCTACCCTACGAGGTGGGTTGTCCAGCGTTTACTCGTGAGCTGCGGCAAGTCCAGTGGCCTAGCTCCCGCTCCTTCAAGCCGGAAGTACCGGAGAAGTACGACGGCAAGACTCATCCGTCCGAGTTCTTGAGCATCTACACCATCGTGGTGCAGGCTGCCGGGGCTCGTGACGATAAGGTACTGGCCAACTACTTTCCGTTGGTGCTGAAGCCCAACGTGAGATCGTGGTTGATGCACCTGCCCGAGAATTCCATCTCTTCTTGGGTCGACCTGTGCCACCAGTTTGTTGGCGCCTTCACCGGCGGCCATCAAGCTCCTGGCCAGGAGAGTGATCTGCACATTATTCCCCAGAAGGAGGGCGAAACCTTGCGCAAGTATATCCAGAGGTTCAGCCGCATCCAGCACAACATTCCTGACGTTCATCCCGCCGCCGTCATCAGCGCCTTTCATCAGAATGTGCGTAATCGTAAGATGCGGGAGGAGCTGGCGATGAACAAAGTCAGGGATGTCGCCGAGCTCTACGCTTTGGCCGACAAGTGTGCTCGGGCAGAAGAAGGAAGGAGGCTCCCCGGCGAGAACGCTGGCGCTGGAGTCGACTCCAAGAGCGAAGACACTCCTGCCCCGGCAAAGAAGGGAAGGCGGAAGAACAAGAAGCGCAAGGGCAAGGCCGTGCTTGCCGTTGAAGGTTCCGGCAACCCCGGCACCGCCAAGAAAGCCAAGGCCGACGACCCCGGCAAGGAGGTTGCCGGGTGTGCGGCGTGTCAGGCCTTGGCGGCTGCCGACAAGCCAGAAGGATCCGGCAAGCAGTACTGCAAGATCCACCGCACCAAGGGCCATTATCTCCAAGACTGCCGGCAAGTTGAGGAGCTTGCCGAGAAGCAGCGCGCCGAGTACGAAAGGCGCGACAAGGAGAGAGCCCAAGATGGTGCCGGAGGGTCTGGCAGGAAGCGCGGTCGAGGAGGTCGCCGCGGCAAGCCCAGGCAGCAGCAAGAGAAGCCTGCCCGGGGCCGTGCCAAAGAGCAAGGAGATGATGATGATGATGCAGAGGGCGACGAGTCCAGCGAACACGAGTTCCAGAAGGCTACAGAGGCCATGTGCGTCGACGGGGGCGCTTCGTTGCATTCCTCTCACCGCCAGCTCAAGCAGTGGGCGCGCGAGATTAATGCGGCAGAGCCATCCCTCGATGCCCGGAAGCCACTAAAGTGGTCCCACACGCCTATCATTTTTGAAGCCGAGGATCACCCTGATCGCACAACGGCGGTAGGGTGTTTGCCGTTGTTGGTTTCACCAACGATCCGCAACCTCCAGGTGACGAAAATGTTAGTTGACGGTGGGGCCGGCCTGAACCTGATCTCGCCCGATGTGATCAAGAGGCTGCAAATTCCCGACGAAGATCTCGAGGAGACAGGCTCTTTCCAAGGGGTCAATCCGGGAAGGAACCAGCCGAAGGGCAAAATCACGCTGCCGGTAACATTCGGTAGCGAACTGAACTTCAGGACGGAGAAGGTCGTCTTCGACGTCGCCAAGATTCCGTTGCCGTACAATGGAATCCTTGGCCGCCCAGCGCTGGCTAAGTTCATGGCGGCCTCGCACTACGCCTACAACGTCTTGAAGATGCCCGGTCCAATGAGCGTCATCACTGTCCACTCCGACAAGAAAGACGCGCTCATTTGCACCGACAAGCTCTACCGGGAAGCAGTTGCAGCGTCCGCCGCCAAGGCGCATGCTCCTGCTGCTCAAGATCCCGGCAAGAAGAAGCCCGGCAAGACCTCTGGGACAAACTCCGGCAAGCGCGCCTCTCCGGAGTGCTGCGCTACCGTCGAGGATGCACCGGAAAGCTCTGCCGGCCAGACCAAGAAATCCAAGGCTGCTCCGCCTGAGACCAAGAAGGTGCCCGCCAAGGAGGACGGGATGGGAGGGACTTTCACCATAAGTTCCACCCTTGATGACAAATAGGAAAGCGCGCTCGTTGCCTTCCTGCGGGCGAATGTCAATGTGTTTGCATGGCAACCATCTGACATCCCCGGTGTTCCCAGGGAGGTAATTGAGCACCACCTAGCTGTCTGTCCTCACGCGCGGCCCGTCAAACAGAAGGTGCGGAAGCAAGCTTTGGAGCGGCAAGATTTTATTGCAGAAGAGATTAAGAAGCTTGAGGCGGCAGGCCTGGTTAGAGGAGTCCTCCATCCTACATGGTTGGCCAATCCAGTTGTTGTGCGCAAGGCGAATGGTAAATGGAGGCTATGTATTGACTTTACGGATATCAATAAAGCCTGTCCAAAAGATCCCTTTCCCTTGCCGCGCATCGACCAGATTGTGGATTCCACTGCCGGCTGCGATCTGATGTCATTCCTTGACGCATACTCGGGCTATCACCAGATCTTCATGGCGAAAGAATACGAAGAGAAGACCGCATTTATCACCCCATGTGGCACATACTGCTTCTTGCGTATGCCTTTCGGGTTGAAAAGTGCTGGTTCGACCTTCGCAAGAGCTGTCCAAATTGGTTTCAGGGCCCAGCTGCATAGAAATATGGAAGCTTACATGGATGACATAGTGGTCAAAACCAAGGACAAAGCAACGCTCATTCAAGATCTGGAGGAGACATTTGCAAATCTGCGCAGGATCAACCTGAAGCTCAATCCCGAGAAGTGCGTGTTTGGTGTCCCATCTGGCAAGCTTCTCGGGTTCTTTGTATCTCAGCGTGGAATTGAAGCCAATCCCGACAAGATCAAGGCAATTGAGCAGATTGGAGCGCCAAGACGAATCAAGGATGTGCGCCGCCTTGCCGGCTGCGTCGCTGCTTTGAGTAGGTTCATCTCAAAGTCTGCTGAGCGCGCCCTGCCGTTTTTCAAAATTTTGAAGAAGGCAGGTCCAATGAAATGGACTCCAGAAGCGGAGGCAGCGCTGCAGGATTTGAAGAAGTACCTCTCCTCTCCGCCAATACTAGTCGCGCCTAGGCCACAAGAGCCGTTGCTGCTATATCTAGCGGAAACGAATCAAGTGGTTAGTGCTGCGCTGGTGGCAGAGAGAGAAGCAGAGGAGGATGTAGCGGCAGCGGCGGGCCCGCCAAGCGACTTGCCGAGGCCAATCCCGGCAGAGTCTGGTGCCGACAAGGAAAGATCCGCGCAGTCAAGTCAAGCAGTGCAGAAGAAGAAGATGGTGCAGCGCCCAGTCTATTTCGTCAGCTCCCTGTTGCAGGGGGCTAGGTCGAGATATTCTGGTGTGCAGAAGTTGCTCTTCGGCCTTCTCATGGCCTCGAGGAAGCTGCGCCATTACTTCCAAGCACATGAGATCACCGTCGTCACTCGCTTTCCGCTGCAACGGATTCTCCGGAACCCAGAAGCAACCGGCAGGATTGTGGAGTGGGCGTTGGAGCTGTCATGCTTTGGTCTCAAGTTTGAAAGTTCTTCAACTATCCAGAGCAGAGCCTTGGCAGAGTTCATTGCAGAATGGACCCCAACGCCAGACGACGAAGTTCAAGAATCAGCGATTCCCGGCAAGGAAACAGATCGCGAATGGATCATGTACTTTGATGGAGCCTTTTCGCTGCAAGGCGCCGGTGTCGGCGTGCTGCTTGTCGCACCCACCGGAGAGCACCTCAAGTACGTCATCCAGATGCATTTTCCCCGGGAGAGATCGACCAACAACACGGCAGAGTACGAAGGACTGCTTGCCGGTCTCAGGATCGCGGCAGACCTTGGGATCAAGAAGCTCATCGTCAAAGGTGACTCCCAGCTCGTCGTAAGGCAGGTCAACAAAGATTATCAGAGCCCATTGATGGAAGCTTACGTCGATGAAGTGAGGAAGCTGGAGGAGCGCTTTGACGGTCTTCAGACAGAGCATGTTCCTCGATCAGAGAACAGCATTGCCGACGACCTGTCGAAGCGTGCCGCACTCAAGCTACCTGTGGAACCAGGGACTTTTGTGCTCCGCTTGACTCAACCATCCGTGTCGCCATCGACAAGGCCTGATAAGAGAAGAAAGTTAAGTACCGACGAGTACTTCCCGGCAGGGCTTCCCGAAGCCCCCGGCAAGAATCTTGCCGGGAACGACACGGTTGCCGGTGAGCAGCGGCTTCGCGCAGAACCTCAGGTTCTTGCCGCCGAAGCAAGCGCCCCTGCTGCCGAAGAAATACCAGTTGCCGGTGAGCAGCTGCTCCGCCAAGAACCTCAGGTTCTTGCCGTAGAAGCAAATGCTCCCGCAGCTGAAGAGTCGCCTTTAGTCCTTGTCGTCGAGCCACAGGCTCCGGCATGGGCACAGCAAATAGTCCATTTCCTTCAGACAGGAGAACTCCCTGAGGAGCAGGAAGAAGCTGAGAAAGTAGCCCGTCAGTCAAGTATGTACCAGTTCGTCAACGACGTCCTGTACAGAAAGAGACCCAACGGTGTGAAATTGAAGTGCATTCCTCGGGAGGATGGACTAGAGCTGTTGGCAGAGATTCATGGGGGCATATGTGGATCCCACATAGGCTCAAGAGCCCTTGTCGGCAAGGCATTCCGGCAAGGATTCTTCTGGCCTACTGCTCTCCAGGATGCAACTGCACTAGTAACCAAGTGTGAAGCGTGCCAGTTTCATTCGAAGCAACTTCATCAGCTAGCTCAAGCTCTCCAGACGATCCCTCTCTCCTGGCCCTTCTCGGTCTAGGGGCTCGACATACTGGGTCCCTTCCCCCGCGTTGCCGGGGGCTTCGAGTACTTGTACGTTGCTATCGACAAGTTCACGAAGTGGCCAGAAGTGGAAGCAGTGAGGAGGGTGACAGCACAGTCAGCAGTCAAGTTCTTCAAGGGGATTGTGTGCCGTTTTGGTGTGCCGAACAGGATTATCACCGACAAGGGTACGCAGTTCACTAGTCACACCTTCATGCAGTACGTCCAAGACCTTGGCGGCAAGATTTGTTTTGCCTCTGTTGCTCACCCGAGAAGCAATGGCCAAGCGGAAAGGGCGAACGCTGAAGTGCTGCGTGGTCTCCGGACCAGAACTTTCGACAAGCTGCACAAGCATGGAAGACGCTGGATTGATGAGCTACCGGCGGTTCTTTGGTCGATCAGGACGACGCCAAATCGAGCCACCGGCCAGACACCCTTCGCTCTGGTTTACGGAGCGGAGGCAGTTCTCCCCACGGAACTCATATACGGGTCACCTCGAGTACTCGCTTATGATAAGCTTGAGCAAGAGCAGCTGCGGCAAGATGACGCGCTGCTCCTTGAGGAGAACCGTCTTTGGGCTGCTGTGCGAGCCGCTCGCTACCAGCAAGCTTTGCGCCGCTACCATAGCCGCAAGGTTCACGCCCGGAGTCTTGAGGAAGGTGACCTTGTTCTTCGGCGCGTCCAGTCGGCCAAGAATTCCAACAAGTTGACGCCGAAGTGGGAAGGCCCTTACCGGGTAGTGCGAGTCACCAGGCCTGGCGCTGTCCGCCTGGAGACCGAAGAGGGCTTGCCAGTGAGCAACTCCTGGAATATCGAGCACCTTCGCAAGTTCTACCCGTAAGGCGCAGTTGTTCGGGTTTCTTGCTGTGATAGCGATACGGCCAGCAGGCTGCTGACGACCCGAATCCAGCGCTCGCGGCAGCGTAACGCTCCGGCAAGATCCCGGCAACGCCATTCTGTACAAGTGTTGCCGCTGGCATGTAATCCTTTGTACAGAGCAGCCATATTTTATAAGATCCGTGTGCTTTACATTTCTTGTTGATTTCATGTCATTCTATATGCATGTATTATCTGAGATGTGTGTTGCACTCGATCCCGGTAAGAGCTAACGAACCGTCAAGGTTCCATACCTTTATTTTCTCTTCTTTCTTTTTCTCAAGAGACAGAAGATTCCCTCGACGCGCAAGTTTGCCGGGGGGGAGGAGATTGGTGGTATGGATACCAGACGACGTTCAAGGTTGGCGCCTTGCCGGAAGAAAAAGAATAGCGACGAAAAGCAGAGCTAAGTTGCTAAACCCCTTAAGCAGATTTTGATTTTTGTAAGGCTGTATTCCCTTGAATGATTTCGGCTTTGTATGGAAAACCTGCACGCGATGGAATCTTGTCGTGATCGGCTGCGCCCTTACTCTGTTTCGAGTCCGCTCAACAGTCTAGGTGGCCGCGCTGAAAGCGTCAAGATTTCTTGCCGTGAGCAGCACTGCCCGCAAGCTGCTGACGACCCGAATCCAGCGCTCGCGACGGGGTTATGCTCCGGCAAGTTCCCAGCAAAGCGTAGGGTATATGCTATACAGAAAGAAATTGAACAAAGGGAATAGCATGCCTTAATTCAAAGAGAGCAAGTTATATTACATCTAGTGCTTGCCCCGTTTCTGACATAAGACAAATTGTCTTTTACATATGACGCCGGCGGCAAGATGGAGAAGAGATAGGAGGCTACAGCTAATCCCGGCGATCGCCCTCGACCCTCTTCACCTGGCTCACCCGATCGACGATGGGCGCGACAAGCTCTTCGAGAGCCTTGACGTCCGCGTCCTTCGGCAAGCTTTTCGAGGCCTTGGAGAGGTCGACGCCAGGGTTCCTGTACGCCACCTTCATCAGCACCTTGCGGAGGACGAGCTGGCAGAGTTTCCGGGATTCGTCGGCCAGCTTGCTTGTCTGGTTCGCCTGGAGTAGCTTGAGGGCGTCGACGAGCTTGTCAAAGAACATGGTTAGCCTGGCGCTTGAGGATACGTTGTCGTCGACAGAGTATCCGAAGCCCGGCAAGTCCATGGCCTCCAGCTCCGCGCCAAGCTTCTCGGCGACGTCCGCCAGCCTGGCAGTCCAGAGCTTCACACTAGAAGTGTACTCGTTGTGGGTGGCGGCGGCGTTCTTGAGCAGCTCCTGTTCGTCATGGAGGTCTTTGATAAGAATCCTCTCGCGAACTCAGACGGCCTCAAGAGACTCCTCCAGCATGGATAGCTTCAGCTTCAGATCTTCAATGGAGTCCTTGGCGGAGGAAAGCTGCTGGACCTTCTCGGATGCGGCAGCCTGCGTCTCCATCAGGCTGTGGAGAGCCTTGTCTCTCTCGGCCTCAAGTGCTGAGACCTTCTTGCCGTGGTCCTCGAGAGCGGCCTCCAGCTGCTTCGTCTTCTCCTCCAGCAAGCTCTTGGCGGTCTCCGCAGCTCCGGCAGCGTCGAGGGCCTCTTTGAGCTTGCCGGCGTGGTCTTCAGTTAGAGCTCTGAGCGTCTTCAAGTGTTTCTGCTCAAGCTCCTGGACCCGCCGTGCGACAAGACTTTCGAGCTCTTCATCCTTGTTGCGAAGCTTGGCGGCAAGTGCCGCCTCGCGCGCGGCAAGGTCCTCTTCTTGGGCGTCAAGGCTGATTCGGCGCTGTGTCAAGAGGGCTTCTGCCGCGGCGGCTTGCTGGGCGGCCTCCTCCTGCGCTTTCTCGATGTCTGATTGCTTCAGCAGGAGGACGTTCCGCTCTTCCGCCAGCTGCTCCCGGTAAACATTCAACTCTTGGAGGGCCTCGCCATACCAAGCCTGTGTCTCCGTGATGCGTTGTTGGAAGTCTCCTGCCGCTGCCTCGACGAGCGCTGCCCGGGAGTCCAGTTTCTCCTTCCGGGCGCGGTAGAGCGTTTGGAGCTTCTGATAGTTGTCATTCATGGCTTGAAGTAGCTGCTCCTCCTTGAGCTCACTGGCGGCGGCGGCGGTAATTTCCCCGTCAAGATGTTCTCCTTCAACCAGCTCTTCGATGTTTGCCGACCCCGGCGTGCTGACAACGTTTTTGCCGGCCCTGATGTATTGGCTTGAGGAAGGGGCCTGGGATGACGAGGGTTGGTCTTCGGCAGTCGAGGGCCCCGTGGCAGTAGAAGCGCCTGGCGCTCCTGCGGCGGAAGCACCGTCAGTATGGTCGCGGGTCTCCTCACCGGCTCCCTCGGCGGGCATCTTGGCGGCCTCCTCTTGTGCGGCCTTGGCGGCCTCGGCGGCAGCGGCCTTGGCGGCCTCGGCGGCAGCGGCCTTGGCGGCCTCAACGGTAGCAGCCTCAGCGGCAGCAGGTTTGGCGGCCTCGGCGGCGGCATGATTGGCGGCCTCTTCGGCAGCAACCTTGTCGGCTTCAGTGGCGGCGTCCTTGGCAGTCTCTTCAATGACAACGTCAGCGTCCATGAGCTCTGTCAGAAGAAGATTGAAAGCCAAGGAGTTGATTAAGATGAAGCTGGGAAGGAGGTTCAAGAAGACAAAAAGAAGAAAAACCAAAGCGACAAGTTCTTTGAAGCAAGTAACTTTACCTGCGTCAGGGAAGGGGTTGCCGGAGCCTACTCTTGCCGACCCCTCCCCTCCGTCGCGGTAGGGCTTGCCCGAAGACTCGCCCCTGGGCGATGTGGTCGACGGAGGTGGCATGGCGGAGGCAGCTCCCGCTGTTGCTCCGCTCCTGCACGCCCGGAGATGTCAGCAGAGAAGATGCACACCCCGGCACGCGCCAGTGGGTAGTGAGTAGAAGATTCACGCTGGGGGCTGCGCCGGGGGCTGCGTCGAGGGCTGCATCGAGGGTTGCGTTCTGGGCTTGACTCCGAGCTGACGAGAACCGTTTCCGGCACGCCCGAGGTGCTTGCCGGCGGCTCGACGCTTGTTGAGGTCTTGGCCCTCTTCGCCATCCTCTGCGCCAGAGTCTCCGTATCCCTGAGGAGGCAAAAATAGAACAAGTTAATCAAGCAAAACTAGAAGGATAAGAATCGAAGCTGTGGCGGGACTCTTACTCTTCTTCTTCTTCCCCGGAGCTGATGGCGGAGAGGTCGAAGCCGACCCCCGCCGCAGTTCCTGACAGAGGAGGAGGAGGAGTGGTCCTGGGCCGCTTGGCAGCGGCAGGTTGCGGTGCGGCCTCGCCGGCCGCCCCTTTGCCGGAAGCCTCGCTGCTTGAGGAAGGTTGGCGGGCTGGAGCGCCAGTGGCGTTCTTCCGGAGGACGCGCCTCTTCCTGTGTTGAAGGGCTGGGGGCTCTTCCTCTTCCTCTTCTTCCTCTTCGGCAGCGCCTCCGGCAGAAGAGCTCCCGGCAGCGGCTCCGCTCGGCTCCCCGGCAGCCTGACCTCGCCCGGCAAGATCTTCCCGCAGCAAGTCCTCGCCTTCGCTGGACTCAGCGCTGCTGGCTTCTTCGGCAAGGTTCGCCTCTTCCGCCCTGCTGGCGATGTAGGCGAGCTCCTCCTCCGTGGTGGCGTGGACAAGGTTCTCCTCGCGGATGGCCTTCTCCGTCAAGTTGTCGAAGAATGCCAGCGCCTGCTCCGCGAACGGCTCGATCCACCTCTCGTCGATGCTATGGGCATTGAGCATCGGCATCATGGCGATGATGGAGGTCAGCGATGAGTTGTTGCATAGTGGGACGACGCCTGCCGGCAAGTCTCCCACTGCTCCAGATTTGAACAGCTGTTGGCAGAGGGCTGCGTGCCCTATGGCTGTCAGATCATTATCCAGCCCAGGCCGCACCCTCATGACGCCGGCAGCGTTCATGTACTCCCAGGCAGGGCGCCCCTTGTTCTGCAGTGGGGCGATGCGCCGGCGAAGGAAATCTGAAGCAATCATCTCCACCTTCAACCCGGCAGCCTTGAGGCGCAGTATCCTGGTGATGGCGATGGTGAGCTTGCTGTCGTCAGGGTCCGCGACGCTCCAATCCTTGCCGCGGACCACCTTCTGCTTCCGCACCTCGCAGAACGGTTTGGGCTCCTTTTCCCAGACCCAGCACCACTTGCCGCGCCACTCTTCCCATCTCTCGCGGTAGAGCCCCTCTGGGTACGTCTCCTTGGTTTCCGTCCTCGGAATCCAAGTGATGCTGCCGGAGAGGGCGTCGCCCTTTTGGATGCGGGGGTAGAAATAGTGCCGGAAAAGTGCAGTGCTCGGGATGACCCCAACAAAATTCTCGCAAAGGTGCGCGAAGACGGACATGCAAGTCACGGCATTCGGCGTGAAATCTAGCAGCTGGAAGCCGTAGGTGAGCATGATGTCTACGAAGAAATCCGAGTACGGAGGGCAGAGGCCGCACCAGAAGTAATCGGCAAAGAAGGGATAATCCCCTGGCTCTGCCTTACGAGAAGCTACACTCACTCTGGTGGCTGGATGCGCCGTGGTCTCAGTCGCCCATGCGAACTGATACCTCTTCTTCAAGGTCTCCGCATCAAGCGTCGAGGGGAAGACAACGTGTTCCTTCCGCATCTTCGCCAACCTGCTCTCCGCGGCGGCCGCTTCCGCCGCCTTGCCCTTGCTCGGCTTGGGCGGCATGGTGGCTATGGAGGTGGGCGCTGGAGACGTCGAGAGCGCGGTGGAGGCAGGTGGAGGGAGAAAAGCTCTGCTTTGGGCGCGAGGAAGAAGACGATGGCGACGGCTCTGAGATTGAGATTGGAAAGGCGGAGCGGGTAAATGAGCAGTGCCCTCTGCGATTCCCTTTTTATGGGGAAGGCGCGAGGCAGGCTCTTTACCGCCCGCTTTTGCAGCGGGGTTTCCGCCCACGTCTCCCACTTCGCGCAATTAATGCGCGTAGTGGAGGGGCGTGGTAAAAGAGATAGTGATTGCGAGCAGTTATTCCCTGCCACGCGTGCCTGTGCACTGTTTTGGGCCTAGCCCAACAGGCCTAGCACCCGTGTATGGCCTAGGCCCGGCGGCTCCTGTCGGTGTACTAAAGTATGGGTCTTTTAGCACCCCTTACTTGTGCACGGGCAGTTGTAGCCGTACCGTGGCAGGCCTTGCCGGGGAATAGCTAGGAGTAATCACGAGACTAAGACACCAAAGAGACGTTCAAGTCAACGATCAGACCAGAAGACAGAAGGCCAAAGGGTTGCGGAGGCCCGGCAAGACCCTTGCCGGCAAGGCCTCGCACCCGGCAAGACCCGATCCCGGCAAGCCCCGGGCCCGGCAAGGATTCGGTCCCGGCAAGCCCCGGGCCCGGCAAGGATTCAGCCCCGGCAAGGCTCTGCACAGTGCAGCGCTATCGCTCCAGTGCGGCGGCCAGCCTTGTCGTTTAGGGCTTGTCCTCATGGTGACGTGGTGCGATGCTGGCCATGAGATGCTTAAGCGGTGCTGATGGGATGGCTGCTTTTGCCCATCCCCTGTAAAGCTTTTCCAAGCCCAAGACGCTGAGGGACACCTCGACGGACACCTCACGGTGCATTTAATGAGCTTGTCCTAAGCCGTCAGGGTTAGGTATGATAACACTGTAGCTACTTTCCATCTCATGCCTTATCTCGTACGCCACTGTGGTAGCCCCTTTGACTCATATAAAAGGAGGCCCGAGGCGTACAGGAGGGCAACTTTTGGGGGAGGCTGGCACTTCTGGGAGATAGCACTTCCGAGGGTCCATTCTGCATGCGCAGCTACCGAGTACTGTAGCTCCCAGAACTTGGCCAAGAACATCCACAATAATACAATCAAAGCAGGAGTAGGGTTTTACGCATCCGTGCGGCCCGAACCTGGGTAAATCCCCGTGTGCTGTTCGTTAGTTCTGCTCTTTGTGCAATCCTCTCCCCTCGCCGAACCGTAAAGGGATCTCCTTGATCCCATAGGTGTTCGTTTCCCACGACACGTAGGCATACAGATGCAGTTAAACTGGCGGCGATGTTGGAGTGACCCAACCATTCTCCCTCGTCTTAGCAGTTTTTGAAGCCAGTGCTCGTTGTGCCGTCTAGAGAGCGCACGCACGGTGTGGGCAAGGATTCATCGGAGCCAAGGAACCATGTCGCGAGGCCGCGGGCACGGGTTGGGGGCGCCATACCGCGCCGAGTGTGTGCATATAACAACAATCCTGGCATGGTGGCAAAAGTTGTGCACAGACCGCGTATTAGGCGTCCCAGGCACAAACAGCAACAGAACAGAACCTCCCGGTTTCAGCTCCAGAACCTTGTAACCATATTGAAAACTGACAATTTTCTAAGAAACAGTATACCCACCTAAGAGAAGCGAAGAGACACTGCTCATATACTAACAAACAGCAAGTGTCTGCCTGCCCAGAGACTCCCAGCATCAACCACGTTTCAGGTAAACAAGCATGAGACAGTTTTACAACAGCCAAGATCACACCGAAAAGATGGGCAAAAACCATGGGCGGGCCAAAGAAGGTGAGAGGAACGAACCTTCGCCCGAGCCGCCCTTCCACAAAAACTGGAAGAAAACCAGATGACCAGTCCACAACCTACCATCCTTTTCAGTTTTCATTCACTCACGCCGTCGTTCCCTCAGGCCTAACACCAAACAACCCCTTCCCTGCAAGCCTGAACCCAGACAAGCCCCATGGCGAGCATCCCCTATTAAAGCAAAGCACCCATCACGCACACAGCGAAATCACAGGAGCAGAGAACTTCTACTAAACCTGAAGCGGAAGGAAGCACAGAGCGCCTGTGCGGCAGCGATGACTGGCCTTGGTGGACTCGGGAGCATCGGCGGGGGCGGCAACGGCAGAAGCCATGGCTCGGGGGGCAAGGCCAAGCTGCTCGCGCTGGGCAAGGGTCTCCCTGAGCAAGTTCTACCCCAGGAGAAGCTCGTCGAGACCTACCTCCAGGACACCAGCTGCGACGACCCCGCCACCAGGGCCAAGCTGGAACGCCTCTGTGAGTTCCCTTCCTTCATGTCATTTGTGGTTCTACATACCTGCTTCTCGGGCTGAGACTTCTAAGTTGGTACCAATAGTTAGCTCTCCTTAAAGAGATCACTAGCAACAGTGAGTTGTAATAAGATTGTCATCTGGTTGTAACATCTTAGTGTACAGAATTTACCATGTTTTAGTTTAACTATCAGTTATCATAGGAGCAAAGTGCAATTAGTACAATGGGAAACACAATCAATCTCCGCTAAGTAAATAAAAAAAATGTTCACATGGTCATTAGTACTAAATCCCGGTCACAGTTTAGCTTAAGAAAATCAGCAGTATTTAATCTATTTTAGAGTATGAATCATGTGTAAAATGGAATTAGTGTGATGAGAAACACAACAAAATGCCACCTAGAAACCACATGTGTGTGCAACTAGTATTATTAAGTACTCTACATTGTACTCCCCCCGTTCCAAAATAGTTGTCGTGGTTTTAGTTCAAATTTGAACTAAAACCACGACAACTATTTTGGAACGGAGGGAGTACTTTTTGCTCTAGGAGAAACACTAGGACACCAATTTGTTTTGTCTGTTTGTGGTGAGAGCTAGCCAAATAAGAGTTAATACTACATGACCGCAAACTACAAACTATATTTGTTTGTTATGTAATGATTTGCATCGGTCCCTCCAATGTATGTATAATGATTCCCCTGTGATTTGATTTGACAGGCAAGACCACAACAGTGAGGACAAGGTACACTGTCATGTCCAAGGAGCTCCTGGATGAACACCCAGAACTGAAGATAGAGGGAACTCCAACATTGACACCACGTCTTGACATCTGCAATGCCGCAGTGCTTGAACTTGGTGCTGCTGCAGCTCATGCCGCCCTTGGTGAATGGGGCCGTCCAGCAGCTGATATTACCCACCTAGTCTACATCTCATCCAGCGAGCTTCGCCTCCCAGGGGGGGATCTTTTCCTGGCAACCCGTCTTGGCCTCTCTCCAAACACAGTCCGCACATCCCTTCTGTTCCTTGGCTGCTCAGGTGGTGCTGCCGCCCTCCGCACTGCCAAGGACATTGCAGAGAACAACCCAGGGAGCCGTGTTCTTGTAATAGCGGCAGAGACAACTGTGTTGGGCTTCAGGCCGCCAAGCCCTGATCGTCCTTATGACCTCGTTGGTGCTGCTCTGTTTGGTGATGGTGCATCAGCTGCAATTATTGGAGCAAGCCCTATCAGTGCAGAAGAGGATCCCTTCTTGGAGCTTGAGTTCTCAACACAGGAGTTCCTACCAGGGACAGACAAGGTAATTGATGGCAAGATCTCAGAGGAAGGGATTAACTTCAAACTGGGGCGTGATCTGCCAGAAAAGATTGAAAGCCGCATAGAAGGGTTCTGCAGGATACTCATGGACAAGGTTGGGATAAAGGAGTTCAATGATGTATTTTGGGCTGTGCATCCCGGTGGACCAGCAATACTGAACAGGCTGGAGGTTTGTCTTGAACTTCACCCAGATAAACTCAAGATCAGTAGAAAGGCCCTCATGAACTATGGGAATGTGAGCAGCAACACAGTCTTCTATGTGTTGGAGTATTTGAGGGATGAATTGAAGAAAGGGGCAATAAGGGAAGAGTGGGGATTGATCTTGGCTTTTGGCCCAGGCATCACATTTGAAGGATTGCTAGTTAGGGGCATTAACTGAAACTGGAAGAGATCCAAGTAGGTTACTACCAGATACATGGAAAGATCACAAACAAGCTTTACATGGCACAATACCATTTCACAATTATAATTATATAGTGTAAGAATAGCAGTTCGCGATTATAATTATATACTGTAAGAATATCATAAGAAGCATAGCGTCTTGATTGTTTCTGTTCACTATTTACTCAGTACTTTATTGTATTGTATGCTTTATGCTACCAATTATCAAACAATGTCAGTTGCTTGAGTTTGTTCCCAAGACTGTACAAGGCAGGCACTATTACTGCATCGTGTTATATGACTTGATAATTCATAAGATCACTCTGTAATTCTTTTTAATCTGTGCTGGTTGTACAATGTACGAGTGCATGAGCAAACTAATATCGGTACAACTACCTTTCTCTCAGAAGGAAAAAGAAGCAAAACCACCAAGACTTGAACCATACCATTATCATTAAACTATTCTGAATTGTACTAAACAAACAGTTACAGTGATAGATAGTAGATAGTATCATGATCCCCTTACCACTTCAACAAATGTAATATCCTTTTAAGTATTACCAAAAGACAAGAAAATAGAAGAAGCTCTTACAGAAAAGGGATTATGAAATGGCACTGACCATTCTGCCTTATAGAGACATTACACTCTGATCTAACTATTGGACCGTGAAACATAGGCCCATGATAACATGAAGACAGTACTAGAACCCATGTGAATTCCCTTCTTCTTCATCAACGTTATTCAAAGGCCAAAACACTTGAATAAATCAGAAGTGGCGTGCATGCCTCCAACAAATCATGGATTTGAACTTGGTGCTCCCTCTTCAAGAGATAATTCACCAGCAATCTTCTCCCAAGCAACTTTAGCATCCCCTTTCACAAGAAAGTTCATCTTGGCAACAACACGCTTCGCCTCTGCAGACCTCTCTCCCTTCACCAATCCCTTGACTAAACCCTTGACAGCCTCAAATGATGGGGCTGCCTTCATTGCAAAGCAGCTGTTACAAAGCCATAGTGCATCATCAAGCCTTTCCTTCTCTACCAAAGTCCTAAACAACAGGACATATGTCTGTGAGTGCACCGACACTCCCAAGTCACTCCTCCCCTCCCGCCTCTTCATCACCTTCATCCTCTTAAATACCCGCATGGCGGCCCCGACATTCCCCTCCTTGCAGTACCCCTGCACAAGCGCATTGTAAGTAACGTAATTGGGCAGCACACCCTTTGACTCCATGACATCAAGCAGCTCCTCGCCCTTGAAAGTCTCCCCCCTCCTTGCAAACCAATGCATCCGGCAATTATATGTGACGACATTCGGCTCCAGCTTGTTTTCATTGATCTCCTTGAGCAACTTCTCAAACTCCTCAGCATCGTCCTGCTCGGAGAACCCAGCAAGGAGAGTATTGTAGGATATGATGTCCGGGGGCGGGCGATGCTTGAACTTATTCTTGGCCATTTCGTTGAGCAGCTTGCGGGCGGCGGGGAGATCGGAGCTCTTGACCAGAGCGTGGAGGAGCACGTTGTGGGAGGCACAGCCAGGGGCGACGCCGAGAGAGGACTCGGCGGATTTGAAGTTTAACTTGAGGTCGTCGACGCGGCCGGCGCGGAGAAGCGCGGAGAGGAGGGCGGAGAGGGAGACGTCGGAGCGGGCGGCGGGGGCGGAGGAGGAGAAGGCGCGGACGGCGTCGTCCGGGCCCGGGAAGAGAGAGAGGGCGCGAGCGAGGAGGCCGGGGGAGACCGGGGCGGAGGCGAGGAGCTTGTCGAGGAGGGAGGCGGCGAGGTCGGGGCGGTGGAGGCGGTCGAGGCGGGAGGCGGCGAGGGAGAAGAGGGCGCGCGAGGTGTGGAGGCGGTGGTAGTCGGGGCTGGAGAGCGCGGAGGCGACGAGGGAGTGAACGCGGTCCGGGTCGGTCTCCGCGCGGACGGCGAGCTGGAGATCAATGATGGAGGCGCGGACCGCCGCGCGGGCTGGGGCGGAGGCGGAGGCTGGCGACGGATCGACGTCCGGGAGCGCGGAGAGGCGGCGGAGGAGGTGGGCGGAGACGGCGGAGGGGTGGCGGCGGCGCAGGAGGGACGCCATGGTGATTGGTGAGTGAGCGAGCACGGGGTTTGCGAGGGTTTGGGCCTTGCGATTGAGGGGGCTTCCCTCTTCCTCCTTTCTGCTGCGCAAGCTGCACAACTGCTACAGTCTGCCTGTAGCACTAGTCCATTTCGCCAAAAAAAACTTATGAAGGCCTCATACCATTTTGGCTAACTGTGCTCAACCTATGCTAAAAAAAACTATGGTCAACCTGAAATTGTTCTAAAAAAAACTAAAATTGAACTTAAATAAGAACCGCATTAGATTGATCGTCATTGTTTTAAATCCGAGCAACGGGCTTTGAATTTCAGATATTTCGACAGACGACAGTCTATTTCATTTCATGCATAAATCAGTGTTGGTGAAGTGCGTTTTTCTTTGTTCAAAATGATTTTGGAACGAAGGAATGGCTCGTAATGGTTTATTTAAAATTTCTTGATTTTTTGTTTAGTTGATAATTGTGCGTTTATTTAAAATTTCTATTAGATGAACTATTGTTCCACCAAAATGTTTGAGGAATACAAACATGAGAATGAGATATTTTCTGAAGTTCGTGCATATTTCTTTCATCTTCATGTGGTTTCATGAATTCACACATGAAGTAAAAAACAGTTACCTCGTCATTTTACCCTAAAAAAAAGCCGTCAAAAAAGTTTCCTGGTCGTTTTTGTTTCGAAACTCCTCGCTGCTCTTGCTATGTGCTTCGTTTGTTTGTGTGGTGCAGGTGCATGGTTACAGGTGAAGTCTGCTGGCTCAGGCTCCTTTGCAAGAGTAGGCCAACACTTTGCTTCAAGCGAAAAAGAAATGGCACGTAAACATGGTATTCTTTTGGGAAGACAACTAAAGGCATTTCATCAACTGTAGAAATTTATTCTTTCACAACAACAAAAATGTAGATATTCATATCGCAACAATGTGTGTCATGGCAGCATAAGATGGGGTCAGGAAGGGGTTGCATGCCCAAAAGCTTAAACAACAGTCGAGTTCTTGCTATCAAAACTGGTGATGATAACTCGAGGCCATTTTGTTACAGACAAGGGGTCCTGAACAACCCGACAAGAGGAATAACCAGGGAGGTACACAAGTGGATGTATTTTTTCTACAAGTTACCTCCGCCTCGGCGGATCAGAGGACCTGCGGTGTTGTTGTTGTCTCGCATCGGTAACCGGTTTCTCCGTGTCCGGCTGTTTGAGCTTTCTCACCATATCATCGGCATATCGCCGCCAAATTGACTCTCGGTCTTTGCTTGTCACTTTGCTGTACCTTGGATCAGATTTTAACAGGTCTTTTGCTTCACTCCAAGAGATAACCGCAGTCTTTCCTCCATCTGTCGTCCGAGTTGCTGCCTCTGGGGCAATGACCTCAGACAGAAGTGCCCTGAAGTCACGGACACAGCGCTGCGGGGAAATTATAGGAACATCAGATCAGGTCAAAAGCATACCATAATTTGAGCATGCAAGCTCACATGATACATATCGGGACCAAATGCTACCACGTCTGCTTAAACAAAGAGGATTTATTGAAGTAGCAGTGACCCAAGCATTGAAGCTCAACCAGAAACACATGAGATAATACCATCCATAAAGACTTCCATACGATAGTTCATGTGAATCTGCTGAATATTTTGGTAAATTCCTCTATCAAAGAAGAAAATGGTTGGAACAGGCTCAGAGCCCAAGAAGCAGACCAATAAGCAAGCAGCTAGCATACCAGAGAGTTAGAATTTTTATTACAGTAGCTACAAACGACCACCATAGTAAGAATATACCTCATATAAGTCCTTGACATGTTCACGGAATAACTTCTCGGCCTCACCTTGGCCTAAGTCCGGATTTACAGCACGACCTTGCGGATCCTTCTCAAGTTTTGGTTTGGATTCAGTCCATGATGCCTATGGAACAAAAATAACATAGTTAATGTCAGTTTATATTTTGCAAAGAGGCAAACATGCCAATAATCAAAAGCGAGCGTATCCTAATATATCAAAAGGAAGTCACTTAAGGAGCAAAAGAAACAGATCGGCTGAACATAAAAAAGTACTATGACAAGTACTTAAGAACAAGAAGCATGTACAGTTAAATAAAGAATAAATAAGTCAACCTAATCACCTTTGGATCTTTTATAGTTTCAACAAGCAAAGCCTGATATGAAGACGTGGCATCTTTTCTGCGGATCTTCAATTTTACTCTCTCCATTTCCTGCTCTTCCCTTTCTTTCCTTTTGCGAGTTTCGCGTTCCCTCTCCCTTAATTTGGCCTAACAATGCATACCACGGTATATGTGAAACCTCAATCCGTAAATAAAGCATCATACAGTTCATCAGCTAAGTTGACATACTTGTCCATCCACTTTGGCCTTTGCAGCTTGCTCCACTTCCCGTTCAGCGGATTTAAGTTCTGCTATGTATTCATTAAAAGCATTTTCTCTCTCTTCGTGCTTTACAGCTTTGTACCTTGGATCACTCCGGAAATTTTCTTTCACCTGTATGCAGTAGTAAGATCCATGAGAAAAATGACAGATCAAAATTACATAAAAATGACAGATCAAAATCACATACTCCTACAACACTATACAAGTTTGACCCAAGTAAACAATCGGCTGTTTTATATGAAGTTCAGAAGGGAAGGGGCTGTTGTAGGGTCACAATTGATTCACACCAGATAAACACAGTGATTTCATATGCCATGTCAATGTAAACGCCGGAAAGATGAAACCTGTCCATGTGACGATATATGGCTAACGTATCAAACAGACAATCATACTTCGGTAAAGCACATCCAGATGATTACCGGTTAGTGGTACTTGAAAATAGGCATCAAAACGGTAACTTTAAATCACAATCTTTCACTAGACAACACGACTCCCTATGTCAGAGCCTCAGAGTCAGCTGTTTGACTTGGTCTATTGGTCAGTTTCAACTTTCCAGAAGAAATGGGCAAATCGACAAGTTACACAAATCGTGTTACAAAATATCATGTGTACGCAATATTTTAAATTTCACAATAGGAGAACGAACCCATTACTGCTGTCAATATTAGAAGATAACAAAATGAAATAATCTCTCTTTAATCTAAAATTGATTCCTAATCCTGGATCCACGTCATTCCAAACATAGCCGACTACCATCTCAACTGGAACTGTCTGTGTCACTCCGCTAACAATCGCGTCTAATCATGTGCTAAACCCTCAAACCGCCGCTTCACACCATACTACCTATACTTCTCACTGTTCTATTTCACAAACAAGGAGCACTGCTCAAAATTCCGTTGACAGTTCATTGATCTGCAGCTGCCACTTCTGTCAATATTGAAAGCCTTTGGGGCCGTGTGGGTAGGGTAGCACAGGGAAGAGCGTACAAGCGGCAATAGACACAGAGAAAGCCGTGCACATCTGTGCCTGGTAATAATAATATGCCTAAATCAGATGCAAAGCCTGACACTGCTGCTGCCGGCGAGTAACCCAAGGAAGGAAGATGGGGTATATTATGGAGATGGGCGGTTGTTCACAAATGATGCATTGCTGCACATTGCTATTTGGTTTCTGCAAGAATTCATCACATCTTGATGAAGCAATTTTCTAGCTCCCAATCAACGTTCCCTTTATAAGGGACTGACCGAGCCTATGCAGTGTTCACCGTACAGCCTTATTGATTGTGTTCAAGTCATATCTAATCCAAATATGCAAACATGTGCAATACTCTGCAAATTATGAGCAAATGCTTTGATTTAGGCATATTATTATTATAACATACCCATCTCTCAAATTGCTTACTGGTCAGTCGTTGCCTAAAGGAAAACACCATGCTAACTGTTATACACTACACTAATGTAAAACAAATATAACCACAACCTTACTGCTATTGAAAGTAATACTATGACCGTTCGTCATCACTGTTAACTAAGAATTTGTATAAGACTATCTTCAGAGAGAAGAAAGATAATAATACATTGATCACCATAACGTATTTTTTTAAGTGTGGTAAAAGAAGAAAAATTGACAAGAGCACAAAATAACTGACTTCTTTTATTGCAATGCAAACGTCTATACTAATCTGTAAGTGCACGTAACAGAATATCATCACAAGGAAGATTATCATATTATCTTTACATAAATCAGATGCGCCTTCTTTGTCATTTAATCTTGACGCAAGATATGTAGTGAAATGAGTACAAGGACTTACTTTTGTCCAACGGCTAGTTGAGATTATATCTTTACATTCTCGAAGCATTGATTTGAAGTCAGTTATGACAGCATTTCGCGCTGATTGAACTTTCTCTTCAAGAGCCCTCACCCTGCTCAAACATTTGAAAATGTGTCAATTAAACGTAAAGATGAAACTGAAAATCCTTAATTCAATAACATTAATATAAAAGTAGGCGGACGTACTTCTCCTTGAAAAGAGCCTCCCTTTCTTTTTTATCCAAGGCTGCAAATCTTGGGTCAGAACCCCATTTTCTTTCGAATTCCTGGTAACCTTTTTTAGAATCAATGCCCTGCAAATTATGTATTAAGGCATGACATTCAAGAAAGCAGCAGTTCCAAAAACAGGCAGCCATCACATGCCCCAATTTAAAGGAAAACCTCTAGTAACTTGTAAAAATGAATTAATAGCAATTAGTGAACCTCAGATGCTTCTTCTAATAGTTGTTTATATGCCTCAACGGCAGCCTTCTGAGCAGCTCTCTTCTCTTTCCGTTCCTCGTCAGCACGTGTCCGAACAAAGTGGTCAAATATAGCCCGTCTAGTCGAGTGACTTGGAATAGCCTGTAGTGGGGCAATCTACAATTAGTATCATTCGAATATAAAATTACTGCTGTAAAGCTAATAGTAGCAGCAGGTAAACCAAAAGAAAATATATTGTAGGAGTACTTTACTACACAGTAATAAGCATTATAAAGTAAGTTTCATGTATGACAAGTAATCACTACTTCTACTTAAGCAGGAAGAAATGCAACTTAGGGCCTACTTTGGAAAAGGGCAAGTTCAATGTGATCCTTTCTGAACATACACTGTAGCAAACAGCTAGTCATAATCGATGTATTACAACATGAGGTTTTGCTTGGAGCCTTGGATACAACATAACCAGGATTAGAAAAACAGAGCACAAATGGGCAGTTTTGCATTTGCTATGCTGTGCAGCATTGAGCTGCTGAATTTAGTTATATGCAACTTTCGTGATCCGAGTGAACTTATTGCTATGGCTCTAAAGAAGAGGTTGCCACAACCAAAAGTAGTAACACAGAAGCTTTTTAAAGATAAACCAGAACCACAGGCACACAGAACTCAGTTTCTCTAATGAGTAATCACTGCAATTTGAACGCAGATCACAATGAACTAGGTTCGTCAGTTTTTTTTTCACTTTCCAGGACAGGAGTTAGCCTCGAACAGCAGAGACTTATAAGGGCACTTTAGAGTTTACCTTTAAATACAATCACAGTAAATCGACGGGCATAACCACCAATTACAGTATCAATTCAATTACAGAAAGAAGGCACTGGCTTTGCACCATTGAAACTTGAACCAAGTTCGATAGCTACGGTTATTTATTTTGTTAGGATTAGGAAACTATATTTTTTGACGCGTATTAGGAAACTATATCACTGCCTTGAAGGAGAAACACCTGGTGCAGAAGGAACACAGAAACAGAAAGATCCTTGAGATCATTGGTCAGCATTCACTTTGTTATCCTTGTGACAAATGATATGTCAAGATATGTTCAGGCTCTGGCCCTCAGCCAAGAATAAACAGAAAAGCATATAAACAGTTAGGTGCAATGTTATTCTCAACATTTAGTCATGCAGAAAATCCAACAGTCCATTTAAAAGTTTCTAGTATTTCAATGAAAACCATCTGAATCAAAACTTCTCTTTGTGCGCTATGAAGGAGCTCTCCTCTTTCATACTACTATAGCACTCAGCAATCAGAACTCTGCGCATAAATTGCTCGGAGGAAAGATAATGCACCTCATAGAAGTAGAAATCAACTATGAAAAACCCTACATGGAGAGGGAGTGTCCCTGTTGGCCACAAATGATAGTATGGAAGCAGGAGAACGGTCACAAACTTGGCAAACCTTAAAGATCTCACGGAAGGCTATAATGATGAATTTCACAAACCTTAAATCGTGAATCGAACACTATTTTTGGCAGTTCCTTTTCCCACTTCGAAAATGGTGCTACTCCTCGTTCCTTTAGCATTTTCTGTGAAAGTAAAAATGCATCCACGTCATGTTATTACTTCACAGCACCAACAAAAATCAGCAAGTTCCATAAATAAACAATTTGTATTCAGTTATATTAGTTCCGAATAACATAAAGTAGACAAAAATTTGCCTTGCCAAAAAACACACGAAATATCATATGGTTACATAATACTCCCTTCGTCCCAAAATAAGTGTCGCTGATTTTGTACAACTTTAGTATAAAGTTGTACAAAATCAGCGACACTTATTTTGGGACAGAGGGAGTACAAACGAATTGAAAAGGCATCAAAGTTCATTGTCTTAAACTAGCATCTCAGGGAAAAGCAAATCTTGTGGAGAAGAAAAAAGCTCCCTCGACATCTATTCTTCTGAAATTCAAAATAGCATCATGAGAATTACCTTAAACTCACGAATACAGTCCTCTTTACTTGGTCCATGTTCCTCATCATCTGAATCTGAAGAGGAATCTGACATATTTTCATTGCCATTGTTATCCTTTGATTTCTCACCATTTTTTGAACCTTGCTGTTCCTTAGGTGCACCATCAGCTGGTTTACATCCATTCAACTCGGATGCAGACGATAAAGGAGTAGCAAGAGGAGAGGACACACTGAAAGCACCAGCGTCCTGCAATTTCTTCTTTATCAAATCCAAAGCAGAAGGCGATGCAGGTGCAACTGTTTGCCGAAGTGGCAACAAATCACGGCCACCTGTCTGTATGGCAGGAGTACTTATTTCACCACTCATTTCCCCCTTATTTGCTACTGTGTCAGAATCCTGCAGTGAAATTGAACTTCCTTTCAAGTTGCCAGAATCAGCATTCTTGCTGAGTTCAGCCACCTCTGGCGGAAGTTGCCAGCTGCTAACCTGTTCATCATGAGAATTAAGCTATATATAACAAATTCATGCGATACTGGAAGGCTACCCCACTAACCCAATGTAGTATACGTGCTGAGCTTCAAAACCATCATCAAGAACATACCTTTTGTTTATTGTCATAGTAATATTTCTTTCCATCACTTGTAGTTACTATGCTCCAGTCTGTGCCAGCAATTTTGTCCCTGACAAAGTGAAAAAAAATGTAAGGTCCATGAAACACCATTTGTGGGCATGCACAGAAAAACAAATTGGCATGTTTATTCAGCCATTCAGGTGAAGAGCAAAAGACCAAAGAGGATAAAGACATTCATAACAATGGCAGCTTCCGGAAATTACATGCATGTTTGGAACACAATAGAAAACCATTCAATTCAATTATTACAAGAGTCTGCAAAAATTCATATATTCCTTGCAGGGCCTACATAGGGTTGGTCCTGACTCATAACATGCAAAAGTGCATTTATGGAAATTTATCTTAGATGGGTAGTATGGTACCAATCTAGATGGACAGGAAAAGTTGTTCAACCACATCTCAAACATTGATATTTCACTGGATAATACTGCAATCATACTGAGCTGGAATACAACAAATAAAACATGTGAAATCATGCCAGATAATACTAGAAAACTAATATCCTGCCTTTTGGCGCCAATATCAAAATGTGAACAAGAGCAAGCTGGTCTTGTTACACTACTCATAATCACATTTTGTGGTTTATAGTTTATACTACCTCTGTACCGAAATACTTGTAGCTGAGGGAAACTAGTACAAGTTTCCCCAACTACAATTATTTCGGTACAGAGTGAGTACTATTTACCGATCATCCCACATTTAAGCAAGACCTTATAATTAGTTTCTGAAAAGGAAATTAGCACAAGACCTGGTATTAACTTTGTCAAGGGTAACTTAGAAGACTTTCCAAAGTGCAAGATTAATGCAAGACCTGATTTTATCATTTCTTGTTCAAAATCAAAGTTTGGGGACTTACTGCCCATGTTAACATGCACTTTGATAACTTTTCAGTTGCTGTGCACATTATCATCCACAGGAAATTGTAGGTACAAAATGTTTTGCAAAATGCTTAAGAGTATATAAAAGTGAGACTGATCAAATTCAAGAAGGTTCTTACAACCCTCATGTGCCAAAATAAAATTAGCCAAAGTAGCACAGGGTAAAATGAGCAGTTGCACGACATACCAAGAAGCTGGAACTGGTTGAGCTGCAACCTTCTCGAGCTATAGCAGCACAGGAAAAAATGAGTTAGTTAAATTGTGGTGCTAAATTGCCATGTCACAGACTAGAATGAAGTTATATTACTTGATAAAGCTATTCTTCGGTGCAACTACCTCCCCCTTATAACCAGGTGGTCTTTGATAAGTTGATTCCCCTGTCAAGGCATTGTAATAATATAAAACGCCGGCTTCTGTTTTGTGTGCAGACCACGTATCTGAATCCTGAATTCCGGCTGTACTTCTGTCCTCCAGCCCTTCAGCATTACACATAAATCATAAGAACTGGAGAATTAACAGGAACACTAAGACTCAACACGAACATCAGCTCCAGTAAAAAGAATACCTGTTGGATGTTGTTCAACTGAAGTATGAATGGACTGCACAGATCCTGGATTTACAGATGGTTGTTCTTTGGGATCACCAGTTGTAATGCCTGGTGGTTGGATGTTGGACGAGGATGTAGTCACAGAAGAAGTTCCAACCATTGGTGCACCAAGAGGTCCAAGAGAGCCCGGTGGATATGAATGGAAGGGAGCCTGCTGAAAGCTAGTAGGTTGTGGAGGATATCCCCATAAAGGTTGAGGTGGATTACCAGGCCCTGAAGGATAGGATGGATAAAACTGTTGCTGAGTTGCCCGTGGAACAGCACCTGGTGCAGCACCTGATGGCGATGTTTGAGGCAAAGAAGGAGCAGGTGGGGCTGGGCCTGTAGGTCTCTGAAGGAGGCTTGGTGGGGTTGACAAGTTTGAAGGACGTTGTCCAGGTGCAGAACCCCCAACAGCCCCAAATACCTCAGGACGAGGTGGCAGTGACTGCACTGTATGGGGACTTACCTCTGGGGCACTTGGGGCATCCGACTTGGAAGCACTAACATCCAGGTTACCCTGTAATGATTCAAAAAAAAAAAATTAGTGCCTCATTGACAAGATTCAAGCATATGGAAGCAAGCCAATCGAAGCATGCAGTGCTTAAAGAAAACTGGAGGGCTCAGGGGTCAGGACTCTGCCTGTTGTGGGTTTGCACCATAAAGAATATTGGACGTCCTGGGTGGCACTGGAAATGGCAACCGAATAGATCCAGGAGGATTTGGTGCCATATGTCCAGGGAATGGTGCACCTGGGTGAGGCAATTGCCCAGGAGCAGGAGGTTGCAAGGATGCTGGCGGAGCAAACATAGGGACTTGGACAGCATGGTTTGTCCTCTGGAAGAAAAGGTGGCATTAAGTGTTAGTGCGTTACAGAAGAAGATCAGTTCATTAAAACTAATAACAAGAACAATAGTAATGCTAGTAATAATAAAGCCATGAGAAATTACAGTGTCAAGTTGAAACTGCTGACCAGTAGGCAGGCTAGCATTGGCATGTGAGACTACATTATATGAGAAAGAAGGTCTGTTCCCAAAATACTGCCGTGGAGCTGGTGGCTGGAGAGCCGCTGGAGGCATTGGACGAGCCATCGGAGCCTAGAAAGAAAGAATGGTAAGAATACTAGTTATGATAATGTAACTTGAGCATCATTGAGTTGTTTTGAAGCGACATAAGTCTAGGTGTCAACAGTCAAATTTCTTTTACTCCTTTAAATGTTGCAGAAGGAGGATGCAAAAGCCGTGTACATTTAGTTCCATTAAGGATTTTCAGTTGAATAATCAGGAATGCTATAGAAATGAAACATGCAGCAGAATTATCACTGATTGGGTAGGCTTTTAGGCATTCATATGAAAATTTCAGAATTCTTTATGCAAGAACTCCTCGAGCTAGTAAGGTTCACGTCAGACGTCCGTGGACCGTGATAGAGAAAGGTAACCTATCTGTGTTTTCCGTCAGATAAAAATCAAGCCAAAGAATGTTTTACCAGATGAAGGTAAAAAAACAGTGCAGCAGGCATAACAACAAAGTTAGAACATAATTATGCAACATAGTAACATACGCTTAAAAGAGCAATTTCATCGAGAAAAGCATGAACTAGGCATTCATGTTGAAGCTAAAAGAAACAAACACATTATCCTTTTTTAACGGGAGTGGTATATGACCCTCTCAGGAGGACTAAAGTAGGGTTATACATGAGTTTGAAATTACTAAGTTCAGAGTGTCCCTACATAAACAACACAAGGGACTGGCTTCTGCAATTAAAACTTGCGTCATATGTCAGCGCCTCAGCACCTATCATCAGAACTAACCAAAATATAGTCCCCGGCAATGCTAGCACCATGTATCCTTTCAACAAAATTACAGAATTACCTATGCGGATCGTACACCAAAACGCAAGAGAAAGACAATTTTCTTAAATGAGGGTCTGGTAATAGTTAGGTTAAGCATATAAGCTGAAGAAAGGGATAGGATACTGATACTCTACCGGAGCGGAAGCTAGCTGCTGATGGGACAAACCGCTGCCCATATGCTGCGGGGGCGGTGCCCTGGGTAGAACGTTGTAAGAGAACGCGGGCGCCGGAGACGACGCCGGAGGCGCCATGAACGCCGGCGAGCCAGCGAACTGCGGCCGCGGCGGCCCTGGAGCGGCAGGGGAAGCAGGCGGTGGTGGCACTGCAGCACTGGAGGTGGAGATAGGGGTGGGAGCGGGGGCGTGGGCGGGAGTGGGCGGGGCATCCGCAGCTGCCACCTCTTCCACCGCTGGTGCCGCCGCGACGGCGCCAAGATCGGATGCTTCCTCTGGTTCAACCACCGGGGCAGCTTCCTCAGCCCGAGAAGGCTCGTCCGGCTGCGGGTTGGCAGAGTCGGAGGCGACCACCTCCGGCGTCGCCATGGGAGTAGAGTGTGGCCTAGGGTTTTGTGAGGCGAAGGGGGCCGGACGGGCGTCGCGAGAGAGAAGCAACCAACGGAAGCGATGAAGAGAAAATTAGACAGCGGAATCTTTGAATTGGACCGTGGGTGCCCGTAATCAGGCTTGGGCTCGGCAGCCCCTGGAAGGCCCGCAATCTTGCCATCTACGGTCCATTTGGTTTGTCCAAAAGGACTCCAAAAAAAAGTTTGGTTTGTCCGTTTGGTTTGGGGGATAGGTTTGGTCGTTTCGATGGTTGTGGTGTGGATATCCCCACCGCGTGACTAGAGATAGCCTATGTTTACGTTTGATTGCATACGATGATATGTGGTTGGAGATAGCCACACATGTGTTTGGTTTGATGGATGATGAGTGATGGATAAAAATTGTGAAAGATAGTAACATGTGTGATAAACTGCGAGTGAACGCCCTAGCTGCCACACAATCTTGATTCTACGTTGAAATTTGGATGACTTTTTTACACTCAAAAATGAAGAAATGCCATGGTTGTTAGGCGAACCACCCAGGTTCTCCAAATACACTGAAACTGCCAGACGAACGGTTGCAGATGCCATCTTTCGTGGCGGACTTTCGCTAGATATGCCAACCCTAAAAGTTATGATGGCCTTTTTCTTATTGAGGTGGTGATATTACCATATAAAATGCAAGAAAATTGAACGGTACATTTTCTGTGTAATGGTGCACACAATGACTAGAAACTTGTTACGGCACTAGCATTTATAGCAGCCACCACTCATTGAGACCACTTCTCCATTTGGTCATGTCTCCAACTTGAAGTCAAGCTTGATTTCCAACACATAATCAAAGCATCATGTCCTGGTAGTGATAGGTATCGCATACACACTTAAATACTTGACAGGTTAAAAAGGGTAAGGATTGATTGAGATTTTTCAAAGACAAATTGCCTGCATTTTCTATTGAAGGCCTCGAAGACAAGTCCAAAATGTTGCATTTACACTCCTCCCCGCCTCTATTTTGAATACCAGGAAGAAAAAATTATAATGAGCAGATTACAATGAGCAAAATACAATTATCATGTGGAAAACAAGTTGATGAAGAAGAAACAAAGTAGAAATTTACATTGCAATGCTTTTGGAATAGTTGCCTTTGTATTTGTGATGGGGAGGATTAGCAGCCAATGCAACATGGTTGGCCCAAGCGCATGGGGCTCCCATCCGCGAAGGTCCAGCAGTGGTACCAAAACCTGTGATCTCAGACTGATTGGTCGCTAAAGGAACATCGTGGGACGCTGATACGTCTCAAGTGTATTGATAATTTTGTATGATTCGGAAAGCACAAATGCTCCCTTGGAGGTTTTGATAATTAGTGACAACATACATTATCTCTTGGACTAACAGTTTTATCTAGTCTATTTCAGATTAAGTCCAAAGATACTAGTGGCTGGGAATTGTGAGAAGGATCCCCAAGATGGAAAGGAATCTTATTGGCAAAAGCTTCAAGACTCTACATTTTGTTTTATGTGAGCAATCACAATTGAGTCCATACGAAAGGCAATACTATTAAAAGGGGATGGGGTATTGAAAATGATCTGGTTGCTCAAAGTGCTTAGAGATTTGCCACCAAAAGCCTCAACCAAACTCTCACAAAAGATTATGTCCAAAGACCTAAACTACCAAATTCGGTGCCACCAAGCTTCCCATTTTCGGTCTCACCGAGTTAGCCCTAGACAGAACCAAAGCCAAACCCTAGCACCTCGGTACCACTGAGAACCTGTTCGGTACAACCGAAAAGAAGTGACCAACTTTCTGGTAACGAGATATTTAATTTCGGAACTTCCGAGTTTTAAATCTTGGAGCCACTGAAGTGTGGATTTGCTCAAGGCCAACCGAATCGGTCTCACCGAGATGTTATCATTCGGTCTGACCGAAAAGCCAAAAGTTAGGACATTTTGCACTAATCGGTACAATCAAGTTTTTGCTTCGGTTCCATCGAGTTTGGCAATAATGTTGTAACGGTTGGATTTTTGGATATGGCTATATATACCGCCTCCACCCCCTCTCACTTGTGGAGAGAGCACTCAGAACGAACCAACACTACCACCATTCATTTTCTGAGAGAGGACCACCTACTCATGTTTTGAGATCGAGATATTCCATTGCCACCATATAAATCTTGATTTCTAACCTCCCCAAGTTGCTTTCCACCCAATCATCCTCTTCTACCAAGCAAAAATCATGAGAGAGTGATTGAGTGTTGAGGAGACTAACTTTTGAAGCACAAGAGCAAGGAGTTCATCATCCATACACCATCTATTACCTTTTGGAGAGTGGTGCCTCCTAGACTGGTTAGGTGTCGCTTGGGAGCCTCTGAATCATGTGGAGTTGAACCCAGAAGTTTGTAAGGGCAAGGAGATCGCCTACTTCGTGAAGATCTACCCCGGGTGAGGCTAGTCCTTCGTGGACGTAAGCCATGGTGGAATAGACAAGGTTGCTTCTTCGTGGACCCTTCATGGGTGGAGCCCTCCATGGACTCGCGCAGCCATTACCCTCCATGGGTTGAAGTCTCCATCAACGTGGACGTACGATAGCACAACCTATCGGAACCACGCCAAAAATCTTTGTGTCTTCATTGTGTTTGATCTTCCTACTCTACCATCCTTTATGTTTCTTGCAAATGCATGATGTTGACTTTCCACTGCTCAATCTCTAGATATGCATGTGTAGGAATCTTTGGATGCAACTTAACTTGTGCAAAATCTGCATAAATTTCAAGAGAACTAAAAAATGCTGATATATATTGTTAAGTATCTACCCCCCCCTAGACGCCACTTCTCGATCCCACAATTGGTACCAGAGCTTTGGTCTCCATTGCTTTGGTTTTATCACCATTGAAGGAAGATGGATGTGTCTACTTTGGGGAGTCTTAGTTGTAGAGTGCCTATTCTCAATGGGGAGTTGTCGTAGTGTTCTCATGGCAGATGCCATGGGGTGGCTTAACTAGTGTGGTTGGGGCCAAAGGACGCCGGTGGGTTCCGGAAGCGAGAATGGGGACATGCGGTGTGAGTCACACGATGTACCTAGGTCCGGGGCCCTCCGTGGGAGGTAGCACCCCTAGTCCTACCGGATCGAACTAGATGGGTCAAGAGTAATACAATGGTGCTCCTAGAGCTGTTCGCCGTAGGAGGAAGAAGGAGCTAGCTCTCCTCTCTTGCCCATCCTTGATGTGGAATGTGGGTGTGTGATGAACCAGGCCAAGCCAAGACCCCTCTGCATGTGAAAGCACAACTTCTCCCTAGGTGGTTTTGATAATTAATAACAACATATATTTCATTGGACTAATGATTCCACCAAGTGTATTTCAGGAAAAGTTCAATGAATGGATTGGCAAAGGATTGTGTGGAGATCCCCTAGATGCAACGGACATCTATTGGCAACAAGCTTCAATACTCTACATTTTACATTTTGTGAGGAAACACTTTTGAGTCCATAGGAAAGCCAATACTATTAAAAGGGGATGAGATGTCTATGATGATCTGGTTGCTCAAGTGCTTAAAGTTAGCCACCAAAAATACCCATGAAATTCTCCCACAAAATAGTTTGTCTAAACCCTACCACTCAAATTCGGTGCCACCAAGTTTTCCAAATCGGCCCTACCGAGTTTTACCATAGACAGATACTAAGCCAAACCCTAAGGTCTCGGTGACACCAACTTTTATTTCGGTGAAACCGAAATAAGTGACCAACTCTCTGCTATCCTATTTCTAAGAATCGGAATTTCCAAGTTTTGGAAATTGGTCTCACCGAGATTTGGAAACTGCCTAGGTCAGCCAATTCGGTCCCATCGAGATTTATATATCGGTCTCACCGA
Organism: Elymus sibiricus; assembly: GCA_039707655.1. Classification (NCBI taxonomy): domain Eukaryota; kingdom Viridiplantae; phylum Streptophyta; class Magnoliopsida; order Poales; family Poaceae; genus Elymus; species Elymus sibiricus. The sequence goes on from CM077663.1 coordinate 220,522,612, forward strand.
AACGCCAAAAGTTGCCACATTTTGCACTAGTCGGTGCAACCGAGTTTCTGCTTCGGTTTCACCGAGTTGGGCCATAATGTTGTAACGGTTGGATTTTTGGAGATGCCTATATATACCCCTCCACCTACCTCTCACTCGCAGAGGAAGCACTCGGAACAGACCAACACTTACCCCATCCATTCTTCTGAGAGAGAACCACCTTCTCATGTGTTGAGGTCAAGATCTTCCATTCCAACCATATGAATCTTGATTTCTAGCCTCCCCAAGTTGCTTTCCACCCAATCAACCTCTTCTACCAAGCCAAATTTGTGAGAGAGTGGTTGTGTGTTGAGGAGACTATCTTTTGAAGCACAAGAGCAAGGAGTTCATCATTGTTACCACATCTATTACCTTTTGGAGAGTGATGTCTCCTAGATTGGTTAGGTGTCACTTGGGAGCCTCCGTCTTCGTGTGTGGAGTTGAACCAAGAAGTTTGTGAGGGCAAGGAGATCGCCTACTTCGTGAAGATCTACCCTGAGTGAGGCTAGTCCTTCGTGGACGTAAGCCGTGATGGAACAGACGAGGTTGCTACTTCGTAAACCCTTTTGGGTGGAGACCTCCGTGGACTCTCACGACCGCTACCCTCCGTGGGTTGAAGTCTCCATCAACGTGGACGTACGATAGCACCACCTATCGGAACCACGGGAAAAATCTTCGTGTCTCCAATTGCGTTTGATCCTCCTATCCCTTCCCTCTACTTATATGTGCATGTCTTTACTTTCCGCTGCTATACACTTAGACTTGCATGTGTAGGGTGTGCTTGAGTTGTTACAATTGCTAAAACTTGCCAACATCTAAAATTGGGAAAAAGTTAGATTTTTAATTTGGTCAAGTAGTCTAATCACCCCCCCCCCTTCTAGACATACTTCAGATCCTACAAGTGGTATCAGAGCTTTGGCCTCCATTGCATTGGTTTCACGACCTAGAATAGTATGGCGTCTAGTGAGGGAAATTATCATCGTAGAGGTACATATTTTGATGGTACAAACTTTGCTAGTTGGAAGCACAAAATGAAAATGCATATTCTTGGTCATAACCCTGTCGTATGGGCTGTTGTTCGTGTTGGACTGCAAGGTGAATTCTTTGGTGATGGAAAGGAACCGGATCGTGAAGCGACCACGAAAGAATTGAAGATGTTGCAATACAACGCTCAAGCATGCGACATTCTATTCAACTGCTTATGCCCCGAAGAGTTCAACAAGATAAGCCGTCTTGAGTCAGCCTGGCAATGGGGAATACCCAGCGGGGTATTGCCCTCCCATCCCCGTGACCGTGAGACCATCTCAGCCCCATCCCCATCCCCATCCCCGCCCGCGGGGAAAGAAATTTTCCCATCCCCGTCCCCATCGGGCATATCATCCCCACGGGCATATCATCCCCATCCCCATCCCCACTCACACCCACAATGTGAACATAAAAACAGGAGTATTTCAACATAAAAATAACAAGATTTCAGCCCAAAAAACAGCAACATTTCAACCAAAAAACAGCAGCATTTCAACCAAAAAAAGCAGCATTTCATCGCAATAAACAGCAGCATTTCATCTCAATAAACAGCAGCATTTCCACTAAAAAACAGCAGCATTTCATCTCAATAAACAACAGGATTTGAACATAAAAACAACAGTATTTCAGCATAATAAATATCCAGGTTTCATATTAAATAGCAGCAATTCAGCACATAATCAGTACCCAAATCTCAGTTTTCACACACCAACACATAGTAGTTCACAATCTTACGATAAGGGCATTACAATTAATAGGTTCACACACAAATTTAAGCAAATAAGTCTTTGCAACCAAAAGAATAGCCATCAATGGTTCAACATGGCAACCTCCAAATCTCCATTCTTCATGAAGCGTCAAGCGCAACTTTCCAGATCAGGTGGGGGCAGAACCTACATGAGAACATACAATGAGATCACACACATAATTTAAAACTTGGAAATTATGAACATTAGTTAGTAGCAATGAGGAAGTGCTTCACTGTGACGCCCGGATAATTAAGCTACAGTGATCATTGTAATTAAGCACTGTGACACTCTGCTAATCATGACTAGTCATCTTCATTTGTAATGCTTAATCACAGTGGTTAAATAAATCAATTCAAAATTCTCTCTAAAAATCAATTCAAATTCAAGTGCAAAACAAAGTTGCTCAAAAATTTCTGGAAAAATGTTCATCTTGTTGGCAATATTCCAAAACAAATGTTGTTAAGAAAAACAACATCACCATCAACTTGATTTGGGTCAGAGCATTTAAACAATGCTAAACAGCATTAAAAATGCCTATTTCCATTTTTGAAAATTCCAAATGAGTTCAAACTTTGCCCAAACTTTTTGTGACAGCATGGAATATTGTTTGTCAAATATTGTGACAAGTGCCACAATTTACGAAAGCTATATGGAAGCAAAAGAAATAAAAAAACAGAAACTATAAAAGAAAACAGAAAAGGTAAAAGAAGAAAAAGGGGAAAGACCCCCCGGCCTACTGGGCCAGCCCACCTACCCAACTGGCCCAGCCCACCCCGGCCTCCCTCACCTGCTCCCGCCTCGCTGTCGACGCCGGTGTGGCTGGACGCGCGCGGCGCCGGCCACTGGCCGCCACGGCGCCGGGGCAGGTGAGCCGAGGGGATAAGGTCGAGCCCCGCGCTCCCCTGGCCACTTCTCTCCCTCTCCCTTCCTCGTCCCCTTCCTCTCCCGCGAGCCCGAGCGCCGCCATGGCCTCGTCGCCGTGACGCACGCGGCCACCGCACCCTCCTCGCCGTCCCACCGTGCCAGCTCGCTCCGCCATCGTCCGCTACGTCCTCCCCGACCCCGGGCCCGAGCTCAACGCCGCTGCATCGTCCCCTACGCCGTCGTCTTCCACCTTCGGCCGCCCGCGTCGCCGCCTCGGTTCGCCGCCGTCGCGCTACCCCGAGCCCACTTTTGCACGGCTACGGGACCACTGTGAGCACCCCGTCCTCCTCCATCTCTCCCTGCGCTTTCCTCTGCGCCGTAGCCGCCGCCCCCAACTCGCCCGAGCTCTTCGCCGCGGAGCACGTCGCCGGCATCATTCCGACGGCCGTTTGGCCGCGCGTTGCTGTCCATCTTGCTCGGTGCACCCCGTAGGGCCTCTCTAGTGCATAGCCGCGCCCGTTTGCACGCCGTAGCCGCTAGCCCGCGTTCACCCGAGAGCCGCCGTCCGCCGTCACCGTCGTAGCGCTCGCCTCCGACCGTCTCCGCCCCTGCCTTGGCTCCCAGTTGACGCGGCGCTCGACGCCCGTTCGAACGCCACCAAAATCGCGCCAAACGGGGCATCACAGCGGGATTCCGGCGAACTCCGGCGAGGTTCCGGCCGTCGCCGTCGCGTCTCGCCTCACCGGTGGCCCGTGCCGACGTGCCTGCCACCTGGCACCGCGGGCCCCGCCCTTGTGTCGCTGACACTGGGCCCCGCGGGTCTCCGTTGACCGGGTCAGCCGCTGACTGGGCTGGTCCCGCCACTGACATAGGGGCCCAACCCCCCCTGTGTATGACATGTGGGCCCTGCCCCTGTTTAGTTAATTAAGTTAGTTAATTAATCCTGGTAATTAAATTAATTTAATTAGGCACTGACATGTGGGTCCCCTAGCTAATTAATCAGTCTTTAAGTTTAATTAACTCTGTTTAGACCCAGTGTCTATGACAGGTGGGACCCACTGGTCAGATTTGACTCTGATCAGCCAGAGTTGACCTGCTGACGTCATGGTGATGTCATGATGACGTCATCATTTACTGTTCTGGATAATGTTGGATTTAATTAATTAAAATAATTCCAGAAAATTAATAAAACTTTAGAAAATCATATCTTTTAAACCGTAACTCCGATGAAAATAATTTATACATGAAAGTTGATCAGAAAAATCCCACGAATCCGAATATGCTAACCACATGCCTGTCAGGTGCCTCTAACTATCTAAACATGCAACTTTTTGCCTGTTTCTGGTAAATGAATAGTGCATAACTACCGACTATTAATTCCAACTTTAATCCAAAAATAGCTAAAATGGTTTAGACATAATTTTAGGCAACCCTGCACTGCATCCTAGCTGTCACATGCCTCTAACACCGCAAACCTGGAACATTCCCCCCTCCGGTCATCTGACCGACATTTGTCTGGAACCGGGAAAACTTTTCCGGAGGGGTTCCCCTTTCTCGGTATCGTGCAACACTGCGTTAGGTCACACCCGGCACAACTTATTGCCATGCTATGCTTTGTGTTACATTGTTTGCTTTGTATTTACTGTTTCTTCCCCCTCCCCCTCTCTCGATAGACGCTGCGACTACCGATGGTACTGCTGTGAACGACTACGCCGTTGACGTTCAGCCTTTTTCCGCAGAGCAGCAAGGCAAGCAACCCCCCCTTGAGCATTCCGATATCGCCCATTTCCTTCCCCTCTTATTCTTGCATTAGATTTTGCTACTGTATTAGTTAGCTCCTATTCTGATGCATAGCCTATTTTTGATAAACTGCTACTTAACTGCAACCATACCAACTGCTTAGTATAGGTTGATCAGTGAATCCCCCAGTGACCCCTTAGTCCTAGTTGCCCCTGCTTCTTCATCGATGACTCGACGACCCGAAGACTCGAAGACTCGGTCAACCGACCGACAAGCCAGGCCCCTCACATCACCGCACTCCCCTTAGTTGTACGACTCTGCAGCGCTACTATCGAGTACCGAGGGTGACACCTCGTGAGGTACTCCTGATGCTAGCTCTGTAGTGCAGCTAGTCGGTCGTGGTTATCGAGGGTGATTCCTCCTTCACCACTCCCGACGATGACTCTGTCGTGCAACCCCTCAAGTGTGGGACCCTCGAGGGTGATTCCTCTAGTTCCACCTTGACGGTTTCATCGAGCAGGGACCATTGAGGGTGATTCCTCAGTTCCTGCCTTGATGTTTTAGACACACAGTTACCTTGACTTGACATTTGTTACATGTGAAAGACGGGACTGGAGGGACAGGCGGTGCCACCCTGGTTGAGGTGGACCTGAGTTCCCGACAGTCTTGAGACGGGTCGGCCCCAAGGGTACCCGTGTGAGATGAGGTGGGATGCGCCGATAAGGCATCCGGGTTATGATGAGGCGTGGACTGGCGAGAGAGGCCTTTGCCACACATCCTCGAGACGGGGTGACGGACCGCACTTTGAGGGTCGCGATTGCCCCGCATTAATAAAATGCTAATGGGTTGGGTATTTGATCTGAGTTGGATCGTTGGCCTTTTTACGCACCAAACCATCGCGTGGGAGAAGTTATGGGTACTCAGCGTCGTTGTATCAGCCGAAGCTCTTCGGACGTCAGCAATGGAGCGGCGCGCGCCGGATTGGACTGGACGGTGCAGCTCTTGGACTGGAGTGTACTAGGTCTGCTTCCGGCCGCCCACGCATCGTGCAGGAGTGCAAGGGCAAGTGGGCCCACGAACCTGCGTGCTTAGGATTTAGACCGGCGGGCTGGCCTCTTCGTTGAGCCTAGGTGGGGCGACGACGTGCTGCTATCCCGAGGCCGGGCATGACCCAGGAAAGTGTGTCCGGCCGGAGGTGATCAGGCGTGTTGGAAATGTGGTGCACCCCTGCAGGGATGAATAATCTATTCGAATAGCCGTGTCCACGGTAACAGGACGACTTGGAGTTGTACCTTGGCCTTATACAACTATAATTGTAATTTAAATTTGAAATGAATTGTGGCTCCGGGATTGCTTCCTCGCAGGGAGTCGAGGAAGGATCTCTGGGCGTGTTTACTTAATAAAATTGCTACAACAATATGACTATATATGAGCTGCAGGTCTACTCTCTTCTAATGCTGCAAGATGCTAGTCTTCGATAGGACTAGGCCTTCTCTCTATTCTTGCTTTCTGCAGTCAGTCCAGATATAACCCCTCCCCTTGATACCGATGCATACTTAGCATAGTTCTGATGTCAGTCTTGCGAGTACTTTGGATGAGTACTCACCGCTGCTTTGCTTTCCCTTTCCCCTTCGATACGTTGCTGCGTTCAGATGATGGAGCCCAGGAGATGGAGTATGCCAGAGACGACTACTACACCACCGCTGTAGCCTTCTACTACGTGGAGAACGCCGATGCTCAGGAGTAGTTAGGAGGTTCCCAGGCAGGAGGCCTCGCCTCTTTCGATCCGCTGCTTATGTTTGTGCTAGCCTTCTTAAGGCAAAACTTGTCTAACTTATGTCTGTACTCAGATATTATTTTTGCTTTCGCTGACTCGTGCTTGTCGAGCTTTGTATTCGAGCCCTCGAGGCCCCTGGCTTGTAATACGAAGTTGTATGACTTTATATTTGTGTCTTTTGTTGTGTTGTGATATCAACCAGTGAGTCCCTAATCTTGGTCGTACGCACTGTGTGCATGATTAGCGTACGGTCGAGATCGGGGGCGTCACAAGTTGGTATCAGAGCCGACTACCTGTAGGTAGCCCCCTTTCCAACTCCTTGGCCGAAGTTGAGTGTAGTCATTGAAAAACTTTTACTAACACTGATGTTGTGGCTTACGGGCCCACATCTCAATCGGGTGGTATTAGGATATTTTATTCCTCGTCTATACTCTGGGTTCTGATCTCTCTTCTCTTTTGGGTTAAAGATTTTATTAACTCTGACTCTAGGTTCTCGTAACTACTTCTCCCGGAGAGCCCTCGTACCGGAAGATCACCTGCTTCCTCAGAGGATTCTGAAGATACCCCTCGGTGTTTTCTCGAGACCTTTGTGCTCATCACCTTTGCGAGTCCTACCTCCGGTATATCCCTATGGATGACTAATTGCACTAGTCATTCATACAATCTTTTCTCGTTGCTCTTGTTATTACAAGATGCCCCGAAGTACTCTCCGTTTCCATGATAGCCCTTTGAGTTTACTGCCTTATAGTTCTTTTCCTTACGGATAATTCCTCACAATTGTCGAGGATCCGTTCCTCCCAGTTGTTCATGTGTTTCACAAAATTCCTTGAAATACTTTTCGGTCTTCCGAAAATCCTCTGCAGCTTGTTGCTCTTGAAATTCTTGCCTGCTCACATAATGGTTAATTCCATATGTCTAGTTGTCTTCGTTGTCATCCCTTGTCCTTGCCATTTTGAGCCTATTGATTCAATGTGTGCGTATGCACGCATTCATCAGGTGATCCGCTTAAATTATCTTTCCGGCTCAGACGTCCTTCCGGACATGAGTTGGTTCTCGGCAATTCAAACCTTTATTGATTGTCTGACTAAGTCTTTTCAACTTATCCATCCTTGATCAGAGCGTCTACTTTTGATCCTTAGTTTTGGAAATCATAATTTCCTTGTATTTTAAACATCAGACTATTCAGGTGTGTCTTGAATCCGATACCTCTGCATTCTTTCTTACTCTGATTTAGTACCGATACTCACATCAACTTCGTTGTGGATCGCCCGGTCCATTGTTGGATTATTGTCCGATAGTGTCGTTCATATTCAATCACCTTGTGAGTTCCTCCCCTGATACATAATGCCTTTGGTAAATTGTATCCTTTGTTTTGCCAACCATGCTCTACCTTCGAGCTTGTGTTAATTACTCTTGAAGCTTGTGGTATATGTTCCTAAGATTCCCCGATGGGTTGAACCTATGCCCTCCCTAATCCGTGAGAACCCGAAAGTGTTCACGGGTCATACTCTTATGGAGTTTTGCCAGCTAAATTTTCAACACTACAACATCGTCCAAAGCAAGAAATGAATGAAGCGTTATACATTGATGAAGTGGGAGTCGACATTGAACTTGTGTTCATGCCCATGGAAATGATGTAGACCGTCTCGGAAGCTCCTTGCAAAATAATTATTTATCCGTATGATTCTTTCGGTATCCTTAATTTGATCGATTGCAGTTATGGTTCCGACCATACTATCCTTATTAATTTATCCGAAAGTAATTCATTCCGGTGCCTCGTCAATTTTTGACAAGGTTAAAGTATCTGCTGTCGCAGGTCAATGACCCAGTTCTACTTCTATCAAATTATACCTTCGAGTTTACCCTCTGGTATCTCGAGGCTATCACGTCGTTGCAATACATCTTATCGCCTTTGATAAGGTAATAATTTTCCTTGTCTTAATCACTCCACGGGTTCTGGAATTGTTGTCAACCGAGAACCCCGATTGGAAAATTTATTCCACCCTACAATTCAATACCCCTTGTAATTGTTACCGAGAATATCAAATTCAATCTGGTCATTCCTAGACTATCGGCTACATCCATATCTTGCTATCTTCGACTGCGCTACCTCGTCCTTCTCTGGTGCGTAAATTCTTCAGAGTGTGAGCATTGCTCACATCGAGCTTTCAACATCATGTTGTTTGTCTTGAAAGGCAACCTCGATATTGAGCTTGCATCTTATCTGTTGTTCCTATAACCTTCCACGTTGTCATTCCCCTACTTGACGCAACCGCTGTTAGGTTACATTCTCTTGAAAACTCTCGACAAAAGGTGTCGTGATCATCGTCCACAATTTGACTTCTTCTGAGACGTCAACTGAGTTCTTGATGAAAAATACCTTCCTTGCTCTCGATGATTTTTGTTATCATCGACAACCTCCTTGACTTCCTTTCATCGCAAATTTGTCCATGGTATGGATGCAACCTGCTATCCAGCTTGTGTTATGTTCTACCCTGAAGTATTACTGTCTTTTGTGTCGAGAATGTTGTGAGGATTGCTCCACCTCTTAGAAATTCTTGGCATAAGTGATACTTCTCACCATCAAACGATGCTGCTTTGATTCTAACTTCTAGCAACCCCATTGCTTTGAGGTTTGCGATCGACAGTTCATTCTTAGGCTGCTGGTTATTGAATCATCACTCTAACATTGATCTTGCTGCCTAAGGTCATATTTTGGACGCACTTTTCAATCAATGGTTAATGATGTATGTTTTCCTCGATCGTACAACATTATATCATTTGAGCTGACAAATGTCATCTCCTTGTTCACATAATTGTGGAAATCCATCCGTTTGGAATTCTCGATAAATTGTCGCTGAGTCCATCAGCCACCTTCTCATCCTCTCCTTGGTTTATTGATGAACTATATATTCATGGGTTACCTCGATAAATTCGTCGTGGGTTATCTGGATGATATCCTGGTTTTCTCCAAGAATAAAGAAGAGCATGCTGAACATCTTCGTCTTATACTGGAGACGGCATACAGATTCATCCCGTATGTTCCTGCTGGAGTTGATACCGCAGCCGACGCTGAGATCTTGACCCCTTGCGCGTATAGCAGTGTCCCGTCTTGCAGAGACCTCCATCCATGGCCACGTGCCATATGTCCTGGTCGATCGGTGGTCAGTCCCAGGTCTATCGCCCACGGTGACCTCTCAGTTGTTCTTATCCAAAGTGGAGAGACACCACTATTAAACACAGCCTGGTCAGTCTGTCCATGCATGCGTAGGTACGGTAAGTGTCACCCGTGTCCCTCCGTGCCATGCATGCAACTATGGCGAGCATAGTGAAACTCTTTACCAAGCTCGTGGGTCGGTGGATGGGTGGTGTTTACCGTCTCGTCCTCACGCAGATAAGGAACAATTATCTCCACCCCTCACCTCCCCTAAATAAAAAGTAACCGCGCCCACATCCACACCTCTGTGGATCTCGCATCCCCATTGTTGTAGTACCAAGCATCTGAAGTACCTGTTTATTCAGCCAGATCTGAATCCCAGTCAGATATGATGGTTGGGGCTTTTTCCAAGGGTTATAAGTTTTGGTCCCTATATAATCGGTAAGGTGATGTCATGGATAGCATGCCTTGCAGGTGGACCTATGGTTATAGTATCTTGTTCAGCAAGATTAGCCATTCTTCCATGAGAAAATTGAATGAATTATTTTATAAGTTGTTCCCGATGGATCCTTTGTGTATCCAAAGCCTGATCTTTAACTGATGACCATGTCAATGCTACCTCGAAGCATGACTGTGGTATTCCGAATTTCATCAAGGACATTGGAGGCATAATGCTAAATGTTTCTTGATCAATTTTCCTAACACCGTTGTATGGGTAAACTTCATAAATTCCTTGCCCTTTGTCTTAATGGTTACCTACCTGGAGCCTTGTCATGATTGTCTCGCTCTGCTTGCTCTTGGAAAGGATATACACCTAATGCTCGTGTATACACATTTTCCTTTCCATTGGTCTGTTTAATGTGATAATCACATTTTCCTTTCCATTGGTCTGTTTAACCTTTCTTGAGATTTATTTGATCTGAGCAGTGATAATTCCCTGCTTAGGTAAATACCTCGGTGTACTACTCTATCAGTAAGATCCTGTTACTATTGTTGTTAACATTCCGGTAACCGCCGGTGGACGAGAACTTTGCCTATTGGTCCGCCTCATTTCAACGAGCAGGAAGATGGTTCTCTTCGTTCCCCGCCCTTGGTACCGATGGTGTTGCTGACATAAGTGACAGGTTATCCTCTGACATATCTTGCTAACATGACCGTGCAAGATGTCACCGCTCTTCCTACTCTTAATCCACATGATGGGCCCTTAACCCATAGTTCCACAGGATCGAAACCTGACTCTCCTGTACATTTTTGATTCCAAGGTCTCTTTTACACTTGGCTTTGTTTGTAATTCCCGAGCCACCGCCCAAGGGATGACCTATCCTTTTATCAGACGCAATAATTATTTTCGTTGCTCTGAACCCCTTTCACCTTCTGGTCAGGCCTCGAATGATTGCCTACCCATTTGAAACTTTTGAACCGTCATATATTGCTCTCAATGAATTCCCTGAGTAACAACTCGAGAAATAATTCATGTCTTCTTCCTTGAGTTTACTGTCAGATGCCCAACTTTGTGGAGATGCGTTCTTCCAGAGTTTTCCCTCCTATCGCATTCGTAGGACGATGAAGTTCCCGAACAAAGGATGACGATTTCGTCAAGAGGACCTGAATCAGTGAATTGAAGACAACGATGAAAGGTATCAACTTCTTCAAGAAGAACAATGAAGACGAGAAGATCTGTTAGAACTTCGTAACCAGAACTTTTTCCCTTACTCTACCTCTTAAATTCTCGGGACGAGAATTCTTGTTAGACGAGGAGAATTGTGACGCCCGGATAATTAAGCTACAGTGATCATTGTAATTAAGCACTGTGACACTCTGCTAATCATGACTAGTCATCTTCATTTGCAATGCTTAATCACAGTGGTTAAATAAATCAATTCAAAATTCTCTCCGAAAATCAATTCAAATTCAAGTGCAAAACAAAGTTGCTCAAAAATTTCTGGAAAAATGTTCATCTTGTTGGCAATATTCCAAAACAAATGTTGTTAAGAAAAACAACATCACCATCAACTTGATTTGGGTCAGAGCATTTAAACAATGCTAAACAGCATTAAAAATGCCTATTTCCATTTTTGAAAATTCCAAATGAGTTCAAACTTTGCCCAAACTTTTTGTGACAGCATGGAATATTGTTTGTCAAATATTGTGACAAGTGCCACAATTTACGAAAGCTATATGGAAGAAAAAAAAAAAAATAGAAACTATAAAAGAAAACAGAAAAGGTAAAAGAAGAAAAAGGGAAAAGACCCCCCGGCCTACTGGGCCAGCCCACCTACCCAACTGGCCCAGCCCACCCCGGCCTCCCTCACCTGCTCCCGCCTCGCTGTCGACGCCGGCGTGGCTGGACGCGCGCGGCGCCGGCCACTGGCCGCCACGGCGCCGGGGCAGGTGAGCCGAGGGGATAAGGTCAAGCCCCGCGCTCCCCTGGCCACTTCTCTCCCTCTCCCTTCCTCGTCCCCTTTCTCTCCCGCGAGCCCGAGCGCCGCCATGGCCTCGTCGCCGTGACGCACGCGGCCACCGCACCCTCCTCGCCGTCCTACCGTGCCAGCTCGCTCCGCCATCGTCCGCTACGTCCTCCCCGACCCCAGGCCCGAGCTCAACGCCGCTGCATCGTCCCCTACGACGTCGTCTTCCACCTTCGGCCGCCCGCGTCGCCGCCTCGATTCGCCGCCGTCGCGCTACCCCGAGCCCACTTTTGCACGGCTACGGGACCACTGTGAGCACCCCGTCCTCCTCCATCTCTCCCTGCGCTTTCCTCTGCGCCGTAGCCGCCGCCCCCAACTCGCCCGAGCTCTCCGCCGCGGAGCACGTCGCCGGCGTCATTCCGACGGCCGTTTGGCCGCGCGTTGCTATCCATCTTGCTCGGTGCACCCCGTAGGGCCTCTCTAGTGCATAGCCGCGCCCGTTTGCACGCCGTAGCCGCTAGCCCGCGTTCACCCGAGAGCCGTCGTCCGCCGTCACCGTCGTAGCGCTCGCCTCCGACCGTCTCCGCCCCTGCCTTGGCTCCCAGTTGACGCGGCGCTCGACGCCCGTTCGAACGCCACCAAAATCGCGCCAAACGGGGCATCACAGCGGGATTCCGGCGAACTCCGGCGAGGTTCCGGCCGTCGCCGTCGCGTCTCGCCTCACCGGTGGCCCGTGCCGACGTGCCTGCCACCTGGCACCGCGGGCCCCGCCCTTGTGTCGCTGACACTGGGCCCCGCGGGTCTCCGTTGACCGGGTCAGCCGCTGACTAGGCTGGTCCCGCCACTGACATAGGGGCCAACCCCCCCTGTGTATGACATGTGGGCCCTGCCCCTGTTTAGTTAATTAAGTTAGTTAATTAATCCTGGTAATTAAATTAATTTAATTAGGCACTGACATGTGGGTCCCCTAGCTAATTAATCAGTCTTTAAGTTTAATTAACTCTGTTTAGACCCAGTGTCTATGACAGGTGGGACCCACTGGTCAGATTTGACTCTGATCAGCCAGAGTTGACCTGCTGACGTCATGGTGATGTCATGATGACGTCATCATTTACTGTTCTGGATAATGTTGGATTTAATTAATTAAAATAATTCCAGAAAATTAATAAAACTTTAGAAAATCATATCTTTTAAACCGTAACTCCGATGAAAATAATTTATACATGAAAGTTGATCAGAAAAATCCCACGAATCCGAATATGCTAACCACATGCCTGTCAGGTGCCTCTAACTATCTGAACGTGCAACTTTTTGCCTGTTTCTGGTAAATGAATAGTGCATAACTACCGACTATTAATTCCAACTTTAATCCAAAAATAGCTAAAATGGTTTAGACATGATTTTAGGCAACCCTGCACTGCATCCTAGCTGTCACATGCCTCTAACACCGCAAACCTGGAACATTCCCCCCTCCGGTCATCTGACCGACATTTGTCCGGAACCGGGAAAACTTTTCCGGAGGGGTTCCCCTTTCTCGGTATCGTGCAACACTGCGTTAGGTCACACCCGGCACAACTTATTGCCATGCTATGCTTTGTGTTACATTGTTTGCTTTGTATTTACTGTTTCTTCCCCCTCCCCCTCTCTCGATAGACGCTGCGACTACCGATGGTACTGCTGTGAACGACTACGCCGTTGACGTTCAGCCTTTTTCCGCAGAGCAGCAAGGCAAGCAACCCCCCTTGAGCATTCCGATATCGCCCATTTCCTTCCCCTCTTATTCTTGCATTAGATTTTGCTACTGTATTAGTTAGCTCCTATTCTGATGCATAGCCTATTTTTGATAAACTGCTACTTAACTGCAACCATACCAACTGCTTAGTATAGGTTGATCAGTGAATCCCCCAGTGACCCCTTAGTCCTAGTTGCCCCTGCTTCTTCATCGACGACTCGACGACCCGAAGACTCGAAGACTCGGTCAACCGACCGACAAGCCAGGCCCCTCACATCACCGCACTCCCCTTAGTTGTACGACTCTGCAGCGCTACTATCGAGTACCGAGGGTGACACCTCGTGAGGTACTCCTGATGCTAGCTCTGTAGTGCAGCTAGTCGGTCGTGGTTATCGAGGGTGATTCCTCCTTCACCACTCCCGACGATGACTCTGTCGTGCAACCCCTCAAGTGTGGGACCCTCAAGGGTGATTCCTCTAGTTCCACCTTGACGGTTTCATCGAGCAGGGACCATTGAGGGTGATTCCTCAGTTCCTGCCTTGATGATTTAGACACACAGTTACCTTGACTTGACATTTGTTACATGTGAAAGACGGGACTGGAGGGACAGGCGGTGCCACCCTGGTTGAGGTGGACCTGAGTTCCCGACAGTCTTGAGACGGGTCGGCCCCAAGGGTACCCGTGTGAGATGAGGTGGGATGCGCCGATAAGGCATCCGGGTTATGATGAGGCGTGGACTGGCGAGAGAGGCCTTTGCCACACATCCTCGAGACAGGGTGACGGACCGCACTTTGAGGGTCGCGATTGCCCCGCATTAATAAAATGCTAATGGGTTGGGTATTTGATCTGAGTTGGGTCGTTGGCCTTTTTACGCACCAAACCATCGCGTGGGAGAAGTTATGGGTACTCAACGTCGTTGTATCAGCCGAAGCTCTTCGGACGTCAGCAATGGAGCGGCGCGCGCCGGATTGGACTGGATGGTGCAGCTCTTGGGCTGGAGTGTACTAGGTCTGCTTCCAGCCGCCCACGCATCGTGCAGGAGTGCAAGGGCAAGTGGGCCCACGAACCTGTGCGCTTAGGATTTAGACCGGCGGGCTGGCCTCTTCGTTGAGCCTAGGTGGGGCGATGACGTGCTGCTATCCCGAGGCCGGGCATGACCCAGGAAAGTGTGTCTGGCCGGAGGTGATCAGGCGTGTTGGAAATGCGGTGCACCCCTGCAGGGATGAATAATCTATTCGAATAGCCGTGTCCACGGTAACAGGACGACTTGGAGTTGTACCTTGACCTTATACAACTATAATTGTAATTTAAATTTGAAATGAATTGTGGCTCCGGGATTGCTTCCTCGCAGGGAGTCGAGGAAGGATCTCTGGGCGTGTTTACTTAATAAAATTGCTACAACAATATGACTATATATGAGCTGCAGGTCTACTCTCTTCTAATGCTGCAAGATGCTGAAGATGCTAGTCTTCGATAGGATTAGGCCTTCTCTCTATTCTTGCTTTCTGCAGTCAGTCCAGATATAACCCCTCCCCTTGATACCGATGCATACTTAGCATAGTTCTGTTGTCAGTCTTGCGAGTACTTTGGATGAGTACTCACCGCTGCTTTGCTTTCCCTTTCCCCTTCGATACGTTGCTGCGTTCAGATGATGGAGCCCAGGAGATGGAGTATGCCAGAGACGACTACTACACCACCGCTGTAGCCTTCTACTACGTGAAGAACGCCGATTCTCAGGAGTAGTTAGGAGGTTCCCAGGCAGGAGGCCTCGCCTCTTTCGATCCGCTGCTTATGTTTGTGCTAGCCTTCTTAAGGCAAAACTTGTCTAACTTATGTCTGTACTCAGATATTATTTTTGCTTCCGCTGACTCGTGCTTGTCGAGCTTTGTATTCGAGCCCTCAAGGCCCCTGGCTTGTAATATGAAGTTGTATGACTTTATATTTGTGTCTTTTGTTGTGTTGTGATATCAATCAGTGAGTCCCTAATCTTGGTCGTACGCACCGTTGCTTCAGAATCAGCACCGCTTGTACTGAATGCAGATTCTGAAGCAACGGTGCTGACTGGAATAGCAAAGATGTCACGGGCTAGCATCCGCAAAGTAGGATAGCGTGTTCCAGCCACTTTCCACCAATCTAGCACATTAAATTTTTCTTGGGAAACTGGAACTAGCTCATCTTCTAAGTAGCGGTCTAACTCAAATTTCATCCTAGAAGCTGTTGGCCTTTTCTGAGCAACACGCTCATTGAAGAGTGACATAAGAGCTGGGGCTTGCATAGAAGAACAAGAGGAAGAAGGGGCTGATTCATCATCATCCTTCTCAAGACTGTATTCCTCTAACAATTTGCATAACTTGGCAACTAATTCTGCCACATACCCCTCACATTCTGCAGATGAAACGTTGACACCATGTAACATTGCAAAGCAAACAAGCAACATCTCATTTTTGTACCGAGGATCAAGAATTGTAGCCATGCCCATTAGACTTTGAATATCAATCCAATATTTATTAAACTTCTCTGTCATGCTAGCAGACATGGCTTCTATCACAACATTGCCACATGTTGACCATTGTCTCATGTTCATTTTGATCTCACAAATCTTGGGGAAATATATGTAAATGTTACATATTCAGTTCCAGAAAATAGTGCGGTGATGTCAAAGAACAACCGCAACCTCTCGACAACATGAGTGGAAAAATCCCACTCTTCCTCACTAGGGAGACTCTCATATTGTTTGTCAACCTTCTTTAATCTCGCAAAAACAGATCTATATGGCAGAGCCACACTAAGCATTGTGAAAGTTGAATTCCACCTAGTTTTGCAATCAAGTGTTAATCTTCTTGTAATTTTGACCTTTTGATATTTTGCAATTTCCTCAAACTTCTCTACTCTTTTTGGTGTAGCAGTCCAAAAGGCCACACTATCTCTAATCTTTTCTATGGCTGGTTTCATAGCATCTAAGCCATCTTTGACAATCAGATTCAAAATATGTGCACAACAACGCATGTGAAGCAAAGTACCTTTCAGCATGAGCTTGGTTTTTCCTATCTTGGTCACCAACAACTCAACCGTCTTGTCATTGGTGGTGCAATTGTCAACCGTCACAGCTGATAGCTTCTCATCAAGATTCCAGGATATCAAAGTTTCATGAAGTTCTTCAGCTATAACTTCTCCGGTGTGAGGAGCTGGCACATAAATAAACCTACATATATTCACAAGAACATGAGCTTATATTGACAAGAACATGCACTACATCACTATATATGGAACTACAACACTATATACGGAACTACAACACTATATACTAATAAAACAACAGCATATACCTCATGATAACACTCCTAAGCTTCCAAGAATCATCAATGAAATGGCCTGTGATTGCCATGTAACCCTTCTTTTGGTTGTCGGCCGTCCACATATCAGTAGTAATAGCCACTCTTGATTTATTTCCAGCCATATACTCAATAGCCTTCTTCCTTTCAGCTTTGTATGCATCCACAATATCCTTTCTATGAATGAATTACACACTAGTCATATATTGAAGGTTGACAATATGGAAATGCATATCAAACAAGATAAGAGCACTAACATAAATATACCTAATAGTGTTTCTTGTCACCATTTTAAATAAGGGCTGAAGGGCACTAACAAATCTTCGAAAACCTGCATGATCAACTATAGATAAGGGATACTCATGCACCACAATCTTGGATGCTAGCTCCCTTCTAGCAAGATCTTGATCGAATGTGTAATTCTCCACGTTTACTTTTCCTTGGCTTGCAGAACCAAACCTCAAAGAAGATTGACTAAGGGTTTTACCCTTGGTCTTGATCTTTTTCAGAACACAAATACCTAAGTGGTAATGAAGATGCTTGGTCCCATTCTTTGGTTCTCCTCCAAGCTCCTTATTGCAATAAACACACTTTGCCTTCCATTTTCCAGCAACCTTCACTCTCTTGAACTCAGCCCACACAGTTGAGGTAAGTTTTCTTTTGGAAGCAACCTCCACGTTCTCCTCCTCCTCTTCAGCCTCATCTTCTCCGGCCTCATCCCCTCCAGCCCCATCTTCCTCTTCATCAGAAACAAAAATAGGATCTGCAAACTCATGATAATGAACGGACTCGTCGAAGTCATCCTCTTCCTCTTCCATGTGGTCAATTTGAGGTACACTTCCTGTCCCAGAATATGCAACTACAGCTTGGTCACCACTTTCTGTTGGTGGTGTCGACATGCTGCCACTGGACATGCTGCAATTACCATGATCATGCATTAGGAAACAAAAAGTGATGAACTAGACAACAATATATACTAACAAAAAAAGTGATGAACTAGACAACAATATATACTATACAACAATATATACTAACAAAAAAGTGATGAACTAACAACAATATATACAAGACAACAATATATACTAACAAAAAAGTGATGAACTATATACTAACAGCAATATATACTAACAGCAAGTATACTAGACAACAATAGACACTACATCTGCATATATTCCTAGACAAAACCCTAGGTGATGAACTAGTGCAAGTGATTCTCACCCAATCTTCGTGCTCCTGTCGGTGATGGACGAGATTGGACTCGGTGGAGACTTGCCGGTGATGGATGAGGATGGACTCGGTGGAGTCTTGCCGCTGCCGGTGACGGACGGGGACGGGATGGTGCTCGATGCTGGCTTCGGTTTGGGGGGGCGTCCTCCTCCTCTCCCACTCCCACGACCAGCTCGTCCGCCACCCCGCACTGCTCCGGCCGTGGGAGGAGACGGACGGACAGAAGCTCGTGTGGGCGCCGTTTTGTGGCGCTGGGGGTGGAACGGGGAGAAGATGGAGGGGCCGCCGGTCGCAGCAGCGATGCAGGTCACTGGATGGAGGCTGCGGCGGCGCAGGGCGGCGAGCCGGCGACGGAGCTTGCAGTGAGCAGGGCGGTGCCGGGCTGGATCAGGATCGGGAGGTTGGAGCGAGGAGGGGGCTCTGTTCTGGGCGTGGGTGAGGGAGGGGAAACAGGGGGTGGCGGCTAGGTTAGCGTGGGTGTGGGTGGAGTGGCGCTGAGAGGGGGAATTGTTGGGCTTTTTGGCCCAAATTCGGACATTTGAGCGGGAGGTTGAAGTTTCGGGGTACCTAGTGGCGGGAATATTACGGGTAAGCCGGGTATCGGGTATGGGTAATGACATGCCGTCCCCATCCCCGTTTACCCGCTGGGTAAGGTAGTTCACCCAATAGCTTCCCCATGGGTATCACAATTGGCATATACCCGTCCCCTAATAGATTAATTACCCGTGGGGACACGGGTAACGGTTAACCATTGCCGGCGTGAGTCTTGAGAATGCAAAGGAATTTTGGGATACTTTGGTTGATATGCACGATGGTACCAAATCCGTCAGGGAATCTAAGTTGGATGTGCTACAAAGTCAACTTGACAAGTTCAAGATGAAGGATGGTGAAGGAGTCACGAAAATGTACTCTAGGCTTGCTCTCATCACAAATGAGATTGCCGACTTAGGAAGTGAATAAATTGAAAGGACGTGGATGTCGCCTATAGGGGGGGTGAATAGGCGCTTTAAAATAATTACAGTTTAGACTTGAACAAATGCAGAATAAAACTAGCGTTTAATTAGTCAAGCACAAAACCTAAAACAACTAGGCTCACCTATGTGCACCAACAACTTATGCTAAGCAAGATAAAAAACTAAGTGATAGCAAGATATATAACAAGAAACAATATGGCTATCACAAAGTAAACTGCATAAATAAAGGGATCGGGTAAGAGATAACCGAGGCACGTGGTGACGATGATGTATCCCGAAGTTCACACCCTTGCGGGTGCTAATCTCCGTTTGGAGCAGTGTGGAGGCACAATGCTCCCCAAGAAGCCACTAGGGCCACCGTAATCTCCTCACGCCCTCGCACAATGCAAGATGTCGTGATTCCGCTAAGGGACTGATACTTGTGATCTGCGTTGGGTTTTCCGTGAAGAGGAACGGGTAATTACAGCACAAAGCGGATAAGTATTTCCCTCAGTTATGAAACCAAGGTTTATCGAACCATTAGGAATATCAATCCTCAACCATCTTCAGCGGCTGCACACAAATGAACAAACGACTTGCACCCAACGCGGGCAAGAGGGTTGTCAATCCCCTTGATCTCGTTATTTGCAAGCAAATGAGTTGTGTAGATAATTGTTGATAAAAGCAAAATAAATAAAAATTAAATAAAGGCAGCGAGGAAATAATAGCATTGGAAAATATATAAGTGAATAGACCCGGGGGCCATAGTGTTCTCTAGTGGCATCTCTCATGTAGGCAGCATACGGTGGGTAAACAAATTACTCTTGGGCAATTGATAGAAAAGCAGATAGTTATGCGATTTTCACGACAATGATCATTTATATATAGGCATCACGTCCATAAGCAAATAGGCTGACTCCTGCCTGCACCTATTACTATTACTCCACTCATCGACCGCTATCCAGCATGCATCTAGAGTATTAAGTAAAACAGAGTAATGCTTGGAGAACAATGACATCATGTAGACAGAGTAAACTCAAACAATATGAATGAACCCCATCGTTTTATCCTTAGTAGCAACAACACAAAGACGCATCTTGTCCCCTACTTTGTCACCGGGATATAGAAACTCGTCAGGTTGAACCTACCACAACGCACCACTCCCATCGATGAAATATCAATCTACTTGGCCAAAGCACATCAATAGATCGGAGAGCATTACAAAGCTATAATGATCATGCACTTAAGAGATAATATAATTCAGAGGCATCTCAAATACTTTTCATGAATAATCTGAACATAAACCCACAATTCATCGGATCCCAACAAACACACCGCACAATAGGATTACATCGGATAGATCAAAGCGAAGATGCAATGATCATTGTATTGAAGATCATAAGAGAGAGATTGCCATCTAGGTACTAGCTATGGACCCGTAGGTCTGTGGTGAACTGCTCACACATCATCATGAGGGCAGCGAGGTTGATGAAGAGGCCCTCCGTGATCGATCCCCCCTCCGGCAGGGTGCCGGAACGGAGCTCCAGATGGCCTCACGACAGAACAGAGACTTGCGGTGGCGGAAAAAGGGTTTCGGGACTGCTTCTAGGGTTTCTAGAATATTAGAGAATTTATAGGCCGGAGAGGGACGTCGGGAGACGCCCGAGGGGGCCACCACATATCAGGGTGCCCCCCCAGGACGCGCCCTGATACGTGGTGCGGCCCTCGTGCACCTCCTGGCTTCCTTCCGAAGCTTCTAGGTCTTCATATAGTCCATAAAAAATCATCAAAAAGTTTCGTGGCAGTTGGACTTCGTTTGGTACAGTAAACCTGAAAAGCAAAAAACACGCAGACAACAACAACTGGCACTGGGCAATGGGTCAATAGGTTAGTGCTCAAAAATATTATAAATTGGTAAATAATGGCCCAAAAAGTATCCTAGAATGATAATATATCAGCATGGAACAATCAAAAATTATAGATACGTTGGAGACGTATCAAGCATCCCCAAGCTTAATTCCTGCTCGTCCTCGTGTAGGTAAATGATAAAAACAGAATTTTTGATGTGACATGCTATCCACTATGTAATCTCGTGCATGTATGCTCATTGAGAAAAGATGAATCAAGAAATATTAACATAGTAATAATTGAAATGTAAGAAACAGAATTGTTAATTCTTAAAAGTATACGATCCTTAAGAAATGTTTACCCCTCATTCTTCTTATTGTATTAGCAAGGCATGGCTCCATTTTCACCACATTAATACAAATGTTAAGCACCACGGTGTCCAAGTCAGGCAATTGGTTCGTACTTTTTCAATATGCATCAACTTTTTATTCTTCACGCAATACATGAGCGTGAGCCATTGGACATAGCATTTAAGTGGAATAGAATATGGTGGTAGATATCAAAGGGTAGGAAGTGGAGAAGATAGTCTCACATCAACTAGGCGTACCAACGGGCTATGGAGATGCCCATCGATAGATGTCAATGCGAGGAGTAGGGATTGCCATGCAAATAATGCACTAGAGCTAGAAGTGTATGAAAGCTCAAATGAAGCTAAGTGGGGTGTGCATCCAACTTGCTTGCTCATGAAGACCTTGGGCATTTAAGGAAGCCCTTCGTAGGAATATACAAGCCAAGTTTGTAATAATGAATAGGTAATTCCCACTAGCATATGAAAGTGATATATCATGAGACTCTCTACATGAGGAACATGGTGCCACTTTGAGGCACAAGTGTGGTAAAAGAGAGTAGCAAAGTCCCTTCTCTCATTTTCTCACATCATTTTTCTCTCTCTTTTTTTGAATGGATGGTGGGCTCATTTGGCCTCCCCCGTCTTTATTTTCGTCTGGAGTCTCATCTCTACTTATGGGAGAATCATCGTCTCCATCATTCTTTCCTCACTGGGACAATGCTCTAATAATGATGATCATCACACTTTTATTTACTTACAACTCAACATGGAGAACTGATATGAAGATATGTGAAAGAACATGTGCTGCCCCCATGTTTGGTTTTGGTAATTGATGACAATCTCTATGGACTAATGGTTGCCTTGAGTTATATTTGAAGGGTTTGTCCATAGGCTTTGCTTGTAGACCATTTGTTGGTCTCAAGGTGATTTGAAGAAGAATATGTGTTGACCAAGGTTATTCATGGAGTTATCCAAAGATTGGTCATGTAAGAGATGAGCCTATTGCAAGCATGTCTTGAAGAAGGAGATTGTGTGAACATTCATGTTTACCTTCAAGACATCATCCTAATGAAGAGAGTTGGAAAGATTCAAGGTTGATCAAGACTAAATATGAAGAGTGATTCGAGTTGATCAACACACAAAGCGTAGAAGATGTACCGAGTGGGATCAAGTGATCTCACGGTATGGTAAGCATTGTCCATTACGCTTTGTGTACTAACCCATGTTCTATGCAAGAGTTCTTTGTGGGGTTAGGTTTGTTTCCATGGGCGTGCATCAAAAGGAAGATATCACACAACCCATGGAGGATGACATCAAGTGGTGATCGTCATCAAGATTGCGGTGTGCAAGTTCAAGTGGAGCATCACGAAGAGATCACATGCTTGAAGCTTGCTGTCCATTGTGGTGACAATGGACTTGTGAAGATGTGCCGAAGAGTGGCTCACCCATAGTGGAGTATGGGGGAGCAATCAACTAGTCTTCATCGAGCCGGCGCAATCAAGAAAGGTGGTCCAACTTGAGGAGGTCAAGATCGTCATCATCTAGCTCAAGTGGACTATGCGCAAGGCAGAGGTTTGCCCTTGATAGGTTTTCTATTTTACCGGTCTCATGGTGGTAGTTGGGAGACCGGGTTTTAGGATCGATAGCCGTACTATCAAGGGGGGCTCTCAAGTGAGTAGCTTTATCGTATCATTCGTAGAGAGCTCAAACCATTGCATCCTTGCATCATCTTTCTTGGTTTGTGTTTGGTGTTTCTCTTTGTGAGTCTTTGAGCTTTTGGTCATCTTCATGACAAGCTCGAGTTCATCGAAAACGGAGTTCATATATGCATCTTCTATGATGTTTTCGATGTTGGAGTTTATGCCGGTTCTTCATTCATAGAGGTTTCTCATCTCTATATGTTAGGCATATCTCCCCTGCCACTTCTTATTATAACCAGTCGCTGTTTGGATAGTACTCGTTGTCTTCTATCCAACAAGCTTGAGTTTGCTCAATTCGGAGCTCATTTGCAGAAGTTATGGCAGTTCTGGTTTTATTTGTATCCTCTGTTTCTGTGGATTTTCAGTAGCTTGCAAGCGGTAGTACCGCTGGTGCCCACGGTAGTACCGCTTATGCGGTAGTACCGCTGGTACTTCCGTGGCACTACCGCTTGGGGTTTCCCCGAGCGTGCAACTTTCTGTTGCCAGTTTGCCATTCACGGTAGTAGAGCGGTAGTAGCACGGTAGTACCGCTCTGGCGGTACTACCGCCCTTACTACCGCCGCCACTACCGCTTGCGGGGTTTCCTTCTGTGCACGTCTCTGTTGCCGTTTTCTGTTAAACGGTAGTAGTGCGGCAGTAGTGCGGTAGTACCGCTCAGGGCGGTAGTACCGCTCTGCTGGGCGGTAGTACCGCTTGGTGCGGTACTTCCGCCCTCCACTACCGCTGCTACTACCGCTTGTTTTTCGCAGAGTGTGCAAGCTTCTGTTGCTCTTTTCGCTTTAGCGGTAGTACCGCTTGGTTGGCACGGTAGTACCGCTAAGTGCGGCACTACCGCTCCAGTTCTGTGTTCTCGCCTGCTGTTTTTGAATTACTACCGCTTAAGCGGTAGTACCGCTCGCAAGAGCGGTAGTACCGCTTGTACGCATCCAGCACGGGTAACGGTTGGATTTGGGGTGGCCCTATAAAAGGGGTCTTCTTCCCCAACGGTTTTCTTATCCTTTGAGCTCATTTCTCCCCCCATTGTTGACTTTCTAGAGCTTTGCTTTCTCTCAATCCCTCCATGGATTCTTGCTAGTTTTGGGGGGAAAAGAGAGAGGAGATCTAGATCCACATTTCCACCAATCACTTTCTCCTCTAAGTGAGGGGAACCCCTTGGATCTAGATCTTGGAGTTCTTGGTGTTCTCCTTGTTCTTCCTCTCACTTTCCTCCATAGCTTTTGTTGCTTTGGTGGGTTTTGAGAGAGAGGGACTTGAGCACTTGGTGTGTTCTTGCCATTGCATTAGTTGCATCGGTTTGAGTTCACCACGGTGATACATGGAAGTTAGTAGTTGAGAAGCTTATTACTCTTGGGTGTTTGGGCACCCTAGAGCTTGTTCCTCTTGGGTGCCTTGGCGCCCTAGACGGCTTGGTGGCTTGGTGGTGCCTCGGAGCTCAATCATTGTGGTGTAAAGCTCCGGGCAAGCGTCGGGGTCTCCAATTAGGTTGTGGAGATCGCCCCGAGCAATTTGACGGGTACCGGTGACCGCCCCCAAGGGTTGCCAAAGTGTACGGGTTCGGTGACCGCCCTCAAGGGTTGCCATTTGTACGGGTTCGGTGACCGCCCTCAAGGGTCCCTTAGTGGAATCACGGCACCTTGCATTGTGCGAGGGCGTGAGGAGAATACGGTGGCCCTAGTGGCATTGTTGGGGAGCATTGTGCCTCCACACCGCTCTAACGGAGATTAGCATCCGCAAGGGTGTGAACTTCGGGATACATCGTCGTCTCCGCGTGCCTCGGTTATCTCTTACCCGAGCCCTTTACTTATGCACTTTACTTTGTGATAGCCATATTGTTTCTTGTTATATATCTTGCTATCAATTAGTTATTTATCTTGCTTAGCATAAGTTGTTGGTGCACATAGGTGAGCCTAGTCGATTTAGGTTTTGTGCTTGACAAATTAAACGCTAGTTTTATTCCGCATTTGTTCAAGCTTAAACCGTAATTATTTTAAATCGCCTATTCACCCCCCCTCTAGGCGACATCCACGATCTTTCAATATGACTCTGTATGAATGCCTCTAGCAGTGTACCAGGATGTGCAATGATCTAGCGTGACATGTATCAAAAACATTATGACACTGGATTTGCCACAAATACTATGTCAGCTCTATATGATCATGCAAAGCAATATGACGATGAACAAACTAGTCATGTGAAGTGACGATGGAATTTGCATGGCAATATATCTCGGAATGGCTATGGAAATGCCATGATAGGTAGGAATGGTGGCTGTTTTGAGGAAGATATAATAAGGCTTACATGCAATAGAGCGTGTCATGTCACGGGGTTTGGATGCACCGGCGAAAGTGTTGCACCGATCCTCGAGGTGAGAACGGGCTATGCACGGTACTGAAGAGGCTAGCAAATTATGAAAAGGTGAGATTGCGTATGTCCATGGTTTCACATTAGTCATAAAGAACTCATATACTTATTGCAAAGTTTTATTAGTTTATCATAAATCAAAGTACTAATCGCATGCCCTGAGGGAAGAGGTTGGTAGGAGTTAACCATCGCGCGCTTCCGACCCGAAACAACACTAGGATTTCAACGAGGAATAGAAATGCTCAGACATCATCACCATGCCTCTTTAATTTTTTGTAGGATCGAAAGTATGTCTAGAGGGGGGGGTGATTAGACTACTTGAGCAAATAAAAATTCTACCTTTTCCCAATTTTAAGTGTTGGCAGATTTTAGCGATTATGGCAATTCAAGTACACCCTACATATGCATGTCTAAGAGTATAGCAGCGGAAAGTAACAACAAGCATATGTAGTAGAGGGTAGGGAGGAAGATCAAACGCAATTTGGAGACACGAAGATTTTTCCCGTGGTTCCAATAGGTGGTGCTATTGTACGTCCACGTTTATGGAGTCTTCAACCCACAGAGGGTAACGGTCGCGAGAGTCCAAGGAGGGCTCCACCCATAAGGGTCCATGATAATCCCCAAGTGCAAGGAATCATCGTAGCAATTTCCAAAGGTGGAAGTGATAAGTATGGAGTGTCGAACCCACAAGGAGCTAAAGGTAAGATCAATATTCTCTCAAGTCTTATCTGCCACTGATACGACTCTACGTACGCCGAACGTTTGCTTCCAACTAGAAACGAGAAATAAAACTACGTTGTGGGTATGAAGAGAATAGCTTTGCATGATATCGGAGAACTAGAATATAAAAATAGGTGCTGTTATCATAAAGTTAGAATATATTACAATATATTACAAACAGTGAGTGTGGAATAATGATGGGTCGGTGTGCGGAATTGTCCTAGGCAATTGTTAACAAGATCGGTAATCATTATTGCAATTTTATATGAGGGAGAGGCATAAGCTAACATACTTTCTCTACTTGGATCATATGCACTTATGATTGGAACTCTAGCAAGCATCCGCAACTACTAAAGATCATTAAGGTAAAACCCAACCATAGCATTAAAGCATCAAGTCCCCTTTATCCCATACGCAACAACCCACCTACTCGGGTTTATGCTTCTGTCACTCAAGCAACCCACTATAAGAGAATCATGAACGTATTGCAACACCCTACAGCGGGAATCCTTCACGTGTGCGCGGCACAGAAGGCACCATAGGACAACACCAAAATAAACATACAACTCAAACCAATCTAGATCATCAATCAACCCATAAGACAAAACAAATCTACTCAAAACATCATAGGATGGCAACACATCATTGGATCATAATATGTGGCATAAAGCACCATGTTCAAGTAGGGGATTACAGCGGGGTGCGGGAGAGTGGACCGCTGAAAGGAGATGAGGATGGTGATGAAGAAGGTGATGTTGATGAAGATGATCACCGCGGCGATGGTTCCCCCGATGGCACTCCGGCGCCACCGAGAGAGAGGGGGAGAGGGTATCCCCCTTATGCTTCCTCCTCCATGTCCTCCCCCCTGAGTGGGAAGAGGTTCTCCCTCTGGTCCTTGGCCTCCATGGCGATGATGGCCCCTCCGTCTTCCTCCTCCATGGTCTCCGGTGAAGGTGACCCCCTCCGACAGGGTGCTAGAGAGGGCCAAGATTCATCTTTCGTGGCTATAGAGACTTGCGGCGGCGGAACTTCCGATCTAGGTTTCTTTCTAGAGTTTTCTGGATTTATAGGAGTGCTTGGCGTCGAAATCAAGTCAGGGAGGCTCCCGAGGGACCCACAAGCCAGGGGGCACGCCCCCTAGGCTTGTGGCTTCCTCGGGACTCCTCTCCGGTATCTTTTTGCTCCGGTATTTTTTATATTTTCCAAAAATATTCTTCGTAAATCTTCAGCTCATTCCGAGAACTTTTATTTCTGCACAAAAACAACACCACGGTAGCTCTGCTGAAAACAGCGTCAGTCCGGGTTAGTTCTAATCAAATCATACCAAAATTATATAAAATTATTGTAAACATGGCATGAATACTTCATAAATTATAGATACGTTGGAGACGTATCAGCATCCCCAAGCTTAATTCCTGCTCGTCCTCGAGTAGGTAAATGATAAAAGAAATAATTTATGAAGTGTGAATGCTAGCAAGTGCACAAGTTTGATCAATGATAATTCCAATCACTTTTTCTAGCATTAATATAAACCATAAACAGTAGCTCATCTCACAAAACTTCTCATGATCAAGTAACAAGCTATTCACATGTTAAAGTATAGACCAGAAAGTTTCTTGAAAACTATCAAACCATATTCCTAGTCATCGAACAATTGCAATTCATCTTATTTTCAGGAAGGGTCTATGTAAGAGCTTTGATTTAGCAAATTCCACATACTCAACTATCATATAGTCTTCCATGATTATTGACACTCAAAGCATATTTTTAGAACAAATAGCATCCATCGAACACAGAGAAAGATAGGGGCTTAATGTTTCGCCTCCCAACTTATTTATCATATAGATAATTGTCAACAATAATAATTCATGATCAAATATATTTGTGTGGATATATATGTCTAGATCATTCCCCAACACATGACGCTTGCCAAGAGAAAAAGGCAAAATATAGGAAGTGGTGAAGATCACCATGACTCTTGCATAAAGGTAAGTACTAGAAAGTAAAAGATAGGCCCTTCGCAGAGGGAAGCATAGGTTGTCATGCGCTTTTTGTTTTTGGATGTGCAAACCCTTAATGCAAAGGAACGTCATGTTGTATTGCCCTTTGTGATATCAACATTTATTATGCAGTCCGTCGCTTTTATTTCTTTACCATCACAAGTTCGTACAACGCTTATTTTCCCTCACAATAAAAGATCATACATATTTAGGAGCAATTTTTATTGCTTTTTGCACCGATGACAACTTACTTGAAGGATCTTACTCAATCCATAGGTAGGTATAGTGGACTCTCATGGAAAAACTGGTTTAAGGGTGTTTCGATGCACAAGTAGTATTTCTACTTGGTGCGGAAGTTTTGGCTAGTATGAGGTGGAAGCAAGCACCACATGTTGGAGGATCCATAACAATATAACTTCTATACAAATATACCCAAACATAACTCATTACGTTGTCTTCCTTGTCCAATTTCAACTAATTTTCTCAAGTTTGAAAATAATTAATGAGCTCACAATCATAAAAGATGTCCAAGATAGTATATTTATATGTGGAATCTCTCTTCCTTCAATATTATTTCATGAATTGTTCAAGTGACCAATGCGGTGTTTGCTAACTTTCAATAAATTTTATTACCTATACTTATTATGTGTGAAGTCATTACTCCCCATGGGATAAGTATATGAAGCATATTTAATTTCAGATTTATGATATTCAATTCATTCAACCATTTACTCATAGGATATAAGTGAAGCACGAGATTGAATGACAAACTACTCCAAAAAGATATAAGTGAAGATCAATGCGTAGTCAATTAGTTAAATAGCCATGTGAGGACTCTCTCTCTTATTCAGAATTTCAGATCCAATGCTTTTATTCAAACAGCAAAATAAAAATGGCAGTCCAAGAATAGCACGCATCATGTGAATGAATAAAAATTTAGGCTCAACATAGGCTAACCGATAATTGTTGATGAAGAGAGATGGGATGCGTAGCATCCCCAAGCTTAGATGCTTGAGACTTCTTGAAATATTTACTTGGGGTGCCTTGGGCATCCCCAAGCTTGAGCTTTTGTATCTCGTTCAATCCTATCATATCATGGTTTCACCTATTCTCAAAAACTTCATCCACACAAAACTCGAAAAGAACTCGTGAGATAGGTTAGTACACATAAGAATAAATCAACACTTCATGTACTGCCAATACAAGTTGCACAATAATTTTCAAACATCATCTACTGTTTACTACCATTTCCACAATTTATATCTACCAATATAGGCTATGGAAACTAAAGGATAAGTGGATAACAAAATTATGACAGCAATCTGTCCAAACAGAACAGTCTGTAGCAATTTATGAAAACAGTGTACTTCCGTAACTCAAAAAATTCTGAAAATTTAGGATATGCTAAGGAATTTATATGAAAATACTGTGTAAAAATTTCAGAAACTTTCCACGTTCCAGTAAAATATGAAAATTCAAACACTACAGCAAAAGTTTCTGTTTTTTTTACACAACACACATCAAACACGCAATGCAAGCATCCTAAGGCAATTCTTGGAAATTTTTATTGAAAAACAAGATTATGAATAACACCTAACAGAAAATAACAAAATATAATGACGATCCAAGCAAAGCACATATTATGTGACGAATAAAAATATAGCTCCAAGTGAGGTTACCGATAATGTTGAAGACGAAAGAGGGGATGCCTTCCGGGGCATCCCCAAGCTTAGTTGCTTGGATCTTCCTTGAATATTACCTTGGGGTGCCTTGGGAATCCCCAAGCTTAGGGTCTTGCCACTCCTTATTCTCCTCATATCGATATCTCACCCAAAACTTGAAAACTTCAATCACACAAAACTTAACGGAATTTCGTGAGATGGGTTAGTATGGTAAAGAGCAAACCATCCACTTAGGTACTGTCAAATACAAGATCCATAATTGTTCTCGCATAATGTCTACTGTAACTTATCATTTCCACAATTTATATCACCTAATATAAGCCATGGAAATGCCAAAACAAGCAAACTATGCAAACAAGGCAGATTCTGTCAAAAACAGAACAGTCTGTAATGATCTGAACAATGACCATACTTCTGCAGCCCCAAAAATTCTGAAAAATTAGTACAACCTAGGAAATTTGTATATAAATCATGTGTAAAAAATTCAGAAGCTTTTGACTCTGGTGAATTTATAAAAATTCTGGACTGGGCACCAAAGTTTCTGTTTTTGCACAGAATCAAGTCAACTATCAACCACATCATCCCAAAGGCATTACTTGGCACTTTATTGAAATAAAAGGCACAAAACATGATTACTACAGTAGCTTAATCATGTTAAAACACAAAAACAGAAAGGGTAAATATTGGGTTGTCTCCCAACAAGCGCTTTTCTTTAATGCCTTTCTAGCTAGGCATGACATTTTAATGATACACTTCCAAGCCCAATTCCGATGGTAATTTTATTCATACTCTAAAAGATATAAGTGAAGTTCATAGAGCATTCTACAATTAATAAAGATTAACCAATACCCAAGCTCAAAATATATAAGTGAAGCACACGAAGCATTCTATAAAACCATACTCAAAAGATTTAAGTGAAGCACAAAGAGCATTCTACAAAGCCATACTCAAAAGATCTAAGTGAAGCGCATGAAGCATTCTATAAATCAATGAAGGACTATCTCATACTAGAAGGGTGCATAAGAGGAAAAGAAAAACACTAAAGACGCATATCATGTGAACAAAACAAAAACCGAGGTATACCGATAATTATTGAAGAATAAAGATGGGATGCCTTCCGGGGCATCCCCAAGCTTAGATGCTTGAGTCTCCTTGAAATATTTACCTGGGGTGACTTGGGCATCCCCAAGCTTGAACTCTTGTCTCTCCGTATTCTTCTTATATCGATACCTCCTCGATCTTCGAACACTTCATTCACACAAAACTTAACAAAACCCTCATGACATCCGTTAGTATAATCAAGCAAAACTAATTTAAGTACTGTTGCGAACTCATTCCAAATTCATATTAGCATTATATCTACTGTAGTCCAACTTCACCATGGTCCATACCCCCCGATACTACCCATATATTCATCAAAATAAGAGAACAATGCATAGAAAACAGAATCTGTCAAAAACAGGACAGTCTGTAGCAATCTGGAAACTTCGTATACTTTTGTAACTCAAAAAATTCTGAAAATTTAGGAAAAATTAAACAATTTGTATAGAAGTACTGTGTAAAAATTTCAGAAACTTTTGAAGTTCCAGTAAGAAATGTAAATTCATGCACTACAGTTAAAGTTTCTGTTTTTGCACCGCACAAAGCAAACAAGCAATCTAATCATCCTAAACCAAATCTTAGCACATTATTTTTATAATAAAATGGATATATACAAGGGGATAATTATTTTTGAGAAACTTCCATGAAAAATTCTACATTGTTTCCATGAGCATGAACACAAGTGTTCAAGGTCGACCCTCACTTCTCCAATGCACAACCTTCCAATCACTTCTCTTTTTGAAAAACTTCTTAGGCAAAAGAGGCAAGTAATTATTTTTGTATTTTTCATTATTTAATTTTTTTGTTTGTTTCACCCACAACTAAATAAAGCAAAAAGGGAAAACAAAATCTACTTAGTGAAGAAAGCAAACAAGCACACACGAGAATATCAACCCCACGCTATTGCTCCCCGGCAACGGCGCCAGAAAAGAGCTTGATAATCCCCAAGTGCAATTAATCATCGTAGCAATTTCCAAAGGTGGAAGTGATAAGTATGGAGTGTCGAACCCACAAGGAGCTAAAGGTAAGATCAATATTCTCTCAAGTCCTATCTGCCACTGATACGACTCTACGTACGCCGAACGTTTGCTTCCAACTAGAAACGAGAAATAAAACTACGTTGTGGGTATGAAGAGAATAGCTTTGCATGATATCGGAGAACTAGAATATAAAAATAGGTGCTGTTATCATAAAGTTAGAATATATTACAAACAGCGAGTGTGGAATAATGATGGGTCGGTGTGCGGAATTGTCCTAGGCAATTGTTAACAAGATCGGTAATCATTATTGCAATTTTATATGAGGGAGAGGCATAAGCTAACATACTTTCTCTACTTGGATCATATGCACTTATGATTGGAACTCTAGCAAGCATCCGCAACTACTAAAGATCATTAAGGTAAAACCCAACCATGGCATTAAAGCATCAAGTCCCCTTTATCCCATACGCAACAACCCACCTACTCGGGTTTATGCTTCTGTCACTCAAGCAACCCACTATAAGCGAATCATGAACGTATTGCAACACCCTACAGCGGGAATCCTTCACGTGTGCGCGGCACGGAAGGCACCATAGGACAGCACCAAAATAAACATACAACTCAAACCAATCTAGATCATCAATCAACCCATAAGACAAAAGAAATCTACTCAAAACATCATAGGATGGCAACAAATCATTGGATCATAATATGTGGCATAAAGCACCATGCTCAAGTAGGGGATTACAACGGTGTGCGGGAGAGTGGACCGCTGAAAGGAGATGAGGATGGTGATGAAGAAGGTGATGTTGATGAAGACGATCACCGCGGCGATGGTTCCCCCGATGGCACTCCGGCGCCACCGAGAGAGAGGGGGAGAGGGTCTCCCCCTTATGCTTCCTCCTCCATGGCCTCCCCCTGAGTGGGGAGAGGTTCTCCCTCTGGTCCTTGGACTCCATGGCGATGATGGCCCCTCCGTCTTCCTCCTCCATGGTCTCCGGTGAAGGTGACCCCCTCCGGCAGGGTGCCGGAGAGGGCCAAGATTGATCTTTCGTGGCTACAGAGACTTGCGGCAGCGGAACTTCCGATCTAGGTTTCTTTCTGGAGTTTTCTGGATTTATAGGAGTGCTTGGCGTCGAAATCAAGTCAGGGAGGCTCCCGAGGGACCCACAAGCCAGGGGGGCGCGCCCCCTAGGCTTGTGGCTTCCTCGGGACTCCTCTCCGGTATCTTTTTGCTCTGGTATTTTTTATATTTTCCAAAAATATTCTCCGTAAATTTTCAGCTCATTCTGAGAACTTTTATTTCTGCACAAAAACAACACCACATTAGCTCTGCTGAAAACAGCGTCAGTCCAGGTTAGTTCTAATCAAATCATACCAAAATCATATAAAATTATTGTAAACATGGCATGAATACTTCATAAATTATAGATACGTTGGAGACGTATCAGTCCACGAAGTAGCAACCTTGACTATTCCATAACGGCTTCCATCCACGAAGGACTAGCCTCACTATGGGTAGATCTTCACGAAGTAGGCGATCTCCTTGCCCGTACAAACTTCTTGGTTCAACTCCACAACACGAAGTAGGAGGCTCCCAAGCGACACCTAACCAATCTAGGAGGCACCACCCTCCAAAAGGTAATAGGCTCGGTAATGTCGATGAAATCCTTGCTCTTGTGCTTCAAGATGATAGACTCCTCAACACACAATCACTCTCTCACAGATCTGGCTTTGGTGGAAGAGATTGATTTGGTGGAAAGCAACTTGGGGAGGCTAGAGATCAAGATTCATATGGTTGGAATGGAATGGCTTGATCTCAACACATGAGTAGGTGGCTCTCTCTCAGAAAATTGGATGGGGCAGGTATGGAATAGTTCTGAGTGCTTCTCTTTCGAGTGGGTGGTGGTGAAGGGGTATATATAGGCATCCCCAAAATCTAACCGTTACACCTAAAGTGACCAACTCGGTGACACCGAAGTATAAAAATCGGTTGTACCGAGTTGCTCCAAAGGTAGCAACTTTAGAATCTCGGTGAGACCGATACATAAATCTCGGTGGTACCGATAAGGTGACCAACGGTCAGTTTACCAAAACTCGGTGACGCCGATCCAAAATCTCGGAATTTCCGATTTTAAGAATCGAGGTAACAGAAAGTTGGCAAGCTGAACTCGGTGGCACCGAAGCAGAATCGGTTGCACCGAAACGCTAGGGTTTGGCAGGGCTCTGTCTAAGATGGGAAATCGGTAGGACCGAGTGGAAATTGTTGGTAGCACCGATTTGCATGATAGGCTTGGACAGACTTTTGTGGAAGAGTTTGTGGGTGTTTTTGGTGACTATCACTTGTGCACGTGGAGCATCTTGTTCACCAACAGTACCTTACCCCCTTTTAATAGTATTGGCTTTCCTATGGACTCAAGGTGATTTCTCACAAAGTAAAATGTAGAGTCCTCTTGCTTCAAGCTTTGCCAATCCATTTCCTTGCATCTAGGGGTTTCTCCACAATCCTTTTGCCAACCCATCATTGAACTTTTCCTAAAATATGCTTAGTGGAAACATTAGTTCAATGACATATATGTTGTTATTAATTACCAAAACCACCAAGGGAGCAAATGTGCTTTCATTTTTAGATGAACAAAAAGGTCAACCCCTCTTAATATCGACACTTCCATGGTTTAACAATTACGAACTCACACCTATTTCATATTACTACATCAATATCATTGACCCACAATTTCTCTATATGTGCTACATGATGTGATGAGGACATCCCTACTAATGTTACACCCACATCCCCACCAGCTACACATATTGGACCAGTTACTAGAGCCTGCGCACGCCAACTAAATTATCAGGTACTTTCGTTTCTTAGAAATCCTTCTAATGTTCATGAACATATGATGCTGCCTAAATTAGATACTTTTGTTTTACTTATGAATGAAGGACCTAGCATGGACAAGAAGGATGGCCATTGGAGCGGGATCAAGCATGGGGGAGAAGGTGCGCGTGCGGGAAGGAACAACGGAGTTTCCAGTGGTGATTTTCGCACTTTGAAGCCACCATAAGGAGTGCTTGGAGGCTTGGACGAAATATACAAGATGCCACTTCATAAATTTCGTCCATAGGCTAATATAGGTGCCGCGTCACCTTATTTTTGGGCCAGGCCCATGTAATTTCGAAATACCACTTATTAGGCTGTTTTTAGAGTCCGTATGTGTGGGGAAACGAAGTTAGGGCTGGTTTCGGACCCCTCCTCCAAGGGGCCACAAAATCCCCTTCTATTCCCCATATATACAGCCCTTAGGGCATCGTTTTAGACTTGGGTTTTGTTTAGATTACAAGTTTGCCATAGCTGCAACTTCGCGTCCTTCGTTTGTGTTCCACGACCAGACCAAGACGTCACAGAACCCCACTTCATCAATAAAGCTTTCCTCTTTTATTCACAATATCCAGATTGCAAATCTTAGTTTCTTGCTTGTTCTTCGTTTGCATGCAGGAAATAGACCTTCATGGTCAGGTTGATCGTGCTCCGGCGTGGTCAATAACCTCTCGGAGTTGGTTTAGCGATTGCTAAGGCGCGACGTCTTCGCACGTTCGTAGTCGGATCGTGAAAGTCGATTTCCACCAAAACTATAGCCACCATCTCATCGAAAGACGGGACACCTTCGCCTCTATCAAGTGGTATCAGATTTCCAGGTTGCTCGGTGAGATTTTACCTGTTATTCTTAGTTTAGATCGCATCTGTTCTTCATACCTACCGTCCACGAAAATGCCACAAAAAAAATTAGGGTTAGATCATCATATCCGAACCAATCTGAGCCTTTGCAATTTTCTGTTCGGTATTTGCTTTGTTGAATTTGCGGTTGCATCGTCGTGTCAAGTTGCTGGTCTTAGAGTCTAGTCTTTTAGAGTTTTGAGTTCTACTCACAAGTTGTCACACCGCCACCACACCATCTTCATCGTCGCTGCCATATACCACCACCACGCCATCTTCATCGTCGCTGCCATATACCACCACCATGCCATCTTCATCGCCGCTGCCATATACTACCACCACGCTACCATCATCACCGCTGCCATATATATCACCATATATCCATATATACCACCATATATCACCATATATACCACCATATATCACCATATATCCATATATACCATCATCGCCGCTGCCATATATATCACCATATATCCATATCTGCCATCAATCCGTATCCATATATACCCCCATATATCCACCACCAATCCGAGTCCATCCCATATTCGGATTGATTTCGAGATCCCTTTGATTTATTTTCGCGTTTCCTTGCCTGAGTAGGTTTTGGGAAAAAAAAGTCTGGCATGCTTTTCAAAGCACTTTCTAGGCCAAAATTTCGGCGGGTGGAAATATTTTTTCCCTATCCTATTTTTAGTCTGTCCGGAGCGTTTTGAGACACTTGCCATCATAGTGATTTTTGTCGCATTTTTTGGTCGTCGCAGCCCCGAATCTCCTAAAAAAAATTAGTCAATTTTTTTTGTGCCTATCCTGTTTATACGACTTGGGAAGAGTTTTGAGACACTCGCCATTACAGTGATTTGCTGAGAAAAAAAAGAGCGCAAAAAAAAAGAGGCACAAAAAAAACAAAAAAAAATCAGAGTGTGCTCTTCCCTTGATTACGTGTAACGTCGTGATTTTGTTGGTGTTTAGGCTCGCTTCTCTAGCACGGTCTAGCCTAGGACCAGCACGGTACCGTCGTTGAGCGTCTTTTCAACTTTGCATCTCTGAACTGATTATTGCTGACCCTTTTTGCTACCATATTATAAGCCTTCCCAGCTCCACATACATCTACATCGTGTGTTTGACACCACCTGGTAATCACTCTATCCAAGCTTTGAGAGTTTTGACTATAACGGTTGCCGATCACCACCTGCTGCTGGGTAAGAACTGGTAAGAAATTGAGATTGGCTTGATGGATTTGTGACACACCACCACCACCATCACTTCCTAGTAGTCTGTAGGTTCATATTCTTGTGTGTTCCTATTACTGCTAACCATGCCAGGATCACAAGCTAACGAGGTCGAATGGGAGGTTATGACCAACAAGGTGCTCCATGACAAATTCTAGCAAATGATGGCCGACCAGGTACAAGACTTCGTGACCAACCTTGGAGAGGCCATGGAGAAGCTAGATGGATTGGAGAAGACGTTCGAGACGAAGTTGGACGCTAAGTTCAATGTGGTGCTTGCACGTCTACCACCAGCTGCACCGGTCATACCTCAGCAACAACAATAACGTCGGCCGAATTTTGCGGGGCGCGCACAACTTGTGCTCCTCGAGGAAGGCCAACATTCTGGTGCCGTTCCTACTGCTGTGGCTTCTGTGGCTGCTGCTGCTACTACTGTTGATCGGAACGCTGACTACGATGGTGATTACGATGATGGGGAAGAGGTTGCTCCAGATCAGCCCCAAGGGCAACCACCACCACACGCACCAGGTCGTCCACATGCCTACAATCGCAATGGTAGGGCTGCAGCACCCCCTTAGGTACAAAATCATGACCATCTCCCTAAACTTAAATTGAATATTCCTACATTTGATGGTCGATATGTTCCTGATATATATCTTACTTGGGAGTTAGAAATAGAACAACGTTTTACATGCTTACAATTTCCTAAGGATCGACGTGTTACTGCTGCTGTTTGTTCATTCACTAGTTTTGCTTGTGTTTGGTGGTCTGAACAATGTAGAATACATCATGCTAATATCCCAACTACTTGGGCTGCTTTGAAAACTGCTATGCGTAATCGTTGGGTTCCACCATATTATCAACGTGAATTGCTTCAAAATTTGCAGCGTTTAAGACAAGGAAAAAATTCCGTAGAGGAATATTATCAGGAATTACAAACTGGCATGATTAGATGTGGTATTGTTGAGGAGAATGAAGCTATGCTTGCACGTTTTATGGGTGGATTAAATAGAGAGATTCAGACTATTCTAGAGTATAAGGAGTATAACACTATCACTCGTTTATTTCATCTTGCTTGCAAAGCTGAACATGAAGTGCAGGATCGACGGTCATTGGCGAGAACTAATATTTCTGCAGGTCGCACTTCATCATGGACGCCACGTACCTCCTCTACTTCCACACGTCCTGCTACGGCACCGCCTACTTCAGCCTCCAACTCCAACCGAGATACCAGGAAACAGGCCTCTGCCCCACCCTCCGGGCCTGCACAGAGCTCTTCTTCATCTATTGCATCCACAGGGCAAACACATGAGGTTATATGTTGTCGTTGCAAGGGTGGAGGTCACTATGCGAGGGAATGCCCATCCAAGCGTGTGATGATTGTGAGAGAGGATGGTGGATACGACTCCGCTAGTGATTATGATGAGGAGACTTTGGCTCTTATTGCAAGTGAAGAACAGGGTGCCGAGGATACTGAACAAGAGACACACTACATGGCCGCTGACTATGCTGACAGGTATGAAAGTTTAGTTGCTCAACGTGTTCTGAGTGTGCAGGTTACACAGGCTGAGCAAAATCAGAGGCACAACTTGTTCCACACAAAAGGAGTTGTGAAGGAGCATTCTGTTCGCGTCATCATCGATGGAGGGAGTTGCAACAACTTGGCTAGCATGGAGATGGTGGAGAAGCTGTCTCTAACCACCAGACCACATCCTCATCCTTATTACATCCAATGGTTCAACAACAGTGGCAAGGTTAAGGTAACACGTACTGTTCGTGTGCACTTTAGCATTGCTACATATTCTGATTATGTTGATTGTGATGTGGTACCCATGCAAGCATGCTCCGTTTTAC
Source organism: Elymus sibiricus (assembly GCA_039707655.1). Lineage (NCBI taxonomy): Eukaryota > Viridiplantae > Streptophyta > Magnoliopsida > Poales > Poaceae > Elymus > Elymus sibiricus. Next base: position 220,561,137 of record CM077663.1, read on the forward strand.
TTGGTAGACCATCGCAATTTGATAAAAATTCTGTACACCATGGTAGGACAAATCAGTATACTCTTGTTCATAAGGATAAAAATATAACTTTGCTTCCTATGTCTCCCGAACATATTATGAAAGATGACATTGCTAGAGCTAGTAAAGCAAACAGAAGCAAAGTGAGAGTGAAAATCAGATTGTGGCAAAGGAATTTGAGCAACATAATAAGCCTAATAAACAATCATCTAGTGTTATATCTGAAATTAAATTGAAGAGTGGTTGTTTACTTGCCACTAAATCTGATATTACTGATTTGGATGTCACTACATCTGTTTGCTATGCTTTTGTATGCAAAGAGGTATTATTTTCATTCGAGGACATGCCTCCCTCTTTGCCTCATGCTGTCACTAACATTTTGCAGGAGTTCGCTGACGTCTTTCCACAAGACGTGCCATCGGGATTACCACCTATTCGAGGGATTGAGCATCAGATTGACTTAATTCCCGGTGCATCGCTGCCCAATCGTGCGCCATACCGTACCAATCCAGAGGAGACGAAGGAGATTATGCGTCAAGTACAGGAGCTGCTCGACAAAGGTTATATACGCGAATCTCTTAGTCCTTGTGTTGTTCCTATTATTCTAGTGCCTAAAAAGGATGTTACATCGCGTATGTGTGTTGATTGTAGAGGCATTAATAATATTACTATTCGTTATCGTCATCCTATTCCTAGGCTAGATGATATGCTTGATGAATTAAGTGGCTCTACAATTTTCTCCAAAGTTGATTTGTGTAGTGGATACCATCAAATTCGTATGAAATTGGGAGATGAATGGAAAACAGCATTTAAAACTAAGTTTGGATTATATGAGTGGTTAGTTATGCCTTTTGGGTTAACTAATGCACCTAGCACTTTCATGAGATTAATGAACGAGGTTTTATGTGCTTTCATTGGACGATTTGTGGTAGTCTATTTTGATGATATACTGATTTATAGTAGATCTTTGGAGGAACACTTGGATCATTTGCGTGCTGTTTTTATTGCTCTACGTGATGCACGTTTGTTTGGTAACCTTGGGAAGTGCACCTTTGCACCGACCGAGTATCTTTTCTTGGCTATGTTGTTACTCCACAGGGAATTGAAGTTGATAAAGCCAAGATTGAAGCTATTGAGAGTTGGCCGCAGCCCAAAACGGTCACACAAGTGAGGAGTTTTCTTGGACTCGCTGGTTTCTATAGGCGTTTTGTGAGGGATTTTAGCACCATTGCTGCACCTCTAAATGAGCTTACAAAGAAGGATGTGCCTTTTGTTTGGGGTACCGCACAGGAAGAAGCCTTCACGGTATTGAAAGATAAGTTAACACATGCTCCGTTACTCCAACTTCCTGATTTTAATAAGACTTTTGAGCTTGAATGTGATGCTAGTGGAATTGGATTAGGAGGTGTGTTATTACAAGATGGTAAACTTGTTGCATACTTTTCTGAAAAATTGAGTGGGCCTAGTCTGAATTATTCTACTTATGATAAGGAATTATATGCTCTTGTTCGGACTTTGGAAACATGGCAACATTATTTATGGCCCAAAGAATTTGTTATACATTCTGATCATGAATCTTTGAAACATATTAAAAGTCAAGCAAAACTGAGCCGTAGGCATGCTAAATGGGTTGAATTCATTGAGGCTTTCCCTTATGTTATTAAACACAAGAAGGGTAAAGAAAATGTTATTGCTGATGCATTGTCTCGTCGTTATACTATGCTTTCACAACTTGACTTTAAAATATTTGGTTTGGAGACCATCAAATATCAATATATGCATGATGCTGAATTTAAAGATGTGTTGCAGAATTGTAAAGAAGGGAGAACATGGAACAAGTTCGTCATTAATGATGGATTTGTGTTCCGTGCTAACAAGCTATGCATTCCAGCTAGCTCCGTTCGTCTTTTGTTGTTACAGGAGGCGCATGGAGGAGGATTAATGGGACACTTTGGCGTGAAGAAGACGGAGGACGTACTTGCTACACATTTCTTTTGGCCAAAGATGAGATGGGATGTTGAGCGTTTTGTTGCTCGCTGCACTACATATCAAAAAGCTAAGTCACGACTCAATCCTCATGGTTTATATATGCCTTTGCCTGTACCTAGTGTTCCTTGGGAGGATATATCTATGGACTTTGTTTTAGGTTTACCTCGAACAAAGAAGGGGAGGGATAGCATATTTGTTGTCAAGGATAGACTTTCGAAAATGGCACACTTTATACCCTGTCATAAAAGTGATGATGCTGCTAATGTTGCTGATTTGTTCTTTCGTGAAATTATTCGTTTGCATGGTGTGCCAAATACAATTGTTTCAGATCGTGATGTGAAATTTCTTAGCCACTTTTGGAGATGTTTATGGGTTAAGTTGGGGACTAAACTGCTTTTTAGTACTACATGTCACCCCCAAACTGATGGACAAACTGAAGTAGTGAATAGATCATTGTCTACTATGCTTAGGGCTGTTTTGAAGAATAACCTGAAAATGTGGGAAGAATGCTTGCCTCATATTGAATTTGGTTATAATCGTTCACTGCATTCTACTACTAAGATGTGCCCTTTTGAAGTAGTGTATGGTTTCTTACCTCGTGCACCTATTGATTTGTTGCCTCTTCCATCTTCGGAGAAGGTCAATTTTGATGCTAAAGAACGTGCTGAATTGATATTAAAGATGCATGAGTTAACTAAGGAGAACATTGAGCGTATGAATGCTAAATATAAACTTGCTGGAGATAAGGGTAGAAAACATGTTGTCTTTGCACCTGGAGATCTTGTTTGGTTACATTTTGGAGATATAACTGAAACACATAGAGTATTCTAACAAATTATGATGAAGGTGTGTCTCTCTAAATAGGTGTATCCAGCAAACAATGATTGTGACAAACTGAAAGTAAAAGCAAACTAAAGCAAACGATGCTCCAAGCAAAACTCATATCATGTGACGAATAAAAATATAGCTCCAAGTGACATACCGATGGATTTGAGACGAAAGAGGGGATGCCTACCGGGGCATCCCCAAGCTTAGACGCTTGAGTATCCTTTAAAATATTACCTTGGGGTGCCTTGGGCATCCCCAAGCTTAGGCTCTTGGTACTCTTGATTCCTTCGTCCATGAAGATAATACCCAAAACTTGAAAACTTCAATCACACAAAACTCAACAAAACCTCGTGAGATCCGTTAGTATAAGAAACATATTGCACACTTTAAGTACTGTTGTAAATTGATTAAAATTTAATAAATTCATAATAGGTACTTTATTCTAACTTCTCCATGGCTTATACCCCCCGATACAATCCATAGTTTAATCAAAATAAGCAACTATGCAAGCAAAAACAAATTTGTCTAAAACAGAATAGTCTGTAGCAATCTGTAGAGAACTTATACTTCTGTGACTCTAAAAATTCTGAAAAATTAGGACAACCTCGAAAATTTGTATAGAAACACTTTGTAAAAATTTCAGATCATTATCAGGCTCCAGTAAAAAAATGCAAATTCATGTACTAGAGTAAAAAGTTTCTGTTTTGTTTCAGCATCGATTCTACTCATCTTGTGAGCCATCCCAAAGGCTTTACTTGGCACAAACACTAATTTAAACACAAAAACATAATCATTACAGAGGCAATAATCATGCTATAAAAAATAAACAGAAAGTTCTAAGAAAAAATTTAAAGATAACTATTGGGTTGCCTCCCAACAAGCGCTATTGTTTTATGCCCCTAGCTAGGCATAATGCATAGTTTCAAGTATTGTCATCTTTGACACTCCTCCCACAAGTGGCTCTCATTATTGATTCATAAGGTGATTTAATTCTCTTCCTAGGTAAGTGTTGCATCCCTTTCTTTAATATGAATTGGAATCTTATGTTTCCCTCTTTCATATCAATGATTGCACCTATAGTTCGTAAGAAAGGCCTTCCAAGTATTATGGGACAAGAAGGATTGCAATCAATATCAAGCACAATGAAATCTATTGGAACATAATTTTTATTTGCAATAATAATCACATCATTAATTCTACCTAAAGGTTTCTTGATGGTAGAATCCGCAAGATGCAAGTTGAGGGAACAATCTTCAATATTAGTGAGACCGAGCACATCACAAAGAGTTTTAGGAATAGTTGAAACACTAGCACCAAGGTCACACAAAGCATTGCATTCATATTTATTGATCTTTATTTTTATATTAGGTTCCCACTCATCATGCATTTTTTTAGGAATAGAAACTTCAAGCTCAAGTTTCTCATCATAAGTTTTTATCATAGCTTCTACTATATGTTCGGTAAAAGCTTTGTTTTGTTCATAAGCATTGGGTGAGCTAATAACGGATTGCAACAAGGAAATACATTCTACTAAAGATAAATTATCATAATTAAAGTCCTTGTAATCCGAAATAGAGGGTGCATCACTAGTTAAAGTTTTGACCTCTCCAAACCCACATTTTTCAGTTTTAGCATCAAAATCATCACCCTCCAAGCAAACGGGACGCTCCTCAATTAAAGTTGACTCATCTCTAGTCCCTTTATCATTTATATTCAGAGAGTTAAATAAAGATTCAATAGGAGAAACACCAATCATTTTAAGATCTTCATCATGATTCCGGTTGGGTAGAGATTCCGGTTTAGCGTCCATCCTATTAACCAGAGTGGTTTGCTTATCGGAGATCTTTCCTAACAACTCTTCGGTTTGAGAAAATTGTGATTGGAGATTAGATACTTCCTTATTAACCTCATCAAGTTGCTTACTAATAGCGTCAAGCTGCATTGAATGTTCCTTAATTTCAGAGGCGAAGGATCTATTATGCTCGTATTGTGAAGTCATGAAAGTTTTCATAGAATTCTCTATTTCCGACATTCTTTGGTAAAAGGAGATATTGTGGAATCTATCTTGAGACATGGTGACTGAGCAAGCAAAGTAACAAGCAAGACAAGTAAAGTAGCAAGCAAAGAAGTAAACTAGTAACAAGCAAAGATAAATATTTTTGTATTTTTGATTTTTATGTGACAAGATAAATATAACATCAAATAAAAAGAAGAAGAAGTGGATGAAAATTTGTGTGAAGTTACTTGGTAGTTGATGATGATATTCCCCGACAACAGTGAGGGAGTCCCGGACTAAGGGGTCCTCGGGCCGCCGGCTCATCTCTCAATAGGCCGGCTTGATGGGCCGTTCCCTGAAGAAGGGCCGGACACATTAAGACTCCACATTCCAGAAGGGAGCCCCGAAGGCGCATCGTGCACTCCAAGTCATGATGAGGAAATCAACATTTCCATCCCCGGCAGGAGGCCCATCATGTGTAAACCCTAGGCACCCCCCCGGTGTCTATATAAACCGGGAGGGTTTTAGAATGTACGAGACACAGAAACTTATCTAGGGTTTTAGCTAGTCGATCTCGAGGTAGATCAACTCTGTAACCTTCATATCATCAATATAATCAAGCAGGACGTAGGGTTTTACCTCCATAGGAGGGCCCGAACCTGGGTAAACATCGTCTCCTTCGTCCCTTTGTTACCATCGATCCTAGTCTCACAGCTCGGGACCCCCTACCCGAGATCCGCCGGTTTTGACACCGACATTGGTGCTTTCATTGAGAGTTCCGCTGTGGTCGCCCAAGGAATCAATGGCTCGCGTCTTCATCAACGAAGAGGTCTGTAGCATGGACTCCTTTGTCCCTGGACAGATCTTCGCTTTCGGCAGCATCGTGCTGCACGCTGACCTGACTGGCCGCCTTGTCCGGGTCGGAAGTTTCGCCCCTGATCAAGAAGTCAGATTCGGGAACTTGGAGTTCCCCGTAGACCCTCGGGGCGATCTCTTGCTCACCGGGCTCGCAGTCTCATCTGACGCGCCCGAGGACTCCGAGGCCTTAACCTTGGATGTCGTTTTCAATCCCGCTTACGGGGCCAATCCCGATGATGATCTGGACTTCAATCCGGATCCGGCTATAGCGCCCGATGGCCGGGCATCAACCCCTGACGAATACACTTCTTGTGCGGACGTGTCAGAGGTTAACTCCAGACGCGCCGGGCAGATTGACCCGATCGAGCTCTCGACACTTGGCGAAGCTCTAGATCGGATCTCCTTGATGAAAACTACTGATGACCCAATCCTGATCCACACTCAGATTGGTCTTGAGGCAGGTTAAGAGGAATTTTTCGTCCCACCCACCACCCACTTAGTAGCCACTATCGAAGACTTAACCGATATGGTGGACTACTCCTCCGAGGAGGCAGAAGACATGGAGGAAGAGGATCGCGCTCCCACCCCCGTTAACACCAGGCGATGGACCGCCACCTCCACCTACGACGTCTACATGGTGGATACGCCAGCCGGTAACGGCGAGCGCACACCAGCTAACAATGGCGATGACTCAGGTGAGGCGCCGTCAAGGCACCGGAAACCGCGTAAGCGGTCAAAGACAAAAAAGGGGAGGGAAGCTATTGCTGGCACCAGAGAAAACGATACCCCGAAAGACCTCGGCGATCCCGATATACCCGAGTATCCGTTAGAGGACCAGGAAAGGCCGGAGGACCAGCGCGACCCCGAAGATCCGAATGACTCCGAGGATGACAACTACCTCCCCCTGTAGAGGAGGACAGCCCGGAAGACGAGGACCTCATCGTCCCCGAAACCATCGAGGATCAGGAACGGTTCAGGCAACAACTTTTAGCCACTACCCGGAGCCTAAAGGCAAAAGCACGGCAACTCAAGGCCGAACAAGACACCCTCAACGATAGATGGACAAGGGTTCTATCAGCCGAGGAAGAACACGGCGCCGGTCTATGGGACCAACCCAAGAGCTACCCCCGCCGGCGGTTGCTGCCACAATTCGACGACGAGCTCCCCAACATGCCGTCCCCCAAGCACACTCCATACGACCAGCCGGACCGCCCTCCCCGAGGATGAGATAGGACGGCTGGGGAAGCCGGTTATAGGCCGGCGATACCCCTCAAAAGGGGAAAAGAGCCAATGGAGCCTGACGACAGGTATGACCTGCGACGCGACCTGGATGAGAGAACAGGCCGCACGAGATCCATCGACGGATCCAGAGGGCACTCCCCTGGTAGAAGGGACGAGTACCGGCCCTGGCTCGACCGAACCAACAGAGTTCGGGACCAAAACCGGGCCAGAACAGACGCCGACTACCGGCGTGATATAGCCCGGGTCAGAGGCGCTGCCCACCCGCTCTGCTTCACTAACGAGGTGATGCAGCATTAGTTCCCTGAAGGGTTTAAACCCGTGAACATCGAGCAATACGACGGAACAACTGACCAAACAGTGTGGATCGAGGATTTCCTCCTCCACATTCACATGGCACGAGGAGACGACCTCCACGCCATCAAGTACCTACCCCTTAAACTTAAGGGGCCAGCTCGGCACTGGTTAAACAGTCTCCCCGAAAACTCTATCGGGAGCTGGGAGGACCTCGAGGATGCATTCCGATCTAACTTCCACGGCACCTATTGTTGGAAATATGCCCTAGAGGCAATAATAAATTGGTTATTATTATATTTCCTTGTTCATGATAATCGTTTATTATCCATGCTATAATTGTATTGATTGGAAACTCAAATACATGTGTGGGTACATAAACAACACTGTGTCCCTAGTAAGCCTCTAGTTGACTAGCTCATTGATCAAAAGATGGTGAAGGTTTCCTAGCCATGGACATGAGATGTCATTTGATAACGGGATCACATCATTAGGAGAATGATGTGATGGACAAGACCCTAACTACGAACGTAGCATATGATTGTGTCAGTTTATTGCTATTGTTTTCTACATGTCAAGTATCTGTTCCTATGACCATGAGATCATGTAACTCCCTGACATCGGAGGAGTACCTTGTGTGTATCAAACGTCGCAACGTAACTGGGTGACTATAAAGATGCTCTACAGGTATCTCCGAGGGTGTCTGTTGGGTTGGCATGGATCAAGACTGGGATTTGTTACTCCGTGTGACGGAGAGGTATCTCAGGGCCCACTCGGTAATACAACATCACAATGAGCCTTGCAAGCAAAGTGACTAAAGAGTTAGCCACAGGATCTTGTATTACGGAACGAGTAAAGAGACTTGCCGGTAACGAGATTGAACTAGGTATAGAGATACCGACGATCAAATCTCGGGCAAGTAACATACCGAAGAACAAAGGGAACAGCATACGGGATTAACTGAATCCTTGACATAGAGGTTCGACCGATAAAGATCTTCGTAGAATATGTAGGACCCAATATGGGCATCCAGGTCCCGCTATTGGTTATTGATCGTAGAGGTGTCTCGGTCATGTCTGCATAGTTCTCGAACCCGCAGGGTCTACACACTTAACGTTTGGTGACGATTAGTATAGTTGAATTATTTTGTTGGTGACCGAAGGTTGTTCGGAGTCCCGGATAAGATCCCGGACATGACGAGGATCTCCGGAGGAGTCCGGAGGTAAAGATTTATATATGTGATAATAGTGTTTTGATCTCCGGAAGGGTTCCAGAATTCACCGGAAGGGGTTCCGGGTGTTTACCGAAGTGTTCGGGTGCAGCAACACTTTATATGGGCCAAAGGGATAAAGCCCACGAGGTATTGGAAAGTGCAAAAGGAAGTTTTGCTGCTGCCTTAAGCGGTACTACCGTTGTAAGGCAGTACTACCGCGCAAGCGGTACTACCGCTTGTGTGATAGCGGTACTACCGCTCGTGAGCGGTACTACCGCTTGTGCGCGGTACTGCAGGGATCCGAGTTGGACTCTTTCCCTGCGGGCCAAACCGACCTTGTGCGGGCAAAACCGACCTGGAGGAGGCTTTTACTCCAAGTTTAGACCCCAAGGCTCAACATATAAATAGAGGGGCAGAGCTAGCACACGGGACACATTAAGATTTCCCAAGCCGTGTGTCGGCAACCCTAACCCTCTAGTTCTCCCGTCATAATCTCCGTAGTGCTTGGCGAAGCCCTGCAGAGATTGTTCCTCACCACCATCACCACGCCGTCGTGCTGCCGGAACTCATCTACTACTTCACCATCGCTCGCTGGATCGAGGAGGTGAAGGCGTCATCAAGCCGTACGTGTGTTGAACGCGGAGGTGCCGTCCGTTCGGCACTAGTTCGTGATCGGATCGAGGGACGACTTGCGATTTGGATCGCGGAGACGTTTGACTACATCAACCGCGTTTCTTAACGCTTCCGCTTAGCGATCTACAAGGGTATGTAGATTCACTCTCCCTCTCGTAGATGCTCATCACCATGGATAGATCTTGTGTGTGCGTAGGAAATTTTTTGTTTCCCATGCAACGTTCCCCAACAGTGGCATCTGAGCTAGGTCTATGCGTAGATGAGATCTCGAGTAGAACACAAACGAGTTGTGGGCGTGGGTGTATACATATTGCTTGCCGTTACTAGTTGATACTTGATTTGGCGGTATTGTGAGATGAAGCGGCCCGGACCGACATTACGCGTACGCTTACGTGAGACAGGTTCCTTCAACTGACATGTAACTTTGTTGCATAAAGATGGCTAGCGGGTGTCTGTCTCTCTCACTTTAGTTGAATCGATTTCAATGAAGAGGGTTCTTTTAGAAGATCAAAAAGCAATCACTACACCACGTTGTGGTTTTGCGTAGGTAAGAACGGTTCCTGCAAACCCGTAGCAGCCACGTAAAATATGCAACAACAATTAGAGGACGTCTAACTTGTTTTTGCAGGGTATGTTGTGATGTGATATGGCCAATTACATGATGAGATATATGTGATGTATGAGATGATCATGTGTTGTATAGAATATCACAACTTGCATGTCGATGAGTACGGCAACTGGCAGGAGCCATAGAGTTGTCTTTAATTATTTTCGCCGTTTTTGCTTTACTTTATCGCTATGAGTTAGCAATAGTCGTGGAAGCAACAGTCGGCGCGACAACCTCATGGCGACACGTTGATGGAGATCAAGATGATGGAGATCATGGTGTCATGCCAGTGACAATGGAGATCATGCCAGTGCTTTGAAGATGGAGATCAAAAGCACAAGTTCATGGCCATATCATGTCACTTATGATTTGCATGTGATGTTAATCCTTTTATGCATCTTATTTTGCTTAGGACGACGGTAGCATTATAAGGTGATCCCTCACTTAAATTTCAAGATAAATTGTGTTCTCCCCGAGTGTGCACCGTTGCGAAAGTTCGTCGTTTCGAGACACGCCGTGATGATCGGGTGTGATAGACTCTACGTTCACATACAACGGGTGTAAGCCATGTTGCACGTGCGAAACACTCGGGTTAAACTTGACGAGCCTAGCATGTACAGACATGGCCTCGGAACACAAGAGACCGAAAGGTCGAACATGAGTCATATAGTAGATATGATCAACATGAAGATGTTCACCATTGAAACCACCTCAACTCACGTGATGATCGGAGTTGAGTTGGTGGATTTGGATCATGTTACACTCGAATGACCGGAGGGATGTCAATTTGAGTGGGAGTTTTGAAGTAAATATGATTAACTAAACTCATTATCTTGAACAATAGTCTAAGTTGTCTTTGCAATATTTATGTTGTAGATCATGGCTCGCGCAGTAGCACCCCTGAATTTTAATGCGTTCCTAGAGAAAGCTAAATTGAAAGATGATGGAAGTAACTTTGTGGACTGGGCCCGTAATCTAAGGATTATCCTTACGGCTTCCCAGAAGGCTTATGTCCTTGATGCACCGCTTGGTGATCCACCCGCTCCAGTTGAGTCTCTAGACGTTGTGAACGCCTGGCAGGCTCGTTCTGAAGATTACTCAATAGTTCAATGTGCATTATTGTATGGCTTAGAACCGGGACTTCAAAGACGTTTTGAACGTCATGGAGCATATGAGATGTTCCAGGAGTTGAAGTTTATCTTTCAGAAGAATGCCCGGATCGAGAGATATGAGATCTCCGATAAATTCTATGCTTGCAAGATGGAGGAGAACGGGTCTATCAGTGATCACGTACTCAGAATGTCTGGGTACTCCACCCGTCTGGCTGAATTGGGGATGCCCCTTCCGCCAGAGGCTATCACTGACAGAGTTCTTCAATCATTGCCACCTAGCTACAAGAGCTTCATGTTGAACTATAACATGCACGGGATGAACAAGTCAGTCGCCGAGCTGTTTGCGATGCTGAAAGCCGCTGAGTCTGAAATTCAGAAGGAGCATCAAGTGTTGATGGTCAATAAAACCACTAGTTTCAAGAAAAATGGCAAGGGTAAGAAGGGTAACTCCAAGAAGAGTGGCAAAGCAGTTGCTCCTCTCGTGAAGAAACCCAAGGCTGGACCCAAACCAGAAACTGTGTGCTTTCATTGCAAGGGAACTGGACACTGGAAGCGGAACTGCCCCAAGTATTTGGCTGACAAGAAGGCGGCCAACAACAAACAAGGTATATATGATATACATGTTATTGATGTGTACCTTACCAACTCTCGTTGTAGTGCCTGAGTATTTGATACCGGTGCGGTTGCTCATATTTGCAACTCAAAACAAGAACTGCGGAATAGACGGAGGCTGTCAAAGGACGAAGTGACGATGCGCGTGGGAAATGGTTCCAAGGTTGATGTGATCGCCGTCGGCATGCTCGCTCTTCGATTACCATCGTGATTAGTGATGAACCTGAATAAATTTTATTTGGTGCCTGCGTTAAGCATGAACATTATATCTGGATCTTGTTTATTGCGAGACGGTTACTCATTTAAATCAGAGAATAATGGTTGTTCTATTTATATGAGTAATATCTTTTATGGTCATGCACCCGATGTGAGGGGTTTATTCTTATTGAATCTCGATAGTAATGATACACATGTTCATAACATTGATGCCAAAAGATGTAGAATTGATAATGATAATACCACTTTCTTGTGGCACTGCCGTTTAGGTCATATTGGCGTAAAACGCATGAGGAAGCTCCATGCTGATGGACTTTTGGAGTCACTTGATTTTGAATCACTTGACACATGTGAGCCATGCCTCATGGGCAAGATGACTAAAACGCCGTTCTCTGGAACAATGGAACGGGCAAGTGACTTGTTGGAAATCATACATACTGATGTGTGCGGTCCGATGAGTATTGAGGCGCGCGGTGGTTATCGTTACTTTCTCACCTTCACTGATGACTTAAGTAGATATGGGTATATTTACTTAATGAAACACAAGTCTGAAACATTTGAAAAGTTCAAACAATTTCAGAGTGAAGTTGAGAATCATCGTAACAAGAAGATTAAATTCCTACGATCTGATCGAGGAGGAGAATATCTGAGTTATGAGTTTGGCAGTCACTTAAGACAATGTGGAATTGTTTCACAACTGACACCGCCTGGAACACCACAGCGTAATGGTGTGTCCGAACGTCGTAATCGAACCTTATTGGATATGGTGCGATCTATGATGTCTCTTGCCGATTTGCCACTATCGTTTTGGGGTTATGCATTAGAGACAGCTGCATTCACTTTAAATAGGGCACCATCGAAATCCGTTGAGACGACGCCATATGAACTTTGGTTTGGCAAGAAGCCAAAGCTGTCGTTTCTTAAAGTTTGGGGATGTGATGCTTATGTCAAAAAGCTTCAGCCTGTAAAGCTGGAACCCAAAGCGGAAAAATGCGTCTTCATAGGATACCCAAAAGAGACAGTTGGGTATACCTTCTACCTCAGATCCGAAGGCAAAGTGTTTGTCGCTAAAAACGGAACATTTCTTGAGAAAGAGTTTCTCTCGAAAGAATTGAGTGGGAGGAAGATAGAACTTGATGAGGTTGTTGAACCTTTACTTCAACCTGAAAGTAGCGCAGCGCAGAAAGATGTTTCTGTAGAGCCTACAACAGCTGAAGAGGAAGTTAATGATGGTGATCATGAAGCTTTGGATCAAGTTGCTATCGAACCTCGTAGGTCGACAAGGACGCGTACTGCTCTTGAGTGGTACGGCAACCCTGTCTTAGAGGTCATGTTGTTAGACAACGATGAACCTACGAGCTATGGAGAAGCGATGATGGGCCCGGATTCCGAGAAGTGGTTAGAGGCCATGAAATCCGAGATGGGATCCATGTATGAAAACAAAGTGTGGACTTTGGAAGTATTACCTGAAGGGCGTAAGGCCATTCAGAACAAATGGATTTTTAAGAGGAAGACGGACGCGGACGGTAATGTCACCGTCTATAAAGCTCGACTTGTGGCAATGGGTTTTTCACAAGTTCAAGGAGTTGACTACGATGAGACCTTCTCACCCGTAGCGATGCTTAAGTCCGTCAGAATCATGTTAGCAATAGCTGCCTTTTTCGATTATGAAATTTGGCAGATGGATGTCAAAACAGCGTTCCTTAACGGTTTCCTTAAGGAAGAGTTGTATATGATGCAACCAGAAGGTTTTGTCGATCCAGAGAATGCTGACAAAGTTTGCAAACTCCAGCGATCCATTTATGGACTGGTGCAAGCATCTCGGAGTTGGAATCTTCGCTTTGATGAGGTGATCAAAGCGTTCGAGTTTATACAAGTTTACGGAGAAGCTTGTATTTACAAGAAAGTGAGTGGGAGCTCTATAGCGTTTCTAATATTATATGTGGATGACATATTACTGATTGGAAACAATATAGAAATGTTGGAAAGCGTGAAGGAATATTTGAACAAGAGTTTTTCAATGAAGGACCTAGGAGAAGCTGCTTTCATATTAGGCATCAAGATCTATAGAGATAGATCGAGACGCTTAATAGGACTTTCACAAAGCACATACCTTGACAAAGTTTTGAAGAAGTTCAAAATGGATCAGTCCAAGAAGGGGTTCTTGCCTGTTTTGCAAGGTGTGAAGTTGAGTAAGACTCAATGCCCAGTGACTGCAGAAGATAGAGAAAAGATGAGTGTCATCCCCTATGCTTCAGCCATAGGCTCTATCATGTATGCAATGCTGTGCACAAGACCCGATGTCAGCCTTGCCATAAGTATGGTCGGAAGGTTTCAAAGTGATCCAGGAATGGAACACTGGACGGCGGTCAAGAATATCCTGAAGTACCTGAAAAGGACTAAGGACATGTTTCTCGTTTATGGAGGTGATCAAGAGCTCGTCGTAAAGGGTTACGTCGATGCAAGCTTTGACACTGATCCGGATGACTCTAAGTCACAAACCAGATACGTATTTATTCTTAATGGGGGTGCGGTTAGCTGGTGCAGTTCCAAGCAAAGCGTGGTAGCTGATTCTACATGCGAAGCGGAGTACATCGCTGCCTCGGAGGCGGCGAAGGAAGGTGTCTGGATGAAGGAGTTCATGATAGATCTTGGAGTAGTGACTAGTGCGCTTAACCCAATGACTCTGTTTTGTGATAATACTGGTGCCATTGCTCTAGCCAAGGAACCAAGATTTCACAAGAGGACCAGACACATAAAGCGACGTTTCAATTCCATCCGCGATTACATCAAGGAGGACGACATAAATATTTGCAAAGTACACACGGATCTGAATGTTGCAGATCCGATGACTAAACCTCTTCCAAGGGCTAAACATGAACAACACCAGAACTGCATGGGTGTTCGATTCATTACAATGTAAATCACATAGCGATGTGAACTAGATTATTGACTCTAGTGCAAGTGGGAGACTGTTGGAAATATGCCCTAGAGGCAATAATAAATTGGTTATTATTATATTTCCTTGTTCATGATAATCGTTTATTATCCATGCTATAATTGTATTGATTGGAAACTCAAATACATGTGTGGGTACATAGACAACACTGTGTCCCTAGTAAGCCTCTAGTTGACTAGCTCGTTGATCAAAAGATGGTGAAGGTTTCCTAGCCATGGACATGAGATGTCATTTGATAACGGGATCACATCATTAGGAGAATGATGTGATGGACAAGACCCAAACTACGAACGTAGCATATGATCGTGTCAGTTTATTGCTATTGTTTTCTGCATGTCAAGTATCTGTTCCTATGACCATGAGATCATGCAACTCCCTGACATCGGAGGAGTACCTTGTGTGTATCAAACGTCGCAACGTAACTGGGTGACTATAAAGATGCTCTACAGGTATCTCCGAGGGTGTCTGTTGGGTTGGCATGGATCAAGACTGGGATTTGTTACTCCGTGTGACGGAGAGGTATCTCAGGGCCCACTCGGTAATACAACATCACAATGAGCCTTGCAAGCAAAGTGACTAAAGAGTTAGCCACAGGATCTTGTATTACGGAACGAGTAAAGAGACTTGCCGGTAACGAGATTGAACTAGGTATAGAGATACCGACGATCAAATCTCGGGCAAGTAACATACCGAAGAACAAAGGGAACAACATACGGGATTAACTGAATCCTTGACATAGAGGTTCGACCGATAAAGATCTTCGTAGAATATGTAGGAGCCAATATGGGCATCCAGGTCCCGCTATTGGTTCTTGATCGTAGAGGTGTCTCGGTCATGTCTGCATAGTTCTCAAACCCGCAGGGTCTACACACTTAACGTTTGGTGACGATTAGTATAGTTGAGTTATTTTGTTGGTGACCGAAGGTTGTTCGGAGTCCCGGATAAGATCCCGGACATGACGAGGATCTCCGGAAGAGTCCGGAGGTAAAGATTTATATATGTGATAATAGTGTTTTGATCTCCGGAAGGGTTCCGGAATTCACCGGAAGGGGTTCCGGGTGTTTACCGAAGTGTTCGGGTGCAGCAACACTTTATATGGGCCAAAGGGATAAAGCCCACGAGGTATTGGAAAGTGCAAAAGGAAGTTTTGCTACTGCCTTAAGCGGTACTACCGTTGTAAGGCAGTACTACCGCGCAAGCGATACTACCGCTTGTGTGATAGCGGTACTACCGCTCAAGCGGTACTACCGCTCGTGAGCGGTACTACCGCTTGTGCGCGGTACTGCAGGGATTCGATTGGACTCTTTCCCTACGGGCCAAACCGACCTTGTGCGGGCAAAACCGACCTGGAGGAGGCTTTTACTCCAAGTTTAGACCCCAAGGCTCAACATATAAATAGAGGGGCAGGGCTAGCACACGGGACACATTAAGATTTCCCAAGCCGTGTGTCGGCAACCCTAACCCTCTAGTTCTCCCATCATAATCTCCGTAGTGCTTGGTGAAGCCCTGCAGAGATTGTTCCTCACCACCATCACCACGCCGTCGTGCTGCCGGAACTCATCTACTACTTCACCATCGCTCGCTGGATCGAGGAGGTGAAGGCTTCATCAAGCCGTATGTGTGTTGAACGCGGAGGTGCCGTCCGTTCGGCACTAGTTCGTGATCGGATCGAGGGACGACTTGCGATTTGGATCGCGGAGACGTTCGACTACATCAACCGCGTTTCTTAACGCTTCCGCTTAGCGATCTACAAGGGTATGTAGATTCACTCTCCCTCTCGTAGATGCTCATCACCATGGATAGATCTTGTGTGTGCGTAGGAATTTTTTTGTTTCCCATGCAACGTTCCCCAACACCTATGTACGGCCCCAGGACTCCTCCGACCCAAGCAATGTCGTGCAAAAGGCAGGAGAGTCCGCTCGACAATTCTGGATCCGGTTCTTGACCAAGAAAAACCAGATCGTCGATTGCCTAGATGCCGAAGCTATAGCCTCTTTCAGGCACAATATTCGGGACGAGTGGCTGGCTTGCCAGCTCGGTCAGGATAAACCCAGGACCATGTCCGCCCTCACATCACTCATGACCCGCTTTTGCGCGGGCGAGGATAACTGGCTAGCAAGGCGAAGCCACAACCCCAAAGACCCCGGCACTTCCGAAGTCCGTGATGGAAACGGGAAACCACGACGCAACAAAAACAAACGCCGGCACAACACTAGCGACGCCGATGACACGGCCGTTAACGCTGGTTTCCGCAACCCACGATCCGGGCAACGGAAGAAGCCTCCTAAAGGCAACCGCGACGGACCCACCCCGCTGGACAAGATCATGGAGAGGCCTTGCCAGATCCATGGCACTCCGGACAAGCCCGCCAACCACACCAACCGTAACTGTTGGGTGTTCAAACAGGCCGGCAAACTCACCGCCGAGGAGCAGGGCAAAGGCCCACGCAGCTAGGACGACGAGGAACCCCGCGGTCCGAGCAATGGAGGTCAGAAGCAATTCCCTCCAGAAGTAAAAACTGTGAACATGATATACGCCACTCATATACCAAAAAAGGAGAGGAAGCGCGCCCTTCGAGAGGTCTACGCCGTAGAGCCTGTAGCCCCGAAGTTTAACCCATGGTCGGCCTACCCGATCACTTTTGATCGACGGGATCACCCGACCAGTATCCGTCATGGGGGGTCGGCGGCCCTCATCCTAGACACCATTATCGATGGGTATCACCTCACTAAAGTCCTAATGGACGGAGGAAGCAGCCTAAATCTTATTTACTCAGATACGGTGCAAAAGATGGGTATAGAACCATCAAGGATCAAAACCAGCAACACTACCTTTAAAGGAGTGATCCCAGGTGTTGAGGCCCGCTGCACGGGCTCTGTGACCCTGGAAGTGGTGTTCGGCTCGCTCGATAACTTCCGTAACGAGGACTTGATCTTTGACATTGTACCTTTGCGCAGTGGCTATCACGCCCTGCTCGGTCGTACAGCGTTCGCTCGCTTTAATGCCGTCCCACACTACGCATACCTCAAGCTCAAGATGCCTGGTCCCAAGGGGGTCATCACCATCAACAGCAACACAGAGCGTTCCCTCCAAACTAAGGAGCATGCACTGGCCCTGGCGGTCGAATTCCATTATGAGGACGGTTGGCAAACACCCAAATCGGCCATAAAGGCCCGTAAGGTCGACAAACGAGTTCGTTTTCAATCCGAACTCCCAGACTCTTCTGCTCCCCAGAAATAGGGATACGCCCCCCATTGCACAGCCCTAACGACCGCCAAACACGTGCCAAGAAGGCACAACTTCGCGCTCAAGATTCCATGTGTAGCAATGGGGAACAACCATCAAATGGTAAGTGTTCGGCTGGACCGACCAATACCAATAAACGTCCTCGGACAAAACACAGGTACCATCAAGGACCTGTTAAAAAGCGTAAAGCTCATCGATACTTCGGCGACTTCTCAAGACCTTCTTCCAAAGGTCCGCTCGGCGACAGCATCAGTCTTAGTGGGATGCAACCCCCACAGAGGAACATGAATGGACAGGCGACAAGGCACATCGAGGACATCATGTCAGCAATCGAAGACCCCTGGTACAGCCTCCCCTCTGTAAATTTTATATTTCATTCTCAAAACCTGTAAACAGTTGCTTCGGCAATCCAAGTTATAAGAATTATTGAGCAAATACAAGACCATCGTATATGGCCACTTCGTTGTCTTTTATACATCCTCTGTTCTTCCCTTGGTAACGCTTCTTGCGAAAACTGTTCGGTATATATTATGATGCAACCGGCTAATAGACCGGGGGCTCGAATTTAAAAATCGCCTTGAACATCACCCCAGTACAACTGGTTGTGTGTTCGGCATCTTGGGTTTTGCTTTATATGCATCGGATCCGAACTATGTCTTGGGTCAATAGTTGGGTTGCCCGGCTCCTGTGCTTGCCCTCTTACGTTCCGCTCGTTTGGCTAAAAGGGCAAAGGGAGAACCACTGCGATTGTGCTTCCAGCTCGTCTGGTCAAGCACCTCAGGGGAGAAAGCCGAAAACTGACCGTCATAGTAAGCGAGAACCGGTCTGCGAATCCGAGCATAAGTGTCATACTAAAAACCGATAGTGGTTATTCCGTGTTATACGATGGGTTTTGTACTAGTACAAACCATGTGATGCTGGCTTCGGCCCCGATACATCGGAACATCACAAAACACTGGGGGCTTGTCATCGGCCCTCGCATTTTTCTACACTCCCACGGCTAAGTGAAAGCGATAAAGCACCATAGTCCGATTGCCTTGTCCCGCTCGCACTACCGCCTTCGGGCGCCGATACCTCGGCTAAGGGTAAAAGTGCGGATACAGAGACACCCCGCGTAGTATCTAGGTGGGGGCTGAAGCCGACGACTCGCTGCTTTCAGATGAACCGGCCACATAGGAGTCTAAATAAGCATAAACTACTTATAAGACATGATAAACCATGCAACACTAATTATAAAGCGTTAAAGTCTTCGGACATATTACATCGCTCTCATTCATACAAGACATCTTTGGAGCATTGGGCCTCTATTGCCCGAGCACCCTCCATTACATGGGGGAAGTACAGCTCGGGGCACCTGTGACTCTTGTTAGGAGGCGGAGGTGCGGTGGCCATCTTGGTCGGCTGGAGCTTCGGCCAGTGCACCATGGTCCTTGCAAAGGCTATCCGCGCGCCCTCGATGCATGTAGAGCGTTTTAGCACATCGACCCGAGGCGCAGGATCACATAGCTTCTGCACCAGGCCGAAGTAGCTGCTCGGCAACGGCTCACCGGGCCAAAGATGGATGCAGAGGTCCTTCATGGCCGGCTCCGCCACTCTGTGCATCTCCATCAGTTGCTTCATTTGCTCGATGAGGAGAGGAGCGCGCTTGGGGGACTCAAACTGCGCCCAGAATAGCCGGGCCTCATCATCCTCCGCCCGCGAAGCATAAAGCTTGTTCGCGTCCGCTGCACTCTTCTGGAGATCCGCACAGACGCCTAAGGAACGCCACACCTGGGTGAGCAAAGCAAATTTGCTACCACCAAAGGCGCATTGTAGTGAATACGGCTTACCATCGATGACAGCCTTGATTTGGCGAAGTTCCTCTTCAAAGGACCGCCTATCCACCCTCTCCTTTTGGAGCTCGGATTTTAGCGCGGCCAACTCAGCGGCTTGCTCTTTGCCTTTCTGCTCAAGGGCCTCGCACTTCGCGCCGGCATCCTTGAGCTCTTGCTGCACCTCCTCCACCCGGGCCTCGTGCCTGGCGCTTGCAACCTTCAAAGTGGAAAGCGCGGCTGCCGCTTGTTCGGCGACCGTCTTCTTCTCCTCGGCCTCTTGCTTCATTTTCTGGAGCTCGGCCTTGAGTTTCTCAACCTCCGCAGCTGAAGCTGTGGAAGCAATCATAAACAAGTCACACTGGGTCACCAGTGCGGATCATCACCAATATATAGCTCGGATATTAGAATTCGGCTTACCTTGCGCCTCGTCGAACCGCTTGTTCAGGCTATCAAGCTCCTCTTCGGAGATTTTGAGCTTCCGATTTAGCTCAGTCAGCTCAGCGGCATTACCGGCCGCCGCCGATGACGAGGCCTACAAGAAACCGCATTCAATTATGTGCATTCTAACCCCCGAACTGTCAATGATATGACTCTATGTTCAGTTCTCTTAAGGGCTTTTCAAACATTGCAGGCCTAAATGGCGCCTTGTGCATCATTATTCATTCCTTATTATCTGACCCCCGGATGCGTTTTTGCAAACCCACCCGGGGCTCGAGGGCTACTACATATATAAAGATAACACAAACTTAAAATTATAGTTGTTCGGGAAAAAGGTATTACATGACTCACCTGGAAGCCCGCCAAGAGACCATTGAAGGCCTCTCTCAGTCCGTTATCGACGGACTGAA
This sequence comes from Elymus sibiricus, assembly GCA_039707655.1. NCBI lineage: Eukaryota > Viridiplantae > Streptophyta > Magnoliopsida > Poales > Poaceae > Elymus > Elymus sibiricus. The sequence goes on from CM077663.1 coordinate 220,581,619, forward strand.
TTCCTTGTAAAACCGCACCCATAAGAGTGCGGTGATCCTCGGAGATGGGGGCGCTTGCTAGCGCCTCCTCCATAACCGGCCACCCAGCCGTTGGTGGCATCGGTGGTGACCGGGCTGTTCGATCTCTGATCGGGGACTGAGCCGGTAACTCCGGAGGCACAGAGTGCTCCGGAGACGTCCTCGGCAGGGACTAGGCATTTCTTCGCCCTTCCTCTTTGGCGACTAGGGGAGCATTCTCCCCCCTGGTCCTCAGCAGCCTGGGGAGTTTTCTCTCCCTGGCCTTCGGCGGCCGTGGCATCAGCCTCGGCCATGGCATGGTCACCCCTTCCGCCCGTGTTCGGCTCCAAAGGAGCCTGGCTGGATGACACCTCCGCGGTATCCTTCACGGCCCCTAGAGGTGTAGGGTACGATGCGGTCCCGCTCTCCGCCAGCTCGAAGGGTGGAGACTCCCCATCCGATATTTGGTCGGTAGGGAGGACGCGCGGTGGGCTGCGAGACATTCTTGTACTTAAAACATTGAAGGCTTTGCGTAAATAACCCGGGAGTCTTCGGATTCATACCTTTGAGCGGGGGGCTTGACCCTTGGGTTCCTTCGGGGAACCCTCTCGAAGTCCTCAGACTCTTTATCAGAGTCCGAACTGTCATCGGGCAAGATCAATCTTGCCCGACGCGTCCTCTTCAGGGCAGGAGGGGCAGCAGCCTCCGCGGCGTCCGGCGACGCCGCCCTCTTTCTTGTGAGGGGGGAAACGCCTTCCCCCCCGTCTTCATGCTCCTCCTCATGACTAGAGGAGGCATGGGTCTCCTCGGACGCAGCGTCTGGCTGGTCCTTTATGCGGAGGCCCTCTCTGGCCTTCTTTTTCTTCGCCTTCTTCTCGGGCGCCGAATACGGTGCCACAACAAGCATCGCCGCCAACAACTCCGACCTGGGGTCGTCGGGTTGTGGAGCCAGGCAGTTAACCCTCGCGGCTTTGCTCAGCCACTTCTGTGAAAGTAAGGGAGAAGGCATTCAGACCTTTTTGCCGAAAAAACAGAATCAATGAATTGAAATGATAACATACCTTGGTCGGTGGGTTATCGGCGCTTAGGCCCGTATCCTCTTCCTTGGCCGGCCAGCTTTTCTGAGGCTTGAATAATGCCTTCCACAACTTCTCAGGAGTGGTACGGAAAAGTTGGCGCACGGTAGGCTCATCGTCAGTCTGATAATCCCACATTGGGGAAGCCCGGCGCTGGCAGGGAAGGGTACGGCGGTGGAGCATGACCTGGACCACGTTGACCAGCTCCACCTTTGTCTCGATCACCGAGGTAATGCGCTTCTGCAGCAGCTTCACCTCAGCATCCGACCCCCAGTCAAGGCCCTTCCTGAGCCACGAGGTCAATCTCGTTGGGGGTCCGGATCTGAATTCGGCAGACGCGGCCCAACCCTCATCCCTTGGCTCGGTGATGTAAAACCACTCGTTCTGCCAGATCTTGATTGTGTCGATTAAGGTGCCGGTAGGCCACTCGACGCGGGGGAGCTTGCTGATTACCGCCCCTCCGCAGTCTGCGTGCTCGCTGGCCACGGTCTTCGGCTTGACATTGAAGACCTTGAGCCACAAGCTGAAGTGCGGTTCGACCCGCAGGAAGGCTTCGCAGATGATGATGAATGCCGATATGTGCATGAAGGAGTTCGGCGGAAGGTCATGGAAGTCCAGCCCATAGAAAAACATAAGACCCCTGACGAAGGGGTGGAGCAGAAAGCTCAGTCCCCGGATATAGTGGGGGATGAACACCACCCTCTCGCCTGCCTTGGGGGTGGGAATCACCTGGTTCTTCTCTGGGGCGCGGTGGAAGACATTGGCGGGGAGGTAGCCGGCTTGCTTTAGGTCCCGGATATCCTGGTCGGTGACCGTGGATGCCTCCCACTTGCCATTGGAGCCCGAACCCGCCATGGCTAAGCTCGAAGGAAAGGGCGAGGAAAAACTGGATCTGGGCTCTCGAAGCTTGGGGATGCTCAGGAGGCGGAGGATGCGAATGGGAAGCGTGAATAGGCCTTGGTTTTTTTCCCTTTTTATGAGACGTGCCACCGATTAGCCTCCCTTACCGCGCCGCGAATCCCTCCGCTTCCCAAGACTTGCGTGCCGTTATACGCGCATGGAGATTAATCATATCCCGTGTGAAACGGAGCGCGATTTGTGCAGTGATGAGTCGTGTCACTGTAAAGATGGCCTCGAACCGCGAATCGAGTTTTCATAACTGGTTCAGTGGTCGTGGTAGGCCACGATCCTTCGTCAGAGGGGGGTGTCAGAAAACACTGTTTACACTTTGGCGATTGGCCTTCGGGGCTAAGAAATTCATGGTGTTCGGTCAATCATATGATCGGAAGAAATACGTGTCATCGGAAACCGAACTAGTCTCAGCCGATCATGGAAAGCGAAGAAGAACTCACCCCGCAAGCCGAAGACTCTGATCATGTGAAGCAGCTGGAGCTGAGACCCTTAGCGTTGGGGGCTAGTTCGGGGGCTACCGAGGGAGTCCCGGACTAAGGGGTCCTCGGGCCGCCGGCTCATCTCTCAATAGGCCGGCTTGATGGGCCGTTCCCTGAAGAAGGGCCGGACACATTAAGACTCCACATTCCAGAACGGGGCCCCGAAGGCACGTCGTGCACTCCAAGTCAAGATGAGGAAATCAACATTTCCATCCCCGGCAGGAGGCCCATAATGTGTAAATCCTAGGCACCCCCCGGTGTCTATATAAACCGGGAGGGTTTTAGAATGTACGAGACACATAAAATCATCTAGGGTTTTAGCTAGTCGATCTCGAGGTAGATCAACTCTGTAACCTTCATATCATCAATATAATCAAGCAGGACGTAGGGTTTTACCTCCATAGGAGGGCCCGAACCTGGGTAAACATCGTCTCCTTCGTCCCTTTGTTACCATCGATCCTAGTCTCACAGCTCGGGACCCCCTACCCGAGATCCGCCGGTTTTGACACCGACAAACGGCGCTAGAATCCCTTCCCGATACTTGTGATCTGCGTTGGGTTTTCCATGAAGAGGAACGGGTAATTGCAGCACAAAGTGGATAAGTATTTCTCTCAGTTATGAAACCAAGATTTATCGAACCAATAGGAATATCAATCCTCAACCGTCTTCAGCGGCTGCACACAAATGAACAAACGATTTGCACCCAACGCGGGCAAGAGGGTTGTCAATCCCCTTGATCTCGTTATTTGCAAGAAAATGAGTTGTGTAGATAATTGTCGATAAAAGCAAAATAAATAAAAAGTAAATAAAGGTAGCAAGGTAATAATAGCATTGGCAAATATATAAGTGAATAGACCCGGGGGCCATAGTGTTCTCTAGTGGCATCTCTCATGTAGGCAGCATACGGTGGGTAAACACATTACTCTTGGGCAATTGATAGAAAAGCGGATAGTTATGCGATTTTCATGGCAATGATCATGTATATATAGGCATCACGTCCATAAGCAAATAGGCCAACTCCTGCATGCACCTATTATTATTACTCCACTCATCGACCGCTATCCAGCATGCATCTAGAGTATTAAGTAAAATAGAGTAATGCTTGGAGAACGATGACATCATGTAGACAAAGTAAACTCAAACAATATGAATGAACCCCATCGTTTTATCCTTAGTAGCAACAACACAAAGACACATCTTGTCCCCTACTTTGTCACTGGGATATAGAAACTCGCCAGGTTGAACCTACCACAACGCACCACTCCCACCGATGAAATGTCAATCTACTTGGCCAAAGCACATCAGTAGATCGGAGAGCATTACGAAGCTATAATGATCATGCACTTAAGAGATAATATAATTCAGAGGCATCTCAAATATTTTTCATGAATAATCTGAACATAAACCCACAATTCATCGGATCCCAACAAACACACCGCACAATAGGATTACATCGGATAGATTAAAGCGAAGATGCGATGATCATTGTATTGAAGATCATAAGACAGATAGATTGCCTTCTAGGTACTAGCTATGGACCCGTAGGTCTATGGTGAACTACTCACACATCATCATGTGGGCAGCAAGGTTGATGAAGAGGCCCTCCGTGATCGATCCCCCCTCCGACAGGGTGCCGGAACGGAGCTCCAGATGGCCTCTCGACGAAACATAGACTTGCGGCGGCGGAAAAAGGGTTTCGGGACTGCTTCCAGGTTTTTCAGAATATTTTAGAATTTATAGGCCGAAGACGTCGGGTGACGCCCGAGGGGGCCACCACATATCAGGGCACCCCCCAGGGCGCGCCCTGATATGTGGTGCGGCCCACGTGCACCTCCTGGCTTCCTTCCGAAGCTTCTAGGTCTTCATATAGTCCAGAAAAAATCATCAAATAGTTTCGTGGCAATTGGACTTCATTTGGTAGAGTAAACATGAAAAGCAAAAAACACGCAGAAAGCAGCAACTGGCACTGGGACTGGGTTAATAGGTTAGTGCTCAAAAATATTATAAATTGGTAAATAATGACCCAAAAAGTATCCTAGAATGATAATATACCAGCATGGAACAATAAAAAATTATAGATGCGTTGGAGACGTATCAGGGACCCTTGAGGGCGGTCACCAAACCCGTACAAATGGCAACCCTTGCGGTGGTCACCGAACCCTTACCCTTTGGCAACCCTTGGGGAAGGTCACTAGTACCTGTACAAATTGCTCGGGGCAATCTCCACAACCTAATTGGAGACCCCGACGCTTGCCCGAAGCTTTACACCACAATGATTGAGCTCTGAGACACCACCAACCGTCTAGGGCGCCAAGGCACCCAAGAGGAACAAGCTCTAGGGTGCTCAAACACCCAAGAGTAATAAGCTTCTCAACTTTTCACTTCCACGTATCCCCGTGGAGAACTCAAACCTATGCCCCAAATGCAATGGCAAGGGCACACGGAGTGCCCGAGTCCTTCTCTCCCAAATCCCACCGCAACAAGTAATGCTATGAAAACAAATGAGAGGAAGAACGAAGAAGAACACGAAGAACTCCAAGATCTAGATCCAAGGGATTCCCCTCACATAGAGGAGAAAGTGATTGGTGGAAATGTGGATCTAGATCTCCTCTCTCTTTTCCCTCAAGAAACTAGCAAGAATCATTGGAGGGATTGAGAGTTAGCTAGCTCGAAGAAGGTCAACAATGGGGGGCAAAAATGAGCTCAAAGGATGGGGAACCATTGGGGAAGAAGACCCCCTTCAATAGGTTCCCCCAAATCCAACCGTTATGCACTCAGCCCGTGCATAAGCGGTAGTACCGCTTAGGTGAGCGGTACTTCCGCTGGTATGGAAGTTTCAAACCAAAGCGTGGAACCAAGAGACTCCAGGAGGCGGTAGTGCCGCTGGAGTGGTACTACCGCTCCCACCGGCGGTACTACCACCCATAACTACCGTTCTACTACCACTCGAAGGAATGCACAAACCAGAGATCAAATATAAGCGGAAGTAGCAGCGGTAGTACACATCGGAAGTACTGCCCAAGCGGTACTACCGTGGTACCGAGCGGTACTACCGCCTGATTAGAGAAAAACAACTCCGGCACTAAAACTGCCATAACTTTCACATACGAGCTCCGTGTTGAGCAAATTCAAGCTTGTTGGATAGCAGCCGACAAGAACTATCCAAACAACGACTAGTTATCTTAAGAAGAGGCAGTATGATAATGCCAATGATATAGAGATGTGAAACCTCTATGAATGAAGAACCGGCAAAAACTCCAACATCGAAAACATCATAGAAGATGCATATGGACTCCGTTTTCGATGAAGTCGGGCTTGTCATGAAGCTGACCATAAGCTCAATAACCCACATAGAGGGGATCGCAACAGTTTTCGAGGGTAGAGTATTCAACCCAAATTTATTGATTCGACACAAGGGGAGCCAAAGAATATTCTCGAGTATTAGCAGCTGAGTTGTCAATTCAACCACACCTGAAAAACTTAATATCTGCAGCAAAGTATTTAGTAGCAAAGTAGTATGGAAGTAACAGTAACGGTGGCAAAAGTAACAGTAGCGGTTTTGTAGTGATTGTAACAGTAGCAACGGAAAAGTAACTTAGCAAAGATCAATATGTGAAAAGCTCGTAGGCAATAGATCAGTGATGGATAATTATGTCGGATGGCATTCATCATGCAACGGTTATAACATAGGGTGACATAGAACTAGCTCCAATTCATCAATATAATGCAGGCATGTATTCCATATATAGTCATACGTGCTTATGGAAAAGAACTTGCATGTCATCTTTTGTCCTACCCTCCCGTGGCAGCGGGGTCCTAATGGAAACTAAGGGATATTAAGGCCTCCTTTTAATAGAGAACCGGACCAAAGCATTAGCACTTAGTGAATACATGAACTCCTCAAACTACGGTAATCACCGGAAAGAATCCCAGTTATTTTCACCCTGGGGGATGCGAATCATAACTCGTAATAGGTGTCTACAACTTGCAAGATAGGATCAAGAACACATATATATTCATGAAAACATAATAGGTTCAGATCTGAAATCATGGCACTTGGGCCCTAGTGACAAGCATTAAGCATAGCAAAGTCATAGCAACATCAATCTCAGAACATAGTGGATACTAGGGATCAAACCCTAACAAAACTAACTCGATTACATGGTAAATCTCATCCAACCCATCACCGTCCAGCAAGCCTACGATGGGATTACTCACGAACGGCGGAGAGCATCATGAAATTGGTGATGAAGGATGGTTGGTGATGACGACGTCGTCGATTTCCCCTCTCCGGAGCCCAAAACGACCCCGGATCTGCCCTCCCGAGGAAGAACAGGCGGTGGCGGCGGCTCCGTATCGTGAAACGCGATGAACCCTTCTCTCTGATTTTTTTCTCCCCGAATAGGAATATATATAGTTGGAATTGAGGTCGGAGGAGCTCCAGGGGGCCCACAAGCCTGCAGGGCGCGCCCTAGGGGGGGCACCCCCTGGCTTGTGGCCAATGGGTGGGCCCCCTCCAGTTGATTCTTTCGCCAGTATTTTTTATTAAATCCAAAAAATATTCTCCGTAAATTTTCAGGTCAATCCGAGAACTTTTATTTCTGCACAAAAATAACACCAAGGCAATTCTGCTGAAAACAGCGTCAGTCCAGGTTAGTTCCATTCAAATCATGCAAATTAGAGTCCAAAACAAGGGCAAAAGAGTTTGGAAAAGTAGATACGATGGAGACGTATCAACTCCCCCAAGCTTAACCCATTGCTTGTCCTCAAGCAATTCAGCTGACAAACTAAAAGTGACAAAGAAAAACTTTTACAAACTTTGTTTGATCTTGTTGTTGTAAATATGTCTAACTGATGTTCAGGCTTTCAGCAAAGATTATAGACTAACCATATTCACAATAACATTTAGGTCTCACATTTACTCATATCAATGGCATAATCAACTAGCGAGCAATAATAATAAATTTCGGATGACAACAATTTTATCAAAACAATCATGATACAATATGATATAATGGTATCTCGCTAGCCCTTTCCGAGACCGCAAAACATAAATGCAGAGCACCTCTGAAGAACAAGGACTGACTAGACATTGTAATTCATGGTAAAAGAGATCCAGTCACAATCATACTCAATATCAATTAATAACAAAGCATACAAATGACGGTGGTGCTCTCTAACTGGTGCTTTTTATAAGAAGAGGATGACTCAACAGTAAAGTAAAATAGATAGGCCCTTCACAGAGGGAAGCATTGATTTGCAGAGGTGCCAGAGCTCGAGCTTTTAAAACAGGGATGAATAATAATTTTGAGCGGTATGCTTTCATTGTCAACATAACAACCGAGAGATCTCGGTATCTTCCATGCTAGATACATTATAGGCGGTTCCTAAATAGAATAGTAAAGTTTTTACTCCCCCTCCACCAATCAATCACACTCCACGGCGAGCCGAATCCACGGGTACCGTCCATACAAACAACACTCCTGGGGGAGTTTTGTTTCATTATATTTTGATTTGATTTTTGAGCATGGAACTGGGCATCCCAAATACCAACCACTTTCTCGTGAATGATAGTGAATCAACACATATCGTGAGAATAACCCACCTAACATGGAAGATACTGACAGCCCCTAGTCACTACATGAGCGATTCGGGCATGCAAAGCAGAATATTATTTGAAGGTTTAGAGTTTGGCACATGCAAATTTACTTGGAACGGCAGGTAAATACCGCATATAGGTAGGTATGGTGGACTCATATGGAACAACTTTGGGTTTATGGAAATGGATGCACAAGCAGTATTCCCGCTTAGTACAAGTGAAGGCTAGCAAGAGACTGGGAAGCGACCAACTAGAGAGCGACAACAGTCATAAACATGCATTGAGATTAACCAACATTGAATGCAAGCATGAGTAGGATATAAATCACCATGAACATAAATATCGTGGAGGCTATGTTGATTTTGTTTCAACTACATGCGTGAACATGTGCCAAGTCAAGCCACTTGAATCATTCAGAGGAGGATACCATTCTATCATACTACATCACAACCATTTTAAAATGCATGTTGGCACTCAGGACAAACCATTATACACACTTAGCTAATTAAGCATGGCATGAGTAACTATAATCTCTAATTGTCATTGCAAACATGTTTCATCCATAATGAGCTAAATTCAGAACGATGAGCTAATTATATTTACAAAAACAAAATAGGTCGAGTTCATACCAGCTTTTGTCCATCTCAATCACTTCATCATATATCGTCATTATTGCCTTTCACTTGCACGACCGAACGGTGTAAATAATAATAAGAGTGCACGTGCATTGGACTAAGCTGGAATCTGCAAACAATAACTCAAAGGAGAAGGCAAGGTAATATGGGCTCTCTATAAGATAAACAATAATGCATATGAGAGCCACACAACATTTTCATTGTGGTCTTCTCCTTACGACCCAAGAAAAGAAAACTATTTAAAAACAAAAACGAGAAAAACTATTTACACGGGAAAGCTCCCAACAAGCAAAAGAAGAACGAGAAATCTTTTTGGTTTTTCTTTTAATGATACAACTAAACAAACTAAAAGGTAGAGCTAGAACTATTTTTTTTTATTTTTCTCAAGGTTAATTAAACACTCAAGTAGAAAGCGAGAAAAAGAAATAAACTACCATGGATGATACAATGAAAAAGTATAAGCACCGGCTACTAAGATGAGTGTGTGAACATGAATGTAATGTCGGTGGGAAATACGTACTCCCCCAAGCTTAGGCTTTTGGCCTAAGTTGGTCTAGGGCCATGGCTGGCCCGGATAATATCCAAAGTCATAGTTGGGGTTGTACTGGGCTACGGCGGCTACCGCATGAACGGCTGCAGCGCGGAGGCGGGCGGCTTCCGCCTCTCTCTCGTACTTGTTTGCCTCCTCTCTGGTTATAAAGTGTCTCCGTTTTTCCTGAAAGTTAAAGAAAGCAGGAGCATGAAGGATAATATGGACAATACGCTGTGTATCAAAAATTAGTCGATACAGGAAGGACTGTTTGTTCCTCTCAAGAAACTGGTAGCGCACCAAAGCCTCATAATCAAGAAAAGCAGGTGGTAACTCAATATCATTCTCCCTTATGGGTACCCCAAGATAATTAGCTACACGGGTGGCATAAATCCCGCCAAAGAAATCTCCATCCTTAGCATTTTTATGTAGCCTCCTAGCAATAATAGCCCCCAAGTTATATCGTCTATCTCCCATTACCGCACTCTTAAGAATACTGAGATCAGGTACGCAAAGGTGGCTATGTTCATGTTTACCGTTAATACATCTACCTATGAAAAGAGCAAAATAGTGTATAGTAGGAAAGTGAATGCTCCCCAAGGTGGCCCGTGTAATGTTTCTAGTTTCTCCCACAGTGATGCTAGCAAGGAAATCACTATATTCATTTTTGTGAGGATCACCGTAGCTGCCCCATTGTGGAATTTTGCATGCATGGTTAAAATCTTCTAGGTCCATAGTATAAGATTCATCATAAAGATTAAATAGAACAGAATGCGTATTACGCCTGGATGAAAACTCAAACCTCCGCACGAAGGAATCAGTGAGTTGATAATATTGCTTGCATTGGTCTGAAACGAAATCTTCAAGGCCAGCATTTCGTATGTACGCGTAAAATTCTTCCTTGAAACCGGCATGAACCATGAATTGATCCGACGGCTATTCACAAGGCCGCACTTGAGCTTCCCTCGGTGGTTCAAAGTCAGGCTCACATATCGCGAGTCTCGGGGTCTTCTTGCTCGAGGAACCACCTTGGTATATTCTCCTCAACATCTTTCTTTCTCTGAAAAATTTCTGAAATTTTTAGTGACTCACAATAAAGGTGAACAAAACTCAACAAAACTTATAGCAACTACTCCCACAAGTGCCTAGAGGTTATATCATGCATCAAAACTACTTGGGACCATACAAATTTGACATGCAAGCTCAAGAACAAGGTCACCACAGCAGCAAAAATTTGCAATATATAAAGCACTAGAACAAAAACTAATTGGACCATTGGAGGAGTCACATACCGAAGAACAATCCCCCAAAACAGTTTTGCAAATGAAGCTTTGCACAAGGAGATCGAAAATGGCAGCAAAATGAGCTAGAACATGGGCTTGAGCCATGGTGGGATTTTTCCTGGGGGAAGACGAAGTGGATGGGTGCTGGAATAAGTGAGGGGGGCCTACGTGGGACCCACAAGCCAGGGGGGCGCGCCCAGGGGGGGTGGGCGCGCCCTGTAGTCTTGTGGCCCATTGGTGCAGCCCCCTGATGTGTTCTCAGTGCTAGAAATTCTTAAATATTCCAGAAAAAATCATACTACATTTTCAGGGCATTTTGAGAACTTTTATTTTCAGGTCACTTTTTTATTGCACGGATAATTCAGAAAACAGAAGAAAATAGCATTTTTACTTTATTGAATCTAAATAACAGAAAGTAAAAGTTGGGTATAGAAGGTTTTGCTTCCTAAATTCATCCATCTCATGCCCGTCAAAAAGAATCCATCAATAAGGTTGATCAAGTCTTATTGACAAACTTTTTTCGAATGACGCGGAACCGGAGAATTTTCGAATAACACTAGGTTACCTCAATGGGGATATGCATGTCCCCAACAATAAGTATATCATATTTCTTTTTGGCAGTAGGGAGAGGGAATTCAAAATCTCCAATAATAATCGTTGAAATTTTTCCAATGGAGTTGATACTATGAACTTGAGGTTGTTTCTTCGGAAAGTGTACCGTATGCTCATTACCATTAACATGAAAAGTGATATTGCCCTTGTTGCAATCAATAACAGCCCCTGCAGTATTAAAAAAAGGTCTACCAAGGATGATTGACATACTGTCGTCCTCGGGGATATCAAGAATAACAAAGTCCGTTAGGATAGTAACATTTGCAACTACGACAGGCACATCCTCACAAATACCGATGGGTAAAGCAGTTGATTTATCAGCCATTTGCAAAGAGATTTCAGTAGGTGTCAACTTATTCAAATCAAGTCTACGATACAAAGAGAAAGGCATAACACTAACACCAGCTCCAAGGTCACATAAAGCAGTTTTAACATAATTTCTTTTAATAGAGCATGGTATAGTAGGTACTCCGGGATCTCCTAGTTTCTTTGGTACTCCACCCTTAAAAGTATAATTAGCAAGCATGGTGGAAATTTCAGCTTCTGGTATCTTTCTTTTATTTGTCACAATATCTTTCATATACTTAGCATAAGGAGACATTTTCAGAATATCAGTCAAACGCATACGCAAAAAGACAGGTCTAAGCATTTCAACAAAGCGCTCAAAATCCTCATCAGCCTTTTTCTTGGATGGCTTAGGAGGAAAGGGCATGGGTTTCTGAACCCAGGGTTCTCTTTCTTTACCATGCTTCCTAGCAATGAAGTCTCTTTTATCATATCTTTTATTCCTAGGTTGTGGGTTATCAAGATCAACAGCAGGTTCAATCTCCACATCATTATCATTACTAGGTTGAGCATCAACATGAATATCATCATTAATATTATCACTAGGCTCATGTTCATACCAGATTGTGTCTCAGCATCAGAAATAGAAATATCATTTGGGTTTTCATGTGTATCTATAACAGGTTCACTAGCAACATGCAAAGTCATATCATCATTCTTTTTCCTTTTATTACTGGGACGACTAGGTGCATCAGTATTAATTCTCTGAGAATCTTGCTCAATTCTCTTAGGATGGCCCTCAGGATATAAAGGTTCCTGAGTCATTTTACCACCTCTAGTCACAACTCTAACAGAATGATCATTGTTCTTACCATTCATCTCATTAAGCAAATCATTTTGTGCCTTAAGTACTTGTTCTACTTGAGTAGTTACCATGGAAGCATGTTTACTAATAAGCTTAAGATCATTGATAGTTCTACTCATATAATCACCTAAGCGATCAAGCATGTAAGCATTATGTTTCAATTGTCTACTAACATAAGAATTGAAATTTTCTTGCTTAACAATAAAGTTATCAAACTCATCCAAGCATTGGCTAGCAGACTTATTATAAGGAATATCACCTTCATCAAATCTACGGAGAGAATTTACCTCTACTACCTGTGTCGGGTTATCAAGACCATGTATTTCTTCAATAGGTGGTAGATTCTTAACATCTTCAGCTTTAATACCTTTTTCTTTCATAGATTTCTTTGCCTCTTGCATATCTTCAGGGCTGAGAAATAGAATACCTCTTTTCTTCGGGGTTGGCTTTGGAGGTGGTTCGGAAATAGTCCAATCATTATCATTGCTCAATATATTATTCAATAGTAGTTCAGCTTGTTCAACAGTTCGTTCCCTGAAAACATAACCAGCACAACTATCTAGGTGGTCCCTAGAAGCATCGGTTAGTCCATTATAAAAGATATCAAGTATTTCGTTTTTCTTAAGAGGATGATCAGGCAAAGCATTAAGTAATTGGAGAAGCCTCCCCCAAGCTTGTGGGAGACTTTCTTCTTCAATTTGCACAAAGTTAAATATTTCCTGCAAGGCAGCTTGTTTCTTATGGGCAGGAAAATATTTTTCAGAGAAGTAATATATCATATCCTGGGGACTACGCACACAACCAGGAGCAAGAGAATTAAACCATATCTTAGCATCACCCTTTAATGAGAAAGGAAACAACTTAAGAATATAGTAATAACGAATTTTTTCCTCATGAGTAAATAGGGTGGCTATATCATTCAATTTAGTAAGATGTGCCACAACAGTTTCAGATTCATAACCGTGGAAAGGATCCTATTTAACCAAAGTAATTAACTCAGGATCGACAGAGAATTCATAATCCTTATCAGTAACAAAGATAGGTGAAGTAGCAAACTTAGGATCATATTGCATCCTAGCATTCAAAGATTTTTCCTTCCACTTGCATAGTAATTTATGAAGATCATCTCTATCCTTACAAGCAAGAAAGTCCCTAGCTACCTCTCCTTCCATAACATAACCCTTAGGTATATTAGGCAATTCATATCTAGGAGAGCTAGGTCTAGCAGGTGTCTCATAGTGTTCAGTTTCAATAATTTCATCAGTTTCAGAAATATCAGCAGTTTCAACATTGACTCTAGCAATTTGTTCATCAAGAAATTCACCCAGTGGCACAATATTATCAAGCAAAATATCATCATAAGCATCATGCATAGCAGACGTGGCATCATCAATTACTTGCGACATATCAGAATCAATAGCAGGTGGTGGTGTCACAAATTTACTCATAACAGAAGGTGAATCAAGTGCAGAGCTAGATGGCAGTTCCTTACCTCCCCTCGTAGTAGAGGGATAGATCTTGGTTTTTGGGTCTTTCAGATTCTTCATAGTGATCAACAGATATAAATCCCAAGTGACTCAGAGAATAGAGCTATGCTCCCCGGCAACGGCGCCAGAAAAAGGTCTTGATAACCCACAAGTATAGGGGATCACAATAGTTTTCGAGTGTAGATTATTCAACCCAAATTTATTGATTCGACACAAGGGGAGCCAAAGAATATTCTCGAGTATTAGCAGCTGAGATGTCAATTCAACCACACCTGAAAGACTTAATATCTGCAGCAAAGTATTTAGTAGCAAAGTAGTATGGAAGTAACAGTAACGGTGGCAAAAGTAATAGTAGCGGTTTTGTAGTGATTGTAACAGTAGCAACGGAAAAGTAACTTAGCAAAGATCAATATGTGAAAAGCTCGTAGGCAATGGATTAGTGATGGATAATTATGTCGGATGGCATTCATCATGCAACGGTTATAACATAGGGTGACACAGAACTAGCTCCAATTCATCAATATAATGTAGGCATGTATTCCATATATAGTCATACGTGCTTATGGAAAAGAACTTGCATGACATCTTTTGTCCTACCCTCCCGCGGCAGCGGGGTCCTAATGGAAACTAAGGGATATTAAGGCCTCCTTTTAATAGAGAACCGGACCAAAGCATTAGCACTTAGTGAATACATGAACTTCTCAAACTACGGTAATCACTGGAAAGAATCCCAGTTATTGTCACCCTGGGGGATGCGGATCATAACTCGTAATAGGTGTCTACAACTTGCAAGATAGGATAAAGAACACATATATATTCATGAAAACATAATAGGTTCAGATCTGAAATTATGGCACTCGGGCCCTAGTGACAAGCATTAAGCATAGCAAAGTCATAGCAACATCAATCTCAGAACATAGTGGATACTAGGGATCAAACCCTAACAAAACTAACTCGATTACATGGTAAATCTCATCCAACCCATCACCGTCCAGCAAGCCTACGATGGTATTACTCATGAATGGCGGAGAGCATCATGAAATTGGTGATGAAGGATGGTTGGTGATGACGACGGCGTCGATTTCCCCTCTCCGGAGCCCAAAACGGACCCCAGATCCGCCCTCCTGAGGAAGAACAGGCGGTGGCGGCGGCTCCGTATTGTGAAACGCGATGAACCCTTCTCTCTGATTTTTTCTCCACGAATAGGAATATATAGAGTTGGAATTGAGGTCGGAGGAGCTCCAGGGGGCCCACAAGCCTGCAGGGCGCGCCCTAGGGGGGGCGCCCCCTGGCTTGTGGCCAATGGGTGGGCCCCCTCCGGTTGATTCTTTCGCCAGTATTTTTTATTAAATCCAAAAATATTCTCTGAAAATTTTCAGGTCAATCCGAGAACTTTTATTTCTGCACAAAAATAACACCAAGGCAATTCTGCTGAAAACAACGTCAGTCCGGGTTAGTTCCATTCAAATCATGCAAATTAGAATCCAAAACAAGGGCAAAAGAGTTTGGAAAAGTAGATACGATGGAGACTTATCACCTATCAAGGTCAAACCTTTGCCTTGCGCATAGTCTACTTGAGCTAGATGATGACGATCTTGTCCTCCTCAAGATGGACCACCTGTCTTGATTGCGCCGGCTCGATGAAGACTAGTAGATTGCTCCCCCATACTCCACTATGGGTGAGCCACTCTTTGGCACATCTTCACAAGTCCATTGTCACCACAATGGACGGCAAGCTTCAAGCATGATCTCTTCGTGATGCTCCACTTGAACTTGCACACCGCAAACTTGATGACGATCTTCACTTGATGTCATCCTCCATGGGTTGTATGAGATCTTCCTCTTGACGCAATCCCATGGACACATACCTAACCCCACATAGAACTCTCACGTAGACCATGGGTTAGTACACAAAGCGTAATGGTCAATGCTTACCATACCATGGGATCACTTGATCCCTCTCGGTACGTCTTGTACGCTTTGTATGTTGATCAACTTGATTCACTCTTTGACTTAGTCTTGATCAACCTTGTATCTTATCTTCTCTCCTCATAAAGATGATGTCTTGAAGGTAAACATGAATGCTCACACAATCTTCTTCTTCAAGACATGCTTGCAATAAGCTCAACTCTCACATGACCAATCTTTAGATAAAACCTTGAATACCACCTTGGTCACCATATAAACTCCTTGAAACCAACAAATGGACTTCAAGAAGTTCCTATGGACAAATCCTTCGAATATAACTCAAGTCAGCCATTAGTCCATAGGGATTGTCATCAATTACCAAAACCACACATGGAGAAATGTGCTCTTACATAAATGACCAACAAATTCATCATAGAGAAGATCCTTAGAGCCTTGGATGGAAAGTACAACACCGTGTGCACATTGATCCAAATGATGCCAAACTACAAAGATCTCAAGCCTACGGAAGTCATTGGAAGGATTGTTGCTCATGAAATGTCACTCAAGGACAAAGAAGAACTTCACACCAAGTCAAGCGGTGCATACAAAGCTACAAGTGACACTCCCGCTACTTCAAGTGACAACCTTGCTACCAATGAAGAGATAAGCCGCATGGTCAAGAAATTCAACAAGTTCTACAAGAGTAGAGGCAAAGAGAGAAGCTCCAACTCAAGATATGAAGAGAAGCGTTCCTCTAGTCATGACCGAAATTGCTACAATTGTGGAAGGCCCGGACACTACTCCAATGAGTGCATGGCCCCTCACAAAAGAAGAGAAGAGTCACCTAGAAGAAGAAGCTTAAGAGATGAGTCACCTCATAGAGACAGAAGGAGTAGACAAGATCGCTACGAACAAAGACCCTCCCGGAGAAGCAAGGACTCGGAGAAAAAGGACAAGTACACCAAGAGCTACACAACAAGAATACATCAAGCTCATGTTGGTGAATGGGTTTCCGGCTCCGATTCCGACAACCAATCCGAGAGAAGCTACCACTCCAACTCGGACTATAGTCAAGATGAAGGTGTTGCGGGATTAGCGCTCGTATCCTCCAATTCCTATGACATATTTGATTCACCAAATGAAGGAAGTGGAAGTTGCTTCATGGCTAAAGGCCTCAAGGTATCACGCCCCGAATACATTGACTTTAATAGTAAAGAGGATGACTTAGTAGGAGATGATGACTTGCTCTTTGATAAAACTAGTGATGTTAGCCAAAATGATTTGATAATAACCATGCTAGTCAAGATAAGTCATGTCATGATGATAAGAAGGAGATTGAGCGTCTAACTAAAGAACTAAACACTCTTAAGTTAGCTCATGAATCTACTCAAAGAAGATCATAGAGAGCTTCTAAGAACTCATGAGAAGCTACGCTTTGAGAAGCTAAATTTAGAGCAAGAGCATGAGTTTCTTAAAGCAATCAATGACGATCTTCGAAAGGAGAGTTCTTCTTATCTTGCCAAACCACTACTCTTGTCTACATTTGTTCCACAAGTTAAATCTAAGCAAACTAGTAATAAAGGCAAGAAAGTTTCTTCATCTAGTAGCAACAATAAAAATGCTAAATCAAATGATATTGCTTCTAGTAGTTCTATTGATTCCACTAATGATTCTCTTAGCCAAGTTACACTTGAGCAAGAAAACGATTTATTGAAAGTAATTATAGAAAAAGGTGTCTCCAAGAGTCTTGCTGGAAGTAAGCAATTTGAGGAGATTGTGCGCAAGCAAGGATGGCACCGGAAGAACCAAGGCATCGACTACTTCAACGCCAATGGAGTTGAATGGGAAGAAGGTCAATACCCCAAGACAAAGTTCGTTCCTCAAAAGGAGAAGTATGATCCCACTCTCACCAAGGGAACGAAAGACCAAGATAACCTTCCACCACAAGACCACAAGCTCAAGGGTAAGGACAAGCTTCAAGAGGAGATTGACATATTTGAAGATGAATCCCAAGCCATGGTCAAGTGGGTTCCCAAATCTACTAGAAGCTCTACTTTAACAAGTGCTACTTCAACTCCAAGGATCCCCATCAAGTTGATGTGGGTCCCAAAGAATAAGAACTAGAGAAGTTCTTGAGGGGTGACTCCACCAACAAATTCACCCACATTCATCATTGGCAAGAACTAATGCAATCAACTCCAACCTTATGCAATAGTTCAAGGAGTCACATATTCCCTCATAGATAAGAAGGGACAAGGTAATTAAAAGAATCAATGGACATCATCTCAATGTGGTTCACTCCATGTATATAGATATCCTTGTATGTGTTCCTTGTGTGGGACTAACCCATGTAGGTGAAAAGAGAACGAAACAACAAGGATGACTCCCAACTTCATCAACTATGAGCATCCACTACTACAACACCTACATGAAGTCTTCAATGACAAAACCCAAGGTTAGTTTGTCCCTCTTAGGGGGCATGTCACATCAAGGGGGAGCTTTACTCTAAGACTTGAGACAAAGCATCTCTTAAGATGTGAACACATTAAAAGCTTTATTTAAAAGTGGCAACCCCACTTGTGCTTAAACGATGAGTATGACCTATGATCAAGTACTCTTACTTGGCTCCTACGTCAATATACTCATATATGGATGACTCCGTCATCGCCAAAGTGCTTGGTAGATACTAGAGTGGTTTTGCATGTTTGCCATATTTCATTTGACATCTTAATGTGTGAGCATGTTGGTATGCATATTTTTGCTCATTCAAGGGTATCCAATTGTTGTTATTTGGCTTTCATTTTCTTTGGCCAATTGGATATAGAAGAATGCCTAAGTGCCTCCCTCTAGCTATCTATGCTTTCTCGTCTCAAATTCTATTCATGCTTCATCACAAAATTTGAGCAAGCACTTTTCAGACCCTTTGTGTGAGGAGCACTCGGAGTTTCGTTTCGACAAGAGCTAACTTCCAAAACCTCCCATGTGCCACTCAGTATAACCAACTCCTAACACTCGGTTTCACCGAAGCACAAGGGTTTGATCTAGTTTTGTATCTTGGTACGACCAATTCCTAAATCTTGGCGTCACCAAAGTTCTCCGTTGTCAAGCAGTTAAGAATCTCGATGGAACCGATATTTCTTAATCGGTGTTACCGACAGTAGTTGGCTATATATATCCCGCGGATCCGACCTTTGAAATTAAATCTTCAAACGTTTTCTCTGCGCCCCACTCCTACCGCCGCTCGTGTCTACGGACGTCTCCCTTGCCTCCCGTGCGCTCTCGCCACCGGAGTCCGCCGCCGTCAACGGCAATCCTCCCCGCCATTGCCGTCGTAGCAAGGTCTTCACCAAGTTAGGGTAAGATCTTGACCCCTTTTGCACTCCAAGCTCCAAATCTTGCGCAATAGGTCAAGTTCCTATTCGTGCCACCGATTGTAATGCTTCTATCCACAAGAGAATTCCGATAGAATAGGCGAACAAAGAAATTTTAGGGTTAGGTTTCCGCCATATGCGTCTCGGAGTCACCGAGTGGAATTGAATCGGTGTCACCGATTCAAGTTTTAGGGTTCTGACAACTTTCTTGGTGAGACCGGGTCACTATTTTCGGTGCAACCGAAAATGGTGACCAAGTTTTTGTTAAAGAGAAAGTCAGTCTCGGATACTCCAAAAATCCAAACTCGGTGGAACTGAAACTCATATTGCAGAAATCTAAAACGGAGATTTTGAGTTCAAATTTTTGTAAAATATCTGTATTTTGTGATGCTTATCCCCTCCACTCTTCTACATCTATTCACGGGGTCAGTCTTTCGGCATGCCAGGCTCAGATGACAGTGAGAATGCCTTCAGGGAACCAAGTGTTGATCTTGATGCTGGCACTAGTCCAGAGGCCAGTTTCTTAGACCCAGGCACCCCAGCTCACATGGCTTGCCCAAGGCAGCCACCAGGGCTAGAAGAAAGATCAACTCAGATGAAGAGGATGAAGATTTCATCCTAGATGATGCTACTTCCAAGAGGAAGATTGTCAAGAAGGAGTATGCCAACTCTGATGATGTGAAGGCTCCTGAGACTGCCAAGAGCGGGATGACACTCACACTTGAGAATCCAAGCTCCTCCAGGCAGACCAAGTCTATGGCTAAGCCTGTCCAGAAGAAGAAATAAAGGAAGAGAATTGTCCATGTGGTTGGAAGGCCAACTTCAATGTATGAAGACCCAACTAATCTTGAGGAAGAGGAAGAGGAAGAACCAACTGCAAACCCTCCTCCTTCTAAGAAGAAGAAGCTTATGGCTGATGCTATGCCTAGCAAGCCACCTTCCAAGGCTAATCCATCTTCTCCCAAGAAGCCAGCTGCCCCCAAGTCCAAGAAGACCACCAGAGACATCCCACTAGCTGAGAAGAACAAGGGTTCTACCTTAATGGTAGAAGAAGAAGATGTTGCTGTTTTGAGGAAGCTGAGACCTCACCTGCGAGAACACAATGATGATCATCTAGTGGCAGAGGATGTGAAGAAGAGGAAGGATCAAGGTCTCAGGAAATGGAGAGCAGCTGATCCATATGCTATCTGGAGAAGGACTGTTGTTGATGCTCGCTTCCACACCAAGGAGCGTCAAGATTTTTATGAGACTGTCTTGTTAGACAAGAGTCCAGCTGTCAGTGACATGAGATATGTTGACTGGAAGTTTATCAAGGAAAATGAAGATTACTTCCCTCATGTGCTAGAGAACTTCAAGTCCATTGACATTGACACTTTTGTTGGCAGAGAGATGACAACATGGAACGATGAGATGATCATGCAATTCTATTCCACAGCTCACTTCTATCCCGATGGAAATATTGTATGGATGACTGAGGGCACCAGATACCAGTCTACCGTTGATGAATGGGCTACCATCTTAGGAGCCCCAGAGATTCAGGATGGAGATCTTGATGTGTATACTGAGGCCAAGATGAACCACAACTCCATGGCCAACATGTATAACCCTATCCCCACAGCATATGTGAAGACACACAAGTTTGGCTCTGTCTACTTCTTGCAAGCAGGACTACCCACCACCAACACTATTATGACGCATACCTTGATGCCAAAAGCAGGTGATGACAAGATGATCAGGGGGTACTCCATCAACATGCTGCGCCATGTAGACACCCACACCAGGTTTAGGGTGATGGATTTGATTGTGGAGACAATCAAGAGGACTGTTGCAGACCAAAAGAGATCTTGTGGATATGCTACATATATCCAGATGATCATAAATTCCAAAGTTAGAAAGAGCCTCTATCTACTTGATCGTCCACATCTGCCACTCTAGCCAGATTTTGAGGATAACATTGTGGTGATGGATCCTAGTCATCCCACTTCAGCTACAACACATGATGAGGCCCAGGCTGAGGCAGCCAGAGCCACTAGTGCTCAAGTTCCAAGAACGAAGAATGATTAAATGTCCTATCTTATCAGTACTATCCAAGGGATAGAGAAGAATGTGTCTGAGATCCTCAAGAACCAGAAGAGTCTTGAGAGGATAGTGGAGACGGAATTTCATGACTTAGACAACAAGGTGACTGAGCTGACCACCACTGTCAATGACTTGAAGAAGGAAGTGATGCAGTGCCCAGCACCAACTCCAGTGATGATGATGATAGTCCTCCTCTCCAGCCTCATACTCAGTTTAGGACATAGGCTAGATCATCTGTCGTGCCAGCTCCAGAGTCGAGACCATCTTCATCAGCACCTGCATCAGCTCCATCATCTCCCTCAACACCTTCAACATCTACTCCACCACCTCAGAGGACATTAGCTGAAGCATTCGCAAACGCTATTCTTTCGACTCCTTCTATGGCCACCGGAGGAGATAGAGCCCAAAGCGATTCTTAGCTCTATACCTTTGAACTTTTTGGTAACTTGTTGCCAAAGGGGGAGAAGTGTATAGATCATAGAGCTTCGAGAGAGAGTGTTTTGTCTTTTGTTTGCTCTCTTCGTTTCAAAAACATTTGGTTTATCGTCATGTTTGATCATACGCTTTTCTTGATGATGCTACTATTTCCTATCCTTGTGATGCTTATATGATGATCATTCACTATTGTTTGGTGTTATGTGCATTGTAATCCATTCATATCTTTTATGTGCACCACCAAGTTGTATGTGACATGGAAGAGTTACCCATGATCGTAATCGATTATGCATTTGCATTCAAACACAAATTTTAAATAGTGCACAAATTTAGGCGGATCTCTTGCTTATCACATACTTCTCAAAGCGACGATGCTATTCATTGCTTAAGGGGGAGATTAAAAGAACAACTTCTCCCTAGGTGGTTTTGGTAATTAATAACAACATATATTTCATTGGACTAATGATTGCATCAAGTATATTTCAGGAAAATTTCAATGAATGGATTGGCAAAGGATTGTGTGGAGATCCCCTAGATGCAAGGAACATCTATTGGCAACAAGCTTCAAGACTCTACATTTAACATTTTGTGAGAAATCACTTTTGAGTCCATAGGAAAGCCAATACTATTAAAAGGGGATGAGGTGTTGATGACCCAGAAGTGTAGGGGATCAATCATAGTCCTTTCGATAAGTAAGAGTGTC
The DNA here is from genome assembly GCA_039707655.1 of Elymus sibiricus. Lineage (NCBI taxonomy): Eukaryota > Viridiplantae > Streptophyta > Magnoliopsida > Poales > Poaceae > Elymus > Elymus sibiricus. The sequence goes on from CM077663.1 coordinate 220,603,874, forward strand.
AAACCCAACGAGGAGCAGAAGGAAATGACAAGCGATTTTCAGCAAGGTAATTTCTGCAAGCATTGAAATTGTTGGTAACAGGTAGTTTGATAGCAAGATAATTTGTAACGAGCAAGTAACATTAACGGTAAATAAGGTGCAGCAAGGTAGCCCAATCCTTTTGTGGCAAAGGACATGCCAAAATGGTCTCTTATAATAAGCAAAGCGTTCTTGAGGGCACACGGGAATTTCATCTAGCCACTTTCATCATGTTGGTTTGATTCGCGTTCGCTACTTTGATAATTTGATATGTGGGTGGACCGGTGATTGGGTGCTGTTCTTACTTGAACAAACCTCCCACTTATGATTAACTCCCTCGCAAGCATCCGCAACTACGAGAAAAGTATTAAGATAAAATCTAACCATATCATTAAGCATTTGGATCCAAATCGGTCCCTTATGAAATAGCGCATAAACTAGGGTTTAAGATTCTGTCACTCTAGCAACCCATCATCTAATAACTACTCCACAATGCATTCCCTTAGGCCCAAAGATGGTGAAGTGCCATATAGTTGACGTTCACATGACACCACTAAGGGAATCACAACATACATATCATCAAAATATCGAACACATATCAAATTCACATGATTACTTGCAACATGACTTCTCTCGTGGCCTCAAGAACAAAGGTAACTACTCAAAAATGATATTCATGCTCAAGATCAGAGGGGTGTTAAATAGCATAATGGATCTGAACATATAATCTTCCACCAAATAAACCATATAGTAATCAACTACAAGATGTAATCAACACTACTAGTCACCCACAAGTACCAATCTGAGGTTCCGGTACAAAGATTGAACACAAGAGATGAACTAGGGTTTGAGAGGAGATGGTGCTGTTGATGATGTTGATGAAGATTGGCCTCCCAAAGATGAGAGGGTTGTTGGTGATGAAGATGGCTTCGATTTCCCCCTCCGGGAGGGAAGTTCCCCCGGCGTAATCGCTCCACCGGAGGGCAAAAGTGCCCCTGCCCAAGTTCCGCCTCGAGACAGCGGCGCTTCGTCCCGAAAGTCATCTCCTTATTTTTGCTAGGTCAAAAGACCTTATGTACCAGTAGATGGGCACCGGAGGTGGGCTGGGCTGCCCACAACCCACTAGGGCGCACCTGGGGGCCTGGCGCGCCCTGGTGTCTTGTGGGTACCAGGTGCCCCCCCTCCGGTAGTTATTTGCTCCAGTATTTTTAATTCTCTGTAAAATTTCAGCTCATTTGGAGATGTGCAGAATAGGTATCTCTGACATGCTGTTTCAGGTCCAGAATTCCAGCTGCCGGCATTCTCCCTCTTTATGTAAACCTTGCATATTATGAGAGAAAAGGCATTAGAATTACTCCATAAATCATTATTATGCATAAAAACATTATAAATAATAGTAGGAAAACATGATGCAAAATGGACGTATCAACTCCCCAAGCTTAGACCTCGCTTGTCCTCAAGCGAAAGCCGATATCGAAAATCATGTCCACATGTTTAGAGAGAAAGGTGTCGATAAAAACAAAATACGGACATAGTAGCATCATGCTTATTATTATAACAGCAACAAACTTTGTCCTAAAACTTTTTCATATAACTTCATCATATAACTTCTTATGAACAAGTAACAATTCATCACAACATCGAAGTAGAAATCATAAACTTTATTGGGAACCAACAAACTATGTTCTCAGTCAACTTTGCAACTAGAATTCATCTTATTTTCAGGAAGGTTCACGTATCGGAGCCTTTTGGCAAGTCCACATACTCAACCATCATTTAATCTTATATGATTGCTAACACTCACAACATACATATGAGCAAAATGTTTCAACCGGACACATAGAAAGATAGGGGCTTATAGTTTCGCTTCCTAACTCATTCACCTCAAGGATGACGTCAACAATAATAACTCATGATCACTCACATTCAATTGGATATATGTGCCTAGGTCTTTCCTCACCACATGATGCTTGCCAAAGAGAAAAATTAAAAGGAATAGAGAAGAATACTTTGACTCTTGCATAAAAGTAAATACATAAAAGTAAAAGATAGGCTCTTCGCAGAGGGAAGCAGAGGTTGTCATGCGCTTTTTGGTTTTGTATGCATAATCCCTTAGTGTAAAATAACATCACGTTATATTGCCCCTTATGATAGCAACCTTTATTATGCAGTCCATCGCTTTTATTACTTTGCCATCACAAGTTCGTACAACACTCAATTTTCTCTTACACTAAATGATCAAACACATTTAGAAGCAATTTTTATTGCCTTATTGCACCGATGACAACTTACTTGAAGGATCTTACTCAATCCATAGGTAGGTATGGTGGACTCTCAAAACTTGAGTTTGGGTTTAAGGTTTTTGGATGCACAAGTAGTATCTCTACTTAGTGCGGAATTTTGGCTAGCAAAGATGTTGGGCAAGCACCACATCTATGACAATATAACTTCTATGTGAATATGAACAAACATAAATCATTACGTTGTCTTTCTTGTCCAATGTCAACAATTTTGGCATATAATAATTAATGTGGGCTCACAATCATAAAAGATGTCCAAGATAGTGTATTTGCATGTGAATCTTCTCTTCCCTTATTATTTTCTTTCATGAGTTGCATCATTGACCAATGCTATGTTTGTCAACTTCCAATAAATTTTATTATTTATACTTTTCCTTATGTGGTGTCATTACTTACCATAAGATTAGCATATGATCTTTTTCATTATTTCTTTTTATTTTGATTGCAACATAAAAGTAAAGAAGCACAAACTCAAACTAAACTTTATTATATAGCTCTCACTCGATTACATAGATAGATAGATCACGAAACTAGCACTCGAAAATAGATCATACTAAACTTTTATTCAACTAAATCACGAAATAGCTAAGGATCGAAATAAAATAAGTAAAGGTAATAAAAGTGATGGTGATACGATACCGGGGCATCTCCCACAAGCTTGGCTCAAGCCAAGGGGAGTGCCCATACCCGTGTACTCAAGTCTCCTTTGGTGGGGAAGATGATGAAGGTGGTGGTGATGAGGTAGCCTTCTTCTTCAGCTTATACTTGAGCATAAAATTTTCCTCCCTTAGATACTCATTCTCTAACTCGAGCTTTAATATCTTTTTGCATAATGCTGCCTTGCTCTCCTGCAGAAAACGAGATGGAATAAATTGAACCTTAGGTTTGTATCCTTTAGGGAGGCTTGACTTCTTGAATTCCACATGCATGTCTCCAGGCTGAGGTACTGGGTCATCCTCTTCCTCGGAGCTATCATCCTTTGTTTCCTTCATGTTGGCGTCTTCCTCCTCATCCGTGGTCCATCCATAATGATCCACCTCTCCATAGACCTTAGGGTTTGCAATATAGCCAGAAACATAGCTCTCCCCCTCTGAATCTTGTGACGACATATTTTTAGATCTGACAGAAAAATAGCACGAAACAAGAACAGAGGATACTTCTGCGATGCGGTGGTCAAATCGTCTGGGGGTATATATAAAGATTTTTATCTTGGGAAACAAGCATATTGAAGGAAAACGGAGCCGGGAAGGTGCCTGAGGGGCCCACAACCCACCAGGGCGCGCCGGGAGAGGCAGGCACGCCCTGGTGTATCGTGGCCACCTCGGTTGCCTTCCTGGTTATTTCTTATTTTCCTATTTTTTCTAATATTCCAAAACTAAAAGAAAACATTTTTGTGGATTTTTCGGAGTCCGTTTACTTACCGTATCATGTACCTCCTCTTTTTCAGGATTCTGGAGTGTTCTAGAAGGTTTCTTTTATGTGTTCCTCTGGTGTCATGGTTTGGATAATATTTCTTTCAACATTAATAGGCGTACCTGAGATATAGTGTTTAAATCTTTGTCCATTGACCACCTTCGGGTTAGTACCTTCTGCATTATTAATCTTGATAGCTCCAGAGCGATAAACCTCTTTGATAACATATGGCCCTTCCCATTTGGAAAGAAGTTTTCCTGCAAAAAATCTAAAACAAGAGTTGTACAAAAGAACATATTCTCCAACTTTGAATTCCCGCCTTTGGATTCTTTTGTCATGCCATCTTTTGACTTTTTCTTTGAATAGTTTGGCATTTTCATAAGCTTGGGTTCTCCATTCATCTAGTGAGCTAATATCAAATAACCTCTTTTCACCGGCAAGTTTGAAGTCATAGTTGAGTTCTTTAATTGCCCAATATGCTTTATGTTCTAATTCTAGAGGCAAATGACAAGCTTTTCCATAAACCATTTTATATGGAGACATACCCATAGGATTTTTATAAGCTGTCCTGTAGGCCCAAAGTGCATCATCCAATTTCTTAGACCAATTCTTTCGGGACCTATTAACAATTTTTGTAATATTAGTTTTATTTCTCTATTGCTAAGTTCAACTTGACCACTAGATTGAGGATGATAGGGTGGTGCAATTCTATGGTTAACATCATATTTAGCAAGCATTTTACGGAAAGCACCATGAATAAAGTGTGAACCACCGTCGGTCATTAAATATCTAGGGACTCCAAACCTTGGCAAAATAACTTCTTTAAGCACTTTAATGGAGGTGTGGTGATCAGCACTACTAGTTGGAATAGCTTCTACCCACTTAGTAACATAATCAACAACAACCAAAATATGTGTATACCCATTAGAGGATGGAAAACGTCCCATATAATCAAAACCCCGAACATCAGATGATTCAACAACAAGTGAATAATTCATAAGCATATCCCGACGCTTACCGACATTTCCAATTCTTTGACATTCATCACAAGACAAGACGAACTTACGGGCATCCTTGAAAAGAGCGGGCCAATAAAAACCAGATTGCAATACCTTGTGAGCACTTCTATCTCCCGCATGATGTACTCCATAGGCTTTGAAGTGACATTTCCATAGGATTTGTTCTTGTTCATGCTCAGGTACACAACGTCTAATAATACCATCTACTCTTTCTTTATAAAGATGTGGGTCATCCCAAAAGTAATATCTTAAATCATAGAAGAATTTTCTCTTTTGTTGGTATGTGAAACTAGGCGGTATATATTTAGCAACAATGTAGTTAGCATAGTCAGCATACCAAGGAGTGTTATGAGAAGCATTTATTACAGCTAGTTGTTCATCAAGAAAGCTATCATCAATAGGTAGTGGGTCATCAAGAATATTTTCTAACCTAGATAAGTTATCAGCTATGGGGTTCTCAGCTCCTTTCCTATCGGTAATATGTAAGTCAAATTCTTGTAGCAGGAGAACCCACCTAATGAGTCTAGGTTTAGCATCTTTCTTTTCTATAAGGTATTTTATAGTAGCATGATCGGTGTGAACAATTACTTTAGAATCGACAATGTAAGATCTGAATTTATCACAAGCAAACACAACTGCTAAAAATTATTTCTCAGTAGTAGCATAATTTCGTTGGGCACTGTCTAGAGTTTTGCTAGCATAATGGATAACATTTAGTTTCTTATCAACTCTTTGTCCTAGAATAGCACCAACAGCATAATCACTAGCATCACACATAATTTGAAAAGGCAAGTTCCAATCAGGTGGTTGAACAATAGGTGCAGAAATTAAGGCTTTCTTAAGTGTTTCAAAGGCTTCTACACAATCATCATAAAAAACAAATGGAATATCCTTTTGTAAAAGATTAGTAAGAGGCCTAGAAATTTTAGAGAAGTCTTTAATAAACCTCCTATAGAAACTAGCATGACCAAGGGAACTACAGATACCTTTAATATCTTTAGGACATGGCATTTTCTCAATTGCATCAACTTTAGCTTTATCCACCTCAATACCTCGTTCGGAAATTTTATGTCCCAAGACAATACCTTCATTAACCATAAAGTGGCACTTCTCCCAATTCAAGACAAGATTAGTTTGTTCACATCTCTGCAAAACTCGATCAAGGTTGCTTAAGCAATCATCAAAAGATGTTCTGTAAACGAAAAAATCATCCATGAAAACCTCAACAATCTTTTCACAGAAATCAGAGAATATAGCAGTCATACATCTTTGAAAGTTAGCAAGTGCATTGCATAAACCAAAAGCATACGTCTATAAGCATAGGTTCCAAAAGGGCAAGTAAAGGTAATTTTCTCTTGATCAGGTTGTGAAACAGGTATTTGAGAGAAACCAGAATATCCATCAAGAAAGCAAAAGTGTGTGTGTGCTTAGATAACCTTTCTAGCATTTGATCAATGAAAGGCAGAGGGTAATGATCTTTTCTAGTAGCTTTATTTAGTTTCCTAAAATCAATTACCCTTCTATAACCGGTAACAATTCTTTGTGGGATAAGTTCATTTTTATCATTAGGAACAACAGTAATACCTCCCTTCTTAGGGACACAATGAACAGGACGTACCCATCTACTATCAGCTATGGGATAGATTATACCTGCCTCCAGAAGCTTTAATATTTCAGTGCTTACCACTTCTTTCATCTTAGGATTCAATCGTCGTTGGTGATCAGCAACGGGTTTAGCATCAGGTTCCATATTAATTTTGTGCTAACAGAGAGTGGGACTAATGCCCTTAAGATCATGAAGAGTATATCCAATAGCAACACAATGCTTCCTCGGAATTTTTAGTAATCTTTCTTCTTCATGTTCTGAAAGGTTAGAACTAATAATAATAGGATATATCTTTTTCTCATCAAGATAAGCATATTTCAAAGTGTCAGGCAATTGCTTTAATTCAAACACATGATCACCTTTAGGTGGAGGAGGACCTCCTAGAGTTTCAATTGGCAAATTGTGTTTTAGGAGAGGTTGTTGTTCAAAGAATACTTTATCTATTTTATTTATTTCACGCAAGTGCATATCATTTTCATGGTCGAGCAAATATTGTTCTAGTGGATCAGTAGGAGGTACGGCAATAGAAGAAACACCAATTATTTCATCCTTACTAGATAATTCTTTATTACGAGGTTGTCTATGAAACTTGTAGAAATTAAATTCATGAGACACATCACCAAAATTCACACTGACAGTTTCTCTCTTGCAATCTATCTTAGCATTAACAGTGTTCAAGAAAGGTCTACCAAATATTATGGGACAGAAATCATCTTGTGGGGAACCAAGGACTAGAAAATTAGTAGGGTATTTTATTTTCCCACACAAGACTTCAACATCTCTAACTATCCCAAGTGGTGTGATGGTGTCTCTATTAGCAAGTTTAATAGTAACATACATGTCTTCTATTTCAGTGGGTGCCATGTCATTCATAATTTCTTGGTATAAGGTAAAAGGAATAGCACTCACACTAGCACCTACATCACATAAACCATGATAGCAATGATCTCCTATTTTAACTGAGACAACACGCATGCCAACTACGGGTCTATGTTTATCTTTTTCATCAGGTTTGGCAATTCTAGCTGCTTCATCACAGAAGTAAATAATATGCCCATCAATGTTTTCGACCAGGAGATCTTTAACCATAGCAACACTAGGTTCTACCTTAATTTGTTCTGAGGGTTTAGGTGCTTTTATATTACTATTGTGAACCACTGTTGATACCTTAGCATGTTCCTTTATCCTAACAGGGAAAGGTGGTTTTTCAATATAAGCAGTAGGCACAACTGGATCAACATTGTAAATGATAGTTTCATCTTTAGCTATGACCGGTTCTTTGATTTCTTCTTTAATAGGGGGATGATATTTAAACCACTTCTCCTTAGGGAGATCAACATGAGTAGCAAATGATTCACAAAAAGAGGCTACTATCTCAGAGGCAAGTCCATATTTAGTGCTAAACTTGTGAAAAGCACCGGTATTCATAAAAGATTTAACACAATCAAACTCAAGCTTAATACCTGACTCGTTACCTTCGCGGAGTTCCCATTATTCAGAGTTGCGTTTAATTCTTTCTAAGAGATCCTACTTGAATTCAATAGTCTTCCTCATAAAAGAACCAGTACAAGAAGTATCGAGCATGGATCGATCATTATGAGAAAGCCGAGCATAAATTTTTTGAATAATAATTTCTCTCGAGAGCTCATGATTGGGGCATGAATATAACATTGACTTAAGCCTCCCCAAGCTAGAGCGATGCTTTCTCCTTCACGAGGCCAAAAATTATATATATAATTCCGATCACAATGAACTTGATGCATAGGATAAAACTTTTGGTGGAATTCCAATTTCAATTGATTCCAGTTCCATGATCCAATATCATCACATAGCCTATACCATATCAATGCTTTTCCCTTCAAAGATAAAGGGAAAACCTTCTTCTTAACTTCATCTCCGGGTAAACCTGCAAGCTTAAATAATCCACAAATTTCATCCACATGTATCAGATGCATATCAAGATGTTTAGTTCCGTCTCCTGCATAAGGATTAGCTAGCAGTTGTTCTATCATACCCGAAAAAATTTCATAACCAATATTTTCAGTAGGTGCAGTAGGTTGAGGGGCAACTAATTGTGCTTCTGGTCAAGGTGAACATACCCCGAACAAACCCCTCAAATGATTGTTTTCCAGAGTGACAAGTGACAATAAATTTCAGCACGTAATACAAAATTTTCCTTACCGATTTCCACTTACCAAGAGGGCTCCACTCCCCGCAAAGGCGCCAAAAAAGATTATTGATGACCCACAAGTGTAGGGGATCAATCATAGTCCTTTCGATAAGTAAGAGTGTCGAAGCCAACGAGGAGCAGAAGGAAATGACAAGCGGTTTTCAACAAGGTAATTTCTGCAAGCACTGAAATTGTTGGTAACAGGTAGTTTGATAGCAAGATAATTTGTAACGAGCAAGTAACAGTAATGGTAAATAAGCTGCATCAAGGTAGCCCAATCCTTTTGTGGCAAAGGACAGGCCAAAATGGTCCCTTATAATAAGCAAAGCATTCTTGAGGACACACAGGAATTTCATCTAGCCACTTTCATCATGTTGGTTTGATTCGCGTTCGCTACTTTGATAATTTGATATGTGGGTGGACCGGTGCTTGGGTGCTTTGCTTACTTGAACAAACCTACCACTTATGATTAACCCCCTCGCAAGCATCCGCAACTACGAGAAAAGTGTTAAGATAAAATATAACCATAGCATTAAACATTTGGATCCAAATCGATCCCTTACGAAATAGCGCATAAACTAGGGTTTAAGCTTCTGTCACTCTAGCAACCCATCATCTAATAACTACTCCACAATGCATTCCCTTAGGCCCAAAGATGATGAAGTTCCATATAGTTGACGTTCACATGACACCACTAAGGGAATCACAACATACATATCATCAAAATATCGAACACATATCAAATTCACATGATTACTTGCAACATGACTTCTCCCGTGGCCTCAAGAACAAAGGTAACTACTCACAAATGATATTCATGCTCAAGATCAGAGGGGTAGTAAATAGCATAATGGATCTGAACATATAATATTCCACCAAATAAACCATATAGTAATCAACTACAAGATGTAATCAACACTACTAGTCACCCACAGGTACCAATCTGAGGTTCCGGTACAAAGATTGTACACAAGAGATGAACTAGGGTTTGAGAGGAGATGGTGTTGTTGAAGATGTTGATGAAGATTGGCCTCCCAAAGATGAGAGGGTTGTTGGTGATGACGATGGCTTTGATTTCCCCCTCCGGGAGGGAAGTTCCCCCGGCGGAATCGCTCCGCCGGAGGGCAAAAGTGCTCCTGCCTAAGTTTCACCTCGAGATGGCGGCGCTTCGTCCCGAAAGTCCTCTCCTTATTTTTTCTAGGTCAAAAGACCTTATGTACCAGAAGATGGGCACCGGAGGTGGGCTGGGCTGCCCACAACCCACTAGGGCGCGGGGGGCCTGGCGCGCCCTGGTGTCTTGTGGGCTCCAGGTGGCCCCCCTCCGGTAGTTATTTGCTCCAGTATTTTTTATATATTCCAAAATAATTCTTCGTAAAATTTCAGCTCATTTGGAGATGTGCAGAATAGGTATCTCTAACATGCTTTTTCAGGTCCAAATTTCCAGCTGCCGGCATTCTCCCTCTTTGTGTAAACCTTGCATATTGTGAGAGAAAAGGGATTAGAATAATCCATAAAGCATTATTATGCATAAAAACATTATAAATAACATTTGGAAAACATGATGCAACATGGACGTATCAGGTGTCTATGATGATCTGGTTTCTCAAGTGCTTAAAGTTAGCCACCAAAAATACCCATGAAATTCTCCCACAAAATACTCTGTCTAAACTCTACCACTCAAATTCGGTGCCACCAAGTTTTCCAAATCGGCCCTACCTAGTTTTACCCTAGACAGATCCTAAGCCAAACCCTAAGGTTTCGGTGACACCAACTTTTATTTCGGTGAAACCAAAATTAGTGACCAATTCTCTGGTATGCTATTTCTAAGAATCGGAATTTTCGAGTTTTGGAAATTGGTCTCACCGAGATTTGGAAGCTGCCTAGGTTAGCCAATTCGGTCCCACCGAGATTGATATATCGGTCTCACCGAAACGCCAAAAGTTGCCACATTTTGCACTAGTCGGTGCAACCGAGTTTCTGCTTTGGTTTCACCGAGTTGGGCAATAATGTTGTAACGGTTGGATTTTTGGAGATGCCTATATATACTCTTCCACCTACCTCTCACTCGCAGAGGAAGCACTCAGAACAGACCAACACTTTCCCCATCCATTTTTCCGAGAGGGAACCACCTTCTCATGTGTTGATGTCAAGATCTTCCACTCCAACCATATGAATCTTGATTTCTAGCCTCCCCAAGTTGCTTTCCACCCAATCAACCTCTTCTACCAAGCCAAATCTGTGAGAGAGTGATTGTGTGTTGAGGAGACTATCTTTTGAAGCACAAGAGCAAAGAGTTCACCATTGTTACCACATCTATTACCTTTTGGAGAGTGGTGTCTCCTAGATTGGTTAGGTGTCTCTTGGGAGCCTCCGTCTTCGTGTGTGGAGTTGAACCAAGAAGTTTGTGAGGGCAAGGAGATCGCCTACTTCATGAAGATCTACCCCGAGTGAGGCTAGTCCTTCGTGGACGTAAGCCATGATGGAATAGATGAGGTTGCTACTTCGTGGACCCTTTTGGGTGGAGACCTCCATGGACTCTCGCGACCGCTACCCTCCGTGGGTTGAAGTCTCCATCAACGTGGATGTACGATAGCACCACCTATCAGAACCACGGGAAAAATCTTTGTGTCTCCAATTGCGTTTGATCCTCCTATCCCTTCCCTCTACTTATATGTGCATGTATTTACTTTCTGCTGCTATACTCTTAGACTTACATGTGTAGGGTGTGCTTGACTTGCTCCAATTGCTAAAACTTGCCAACATCTAAAATTGGGAAAAAACTAGATTTTTAATTTGGTCAAGTAGTCTAATCACCCCCCTCTAGACATACTTTGGATCCTACAGCATGGAGGGCTCCCAGGGGGTCTTATATGCCGCCCTCGGGGTACCACGGTAAATCTATATGCGAGTGGGAACGAGCGTCCATGAGCCTATTGAGGCGAGGAGCCCCCTGGGGCACTTTATAATTCAATGCCCAGGGGAACATGGGAGGTCCCAGAGCACCTAACATGCACTGTGGATGACAACGCATGATGCGCGCATAGTGCACGCTTATTCATCAATAGTGGCCAGGGCATGGTTGTCACGTCCGCGCAGGTCTAAAGGGATGCAATGGTTGACTCCGGGCAGCCGGACGCGGGTACGAGCCGGAGCAGCCGGCCCAGACAGGCACCCTGCCCGACTCGCCATTTTGGGACTACCCGGGGGTCATCCCCCCGAAAGGAGTACTATAGTCAATGGAGAGACAAAATGCTTGAGATATTCGATGATTTTGATTTAAGCAAGTATGTTGATAGTCCCTACGTGCCTCCCATTGATCCCTTACATCCCACTCACGAGGAAGAATTGACATGCTTCTTAATCTTAGAGTTGTCAATATTATCATTAAAGGATTATCCAAAATTGTGCTTAATTGTATGGAAAACTTTGTGTGTGCCTACACCTTGCGGAAGGAGTTGGAGAAGAGATATCCAAACTATTCATTGAAAATTCTTGATGTTATTCTCCATAAAACCATTGCCTTTAACAAAATGAAGCCTAGCGATCCTAATTTTGATGAATATATATTTGAGCTTTGTGACCTCGTGTGTGCTAAAGGAGATGTTATAACTATAAATAATATTATTATAGAATCCATTCGCATTCATAATCTTGAGCATTCTCATGATCACACAACTCTAGTGTCTCACTTGATCTTTGTGACAAGGACGTCCCATTTGACGATGACAATGTGGAACATGTCTACTAAGATGAATATGAGGAATTCGACATTGGATTTGAGAAGACTATGAAGAACCTAACTCTCATGGCAAACTTCAAAGACTACATGTCCGGAGGAAAGGAATGGATTCTCGATAGTGGATGCACCAATCACATGACCGGAGATAGAGACATGTTTCATGAGATTACACCAAATGATGGACCACACACGTACGTGACCTTCGGAGAGAACTCCAAGGGTAAGGTACTTGGCCTTGGTAAGGTGGCCATATCTCATGATAGCTCTATTCAAAATGTCATGCTTGTTGAATCTCTTGGTTACTGATACTTGTAAACTGCGTTGGGTTTTTCCCCGAAGAGGAGGGGATGATGCAGCAAAGCGTAGTTAAGTATTTACCTGAGTGAGAACCAAGGTTATCGAACCAATAGGAGAACCATGCAAATTCCCGTATTCAGCGCCTACGCACAAAAGAGCAAACACTTGCACCCAACGCGGGCAAGAGGGTTGTCAATCCCCTTGAACTCGTTACTTGCAAGCGATAAGTAGTGATAGATAGATAATTTGATAAATATAAATTGTAAAGAAATAAAAATTAAATAATGGCAGCAAGGTATTTAGAGTTTTTGTAAATATAATTGTGAGGAGACCCGGGGGCCATAGATTTCGCTGGTGGCTTCTCTCTTGAAGAGGGCATAGGGTGGGTAAACAAATTACTGTTGGGCAATTGATAGAAAAACGCTAGTTATGCAATATTTATTCACGACAATGATAATGTATATAGGCATCACATCCATAAACAATTAGACCAACTCCTGCCTGCATCTACTACTATTACTCCCCCATCAACCGTTATCCAGCACGCATCTAGAGTATTAAGTAAAAACAGAGTAATGCTCAGAGGATGATGACATGATGTAGACAAAGTAAATCCAATCAATATGAACAAACCCCATCGTTTTACCCTTAGTGGCAGCAATACAATACGTGTCATGTCCCTTTCTATCACTGGGATTGAGCACCACAAGATTAAACCCACTACAATGCACCACTCCCACTTGAAGATAAACCAATCTAGTTGGCCAAACCAAACAGATAGATCAGAGAGCATTACGAAGATATAACAATCATGCAAATAAAATACCAGCAAGTATTCAATATCTTTTCATGAATAATCTGAACATAAACTCAAAATTCATCGGATACTTACAAACACACGGCAAACATTGATTACACAAGATAGATCACCGCGGGAATCGCGGTGATCTTGGCAATGAAGAACATAGAGAGAGAGATAGCCATCTAGGTACTAACTATGGACCCGTAGGTCTGCGGTGAACTACTCACACATCACCATGGGAACAACAAGGTTGATGTAGAGGCCCTCCGTGATCAATCCCCCCTCAGACAGGGCACCAGAACAGGGCTCCAGATGGGCACACGGCGGAACTGAGACTTGCGGCGGCGGAAAAAGTGTTTCGGGAGGCTCTCTAGGGTTTTGGGGATTAATGTGAATTTATAGGCGAGAGAACAACGATAGAGGACCGGGGAGGTGGCCCCAAGCCATCAGGGCGCGACCACCCCCTAGGCGCGCCCTGTTGGCTTGGGGGCACCTCGTGTGCCCTCTGGTCTTCCTCCGAAGCTTCCAGGTCTTATTTTGGTCCAGAAAAAACCATCAATTTTTTGGGGTATTTGGACTTCATTTGGTATAGTATTCCTGAAAAGCCAAAAACACATAGAAAACAGCAACTGCCACTTGGCATTGGGTTAATAGGTTAGTGATAAAAAATAATATAAAACAACAAGTAATTGCCTAAAAAGTATCCTAGAATGGTAATATAATAGCATGGAACAATCAAAAATTATGGATACGTTGGAGATGTATCAGCATCCCCAAGCTTATTTCCTGCTCATCCTCGAGTAGGTAAATGATAAAAAACAGAATTTTTGATGTGACATGCTACCCAACATGTAATGTTTCCAGGTATGATCATTGAGAAATGATGAATCAACAAACATTAACATGGTAATATCCATAAGCATAAATAACACAATCATCAACTTTCAAAATATATGATCCTTAAAGAATGTTTACCCCCATTCATTTTATCGTACTAGCATGGCATGGCTCCGTCTTCACCACATAAATACAAATGTCAAGCACCACGGTGTTAAGCCAAGCAATTGGATCGTACTTTTTCATGCGCTTCATCATTTTATACCTCACTCAATACATGGGCGTGAACCATGGACATAGCATATAGGTGGAATAGAATGTGGTGGTATGTTTCAAAGGGGTAAAAGTGGAGAAGAAAGTCTCGCATCAACTAGGCGGATCAACGGGCTATGGAGATGCCCATCGATCGATATCAATGCGATGAGTAGGGATTGCCATACAATGGATGCACTAGAGCTATAAGTGTATGAAAGCTCAAATGAAACTAAGTGGGTGTGCATCAAACTTGCTTGCTCACGAAGACCTCGGGCATTTGAGGAAGCCCGTCATCGGAATATACAAGACAAGTTCTATAATGAAAAATTCTCACTAGTATATGAAAATGACAAGACTCTCTATATGAACAACATGGTGCTTTCTCTAAGCACAAGTGTGCAAAAAGAGGTAGTAGCACTGTCCCTTCTCTCTTTATCTCTCATTTATTTCTTTTTCTTTTTTCTTTCTTTTTTTCTTTCTTTCTTTCTTTTTTCCTTTTTTCCTTTTTTTTCTTTTATTTTTCGTCCGGAGTCTCATCCCGACTTGTGGGGAAATCATTGTCTCCATCATCATTTCCTCACTTAGACAGTGCTCTAATAATGATAATCATCACACTTTTATTTACTTACAACTCGATATGAAAAACTATTAAACAATATGACTCTATATGAATGCCTCTGGCAGTGTACCAGGATGTGCAATGATCTAGCATAACATGTAAACAATGATGAACGGTGGCTTTGCGATGAATACTATGTCATCTACATGATCATGCAAAGCAATATGACAATGAGTGTACTAGTCATATGATGTAACGGTGGAAGTTGCATGGCAATATATCTCAGAATGACTATGGAAATGCCATGATAGGTAGGAGATACATCCATTTTGCATCATGGTTTCTTATTAATATTTATGTTATTCTTGTCCATTATTCCTTATTATCATACAATTCTTATGCCTTTTCTCTCTGAATATGCAAGGTACATCACAAAGAGGGCAATCTCTGGAAACTGGAATTCTGGACCGGGAAACCAAGAAAAAGACAGAAAAATCACCAGACTCCAAATGACCTGAAACTTCACGGAGAATTTTAATGGAATATTTAAGAATTATTGGGCCAAAAATATGCCTGAGGGGGGCCACCTGCTGGCCATAAGCCAACAGGGAGCGCCCACATCCCTGGGTGCGCCCTGATGGCTTGTGGGGCCCCAGCAGTTCTCCCGACCCCTCTTCTCCTATATGGTATGTTTTACCCTAGAAAAAATTATAAGCAATCTTTCGGGACGAAGCTCCACCATCTCGAGGCGGAAACCTGGGCAGAGGCCCTTGTTGTAGGATCACTGGAAGAGTGTGTCTAGAGGGGGGGGGGTGAATAGACTACTTGCAAGAATTAAAAACCTAACCTTTTCCCAAGTTAATTGGTTGGCAGATTTTAGCAATTATAGCAAGTCTAGCACACCCTACACATGCAAGTCAACAAGTATGGCAGCGGAAAATAAAGACATTGCACATGGAAGTAAGGAGTTGAGATAGGGAGATCAAACGCATGAGGGACACGAAGATTTTTCCCGTGGTTCCGATAGGTGGTGCTATCGTACGTCCACGTTTATGGAGTCTTCAACCCACGAAGGGTAACGGTCGCGAGAGTCCACGGAGGCCTCCACCCATAAGGGTCCACGAAGTAGCAACCTTGACTATTCCATAACGACTTCCGTCCATGAAGGACTAGCCTCACTATGGGTAGATCTTCACGAAGTAGGCGATCTCCTTGCCCGTACAAACTTCTTGGTTCAAATCCACAACACGAAGTAGGAGGCTCCCAAGCGACACCTAACCAATCTAGGAGGCACCACCCTCCAAAAGGTAATAGGCTCGGTAATGTCGATGAACTCCTTGCTCTTGTGCTTCAAGATGATAGACTAATCAACACACAATCACTCTCTCACAGATTTGGCTATGGTGGAAGATATTGATTTGGTGGAAAGCAACTTGGGGAGGCTAGAGATCAAGATTCATATGGATGGAGTGGAATGGCTTGATCTCAACACATGAGTAGGTGGCCCTCTCTCAGAAAATTGGATGGGGCAAGTATGGAATAGTTTTGAGTGCTTCTCTTTCGAGTGGGTGGTGGTGAAGGGGTATATATAGGCATCCCCAAAAATCCAACCGTTACACCTAAAGTGACCAACTCGGTGACACCGAAGTGTAAAACTCGGTGGTACCGAAGTGACCAAAAGGCAGTAACTTTTGAATCTCGGTGAGACCGATACATAAATCTCGGTGGTACCGATAAGGTGACCAACGGTCAGATTGCACAACTCGGTGAGACCGATTCTCAAATTTCGGTGGTACCAATTCTTGACAACGGCTAACCAGAAAGTTGGTCCAAAACTCGGTGAGACCAATTCACAAAACTCGGTGGTACCGATTCTTGAGAATGGCTAACCAGAAAGTTGGTCCAAATCTCGGTGAGACCGATTGGCAAAACTTGGTGGTACCAATTCTTGAAAATAGGATACCCAAAAGTTGGCAACTGATTTCGGTGGCACCGAATGGAATGATGGTAGTACCGAGATGCTAGGGTTTGGCATGGATCTGTCTGAGGTGGGAATCGGTGGGACCGAGTGGAATTGTTGGTAGCACGGATTTTCAAGATAAGCTTGGATAGACTTTTGTGGAAGAGTTTGTGGGTGTTTTTGGTGACTATCACTTGTGCACGTGGAGCATCCTGTTCACCAACAGTACCTTACCCCCTTTTAATACTATTGGCTTTCCTATGGACACAAAGTGATTTCTCACAAAGTAAAATGTAGAGTCCTCTTGCTTGAAGCTTTGCCAATCCATTTCCTTGCATCTAGCGGTTTCTCCTCACAATCCTTTTTGCCAACCCATCTCTCTCTATGGACTTTCACCTGAAATACACTAGGTAGAAATATTAGTCCAAGAGACAATGTATGTTATCATGAATTATCAAAACCACCAAGGGAGCACATTGTGCTTTCAATCTCCCCCTTTTTGGTAATTGATGACAACATACAATCAAAACTTCAAATAAAGATATGCATGGATATAATGAAGACTTTGAGAGACACATGACTTAGACTTGCTCCCCCTAAATGTGTGCAATCCCTTTAAAGGATAGTTGCTTTGGAATGCATGGACACAGATATAGTAGAAGGGATATAAGGAGTCATGTGTATCTTGGCTATATGCATCAAATATATATGAATGAGATGTATCCTTGTTCAAGACTTCACTCTTGCAAACAATATGTGCAAGAATCAAGAGATCATCTTGATCGAGGATATGATGCATATACTTACCTTGAGTTCTTGAGCATTCTAGTAGTAGAAGCACACTTGAAAAAACAATGTTAGGAAACACAAGAGTATTCTACTAATAAAAAAAGCAATAGAACTCAATAGTACCAAGATGTGGAGAACATATAGAAGGTAATAGTCCTTAAGATTGATATGTCTCCAAGATCATTTAGAAACTTTCTCCCCTAGATAAGAAATAGTAGGTCATCCTCTCCCTCTGAATCTTAGCATGTAGATATTGGGATTGGATAGGGTGAGAAAAGTCTAACATGAGTAGTCAAATGAAATAAACATATTTTGCTCCCCCTACTTTGGTATTCTCCACTTGTCTATGTAAGCATAAGCTTTGATATTCTCCCCCTTGATTGTTTCTCCCCCTTTGCATTGAAGCATGTATCTCCCCCTTTAGCTTTTGAAGCTTTGGTATTTCTCCCCCTTTGGCATTAATTTCCAAAAAGGTCCATACACAGGGTTAGATACAGGGATCATGGAGTAGGAAGGAATCCTTAGAGAACAAGGGTCATAGAATGTAGGGATCATGAAAAACTTTAGAATCATAGAGAGCATTAAAAACTGAGGGAATCATGGAAAATAATTTCTCCCTCTTTGACTGATCTGAGAGCTTGTAAGACTTCTCCTCCTTTGAGTTAGGGATCCTAGAAAAGAGTTTCTCCCCCCTTTTTTAATAAGGGATCATCGAAGAAATGGAGAATTGCTGAATTTAACAAAGAACAGAAAAGATAGCAAAGTCGGTGGCTCCGAGGCAAATAAGTCGGTGGAACCAAGATGTGTATTTGCAGCCTATCTGCATAGTCGGTAGAACCGAGTTATTTGAATCGGAGGCTCCGAGGGCATAACAGAAACTTGGCAATGACTACAAATTTTCAAATGATTTTAGAAAACTTGCAATAGAATCTTAAAAGCTTTTGCAAAGGAAATACAAAAGGTTTTTCAAAGAAACATCAACTAGAGAAGATTTGAGTGGTTCCAAGAAATCTTGCAAATAGAAAATGAAGCAAACATGATACTTAACTAGATGATGGTCAGTGACTAGGTCACCTATATTAGAGTATATTGACTTAGGAGCCAAACAACAATACTTGATCATAGGTCATACTCATCGTTAAGCTCAAAATGGGATTACCATTTTTCGATTAAGCATTTTAATGTTTTCATATCACTTGAGTTGCTTTATCTCATGACTTGGAGTAAAGCTTTTTCAAGGATATGAGTACATACCTTTGAGTGATGTTGATGACGTGGCTTGTAGGTGAACTTGTTGAGGATGCTCGAGGTTGATGAAGATCATCTTGAGTTGGGAGCAATCCTTGTTTGTTTTGGTTCTCTTTTCACCTACACGGGTTAGTCATGCAGGGAAGAACAATATATATCCATTTGACAAGATATCACTGAGAATTAGCAAATATGATCACATCAAATATATGTCAAGGATATGGTTGAGTTGTCTTCTTTCTTCCATCATCAAGAGGAGTTGTGGATACTTGGCTAAGACAAGATTGCTTAAGATATGAGTTGCTGGCAATCTTGTGAAGTGTTGTTCTTCCAAGTAACTACAAAATGGTTAGATGCAATACAAGGGAGCATATATTTCCATGGAATAAAATAACATATCAAAAGTATCATGGAAGTATCATGTAAGCTCATGCCCTTGCATGCATCCGAGTGAGTCTAGCTCAAGTTTGAAGCATCAATGATGTTCAAATCACTCCTCAAGTGACAAAACACTTTCTCATCAAGTGGCTTAGTAAAGATATCGGCCAATTGTTTGTTGGTACGAACATGCTTGAGATCAACATCTCCTTTGGCAACATGATCACGAATGAAATGATGTCGAACTTGAATATGCTTAGTTCAAGAATGTTGCACGGGATTATGACCAATCTTAATAGCACTTTCATTGTCACAAAGTAATGGAACATTTTTCACATGGATTCCATAATCCTTAAGCATTTGTGTCATCCAAAGTAATTGTGCACAACATGATCCGGCAGCAATATACTCAGCTTCGGCTGTAGATAGAGATACCGAGTTCTGTTTCTTGGAGGACCAAGACACAAGAGATCTCCCAAGAAATTGACATGTACCCGAGATGGATTTTCTATCAACCTTGTCACCGGCATAGTCCGAATCGGAATAGCCAACAAGGTTAAAAGAAGATCCCTTGGGATACCAAATGCCAAAGTTTGGTGTTTGTATTAAATATCTCACTATACGTTTCACGGCCAAAAGATGACACTCTTTAGGTGCAGCTTGATATCTACCACACATGCAAACACTAAGCATAATATCGGGACGGGAGGCACACAAATATAGCAATGAACCAATCATAGATCGATAAACCTTTTGATCAACGGGTTCATCCTCCTTGGTAAGGTCAACATGTCCACTAGTAGGCATAGGAGTTTTCATACCTTTACACTCTTGCATGTTGAACTTCTTAATCAAGTCCTTGGTGTACTTGGTTTGAGAGATGAAAGTTCTTTCTCTCGTTTGCTTGATTTGCAAACCAAGGAAACATTTCAGCTCACACATCACGGACATCTCATACTTCTCGGACATCAACCTTGCAAATCTTTCACTAAATTGTGGGTTAGTAGATCCAAAGATAATATCATCCACATAGATTTGGCACACAAATAATTCACCATTAACTCTCTTAGTGAATAAGGTTGCATCAATTTTACCAATTTCAAAACCCTTTTCAATGAGAAACTTCGTTAAGCATTTATACCAAGCATGTGGAGCTTGCTTAAGATCATAAAGAGCTTTACGAAGCTTGTAGACATGATTAGGTTTCTTAGGATTCACAAAACCAGGGGATTGTTTGACGTAGACCTCTTCTTCAATCTCACCATTTAAAAAGGCACTTTTAATGTCCATTTAATAAAGCGTGACATCATGGTGATTAGCATAAGCGAGAAGAATGCGAATAGCTTCAAGTCTAGCGACGGGGGCATATGTTTCACCGTAGTCCAGACCTTCGACTTGCGTATATACTTGGGCTACGAGATGTGCCTTGTTGCGTACAACTTGACTGTCTACATCTTGCTTGTTCCAAAACACCCATTTGGTTCCGATGATGTTGTGCTCGTCCTTGGGCTTCTCCGCGGGTGTCCACACTTCGTTCCTCTCGAAGTTGTGAAGCTCTTCATGCATGGCGTTCACCCAATCCGGGTCTTCAAGAGCTTGTTCTACCTTCAAGGGTTCAATGCTAGAGATGAAAGAATAATGCTCACAAAAATTAGCTAAGCGAGTTTTAGAGCGAGTGATTCTCCTGGTTTGTATGTCACCGAAGATTTGAGTTAGAGGATGGTTCTTGGTCACTCTTGCTCGAACTCGGGGTAGCTTCGGCTTGTTGGATGGTGGAACTTCTTCATCATCATCTCCTTCATCTTCGTTGTTGTTTAAGGTGTCGTTTCCTTGAGGTGGTGGTGAAGGAGGTTGTGGTGGATCTTCATGATGTACTTCCTCCTCTTAATCTTGTCGTGTACCGCTTGTGGATGCCTCCATGTTGTGTTGAGGATCACCTTGATGTGAATTAGGGGCTTCCACTTGAGTTGACAAAGTACTTTCCTTCACCTTCATGGGACGAATCTTGCCGATGGACAAGTCTTGGATAGCTTCCGAAGGATCCTTATCTCCTACATCATTTGGCAATTGTTCGACTTGCGAACCATTAGATTCATCAAACTTCACATCTACAGTCTCTTCAACTTTTCGAGTGAAGTTGTTGTAGACACGGTAAGTGTGAGAGTTCGATCCGTAACCAAGTAGGAATCCTTCATGAGATTTAGGAGCAAATTTAGTACGACGATGCTTATCAAGAATGTAGCACTTTGAGCCGAATACCCGAAAGTATCCAACTTGGGGTTTGTTACCAGTGAGTAGCTCGTATGCCGTTTTACCGAGAAGCTTGTGCAAGTAGAGTCGGTTTGTGGCATGACATGCTATTTCCACGGCTTCTGCCCAAAAGTGTCTTGGCGTCTTGTATTCGTCAAGCATCGTTCTTGCCATCTCAATAAGAGTACGGTTCTTCCTCTTAACAACTCCATTTTGTTGAGGCGTGTACGTAGTCGAGAACTCATGTGAAACACCTTCTACATCAAGAAAGGTATCCACATGGATGTTCTTGAACTCCGACCCATTATTGCTCCGAACCTTCTTGATCTTCACTTCAAACTGATTTTGCGGTTTGCGAACGAAGTTCTTGAAGATCTTTTGTACCTGCGACTTATCATCAAGAAAGAATACCCACGTAAATCTGGAAAAAACATCAACTATAACTAGACCATAGGAATTTCCACCGAGACTCTTGTAAGCATTGGGACCAAAAAGATCCATGTGAAGTAACTCGAGTGGTCTCCTAGTAGTCATGATATTCTTTATGGGATGACTTCCACCTACTTGCTTTCCAGCTTGACAAGCACTACAAAGTCTATCTTTGTCAAAGATAACATCTTTAACACCAAGTATATGATCACCTTTGATAAGCTTGTCTAGATTACGCATGCCAACATGTCCTAGTCTTCTATGCCAAAGCCAACCTTTAGAAGATTTTGCAATAAGACAAGTACGAGGTTTGGATCTCTTAGTGAAATCGACAATGTATAAATCACCTCTACGGAAACCGGTAAAGACCATGTTATGATTATCTTGTCGAAACACTTGGCAATCTACTTTCGTGAATAGCACATTAAAACCAAAGTCGGCAAGTCTAGATACGGAAAGAAGATTGTAGCCAAGGGATTCAACAAGCATGACGTTTTGAATAGAGCTATCATGGGATATGGCCACCTTACCAAGACCAAGTACCTTACCCTTGGAGTAGTCTCCAAAAGTTACATACCTTCGCGGTCCATGGTTTGGTGTGATCTCTTCAAACATGTCTCTATCCCCGGTCATATGATCGGTGCATCCACTATCGAGAATCCACTTTTTCCTCCGGACATGTAATCCTTGAAGTTTGCCATGAGACTTAGATTCTTCATGATCTTCTCATGCTCGATGTCGAACAACTCATCTTCATCATAGTAGCCATGTTCCACATTGTCATCATCAAGTGGGAAATCCTCGTCACAAACAAGGGATTCGTTAGGGTTGTGATCATGACAATGTCCAAGATTATGAATGCGAATGGCTTCTACAATGATGTTGTTGATAGTTATGACATCTCCTTTAGCACGCATGAGGTCTCTAAGCTCAAATAGATAGTCATCAAACTTGGGATCACTAGGCATCATTTTGTGAAAGACAATAGTTTTATGAAGAATTTCATCAAGATTACTCAATGAATAACTTGGATATCGTTTCTCCAAGTCATTCCACAAAGTATAAGCACATTCAAAATTCTTCATTTGATTAAGCACAATCCTAGGCAATCCTCTAATGATAAGATTAACAGTTCTAAGATTGCATAGCATATCAATTTCCTCTTCGTGTGTGGGATGTAAAGGATCAATGGGAGGTACATAGGGGTTCTTAACATACTTGCTCAAATGAAATTCATTGAATAGCTCAAGCATCTTATATTTCCAGTGACTATAGTACTCCCCATCAATAATAGGCACTCTACAACTCAAACTCTCCAAACTAGACACATCCATCTTCCTCCACGGCGATGAAACCGATGCAATGGAGACCAATGCTCTCATACCACTTGTAGGATCACTAGAAGAGTGTGTCTAGAGGGGGGGGGGTGAATAGACTACTTGCAAGAATTAAAAACCTAACCTTTTCCCAAGTTAATTGGTTGGCAGATTTTAGCAATTATAGCAAGTCTAGCACACCCTACACATGCAAGTCAACAAGTATGGCAGCGGAAAATAAAGACATTGCACATGGAAGTAAGGAGTTGAGATAGGGAGATCAAACGCATGAGGGACACAAAGATTTTTCCCGTGGTTCCGATAGGTGGTGCTATCGTACGTCCATGTTTATGGAGTCTTCAACCCACGAAGGGTAACGGTCGCGAGAGTCCAAGGAGGGCTCCACCCATAAGGGTCCCCGAAGTAGCAACCTTGACTATTCCATAATGGCTTCCGTCCACAAAGGACTAGCCTCACTATGGGTAGATCTTCACGAAATAGGCGACCTCCTTGCCCGTACAAACTTCTTGGTTCAACTCCACAACACGAAGTAGGAGGCTCCCAAGCGACACCTAACCAATCTAGGAGGCACCACCCTCCAAAAGGTAATAGGCTCGATAATGTCGATGAACTCCTTGCTCTTGTGCTTCAAGATGATAGACTCCTCAACACACAATCACTCTCTCACATATTTGGCTATGGTGGAAGAGATTGATTTGGTGGAAAGCAACTTGGGGAGGCCAGAGATCAAGATTCATATGGATGGAGTGGAATGGCTTGATCTCAACACATGAGTAGGTGGCTCTCTCTCAGAAAATTGGATGGGGCAAGTATGGAATAGTTCTGAGTGCTTCTCTTTCGAGTGGGTGGTGGTGAAGGGGTATATATAGGCATCCCCAAAAATCCAACCGTTACACCTAAAGTGACCAACTCGGTGACACCGAAGTGTAAAACTCGGTGGTACCGAAGTGACCAAAAGGCAGTAACTTTCGAATCTCGGTGAGACCGATACATAAATCTTGGTGGTACCGATAAGGTGACCAACGGTCAGATTGCACAACTCGGTGAGACCGATTCTCAAATTTCGTTGGTACCAATTCTTGACAACGGCTAACCAGAAAGTTGGTCCAAAACTCAGTGAGACCAATTCACAAAACTCGGTGGTACTGATTCTTGAGAATGGCTAACCAGAAAGTTGGTCCAAATCTCGGTGAGACCGATTGGCAAAACTCGATGGTACAGATTCTTGAAAATAGGATACCCGAAAGTTGGCAACTGATTTCAGTAGCACCGAATGGAATGATGGTAGTACCGAGATGCTAGGGTTTGGCATGGATCTGTCTGAGGTGGGAATCGGTGGGACCGAGTGGAATTGTTGGTAGCACCGATTTTCAAGATAAGCTTGGACAGACTTTTGTGGAAGAGTTTGTGGGTGTTTTTGGTGACTATCACCTGTGCACGTGGAGCATCTTGTTCACCAACAGTACCTTACCCCCTTTTAATAGTATTGGCTTTCCTATGGACTCAAAGTGATTTCTCATAAAGTAAAATGTAGAGTCCTCTTGCTTGAAGCTTTGCCAATCCATTTCCTTGCATCTAGGGGTTTCTCCTCACAATCCTTTTTGCCAACCCATCTCTCTCTATGGACTTTCACCTGAAATACACTAGGTAGAAATATTAGTCCAAGAGACAATGTATGTTGTCATGAATTATCAAAACCAACAAGGGAGCACATTGTGCTTTCACTTTTGCACTCCGGCAGGCTGATTCTGCCGGGGAAACTTCTCTCCGGGAGGGGAAGATCGAAGCCATCGTCATCACCAATGCTTCCTCCTTCGTGGGAGGATCAGTCTTCATCAACATCTTCACCAGCACCATCTCATCTCAAACCCTAGTTCATCTCTTGTATTCAATCTTTGTCTCAAAACCTCATATTGGTACCTATGGGTTACTAGTAGTGTTGATTACATCTTGTGGTTGATGTTTGTTGGTTTACTTGGTGAAATATATTATGTTCAGATCCTTAATATTCATTATTATACCTCTGATCTTGAACATGTTGATGAGGTGTGAGTAGTTACTATTTTTCCTGACAACATGGGAGAAGTCTTGTTATAAGTAATCATGTGAAGTTGGTATTCGTTCGATATTTTGATGATATGTATGTTGTTACTTCTCCTAGTAGTGTCATGTGAACGTCGACTACATGACACTTCACCATGTTATGGGCCTAAGGGAAGTCATTGTGGAGTAGCAATTAGATGATGGGTTGCTAGAGTGAGAGAAGCTTAAACCCCAGTTTATGCGTTGCTTCATGAGGGGCTGATTTGGATCCACACGTTTCATGCTATGGTTAGATTTATCTTAATTCTTATTTCATAGTTGCGGATGCTTGCGATAGGGGGTAATCATAAGTGGGTTGCTTGTTCAAGTAAGAACAACACCTTAGCACCGGTCCACCCACATATCAAACTATCAAAGTAGCGAATGCAAATCAACTCAATGATACTTGTGATCTGCGTTGGCTTTTCCGTGAAGAGGAACGGGTAATTGCAGCACAATACGGATAAATATTTCCCCCAGTTAAGAAACAAGGTTTATCAAACCAATAGGAATATCAATCCACAACCGTGTTCAGCGGCTGCACACAAAAGAGCAAACACTTGCACCCAACGCGGCAAGAGGGTTCTCAATCCCCTTGATCTCGTTATTTGCAAGCAAGTGAAGTGTGTAGATAATAGTAGATAATTGTAAATTGAAAAATAAAATAAAAGGTAAATAATGGTAGCAAGGTAATGATAGCTTTTGTAAATATATAAGTGAATAGACCCGGGGGGCATACTTTTCCCTAGCGGCATCTCTCATGTAGGCAACATACGGTGGGTAAACAAATTACTGTTGGGCAATTGATAGAAAAGCACATAGTTATGTGATATTCACGGCAATGATCATCTATATATGGGCATCATGTCCATAAGCAAATAGGCCGACTCCTGCTTGCACCTATTACTATTAGTCCACCCATCGACCGCTATCCAGCGTGCATCTAGATTATTAAGTAAAACAGAGTAATGCTTGGAGAACATTGACATGATGTAGACAAAGAGAATTCAATTAATATGAACTAACCCCATCGTTTTATCCTTAGTGGAAACAATACAAACATTGACATGATGTAGGAAGGCCACTAGGGAGGGGCAAGCCATCAGGGCGCGCCGACCCCCCTAGGCGCGCCCTGTTGGCTTGTGCCTCCCTCATGCGGCCTCCGGTCTTCTCCCGAAGCTTCCATGTCTTCTTTTGGTCCAGAAAAAATCATAAAAAAGTTTTGGGGCAATTGGACTTCGTTTGGTATTGTAAACCTGAAAAGTAAAAAACACGCAGAAAACAACAACTGGCACTAGGCACTGGGTCAATAGGTTAGTGCTAAAAAATAATATAAATTGGTAAATTATTACTAAAAAATTATCCTAGAATGATAATATAATAGCATGGAACAATAAAAAATTATAGATACGTTGGAGACGTATCAGCATCCCCAAGCTTAATTCATGCTCGTCCTCGAGTAGGTAAATGATAAAAATAATTTTTTTGATCTCACATGCTACCCAACATGTAATCTTTTGCATGTATGCTCATTGAGAAATGATGAATTAATAAACATCAACATAGTAATATTTATAGGCACAAGTAACAAAATCATCAATCTTTCAAAGTATACGATCCTAAAAGAATGTTTATCCCCATTCATTTTATCATATTATCAAGGCATGGCTCCGTCTTCACCACATTAATACAAATGCCAAGCACCACGATGTCCAAGTCAGGCAATTGGATCGTACTTTTTCAATGTGCATCAACCTTTTATTCTTCACGCAATACATGAGCGTGAACAATGGACATAGCATAAAGGTGGAATGGAATATGGTGGTAGATATCAAAGGGGTAAAAAGTGGAGAAAAAAGTCTCACATCAACTAGGCGTATCAACAGGCTATTGAGATGCCCATCGATAGATGTCAATGCAAGGAGTAGGGATTGCCATGCAAATGATGCACTAGAGCTATAAGTATATGAAAGCTCAACTGAAGCTAAGTGGGGTGTGCATCCAACTTGCTTGCTCATGAAGACCTCGGGCATTTGAGGAAGCCCGTCATCGGAATATACAAGGAAAGTATATAATAATGAAAAAGTAGTTCCCACTAGCATATGAAAATGACATAACATGAGACTCTCTATATGAAGAACAAGGTGCCACTTTGAGGCACAAGTGTGGTAAAGGATAGTAGTAAAGTCCCTTCTCTCTTTTTCTCTCATTTTCATTCTTTTTCTTTTTTTATGGTGGGATCATTTGGCCTCCCCCATTTTTATTTCCTCACTGGGACAATGCTCTAATAATGATGATCATCACACTTTTATTTACTTACAACTCAATATGAAAATTCAATATGAAGAACTATGAAACAATTTGACTCAATATGAATGCCTGTGGCAGTGTACCAGGATGTGCAATGATCTAGCGTGACATGTATCAAAAATATTATGAACGGTGGCTTTGCCACAAATACTATGTCAGCTCTATATGATCATGCAAAGCAATATGATGATGAATGAACTAGTCATATGATGTAACGGTGGAATTTGCATGGCAATATATCTCAGAATGGCTATGGAAATGCCATAATATGTAGGTATGGTGGCTGTTTTGAGGAAGATATACGACAGCTTATGTGTGACAGAGCGTATCATGCCACGGGGTTTGGATGCACCGACGAAGTTCGCACCGATCGTCGAGGTGAGAATGGGCAATGCACGGTACCGAAACGCTAGCAAAATATGAGGTGGTGAGATTGCGTATGTCCACGGGTTCACATTAGTCATAAATAACTCATATACTTTTTGCAAAGTTTTATTAGTTTTATCACAAATCAAAGTACTACTCGCATGCCCCGAGGGAGGAGGTTGGGAGGAGTTAACCATCACGCGCCTCCAACCCGAAACAAAACTAGGATTTCAACGAGGAATAGAAATGATCACACATCCCCACCATGCCTTTTTAATATTTAGACTAACGGGAAATTAACATCTCTTAATACTGATACTTCTACGAATCAACAATGACGCACTCCGCCTTTTTCACATTACCACATCAGTATCATTAACCCACGATTTCTCTTTTATGTGCTACATGTGGTTTTTATTATCACTCATTGAATATATTTGGACTAGCTTATGACCCATACAAATTACCTTCACTATTTATTAACTCTCAAACAAATATAAGTGAAGCACCAGAGTGCAATTATTTCTATAAAATCTATACGCCACCGTGCTCAAAAAGATATAAGTGAAGTACTAGAGCAACTGCTAAGCTCAAAAGATATAAGTGAAGCACATAGAGTATTCTAATAAATTATGATGAAGGTGTGTCTCTTAAATTGTTGTGTCCCACAAATTATGATTGTGTCAAACTAAAAATAAAAGCAAACCAAAGAAAACGACGCTCCAAGCAAAACTCATATCATGTGGCGAATAAAAATATAGCTCCAAGTGACATACCGATGGATTGAGACGAAAAAGGGGATGCCTTCCGGGGCATTCCCAAACTTAGGCGCTTGAGTCTTCCTAGAATATTACCTTGGGGTGCATCCCCAATCTTAGGCTCTTGCCACTCCTTATTCCTTCGTCCATCGTGATAGCACCCAAAACTTGAAAACTTCAATCACACAAAACTCAACAAAACTTCGTGAGATCCGTTAGTAAAGGCAAATACTTTAAGTACTATTATAAATTGATTCATATTTCATTATTGCATAATAGTTACTGTATTCTAAATTCTCCATGGCTTATACCCCCCGATATAATCCATAGCATCCTCAAAACAAACAAACTATGCAAGCAAAAATAGAATCTGTCTAAAACAGAACAATCTATAAAAATCTATAGAGAACCTATACTTCTGTAACTCTAAAAATTCTGAAAAATTAGGAAAACCTGAAGAATTTGTATCTTAATACTGTGTAAAAAAAAGATAAAAAAGGCTTTCCAGTAAAATCAGAGAAATTCTGCACTGGACACTAAAGTTTCTGTTTTTGCATCGTATCAATTCTACTCATCTTGTGAGTCATCCCAAAGGCTTTACTTGGCTCAAACACTAATTAAAACATAAAAACACAATAATTACAGAGGCAATAATCATGTTATCACACACAAACAGAAAGTAAAAAGAAAAAAGAAAGATAACTATTGGGTTGCCTCCCAACAAGCGTTGTTGTTTTATGCCCCTAGCTAGGCATAATGCATAGTCTCAAGTGTTGTCATCTTTGACACTCCACCCATAAGTAGCTCTCATGATTGATTCATAAGGTGGTTTAATTCTCTTACTAGGGAAGTGTTCCATCCCCTTTGTTTGAAATTTAGTACCTCATTATCGGGAGCAACGAGAACACAAGAAGAACTAGACATAGTAACAAGCAACAAGCAAAATATCAACAAGCAAAGATAAATATTTCTATATTTTTTTTATGAAGCAACTAAATATTACAGCAAATAAAAAGAAGAACAAGTGAATGATATTTTTTTGTGAAGTTACTTGATAGTTGGTGATGATATTCCCCGGCAACGGCGCTAGAAATCCTTCCTGATACTTGTGATCCGCGTTGGATTTTCCTTGAAGAGGAACGGGTAATTGCAGCACAATACGGATAAGTGTTTCCCTCAATTAAGAATCAAGGTTTATCGAACCAATAGGAATATCAATCCACAACCGTGTTCAGCGGCTACACGCAAAAGAGCAAACACTTGCACCCAACGCGGCAAGAGGGTTGTCAATCCCCTTGATCTCATTATTTGCAAGCAAGTGAAGTGTGTAGATAATACTAGATAATTGTAAATTGCAAAATAAAATAAAACATAAATAATGGCAGCAAGTTAATGATAGCTTCTTTAAATATATAAGTGAATAGACCCGGTGTCGGTGTCAAAACCGGCGGATCTCGGGTAGGGGGTCCCGAGCTGTGAGATTAGGATCGATGGGTTACAGGAAACGAAGGAGACGATGTTTACCCAGGTTCGGGCCCTCCTATGAAGGTAAAACCCTACGTCCTGCTTGATTATATTGATGTGTATGAAGATTACAGAGTCGATCTACCTCGAGATCAAGTAGCCAAAACCCTAGATGAGCTTGTCTGCCCTCTACAATCTAAATCCCCTAGTTTATATAGACACCGGGGATACCTAGGGTTTACACATGGTAAGGCTTCAGCCGGATGTAAAGACGTCGATCCTCTCATCTTGACTTGGAGTGCACGCCGCGTCTTCGGAGGTTTCCTTCTAGAATACGGGGTCACCGCACACACCGGTCCTTCCTGCGACAGCCAGAGAGCGGCCCACCAAGCCGGCCTAGGATAGATAGGCCAGTGGCCCGAGAACCCCTTAGTCCAGGACTCCCTCACCCAAGGGCCATAGTTTTCCCTAGCGGCATCTCTCATGTAGGCAACATGGTGGGTAAAAAAATTACTGTTGGGCAATTGATAGAAAAGCACATAGTTATGCGATATTCACGACAATGATCATGTGTATATAGGCATCACATCCATAAGCACATAGGCCGACTCCTGCGTGCACCTATTACTATTACTCCACCCATCGACCGCTATCCATCATGCATTTAGAGTATTAAGTAAAACAGAGTAATGCTTGGAGAACATCGACATGATGTAGACAAAGAGAATTCAATTAATATGAACTAAACCCATCGTTTTATCCATAGTGGCAACAATACAAAGACGTTTCTTGTCCCTTTCTGTCACTGGGATATAGAGCATCGCCAGATTGAACCCACTACAACGCACCCCTCTCACTAAAGAAATATAAATCTAGTTAGCCAAACTATTTCAATAGATCGGAGAGATTTACGAAGCTATAATGATCATGCAAATAAGAATCATAATATTCAGAGGTGACTCAAATACTTTTCATGAATAATCTAAAACATAAACCCACAATTCATCAGATCCAAACAAACACACCGTACAAAAGAATTACATCGGATATATCAAAGCGAAGATGCGATGATCATTGTATTGAAGATCAAAAGAGAGAGAGATAGCCATCTAGATACTAACTACGGACCCGTAGGTCTTTGGTGAACTACTCACACATCATGATGAGGGCACCAAGGTTGATGAAGAGGCCCTCCGTGATCGATCCCCCCTCCGGCAGGGTGCCGGAACGGAGCTCTAGATGGGATCGCGCCGGAACAGAGACTTGTGGCAGTGGAAAAGGTGTTTTCGGGATGACCTCTAGGTTTTTTTGAATATATGTGAATTTATAGGCCAGAGAACGGGGGTAGGAGGGCCACCAGGGAGGGACAAGCCATCAGGGCACACCGACCCCCCCTGGGCGCTCCCTGTTGGCTTGTGCCTCCCTTGTGCGGCCTCCAGTCTTCTCCCGAATCTCCCATGTATTCTTTTGGTCTTGCAAAAATCATAAAAAAGTTTCGGGGCAATTGGACTTCGTTTGGTACTGTAAACCTGAAAAGTAAAAAACATGCAGAAAACAACAACTGGCACTGGGCACTGGGTCAATAGGTTAGTGCTAAAAAATAATATAAATTGGTAAATTATTACTCAAAAAGTATCCTAGAATGATGATATAATAGCATGGAACAATCAAAAATTATAGATACGTTGGAGACGTATCACTCAACATGATGAACATGACTAGACAACAATTCCGATGTGTCCTCGGGAGCGCTTGCTTTATATAAGAATACTTTCCGGCCTGTCCTTTGCTATAAAAAGGATTGGTCTACCTTGCTGCACCTTGGTTAATATTGTTACCTGTCACTCATTACAAATTATCTTGCTGCAAAACTATCTAGTACTGTTACTAATAGCACTTGCAGAGAATACCTCGGTGAAAACTGCTTATCATTTCTTCTGCTCCTCGTTGGGTTCGACACTCTTACTTATCAAAAGGACTACGACTGATCCCCTATACTTGTGGGTCATCAAGAGTCTTTTTTGGCACCGTTGCCGGGGAGTGAAGCGCCTTTGGTAAGTGGAAATTGGTAAGGAAACATCTTCGTTACGTGCTGAAATTTACTATTGCTTGTCACTATGACCGGTCACCCTTTGAGTGGCTTGTTCGGGGCATCTTCGCCTCGAACGGAAGTTGAAAAGGTTGCTCCTAAACCTACTGAACCTACTGAAAATATTTATTATGAGATTCCTTCAGGTATGTTAGAAAAACTGCTAGCTAATCCTTATGATGGTACGACTCATTATGATTACCATTTGATATTTGTCGATGAGGTTTGTAGATTATTTCAGCTTGCAGGTTTGTCTTGAGACGAAGTTTAGAAGAAGGTTTTCCCTTTATCTTTGGAGGGAAAGGCATTAATGTGGTATAGTCTATTGGATGATATTGGATCATGGGACTGGAATCGCGTGAAGCTGGAATTTCATTGGAAGTTTTATCCTATGCACCTAGTCCATCGTGATCGGAACTTTATTTATAATTGCTGGCCTCGTGAAGGAGAAAGTATCGCTCAAGCTTGGGGGAGGCTTAAATCTATGATGCACACTTGCCCCAACCATGAGCTCTCAAGGGAAATGATTATACAAAAAAATTATGCTCGGCTTTCTCATGATGATCAAGTATTACTTGATTTTTCTTCTACTGGTTCCTATATGAAGAGGACTATTGAATTCAAATGGGATCTTCTTGAAAGAATTAAACGCAACTCTGAAGATTGGGAAGTCGACAAAGGTAAAGAGTCAGGTATAAAGCTTAAGTTTGATTGTGTTAAATCTTTTATGGGAACTAATGCTTTTCATGAATTTAGCAATAAATATGGTCTTGACTCTGAGATAGTAGCTACTTTCTGTGAATCATTTGCTACTCATGTTGATCTCCCCAAGGAGAAGTGGTTTAAATATCATCCACCCATTGAAAAACCATTAGAGGAACCTATTAAAATTAAGAAGGAAGAAATAATTGTTAGCCATGTTGATCCAATTGTTCCTACTTCTTACATTGAGAAACCACCTTTCCCTGTTAGAATTAGGGGACATGCTAAAGCTACAACAGTGGTTAATAAAAGTCATGTTAGAACTCCTAAACCTTCTGAACAAATAAATATTGAGCCTAATGGTGCTATAATTAAAGATCTCTTAGTTGATAATATTGATGGTCAGGTTATCTACTTCTGTGATGAAGCTGCCAGAATTGCAAAACCTGATAGAAGCAAGCGAGATGAGCTAGATAAAAACAAACCGGTTGTTGGTATGCCTATTGTTTCTGTTAAAATTGGATATCATTGTTATCATGGCTTGTGTGACATTAGTGCTAGTGTTAGTGCTATACCTTTTACCCTATATCAAGAAATTATGCATGACATAGTACCTCTGAGATTGAAGACATTGATGTCACTATTAAACTTGCAAACAGAGATACTACTACACCACTTGGGATTGTTAGGGATGTTGAAGTCTTGTGTGCAAAAATTAAGTACCCAACTGATTTCTCAGTGCTTGGTTCAGAACAAGATAACTTTTGTCCCATTATATTTGGTAGACCTTTCTTGAATATTGTTAATGCTGAAATTAATTGTGTTACTGCGAAGGTCAAAGTAAGCTTTGGTGATGTGTCTCATGAATTTAATTTCTATAAGTTTGGTAGACAACCACACGAGAAAGAATTACCTAGTAAGGATGAAATAATTGGTCTTGCTTCTATTGCCATACCTCCTACTGATCTGTTAGAACAAGACCATGAAAATGATATGCATATGAATGAAAGAAATGAAATAGATGATATATTTCTTAGACAAACACCTATTCTTAAACACAACTTACCATTTGATATTTTAGGGGATCCTCCTCCACCCAAGGGAGATCCCATGTTTGAGCTAAAGACATTACCTGATACTTTGAAATATGCTTATCTTGATGAAAAGAGGATATATCCTGTTATTACCAGTGCTAACCTTTCAGAGCATGAAGAAAAGAGATTACTTAAAACTCTGAAGAAGCACAGGGCTGCTATTGGAGATACTCTTGATGATCTTAAGGGCATAAGCCCCACTCTATGTCAGCACACGATTAATATGGAACATGATGCTAAACCTGTCGTTGATCATCAATGCCGTTTAAATCCAAAGATGAAGGAGGTGGTAAGAACTACAATACTAAAGCTTCTGGAGGCAGGTATAATCTATCCCATAGCTGATAGTAGATGGGTAAGTCTTGTTCACTGTGTTCCTAAGAAGGGAGGTATAACTGTTGTCCCTAATGATAAAAATGAACTTATTCCACAAAGAATCGTAAATGGTTATAGGATGATAATTGATTTCAGGAAATTAAATAAAGCTACTAGGAAAGATCATTACCCCTTGCCTTTTATTAATCAAATGTTAGAAAGACTATCTAAGCATACACAGTTTTGTTTTCTTGATGGATACTCTGGTTTCTCTCAAATACCTATGTCAAAGGAGGACCAAGAGAAAACTACCTTCACATGCCCTTTTGGAACTTATGCTTATAGGCGTATGCCTTTTGGTTTATGTAATGCACCTGCTACCTTTCAAAGATGTATGACTGCTATATTCTCTGACTTTTGTGAAAAGATTCTTGAGGTTTTCATGGATGATTTTTCCATTGACGGGACTTCTTTTGATGATTGCTTGAGCAACCTTGATCGAGTTTTGCAGAGATGTGAAGAAACTAATCTTGTCTTGAATTGGGAGGAGTGTCACTTTATGGTGAATGAAGGTATAGTACTTGGCCATAAATTTTTTGAACGAGGCATTGAAGTGGACAAGGCTAAAGTTGATGCGATAGAGAAAATGCCATGTCCAAAAGATATCAAAGGTATAAGAAGTTTCCTTGGTCATGCTGGTTTTTATAGGCGTTTCATTAAAGATTTCTCAAAGATTTCTAGGCCACTAACTAATCTTCTTCAAAAAGATATTCCTTTTGTTTTTGATGATGATTGTGTAGAAGCCTTTGAAATACTTAAGAAAGCCTTGATTTCTACACCTATTATCCAACCACCTGATTGGAATCTACCATTTTAAATTATGTGTGATGCTAGTGATTATGATGTTGGTGCTGTTCTAGGGCAAAGAGTAGACAAGAAAATGAATGTTATTCATTATGCTAGTAAGACCCTGGACACTGCTCAAAGGAATTATGCTACTACTGAGAAGGAATTTTTAGCAGTTGTGTTTGCATGTGATAAGTTTAGACCTTATATTGTTGATTCCAAAGTAACTATTCACAATGATCATGCTGCTATTAAATACCTTATGGAAAATAAAGATGCTAAGCCTAGACTTATTAGGTGGGTGCTTTTACTTCAAGAATTTGACTTGCATATCGTTGATAGGAAGGGAGCTGAAAACCCTGTAGCAGATAACTTGTCTAGGATGGAAAATGTTCTTGATGACCCACTTCCTATTGATGATAATTTTCCTGACGAGCAACTTGCTGTTATAATTACTTCACATAGTACTCCTTGGTATGCGGATTATGCTAATTACATTGTCGCTAAATATATACCACCTAGCTTCACCTATCAACAAAAGGAAAAAAAATTATTTTATGATTTACGGCATTACTTTTGGGATGACCCATATCTTTATAAAGAAGGAGTAGGTGGTGTTATTAGACGTTGTATACCTGAGCATGAACAGGGGCAGATCCTACAAAAGTGTCACTCATGGGCCTATGGAGGACACCATGCTGGTGACAGAACTGCACACAAGGTACTACAATCTGGTTTTTATTGGCCTACTCTTTTTAAACATGCTCGTAAGTATGTCCTTTCTTGTGATGAATGTCAAAGAGTTGGTAACATTGGTAGACGTCAGGAAATGCCTCTGAATTATTCACTTGCTATTGAACCATTTGATGTTTGGGGATTTGATTATATAGGACATTTTCCTTCCTCTAATGGGTATACTCATATTCTAGTTGTTGTTGATTACGTTACTAAGTGGGTAGAAGCTATTCCGACTAGTAGTGCTGATCATAACACTTCTATTAAAATGCTTAAAGATATCATTTTCCCGAGGTTTGGAGTCCCTAGATATTTAATGACTGATGGTGGTTCACATTTTATTCATGGTGCTTTCCGTGAACTTCTAGCTAAATATGACGTTAAGCATAGAATTGCATCACCTTATTATCCTCAGTCTAGTGGCCAAGTTGAATTGAGCAAGCGAGAAATAAAATTAATTTTGCAAAGGACTATTAAGAGATCTAGAAAGAATTGGTCTAAGAAACTCGATGATGCTCTATGGGCTTATAGAACTGCCTACAAAAATCCCATGAGGATGTCCCCTTATAAGATGGTCTATGGAAAAGCATGTCATTTTCCTGTTGAGTTTGAACATAAAGCTTATTGGGAAATTAAAGAACTTAATTATGACTTTAAACTTGCAGGAGAAAAGAGGGTATTTGATATTAGTTCATTAGATGAATGGAGGACGCAAGCTTATGAAAATGCCAAGTTGTTTAAAGAAAAAGTTAAAAGATGGCATGATAAGAGAATTCAAAAGCGGGAATTCAATGTAGGAGACCTAGTTCTTTTGTACAATTCTCGTTTCAGATTTTTTGAAGGTAAGCTCCTTTCCAAATGGGAAGGCTCGTATGTTGTTGAGGAGGTCTATCGCTCCGGTGCTATAAAGATTAATAACTTCGAAGGCAAAAACCCTATAGTGGTAAATGGGCAAAGAATTAAGCATTATATCTCAAGTAAGCCCATTAATGTTGAAACTAATATTATTCAAGTGATAACAGAGGAGGAGCACATAAGAGAGACCTTCCGGGACACTCCAGAAACCTGAGAAAGGAGTAGGTACGTGATACGGTAAGTAAACCAACTCCAAAAATTCCAAAAAAAATGTTTTGTTTGTTTTGGTATTTTAGAAAAATTCCAAAAAATAAAAAGGAGTCAGGGGGACCCACGAGGGAGGCTAAAGCCAACAGGGCGCCCCCACCCCCCTAGGCGGGCCCTGATGGCTTGTGGGGCCCTCGTGTGCCTCCCGGACTCCGTTTTCTTCCCGAGCACGTATTCTGACATATATAAAATCATTACATATGCTCCTGTATGTTTTGATCACCGCATCGCAAGTTTCTACTCTATTCTTGTTTCGGGTTGTTTTTCTGACAGATTTCTCAAGGTGCGGAAGCTATGTCTTCGTCCTCCTCCAACAACATTGATGGCCAAGCCTGGCTATTACAGATGGAACTTGAGCGAGAAGGATCCGAGGAGGTTATCTTGGGAGAGGAGCCTATGGACTCTATGAAGTGCATCCCCCTGCTTCCGAGGGCGGGACGCTAGCAGGGATCTCCACTTCTTCGAACCCTTGTCCACCAATGGGGAGGAGAGCTAAGCTAACTCAAGAAGCACAAGGTGAATCTACCCCGAGGAGACCCCTCGGCAGGTTACATGCAAACAACTTTCACAATTTGATTCATGATTATGGAGTTGAGAATATTTCTCGCTCGCATATACCGTCCAATTGGGACATCTCTCGTCCAAGTGAAAGTGATGCAGGAAAAAGCTCTTGGTGGTCGGAGAATTAGCATATTATGGTGGAAGTACAAAAGAACACTACAATGATTCAGCAACTACTCCACGATATGAGGGAATTAAGGGCTATCCTGTTGTTACCCATTGCAAAGGACCAACCCACATCATCAAAACCACCATCACCCAAGGAGGACGCTTGAGTACATGGGTATGGGCACCACCCTTATCTTGTTCCAAGCTTGGGGGAGGTGCCCCGGTATCGTATCACCATCACCCTTTTACGATTACCATCTATCTTAGTTCCATCTTTAGTTATTTCGTGACTTAGGGAAATAAAATTTCAGATTTGCTTTGCTTAGAATTTTTGCTTCGAGATCTATCTATCCTTGTAATCGAGTGTGAGAGTTATATAATAAAGATTAGTTGAGTTTGTGTGCTTTACTTTCTTGCACCTATCATCATAGCATGGCAATAAAAGAAATAGATAAATCATATGCTTATATCATGAGGAGTAATGACTTCACATAGAAAAGGTATAAGTGATGAAAGATGTTAAGAACTAACAAACATAGCATTAGTAATTGTTATAATCTATGCAAGATTATGATAGAGAAAAGGAGATTCACATATAAATACACTATCTTGGACACCTTCTATGATTATGAGCCCCCATCAAATATTATATAATGATCGAGTGTTGATGTTGGACATGGAAGACAACATAATGATCATGATTGTTTACATTTGCATAGAAATTATATTATCATGGATCCCTTAACATGTGGTCCTTGATTTAGATCTTTTGCTAGCCAAAAAAATTCTGTACTAAGTAGAGATACTACTTGTGCTTCAAATAATCCCTTGAACCTAGTTTCTTTCCATGAGAGTCCACCATACCTACCTATGGATTGGATAAGATCCTTCAAGTAAGTTGTCATCGGTGCACAAAGCAATAAAAATTGCCCCTAAATATGTATGATCTTTTATTGTAAGGGAAAATAAGCTTTGTACGATCTTGTGATGGTGAAGAAATAAAAGCGACAGAGTGCATAATAAAGTTCGCTATCACAAGGGGTAATATAATGTGACGTTCCTTTGCATTAAGAGTTCGCACATCCAAACCAATAAAAGCGCATGACAACCTCTGCTTCCCTATGCGAAGGGCCTATGTTTTACCTTCTTGAAGCATTTACTTTCGTGCTTGAGTCAATAATATGTATCCTACTTTCGACCTATTAACTCTTTAGCCGGTAAGCATCATGTGTTGAGGAAAGATCCAGATATATATATCCAGTTGGATGTAGGTAATCATGACTCATTATTGTTGACATTATCCTTGAGATAAATGAGTTGGGTGGCAAATAATAAAGCCTCGATCTTTGTGTGTGTCCGACGGAAACATGAGCTCTAAAAATATGCAATGAGTGTCAACAATCATAGAAGGCTAGATGATAGTTGAGCATGTGAACTTGCTAGAATAAAAGCTCTTACATAGACTCTTCTCTTTAATATGATGAATTATGATTATCTCAATGACTAATAGCACTGTTTGTTGGTTTTCAGTAAAGTTTATGCTTAATACTTCTTCAGTTGTGAATAGATCATCACTTGTTTATGAGAAGCTATATGATGGAAAACTTGCTGCTGTGCCAATATTCATGATGCTCTCATGTCCGTATTTTGTTTTTATCGACTCCTCTCTCTCAAATCATGTGGTCATTATTTTTGAGTTCGGCTTTCGCTTGAGGACAAGCGAGGTCTAAGCTTGGGGGAGTTGATACGTCCATTTTGCATCATGATTTATTATTGATATTTATGTTATTCTTGTCCATTATTCGTTATTATCATACAATTCTTATGCCTTTTCTCTCGGAACATGCAAGGTACATCACAAAGAGGGGAATCTCTGGAAACTAGAATTCTGGACCGGTAAATCAAGAAAAAGGCAGAAAAACCACCAGACTCCAAATGACCTGAAACTTCACGGAGATTTTTATGGAATATTTAAGAATTATTGGGCCAAAAATATAACTGAGGGGGCCACCTGCTGGCGACAAGCCAACAGGGAGCGCCCACCCCCTGGGCGCGCACTGATGGCTTGTGGGGCCCCAGTAGCTCTCCCGACCCCCCTCTTCTCCTATATGGTGTGTTTTACCCTAGAAAAAAATTATAAGCAATCTTTCGGGACGAAGCTCCACCGTATCGAGGCGGAAACCTGAGCAGAGGCCCTTTTGCACTCCGGCAGGCTGATTCTGCCGGGGAAACTTCTCTCCGGGAGGGGAAGATCGAAGCCATCGTCATCACCAACGCTTCCTTCTTCGTGGGAGGATCAATCTTCATCAACATATTCACCAGCACCATCTCATCTCAAACCCTATTTCATCTCTTGTATTCAATCTTTGTCTCAAAACCTCAGATTGGTACCTGTGGGTTACTAGTAGTGTTGATTACATCTTGTAGTTGATGCTTGTTGGTTTACTTGGTGAAATATATTATGTTCATATCCTTAATCTTCATTATTATACCTCTGATCTTGAACATGTTGATGAGGTGTGAGTAGTTACTATTGTTCCTGAGGACATGGGAGAAGTCTTGTTATAAGTAATCATGTGAAGTTGGTATTCGTTCGATATTTTGATGATATGTATGTTGTTACTTCTCTTAGTGGTGTCATGTGAATGTCGACTACATGACACTTCACCATGTTATGGGCCTAAGGGAAGTCATTGTGGAATAGCAAGTAGATGATGGGTAGCTAGAGTCATAGAAGCTTAAACCCCAGTTTATGCGTTGCTTCATGAGGGGCTGATTTGGATCCACATGTTTCATGCTATGGTTAGATTTATCTTAATTCTTCTTTCGTAGTTGCGGATGCTTGCGAGAGGGGGTAATCATAAGTGGGTTGCTTGTTCAAGTAAGAACATCACCTTAGCACCGGTCCACCCACATATCAAATTATCAAAGTAGCAAACGCGAATCAGTCAACATGATGAACATGACTAGACAGTAATTCCCATGTGTCCTCGGGAGAGCTTGCTTTATATAAGAATAGTTTCCGGCTTGTCCTTTGCTATAAAAACGATTGCGCTACCTTGCTTCACCTTGGCTACTATTGTTAATTGTCACTCGTTACAAATTATCTTGCTGCAAAACTATCTACTAATGTTACTAATAGCACTTGCAGAGAATACCTTGCTAAAAACTGCTTATTATTTCCTTGTGCTCCTCGTTGGGTTTGACACTCTTACGTATCGAAAGGACTATGATTGATCCCCTATATTTGTGGGTCATCAATAGGTATGGTATCTATTTTGAGGAAGATATAATGAGGCTTATGTACAACAAAGTGTATCATGTCACGGGGTTTGGATGCGTCGGCGAAAGCTGCACTGATCCTCGAGGTGAGAATGGGCAATGCACGGTACCGAAGAGGCTAGCATATATGAAAAGGTGAGTGTGCGTGCATCCATGGATTCACATTAGTCATAAAGAACTCACATACTTATTGCAAAGCTTTATTAGCTCTCTCAAAGCAAAGTACTACTCGCATGCCCCTAGGGAGGAGGTAGGTAGGAGTTAACCATCGTGCGCCCCCGACCTAAACAACACTAGGTTTTCAACGAGGAATAAGAATGCTCACACATCATCACCATGCCATAACCAATATTTAGATGAACAACAAATTAACACCCTTTAACTATCTATATTTCTACTAACCAACAACTATGCACTCACGCCCTTTCATATTACCACATCAATATCATTAACCCACAATTTCTCTTTTATGTGCTACATGAAGGTTTTGATTATGCACTCTTTGAATACCTATTATTTTTTGACCAGTCTTATAACCCATGCAGTTTACCTTCACTATATATTAGATTCTCAAACAAATTTAAATGAAGAACGAGAGCGCAATTATTTCTACAAAATCTATATGCCACCATGCTCTAAAAGTTATAAGTGGAACACTAGAGCAACTGCTTAGCTCAAAAGATATAAGTGAAGCACATAGAGTATTCTAACAAATTATGGTGATCATGTGTCTCTCTTGAATAGGTGTGTCCAGCAAACAATGATTGTGGAAAACTAAAACAAAATCAAACTAAAACACAGGACGCTCCAAGTAAAACTCATATCACGTGATGAATAAAAATGTAGCTCCAAGTGACATACCAATGGATTGAGACGAAAGAGGGATACCTTCCGGGGCATCCCCAAGATTAGACGCTTGAGTCTTCCTAGAATATACCTTGTGGTGCCTTGGGCATCCCCAAGCTTAGGCTCTTTGCCTCTCCTCATTCCTTCATCCATCGTGATAGCACCCAAAACTTGGAAACTTCAGCACACAAAACTCAACAGAAAACTTGTGAGCTCCGTTAGTATGATAGGTAAATCAAAAACTCTAGGTATTGTTATAAATTGATTAATATTTTATTATTGCATGAGTAATTATATTCTAACTTCTCCATGGTTTATACCCCCCGATACAATCCATAGCATCATCAAAACAAGCAAACTATGCAAGCAAAAACATAATATGTCTAAAACAGAACATTCTGTAATGATCAGCGCAATCACCATACTTCTGTAACTCCAAAAATTCTGAAAAAGCAATACAACCTAGGGAAACCGTATACCAATAGGTTTAAAAAAATCATATCAAAAAGACGTTACAGTAAAATCGGAGAAATTCTGCACTAGACGCAAAAGTTTCTGTTCTTGCACCGTATCAATTTTACTTATCATGCAAGTCATCCCAAAGGCTTTACTTGGCACAAACACTAATTTAAACATAAAATCACAATCATTACAGTAGCAATAATCATGTTAGCACACCATGACAGAAATTATTGGGTTGTCTCACAACAAGCTCTTTCTTTATAGCCATTAAGACAGGCTTGAGATTTATATGATGCTCATATAAATGATAAAAAGTGAAACACAAAGAGATCATCATATAACATGTAACAAACACATTTAAGTATAATCTCCTTCCTATGCATAGTCATTTTATAATCAAATGAATTATCAATACAAGAAGTGTCTAGCATATGCAAGTAGGAGGAATAAAGCATTAACAATTTGAACATCAAGAGAGGTGAGTGACTAGCATGAAAATTTCTATAACCATATTTGCCTCTCCCATAATAATTACATATAGGATCATATTAAAATTCAACAATATATCTATCATATAGAATATTTTCTCCATGATCCAAATGCACAAATGTCTTACAATCTTCCGAGATAGTGGGATTATCATTAACTAAAGTCATGACCTCTCCAAACCCACTTTTATCAAAAAAAATCATAAGAT
Source organism: Elymus sibiricus (assembly GCA_039707655.1). Taxonomy (NCBI): domain Eukaryota; kingdom Viridiplantae; phylum Streptophyta; class Magnoliopsida; order Poales; family Poaceae; genus Elymus; species Elymus sibiricus. The sequence continues at coordinate 220,647,119 of CM077663.1, forward strand.
TGATCATTCTCCAAAGTAGTGGGACAATTATTACCTAAAGTTGAGGCTCTTCCAAATTCACTTTTAAGTAGCATTGCAAATATCGTTACCAATAATAGATTCATCATGAAGCTCAGAATTCTCAAGATCACAAGAAACATCATGATTATCACCCCAATCATGATCATTAGCACAATTGCATTCATAGAATTTATACTAACAAAATTGTAATCATGCTTTTCATTCCAAGAACAATCATGGATCATTTTATAAATTTCTTTTAACACTTCATCACAATTTTTAGATTCACAATTTTCAAGCAAGACCTCATAAAGATAAGCTAGTGCACTCTCACTAGCAATTGGTTCGACATAATCGAATCGTTTGAAAAGATTAGCAAGTGGATGAGGATCCATTTATTTTAAATTTTTGCATATACTTTTTGTTTTGGTGTGACAAAGATAAAGATAACATAATGATGTCTACTATGCAACTTAATTCTTGTAGACTATGTTGGGCCTCCAAGCGCAGAGTTTTGTAGGACAGTAGCAAGTTTCCCTCAAGTGGATGACCTAAGGTTTATCAATCTGTGGGAGGTGTAGGATGAAGATGGTCTCTCTCAAACAACACCGTAATCAAATACAAGAAATCTCTTGTGTCCCCAACACACCCAATACAATGACAAATTGTATAGGTGCACTAGTTCGGCGAAGAGATGGTGATATAACTGCAATATGGATGGTAGATATAGGTTTTTGTAATCTGAAAATATAGAAACAGCATGGTAGCAAATGGAAAACAGCAAGCAAAACATTATATAAATGCTTGGAAATAAGGCCTAGGGTTCATACTTCCACTCTCAACAATGCTAACATAATAGAATCATATGATCATCCCTCAGCGTGCAACAAAGAATCACTCCAAAGTTCATATCTAGCGGAGAACATAAGATGAAATTATTGTAGGTAGTAAGAACCACCTTTCGATCAATCTATTGGGCTATTCCTATATACTCCCTCCGTCCCAAAATAAGTGTCATAGATTTAGTACTAAGTTAGTATAAATTTTATACTGGATCAACGACACTTATTTTGGGACGGAGGGAGTATGTCACAAACAACCCTAGAGTTCGTACTAAAAGAACACCAATGATACATATCAATCAACCCTAATGTCACCTAGATACTCCAATGTCACCTCAAGTATCCGTGGGTTAATTATTCGAGATGCATCAAACAATTTTAGGTTCATCATATTCAATTCAACACAAAGAACTTCAAAGAGTACCCCAAGATTTCTATCGGAGAAGGTAGGACAAGAACGTCCAATCAACCCCTATGCATAGATCCCCAAGGCCACCGGAATCCGCAAGTTGATGCCATAACATATATCAAGTGAATCAATAGAACACCCCATTGTCACCACAAGTATCCATATGCAAGACATGCATCAAGTGATCTCAAATCCAATATTCAATCCGACATAACAAAATCTCAAAGGGAAAGATTCAATTCATCACAACAAGATAGCAAGGGAAGAACACCATATGATCCAACTATATTAACAAAGCCCATGATACAGCAAGATCGTGAAATCTCAAGAACACGAGAGAGAGAGAGAGAGAGAGAGATTAAACATATAGCTACTGGTACATACCCTTAGCCCCGAGTGTGCACTACTCCCTCCTCATCATGGCCTCCGCCGGGATGATGAAGATGGCCACCGGATGATGATTTCCCCCTCCGGCAGGGTACTGGAAAGGCTCCAGATGGGTTTTTCTTCGACACAAAGAGTTACGGCGACAGAGCGGAAGTTCTAGGTTAACTTTCGGAGGTTTATATATATATAAGATTTTTTGGCGTTGGAATCACGCTAAATGGAGCCACGTGGGCCCCACAGGCTATCAGGGTGCGCCTAGGGGGGTGGGCGCGCCCTGTTGGCTTGTGGCCCACAGGTGGTTCCCCTCCGGCGGTTCTTCGCTCCAGTATTTCTTATTTTCTCCAGAAAAAATAATAAAAAAGTTTCAGGCGATTCCGATAACTTTCATTTTCTGCACAAAAACAATACCACGATAATTCTGCTGAAAACAACGTCAGTCCGGGTTAGTTCTAAATAAATCATATAAAGTGCATCAAAACCATGTAAAAGTTTTGTAAACATAGGCAAACATGGAATGAATACTTCATAAATTATCGATACGTTGGAGACGTAACACATAACTTGGCAAGTAAAAAGTAGAACAAGTGAATGATAATTTGTGTGAAGGTACTTGATAAGAATTTGGTGATACTCCGTGGCAACGGCGCGAGAAATCCTTCCTGATACTTGTAAACTATGTTGGGTTTTTCCCCGAAGAGGAGGGGATGATGCAGCTAAGCATAGGTAAGTATTTCCCTCTGTGAGAACCAAGGTTATCGAACCAATAGGAGAACCACGCAAATTCCCGTCTTCAACGCCTACGCACAAAAGATCAAACACTTGCACCCAACGCGGACAAGAGGGTTGTCAATCCCCTTGAACTCGTTACTTGCGAGCGATAAGTAGTGATCGATAGATAATTTGATAAATATAAATTGTAAATAAATACAAAGTAAATAATGTCAGCATGGTATTTAGAGTTTTTGTAAATATAATTGTGAGGAGACCCGGGGGCCATAGTGTTCGCTAGAGGCTTCTCTCTCGAAGAAGGCATACGGTGGGTAAGCAAATTGTTGTTGGGCAATTGATAGAAAAGTGCATAGTTATGCAGTATTTATTCATGGAAATGATCATGTATATAGGCATCACATCCATAAACAAGTAGACCGACTCATGCCTGCATCTACTACTATTATTCCACCCATCAACCGCTATCCAACATGCATCTAGAGTATTAAGTAAAAACGGAGTAATGCTTGGAGGATAATGACATGATGTAGACAAAGTAAATCCAATCAATATGAATAAACCCCATCATTTTACTCTTAGTGGAAGCAATACAATACATGTCATGTACCTTTCTGTCAGTGGGATTGAGCACCGCAAGATTAAACCCACTACAACGCACCACTCCCACTTGAAGATAAATCAATCTAGTTGGCCAAACCAAACCGATAGATCGGAGAGCATTACAAAGCTATAACAATCATGCAAATAAAATACTAGCAAGTATTCAATATATTTTCATGAATAATCTGAACATAAACCCACAATTCATCGGTTCCCAACAAACACACCGCAAAAATTGATTACATAAGATAGATCACCGCGGGAATCGCGGTGATCTTGGCAATGAAGAACATATAGAGAGAGATAGACATATAGGTACTAAGTAAGGACCCGTAGGTGTGTGGTGAACTACTCACACATCACCACGGGAACAGCAAGGTTGATGTAGAGGCCCTCCGTGATCGATCCCCCCTCCGACAGGGCACCGGAACAAGGCTCCAGATGGGCACACGGCGGAACAGAGACTTGCGACGGCGAAAAAGTGTTTCGGGATGTTCTCTAGGGTTTTTGGTATTAATGTGAAAAGGTGCCTCTTTTGTTCCTAAAAAAATAGTCAAAAAGTTTTGTTGCATTTGGAGAACTTTTATTTCTGCACAAAAAACAACACCACGGTAGTTCTGCTGAAAACAGCGTCAGTCCGGGTTAGTTCCATGCAAATCATACCAAAACCATACCAAATTGTTGTAAATATGGCATGAATACTTCATAAATTATAGATACATTGGAGACGTATCAGCATCCCCAAGCTTAATTCCTATTCGTCCTCGAGTAGGTAAATTATAAAAGAAATAATTTATGAAGTGTGAATGCTAGCATAGTGCATAAGTTTGATCAATGATAATTTCAACCACTTTTCCTAGCATCATAACAGCAACTCTTTCTCATAAAACTCATCATGCTAAAGTAGCAACCAATTCACATGTTATGGTTCAAACAATGAATTCTCTTGAAACTTAACAACCTATGTTCTTAGTCACCAAACAATTGCAATTCAACTTATTCTCAACAAATTCTAAGTAAGAGCTCCACATACTCAATCATCATATAGTCTTCTATGATTGCTAGTACTCAAAGCATATTTTTAGAACAAATGGCATCCATTGAACACAGAGAAAGATAGGGGCTTAATGTTTTGCCTCCCAACTCATTTATCATAGAGATAATTGTCAACAATAATAAGTCATGATCAAATATATTTGACTGGCCATATGTGCCTAGATCTTTACCCACCACATGATGCTTGCCAACTAGAGAATAATTGAGGTTGAAATGAGAATGCATACTATTGACTCTTGCATAAAAGCACATACTGAAAGGTAAAAGATAGGACCTTCATAGAGGGAAGCAGAGGTTGTCATGCACTTTTTGGTTTTGTATGCACAATCCCTTAATGCAAAAGAACGTCACGTTATATTGCCCCTTATGATGGCAACCTTTATTATGCAGTCCGTTGCTTTTATTACTTTGCCATCACAAGTTCGTACAACGCTCAATTTTCTCTTACACTAAATGATCAAACACATTTAGAAGCAATTTTTATTGCCTTTTTGCACCGATGACAACTTACTTGAAGGATCTTATTCAATCAATAGGTAGGTATGGTGGACACTCATGGAAAGAAACTAGGTTTAAGGGTTTTTGGATGCACAAGTAGTATCTCTAATTAGTATGAATTTTTGGCTAGCAAAAGATCCCAAGGAAACACCACATGTTGGAGGATCTATAACAATATAACTTCTATGCAAATATACACAACCATAACTCATTACGTTGTCTTCCTTGTCCAACTTAAACTAATTTGCTCAAGTTTGAAAATAATTAATGGGTATTCACAATCATAGAAGATGTCCAAGATAATATATTTGTATGTGAAAGTTCTCTTCCTTATACTAATCATTCACGAATTGCTTGTATGACAAATATTGTGATTGTCAAGCTTCAAAAGATTTCACTTTCTAAACCCAATGTGAAGCTACTACTAGGCATGATATGAACATATAATTTCAACTTCATGGTATTCAATTCATTCAACAATTTACTCATAGGATATAAGTGAAGCACAAGAGTAAATGACAAGCTACTCCAAAAAGATATAAGTAAAGATCAAGCGAGTAGTTAAGTAAATGGGTAGCCATTTGAGAACTCTCTCTCATCTAAAAACTTTCAGATATAAGTATTTTATTAATAAAACAAGCAAAACAAAATAAAATGACATTCCAAGAATAGCACACATCATGTGAAGAAGCAAAAAACTTAGGCTCAACCGCTACTAACAAATAATTGTTAATGAAGAAAGGTGGGATGCCTACCGGGGCATCCCCAAGCTTAGATGCTTGAGATTTCTTGAAATATTATCTTGGGATTACTTGGGCATCCCCAAGCTTGAGCTTTTGTGTCTCCTTAATTCCTTTTATATCACGGTTTCCCTATCGTGGGAACGAGCCTGGCAGTAGAGGTTAGGGGTACGTAAGGAGAGGGCAGAGTCTTAGCTACGGCGAGATTGTACACACTGATGTATGAGTTCAGGCCCCTCTCGTGGAGGTAACAGCCCTACGTCTCAGTGCTCGGGAGCTTATGTCGTGTGGAATGTATGAGTTACAGGAGAGGACATCATCCACACTTGGGGGCTTAGCTGCGACTCCGTATCGCCTAAGTTAAAAACCACTCCGAGTGGGGACATCGTCCACACTCGGGGGCATAGCTGCGACTCCATATCGCCTAAGTTAAAAACTACTCCGAGTGAGGACATCATCCACACTCGGGGGCTTAGCTGCGAACCAGTTTTCGCCTAAGTTAAAAATCCTGCCGTCCTATTCACTCAGAAACTTAGCTGCGAACCAGTTTTCGCCTAACTTAAAAATCCTGTCGAGTGAATAGCATCCCATTCACTCGGAAACTTAGCTGCGAATCAGTCTTTGTCTAAGTTGAAAACTCTTCTGAGTGACGAGAGCTTCTCTCACTCGGGGGCTTAGCCGCGAACAAGTTTTTGCCTAAGTTAAAAATCCTGCCGAGTGAATAGCATCCTATTCACTCGGAAACTTAGCCGTGAACAAGTTTTCGCCTAAGTTAAAAATCCTGCCGAGTGAATAGCATCCTATTCACTCGGAAACTTAGCCGCGAACAAGTTTTCGCCTAAGTTAAAAATTCTGCCGAATGAATAGCATCCTACTCACTCGGAAACTTAGCTGCGAACCAGTTTTCGCCTAAGTTAAAAATCCTGCCGAGTGAATAGCATCCTATTCACTCGGAAACTTAGCTGCGAACCAGTTTTCGCCTAAGTTAAAAATCCTGCCGAGTGAATAGCATCCCATTCACTCGGAAGCTTAGTTGCTACCCCTAACCTCTACTGTCAGGCTCGTTCCCACGACAGTTGGCGCCCACCGTGGGGCAGGCGTCTAAGCGACTTCCGGCGAGTTTGCAATTTTCTTCTTCGTCATGTCTTCGGCCTTGTTCGCGTCGCCATCGCCGCGCTCCGGCGCACGAATACTGGCACCGTCTCCACCTCATCCGCGGCGTCGTCGTCGTCTCCGGCCTCGTTCGAGTCGCCATTGTCGCGCTCCGGCGCATGAATACCGACGCTGTCCGCAGTCTCCGCCTCATCTGCGGCGCCGTCGTCGTCTTCGTCCTTGCCGCGTCGACAACGCCGTCCTCCGGTGCATGAACGCCGGCGTCGTCAGCCGTCTTCATCTCGTCTGCGAACACTATCGCCGCTCTTCCACGCACGGCCACCGCACATGCGGTCGAGGAGGCGAAGGGATCAGACCCGTCTGACTCCCAAAGCGGTGAAGTGTTGTGCCGTGCTCGCCGGCTTCAAGCCATGCTCGCCGGCCCTCGCTTGCATCGCCGGCAGCACGCGCTATCCGGCTACCTGGGTGTCCTTCACCTGCGTCGTCTACATAGTACGGTACGTAGCCTGCTGTCCTAAAAGCATAACGAGGCCCTCATAATCCTTGGTAAAGTGGGTTGGCCGTTTCGTGGAATTAATTGCCTCACTAAGTGCCTCATCAAGTGAGAATTTTCCGCGTAAGTTAAGTGTGCATGCATGCATGCATAAACGTCTATCATCATGGTGATGCGTTACATGTCCGTCAGCATGCATAACCGGGCCATCCGTGGTCTTTAATCCTGGCAAAATAGAATTCGTACAGAGACACTTTAGTCCAGCAAAAATATATATATTCGTAGCTATACTTGGTACTAACATGCAGGGTCAATCGACTGTCATGGTGTCCGGACGACAACTCACCCGGGCGGACTTTTTGTTCGGGAAAGTAACACGATGACATACAGACGATTAAAATGCAGTGACTTAGCCGCCATGCGTGCCGTCATTTCGCGAGACACATCTTCATTACCCGGCCGCCCGTGCGTCGCCACTCGGTGAGACACGTCTTCGTCACCCGGCCGTCCCGCGCATCGTCACTCGGTGAGACACGTCTTCATCGCCCGTCTGCCCAGCGCGTTGCCACTCGGTGAGACACCTCTTCGTCATCCGGCCGCCCCGCGCGTCGCCACTCGGTGAGACACGTCTTCCTCACCCGACCGCCCCGCGCGTCGTCACTCGATGAGACACGTCTTCGTCGCCCGGCCACCCCGCGCGTCGCCACTCCGCCGGACGCGTCTACATCACTTGGCCGCTCCGCGCATCGCGAATCCGTGCGGCTCGTCTTCATCACTTGGCCGCCCCGAGCGCCGTCACTCCGCGGGACGCGCCTTCGTCACTTGGTCGCCCCGCGCGCCGTCACTCCGCGGGACGCGCCTTTGTCACTCGGCCGCCCCGCGCGCCGTCGCTCCGCCGGTCGCGCCTTCGTCACTCGGCCGCCCCGAGCACCGTCACTTTGACGGACACGCCTTCGTCACTCGGCCGCCCCGCGCGCCGTCACTCCGCTGGACATGTCTTCATCACTCGGATGCCCAGCGCATCGCCACTCCGTGCGGCACGACTACGTTACCTGGCCGCCCCTCGCATCGCCACTCCGCCGAACGCGTCTTCATCACTCGGCCGCTCCGCGCGTCGCCACTCAGTGAGGCGCGTCTTCATCACTCGGCCACCCTGCGTACCGCCGTCAATTGAACACGTCTTCGCCACTCGACCGCTCCTGCGCCGTCATACATCTAAGTCATTCTTCTGCATTCAATTAAACAGTTATTTTCGCATTACCAAGTGTTAAGTAAGTCGCACATGACGTTCGCTCGGAGGCCACGCCACCGAGTGTACCTTTTGTGCTCGGTTGCTTATTTTTATGTCGGAACACTACACTTCCGCTTCATTTGCGTCCAGTAATCAAACGAGTTCAGTCGGATCCTTCTCTTCGATAAGTTCAGTCGGATCCTTCACTCTTTTATACTCTTGCTGGTTCCGGACCAGTAAGCACCTGGCACACCCAACGAGTGTCTATGGGTGTAATTTACACGAATCATTTCAGCAAACATCAAATTACTTCGAGAATTTTTTATGTTAGCTTGTGCTATTTTTCATACACAGGTTACACGATCACTGGACGCCTCTGTGCGCCATTCACGACGACATGATCGACTCGGCCGCCACGCGCGCCGTCACTTTCGGACGCCTCCTCGACGACATGCTGGACTCGGCCGCCCCGCGCGCCGTCACTTGTTCAGACGTCTCCGCGACATGCTCGACTCGGCCGTCACGCGCGCCGTCACTTTCGGACGCCTCCTTGACGACATGCTGGACTCGGCCGCCCCGCGCGCCGTCACTTGTTCGGACGTCTCCGCGACGTGCTCGACTCGGCCGCCATGCGTGCCGTCACTTTCGGACGCCTCCTCGATGACATGCTGGACTCGGCCGCCCCGCGCGCCGTCACTTGTTCGGACGTCCCCGCGACGTGCTCGACTCGGCCGCCACGCACGCCGTCACTTTCGGATGCCTCCTCGACGACATGCTGGACTCGGCCGCCCCGCGCGCCGTCACTTGTTCGGATGTCTCCGCGATAACACGCTTGGCTCGGCCGCCCCGCGCGCCGTCACTTGGTCGGACATCTCCTCGACGACATGCTCGACTTGGTCGCCCCGCGCGTCGCCACTCCGACGGATGCGTCTACAGCACTTGGCCGCCCCGCGCGTCGCCGCTGTGCTGGATGCGTCTACAACACTCGGCCGCCCCGCGCGTCGTCACTCCGACGGATGCGTCTACAGCACTTGGCCGCCCCATGTGTCGCTACTCCGCTGGATGCGTCTACAACACTCGGCCGCTCCGCGTGTCGCCACTCCACTGGATGCGTCTTCATCACTTGGCCGTCCCGCGCGTTGCCTCTCTGACGGATGCGTCTACAGCACTCGGCCGCCCCACGCGTCGCCACTACGCTAGATCCTTCTTCACCACTTTGGCCGCCCCACGCGTCGCCACTCCGACGGATGCGTCTACAACACTTGGCCGCCCCGTGCGTCGCTACTCCGCTGGATGCGTCTACAACACTCGGCCGCCCTGCGCGTCACCACTCCACGGGATACGTCCACATCATTTGGACGCTCCACGCGTCGCCACTCCACACGTCGCCACTCCGCGCGGCACGTCTTCATCACTCGGCCGTCCCACGCGCCGTCGCTCAGCTAAACACATCTACACCACAACCCCGAGTGGGTGAACGACTTAGCTGCGACTCCGTATCGCCTAAGTTAAAAACCACTCCGAGTGAGGACATCGTCCACACTTGGGGACTTAGCTGCGACCCGGTATCACCTAAGTTAATAATAAGTCCGAGTGAGGACATCATCCACACTCGGGGGCTTAGCTGCGACTCCGTATCGCCTAAGTTAAAAACCACTCCGACTGAGGACATCATCCACACTCGGGGACTAAGCTGCGACCCCGAATCGCCTAAGTTAAAAATAAATTCGAGTGAGGACATCATCCACACTCGGGGACTTAGCTGCGACCCTGTATCGCCTAAGTTAATAATAAATCTGAGTGAGGACATCATCCACACCCGGGGGCTTAGCTGCGACTCCGTATCGCCTAAGTTAAAAACCACTTCGAGTGAGGACATCATCCACACTCGGGGACTTAGCTGCGACCCCGTATCGCCTAAGTTAAAAATAAATCCGAGTGAGGACATCATCCACACTTGGGGGCTTAGCGGCGACTCCGTATCGCCTAAGTTAGAAACCACTCCGAGTGGGGACATCGTCCACACTCGGGGGCTTAGCTGCGACTCCGTATCGCCTAAGTTAATAATAAATCCGAGTGAGGACATCATCCACACTCGGGGGCTTAGCTGCGACTCCGTATCGCCTAAGTTAAAAACCACTTCGAGTGAGGACATCATCCACACTCGGGGACTTAGTTGTGACCCCGTATCGCCTAAGTTAAAAATAAATCCGAGTGAGGACATCATCCACACTTGGGGGCTTAGCTGCGACTCCGTATCGCCTAAGTTAAAAACCACTCCGAGTGGGGACATCGTCCACACTCGGGGGCTTAGCTGCGACTCCGTATCGCCTAAGTTAAAAACCACTTCGAGTGAGGACATCATCCACACTCGGGGACTTAGCTATGACCCCGTATCGCCTAAGTTAAAAATAAATCCAAGTGAGGACATCATCCACACTTGGGGGCTTAGCTGCGACTCCGTATCGCCTAAGTTAAAAATCACTCCGAGTGGGGACATCGTCCACACTCGGGGGCTTAGCTGTGACTCCGTATAGCCTAAGTTAAAAACCACTTCGAGTGAGGACATCATCCACACTCGGGGAATTAGCTGCGACCCCGTATCGCCTAAGTTAAAAATAAATTCGAGTGAGGACATCATCCACACTTGGGGGCTTAGCTGCGACTCCGTATCGCCTAAGTTAAAAACCACTCCGAGTGGGGACATCGTCTACACTCGGGGGCATAGCTGCGACTCCGTATCGCCTAAGTTAAAAACTACTCCGAGTGAGGACATCATCCACACTCGGGGGCTTAGCTGCGAACCAGTTTTCGCCTAAGTTAAAAATCCTGCCGTCCTATTCACTCGGAAACATAGCTGCGAACCAGTTTTTGCCTAAGTTAAAAATCCTGCCGAGTGAATAGCATCCCATTCACTCGGAAACTTAGCTGCGAATTAGTGTTCGTCTAAGTTGAAAACTCTTCCGAGTGACGAGCGCTTCTCTCACTCGGGGGCTTAGCCGCGAACAAGTTTTCGCCTAAGTTAAAAATCCTGCCGAGTGAATAGCATCCTATTCACTCGGAAACTTAGCCACGAACAAGTTTTCGCCTAAGTTAAAAATCCTGCCGAGTGAATAGCATCCTATTCACTCGGAAACTTAGCCGCGAACAAGTTTTCGCCTAAGTTAAAAATCCTGTCGAGTGAATAGGATCCTACTCACTCGGAAACTTAGCTGTGAACCAGTTTTCGCCTAAGTTAAAAATCTTGCCGAGTGAATAGCATCCCATTCACTCGGAAGCTTAGGTGCGAACCAGTTTTCGCCTAAGTTAAAAACCCTGCCGAGTGAATAGCATCCCATTGACTCGGAAACTTAGGTGCGAACCAGTCTTCGTCTAAGTTAAAAACTCTCCCGAGTGACGAGCACTCCTCTCACTCAGAGACTTAGCCGCGAGTCAGACCTCGCTTAAGTTAAAGGCTGTTCCGAGTGACAGGCAACACTTTTACTCGGAAACTTAGTTGTGAACCAGTTTTCGCCTAAGTTCAAAATTCTTTCGAGTAATGAGCATCCATCTCACTCGGAAACCAAACAAACTTAGCCAAGCAAAGGATTGGAAAGCAAACATGCAAACATTGTCTCTATCAGACCCCCGCCGATGCAAGCACTCGACGGCGATCTCGGGGACTACACCCAGTGCGTGCACTCAGCGTGCCCCCACTGGACCTACTATCACTTGACCAGGTCCGGCCTGTCGAGTGACAAGCTGAAAGGATCGATATGGTTGACTAGAGGGGGGGGTGAATAGGCAACTAACACTTTTTAACTTTTCTTTAACAATTTAGGCTTAGCAACAAATAGGTTGACTAGATATGCAACTAGGTGAGCAACCTATATGATGCTAATCACAACAAGCACACAAGCAAGCAAGGGATACAACACAATAATAGCTTGCAAGAAGTAAAGGTAAGAGATAACCAAAAGTGGAGCCGGTGGAGACGAGGATGTGTTACCGGAGTTCCTTCCCGGTAAGGGGAAGTACGTCTCCGTTGGAGCGGTGTGGAGGCACAATGCTCCCCAAGAAGCCACTAGGGCCACCGTATTCTCCTCACGCCCTCACACAATGCGAGGTGCCGTGATTCCACTATTGGTGCCCTTGAAGGCGGCGACCGAACCTTTACAAACAAGGTTGGGGCAATCTCCACAACTTAATTGGAGGCTCCCAACGACACCACGAAGCTTCACCACAATGGAATGTGGCTCCGAGGTGACCTCAACCATCTAGGGTGCTCAAACACCCAAGAGTAACAAGATCCGCAAGGGATTAGTGGGGGGAATCAAATTTCTCTTGGTGGAAGTGTAGATCGGGGCCTTCTCAACCAATCCCGAGAGAATCAACAAGTTTGATTGGCTAGGGAGAGAGATCGGGCTAAAATGGAGCTTTGAGAAACAATAGAGCTTGGTGAGGGAAGAGGTGGTCTTCTTGGGGAAGAAGACCTCCTTTATATAGTGGGGGAAAGAATCCAACCGTTATCCCCACTCTCAGCCCGCGCATTGCGGTACTACCGCATAAGAGCCACGGTACTACCGCAAGAGGTTGCGGTACTACCGCCGTGGGCTGTGGTACTACCGCTCGCACGGTAGTGACCTGAAGCAGACCTATTGTATTGGGCAACGAGCGGTACTACCGCATGGTAGGCATCGTCTGGCACAGGAGATGCACGTAAGAAAAAAATTACTTCTGTGCCTACCTCCGCTGAGGGCGGAGCTGCGCAAAAGTCCGGCATGGTAGTACCGGACATATATCACGGTACTACCGCTCGAGGGCGGATGTAAAAAATTACATCCGCGCCTACTACCGCAGGCGCACGCACCAGGGCTGGGGACAGCGGTACTACCGCTCCCTTGAGCGGTACTACCACAAGCCACTGAAAACTAGCACCTTGCTGCCTTCACTTTGCACAGACAAGGAAAACGGAATGGAGCTCCATTGAAGCGAAGCAAAGGTGGTGCAATAGAACAGATGTGTACGTGTTGATTCCACCCAAACCTTTCCGAAGCGGACCCCCTCTTAATAGTACGGCTTTCCTACGAGTCAAATCCACCGAAAGGAAACGTAGAAAGCAACCATCTTCGATAGACTCCGAGGGGCACCGAATCGTCTTGTGCCTAGTCATGAGATATCTGAAATGCTCAATGCACACGATTAGTCCGCAAATGAATTGTCATCAATCACCAAAACCACTTAGGGAGAAATATGCCCTTACAATCTCCCCCTTTTTGGTGGATTGATGACAATACGGGATTTGCACATAAGGATATATAATGAGCATATGCAAACCCATCATCTATAAAATATAGACAGGCTCCCCCTAGATGTGTGCAATCTATAGATATGCTTTGGACTGCAAAGCACACACACTAGGATCAAGACTCCCCCTATATTTTATAGACATGGCAATCCTTGCAACAGAAAGAATAATCAATAAGCATGGAAACAAGGCATAGCATGTGAGCATGAAGATAAGGGCACATAATAGACAAACTCACAAGCTACTAGACATACTAGACAATAATGATAAGAGTGATAGCATATGTCTCACACCATATGATAGAAGAAGTCTCTTGGTCTCAAACATAAACCAAAGCAACGACGAAGGTTCAACGAAAGCAAGGAGACGATGAAAAATGAACGAAAACACTCGCAAATCCTACACTCTCTCCCCTTTTGGCATCGAGACGCCAAAAAGGCAGAGAGGACACCTAAGACACATGTGGTAGCTCCTCCTCCTCCTCTGATGCAGCTGGAAGAGACTCCTCATCTGAATCAACCCACTGATAGCTCTTCTTCTTCATCCAAGCAGCCTCAGGAGTGATGTTCTTCTCAGACCCACTCGAGATGGTCTCGCCAAGCTTCCTCAGAATCCGCTTGTCGCGCTGACGACTCTCCTTCTGAGCAACGTGAGTCTGGTACTGTCCCTTGGCATGCATGCAGAACAAAGTCTTCATCCTGTTCTTGAGCTTCTTGGCCCAAGATGGCTCAGTAGACGGTGGCTCATACATTTCTGAACTGTCCTCCTCCTCCTCTGCAATCTCATCTTCATCAACATCCATATGTGTAGCAGCAGGCTTAGTGGTAGTGTTAGCCCACTTGTCCTTCTGACGCAGCCGAATAGGCTCATGACCGATCCAGTCGGGAGCATGAAAGTCCTCACCCGGAAAGGTCTTCTCCCAAGTCTTCTGAATCAAGTGGAACAAGTAGGGTCCATAGATGGGGACCTTGCGGTGGAACACAGCAGACTGAAGCTCACTCCACATGATGTGAGAAACATCAAGTGGTCCAGGAATCTGAATCCTCCCTTTCTCACAAATGAGCAGCATATCCACTAGATAGGAATGCACCTTGTCCTTGTCTCCCATGCGAGGAAATATAGTGTTGCGAAAGATCCGGTGCATGACATCGAGAAACGGGTTAAGCACAAAAGTTTTCTCACCAGAGGGTAAATTCTTTGCAACAAGGTATGGCAGAAGCTTCTCCTTTTGTGCAGAGTGAGGGTTGGCGTGAGGGCGCAAACCAACGGGCACATCAAGCCCCTCATCACGAACGTGCAACAGATCCATGAACTCCTTCCAGTTAGCAGTTAACCTCTTTCCATTGGTCATCCAAGTCATGCTCCGCTCCACATCCGTGTGGAAGTGGACAGAAGCAAAGAACTGAGCCACAATCTCAGGATCAAAGTCAAGATGGAACGAGATGATATTCTCGATATCAAACTGCTCCACCATATCCAGAGGCTCACTAAACGATGCTAGGTTCTTCCTCAGATGAGCCATGTCAATCCACTGGGCCGGAACATAGATATTCTTCTTTCCCTTGATCACATCTATATAGATGAGATATTGTTGCTTGGTCCAAAACAATTCATTGCTCATGAAATGTTCCCTAGGGTTGACATAGGGGTTGATCTTCCGATGAACCAGAAACTCTGCTTGAGGCATCTCTTCCCAGTCGACAACTGGCTCCTTGGTCTTGGTAGCGGTCCTCTTGAAGTGGCGAGGAGAGGTATTGGACCCCTCAGGTGCATCTTGATCGTGCAAATGCTTTGAACTTGTATCACGAGAGGGATTCGAGCGTCTTGAACCAGAACCGGAGCCACCACCTATGACACACAACGAAAACACAAGAGAAGAGCGAAAGAAGTCATTGCAAAGACCAACGCAAACAAGAGAACCACAAAGAAGTGAGAATTGGCGGGACAAAACTGGGAAATTTTGGATCGAGCGGTAGTATCGCAGGTCTTGCGGTAGTAAAATTTTACTACCGCGCCGACCGCAGTAGTACCGCTCCAGGTAGGGGCGGTAGTACCGGGCTGAGCGCGGAAGTAAAATTTTACTTCCGCCCGACGGGCGGTAGTACCGTACCAGGAGGTGCGGTAGTACCGCACGGGGTGGAGACCTCAAGAACAGCGGATCTGAGCCGAAAAACCACGCCGGTACTACCGTAGATCAAAAACTGCCTTATTGTATCCTACCAAATAACAATTCTACCGCACAAGCACTCTCCAACCATCACCTCATGCAAAGATTTAGCCAAAAATCACAAGACCAACTCATATTTCCCCCTAAACCTAGATCCAAAAATAGAGAGGCAAAGAGAGAAGCACAAGGGGAAATACCGGGGTCCATGGCAAGAGGACGAGGTGGGGAACGATCCCACCGGTTGGAATGGGAGGAGAGTGGCCGGAGATGGAGATCCGGCGAGGTCCTCCGGCGCCGTTCGTGGGGAGGAGAGAGAGAGAAACGTGAGGGGAATAGATGAATGGGTATGGGGGAGTTTGAACTCCCCCTGCCCGCTCTTAACCCCCACGCGGATCTCACAGCGCGGTAGTACCGTACGTCATTGCGGTAGTGCCGCCTGGCCAGCGGAAGAAAAAAAATACTTCCGCTCGCGGGGCGGTAGTACCGCTCCTCCAGCGGCAGTAAAAAATTACTGCCGCGCTGGATGTGGTAGTACCGTGTTGGGGCTACTGCTGCACGGGTGCAGTAGTAACCCCTCTCCAGCGGTAGTACCGTGGCGTAGCACGGTAGTACCGCGCTGCCCACAAAATGCAGGTTTTGGAAGAGAAAGAAAGACTTTGCACCAGAATTAAATTTGAAAAGTCATTAAGGCACGAAGATGCATCAATAAGATCCAAGCAAAAAGGACACAAACGAAAGAGCACAACAGAAGCAGCTCAACCACGAACAAGGTCAAAAAGATTAGAGAGAGGAAAAACGAGGACCAAACATCGAATCACTACCTCTCATGAAGAGAGGGCGGTGGCCGGAGCCACCTATGTTTGAGTCAATTGGTATGGCACCGCGAAGAATTATCCTTGGGCCCATGACCAAAACTTGTCTTTGAAGCACAAGTGCCATCAATGATGGCGAATGTGAAAGAGTTTGATTAGTTTATGCATAATAGGAGGAGGGATAGTTCATTGAGAGAACTAGACTCCCCCTAAATTCATGCCTACATCTAAACAAGACATAATGATGAGTGTGGTGGGGTGTGCACTAAGTCAAACCACATTGCTCGAATCAATGATATTTAGCTCATGCCTTAACTCGCGAAATCTTGCTTCATGTAATGGCTTCGTGAATATATCTGCAAGCTGTTCCTTAGTATAGAGATGAATAAGATCAATGTCTCCACGCTTGATGTGATCCCGGATGAAGTGATGACGAATCTCAATATGCTTTGTCTTGCAGTGTTGAACCGGGTTGTTGGAGATCTTGATTGTGCTTTCATTGTCGCAGTAAAGAGGCACTTTGTCACAGTTGACACCATAATCCTTTAAAGTTTGCCTCATCCAAAGAATCTGAGCACAACAGCTTGCGGCGGCTACATACTCGGCCTCGGTGGACGAGAGAGAAACACAGTTTTGTTTCTTGGAAGACCAACTTACCAGAGAGCGACCAAGAAATTGGCAACCTCCGGAAGTGGACTTCCTTTCCACACGGTCTCCCGCCCAATCCGAGTCAGTATATCCAATGAGATCAAATGAAGCACCTTTGGGATACCATAAGCCAAAGTTTGGGGTATGAGCCAAATATCGAAAGATTCGCTTGACAGCCACATAGTGACTCTCCTTAGGTGCGGATTGAAATCGTGCACAAATTCCCACACTCAACATGATATCCGGCCTAGATGCATAAAGGTAAAGCAGAGATCCAATCATGGAGCGATATACCTTTTGATCCACAGCTTTACCATTGGGATCACTGTCAAGTTGGCATTTGAGTGGCATCGGAGTGTTGGCCTTCGGAGGATTTAGCTCATCCATCTTGAACCTCTTCAGCATGTCTTGAGTGTATTTGGCTTGGTTGATGAAGGTTCCTTGGCTTCGTTGCTTGACTTCGAATCCAAGGAAGAACTTCAACTCTCCCATCATAGACATCTCAAACTCTTTGGTCATTAGTGCGGCGAACTCATCATTAAAAGCTTTGTTAGAAGAACCAAAGATAATATCATCTACATATAGTTGGCATATGAACAAGTTCCCGTTAACCCTCTTAGTAAAAAGAGTGGGGTCGATTTTCCCAATTTCAAACCCACGATCTTGCAACATCTCGGTAAGGTGCTCATACCACGCACGTGGGGCTTGTTTAAGGCCATAGAGTGCCTTATCGAGAACGTATACATGATTGGGGAACTTGGGGTCCTCAAACCCTGGGGGTTGCTTGACATATACCAACTCCTTAAGTGGACCATTAAGAAAAGCAATCTTCACATCCATTTGATATAATATGAAATCATGATGAGAAGCATAAGCAAGCAACATGCGAATAGATTCAAGGCGAGCAACAGGGGCAAAGGTTTCACCGTAGTCGATACCCTAGACTTGGGAGTAGCCTTGATCCACCAGTCTTGCCTTGTTGCGAATAATGATACCATGTGCATCTTGCTTGTTCTTAAAGATCCATTTGGTTCCGATGACATTGTGATTCTCTTTTGGTCTTGGCACCAATCGCCACACTTTGTTGCGCTCGAAGTTGTTGATTTCATCATGCATGGCTTCAAGCCAATCCTCGTCTTCGAGTGCATCATGTACCTTGAGGGGTTCAAAGCAAGAAACAAACGCATGATGTGCACAAAAGTTTGTTAATTGACGACGAGTAGTTACCCCTCTTTTCAAGCTTCCGTAGACGTTCTCTAGGAGGTGTTACTTTTTCTGAAGCTTGGCAGCAGTCTTGGCAGCTCATCTTTCAAGAATTTCCTCCATGGAAAGTTGAGGTTTGGTAACTTGACGAGCTTCGGTACTAGAACTGGCTTGCTCATGATCATGAGCATTATCTTGATCTTTAGCTTGACCTTGATCTTGAAGTTGATCTTGGTCCAGAGCTTCATCTTGATCTTGAGCTTGCACGGGGGGATGAACAAGATCTTGAGCATCATGTGAAGTAGAAACATCACTAACAAGTTGATCTTGCCCTTGATCTTGATCATGGGGTTGAGGGCCTTCATTGCGTTCTTCGGAAGCGTGTGGGTCGTGCGTCGGTGATGGTTCCACTTGAGTAGAACATTGTCCTTCTCCTTCAGCCACAAGGGGTTCCTCAACGGGTAGGAAGTATCCCACACCCATTCTTCTTATGGCTTGGGGAGGAATTTCATCACCTACATCACAAAGACCACTTTGCTACACTTGGGAGCCATTATTTTCATCAAACTCTACGTTACTCGTCTCCTCAATGAGTCCCGTGGACTTGTTGAGGACACGGTAAGCATGAGAGTTTGCAGCATAACCAACAAATATGCCCTCATGGGCTCTAGATTCAAATTTAGACAAATGAACACCTTTCTTGAGAATGAAACACTTACAACCGAACACCCGGAAGTATTTGAGGTTGGGCTTGTTCCTGGTAAGAATCTCATAAGGAGTCTTGTTCAAGCCTTTGCGGAGATAGAGCCGATTTGATGCATGACACGCTGTGTTGATGGCTTCGGCCCAAAAGTTGTACGGAGATTTAAACTCCGCCATCATGGTTCTTGCCGCATCCATCAACGTCCGGTTCTTCCTCTCTGCAACACCGTTTTGTTGAGGGGTGTAAGGTGTGGAATATTGGTGCTTTATCCCCTCATCACTGAGAAACTCATTTAGGGTGTAGTTCTTGAACTCAGTGCCGTTGTCACTTCTGATCATCAAAATCTTTGCTTCATGTTGACGTTGGACTTCATTTGCAAAGTCGATGACGGTCTATTGGGTCTCACTCTTCCTCTTGAAGAAATATACCCATGTGTATCTCGAGTAATCATCCACAATCACCAAGCAATATCTTCTTCCTCCAAGGCTGTCAAAAGATGGAGGCCCGAAGAAATCCATGTGGAGGAGCTCTAAGGTCCTCTTTGAGTAGATTGTTGTAATTGGACGATGAGCTTTTTCATGTAGCTTTCCTTCGATACAGGCACTGCAAGCACGATCTCTGGCAAAACTCACATTTGTCAGTCCAAGAATGTGATCCCCTTTGAGGAGACTTTGCAAAGATCTCATATTGACATGGGCTAGTCGGCGATGCCAAAGCCATCCCACATCAACTTTAGCCATTAGACATGTCGCGGTCTTAGTGGGTCGCTCCGAGAAGTTAATCACATAGAGATCGTTTTCGACATGTCCAACAAAGGCTACTTTAAGAGTCTTGCTCCACAAAAGGGTCACGGTATCAATGCCAAAGAAAGTACTAAAACCCATGAGTGCAAGTTGACGAACGGAAAGTAAATTGTATGCAAGGGTCTCAACAAGCATGACTCTCTCAATAGTTAAGGTCGAAGAGATAACCACCTTGCCAAGACCCAATACCTTTGAGATTGCATCATCTCGAAAAGAGACTTGGGTGGCCACGGATGCATCGGGTCGAACGTCCACCACCAAGTCCTTGCTTCCGGTCATATGATTTGTTGCTCCGCTATCGAGCAACCATGAGACTCCCCCGGAAGCAAAGTCCTACAATAGATCAATGCTTGGATTTAGGTACCCATTCTTGAATGGGTCCTTTCATGTTAGTGACAAGGGTCTTAGGAACCCAAATAGACCACTCAATATACTCATAAGAAGAACCAACATATTTGGCATAAACATGCCCATCACTAGCACAACACAAAACATAAGAGGGGTTAAAGTCGCCGGTCCTGTTGGAGGGAGTGATCTTGCCCTTCTTGGCACTATCACTCACAACCTTGTCTTTCTTCTTCTCATGAGTAATGTTCCCCGCTTTGACAAATGTTTCCTTGAGCGGAGGAACCTGCGTGGTCTTCTTCTTCTTCTTCTTTTTGGATTTGGGTGCAAACCCAACTCCTTCCTTTGCAATCGCTTCCTTTTGATTGCTCAAAAGGTCATTGAGATTCTTCTCACCTTGTATACATGTCACAAGGCCTTTCTCAAGCTGCTCTTTTAGCTTAGCATTTTCCTCCACAAGATATGCATGCTCACAACATGGGTTAGTAGTAGATGCATTATCAATTAAGACAAAGGGAGGACACGTGGCAATTTCTTTAGTGAGTTTCACTTGGAGTTGATCATGTGACTCTTTAAGAGAAGCATGAACGCTCTTCAATGCCTTATGAGCACTGTCAAGAGAGACAAACTCATCCTTGAGTCGAGCATGGTCAACCCCAAGTGCAACCTTTTCAGATTTAAGGACACGGTTAAGAACAATAGCATGATCATAATCTTTATGTAATTTAGCAAAGTCGTCATTGTGTGACTCCTTAAAAGTCAAATAAAGACCTCGCTCTTCTTCTAGAGCAATAGAAAGATCTGCTATCTCGTCGGCATAATCATGACTATGGCCTCTCATCTCCTCAAGAGATTATTCTTGAGAATCAATCGTGTCATTGGCCTCACCAAGTTGTTCCAAGAGAGCAACGAAGTGCTTCTTGGACTCTCCCTTGAGTTTACACAAGAACTTGTCAAACTCATTCTCACCCTCTATCGCCTCCTCAGGTATATCCACACAATCTAACAAAGAGAAAGTGGAAGAAACAAAAGTCTTAATGTTTGAGGTTTTGGCGTTGGAGGTTACCTTGGTGATACCTTTTGCCATGAGGCACCTAGCGATGTGGTTCTCATTGGGGGCGTCGAAGAGTGACACCTTTGTTGGGGTAGAGGATGCAATTGCCATTCCTTCACCACTTGTGTCTCCATCATCATCATCATCATCCGATGCATACTCTTCTTGAGCCACCAACACTTTGTGTGAAGTGTTCTTGACGAAGTTGGTCTTGTTTGGGAAAGACTTGGCCTTATCTTTGCGGATGAGCTTGCCACCATTGTCTTCCCTCTTCTCGTATGGACAATCCACCACAAAGTGACTCACATTAACACAGTTGTAGCAAGTCCTCACACGTTGCTTGCCCTTTGACCCATTTGAGTTGTTCTTGGAGAAGTTGGGCCTTGTGTTTCTCTTGTTGCCCCAAAATTGCCTGGACGCAAGAGCCATGTGCTCATGATAAGCATATTTGGTGTCCTCGGGGCAACCCTCTTCTTCTTCTTCTTCTTCTTCTTCTTCTTCTTCCTCTTGACAGACCTTGGCCTTCAAAGCAAGGTTGGGGGATGATTTCTTTGACCGTTGCACGCGAGCGAGAGCATTGTCAGCTGTCGTGTTCAAGATGTTCATTGCAATAAATTCATCCAACACATCACCAGAAGACAAGGTGTGAAAGTCTGGTCTTTGACGGATGACAGCGGACATGGCCTTGTTGTAGGGCATGATGGCCTTCAGAAATTTACGCTTGATCCAAGAATCATCCACATCCTTGCTACCATGATCTTTGAGGGAAACAGCAAGGGCAGTCACCCTTCTATAGAGCTCACGCGGTTCCTCATCCTCTACCATTACAAACTCATCTGACTGATCAAGGACAACTTCATAGTTTGACCGTTGAATGCTTGAGCTGCCCTTGTACATGGAGATAATGTGTTCCCAACACTCTTTAGCAACAGTGAAGGGACGCAGGTGAGGTAGGTCTTCAGTAGGAACAGCAGCTTGGAGTATGAACAAGGCGGAGGAATTTAGCTGTTTATCCGCTTCTTCCCTTGGAGTGAGCTTGAGAGGATCACGAGGGTAGTATCCTTCTTCAATGACTCGCATGAGTTGAATTGAGCTATGATCCAAATGAGACTTGATACAGAAAACCCAATTAGCAAAATCATTTTTAACAAGCTTAGGAGGAGGATCGTGATTAACTATATGAGGTGGGTGCACCGGTCCTCCATAGACCAAGGGAGGGGGAACTGAGGCAAAAGTCCCCGACCCATTAATTCCTTGAGAACGATTATCTTTATCAGTACTAGCCCCCTCCTTACCGGAGTTGACATCCGATGCCGAGTTAGTGGGATTAACCACTTGAACTGCATCGGTGGAAAGTTTAAGTGTGTCAAGGAATTCTTTAAACATGGATTTGACCTCGGTCGTCATGGAGGATTTAAGCGAGGACATGGCATCATTTAAATCCTCGCAAGAGACCGTGTTCACACCCACGGCCACGGGGAGTTCAACCGCCCGGTCCCCGTCGTCAACCATACTCTTCGGGTGGTGAAACCCTTAATAAAGAAACATGGCTCTGATACCAATTGAAAGGATCGATATGGTTGACTAGAGGGGGGGGGGTGAATAGGCAACTAACACTTTTTAACTTTTCTTTAACAATTTAGGCTTAGCAACAAATAGGTTGACTAGATATGCAACTAGGTGAGCAACCTATATGATGCTAATCACAACAAGCACACAAGCAAGCAAGGGATACAGCACAATAATAGCTTGCAAGAAGTAAAGGTAAGAGATAACCAAAAGTGGAGCCGGTGGAGACGAGGATGTGTTACCGGAGTTCCTTCCCGGTAAGGGGAAGTACGTCTCCGTTGGAGCGGTGTGGAGGCACAATGCTCCCCAAGAAGCCACTAGGGCCACCGTATTCTCCTCACGCCCTCACTCAATGCGAGGTGCCGTGATTCCATTATTGGTGCCCTTGAAGGCGGCGACCGAACCTTTACAAACAAGGTTGGGGCAATCTCCACAACTTAATTGGAGGCTCCCAACGACACCAGGAAGCTTCACCACAATGGAATGTGGCTCCGAGGTGACCTCAACCGTCTACGGTGCTCAAACACCCAAGAGTAACAAGATCCGCAAGGGATTAGTGGGGGGAATCAAATTTCTCTTGGTGGAAGTGTAGATCAGGGCCTTCTCAACCAATCCTGAGAGAATCAACAAGTTTGATTGGCTAGGGAGAGAGATCGGGCTAAAATGGAGCTTTGAGCAACAATGGAGCTTGGGGAGGGAAGAGGTGGTCTTCTTGGGGAAGAAGACCTCCTTTATATAGTGGCGGAAAGAATCCAACCGTTATCCCCACTCTCAGCCCGCGCATTGCGGTACTACCGCATAAGAGCCACGGTACTACCGCAAGAGGCTGCGGTACTACCGCTCGCACGGTAGTGACCTGAAGCAGACCTATTGCATTGGGCAACGAGCGGTAGAACCGCCGGAGCGGTACTACCGCGCGCCCATACTGTACTACCGCATGGTAGGCATCGTCTAGCACAGGAGATGCACGGAAGTAAAAAATTACTTCCGTGCCTACCTCCGCTGAGGGCGGAGCTGCGCAAAAGTCCAGCACGGTAGTACCGGACATATATCACGGTACTACCGCTCGAGGGCGGATGTAAAAAATTACATCCGCGCCTACTACCGCAGGTGCACGCACCAGGGCTGGGGACAGCGGTACTACCGCTCCTTGGAGCGGTACTACCGCGGGCACCTGCGGTACTACCGCTCCCTTGAGCGGTACTACCGCAAGCCACTGAAAACTAGCACCTTGCTGCCTTCACTTTGCACAGACAAGGAAAACGGACTGGAGCTCCATTGAAGCGAAGGAAATGTGGTGCAATAGAACAGATGTGTACGTGTTGATTCCACCCAAACCTTTCCGAAGCGGACCCCCTCTTAATAGTACGGCTTTCCTATGACTCAAATCCACCGAAAGGAAACGTAGAAAGCAACCGTCTTCGATAGACTCTGAGGGGCACCGAATCGTCTTGTGCCTAGTCATGAGATATCTGAAATGCTCAATGCACACGATTAGCCGCAAATGAATTGTCATCAATCACCAAAACCACTTAGGGAGAAATATGCCCTTCCAATCTCCGCCTTTTTGGTGGATTGATGACAATACGGGATTTGCACATAAGGATATATAATGAGCATATGCAAACCCATCATCTGTAAAATATAGACAGGCTCCCCCTATATGTGTGCAATCTATAGATATGCTTTGGACTGCAAAGCACACACACTAGGATCAACACTCCCCCTATATTTTATAGACATGGCAATCCTTGCAACAGAAAGAATAATCAATAAGCATGGAAACAAGGCATAGCATGTGAGCATGAAGATAAGGGCACATAATAGACAAACTCACAAGCTACTAGACATACTAGACAATAATGATAAGAGTGATAGCATATGTCTCACACCATATGATAGAAGAAGTCTCTTGGTCTCAAACATAAACCAAAGCAACGACGAAGGTTCAACGAAAGCAAGGAGACGATGAAAAATGAACGAAAACACTCGCAAATCCTACACTCTCTCCCCTTTTGGCATCGAGACGCCAAAAAGGCAGAGAGGACACCTAAGACACATGTGGTAGCTCCTCCTCCTCCTCTGATGCAGCTGGAAGAGACTCCTCATCTGAATCAACCCACTGATAGCTCTTCTTCTTCATCCAAGCAGCCTCAGGAGTGATGTTCTTCTCAGACCCACTCGAGATGGTCTCGCCAAGCTTCCTCAGAATCCGCTTGTCGCGCTGACGACTCTCCTTCTGAGCAACGTGAGTCTGGTACTGTCCCTTGGCCTGCATGCAGAACAAAGTCTTCATCCTGTTCTTGAGCTTCTTGGCCCAAGATGGCTCAGTAGACGGTGGCTCATACATTTCTGAACTGTCCTCCTCCTCCTCTGCAATCTCATCTTCATCAACATCCATATGTGTAGCAGCAGGCTTAGTGGTAGTGTTAGCCCACTTGTCCTTCTGATGCAGCCGAATAGGCTCATGACCGATCCAGTCGGGAGCATGAAAGTCCTCACCCGGAAAGGTCTTCTCCCAAGTCTTCTGAATCAAGTGGAACAAGTAGGGTCCATAGATGGGGACCTTGCGGTGGAACACAGCAGACTGAAGCTCACTCCACATGATGTGAGAAACATCAAGTGGTCCAGGAATCTGAATCCTCCCTTTCTCACAAATGTGCAGCATATCCACTAGATATGAATGCACCTTGTCCTTGTCTCCCATGCGAGGAAATAGAGTGTTGCGAAAGATCCGGTGCATGACATCGAGAAACGTGTTAAGCACAAAAGTTTTCTCACCAGAGGGTAAATTCTTCGCAACAAGGTATGGCAGAAGCTTCTCCTTTTGTGCAGAGTGAGGGTTGGCGTGAGGGCGCAAACCAACGGGCACATCAAGCCTCTCATCACGAACGTGCAACAGATCCATGAACTCCTTCCAGTTAGCAGTTAACCTCTTTCCATTGGTCATCCAAGTCATGCTCCGCTCCACATCCGTGTGGAAGTGGACAGAAGCAAAGAACTGAGCCACAATCTCAGGATCAAAGTCAAGATGGAACGAGATGATATTCTCGATATCAAACTGCTCCACCATATCCAGAGGCTCACTAAACGATGCCGAGTTCTTCCTCAGATGAGCCATGTCAATCCATTGGGCCGGAACATAGATATTCTTATTTCCCTTGATCACATCTATATAGATGAGATATTGTTGCTTGGTCCAAAACAAGTCATTGCTCCTGAAATGTTCCCTAGGGTTGACATAGGGGTTGATCTTCCGACGAACCAGAAACTCTGCTTGAGGCATCTCTTCCCAGTCGACAACTGGCTCCTTGGTCTTGGTAGCGGTCCTCTTGAAGTGGCGAGGAGAGATATTGGACCCCTCAGGTGCATCTTGATTGCGCAGACGCTTTGAACTTGTATCACGAGTGCATTTTGTGTCTTATCAGAACCTGCATCGATCCCTTTTTCACTCGAACCCCGATCCATTCGGGGGATAATGATGGGGATATGTACCTAGGGTAGGGTCTTAGGCCTGACCTACATACCCTACCTAAGGACACTACATTGGAGAACTTAAAGATTACAAGATTACAAGGAAGACTCCGACTGAAATCACCATGGCGCATGAGTCACTCGACAGAAAATCCACTCGGAGGTTTCTCCCTCCATTCGACAGCCGCCTTTCACTCGGAAGAACCAGAAGTCAGTCGACCGCAGAAGACCAGAAGCCACTCCAGGGAGGCCAACGGACAGGCGTTCGACTGATCGCCATAAGTAGCATTTATTACATACGTTATCAGTAACGTTCACCTTTATGACCACGATCGAACCCTTGGTTGCCGGGTATTCATGAGGGGCAGCACACTCTATATAAGACACCCCTCCCCTCTGGCACAAGGGTTCGCACCCCCTGGAACTCATACATTCCACACGACATAAGCTCCCGAGCACTGAGACGTAGGGCTGTTACCTCCACGAGAGGGGCCTAAACTCATACATCCGTGTGTGCAATCTTGCCGTAGCCAAGACTCTGCCATCTCCTTACGTACCCCTAACCTCTACTGTCAGGCTCGTTCCCACGACATTCCCTAAATCTTAAAAACTTCATCCACAAAAACTCGAAAAGAACTCGTGAGATAGGTTAGTACACATAAGAATAAGTCCACACTTCTTGTACTGCCAAGACAAGTTGCACAATAATCTCCAAACATCATCTACAGTTTACTATCGTTTCCACAATTTATATCTACCAATATAGGCTATGGAAACTATAGGATAAGTAGATAACAAAACTATGAGAGCAATCTGTCCAAACAGAACAGTCTGTAGCAATTTATGAAAACAATGTACTTCTTTAACTCAAACAATTATGAAAATTTAGGAAGTGATAAAGAATTTATATGGAAACACTGTGTCAAAATTTCAGAAACTTTCCACGCTCCAGTAAAATATGAAAATTCAAACTCTACAGAGAAAGTTTCTATTTTTACACAGCACACATCAAACATGTAATGCAAACATCCTAAGGAAATTCTTGGAAATTTTTATTGAAAAACAAGATTATAAATAACACCTAACATAAACTAACAAAATATAATGACGATCCAAGCAAAGCACATATTATGTGACGAATAAAAATATAGCTCTAAGTAAGATATACCGATAATGTTGAAGACGAAAGAGGGGATGCCTTCCGGGGCATCCCCAAGTATATAATCTTGAATATTCCTTGGATATCACCTTGGGGGTGCCTTTGGCATCCCCAAGCTTAGGTTCTTGTCACTCCTTATTCTCCTCATATCGGTGTCTCACCCAAAACTTGAAAACTTCAATCACACAAAATTTAACGGAACTTCGTGAGAAGGGTTAGTGAAATAAGTAAAGATCATTCACTTAGGTACTGTCAATACAAGATTCATAATTGTTCTCACATAATACCTAATGTATTCTACCATTCACATAATTTATATCACTGAATATAAGCTATGGGAACACTAAAACAAGCAAACTATGCATGCAAAACAGAATCTGTCAAAAACAGAAGAGTCTGTGAAGATCTGTAGTATAACCATACTTCCCTGTTTCTAAAAATTCTGAAAACTTAGGAAAACCTGAATAATTTGTATATCAACACTGTGTAAAAAATTCAGATCATTATCACGCTCCAGTAAAAAATGAAAATTCCTGTACTGGAGTCAAAAGTTTTTGTTTTGGTTCAGCATCAATTCTACTCATCTTGTGAGTTGTTCCAAAGGCTTTACTTGGCACTTTATTGAAATAAAAGACACAAAACATGATTAATACAGTAGATTAATCATGTGAACACACAAAAACAGAAAGGAAAAGTGTTGGGTTGTCTCCTAACAGGCGCTTTTCTTTAATGCCTTTTAGCTAGGCATGATGATTTCAATTATGCTCACGTGAAAAGTAGTCATTGGAACATGCAAGAGAGCATCATGAATCATATGACAAGAACATTTAAGTCTAACCCACTTCCTATGCATAGGGACTTTGTGAGCTAGCAATTTATGGGAGCAAGAATCACCTAGCATAGGAAGGCAAAACAAGTGCAACTTCAAAACTTTGAACACATAGAGAGGAAACTTGATATTATTGCAATACCTACAAGCATATGTTCCTCTCTCATAAAAATTTTCAGTAGCATCATGAAGGAATTCCACAATATAACTATCACCTAAATCATTCTTTTCATGATGCACAAGCATAGAATTTTTATTACTACCCACACAAGCAAAATTCTTCTCATTCAAAGTAGTGGGAGCAAACTCAACAAAATAACTATCATGAGATATTTGAGTGGCATAATCCAATTGAAAACTAAAATCATGATGACAAGTTTCATGGTTATCATTATTCTTTATAGCATACATGTCATCACAATAATCATCATAGATAGGAGGCATGTCATCATCATAATAAATTTGCTCATCAAAACTTGGGGGACTAAAAATATCATCTTCATCAAACATAGCATCCCCAAGCTTATGGCTTTGTATATCATTAGCATTATGGATAGAATTCATACTAGCAACATTGCAATCATTCTCATCGTTCAAGGATTTCTCATTAAGTATTTTCATAAATTCTTCCTTTACCAATTGAGCACAATTTTCCGAACCATCATTTTCACGAAAGACATTAAAAAGACAAAGCAATTGAGGCAACCTAAACTCCATTTTGTTGTAGTTTTCTTTTATATAACCAAACTAGTGAAAAACAAGAAACTAAAAGATTCAATTGCAAGATTTAAAGACATACCTTCAAGCACTCACCTCCCCGGCAACGGCGCCAGAAAAGAGCTTGATGTCTACTACACAACTTGTTCTTGTAGACTCGTGTTGGGCCTCCTAGCGTAGAGTTTTGTAGGACAGTAGCAAATTTCCCTCAAGTGGATGACCTAAGGTTTATCAATCCATGGGAGGCGTAGGATGAAGATGGTCTCTCTCAAACAACCCTGCAACCAAATAATAAAAAGTCTCTTGTGTCCCCAACACACCAAATACAATGGTAAATTGTATAGGTGCACTAGTTCGGCGAAGAGATGGTGTTACAAGTGTAGTAATTATAGTAGATAATGATTTTTGTAATAGTAACAATAAAAAACAGCAAGGTAGCAAGTAACAAAAGTGAGCACAAACGGTATTGCAATGCTTGAAAACAAGGCCTAGGGTCCGTACTTTCTCTAGTGCAATCTCTCAACAATGCTAATATAATTGGATCACATAACCATCCCTCAACGTGCAACGAAGAAACACTCCAAAATTCTTATCTAGCGGAGAACATAAGAAGAAATTGTTTGCAGGGTACGAAACCACCTTAAAGTTATCTTTTCCGATCGATCCATCCAAGAGTTCGTACTAAAATAACACCAAGTTATCCTTTCCGATCGATCTATCTAAGAGTTCGTACTAAAGTAACACCATATGATACACATCAACCAACTCTAATGTCACCTGGATACTCCAATGTCACCACAAGTATCCATGAGTTAATTATACGATATGCATCAAACCATTTCAGATTCATAATACTCAATCCAACACAAACAACCTCAAAGAGTGCCCCAAGATTTCTACCGGAGAAAGTAGGATGAAAAGGTGCATCAACCCCTATGCATAGATTACCCCAATGTCACCTCGGGAATCCGCGAGTTGAGTGCCAAGACATAGATCAAGTGCTCTTAAATCCATAAAAGTACTCAATCCGGTAATAACGAAATCTCAAAGGGAAAACTCAATTCATCACAACAAGATAGAGAGGGGAAAACACCATATGATCCAACTATATTAACAAAGCCCGCGATACATCAAGATCGTGCCAAATCAAGAACACGAGAGAGAGAGAGAGAGATTAAACACATAGCTACTGGTACAAACCCTCAGCCCCGAGGGTGGACTACTCCCTCCTCATCATGGCCTCCGCCGGGATGATGAAGATGGCCACCGGAGATGATCTACCCTCTCCGGGAGGGTACTAGAACTCCTCCAGATTGGTTTTTCGTCGATACAGAGAGTTGCGGCGGTGGAACTTCTCTTCTAGGGTTATTTCTGGGGTTTCTGAATATATAGGATTTTTGGGCGTCGGTTTCACGTGAAGATGCGCCACGAGGGGCCCACAAGACACCAGGGCGCGCCAGAGGGGGCTGGCGTGCCCTGGTGGGTTGTGGCCACCTCGTGGCTCTTCTGGCCCTCCCACGAAGCTTCTAGTGCCTCTTTTGTTCCAAAAAAATCGTCAAAAAGTTTTGTTGCATTTGGAGAACTTTTATTTCTGCACAAAAAACAACACCATGGTAGTTCTGCTGAAAACAGCATCAGTCCGGGTTAGTGTAGCGTCCCGACTCAAAACGAGTCAAGCCTCTGTGTGTTCTGTGCCATCCCTGGATCAGTATGCTGGCACACACAGTACATCAATGTATATATCAAACTGCAATCACATGTAATAACGTAAATCTGATATATACCTCAAAATCTCAGCGGAAACAGTCAACGGGAGTGGAGTCCCAATAAACACCAACGGCAGGTTGAGTGTAGACCGTAACCCTGAATCGTACTCTTACTCGTCGTAGAAAAATATCTGCAACATAAGACGTTGCAGCCGTATAGGTCAGCATATTGAATATGCCGGCAAGTCTCACAAAAGAAAGGGGTGAAAATATCATCTATACTATATGCATATATGGCAGGTGGGGTTGTAAGTTTAAGTTTTGCGTAAAGCAAATTTTTCCTACAACAAAAGAGGGGGAGAAGCAAAAATTATTACTACAATGTTGGTTGATTAATGAGAAGGTTCCGCCAACCATTTCTCATACCCAAGTTAACAATAACACCCTCATCATTATAATTATTTGTGTGTTGAGAGTTCCTGATAGTTTCAGTTCCTTTGGCTCAAGTTGTCCATGACCATGGACACGGCTAATCGATTAGGTTTGAGTACTCTGCAGAGTTTTGCACACGTTCCCCACAAGATTTGATCGCCTCCGTTGAAGTCCTCGCACTGCAGGGTGTTTGAGAACCGGATGATCAAAACATGGTCTTCCAAAGGGTTCCTCTGAGCCACTGTCGGTGTCCATCCAATCCTACCATTCTTCTACATCTCGTAGCACCGCCCGTCCAGAGTCACCACGATGTCCAACCAAGCCAGAGCCCATAATGGCTTGTGGCTGTGCAGGTAAGCCTCGGGTCTTGAAGTATCCATCCATCTCTTTGTGCCTGGGTGGATCTTTCCGCGTGAATACTGGCACTTCTCCAGCAACACCTAGGCTAACCACTGGTTTCTCCAGGGTGCCGTTCAACCAACATCCACCCAGAGGTATATTGCATCATGAGGTCTTGAAAATAATATCTTGAAGTCTTGAGGTCTTGATCATCAATTAATTCTCACAACTCTCATGGTAAACACTCAACCAAACCCCGTCTACTAAAAGCATAGCAAAATAAAAATAACATTCCCGGGGCCAAAGTAACAAAGGGTTTATGGGTGCCTACCACATGACACTACTCAAGAACCAAGTTTCCAAGTACCTACTTTGCATGCAATGGTGGAGGAGGTTGAACTAATGCAATAAAAACCATAGGTAAAATATGATCAATGTGAACTTGCCTTGCTGACGATCTTCATACTCGAGTGACTCTAGATAACAAGCCTCACACTCCGGACAATCTAGCGTGACAAACAATGAGCATACAATAAGCAATCACGATCACAATCAAGCAAACAAGATCATATGCAAAACAACATCAAAAGAAAAATTGGAAACTCAAAGAAATTGGCAAAACAACTTTCTGGACAGAAACTATTTTTAACAGAGGAAAGTAATATAAAATTTTATTTTAACAGAAAGTATTTTCTATTATTTTTAATTAGCAAAAAGAAATCACTTAAAAAGGTTTTATAAAACAAAAATTATGGCCTATTTAAGATAAAACTAAAATCTGTCCAGATTCAGTGTTTTATAAAAACAATAATTATTTTTATTAGTTCTCTGGATACATATAACATGCAGAAAACTGTAGCAAAAAGAATTTCTCAAAAACCTATTTTTAAATAAAAGTTATACCTAAATACGTGTTTAATACAAATCTGTTTAAACTCAAAATTTAAAAGTTCAAAAATATTTTTTGTTAGATCCAAGTGATAGGTGAGATTTTTGTGAATCCGTAGCAAAAAGAATCATCGAAATCGGAGTTGTAGAATTAAAGATAGAAAAAAAAACAAATCTGAGATCCAATCTGAAAACGGAATTTTTATGAAATCGTGAAATTTCGGGCAGACGACAAGTGGCAAGCTCTGGATGGCTGTTGGGTGTGTGCTGCGCGGCTTAGGAGCGAACGGCCTCTATCTAAGGGGTTCGGCGGCGGCGGCTTATTCACACACAAAAAACACAACTAAACCGAGACTGGTTCGATCTAAACAGGAGAAAACCGATCTACAAGAAAACCGAACGCTTCCTTCCTTCTAAAAAAATACTTGCTACGTACAGAGAGAGAGAGTGTTGGCTTACACAGAGAAACGGGAGGTGGGCAGGGAAGTAGATGGCGGTGGTGCGGCGGCTCCGGCGATCAACGGCGTCGGCGATGTTGTCCAACGGATGTGGGAGGTCGGGGGCGATCGATTTTTGCTGAAGGTGAAGGTTGGTGATGACCGAAGCGAGCGGGGCGTCGAGGTGAACTCCGTGAACTACGGCGGCGTTGCGAGCTCGTGCGGTCACTGTAGATGAAGAGGGGAGACAAGACCTTGTCAAAAAGAATCTAGGGATCGATAGAAGTCGAACCATAGAAGAGGGAGTCTCGGGATGGCTCACCGGCGTCGGAATCCGTCGGTGAACCGCAGCTTCTGCGGCGAGATCCAAACGGCGAGAGCTTCGAGTATAGGTGGTTTTGGGCATTGGGGTTTGGAGGAATCGGTCGAGAAAAGTCGTGGGTATTTATAGGACATCTTTCTTGGACGAGGGGAAGACTAGAGATAGGATTTTCGTGAAGTTTGAATCGAAGTCGGTTCCTGTACGTGTACGTGGAGGATTCCTTGTTCGTGCGTGGGGAAGAAGAAGCTGGGTGGGTCCAATTGTCAGAAAAAAAATGAGAGGGAGAGGCGCACGTGGGAGGAAATCGGGAGGGAGGTGCTCGTGTACGTGGAGTGGCGGTGGCTCCCTGGGAGCGCTGGCTCTTGGCCAGATCGCTAGGGCTGGCTCCTCCTAGCGTGGGCTGGCTCGGGCGTGGCCTAGTGGCTGGCCCAAAACTGGCCCTTTTTTTTAACTCGTTTTTTTTCTTTTTTTTATAGAAGCAAAAGGTGACAAATTATATTAAATAAAAAAATTAAAGTACAAGGTATTATATACCAAAACGATCAGAAAAATAAATCCTAAAGCGTGAACATTTTTGTAGAGGCAAAATAAAAACTTTATAAAACATTATTTTTAATAATTCCAAATAAAACCAAATTTGACTTTCAAATATATTGGCATTATTTTCTTCTGACTTTTGGGGTGTCATGTTACCTCCTCTCATACTTTTTTTTATCAAAGTATTTTGTCAGGGATTTGAATATAGAAAAAAAATCAAATGCCATTGATATGAAATTGAATTCAAAATAAAAATTCAATTGTCACATCCATTTCACTCAAAATGCATAGATGCATAACTATAATTGTAAAACATTTCAAATTAAAAATTTGGGATGTTACAGTTAGTTCCATGCAAATCATACCAAAACCATATAAAGTTGTTGTAAATATGGCATGAATACTTCATAAATTATAGATACGTTGGAGACGTATCAAGTGTCATCTTAAGGCGGTGAAAATAATTGTGAGATACTTGATACATAAACCAAACTTTGTCATTTGGTATCCCAAGGGATCTTATTTTGACCTTATGGGCTATTCCGACTCGGACTATGCCGGAGATAAGGTTGATAAAAAATCCACCTCGGGTACTTGTCGGTTTCTTGGGAGAGCTCTTGTGTCTTGGTCCTCCAAGAAACAAAACTCGGTATCTCTATCTACCGCCGAAGAGGAATACATCGCCGTCGGATCTTGTTGTGCGCAATTGCTATGGATGACCCAAACTCTTAAAGACTATGGAATACATGTGAAACATGCTTTATTTTTTTTGTGACAATGAGAGTGCTATCAAGATTGCACACAATCCCGTGCAACATTCTCAAACTAAGCATATTCAAGTTCTTCATCATTTCATTCATGATCATGTTGCCAAAGGAGATATTAATCTCAAACACGTTCGTACCGAAAATCAATTGGCAGATATGTTCACAAAACCAACTAATGAGAAAGTGTTTTGTCACTTGAGGAGTGATGTCTACTACATAACTTTATTCTTGTAGACTCTGTTGGGCATCCAAGCGCAGAGTTTTGTAGGATACTAGGAATTTTCCCTCAAATGGATGACCTAAGGTTTATCAATCCATGGGAGGTGTAGGATGAAGATGGTCTCTCTCAAACAACCCTGCAATCAAATACAAGAAATCTCTTGTGTCCCTAACACACCCAATACAATGGTAAATTGTATAGGTGCACTAGTTCGGCGAAGAGATGGTGATACAAGTGCAGTATGGATGGTAGATGTAGGTTTTTGTAATATGAAAATATAAAACAGCACGGTAACAAGTAGTAAACAATGAGAAAAATGGTATAGCAATGCTTGAAAATAAGGCCTAGGGTTCATACTTTCACTAGTGCAATCTCTCAACAATGCTAACATAATAAAATCATATGATCATCCCTCAACGTGCAACAAAGAATCACTTCAAAGTTCATAAGTAGCGGAGAACATAAGATGAAATTGGTGTAGGTAGTAGAACCACCTCAAAGTTATTCTTTCCAATCAATCTTTTGAGCTATTCCTATAAGCGTCACAAACAACCCTAGAGTTCGTAGTAAAATAACACCTATGACACATATCAATCAACCACCTATGATATACATATCAATCAACCCTAATGTCACCTAGATACTCCAATGCCACTTCAAGTATCCGTAGGATAATTATTCGACATGCATCAAACAATTTCAGATTCATCATATTCAATCCAACACAAAGAACTTCAAAGAGTACCCCAAGATTTCTGTCAGAGAAAGTAGGATGAAAACGTGCAATCAACCCATGTGCATAGATCCCCCAAGGTCACCGGAATCCGCAAGTTGATGCCATAACATATATCAAATGAATCAATAGAATACCCCATTGTCACCACGGGTATCCACATGCAAGACGTACATCAAGTGTTCTCAAACCCAAAGAATTAAATCCAACATAACGGAATCTCAAAGGGAAATATTCAATTCATCACATCAAGATAGCAAGGGAATAACACCATATGATCCAACTATATTAACAAAGCCCATGATACATCAAGATCGTGACATCTCAAGAACACGAGAGAGAGAGAGAGAGAGGGAGAGATCACTCACATAGCTACTAGTACATACCCTCAGCCCCGAGGGTGAACTACTCCCTCCTTGTCATGGATACCGCCGGGATAATGAAGATGGCCTCCGGTGATGATTGCCCCCTCCGACAGGGTGCCGGAACAGGGCTCTGGATGAGTTTTCTTTGGTACAGGGGCTTGCAGCGGCGGAGCGGAAGTTCTAGGTTTATTTTTTAGGGTTTCTGTATATATAGGATTTTTCGGCGATGGAATCACGCTAAACGGAGCCACGAGGGGCCCACAAGCTATCATGGTGCGTCTAGGGGGTGGGTGTGCCCTATTGTCTTGTGGCCAGCAGGTGGCCCCCTCCAGTGGTTCTTCGCTCCGGTACTTCTCATATTGTCCAGAAAAAATCGTCAAAAAGTTTCGGGCGATTCCAATAACTTTTATTTTCTGCCCAAAAAACACCACCACGGTAATTCTGCTGAAAACAACTTCAGTCCGAGTTAGTTATAATTAAATCATATAAAGTGCACCAAAACCTTATAAAAGTATTGTAAACATAGGTAAATATGGCATGTATACTTCATAAATTATCGATACGTTGGAGACGTATCAGCATCCCCATGCTTAATTCCTTCTCGTCCTCGAGTAGGTAAATGATAAAAGAAGTAATTTATGAAGTGTGAATGCTAGAATACCGTATAATTTTGATCCAGGATAATTTCAGTCACTTTTTCTAGCATCATAAACAACAACTCTTTTCTCATAAAACTTCTCATGACCAAGTAGCAAGCTATTCACATGTTAAAGCATATACCATAAACTTTCTTGAAAACCAACCAACTATGTTCTCAGTCATCAAACAATTACAATTCATCTTATTTTCAGGAAGGGTATATGTAAGAGCTTTGATTTAGCAAATTCCACATACTCAACTATGATTTAGTCTTCCATGATTGCTGACACTCAATGCATATTTTTAGAACAAACAATTTCAATCAAACATGTAGGAAGATAGGGGCTTAATGTTTCACCTCCCAACTTATTTATCTCAGAGATAATGTCAACAATAATGAATCATGATCACCTATATTCAATTGGATATATGTGTCCGGATCTTTCCCCACCACATGATGCTTGCCAACTAAAGAATTAATATATTGGAATAGGGACGAACATTATTGACTCATGCATAAAAGTAAATACATAAAAGTAAATGCATAAAAGTAAAAGATAGGCCCTTCACAGAGGGAAGCAGAGGTTGTCACGCGCTTTCTGTTTTTGGATGTGTGAGCTCTTAATGGAAAGGAACGTCACTTTATATTGCCCCTTGTGATAACAACCTTTATTATGCAGTCCGTCGCTTTTATTTCTTCACCATCAGAAGTTCGTACAAAGCTTATTTTCCCTTCCAATAAA
The DNA here is from genome assembly GCA_039707655.1 of Elymus sibiricus. Classification (NCBI taxonomy): domain Eukaryota; kingdom Viridiplantae; phylum Streptophyta; class Magnoliopsida; order Poales; family Poaceae; genus Elymus; species Elymus sibiricus. Next base: position 220,684,115 of record CM077663.1, read on the forward strand.
ATATCATACATATTTAGGAGCAATTTTTATTGCTTTTTGCACGGATGACAACTTACTTGAAGGATCTTTTTCAATCCATAGGTAGATATGGTGGACTCTCATGGCAAGAAACTGGGTTTAAGGGTTTTTGGATGCACAAGTTGTATCTCTACTTAGTATGAAATTTTGGCTAGCGAAAGATCCTAAGCAAGCACCAAATGTGAGAGGATCCTGTAGGATCACTAGAAGAATGTCTAGAGGGGGGGTGAATAGACTACTTGCAAGAATTAAAAAACCTAACCTTTTCCCAAGTTAATTGGTTGGCAGATTTTAGCAATACTAACAAGTCTAATGCACCCTACACATGCTAGTCAACAAGTATGGCAGCGAAAAGTAAGACAAGCACATGTAATAGAGAGTGGAGATAGGAAGATCAAACACAATTTGGAGACGCAAGGATTTTTCCCGTGGTTCCGATAGGTGGCGCTATCGTACATCCATGTTTATGGAGTCTTCAACCCACGAAGGGTAACGGTTGCGAGAGTCCACGGAGGGCTCCACCCATAAGGGTCCACGAAGTAGCAACCTTGACTATTCCATAACGGCTTCCGTCCACGAAGGACTAGCCTCACTATGGGTAGATCTTCACGAAGTAGGCGATCTCCTTGCCCGTACAAACTTCTTGGTTCAACTCCACAACACGAAGTAGGAGGCTCCCAAGTGACACCTAACCAATCTAGGAGGTACCACCCTCCAAAAGGTAATAGGCTCGGTAATATCGATGAACTCCTTGGTCTTGTGCTTCAAGATGATAGACTCCTCAACACACAATCACTCTCTCACAGATTTGTCTTTGGTGGAAGAGATTGATTTGGTGGAAAGCAACTTGGGGAGGCTAGAGATCAAGATTCATATGGATGGAGTGGAATGGCTTGATCTCAACACATGAGTAGGTGGCTCTCTCTCAGAAAATTAGACGGGGCAAGTATGGAATAGTTCTGAGTGCTTCTCTTCCGAGTGGGTGGTGGTGAAGGGGTATATATAGGCATCCCCAAAAATCCAACCGTTACACCTAAAGTGACCAACTCGGTGACACCGAAGTATAAAACTCGGTGGTACCGAGTTGCTCCAAAGGTAGCAACTTTTGAATCTTGGTGAGACCTATACAAAAATCTCGGCGGTACCGATAAGGTGACCAATGGTCAGTTTCCACAACTCGGTGATGCCGATCCAAAATCTCGGAAATTCCGATTTTAAGAATCAAGGTAACAGAAAGTTGGCAAGCTGAACTTGGTGGCACCGAACCAGAATCGGTGGCACCGAAAGTCTAGGGTTTGGCATGGGTCTGTCTGAGGTGGGAATCGGTGGGACCGAGTGGGAAAAATTGGTAGCACTGATTTTCATGATAGGCTTGGACAGACTTTTGTGGAAGAGTTTGTGGGTGTTTTTGGTGACTATCACTTGTGCACGTGGAGCATATTGTTCACCAACAGTACCTTACCCCCTTTTAATAGTATTGGATTTCCTATGGACTCAAGGTGATTTCTCACAAAGTAAAATGTAGAGTCCTCTTGCTTGAAGCTTTGCCAATCCAATTCCTTGCATCTTCGGGTATCTCCACACAATCCTTTTTGCCAACCATCTCCCTCTATGGACTTTTATCTGAAATACACTAGGTAGAAATATTAGTCCAAGAGACAATGTATGTTGTCATGAATTATCAAAACCACCAAGGGAGCATATTGTGCTTTTAAACTCCCCCTTTTTGGTAATTGATGACAACATACAATCAAAGCTTCAAGTAAAGATATGCATAGATATAATGAAGACTTTGAGAGACACATGACAAAGACTTGCTCCCCCGAAATGTGTGCAATCTCTTTAAAGGATAGTTGCCTTGGAATGCATGGACACACATATAGTGGAAGGGATGATATGAGTCATGTGTATCTTGGCTATATGCATCAAATGCACGTGAATGAGTTACATCCTTGTTCAAGACTTCACTCTTGCAAACAATATGTGCAAGAAGCAAGAGATCATCTTGATCAAGGAAATGATGCATATACTTACCTTGAGTTCTTGATCATTCTAGTAGTAGAAACACACTTGAGAAAACAATGTTAGGAAACACAAGATTATTATACTGATCAAAAAGCAATAGAACTCAATAGTACCAAGATGTGGAGAACATATGGAAGATAGTATTCCTTAAGATTGATATGTCTGCAAGAACATTTAGAAAATTTCTCCCCTAGATGTGAAATTGTAGGTCATCCTCTCCCCCTGAATCTTAGCTTATAGATATTGGGATTGGATAGGGTGAGAAAAGTCTAACATGAGAATAACAAGTAAGATTAGATTTTCAAATAGAGCACTTTGGGTAGATGTTTCTCCCCCTACTTTAGTATTCTCCCCTTGTTTATATGAGCATAGGCTTTGATATTCTCCCCCTTGATTGTATCTCCCCCTTTGCATTGAAGCATGTATCTTCCCCTCTGCATTAGAAGCTTTGGTATTTCTCCCCCTTTGGCATTAATTTCCAAAAAGGTACATACACAAGGTCAGACACAGGGATCATGGAGCAAGAAGGGATCCTTGAGAACAAGGGTCATAGAATGTAGGGTTCATGGAACAGTGAGAATCATAGAGAGCATTTGAGACTTCTCCTCCTTTGAGTTAGGGATCCTAGAATAAAGTTTCTCCCCCTTTTTTTGTTTTTTTTAACAAAGGTATCACTGAAGAAATAAAGATTTGCTAATATGAACACAAACCAGAGAAGAAATCAAAATCGGTGGCTCCGAGACAAACGGGTCGGTGGAACCAAATTGTGGTCATGCAGCTCATCTGATAAATCGGTGAAACCGAGTGGTTTGAGTCGGAGGCTCCGAGGGGTAAACGGAAAGTCGGCAATGTTTTTGGAACTTGTAAATGAGTTTGGAAAACTTGTAACAAAATGCCAAAAGGATCTTCAAAGGAAATGCAAAAGACTTTACAAAGAAATATCAATTAGAGAAGATTTGAGTGGTTCCAAGAAATCTTGCAAATAATGAATGAACCAAACAAGATACTTAATCTAGATGATGGTCGGTGACTAGGTCACCTATATTAGAGTATATTAACTTAGGAGCCAAGCAAGAATACTTGATCATAGGTCATACTCATCGTTAAGCTCAAAATGGGGTTACCATCTTTCGATTAAGCATTTTAATGTTTTCATATCTCTTGAGTTGCTTTATCTCATGACTTGGAGTAAAGATTTTTCAAGGATATGAGTACATACCTTTGAGTGATGTTGATGACGTAGCTTGTAGGTGAACTTGTTGAGGATGCTCGAGGTTGATGAAGTTCATCTTGAGTTGGGAGCAATCCTTCTTGTTTTGGTACACTTATCACCTACATAGGTTAGTCATGCAAGGAAGAACAATATATATCCATTTGACATGATATCAATTGAGAATTAGCAAATGTGATCACATCAAATATATGTCAAGGATATGGTTGAGTTGTCTTCTTCCTTCCATCATCAAAAGGGGTTATGAATACTTGGCCATGACAAGATTGCTTAAGATATGAGTTGATGGCAATCTTTTGGAGTGTTGTTCTTCCAAGTACCTACAAAAGGTTAGATGCAATACAAGGGAGCATAGAATTCCATGGTATAAGATAACATGTCAAGTGTATCATGGAAGTATCATGTAATCTCATGCCCTTGCATGCAATCGAGTGAGTCTAGCTGAAGTTTGAAGCATCAAGGATGTTCAACTCACTTCTCAAGTGACAAAACACTTTCTCATCAAGTGGCTTAGTAAAGATATCGGCCAATTTCTTGTTGGTACGAACATGCTTAAGATTGATATCTCCTTTGGCAACATGATCACGAATGGAATGATGTCGAACTTGAATATGCTTACTTCGAGAATGTTGCACGGGATTATGACCAATCTTAATAGCACTTTCATTGTCACATAGTAATGGAACATTTTTCACATGGATTCCATAATCCTTAAGCGTTTGTGTCATCCATAGTAATTGTGCACAACATGATCCGGCAGCAATATACTCAGCTGTGGCTGTAGATAGAGATACCGAGTTCTGTTTCTTGGAGGACCAAGACACAAGAGATCTCCCAAGAATTTGACATGTACTCGAGGTGGATTTTCTATCAACCTTGTCACTGGCATAGTCTGAATCGGAATAGCCAACAAGGTTAAAGGAAGATCCCTTGGGATACCAAATGCCAAAGTTTGGTGTTTGTATCAAATATCTCACAATACGTTTCACGGCCAAAAGATGACACTCTTTAGGTGTAGCTTGATATATAGCACACATGCAAACACTAAGCATAATATCGGGATGGGAGGCACATAGATATAACAATGAACCAATCATAGATCGATAAACCTTTTGATCAACCGGTTCATCCTCCTTGGTAAGGTCAACATGTCCACTATTAGGCATAGGAGTTTTCATACCTTTACACTCTTGCACGTTGAACTTCTTGATCAAGTCCTTGGTATACCTGGTTTTAGAGATGAAAGTTCCTTCTCTTGTTTGCTTGATTTGTAAACCAAGGAAAAATTTCAGCTCACACATCATGGACATCTCATACTTCTCGGACATCAACCTTCCAAATCTTTCACTAAATTGTGGGTTAGTAGATCCAAAGATAATATCATCCACATAGATTTGGCACACAAATAATTCACCATTAACTCTCTTAGTGAATAAGGTTGCATCAATTTTACCAATTTCAAAACTCTTTTCAATGAGAAACTTCGTTAAGCATTTATACCAAGCACGTGGGGCTTGCTTAAGACCATAAAGTGCTTTACAAAGCTTGTAGACATGATTAGGTTTCTTAGGATTCACAAAACCAGGGGGTTGTTTGACATAGACCTCTTCTTCAATCTCACCATTTAAAAATGCACTTTTAATGTCCATTTGATAAAGCGTGATATCATGGTGATTAGCATAAGCGAGAAGAATGCGAATAGCTTCAAGTCTAGCGACGGGGGCATAGGTCTCACCATAGTCCATACCTTCGACTTGCATATATGCTTGGGCTACGAGACGCGCCTTGTTGCGTACAACTTGACCGTCTTCATCTTGTTTGTTCCGAAACACCCATTCGGTTCCGATGATGTTGTGCTCGTCCTTGGGCTTCTCCACGAGTGTCCACACTTCGTTCCTCTCAAAGTTCTGAAGCTCTTCATGCATGGCGTTCACCCAATCCGGGACTTCAAGAGCTTGTTCAATCTTCAAGGGTTCAATGCTAGAGATGAAAGAATAATGCTCACAAAAATTTGCTAAGTGAATTTTAGAGCGAGTGATTCTCCCGGTTTGTATGTCACCAAATATTTGGTTTAGAGGATGGTTCTTGGTCACTCTTGCTCGAACTCAAGTGTAACACCCCAAAAATCGGGTTATCGATTTTTTTGCTGTTATTCCTTCCTAGCTTTTCTCTCCCGAATTTTTCCTCTGGAGTTTGGTAAATGACCGGGTGAATCGAGTCTATCCTCAACCTCTCAGTGCCTTTCCCATACTCTTGTGCCAGTCAACCCTCTGTCAGCAAACCCCAAATCTCATTCAAACCCTAGTTCCGAAATATTGAAACCAGAAATCCTGCCTTTGTGTTTACAAAGGAGCTATCATTCCCCTTGCCCTGTTGATCCTCCCAAAATTTGTAGAGATCCTCCTTCATCCATAAACCCTAGATGTGCAAAAATATTGCCAAGTCATATGCAATATTTTCCCCCTAGAATTAATTCCTTTTTCTGCCTATCTGAGGAATTAAATCCAGGAAAATATCTATCCATCTCCAAAGCCCATGAAAACTTGTGGAGATATTCTTTGTGATCATGTTGAGCTCTCATAAAAATATGGGCTATAATTAAATAGGGGAAATTGCCTTTTCCTATTTAAAGCCAATATTTCAATTTGGGGCCTTTCCAAAGGAACTACCATTTTGGGTAGCTAGGAAAATTCCCACATAATTTGTGGAGCTTCTCATATCCATATCTTCTCCATTTCCATCAAAATATCCAGTCCCCCAATTCAAAATTTGAGCACCACTTCCCTTTGCAAATTCTGTCCAGAATTCCCATTTGCAAAGGAAGTGCATGATTCCTTAATCTCCTTGGGCTAAAATTTTGCAGGGTGATGCATTGGGATAAATTACCCTTGTCCTCCAAAAATTAGCCCATCCCATCTAGCCAATCTTCCTCAGCAAATTATCCAAGTTTCTGTCCAGATTGGAGCATTGTGAAGGAAGTACCATTTCTACTTATGCAAATGGTATGAAATTTTTACAGTGCCTCCATATGCCTAAATCATTGATCTCCTCCAAAAATCATCCAAGTCCATCTAGCTATTTGACCCCAGCTCCCTCATTTCCAAACCTGGCCAGAGTACCAAGTTGCAAAGGAAGTGCTATCTAGAATGGTTTGTTTGAGCTGAGATTTTGCCAGGTTAGTGACCCTAGTAGATGATTCCCCCCTACCCAAGATCAGGCCAAGGTGAGCACTGTGGTGGCCACACCACAGCACAAACAGGTTGCTGTTGGCAACTATTTGACCTTGGACCTGTCACCTCAGCCCTCTCCAGAGTTATCCAGCTGCATAGGTCAACTCAGGATAGGAAGGAGAAGACCCTAGACATATTTTGGCCTTGTGTGCTGCGTGGCAACGCCGTGGCCACATGGTGACCACGACCAGAGCGTGCCAAAAACGCGCCCTGTGCGCCAAAGTCATCGGGAGCGCCTCTCCAGCGAGCTCCAGCCTGTTCAGGAGTGTCTAGGAGCTCCCCATCGCGCGCGTGAACCCTCTGGAGCTCTCTTCCCCTTGTCCTCTAGCCGTGGAAGCCTCTGTCGCCGTCCCGAAGCTCCGGTCGCCGTCCCGAACCTCTGGCTGCCGCCCTTATCCTTCCCGAGCCTTCCCCCGCGGCTATTTAAGGCGTGTTCCGAGCTCCGGAGCAGTAGCAAGCCCTTCCCCTCCTCCTATCGAGCTCTTGGAGCTCCCCACCTCTCCAATGGGCGAAGGCCGCCGTCGGACCTCCGCGGCGATTCCAGCCTCGTGGGCCTCCCCATCTCTTCTATCCACGGGCAGAGCACCCCCAGGAGCTCGCGGGGCCGCCGCCATCCTCAGCTTCTCCGGGGAAGCGCTGTTGCGGCGACACCGCAAGCGCCCGTCGGCCACCGCGCCCCGGCCAGTGGCGACGGCGCTGCAGCCCACCTCCAGTGGCCTCGAGACCAGCCTCGGGCGCGGCACGGCACGCTGGTGCTAGAGAGCTCGCCGGCCGGCCCCCTGGTGCGGCGAGGTGACCGCGACGCCGGCGGCCGGTTGCCCCTGTCCCTGCCCCGGTCGAGCTTGAAGACGGCCAGAGGGAGGATAGAGAGAGAGGCTAAGGCGGGCCCCGCCCGTCAGCGAGAGAATGAGAGAGTCAACCCGGGCCCGCGCGTTTTTAAGTGAAAGCGTATTTTCATGAATACGTTTTCGCTTCTGGAAAGCGTACTTTCCAACCACTTCGGCTAGAAAGGCGCTTTCTAGTGCAGGAAGCATACTCGGCCCGAAGGCGCTTTCTGTTTTAGCCCCAGGGACCTGTTTGTAGCAATTGTTTTTACATATTGGTCCCTGGTGCTTAAACACTTATATCTTTGCGACCGTAGCTCCGATCGAGGTAAAACAAACGCCCACGCTTTCGTCTCGTCGAGCCCGTTCCGATAGTACCATGTTCATAATATTTTCACACAGTAGAAATAACCATTTTGCCCTTGCCCTCCGATCGAGCCCTCTGAGAGAGACCCCTTTCCGGAGAATTCTTCCGCGAGGTGATTGCTCTTCCTCCCAACGTATTCGTCGACCCTCAGGCAAGCCAACCTCTTACCATGAGCTCCGGACCTGCGTGATGACTTTGCTTGCACCTTGTGTGTTTATCTATTACCTGTAGTCCGCAATTGCATACACATGTGATAGCATCGGTATAGATACTAGTATTACTCTTCATCTGATGTCGTGTTTTATTTCCATATTGTCGTGCTAATAATAGTAATATTGTTAATAACATTGACATGTTAGTACTATGATTGATCTCATGCCATGACTATTAGTACCATGGCCTGGCTATGCTAGCACTTATAATTGTCGATATGTTGAGTTGGATTAAGAGATTACTGTCTATGATTATTTTGGGGTTTCATCCGACAGCTTGTGGATATGAGGAGTTAAATTAATGCAACCTAGTTGGTTGATCTTGAGTCACCTGTCCGGGCTTATCCGTGCAGCCACATTTGCCGGTATGGGACGGCCTTGACTTGATCTGATCGCGTGTTCTTTTATCGGTACCACCAAAGAGGGAAGGTTATGCGCGCGCGCTGCCCTGGCCCGGTAGGCGGCGATAACCTTGTGGGCCCAGTTGTTTGTTTGCGTGCGGTCCCCGTTTGGGATAGTCTGATCCCCGTTTGGGACAGTTTAGTTTGGCCACGAAAGTGGCAGGTGTCATGAGGACACAGGGGCCACCCAGGGCAGACCTCCGGGGGAGGATGAGTGCCGGTGGTACAATGAAGGAGTCACGGGTCAGGCAAGTTCTATTGAAGCAACGATGGTCCACCCGAGTGGGATCACGAGGCCAGGTGCTTCATGGTGTGGGTAAAGTGCGCAACCTCTGCAGAGTGTAAAAATCTATTCGAATAGCCGAGTCCACGGTATTGGACAGCCCGTCCAGACCTCACTAGGTGGTCAACCGTAGCAGTGTTAGTAATGATGGAAGAACTCATCTTGGGTAGACATCAGATGATGTCAGGAATATGATATGTTAGCCAAGGGATGGCTATATGATGAGTGGTCGGATGACCACATGATTTGGATTGGATTTGAGTCAGTCCAGGTTGGATCATGAGTATGTCGAGGGTTGCGGGACAACCCAGAAGAGAGTAAGTTGATTTTCGGTATCAGTAAACACTGGAAGTACCTAGTGTGATCATTGATATGCTATGTAGATTATAGGTCTGATCCATGCTATGCTATGCTTGATGTGTGTTTTGCAGTAATTCTATGCCATGTTTAGAATAGATTCTTATCTAAGCATAGTGCTTGCTTTGTCATCTGCTTGTTTGGTTCCTATGTATTTGGTTGTCTTGCGAGTACATTCAAAGTACTCACCTGGCCTTGCACGTGGCCAGATGCAGGAGAAGATCCGTCGTGCTAGATCTTAACCAAGCCAGTCCTGTGCGTTATGGAGCCCATCCAGAGACGTCGATGCCGCGAAACCAAGACCTCTGATACCCTTTAGTTAGCCTTGGAGCTATGCATATTGTTGTAAGCAACAGTATTGTAATACTCCATTATAATTAATAAAGCCATTTTTGTGCCTGGAATTGCTGTATCATGTCCTTGACGTGTGCTAGGTCTTATCCTGGGGCTGGCGTGCGTCGGCCCTCTATCGGGGTGCCACATCGAGGTAGCTTCGGCTTGTTGGATGGTGGAGCTTCTTCATCATCATCATCTGATTCATATTCGTTGTTGTTGAAGGTGTCGTTTCCTTGAGGTGGTGGTGAAGGAGGTTGTGGTGGAACTTCATGATGTACTTCCTCCTCTTCATCTTGTCGTGTACCGCTTGTGGATGTCTCCATGTCGTGTTGAGGATCACCTTGACGTGAAGTAGGGGCTTCCACTTGAGTTGACGAAGTACTTTCCTTCACCTCCATGGGATGAATCTTGCCGATGGACAAGTCTTGGATAGCTTCCGAAGGATCCTTATCTCCTACATCATTTGGCAATTGTTCGACTTGCGAACCATTATATTCATCAAACTTCACATCTACCGTCTCTTGAACTTTTCGAGTGAAGTTGTTGTAGACACGATAAGTGTGAGAGTTCGATCCGTAACCAAGTAGGAATCCTTCATGAGATTTAGGAGCAAATTTAGTACGACGATGCTTATCAAGAATGTAGCACTTTGAGCCGAATACCCGAAAGTATCCAACTTAGGGTTTGTTACCAGTGAGTAGCTCGTATGCCGTTTTACCGAGAAGCTTGTGCAAGTAGAGTCGGTTTGTGGCATGACATGTTGTTTCCACGGCTTCTCCCCAAAAGTGTCTTGGCGTCTTGTATTCGTCAAGCATCGTTCTTGCCATCTCAACAAGAGTTCGGTTCTTCGTCTCAACAACTCCATTTTGTTGAGGCGTGTACGTGGCCGAGAACTCATGTGAAACACCTTCTTCGTCAAGAAAGGTATCAACATGGGTGTTCTTGAACTCTGATCCGTTATCGCTCCGAACCTTCTTGATCTTCACCTCAAACTGATTTTGCGCTTTGCGAGCGAAGTTCTTGAAGATCTTTTGTACCTGTGACTTATCATCAAGAAAGAATACCCACGTAAATCTGGAAAAATCATCAACTATGACTAGACCATAGGAATTTCCATCGAGACTCTTGTAAGCATTGGGACCAAAAAGATCCATGTGAAGTAACTCGAGTGGTCTCCTAGTAGTCATGATATTCTTTATGGGATGACTTCCACCTACTTGCTTTCCAGCTTGACAAGCACTACAAAGTCTATCTTTGTCAAAGATAACATCTTTAACACCAAGTATATGATCACCTTTGATAAGCTTGTCTAGATTACGCATGCCAACATGTCCTAGTCTTCTATGCCAAAGCCAACCTTTAGAAGATTTTGCAATAAGACAAGTACGAGGTTTGGATCTCTTAGTGAAATCGACAATGTATAAATCACCTCTACGGAAACCGGTAAAGACCATGTTATGATTATCTTGTCGAAACACTTGGCAATCTACTTTCGTGAATAGCACATTAAAACCAAAGTCGGCAAGTCTAGATACGGAAAGAAGATTGTAGCCAAGGGATTCAACAAGCATGACGTTTTGAATAGAGCTATCATGGGATATGGCCACCTTACCAAGACCAAGTACCTTACCCTTGGAGTAGTCTCCAAAAGTTACATACCTTCGCGGTCCATGGTTTGGTGTGATCTCTTCAAACATGTCTCTATCCCCGGTCATATGATCGGTGCATCCACTATCGAGAATCCACTTTTTCCTCCGGACATGTAATCCTTGAAGTTTGCCATGAGACTTAGATTCTTCATGATCTTCTCATGCTCGATGTCGAACAACTCATCTTCATCATAGTAGCCATGTTCCACATTGTCATCATCAAGTGGGAAATCCTCGTCACAAGGAACAAGAGATTCGATAGGGTTGTGATCATGACAATGTTCAAGATTATGAATGTGAATGGCTTCTACAATGATGTTGTTGATAGTTATGACATCTCCTTTAGCACGCATGAGGTTTCTAAGCTCAAATAGATAGTCATCAGACTTGGGATCACTAGGCATCATTTTGTGAAAGACAATAGTTTATGAAGAACTTCATCAAGATTACTTAATGAATAACTTGGATATCGTTTCTCCAAGTCATTCCACAAAGTATAAGCACATTCAAAATTCTTCATTTGATTAAGCACAATTCTAGGCAATCCTCTAATGATAAGATTAACAGTTCTAAGATTGCATAGCATATCAATTTCCTCTTCGTGTGTGGGATGTAAAGGATCAATGGGAGGTACATAGGGGTTCTTAACATACTTGCTCAAATGAAATTCATTGAATAGCTCAAGCATCTTATATTTCCATTGACTATAGTACTCCCCATCAAGAATAGGCACTCTACAACTCAAACTCCCCTAACTAGACACATCCATCTTCCTCCACGGTGATGAAACCGATGCAATGGAGACCAATGCTCCGATACCACTTGTAGGATCACTAGAAGAGTGTCTAGAGGGGGGGGGTGAATAGACTACTTGCAAGAATTAAAAAACCTAACCTTTTCCCAAGTTAATTGGTTGGCAGATTTTAGCAATACTAACAAGTCTAATGCACCCTACACATGCTAGACAACAAGTATGGCAGCGGAAAGTAAGACAAGCACATGTAATAGAGAGTGGAGATAGGAAGATCAAACGTAATTTGGAGACGCAAGGATTTTTCCCGTGGTTTCGATAGGTGGCGCTATCGTACATCCATGTTTATGGAGTCTTCAACCCACGAAGGGTAACGGTCGCGAGAGTCCATGGAGGACTCCACCCATAAGGGTCCACGAAGTAGCAACATTGACTATTTCATAACGGCTTCCATCCACGATGGACTAGCCTCACTATGGGTAGATTTCCACGAAGTAGGCGATCTCCTTGCCCGTACAAACTTCTTGGTTCAACTCCACAACACGAAGTAGGAGGCTCCCAAGCGACACCTAACCAATCTAGGAGGCACCACCCTCCAAAAGGTAATAGGCTCGGTAATATCGATGAACTCCTTGCTCTTGTGCTTCAAGATGATAGACTCCTCAACACACAATCACTCTCTCACAGGTTTGTCTTTGTTGGAAGAGATTGATTTGGTGGAAAGCAACTTGGGGAGGCTAGAGATCAAGATTCATATGGATGGAGTGGAATGGCTTGATCTCAACACATGAGTAGGTGGCTCTCTCTCAGAAAATTAGACGGGGCAAGTATGGAATAGTTTTGAGTGCTTCTCTTTCGAGTGGGTGGTGGTGAAGGGGTATATATATGCATCCCCAAAAATCCAACCGTTACACCTAAAGTGACCAACTCGGTGACACCGAAGTATAAAACTCGGTGGTACCGAGTTGCTCCAAAGGTAGCAACTTTTGAATCTTGGTGAGACCTATACAAAAATCTCGGCGGTACCGATAAGGTGACCAACGGTCAATTTCCACAACTCGGTGATGCCGATCCAAAATCTCGGAAATTCCGATTTTAAGAATCAAGGTAACAGAAAGTTGGCAAGCTGAACTCGGTGGCACCGAAGCAGAATCGGTGGCACCGAAAGTCTAGGGTTTGGCATGGGTCTGTCTGAGGTGGGAATCAGTGGGACCGAGTGGGAAAAATTGGTAGCACCGATTTTCATGATAGGCTTGGACAGACTTTTGTGGAAGAGTTTGTGGGTGTTTTTGGTGACTATCACTTGTGCACGTAGAGCATATTGTTCACCAACAGTACCTTACCCCCTTTTAATAGTATTGGCTTTCCTATGGACTCAAGGTGATTTCTCACAAAGTAAAATGTAGAGTCCTCTTGCTTGAAGCTTTGCCAATCCAATTCCTTGCATCTTCGGGTATCTCCACACAATCCTTTTTGCCAACCCATCTTCCTCTATGGACTTTTATCTGAAATACACTAGGTAGAAATATTAGTCCAAGAGACAATGTATGTTGTCATGAATTATCAAAACCACCAAGGGAGCATATTGTGCTTTCAGATCCATGATAATATAACTTCTATGTGAATATAAACAAACATAACCATTACGTTGTCTTCCTTGTCCAACATCAACTACTTGATCAAGTTTGAAAATAATTAATGGGGCTCACAATCATAGAAGATGTCCAAGATACTATATTTATATGTGAAATCTCTCTTCCTCCAATATTCTTTCATAAATTGTTTAAGTGACCAATGCTATGTTTGTTAACTTCAATAAATTTTACCTCTTATACTTCTTGTATGTGAAGTCACTACTCCCCATGGGAGAAGCATATGAAGCATCTATAATTTCGTATTTATGACATTCAATTCATTCAACCTTTTCTCTTAGGATATAAGTGAAGCACAAGTTCGAACATTAAACTACTCTCAAAAACATATAAGTGAAGATCAATGAGTAGTCAAAGAATTAAGTAGCTATGTGAGGACTCTCTCTCAATAAATATTTTCAGATCTAAGATTTATTTAAAACAGAAAACTAAACAAAAATACACTCCAAGAATAGCACATATCATGTGAACGAATAAAACTTAGGCTCAACGTAGGTTAACCGATAGTTGTTGACGAAGAGAGGTGGGATGCGTAGCACCCCCAAGCTTAGCTTCTTGAGACTGCTTGTAATATTGACTTGGGGAGCCTTGGACATCCCCAAGCTTCAGCTCTTGTGTCTCGTTAATTCCTCTCATATCACGGTTTCACCTAGGTCTCAAAAACTTCATCCACACAAAACTAGAAAAGAACTCGTGAGATAGGTTAGTACACATAAGAATAAATCGACACTTTATGTACTGCCAAGACAAGTTGCATAATAATTTTCAAACATTATCTACTATATACTATCATTTCCACAATTAATATCTACCAATATAAGTCATGAAAACTATAGGAGAAGTAGATAACAAAACTATGACAACAATCTATCTAAATAGGACAGTCTGTAGCAATTAATTTAAAAATTCCACTTCTGTAACTCCAAAAATTCTGCAAATTTAGGACATGATAAAAATGTATATGACAATACTGTGTACAAATTTCAGAAACTTTCCACGTTCCAGTAAAATATGAAAATTCAAACACTACAGCAAAAGTTTTTATTTTTACACAACACACATCAAACATGCAATTCAAGCATCCTAAAAGGCAATTCTTGGAACTTTTTATTGGAAAACAAAATTATAAATAATAACAAGAAAATTTAACAAAATAAAATGACACTCAAAGCAAAACTCATTGATACAACCGATCCTAAGTGTACCGATGACAATGACGACACACAAGCTAATAGTCGGGATCAAGTTGTCGCTACACCATTTGTAATCACAATGGACGATGTACATGGTTCAACCTATGTACGAACGAAATACGAAGGCGTCGATGAGCTAGTCCCTGTTTTGTTCAGGCATGCAACATGGTAAAATGATGATAACAAGTTGAAAGAAACGACAATTACATTGATAAATCCGGAAATTACACACAAGCCAACTAGAGGAGCAAGCCTGGAGCTGATCGGGTGCATCATTGGGTCCATGCTAAAGCAAACTAGTACATGCACGTTCAGTACAACGGCAGTTTATTTTTTGGAGGAAAGAGATCAGCCAAGGATTAATAGATATGCATGCAAGTTGCGTACGTCCGTTAGAGATAAAACAGGAAATATATTTGTTGATTTGTTTGCACGATTTTCTAGAACAAGGGTCCGAGTTAGTTTCTTATTTCTTCCATGCAAGGAGAAGGGTCTACCCTTTAACAAACCAACCATGAAGATACGTTATTGTTTGCTGGCCAAAGCTTGCTGGACCGTGCGGCAGTTATGTTTTCTAGCTCCGCTTCGCTCCTGCTAGCTCCGCCGGCGGCCACTCCGGCCCCGGCGTCCACCCTGCCACCGCCCGCCTTTGGCGCCTGCCCCCATGGCCTCCCACTCCCCATCCCCCGCCATAGGCCGCTCTCGAGAGATGCGCTAGATGGATGGCACGTCGCCGTCCGACCAGTCCCGCGCGAGCGGCCGTTCCTTCCGGGATGCCCTCTGCCGCTCGTCCCTGCCGACGCCTCCTCATGGCCCCCGCTCCGAGGTCCACCGCGCGTCTCCGGTGGCGGAGGGGGCCGCCGGGCCTGATGATGATGGGGGCGGGTGGATCTCGCCTCGTAGGCGCCGCGACCGCCGCTCCCAGCAGCGCCGCCCCCCTCGCCGTCCAATGAGAATGCGCCGCCCTCCTACTCCGGCACCGCATTCAGATGAGTGTCCCCGCTGCCTTGGCCAAGGCCACCCGCGCTCTGAATGTCGCAAGGACGTCCGCTGTCGCCGGTGTCGCTTCTTCGGCCACATTGCCCGTGACTGCATGAACCTGCGCACCGCGTCGTGATATGTCTCCGTCGTATCTACTTTTCCTCACACTTTTGCCCTTGTTTTGGACCCTAATTTGCATGATTTGAATAAAACTAACCCGGACTGACGCTGTTTTCAGCAGAACTACCATGGTGCTGTTTTTTGGTGCAGAAATAAAAGTTCTCGGAATTGGACGAAACTTTTCGGAGATTTATTTTAGAAAAAAGAAAAAATATTGGAGCCAAGAACCACCGGAGGGGGGGCCCTGGCAGGGCACGATACACCAGGGCGCGCCAGCCCCCCCAGGCGCGCCCTGGTAGGTTGTGCCCACCTCGTGGCCCCACTGACCCTAATTCCGGCACTATAAATTCATATTTTTGGAGAAAAAATCAAGGAGAAACTTTCATCGCGTTTTACGATACGGAGCCGCCGCCACCTCCTGTTCTTCATCGGGAGGCCAGATTTGGAGCCCGTTTGGGGCTCCGGAGAGGAGAATCTTCAGTCTTCATCATCACCAACCCTTCTCCATCGCCAATTCCATGATGCTCCCCACCGGGAGTGAGTAATTCCTTCGTAGGCTTGCTGGTCGGTGAGGAGTTGGATGAGATTCATCATGTAATTGAGTTAGTTTTGTTAGGGCTTGATCCCTAGTATCCACTATGTTCTGAGATTGATGTTGCTATGACTTTGCTATGCCTAATGCTTGTCACTAGGGACGGAGTGCCATGATTTCAGATCTAAACCGTTTATGTTATCACCATTATATCTATGTTCTTGATCCGATCTTGCCTAGTTATATGCACCTATTACGTGTTATAATCCGTAAACCCCATAGTGACAATATTTGGGATACTTTCCGATGATGACCATAGTTTGAGGAGTTCATGTATTCACCATGTGTTAATGCTTTGTTCCGGTTCTCTATTAAAAGGAGGCCTTAATATCCCTTAGTTTCCTTATGGACCCCGCTGCCACGGGAGGGTAGGACAAAGGATGTCATGCAAGTTCTTTTCCATAAGCACGTATGCCTATTTACGAAATACATGCCTACATTACATTTATGAACTGGAGCTAGTTCTATATCGCCCTAGGTTATGACTGTTATACGATGAATATCATCCAACGAGTTCACCGATCCAGTGCCTACGAGTTTTCCACTTATTGTTCTTGCTAAGTTACTACTGCTGCTGCTACTGTTCCAACTGCTACAAAACTATTGCTATCACTGTTACCGTTTCTGTTACTGCTGCTACTGCTATCAAAACTATCATACTACTGTGCTACTGATCACTTTGCTGCAGATATTTAATCTCTAGGTGTGGTTGAATTGACAACTTAGCTGCTAATACTCTCAAATATTCTTTGGCTCCCCTTGTGTCGAATCTATAAATTTGGGTTGAATACTATACCCTCAAAACTGTTGCGATCCCTGATGTCTACTACGCAACCTTCTTCTTGTAGACTCGTGTTGGGCCTCCAAGCGCAGAGTCTTGTAGGACAGTAGCAAATTTCCCTCAAGTGGATGACCTAAGGTTTATCAATCCGTGGGAGGTGTAGGATGAAGATGGTCTCTCTCAAGCAACCCTGCAATCAAATAACAAAGAGTCTCTTGTGTCCCCAACACACCCAATACAATGGTAAATTGTATAGGTGCACTAGTTCGGCGAAGAGATGGTGATACAAGTGTAATATGGATGGTAGATATAGGTTTTTGTAATCTGAAAATATAAAAACAGCAAGGTAGCAAGTAACAAAAGTGAGCAAAAACGGTATTGCAATGCTTGAAAACAAGGCCTAGGGTTCATACTTTCACTAGTGCAAGTTCTCTCAACAATACTAACATAGTTGAATCATATGTAAATCCCTCACGTGCGACAAAAAGTTCACTCCAAAGTCACAAATAGCGGAGAACAAACGAAGAAATTATTGTAGGGTACGAAACCACCTCAAAGTTATCTTTTCCGATCAATCTTATGAGCTATCCCTATAGGTGTCACGAACAGCCCTAGAGTTCGTACTAAAATAACACCTTAAGATACACATCAACCAAAACCCTAATGTCACCTAGATACTCCAATGTCACCATGAGTACCCATGGGCTTGATTATACGATATGCATCACACAATTTCAGATTCATCATGTTCAATTCAACACAAAGAACTTCAAAGAGTGCCCCAAAGTTTCTACCGGAGAGTCAAGACGAAAACATCTACCAACCCCTATGCATAGATTCCCAAGGTCACGAAACCCGCAAGTTGATCACCAAAACATACATCAAGTGGATCAATAGAACAGCCCATTGTCACCACGGATATCCCATCGCAAGACATACATCAAGTGTTCTCAAATCCTTAAATACTCAATCCGATAAGTAAACTTCAAAGGGAAAACTCAATTCATCACAAGAAGATAGAGAGGGGAAAACTCCATATGATTCATCTATATTAATAAAGCTCGTGGTACATCAAGATCGTGCCATCTCAAGAACACGAGAGAGAGAGAGATCAAACACATAGCTACTGGTACATACCCTCATCCCCGAGGGTGAACTACTCCCTCCTCATCATGGAGACCATCGGGATGATGAAGATGGCCTTCGGTGATGGTTTCCCCCTCCGGCAGGGTGCCGGAACGGGCTCCCGATTGGTTTTTCATGGCTCTGGAGGCTTGCGGCGGCGGAACTCCCGATCTAGGTTTGTTTCTGGGGGTTTCTCTATTTATAGGAGTTTTTGGCGGTGGAAACAAGTCCAGGGGGCTACGAGGCGACGACAAGCTAGGGGGGCGCGCCCTAGGGGGGCGCCCCCTTGGCTTGTGACTGCCTCGTGGCTCTTCTGGCCCAGCTCCAAAGCTCCCTGGGCTTCTTCTAGTCCATAAAAAATCACCGTAGATTTTTATTCCGTTTGGGCCCCGTTTGATATTCCTTTTCTGTAAAACTCAAAAACACGGAAAAAACAGAAACTGGCACTGGGCTCTAGGTTAATAGGTTAGTCCCAAAAATAATATAAAGTTGTAGTAAAATGATTGTAAAACATCCAAGAATGATAATATAACAGCATGAAACAAGCAAAAATTATAGATATGTTGGAGACGTATCAACCCCCTATACTTGTGGGTTATCAAGACCTTTTTCTGGTGCCGTTGCCGGGGAGCATAGCTATATTTGTTGAGTCACTTGGGATTTATATCAATTGATCACTATGAAGAATCTGAAGGATCCAAAGACCAAGATTTTCCCTCTAAGACGAGGGGAGGTAAGGAACTGCCATCTAGCTCTGCACTTGATTCGCCTTCTGTTATGAGTAAGCTTGCAACACCACCACATGCTAGTAATCCTGATATGTCGCAAGTGATTGATGATGCCACCTCTGCTATGAATGATGCTTATGATGATGCTAGTACCATGCTTGATGATAATGTGCCACTAGGAGAATTTCTTGATGAACAAATTGCTAGAGCTAAAGAGAATGAAACTGATGAGATTGCTGAAACTGATGAAGCCTATGAAACTGATGATGACTATGAAACACCTATTAGTCCTAGCTCTCCTAGATTTGAAATGCCTAAGATACCTGAAGGTTATGTTATGGACGAGGAGGTAACTAGAGAAATTCTTTCTTGCAAGGATAGAAACGATCTTAAGAAATTGCTACGCAAGTATAAGGAAAAGACTTTGAATGCTAGAATGAAATGTGATCCTAAGTTTGCTACTTCACCTATCTTTGTTACCGATAAGGATTATGAATTCTCTATCGACCCAGAGTTAATTACTTTGGTTGAATCTGATCCTTTCCATGGCAATGAAACTGAAACTGTAGTGGCACACCTTACTAAGCTGAATGATATAGCCACCCTTTTTGCTCATGATGAGAAGATTCACTACTATTACATTCTCAAATTATTTCCGTTCTCATTAAAGGGTGATGCTAAGACATGGTACAACACTCTTACTCCTGGTTGTGTCCGTAGTCCCTAGGATATGATCTACTACTTCTCTGAAAAATATTTTCCTGCTCATAAGAAACAAGCTGCCTTATAGGAAATATTTAATTTTGTGCAAGTTGAAGAAGAGAGTCTCCCACAAGCTTGGGGGGAGGCTTCTCCAATTGCTTAATGCTTTGCCTGATCACCCTCTAAAGAAAAATGAAATACCTGATATCTTCTATAATGGACTAACTGATGCTTCTAGGGACTTCCTAGATAGTTGTGCTGGCTGTGTTTTCAGGGAACGAACTGTTGAACAAGCTGAGGAATTATTGAATAACATATTGAAGAATTATGATGATTTGACTCTTCCTGAACCACCGCCTAAACCCACTCCGAAGAAGAGGGGTATCTTATTTCTCAGTCCTGAAGATATGCAAGAGGCAAAGAAATCTATGAAGGAAAAATGTATTAAAGCTGAGGATGTTAAGAATTTGCCACCTATTGAAGAAATACATGGCCTTGACACACCACCACCACCACAAGTGGTAGAGGTAAATTCTTTATTAAAGTTTGATGAAGGTGATATCCCTTACAATAAATATCCTAGTCAGTGCTTATATGAGTTTGACAAATATATTATGAAGCAAGATCATTTCAGTGCACATGTCCTGAAACAGTTGAAATATAATTCTGATATGATTGCTCGCTTGAGTGTCTTGCTATTTAGAATCAGTAATGATGTTAGAGGTGTAGGAAAGCATGGCGCTATGGTTCAAACTCAGTTAGAACACGTTGCTAAGTCTCAAAAAGAATTGCTTGATGAAATGAATAATAATATGAATGATTTTGCTGCTAGAGTGGTAACTAGAGGAGGTAGAATGACCCAAGAACCGCTTTATCCTGAAGGTCATCCTAAAAGAATTGAACAAGACTCTCAGAGAATTAATACTGATGTACCTAGTCCTTCTAGAAAGAAAAAGAAAAAGAAAAATGATAGGACTTTGCATACCTCTAGTGAACCTGTTATACAAAAACCTCCTGATAATAATGATGTCTCTATTTTCGATGCTGAAACTCAGTCTGGTAATGAACATTCACCTAGTGATAATGAAAATGATAATGATGATGTTCATGAAGGTGCTCAACCTAATAATGATAAAGAACCAGATAATGATGTTGAAATAGAGCCTGCTCCTGATCTTGATAACCCACAATCTAAAAATAAACGTTATGATAAAAAAGACTTTGTGGCTAGGAAACATGGTAAAGAAATAGAGCCATGGGTTAAAAAACCCATGCCATTTCCACCTAAGCCATCTAAGAAAAAGGATGATGAAGAATTTGAGCGCTTTGCTGAAATGATTAGGCCAGTCTTTTTGCGTACCCGCTTAACTGATATCCTAAAGATGGCCCCCTATGCAAAGTATATGAAAGACATCATCACTAATAAAAGAAAGATACCTGAAGCTGAAATCTCCACCATGCTTGCTAATTATTCTTTTAAGGATGGAGTACCTAAAAAACTTGGAGATCCGGGAATATCAACTATACCTTGCTCCATTAAAAGAAACTATGTCAAAACTGCTTTGTGTGACTTGGGAGCCGATGTTAGTGTTATGCCTTTCTCCTTATATAAGAGACTTGATTTTAATAAACTCACACCTACCAAAATATCATTGCAAATGGCTGACAAATCAACCGCCATACCTATCAGTATTTGTGAGTATGTGCCCGTTGTTGTTGCGAATGTTACTATCTTAACGGACTTTGTTATTCTTGAGATGCCCGAGGACGACAACATGTCGATTATCCTTGGTAGACCCTTTTTGAATACTGTAGGGGCTGTTATTGATTGCAATAAAAGCAAGGTCACTTTTCATATCAATGGTAATGAGCATACGGTGCACTTTCCGAAGAAACAATTCCAAGTGAATGGTATAAATGTTATTGAAGAATCTCCGACCATCACTATTGGAAGTTTTCAATTACCTCTACCTACTGCCAAAAAGAAATATGATATACTTATTGTAGGGGATATGCACATCCCCATTGAGGTAACTTAGTGTTTTACGGAAGTTCTTCGGTTTCATACTAATCAGAAGTGGTTGTTAATAAGACTTGATCAACCTTATTAATGGGTCAGTTTTGAGAGGTATGAAGTTGATGAATCTAGTAGGCACAACTCTCTGCTCCCACTTTTTATTTTCTGTTTTAGTTAGTCAAATAAAATAAAAATGTCATGATTATCCTGTTTTCTGTTTTCACCGTGCAATAAAAAATGACCCAAAAATAAATTTCTCAGAATGTCCTGAAAATTTAATACGATTTTTTCCAAATATTTCTGAATTTCTGGTGCAAATAATACCAAAGGGGGTGCACCTGGTGCCCACAAGACACCAGGGCGCGCCAGCACCCCCAGGCGCGCCCTCGTGGGTTGTGGCCCCCACGTGGGCCCCCTCACTTATTCCCTTAGCCCACATCATCACCTACCTCCAGAAAAAATTCACCACAACCACCATTCCCGTGTTCTTGCTTTCAAACCCGCGGATTTCGATCTCTTAGCTCGAAGCTCCGTTTCTGAAACTGTTTGGAGGGATTGCTACTTGGTATGTGACTCCTCCATTGCTCCAATTAGTTTTTGATTTAGTGGGTTATTTTTAGAGTAATTAGCTACTCTTGGTGCTGCTATAGATGAGCTTGCATGTTGAATTCTTAGAGTTCTAAGTAGTTTGAATGCTTAATATGGCCTCTATGCATGCTTAGGAGTAGTTGCTATCAATCTTACAAAGTTTTGTTAACAAAATTTTTGTGGACTAAATTTTTTCAGAATTTTTATAGGTATAAGATGGATTTCTTTAGGAAGTTTTCCTCCAAGAAAAATGCCAAAGGAGTCATTGGGGAATCATCGGACAATGACCTTCACACCCCAAGAAGGGCAGAGGTGCGGCCATGTGAATGGCCGCATGATGCCTTCATGGAGGAGGCCGGGTTTCACCAAGAGTTCGCTCAATTTGTTGCAAACGCTGGGCTGACCGAGTTCCTCGCAGCTAAGTGTGACCAATATCACATCCTTACGAATTCCTTTGCGCAAAGTTTTCATTTTCTGAGAAAGAATAATCCTCCTGAAGTGCAGTTTAATCTTTACGCTGAAACTTACAAAATGCCGCTAACTGACTTCTGCAACATATGCTTGATCCCTTCTGATGGGGAATTGAGAGAACCTAGACCATCGGAGTTTGAGGATTTTCTCCTCGCTTTAACAGTGGGTGAAGATAGAGGCGTGTTGAACGCTACTGCTACCAGTTTGCAGTTTCCCTTAGTGCATTACTTTGCTTTGGTCATCGCTAAGTGTTTAACTGCTAGGGAGAAGGTTGGCGCACTCAGTGCCCCTGACCTTGCTATTTTACGCTGTGCACTTTATGATGATCACACCTTTAGTATGGGGGCTATTATTGCTCGTTGCTTACACCTTAACAGGACTAAGGGAAAGATACATGGTGGTATTTATGCTACTCGCTTAGCGAGACACTTTAATGTTCAGATTCGCCCACATGATTATCTCTTGTCCCAAGTCTACCTGGATCACAAGTCGTTGCAAGATCACCAATTTCTTGAAGCAACTGATTCTTTCCAAAACATTCGCTGCAACTTAGTGTTCAGCGTCGAAACCCGCGATGTTATTCCGTTGCCTGCACCCGCTCTATTTGATTCTATTGCCAGGAA
This sequence comes from Elymus sibiricus, assembly GCA_039707655.1. NCBI lineage: Eukaryota > Viridiplantae > Streptophyta > Magnoliopsida > Poales > Poaceae > Elymus > Elymus sibiricus. The sequence continues at coordinate 220,707,372 of CM077663.1, forward strand.
CGGATACAGGATCATGCCAGAAGATATTACAGCCTACCAGAACAACCTAGAAGCTGCTGAGGAGGAGCCCCAGGGGTGGGACGCTCAGGTGCCGCCTCCACCTCACTTTGACTTGGGACCGGATGGTTTCTACAGATGGTGATTACCAAGCTAGGCCAAAAGTCTAAGCTTGGGGGAGTACGTAATTCCACCGACATTACATTCATGTTCACACATTTCATTCCAGTTGTCGGTGTTCATACATTTTCATTGTAATATCCATGCTAGATTTGTTTTCTCGCTTTCTTCTTGTTTGTTTGAAAAACTTTGACAAAATCCAAAAATATTTCCTACTTCTTTTCGGTTTTTCTTTCTAGTTTAGTTTAATTGTAGTATTAAAAGAAACCCAAAAAGATTTCTCATTTCTTCTTTTGCTTGTTGGGAGTTTTCCCGTGTAAATAGTTTTTCTCGTTTTTGTTTTCCCCTCTTTATTTTGTTTTCTTCTATAATGGACTAACTGATGCTTCTAGGGACTTCCTAGATAGTTGTGCTGGCTATGTTTCAGGGAACGAACTGTTGAACAAGCTGAGGAATTATTGAATAACATATTGAACAATTATGATGATTGGACTCTTCCTGAACCATCGCCTAAACCCACTCCAAAGAAGAGGGGTATCTTATTTCTCAGTCCTGAAGATATGCAAGAGGCAAAGAAATCTATGAAGGAAAAAGATATTAAAGCTGAGGATGTTAAGAATTTGCCACCTATTGAAGAAATACATGGCCTTGACACACCACCACCTCCACAGGTGGTAGAGGTAAATTCTTTATTAAAGTTTGATGAAGGTGATATCCCTTACAATAAACATCCTAGTCAGTGCTTATATGAGTTTGACAACTATATTATGAAGCAAGATCAATTCAATGCACATGTCCTGAAACAGTTGAAATGTAATTCTGATATGATTGCTCGCTTGAGTGACTTGCTATTTAGAATCAGTAACGATGTTAGAGGTGTAGGAAAGCATGCCTCTATGGTTCAAACTCAGTTAGAACAAGTTGCTAAGTCTCAAAAACAATTGCTTGATGAAATGAATAATAATATGAATGATTTTGCTGCTAGAGTAGTAACTAGAGGAGGTAGAATGACCCAAGAACCGCTTTATCCTGAAGGTCATCCTAAAAGAATTGAACAAGACTCTCAGAGAATTAATATTGATGTACCTAGTCCTTCTAGAAAGAAAAAGAAAAAGAAAAATGATAGGACTTTGCATACCTCTAGTGAACCCCAACGGCCTGGATGGCGAACCCCGACGGCATCCCGCGATCCTCGGAGCTTCTTCTTCCTTCGCGCGACGACGTGATCCTCGACGCTGACCCCGACCGCATTTTCCGGTTCGCTCAGCCTCTCATCCGGTACCCCATCTCCATCCATGTCTCCGAGGTGGAGGACTACCATTTTCCGTCGCCCCCTCCACCACCGCTCTCTCGCCCGAGCAATGATGGTGATGGAGTTGCCCCCGGCTCGCCGCTGCTCCCCTCTAGCTGGCCGCGCGGCCATGAGTTCCCCCCTCCTCGCCCCGGTGACAGTGCTGCGGGGCCCTCTTCTCGGGGTCGCCGGAGTGGCGGTGACTCCCAATAAAGTGCTGCGGGGCCTACCCCGCGGTGCAAATTCAAACGGCCCGCGCTCACGCCGCGCGTCGTCTGGGCTCCGATCCGCCTTTGGACAAAGCTGGTTCCGCTGACGCCCCCGCGGGACAGGTGGCATCGCCTTGTTCACCAGTCGCTGCTCTGGAGACCGACCCTGTTCTAGCGCTGTTGACCGGTCCTGACCATCGTGTCGCGCTCGCCTTGGTGGGAAGTCCTATGCTGGTAGCTTCCCCTGGTCCGATGGTGGATCCGATGCCTGTTGCTGACCCCACGCCTGCTCAATCTGCTGTTTTGGCGCCTGGCACCAGCCCTGATCCCTTCTTGTTGGTTGCTGCGGTGGACCCCAGTCCCGCAGCGGATCCCAGGCCCTCCATAGCATGCGACAACTCTGTGCCGGTCGAGATGGATGCGTCTTTATTGGGAGATGCGCCTGTCCAGTCGACAACATGCACTAGCCTGACCGTTGTGGCGGTCCCTTCTGTCCACCACCAGGAAGCTTCCCCAGCACGCGCCGCCGCTGATCCCGAGGTGGAGGGTTCGGGGCCCCAACTGGACCCGCTTGCTCACCCCGTTCCTGTTGCGGCTGAACTGCGAGTTGACCCAAGTGGACCGCATGTCTGCGCCGAACATGAGCCTCCCCGCGGCAATAATTGCGCGATCGTACCGCCACCTATCTAGCTCTCCACCAGAAACTTGCCTGCACCATCCCCACCACCTGCTTTGTGCGATTTCCTCACTGCCATAGAGGCACCCATCGCGCCCGTGCTGGCCACGCCTTCCACTCGCCGTGGACGAGCGGCGATGCCTCTCTCCTTTACCCCTCAGTGAAGCGCGCGCATTGCGAAGGCGGATCGCGGGCTCGACTCTGAAACCAAGGCCAAGCGAGTTCTTCTTCGTCGTCTGGGTCTCTTGGCGGACGACGAGCCAATCTCCGATGCTGTGATGGCCAAGTACTACAAGCTCTTCGAGCGCCCGCTTGCAGTCGATGTCGTTCTGGCATTTGCTGACTTCTATGGCTGGACCATCCCGCAGCAGGTGATCGCGGGTCTTGTCCCACCTTTGTCCACAACCTGCCAGGTCATGGGTTTACCCCTGCCTGTGTTCTGCTCACTCGCGCCCCCCAAACGTTCTCCATGATTGACGATATCAAAGTAATTTTTTGGAACGTACGTGGCCTAAACAAGTTGGCCAAGCGTACGGCTATTCGTAGTGTGATCTCATCCACTATGCCTTGTATTGTTTGCCTTCAAGAAACAAAACTAGCTTTGGTCTCGCCGGCTCTTGTCTCTAAAACGCTCGGCGCTCCCTTCGAGGATTTCTTCTATCTCCATGCGAGTGGTACGCATGGTGGGATCCTGATTGCATGGCGACGGACCGTCATTTCACTCTCCAACCCCATGATTGGTGACCACCATGTCTTGGCCGTGGTTTCTCCGGTCTTAGGTGGTGCCCATTGGTGGATTACGGGAGTCTATGGGCCCCAAGGAACTCCGGAAAAGCTTGCGTTCATCTCCGAGCTCCAGGATCTCCGAGCTTCTATTTCTGGACCTTGGCTTGTCGGAGGGGACTTCAACATGATCTCCTCCGTCATGAACAAAAACAATAACCGCATCGATCATAGAACGATGAAATGTTTCCATCGCTTCATCGTTGATTTGGCCTTGCGTGATATCTATCTACACGGTTGTCGCCACACTTGGTCTAATGAACAGGAAAACCTGACGCTCGTCAGGAACAATTGCGTGCTTTGTACATCGGATTGGGACTCGACGCATCCCTCTTGCCTGCTGCACTGCCTGGCCTCGGCAGCCTCGGACCATTGCCCACTTGTGATAGACTGCTCCGCACTGTCCTACGGTTCCAGAGATTCCACTTTCAGAGCTTTTGGCCCAATCTAGCAGGCTTTCAGCAAGTGGTGATGGGTGCATGGCCCTCCACAGGCCCGGAGCAGGATCCCTTCAGGCGCATTTTCATGCGGCTCAAGTCGGTTGCGCGTATCCTTCAGGGATGGAGCGTACGTACCCTTTCCGGGATTTCCACTCGCCTTGCGGTGGCCTGCGAGCTCATCCTACACTTTGACATGGCACAAGACGCACGACAGCTATCTCCCGCGGAAGCTTGGCTTCGTCATGAGTTGAAACACACCTACCTTGGTCTGGCCTCTCTAGAGCAAACCATTGCGAGGAAGTGTGCCCGGTTTGCATGGCTCAAGCACGGAGAATCTTGCTTCGCTTTCTCCAAAATCAGTGATGCTATCCGGAGGAATAAAAATCGCATCTTGGAGCTGCATGATGGTAACATATGCATCACGAGCGACGGTGACTTGGCGAAGGCTGCCTTCGACCACTTCTCTTCTATCATAGGGACCCACTCTGAGCGTGCCCACTCCATCAACCTCTTGGCCATTGACTCCCGTTCTTTCGATCTCTCAGAGCTTGATCGGCCCTTCACGGAGGATGAGGTTTGGGAGGCCATCAAGAAACTGCCTTCTGGCAAGGCTCCCGGCCCCGATGGCTTCACGGCCGAATTCCTTCGCGCTTGCTGGGAGACGATCAAGCAAGACTTCATGGACGTGTTCCACAAACTTTACTCGCTCAATGGACGCGCCTTCCAAATGCTCAACGAGGCCTTGATCACCTTTCTTCCCAAGAAGGCGGATGCTTCCACGCTCTCGGACTATCCGCCCATCAGCCTGATTCACCTTTTCGCCAAGCTCTTCGCGAAGGTGTTATCCTTGAGACTTGGACCGCGGCTTGGCGAGATTGTCTCCGCTAACCGAAGTGCCTTCATCGCAAGACGATCCGTTCACGACAACTTCATGCTCATTCAACAAACGGCAAGGCAACTCCACAGTCTCAAGTTGCCGTGTGTGCTCCTCAAGCTTGACATCGCACGGGCCTTTGATTCGGTCTCCTGGCCATTCCTCCTTGAGGTGCTTGAGCACTTGGGCTTCGGGCGCCGCTGGCGTGAATGGGTCTCGATCCTCCTATGCACCGCATCCACTCGGGTACTCATGAACGGCATCGCTAGGCCGCCCATTCTCCATGCTTGTGGGCTGCGGCAGGGAGACCCCGTTTCACCGATGCTCTTCGCCATCATCATCGACACCCTGAAATCTCTCCTCTAGCTCGCCACCCAAGTTGGGGTTCTACGACGCCTGACACCTCGCCACGTTGCCTCTAGCATGTCTCTATTCGCGGACGACGTGGCCATTTTCTGCCACCCCGACTCGGATGAGCTGTTCTCGGTGCGAGCGCTTCTCAACACCTTTGGCACGGCTTCCGGCCTACGCATCAACTACAATAAATGCTCGGCCACGCCATTCCAATGCTCGCCGCCGATCTCAGCGTGCATTGCGGATGCCCTCAGTTGTTCCGTTGTGTCATTCCCCATACAATACCTAGGCCTTTCGCTGTCCATCCGGAAGGTCCCCTCCTCTCAGCTTCTCCCCCTTGTGGACAATTTCCTGAAGAAGCTTGCCACATGGAAGGCGTCCATGTTCTCCCGCGATGAGCGGCTTGCTCTAGTCCGACATGTGCTTTTAGCAATGCGCGTGCACACCTTACTGGCGTTGGCCCTATCACCGCCCATTCTCAAGAAGGTACGCCGCATCATAAGAGACTTCCTGTGGCATGGCCGGAAGGACCCAAGAGCGGGTTCCTGTCTGGTCAATTGTCCTAAGGTTTGTCGGCCCATCGAGCTAGGAGGCCTTGGTGTTCGCGACCTGCAGCACACTCGTATCTCCCTCCGCATCCGATGGCTATGGCTTCAAGCCACTGATCCGACCTGATCATGGTCGCATTTGCCCCTACCTCACGACCCCGAGGTTCGCAACTTCTTACGAGCCTCGACACGATGGACTTTGGGAGACGGCCGCTCCTGCAAATTCTGGATGGACCCCTGGCTAAATGGCCAATCGATCGATCTTCTAGCTCCCTATCTTGCTGACCTAGTCCCGCGCCAGCGTAAGCGCAGCTGCACTATCAGGAAAGGTCTGTCTGACAGAACCTGGATCCGAGACATTCGAGGGGCTCTCGGGCCGGCGGCCCCAGTTCACTACGTCAAAATTTGGCGACTCCTACAGCATGTGACACTCTTCGAGCAGCCGGACAGTCTCGTCTCGCGATGGACGAGCTCTGGCTCTGATGACCCACAAGTATAGGGGATCATTCATAGTCCTTTCGATAAGTAAGGGTGTCGAACCCAACGAGGAGCGGAAGGAAATGGCAAGCGGTTTTCAGCAAGGTAATTTCTGCAAGCACTGAAATTCTAGGTAATAGATAGTTTGATAGCAAGATAATCGGTAACGAGCAAGTAATGGTAACGGTAAATAAAGTGCAGCAAGGTAGCCCAATCCTTTTATGGCAAAGGACAGGCCAGAACAGTCTCTAGTAATAGGCAAAGTGTTCTTGAGGGTACACGGGAATTTCATCTAGTCACTTTTATCATGTTGGTTTGATTCATGTTCGCTACTTAGATAATTTGATATGTGGGTGGACTGGTGCTTGGGTGTTGTTCTTACTTGAACAACCTCCCACTTATGATTAACCCCCTCACAAGCATCCGCAACTATGATAAAAGTATTAAGATAAAATCTAACCATAGTATTAAACGTTTGGATCCAAATCAGCCTCTTACGAAGCAGCGCATAAACTAGGGTTTAAGCTTCTGTCATTCTAGCAACCCATCATCTAATAACTACTCCACAATGCATTCCCTTAGGCCCATGAATGGTGAAGTGTCATGTAGTCGATGTTCACATGACACCACTAAGGGAATCACAACATACACATCATCAAAATATCGAACACATATCAAATTCATATGATTACTTGCAACATGACTTCTCCCATGACCTCAAGAACAAAGGTAACTACTCACAAATAATAATCATGCTCAAGATCAGAGGGGTATTGAATAGCATAATGGATCTGAACATAATATCTTCCACCAAATAAACCATATAGTAATCAACCACAAGATGTAATCAACACTACTAGTCACCCACAGGTACCAATCTGAGGTTCCGATACAAATATTGAACACAAGAGATGAACTAGGGTTTGAGAGGAGTTGGTGCTGTTGAAGATGTTGATGAAGATTGGCCTCCCAAAGATGAGAGGGGTGTTGGTGATGACGATGGCTTCGATTTCCCCCTCCGGGAGGGAAGTTCCCCCGGCGGAATCGCTCCGCCGGAGGGCAAAAGTGCTCCTGCCCAAGTTCTGCCTCGAGACGGCGGCGCTCCATCCCGAAAGTCCTCTCCTTATTTTTTCTAGGTCAAAAGAGCCTATATACCAGAAGATGGGCACCGGAGGTGGGCCAGGAGGGCACAACCCACCAGGGCGCGTCTGGGGGGCCTGGCGCGCCCTGGTGTCTTCTGCCCACCATGGTGGCCCTCTCTGGTAGTTCTTTGCTCCGGTATTTTTTATTAATTCCAAAAATAATCTCCGTAAAGTTTCAGCTCTATTGGAGATGTGCAGAATAGGTATCTCTGATGTGCTTTTTCAGGTCCAGAATTCCAGCTGCCGGTATTCTCCCTCTTTGTGTAAACCTTGCATATTATTCAACAAAACATAATAAATAATAGTAGGAAATCATGATGCAAAATGGACGTATCAACTCCCCCAAGCTTAGACCTCGCTTGTCCTCAAGCGAAAAGCCAAATTTGAAAAGCATGTCCACATGGTTTGAGAGAGAGGTGTCGATAAAAACAAAATACGAACATAGAAGCATCATGCTTATTATCATAACAACAACAAACTCTATCATAAAACTTATTCACATACTTTCATCATATGACTTCTCATGAACAAGTAACAATTCATCACAACATAGAAGTTTAAAGCATAAACCTTATTGAAAACCAACAAACTATGTTCTCAGTCAACTTTGCAACTACAATTCATTATATTTTCAGGAAGGGTCTCATGTCGGAGCCTTTTGGCAAGTCCACATACTCAACCATCATTTAGTCTTCTATGATTGCTAACACTCACAGCATACCCATGAGCAAAAAGTTTCAACCGGACACATAGAAAGATAGGGGCTTATAGTTTCGCCTCCCAACGTATTCACCTCAAGGGTGATGTCAACAATAATAACTCATGCCTACTCACATACAACTGGATATATGTGCACAGATCTTTCCTCACCACATGATGCTTGCAAGACAAAAAGGAAAAAGGAACAGGGAAGAATACATTGACTCTCGCATAAAAGTAAATACTTAAAAGTAAAAGATAGTCCCTTCGTAGAGGGAAGCAGAGGTTGTCATGCGCTTTTTGGTTTGTATGCCCAATCCCTTAATGTAAAAGAACGTCACGCTATATTGCCCCCTATGATAGCAACCTTTATTATGCAGTCCGTCGCTTTTATTACTTTGCCATCATAAGTTCGTATAGAGCTCAATTTTCTCTTACACTAATTGATCAAACACTTTTAGAAGCAATTTTTATTGCCTTATTGCACCGATGACAACATACTTGAAGGATCTTACTCGATCCGTAGGTAGGTATAGTGAACTCTCAAAGAATGAATTTGGGTTTGGGTTTTTGGATGCACAAGTAGTATCTCTACTTAGTGCGGAATTTTTGGCTAGCAAATATATTGAGCAAGCACCACATGTTGAAGGAACTATGACAATATAACTTCTATGTGGATATGAACAAACATAAATCATTATGTTGTCTTCCTTGTCCAACATCAACAATTTTGACATATAATATTTAATGGGGGATCACAATCATAAAAGATGTCCAAGATAGTGCATTTGCATGTGAATCTTCTCTTCCCTTATTAATTCTTTCATGAATTGCATCATTGACCAATATTGTGTTTGTCAATCTCCAATAAATTTTACTACTTATACTTTTTTTATGTGATGTCAGTACTCACCATAAGATTAGCATATGATCCTTTTCATTTATTTCTCTTTCCTTTATTTTGATTGCAACAAGAAAGTATAAAAGCAAAACTCAAACTAAACTTTATTATATAACTCTCACTCAATTACATAGATAGGTAGACAACGAAACTAACACATGAAAATAGATCATGCTAAACTTTTATTCAACTAAATCAAAGGAAAACTGAAGATCGAACTAAAATAGGTAAAGGTGAATAAAAGTGATGGTGATACGATACCGGGTCACCTCCCCCAAGCTTGGCTCAAGCCAAGGGGAGTGCCCATACCCGTGTGCTCAAGTCTCCTTTGGCGGTGGTGATGAAGTAGGTGGTGATGATGAGGTGTCACACTTCAGACTCAATAGGTACTCCAATTTGCAGATGACTCTCCGAAGGGTATTGATGTGCTCCTCCAGCAAAATATTTTCATGAATGAGAAATTTATTCTGAACACGGACCGCTTCAAAGCTCTAAAAGCTTCGATTTCAATAGGGGTGAGATGACTGTAATAAGGTTGAAGGATATCTTCTTCTTCCCCCTCCTTTGTTGGCATGGATTGCCCTCCTTCTGGGGACTTATCTTCCATAGCCTCCTTGCCCTTGTCTTCCCTGTTAGTTTCTGTTGGCTCCTCCCTCTTCAGCTCCATCTTCATTAGCCATGCATCTTCTTCTACGTTATTGGAGGAGGGAGAAGACATGATGCCTGGCTTGGTAGATCTGATAGGAAAACATCACGAAACAAGAACATAGGATTTTTCTACGATGCGGTCGTCAAAACAATCGGGGGTATATATAGAGAATTTTTATTCTTGGAAAGCAAACATATGGAAGGAAAACGGAGTCGGGGAGGTGTCCGAGGTGGGCACAACCCACCAGGGCGCGCCTGGCAGGGCTGGCGCGGCTGGCGCGCCCTGGTGTATCGTGCTCACCTCGATCGCCTTCCGATTTATTTCTTAATTTCCAATTTTTTCTAATATTCCAAAACTAACAAAAAATATTTTTGCGGATTTTTCGGAGTCCGTTTACTTACCGTATCACGTACCTCCTATTTTTTCAGAATTCTAGAGTGTTCTGGGAGGTTTCTTTTATGTGTTCCTACGGTGTCATGGTTTGGATAACATTGCTTTCAATGTTAATAGGCGTACCTGAGATATAGTGCTTAATTCTTTGTCCATTGACCACCTTCGGGTTAGTACCTTTGGCATTATTAATCTTGATAGCTCCAGAACGATAAACCTCTTCGATAATATATGGTCCTTCCCATTTGGAGAGAAGCTTTCCTGCAAAAAATCTTAAACGAGAGTTGAACAAAAGAACATAGTCTCCTATTTTGAATTCCTGCTTTTGGATTCTTTTGTCATGCCATCTTTTTACTTTTTCTTTGAATAGTTTGGCATTTTCATAAGCTTGGGTTCTCCATTCATCTAGTGAGCTAATATCAAATAACCTCTTCTCACCGGCAAGTTTGAAATCATAATTGAGTTCTTTAATTGCCCAAAATGCTTTATGTTCTAATTCTAGAGGCAAATGACAAGCTTTTCCATATACCATTTTGTATGGAGACATACCCATAGGATTTTTATAAGCTGTTCTATAGGCCCAAAGTGCATCATCTAGTTTCTTAGACCAATTCTTTTGAGACCTATTGATAGTTTTTTGTTATATCAATTTTATTTCTCTATTGCTAAGTTCAACTTGACCACTAGATTGAGGATGATAGGGTGATGCAATTCTATGGTTAACATCATATTTAGCAAGCATCCTACGGAAAGCACCATGGATAAAGTGTGAACCACCATCAGTCATTAAGTATCTAGGGACTCCAAACCTCGAGAAGATAACCTCTTTAAGCATTTTAATGGAGGTGTGGTGATCAGCACTACTAGTTGGAATAGCTTCTACCCACTTAGTGACATAATCAACAGCAACCAAAATATGAGTATACCCGTTAGAGGAAGGAAAAGGTCCCATATAATCAAAACCCCAAACGTCAAATGGTTCGACAACAAGTGCATAATTCATAGGCATTTCCTGACACTTACCGATATTACCAATTCTTTGACATTCATCACAAGACAAGACAAACTTACGGGACATCCTTGAAGAGAGTAGGCCAATAAAAACCAGATTGCATTACATTGTGAGCAGTTCTATCTCCCGCATGATGTCCTCCATAGGCTTCAGAATGACATTTCCGTAGGATTTGTTCCTGTTCATGCTCAGGTACACAATGTCTAATAATACCATCTACTCCTTCTTTATAGGGATGTGGGTCATCCCAAAAGTAATGTCTTAAATCATAGAAGAATTTTTTTCTTTTGTTGGTATGTGAAGCTAGGTGGTATATATTTAGCGACAATGTAATTAGCATATTCAGAATACCAAGGCGTGTTTTGAGAAACATTTATTGCAACTAAATGTTCGCCAGGGAAACTATCATCAATAGGTAGTGGGTCATCAAGAATATTTTCTAACCTAGACAAGTTATCAGCTACGGGGTTCTCAGCTCCCTTCCTACCAATGATATGTAAGTCAAATTCTTGAAGCAAGAGAACCCACCAAATTAGTCTGGGTTTAGCATCTTTCTTTTCCATAAGATATTTTATAGCAACATGATCGGTGTGAACAATAACTTTGGAGTCAACAATATAGGATCTAAATTTATCACAAGCAAACACAACTGCTAAAAATTCTTTTTCAGTGGTAGCATAATTTCGTTGAGCACTGTCTAGAGTTTTGCTAGCATAATGGATAACATTCAATTTTTATCAACTCTTTGTCCTAGAACAGCTCCAACAGCATAATCACTAGCATCACACATAATTTCAAAAGGTAAGTTCCAATCAGGTGGTTGAACGATAGGTGCAGAGGTTAAGGCTTTCTTGAGTGTTTCAAAGGCTTCCACACAATCATCATCAAAAACAAAAGGAATATCCTTTTGCAAAAGATTAGTAAGAGGCCTAGAAATTTTAGAGAAGTCTTTAATGAACCTCCTATAGAAACCAGCATGACCAAGGAAACTTCGAATACCTTTAATATCTTTAGGACATGACATTTTTTCAATTGCATCAACTTTAGCTTTATCCACCTCAATACCTCATTCAGATAATTTATGCCCCAAGACAATACCTTCATTAACCATAAAGTGGCACTTCTCCCAATTCAAGACAAGATTAGTTTGTTCACATCTCTGCAAAACTCGATCAAGGTTGCTTAAGCAATCATCAAAAGAAGTCCCGTAAACGGAAAAATCATCCATGAAAACCTCCACAATCTTTTCACAAAAATCAGAGAATATAGCTGTCATACATCTTTGAAAGGTAGCAGGTGCATTGCATAAACCAAAAGGCATACGTCAATAAGCATAGGTTCCAAAAGGGCAAACAAAGGAGGTTTTCTCTTGATCAGATTGTGACACAGGTATTTGAGAGAAACCAGAATATCCATCCAGGAAACAAAAGTGTGTGTACTTAGATAATATTTCTAGCATTTGATAAATGAAAGGCAGAGGGTAATGGTCTTTTCTAGTAGCTTTATTTAATTTTCTAAAGCCAATTACCATTCTATAGCCAGTAACAATTCTTTGTGGAATGAGTTCATTTTTATCATTAGGAACAACGGTAATACCTCCTTTCTTAGGGACACAATGAACGGGACTTACCCATCTACTATCAGCTATGGGATAGATTATACCTGCTTCGAGAAGCTTTAATATTTCAGTTCTGACCACTTCTTTCATCTTAGGATTTAATCGTTGTTGATGATCAACAACGGGTTTAGTATCAGGTTCCATATTAATCTTGTGCTGACATAGAGTGGGAAGGATGCCCTTAAGATCATCAAGAGTATATCCAATAGCAGCCCGGTGCTTCCTTAGAACTTTTAATAATCTTTCTTCTTCATGTTTTGAAAGGTTAGCACTAATAATAACAGGATATATCTTTTTCTCATCAAGATAAGCATACTTCAAAGTGTCAGGCAATTGCTTTAGTTCAAACACAGGATCACCTTTAGGTGGAGGAGGACCCCCAAGAGTTTCAATAGTAAAATTGTGTTTTAGGAGAGGTTGTTGTTCAAAGAAATTTTTATCTATTTCATTTCTTTCACGCAAGTGCATATCATTTTCATGGTCAAGCAAATATTGTTCTAATGGATCAGTAGGAGGCACGGCAATAGAAGCAAGACCAATCATTTCATCCTCACTAGATAATGCTCTATGACGAGGTTGTCTACTAAACTTGGAAAAATTAAACTCATGAGACACCCCACCAAAACTGACACCGAAAGTTTGTTTTTTGCAATCTATCTTAGCATTGACGGTGCTCAAGAAAGATTTACCAAAGATAATGGGACAAAAGTCATGTTGTGGGGATCCAAGACCTAGAAAATCAGTAGGGTATTTTACTTTCCCACACAATACTTCAACATCTCTAACAATCCCAAGTGGTGTGATGGTATCTCTATTAGCAAGTTTAATAGTAACATCAATGTCTTCTATTTAGACAGGTGCTATTTCATTCATAATTTCTTGGTATAAGGTAAAAGGGATAGCACTCACACTAGCACCCAAATCAGATAAACCATGATAGCAATGATCTCCTATTTTGACTGAGACAACAGGCATGCCTTCTATGGGTCTATGTTTATCTTTTTCATCAGGTCTGGCGATTCTAGCAGCTTCATCACAGAAGTAGATAACATGCCCATCAATATTTTCTACCAAGATATCTTTAACCATAGCAACACTAGGTTCTACTTTAATTTGCTCAGTGGGCTTAGGTGCTCTAATATTACTCTTACGAACCACAGTTGATACCTTAGCATGTTCCTTTATCCTAACAAGGAAAGGTGGCTTTTCAATATAAGCGGTAGGCACAACTGGATCAATATTGTAAATGATGGTTTCATGTTTAGCTATGACCGGTTCTTTAATTTCTTCTTTAATAGGGGTATGATATTTAAACCACTTATCCTTAGGGAGATCAACGTGAGTAGCAAATGCTTCACAGAAAGAGGCTACTATCTCAGAGTCAAGTCCATATTTAGTGCTAAACTTGTGAAAAGTGTCGGTATTCATAAAAGATTTAACACAATCAAACTCAAGCTTTATACCTGACTCATTACCTTCGTCGAGTTCCCAATCTTCAGAGTTGCGTTTAATTCTTTCTAAGAGATCCCACTTGAATTCAATAGTCTTCTTCATATAAGAACCGGTACAAGAAGTATCGAGCATGGATTGATCATTATGAGAAAGCCGAGCATAAAAATTCTGAATGATAACTTCTCTCGGAATGTCATGATTGGGGCATGAATATAACATTGACTTAAGCCTCCACCAAGCTAGAGCGATGCTTTCTCCTTCACGGGGCCAAAAATTATATATATAATTCCGATCACGATGAACTAGATGCATGGGATAAAACTTTTGGTGGAATTCCAATTGCAATCGATTCTAGTTCCACGATCCAAGATCATCACGTAGCCTATACCATGTCAATGCTTGTCCCTTCAAAGATAAAGGGAACACCTTCTTCTTAGCTTCATCTCCGGGTAAACCTGCAAGCTTAAATAATCCACAAATTTCGTTCACATATAAAGGTGCATATCAGGATGTTCATTTCCATCTCCTGCATAAGGTTTAGCAAGCAGTTGTTCTACCATACCCGAAGGAATTTCATAACCAATATTTTCAGTAGGTGCAGTGGGTTGAGGGGCAACTAATTGTGGTTCCGGTCGAGGTGAAGATACCCTGAACAAACCCTTCAATGGATTGTTTTCCATAGTAGAAGGTAACAATAAATTTCAGCACGTAGTATAAGTTTTTCCTTACCGATTTCCACTTACCAAGAGCGCTTCATACCCCGGCAACGGCGCCAGAAAAGAGTCTTGATGACCCATAAGTATAGGGGATCAATCGTAGTCCTTTCGATAATGTAGCGACCCGATCTCAAGGGATCGGAGTCTCTGTGCTTAAGTGTCATCCCTGGATCGGTATGCTGACACACACAGTATTCGAGGAATTATAACAGAGTTCAATCACACACTTTATTACATCAAGGTCCTCAAAAGAGTATTTATTACAATAATATGGCTGAAGGCCATCTAAATAAAATAACTGCGGAAGCTTCGAAGGTAAATGAGTCCATCAACTCCACTGGCAAAACTGAGTGCAGAACAACGACCTATCGCACCTTAATCCTCGTCGGAAAACTCTGCAACATGAGACTTTGCAGCCATGTAGGTCAGCACATGGAATATGCTGGCAATGTCACACCATAGAGTAATGATGAAAAATAACTATCTCTGTATGCAAATTTGGCTGGTGGAGGCTCTAAGTTTAATTTTGCATAATGCTAATTTTTCCCTACAACAGAGGAATAAATTTTTGTTTACTACCAAGTTTATACCATTATTGAGAAGGTTCCTCCAACTCAATTCCCAAAATTCCCAAGTTATTAAGAAACCAATTCATTAATTAAATATGGTGTTGAGATCAACCAATAATTCACTTCTAGATACAAAGTTGTCCATAACCGGGGACACGGCTAATCATGATTAGTTTATACACTCTGCAGAGGTTGCGCTCTTTTCCCCACAAGACTCGACCACATCCATGATCGGAAGATCGAGACATATTCTTTCTGAATGTGTTCCCCTAAACCCTAGATAGGACGGTACACCTACTTTCCCCTACATCTGCTAGCCTACCCGGAAAGGCTCACACAAACTTACTGAACTATGCCAGAGCCCATAATGGCTTGTGGCTGCACATGGAAGTTTCTAGGCATGAAATATCATATGATCCCTTTGAGCCTGGGTGGCATTCCGTAGGGTGATCACACGGGTCCTCCGGGATCCCCTAGGGCAAGCACTGGATTCTCCAGGTGCCCCAACCATTCCACCCAGAGTTGTCTTAATGTTGCCACCTTAAGGTTATCCCAAAATTATTATTTCTCTCATAACTTACATGAATCACACATACCAATCCCCGTCTACGAGCATGGCTAAGCAATATATAAGAATAACGAATATTCCCGGGGTGATCAAGTTTCATAGGTTCCTACCTCATGAACTACATAGCAATACCATAATTTCCCAATCCTACTCATGCAAATTTGTAAGAGTGAAACTAATGCATAGTAAAACTGGGTATCGGAAAATATGATCAAAGTGTGAACTTGCCTTGCTGACGTTCGTTAAACTCTAAGGATTGATAGTACTCCGCCTCGCACTCCGGACAATCTAGCGTGATAAACAATGAGCATACAATAAGCAATAACGATCACAATCAAGCAAACAAGATCATATGCAAAACAACCTCAAAAGAAAAGTTGGAAACTCAAAGAAATTGGCAAAACAAGTTTCTGTACAGAAACTATTTTTAACAGTGGAAACTAATATAAAACTTTAGTTTAACAGAAAGTATTTGCTATTATTTTTAATTAGCAAAAAGAATCACTTAAAAAGGTTTTATAAAACAAAAGTTATGGCCTATTTAAGATAAAACTAAAATCTGTCCAGATTCAGTTTTTATAAAAACAAAAATTATTTTTATTAGTTCTCCGGATACATATAACATGCAGAAAACTGTAGCAGAAGAATTTCTCAAAAACCTATTTTTAAATAAAAGTTATACCTAAATACGTGTTTAATACAAATCTGTTTAAACTCAAAATTTAAAAGTTCAAAAATATATTTTTTGTTGGATCCACGTCATAGGTGTGATTTTTCTGAATCAGTAGCAAAAAGAATCATCAAAATCGGAGTTGTAGAATTAAAGATACAAAAAAAAAAAACAAATCTGAGATCTAATCTGAAAACGGGATTTTCCTGAAAACGTTAAATTGCGGCAGATTACACTTGGCGCGATGTGAGTGGCTGAAACCGTTTGCTGCGGGGACTAAGAAGTGGACGGCCGAAGCTTAATGCTACCGGGCATAACTGGCTAATAAAACAGAACCGAAAGGTTGACTAGATCTAAACTAAAAAAACCCGATCTAATCTAACGTAACGATTCCATCTAAAGAAAAAAAACACATGAGCCTACAGAGGGAACGTTCGTGCTTACAGAGAAAAATAGAACGTGGCAGGGAAGAAGAAGGCGATGGGGCGGCGGCTCCGGCGATCAACGGCGTCGGCGAAGTTGTCCAACGGATGCGGGAGGTCGGGGGCGATCGATTTTTGTTGAAGGTGAAGGTTGGTGATGACCAAAGCGAGCGGGGCGTCGAGGTGAACTCCGTGAACTACGTCGGCGTTGCGAGCTCGAGGCAGTCGCTGTAGATGAAGAGGGGAGACAAGACCTTGTCAAAACCAATCTAGATATCGAAAGAAGTCGAACCATAGAAGAGGGAGGCTCGGGATGGCTCACCGGCGTCGGAATCCGGCGATGAACCACAGCTTCTGCGGCGAGATCCAAACGGCGAGAGCTTCGAGTATAGATGGTTTCGGGCGTTGTGGTTTGGAGGAATCGGTCGAGGGGAGTCGTGGCTATTTATAGGACATCTTTCTTGGACGAGGGGAAGGCTAGAGATAGAATTCCCATGGGTTTAAGCCGAAGTCGGCATCGGTTCGTTCACGTACGTGTACGTGTAGGTTTCCTTGTTCGTCCGTGGGGAAGAGGATAGGTTGTGGGTCCCGTTTGTCAGAAGATAAAGAAATGAGAGAGAGAGGCGCACGTGGGAGGGAAGAGATCGAGAGGAGCTTCTAGCGGGGGCGCTGGGAGCGCTCGTGGCAGCCTAGATCGCTAGGGTTGGCCTTTTCTCGCTAGCGTGGGCTGGCTCGGGCGTGGCCTAGTGGCTGGCCCAACGCTGGCACTTTTAGAAAAAAATTCGTTTTTTTCTTTTTATACAAAAGTAAAACGGGAAGAAGTATATAATAAATAGAAATAAAGTATAGGGTATTATATACCAAAACGATCAGAAAAATAAATCCTAAAGCATGAACATTTTTGTAGAGGCAAAATAAAAACATTATTTTTAATAATTCCAAATAAAACCAAATTTGACTTTCAAATATATTGGCATTATTTTCTTCTGGCTTTTGGGGTGTCATGTTACCTCCTCTCATACTTTTTTTATCAAAGTATTTTGTCAAGAATTTGTGAATAAAATTCAATTGCCAATTGAAATGAAGTCAAATAAAAGAATAGAAATTTATTTTCCACATTCATTTCAATCAAAAATGCATAGATACTTAACTATAATTGTAAAACATTCCAAATTGAAAATTTGGGATGTTACAAACCTACCCCCCTTAAGATGAATCTCGCCCTCGAGATTCGGGTTGGCTAGCAAAAAGGTTAGGGTGGTCTTGTCGGAGATCTTCTTCTCGTTCCCAGGTGGCTTCCTCCTCGGTATGGTGGCTCCACTGAACCTTGCAAAACTTGATGATCTTGCTGTGGGTAACCCTATTTGCAGTCTCGAGAATTTTGACGGGTTTCTCCTCATAAGTGAGGTCACTATCCAACTGTATCACCTCCAGGGCACTGTGTCTCTGAGAGGAATATCGGCCATCTCTGCATGGCACTTCTTCAACTGGGAAACGTAAAACACATCATGAACTCCTGACAAAGCTTCGGGTAATTCCAACTTGTATGCAACTTCACCCATGCGTTCCAAAACTCTGTACGGCCCCACAAATCGTGGTGCTAACTTTCCTTTGACTCCAAACCTCTTAACTCCTCGAAGCGGCGACACACGAAGATATGCTCTGTCTCCGACTTCATAGGTTACCTCCTTGCGTTTAGTATCGGCATAACTCTTCTGCATGGACTGGGCTATCCCGAGTCTGTCACGAATCAACTTGACCTTCTCTTCCGAATCTCTGATCAAATCTGGTTCGAACAATTTACGGTCTCCAACTCCATCCCACATCAATGGTGTTCTGCACCTCCTTCCGTATAATGCTTCGAAAGGGGCCATCTTCAAACTGGTCTGATAGCTATTGTTGTATGAGAACTCTGCGTACGGCAAATTATCATCCCAACTAGACCCATAGTCTAGCGCACAAGCTCTCAACATGTCCTCCAGAATCTGGTTGACTCTCTCGGTCTGCCCATCTGTCTGCGGATGGAAGGCTGTGCTGAATTCTAGCCTGGTACCCAAAGTTTCGTGTAACTGCTTCCAAAACTTCGAGGTAAATTGTGTTCCTCTATCTGATACGATGGTCCTTGGAACTCCATGCAGACATACAATCCTGGTCATATATATCTTTGCCAGCTTAGCACTTGTATAGGTGGTTTTCACGGGGATGAAGTGAGCTACCTTGGTCAAGCGATCAACTACTACCCAAATGGAATCATAACCTGAACGCGTCCTCGGTAAACCTGTAATGAAGTCCATGCCAAGTTTATCCTATTTCCAATCGGGTATCGGCAATGGTTGAAGTAATCCAGCTGGTTTCTGGTGCTCTGCCTTGACTATCTGACATACATCACATACTGCTACATATTCCGCAATATCTTTCTTCATACCGGTCCACCAAAAACTTTCCTTCAAGTCCAAATACATCTTGGTGTTACCTGGGTGTATCGAGTAAGGCTAGTCGTGAGCCTCCTGAAGAATTAACTTCCTGATCTCTGGGTCATTGGGCACATATATACGCTGCTCAAACCATAAGGTTCCGTGTTCATCCTCACGAAATCCTTCTGCCTTTCCTTGGTTCATTCTTTCCTCTATCTCTGCAATTCCTTTGTCCGTCTTCTGGGCTTCTCGAATTCTTCCCAACAGAGTGGACTGAATTTCCATTGCAGCAACAAAACCTCTCGGAACTATCTCCAATCGGAGATCTCTGAGATCGTCGGCTAACTCTTGAGGTAATCCTCCTGCTAGGTGATAATGCATCTGCCACGACATTGGCTTTCCCTGGGTGATAATGCAATCTCATGTCATAATCCTTTATGAGCTCCAACCATCTCCTTTGCCTGAGGTTCAACTCCTTCTCCATGAAGATGTACTTCAAACTCTTGTGATCCGTATAGACGTCACAACTATTTCCGATAAGAAAATGTCTCCAGGTCTTGAGCGCATGCACTACAGCTGCTAACTCCAAATCATGTGTGGCATAATTCAACTCATGAGGTCGAAGCTGACGTGACGTATAGGATACAACTCTTCCTTCTTGCATGAGAATGCCTCCAAGTCCCTGACGTGAAGCGTCGCAATACACTTGAAAATCCTTGCGTATATTCGGTAGAACTAGCACTGGGGCTGTAACCAAACGTTTCTTCAACTCCTGAAAACTGGCCTCACAATCCTCGGTCCAATTAAACTTGATGTCTTTCTTCAATAACTCCGTCATGGGCTTCGCGATCTTGGAGAAATTCTCAATAAATCTCCGGTAATATCATGCGAGTCCAAGGAAACTGCGTATCTCTCTGACCGAGGTGGGTGCCTTCCATTCTGTGACGGCTTCAACCTTGGAAGGGTCTACTGCTATTCCTTCTCCTGATACAACATGTCCGAGAAATCCGACTTCCTTCAACCAAAACTCGCATTTGCTGAACTTGGCGTATAGTTGATGTTCCCTGAGCTTCTCGAGAACCAAGCACAAATGTTCCTTGTGTTCTTCTTCATTCTTCGAGTAAATCAATATGTCATCGATGAATACCACGACAGACTTATCCAAGAACTCCATGAATACCTTGTTCATCATGCTCATAAAATAGGCAGGGGCATTAGTCAAACCAAAAGACATGACTGTGTACTCATAGAGCCCATACCTCGTGGTAAAAGCTGTCTTGGGTATATCCTACTCTCGGATCTTCAGCTGGTGATATCATGATCGAAGATCGATCTTGGAGAATACACTAGCTCCGACTAGCTGGTCAAACAAGTCATTGATCATCGGCAGCGGGTATTTGTTCTTGATCGTCACCTCGTTCAACGCACGATAATCTACAACCATTCTCAGGGATCCATCCTTCTTCTCAACTAGAAGCACCGGGGCTCCCCAAGGTGATGAACTAGGTCGAATATAACCTTTCTCCAATAACTCCTTAATCTGCTTCTTAATTTCCTCCAGATCATTTGCGGGCATCCGATACGGTCTCTTGGATATTGGTCCTGTGCCTGGCAACAACTCAATTAAAAACTCCATGTCTCGGTCCGGTGGCATGCCTGGTAATTCCTTCGGGAACACATCGGGATAATCCTTTACAACTGGTACTTCCTCCTGAACAACTCCCGAAAGAGAATTCATTTGTGTCCTCCTCGGCGTATGCCTCGACACATACTTGATCCGTTTTCCCTCTGGGGTGGTGAGAAGAATCGACTTACTAGCACAATCGATGTTTCCCTCATACTTGGATAACCAATCCATGCCTAGGATCACGTCCAATCCTTGTGATTCTAGGATGATGAGGTCTGTGGGAAAAACATGCCTCCCTATGGTCAACGGCAACTGAAAACATCCCCGGCTAGCCATAGCCTCTGCTCCTGGGGAACTTACTAACATAGGCGACTTAAGGGCTACGGTTGGCAACATAAACTTGTTCACAAATCCCCTCGACATGAATGAATGCGATGCACCAGTGTCAAAAAGAACAAGGGCTGTAAATGCATTAATCAAAAACTTACCAACAACTGCGTCAGGCTGCTCGTCAATTTCCTCCACATTGACGTGATTCACCTGACCTCTGGTGAAAGGGTTGGGCTTCTTTCCAGAGCTTCCATTGCCATTTCCATTCTTCGCCTCGGGACATTCGGTGGCGTAGTGTCCGGTCTTCCCGCACTTGAAACAGGTGATGTGGCTCAGATCCTTCTTTGCCGGTGTAGCAGGGTTGAAACGCTGATGGTTTCCGTTGCCTCAATTACCATTGCCATTCTTATGGCCATTATGGTTATGTCCATTTCCTCCGTGATGAGAATGTCCTCCATGGTTATGGTGATTGTGTCCACCATACTTGCTGGATACTGATCCATTATTTCCTGAGTACGGGGTATAGCGGGGCTTCTGTTGAGCTCCAGAGTTATACTTTCCCTGTCCGTACTTCCTCTTGCGGTTCTCTATCTGCTGCTGCTTGCCTTCCAGAATGAGAGCCTTGTCAACCAACTCTTGAAAGTTGTTGAAGGTAGCCACGGTCAACTGAAGTCCCAGATCATCATTCAGTCCCTCCAGAAATTTCTCCTGTTTAGCGGCATCTGTGTCGACATCTCTTGGGGCATATCGGGCTAACTGGTTGAACTCATCCACATACTGAGCCACTGAACGGCTTCCTTGGCGTAGGTTGTGGAATTCCCTCTTCTTCAGACTTATGGCTCCAGCTGAAACATGTGCGGTGCGGAAAGCCTGCTGGAACTGATCCCATGTCACATTGGCCATGGGGAAGGTGGTGGTGTAGTTTTCCCACCACGAAGCTGCTGGTCCATCCAGTTGATGCGCGGCAAAGCGCACCTTCTCAGCATCAGTGCATCCTGCGGTGGTCGGCTCCCTTCCGATCTTGCGGAGCCAGTCATCTGTGACAATCGGCTCGGTGCTGTTCGAGAATACTGGTGGGTTCAACCTCAAGAAATGGGTAAGGTTGTCAACTGGGGGTGGTGGCGGCGTGTTGTTGTTGTTGTTGTTGTTGTTGTTGTTGTTGTTGTTGTTGTTGTTGTTGTTGTTGTTGTTGTTGTTGTTGTTGTTGTTGTTGTTGTTGTTGTTGTTGTTGTTGTTGTTGTTGTTGTTGTTGTTGTTGTTGTTGTTGTTGTTGTTGTTGTTGTTGTTGTTGTTGTTCTGATTCTGGATGAGCTCGGTGAATGGTTCAAAGGTTCTTCCTGGGATCTGGACTTCGATTCTCCAGCGTTTCTCCTCCGGCAGTGAGGCGCTGAAGGTTCCGGTAAAAGTTGGCAGAGGGATGTTCAGGTACTTGACGATCTCCCTCACACGAAAGTTTCTAGGCATGACATATCATATGATCCCTTTGAGCCTGGGTGGCATTCCGTAGGGTGATCACACGGGTCCTCCGGGATCCCCTAGGGCAAGCACTGGATTCTCCAGGTGCCCCAACCATTCCACCCAGAGTTGTGTTAATGTTGCCACCTTAAGGTTATCCCAAAATTATTATTTCTCTCATAACTTACATGAATCACACATACCAATCCACGTCTACGAGCATGGCTAAGCAATATATAAGCATAACGAATATTCCCGGGGTGATCAAGTTTCATAGGTTCCTACCTCATTAACTACATAGCAATACCATAATTTCTCAATCCTACTCATGCAAATTTGTAAGAGTGAAACTAATGCATAGTAAAACTGGGTATAGGAAAATATGATCAAAGTGTGAACTTGCCTTGCTGACGTTCGTTAAACTCTAAGGATTGATAGTACTCCGCCTCGCCCTCCGGACAATCTAGCGTGATAAACATGAGCATACAATAAGCAATCACGATCACAATCAAGCAAACAGGATCATATGCAAAACAATCTCAAAAGAAAAGTTGGAAACTCAAAGAAATTGGCAAAACAAGTTTCTGTACAGAAACTATTTTTATCAGAGAAAAATAATATAAAACTTTAGTTTAACAGAAAGTATTTGCTATTATTTTTAATTAGCAAAAAGAATCACATAAAAAGGTTTTATAAAACAAAAGTTATGGCCTATTTAAGATAAAACTAAAATCTGTCCAGATTCAGTTTTTATAAAAACAAAAATTATTTTTATTGGTTCTCTGGATACATATAACATGCAGAAAACTGTAGCAAAAGAATTTCTCAAAAACCTATTTTTAAATAAAAGTTATACCTAAATACGTGTTTAATACAAATCTGTTTAAACTCAAAATTTAAAAGTTCAAAACTATTTTTTTTGTTGGATCCACGTGATAGGTGTGATTTTTCTGAATCCGTAGCAAAAAGAATCATCATAATCGGAGGTGTAGAATTAAAGATACAAAAAAAAACAAATCTGAGATCTAATCTGAAAACGGGATTTTCCTGAAAACGTTAAATTGCGGCAGATTACACTTGGCGCGATGTGAGTGGCTGAAACCGTTTGCTGCGGGGACTAAAAAGTGAACGGCCGAAGCTTAATGCTACCGGGCATAACTAGCTAATAAAACAAAACCGAACGGTTGATTAGATCTAAACCGAAAAAAAAAACCGATCTAATCTAACGTAACGATTCGATCTAAAGAAAAAAAAACACATGAGCTTACAGAGGGAACGTTCTTAGTTACAAAGAGAAACGGAACGTGGCAGGGAAGAAGAAGGTGATGGGGCGGCGGCTCCGGCGATCAACGGCGTCGACGAAGTTGTCCAACGGATGCGGGAGGTCGGGGGCAATCGATTTTTGCTGAAGGTGATGGTTGGTGATGACCGAAGCGAGCGGGGCGTCGAGGTGAACTCCGTGAACTACGTCGGCGTTGCGAGCTCGAGGCGGTCGCTGTAGATGAAGAGGGGAGACAAGACCTTGTCAAAACCAATCTAGGGATCGAAAGAAGTCGAACCATAGAAGAGGGAGGCTCGGCATGGCTCACCGGCGTCGGAATCCGGCGATGAACCGCAGCTTCTGCAGCGAGATCCATACGGCGAGAGCTTCGAGTATAGATGGTTTCGGGCGTTGTGGTTTGGAGGAATCGGTCGAGGGGAGTCGTGGCTATTTATAGGACATCTTTCTTGAACGAGGGGAAGGCTAGAGATAGAATTCCCATGGGTTTAAGCCGAAGTCGGCGTCGGTTCTTTCACGTACACGTACGTGTAGGTTTCCTTGTTCGTCCGTGGGGAAGAGGATAGGCTATGGGTCCCGTTTGTCAGAAGAAAAAAAATGAGAGAGAGAGGCGCACGTGGGAGGGAAGGGATCGAGAGGAGCTTCTGGCGGCGGCGCTGGGAGCGCTCCTGGCTGCCTAGATCGCTAGGGTTGGCCTTTTCTCGCTAGCGTGGGCTGGCTCGGGCGTGGCCTAGTGGCTGGCCCAACGCTGGCCCTTTTGGAAAAAAT
Source organism: Elymus sibiricus (assembly GCA_039707655.1). Taxonomy (NCBI): domain Eukaryota; kingdom Viridiplantae; phylum Streptophyta; class Magnoliopsida; order Poales; family Poaceae; genus Elymus; species Elymus sibiricus. The sequence continues at coordinate 220,731,822 of CM077663.1, forward strand.
TCATTATTTTTCTTTTTATACAAAAGTAAAACGGGAAGAAGTATATAATAAATAGAAATAAAGTATACGGTATTATATACCAAAACACTCATAAAAATAAATCCTAAAGCGTGAACATTTTTGTAGAGGCAAAATAAAAACTTTATAAAAACATTATTTTTAATAATTCCAAATAAAATCAAATTTGACTTTCAAATATATTGGCATTATTTTCTTCTGACTTTTGGGGTGTCATGTTACCTCCTCTCATACTTTTTTTTATCAAAGTATTTTGTCAGGAATTTGTGAATAAAATTCAATTGCCAATTGAAATGAAGTCAAATAAAAGAATAGAAATTTAATTTCCACATTTATTTCAATCAAAATGCATAGATGCTTAACTATAATTGTAAAACATTCCAAATTGAAAATTTGGGATGTTACAGATAATTAAGAGTGTCGAACCCAACGAGGAGCAGAAGGAAATGACAAGCGGTTTTCAGCAAGGTAATTTCTGTAAGCACTGAAATTCTAGGTAACAGATAGTTTGATAGCAAGATAATTGGTAACGAGCAAGTAACGGTAACGGTAAATAAAGTGCAGCAAGGTAGCCCAATCCTTTTGTAGCAAAGGACAGGCCAGAACAGTCTCTAGTAATAGGCAAAGTGTTCTTGAGGGTACACGGGAATTTCATCTAGTCACTTTTATCATGTTGGTTCTATTCGTGTTCGCTACTTTGATAATTTGATATGTGGGTGGACCGGTGCTTGGGTGCTGTTCTTACTTGAACAACCTCCCACTTATGATTAACCCCCTCACAAGCATCCGCAACTACGAGAAAAGTATTAAGATAAAAACTAACCATATCATTAAACGTTTGGATCCAAATCAGCCCCTTACGAAGCAACGCATAAACTAGGGTTTAAGCTTCTGTCACTCTAGCAACCTATCATCTAATAACTACTCCACAATGCATCCCCTTAGTCCCATGAATGGTGAAGCGTCATGTAGTCGACATTCACATGACACCACTAAGGGAATCACAAAATACATATCATCAAAATATCGAACACATATCAAACTCACATGATTACTTGCAACATGACTTCTCCCGTGACCTCAAGAACAAAGGTAACTACTCACAAATAATAATCATGCTCAAGATCAGAGGGGTATTGAATAGCATAATGGATCTGAACATATAATCTTCCACCAAATAATTCATATAATAATCAACTACATGATGTAATCAACACTACTAGTCACCCACATGTACCAATCTGAGGTTCCGGTACAAAGATTGAAAACAAGAGATGAACTTGGGTTTGAGAGAAGATGGTGCTGTTGAAGATGTTGATGAAGATTGGCCTCCCAAAGATGAGAGGGGTGTTTGTGATGACGATGGCTTCGATTTCCTCCTTTGAAAGGGAAGTTCCCCCGGCGGAATCGCTCCGCCGGAGGGCAAAAGTGCTCCTGCCCAAGTTCCGCCTCGAGACGGCGGCACTCCATCCCGAAAGTCCTCTCCTTATTTTTTCTAGGTCAAAAGAGCCTATATACCAGAAGATGGGCATCGGAGGTGGGCCGAGGAGGGCACAACCCACCAGGGCGCGCCTAGGGAAGGCTTGGCACGCCCTGGTGTCTTGTGCCCACTAGGGTGGCCCCCTCCGGTTGTTCTTTGCCCAGTATTTTTTATTAATTCCAAAAATAATCTCCGTAAAGTTTTAGCTCCATTGGAGATGTGCAGAATAGGTATCTCTGATGTGCTTTTTCAGGTCCAGAATTCCAGCTGCCGGTATTCTCCCTATTTGTGTAAACCTTGCATATTATGAGAGAGAAGGCATTAGAATCACTCCCTAAAGCATTATTATTCAACAAAACATAATAAATAACAGTAGGAAATCATGATGCAAAATGGACGTATCAGGCTCCTACACAACAGCTTTCTGCTACAGCGCCCTGTTCCTTGGCAGCACTACTCCCCCCTTGTGGAAGTTAATCTGGAGAAGTTGGGCACCCCTGAGTGTCAAGTTCTTCCTCTAGCTCGCGGTAGAATATCGCAGCTGGACAGCGGACCGGCTGGCTCACCATGGTCTCCGCCACGACCCCATCTGCATCCTGCGCTGTCAGGAGCTGGAAACCCTTGACCATCTTCTGGTTGGTTGTGTCTTTGCACGGACGACTTGGCATGAGGTGCTATCTTGGTGCCGCCTCACTACCCCCCCAACGGCTCTCTGGGCTTCTTCGAGTGGCCAGCGGCCCAAGTCCACTCATCCCCCACGACCCTACGCAAGGGTTTCACTTCGTTGTCAATTCGCGCCGCTTGGTCCATCTGGAAGCATCGCAACGCCAGTATATTTGATGGCTTACAACCATCCATCGCTCGTCTCCTGACCTCTATCCAAGATGAAGCACGAGAATGGGCTGCTGCCGGCGCCAAGGGACTGCATGCGATCCTTCCTGTAACCTAATCTTATGCTCTTGGGGCTGGGCAAGCCCACTCTTTTCTGTCCAATCTGTACCCCTCTATGCCCCTTGGTGTACGTAGTTGGGTATAGCCCATGTAATTCTCTGTAACATTCTTTCCCTATCAATGCAATGATACGCCGCCGAGCGTATTCCGGAAAAAAAATAAACTTATGTGATATTGGATGGGGTCCACCAACAGAACAATTAGATGTCTACGCACGAGTTCAATAGAGTCCAGGTCAATATTTTGGAAGGATTATATTGCTAGAATATAAGGCATATGATCTGTTACTATTTAAATGTAGCGTCCAGGTTTCCTTTCCATGTTTTCCCATGAGTTTTAGTCACGGTGCTTTCTTTCCAAGTCAGGTTAGATGGTCCGGCTGATATATAAAGCCATAGTGTGTTCCTGTAAAAAGCAGGTTATATTTTAAGGAAATAGACACGACGTGTTTTTAAGGGTAGACACCCGTATCAAGTTTTGGAGGGATCTTTAGAAAACCTTTATGTTGTTATTTCTTTGTAGAAATTGTTTTGCGCGTGAGTGCTGTCGTCGAGATTGGTTTTCTCGTGCTCATCCGTAAGGTTCAAACCCTCTACTTCGTGTACATCGCGTGCGCAGGCGAGAGGTTGCTACTGCTGGTAGTGGAGTGTCATGAAAGATTGGGCCGCAACAACAGACCGGATCATGCCCTAGAGGTTCGGTCTACATCACTCATATTATGTGACGAATAAAAATATAGTTCTAAGTAAGATATACCGATAGTGTTGAAGATGAAAGGCATCCCCAATCTTAGGGTCTTACCACTCCTTATTCTCCTCATATCGGTGTCTTACCCAAAACTTGAAAACTTCAATCAAACAAAACTTAACGGAACTTCGTGAGATGTGTTAGTGTAATAAAGATAGATCATTCACTTAGGTACTGTTAAGACAAGATTCATAATTGTTCTCACATAATACCTACTGTATTCTATCATTCCCATAATTTATACCACCAAATATAAGCTATGGAAACACTAAAACAAGCAAACTATACATGCAAAACAGAATCTGTCAAAAACAGAACAGTGTGTGAAGACCTGAACTTAAGCCATACTTCCCTGTCTCTAAAAATTCTGAAACATTAGTATAACGTAGGAAATTTGCATAGAAAAAGTGTGTAAAAAATTCAGAATTTTTTGTCTCTCCAGTAAAATCAAAGAAATTCTGCACTGGACATAAAAGTTTCTATTTTTGCATAGAATCAAACTAGCAAGTATCCACACTATCCCAAAGGCTTTACTTGGCACCTTATTGAAATAAAAGTAACAAAACATGATTACTACAGTAGCTTAATCATGTGAACACACAAAAACATAAAGTAAAAGTGTTGGGTTGTCTCCCAACAAGTGCTTTTCTTTAAAGCCTTTTAGATGGGCATGATGATTTCAATGATGCTCACATAGAAATAGTATTTGAAATATGCAAAAGAGCATCATGGATCACACGACAAGCACATTTAAGTCTAACCCATTTCCTATGCATAGTAATTTTGTAAGAAAACAATTTATTGTAGCAAGAATCAACTTGCATAGGAAGGCAAAACAAGCACAACTTCAAAAATTTGAACACATGGAGAGTAAACTTGATACTATTGCAATACCTACAAGCATAAGTTCCTCCCTCATAATAATTTTCAGTAGCATCATGAAAGAATTCAACAATATAACTATCACATAAAGCATTCTTTTCATGATCCACAAGCATAGAATTTTCATTGCTCTCCACATTAGCAAATTTATTCTCATTCATAATAGTGGGAGCAAACTCAACAAAATAACTATCATGGGACACTTGATTGACATAACCACATTGAATATTAAAATCACAATGACAATTTTCATGGTTACTACCTTTATAGCATACATGTCATCACCATAATCATCATAGATAGGAGGCATGCCATCATGATAATAAATTTGCTCATCAAAACTTGGGGGCTGAAAATATCATCTTCATCAAACATAGCATCCCCAAGCTTGTGCCTTTGCATATCATTAGCATCATGGATATTCATAGAATTCATACTAACAATATTGCTATCATGCTCATCATTCAAGGATTTCACATTAAGCATTTTTATAAATTCTTCCTCTAACAATTGAGCACAATTTTCCGAACCATCATTTTCACGAAAGATATTATAAAGGCGAAGCAATTGAGGCCACCTAAATTCCATTTTTTGTAGTTTTCTTTTATAAAACCAAACTAGTGAAAAACAAGAAACTAAAAGATTTAATTGAAAGATCTAAAGATATACCTTCAAGAACTCACCTCCCCGACAACGGTGCTAGAAAATAGCTTGATGTCTACTACACAACTTTATTCTTGTAGACTCTGTTGGGCCTCCAAGCACAGAGTTTTGTAGGATAGTAGCAATTTTAACTCAAGTGGATGCCCTACGGTTTATCAATCCGTGGGAGGTGTAGGATGAAGATGGTCTCTCTCAAACAACCCTGCAATCGAATACAAGAAATCTCTTGTGTCCCCAACACACCCAATACAATGGTAAATTGTATAGGTGCACTAGTTTGGTGAAGAGATGGTGATACAAGTGCAATATGGATGGTCGATATAGGTTTTCGTAATCTAAAAATATAAAAACAACAAGGTAACAAGTAGTAAACAACGAGCAAAACGGTATAGCAATGCTTGGAAATAAGGCCTGGGGTTCATACTTTCACTAGTGCAATCTCTCAACAATGCTAGAATCATATGATCATCCCTCAACATGCAACAAAGAATCACTCCAAAGTTCATAAGTAGCGGGGAACATAAGATGAAATTGGTGTAGGTAGTAAAACCACCTCAAAGTTATTCTTTCTGATCAATCTTTTGAGCTATTACTATAAGTGTCACAAACAACCCTAGAGTTCGTTGTAAAATAACACCTATGATACATATCAATCAGCCATAATGTCACCTAGATACTCCAATGTTACCTCAAGTATCCGTGGGTTAATTAGTCGACATGCATCAATCAATTTTAGATTCATCATACTCAATCCAACACAAAGAATTTCTAAGAGTACCCCAAGATTTCTATCGAAGAAAGTAGGATGAAAATGTGCAATCAACCCATGTGCATAGATCCCCCAAGGTCACCGGAATCCACAAGTTGATGCCATAACATATATCTTTACCTAATAATAAAGCGCGCATTGCTTCTGTCGGGTTCACCATCACGTATTTTTTTAAAGTACTTCAATCCTTTTTTCATTTTGGTTTTCATACAAATAAATAAAAAATAAGGGTTGTGGGTACTGGGATTCTATCACTGGCCTCATGGGTGGATGGATGTGCTGCAGATCAACTCAGCTAGACTCCTCGGTGTGATTAAGGTTGGCGCTTTATACTTTTTAAACCAAAATCCAAGGCTTCTTCTCAATGGCGTACCCCACCCGCTCGCCTGGGCCTTGCTGCTGTGCGGCCCAACCAATGGGATAGCAAAAAAAGGTTGGCGCTGAGATCTCCGTCCAAGGCTGGCGTTGAGATCCATCAAGCTAATCATGGATGGGTGTACAAGGCTGGATTTGTTCTCCTACTAAATAGTGCCACCTCTTCTTTTTTAACCCATCTCACTAATTTATATATGTTTGTGCTTTTGAAATTAATAAGCCGCCTTATATATAATATAATAAAAGGAGATGATGAAGAGTCGTTTCACTTGCCCACACAAATGTGAGAAGGAAGGAAAGGAACTGAAAGAAAACGAAGGATGGATGTGCTCGTGGGAAATAATTTGGTGGCGAAGGAAAGTAATTAAAAGTGATTAAGAACCATGTCCCTCAACAAGAAAGGAAAGAAAGTAAGTAATTAAAGATCCCTTAAAGAACCTTGTGCCTAAGGAGGAAGGAAGGCAGGAAATGAATTAAATTAAGAACCTTGTGCCTCACGAAGGAAAGGAATTAAGTAATTAAAGAGGATCATGTACAATCAGAACTATGTGTACCCTATATACGAAGGGAGAAAACTTGGGCATGTGTACTAAACCAACCTTTTGATGTTATCTAATTTTTTAAATCCTTCATGCATTTACAATTGTTTGTGTTATTTTAAGAAAAGTGTTGGTGTATTAAAATAATCTTCATATAATCTAAAAAATGGCCACCTTTTTAAAACAAATTAAGTAATTCTAAAAAAATATTCATGTGCTTAAAAATATATTCACAATTGAAAAATATCCGTGTGATTTAGAAAGTGTTTATGTATTTTAAGAAGGTTCCTGCACTTTGAAAAACAATATATAGATTAAAAGCGAGTGGGCATATGAGGGATGCTATATGGACTTGGTGTAGGTCGTAGCTCGGAATGGGTATATAATTTGAAAAATGTTCACCTTTTCTATAAGAGATTAAGTAATTGTAATAAATATTCATGTGCTTAAAAATATATTCACAATTGGAAAAATATCCATGCGATTTAGAAAGTGTTTATGTATTTTAGAAGGTTCTTGAAAACGATATATACATTAAAAGCGAGTGGGCATATGAGGGGTGCTATATGGACCAGGTGTAGGTCGTAGCTCGGAATGGTTGGCCGCCACGTCTAGCTCAATGAGAATAGTTTTTGAATGATTTGACAATTATATGCAATGGAATGCTTCAATGACAGATGTGCGTGCGGTGGTCGAGATCATCACATTGACCATGTTCAGACGCATTGCGATCAGGTGGACATGATGATCATGGCCGATGAAGGTGGGAAGGAGGATAAGCAACAAAACCGATGATGCACTATGTTCAAATACATAACGTGAACATGTGGAGTGGTCTTCAGTCATGCTTATTATACGAAGAGCATGCAAAATTTTCTCCCGTTGCAATGCACGGACATGTTTGCTAGTCAAGTGAATCAATAGAATACCCCAGTGTCACCAAGGGTATCCACATGCAAGACATACATCAAGTGTTCTCAAACCCAAAGAATTCAATCCAACATAACGGAATCTCAAAGGGAAAGATTCAATTCATCCCATCAAGATAGCAAGGGTATAACATCATATGATCCAACTATATTAACAAAGCCCATGATACATCAAGATCGTGACATCTCAAGAACACGAGAGAGAGATATCAATCACATAGATAATGGTACATACCCTCAGCCCCGAGGGTGAACTACACCGTCCTCGTCATGGACACCGCCGGGATGATCAAGATGGCCTCCGGTGATGATTTCCCCCTCCGACAGGGTGCCGAAACAGGGCTCTGGATGAGTTTGCGTCAGTGGAGCGGAAGTTCTAGGTTTATTTCTAAGAGTTTCTGTATATATAGGATTTTTCAGTGTTGAAATCATGCTAAACGGAGCCACGAGGGGCCCACAAGCTATCAGGGTGCGCCCAAGGGGTGTGCGCGCCCTGTTGGCTTGTGGCCAGCAGGTGGCCCCCCTCCGGCGGTTCTTTGCTCTAGTACTTCTCATATTGTCTAGAAAAAAATCGTCAAAAAGTTTCGGGCGATTCCGAGAACTTTTATCTTCCTCACAAGAAAACACCACGGTAATTCTGCTGAAAATAGTGTCAGTCCGGGTTAGTTCTAATTAAATCATATAAAGTGCATCAAAACCATATAAAAGTATTGTAAACATAGGTAAATATGGAATGGATAGTTCATAAATTATCGATACGTTGGAGGCGTATCAAGGAGTGAGTTGAACATCATAGATGCTTCAAACTTGTTCTAGAGCCTCACACGGATGCATGCAAGGGCATGAGCTTACATGACTATTCCTTGATACTATTGACATGATACTATTTCATATCTTGGAAAACTATGCTCCCTTGTGTTGCATCTAACCTTTTGTAGGTACTTGTATGGACTACACTCCACAAGATTGCCATCAACTCAAACTATAAGCAATCTTATCAACAACCATTCTTTTTGATGAAGGAAGAAGACAACAAAAACTATATCCTTGATAAACATTTGATAAAAAACTTCACTCTTGTCATTTGGGTACATTCATGTTATTCCTTGCATGACTAAAACATGTAGGAGGAAGTAATTCAAAGAAAGATGGATAGCTCCAAACTCCAGCACTTGAGCATCCACAACAAGTCCACCTACATGCTTACGTCATCAACATCACTCAAAGGTATGTAATCATATCCTTGAAGAAGCTTTACTTCAAGTCATGAGTCAAAGCAATTCTAAGTGATATGAAAACATAAAAAAATGCTTAAACAAAAATGGTAACCCCATTTTGAGCTTAACGATGAGTATGACCTATGATCAGGTGTTCTCACTTGGTGCCTGATAACCCACAAGTGTAGGGAATTGTTTGTAGCATTTTTCAATAAGTAAGAGTGTCGAACCCAACGAGGAGCTAAAGGTAGATTTAATATTCTCTCAAGTTATATCGACCACCGATACAACTCTATGAACATCAATGTTCACTATACCCAGTACAAGAAATAAACTACTTTGCGGTAATAAATCTAGAAGTACTTTGTAGGTGTAAAAAGATAGGTTTGCAAGATAATAAAGAACGTGGAAATAAAAGTTAGGTGTTGTTTTAATAAAAGAACAATAAAGTAAATATAGCGAGTGTGGAAAAATGGTGGTAGGATTTGCAAGATTGTCCTAGGCAATTGATAACAAGATCGGTAATCATTATTGCGGTTTTATATGAGGGAGAGGCATGAGCTAACATACTTTCCGTACTTGGATCATATGCACTTATGATTGGAACTCTAGCAAGCATTCACAAATACTAAAGATCATTAAGGTCAAACCCAACCATAGCATTAAGTAACAAGTGCTCTTTACTCCCATACGCAACAACCCCCTTACTCGGGTTTGTGTTTCCGTCACTCACGCAACCCACTATATGCGAATCATGAACGTATTGCAACACCCTACAGTGGGGATCTGATGACCCACAAGTATAGGGGATCAATCGTAGTCCTTTCGATATGTAAGAGTGTCGAACCCAACGAGGAGGAAAAGGAAATGACAAGCGTTTTTCAGCAAGGTAAGTTCTGCAAGCACTGAAATTGTAGGTAACAGATAGTTTGATAGCAAGGTAATTGGTAACGAGCAAGTAACGGTAACGGTAAAGAGGGTGCAGCAAGGTAGCCCAATCCTTTTGTGGCAAAGGACAGGCCAGAACAATGTCTAGTAATAGGCAAAGTGTTCTTGAGGGTACACGGGAATTTCATCTAGTCACTTTCATCATGTTGGTTTGATTCGTGTTCGCTACTTTGATAAATTGATATGTGGGTGGACCGGTGCTTGGGTGCTGTTCTTACTTGAACAACCTCCCACTTATGATTAACCCCCTCGCAAGTATCCGCAACTACGAGAAGAGTATTAAGATAAAATCTAACCATAGCATTAAACGTTTGGATCCAAATCAGCCCCTTACGAAGTAGCGCATAAATTAGGGTTTAAGCTTCTGTCACTCTAGCAACCCATCATCTAATAACTACTCCACAATGCATTCCCTTAGGCCCATGAATGGTGAAGTGTCATGTAGTCGATGTTCACATGACACCACTAAGGAAATCACAACATACATATCATCAAAATATCAAACACATATCAAATTCACATGATTACTTGCAACATGACTTCTCCTGTGAACTCAAGAACAAAGGTAACTACTCACAAATAATAATCATGCTCAAGATCAGAGAGGTATTGAATAGCATAATGGATCTGAACATATAATCTTCCACCAAATAAACCATATAGTAATCAACTACGCAAGGTAATCAACACTACTAGTCACCCACAGGTACCAATCTGAGGTTCTGGTACAAAGATTGAACACAAGAGATGAACTAGGGTTTGAGAGGAGATGGTGTTGCTGAAGATGTTGATGAAGATTGGCCTCCCAAAGATGAGAGGGGTGTTGGTGATGACGATGGCGTCGATTTCCCCCTCCAGGAGGGAAGTTTCCCTGGCGGAATCGCTCCGCCGGAGGGCAAAAGTGCTCCTGCCCAAGTTCCGCCTCGAGGCGGCGGCGCTTCATCCCGAAAGTCCTGTTCTTATTTTTTCTAGGTCAAAAGTGAATATATACCAGAAGATGGGCACTGGAGGTGGGCCGAGGAGGGCACAACCCACCAGGGCGCGCCCAGGGGGGCCTGGCGCGCCCTGGTGTCTTGTGCCCACCAGGGTGGCCCTCTCCGGTAGTTCTTTGCTCCAGTATTTTTTATTAAATCCAAAAATAATCTCCGTAAAGTTTCAGCTTCATTGGAGATGTTCAGAATAGGTATCTCTGATGTGCTTTTCTTGGGTCCAGAATTCCAGCTGCCGGTATTCTCCCTCTTTGTGTAAACCTTGCATATTATGAGAGAAAATGCATTAGAATCACTCCCTAAAGCACCATTATTCAACAAAACATAATAAATAACAATAGGAAATCATGATGCAAAATGGACGTATCATGATCCCACACGCTTGCGCGACACGGTGGGCACCATAGGATAGCACCAAAATAAACCACACAACTCAAACCAATCAAGATCATCCATAAACCCATAGGACAAAAAGAATCTACTCAAACATCATAGGATGGAAACACATCATTGGATAATAATATGAAGCACAAAGCACCATGTTCAAGTAGGGGGTACAACGGGATGCGGGAGAGTGGACCGCTGTAAATAGATGAGGGAAGGTGATGGTGAAAGCACAACTTCTCCCTAGGTGGTTTTGGTAATTAATAACAACATATATTTCATTGGACTAATGATTTTATCAAGTATATTTCATGAAAAGTTCAATGAATGGATTGGCAAAGGTTTGTGAGGAGATCCCCTAGATGCAAGGAACATTAATTGGCAACAAGCTTCAAGACTATACATTTTATACTTTGTTAGAAATCACATTTAAGTCCATAGGAAAGCCAATACTACTAAAAGGGGATGATGTATCTATGATGATCTGGTTGCTCGAGTGCTTAGAGTTAGCCACCAAAAATACTCATGAATTATCCCACAAAATATTTTGTCTAAACCCTAACACTCAAATTCGGTGCCACCAACATTTCCAAATCGGCCCTACAGAGTTTCACCCTAGACAGATCCAGAGCAAAACCCTAACTTCTCGGTGACACCAAGTTTGATTTCGGTGCAACCGAAATCAGTGACCAACTTTCGGGCAACCAGTTTCTAAGAATCGGAATTTCCAAGTTTTAGGAATCGGGGCTACCGAAACTGGAAACTGCCTAGGCCAGCCAAAATCAGACTCACCGAGATTAATATATCGGTCTCACCGAAACGCCAAAAGTTGCCAAATTTTGCACTAGTCGGTGCAACTGAGTTTTTGCTTCGGTTTCACCGAGTTGGGCAATAATGTTGTAACGGTTGGATTTTTGGAGAAGCCTATATATATACCCCTCCACCTCCCTCTCATTCGTAGAGAGAGCACTCAGAACAAACCAACACTTGCACCATCCATTTTCTGAGAGAGAACCACCTACTCATGTATTTAGATCAAGGTCTACCACTCCAACCATATGAATCTTGATTTCTAGCCTCCCCAAGTTGCTTTCCACCCAATCAGCCTCTTCTACAAAGCCAAATCTGTGAGAGAGTGATTGTGTGTTATGGAGACTATCTTTTGAAGCACAAGAGCAAGGAGTTCATCATTCATACCACATCTATTACCATTTGGAGAGTGGTGTCTCCTAGATTTGTTAGGTGTCGCTTGGGAGCCTTCGACTTCGTGTGGAGTTGAACCAAGAAGTTTGTAAGGGCAAGTACATCGCCTACTTCATGTAGATCTACCCCGAGTGAGGCTAGTCCTTCGTGGATGTAAGTCATGATGGAATAGACGAGGTTGCTACTTTGCGGACCCTTATGGGTGGAGCCCTCTGTCGGTGTCAAAACCGGCAGATCTCGGGTAGGGGGTCCCGAACTGTGGGTCTTGGATCGATGGGTAACAGGAGACAAGGGAGACAGTGTTTACCCAGGTTCGGGCCCTCTTAATGGAGGTAACCCTACATCCTGCTTTGTTTTGTATTGATGATGGAGTATCGACTACAGAGTTGATCGACCTCGAGATCGTATGATATGGTTTAAAACCCTAGGAGTAATGAGCTTAATTTGTTCTATGGACTAAGATCCCCTGGTTTATATAGACACCAGGGGTATCTAGGGTTGTACAATGTCGGTTGCACCAGGAGAAGAATATGCCGAACTCATCATCGTGTTCTTGGAGTACACGTCACGGTCTTGGGAGATTTCCATCTTAGTTGCAGCGTCACAGTCTTTGGGCCTTCATTGATAATCACAAAGCGGCCCACTGTCCGGCCCATAGAAATAGGTCGGCAGCCCGAGGACCCCTTAATCCCGGACTCCCTGAGTAGCCCCTGAACTGGCCTCCAATGCCACAGTCTTGATTTAGCATCCGTTCGTCCAAAGTCTTCGGCTTGCGGGGCTAGTTCTCCTCTTCCCCATAGTTCGACTTAGTCTAATCCGGCCTACGACGTGCTCTCGAACGTCGAAATGTTGCATGGCCCCATAACTTTTATCTTTCTTCAACTCCTCGATTTTTGTCCACCAGGCGGAGACAGGCAATTCCCGAAATGCCCTTCAAAGATCTGTAGGGTTGAATCATCCATTAAATAGAACCGGCATGCATTGAGCAATCCATCTCTCTCCCCGTCCACCAAGAAGAATATCAAGAAGCCATGGCGAATGTTCCAAGTTCTTCCTCGCGCCCTCACGGCCCTATCCCGGGTGACCGGGCAAGTTGTTCTGTTTCCCGTCTCCGACTGCGTGACCTAGAGGTGCAGGGATATCTTCCCTCCTCGAATATAACGCCCTCCCATTCTGGATTAACGTCTGCAAAGGGTGAGGCTTTCGCGGAGAAATCCCCTACTCCCTGCAAGGAAGAGAGGGTATGCTTCATTCCCTTCCTCTTACGAGGCCTGGGCTTTCCTATTCATCCTTTTTAAGGGGTTTACTAGAATTTTATGGGATCCAACTCCACCATCTCACCCCCTAATCAATTCTCCATATCTTGGGTTTTGTTTCCCTTTGTGAAATGTTCCTGGGCTGCGAAGCCCACTTTGAACTATGGAGTAAGTTTTTCTGTCTTGTCCCCCGTACTCAACGGGGGTCGATTTTTGAAGTGCGCGGAGCCAAAGTGTGGCGTATAGCCGGATCGGGATACCTATGGGGACCCCAGAAAAGATCCCGAAGAGTGGACCTCCAAATGGTTTTATATTGAGGATATCCTCCTATTCGATCCAATTTAGAGGGGTCTTCCCGAATTCTCGGCTGTTCCTTTACAGAAGCGGTTCAATTGGCGTCCGAAGAGCTCTCTTTAAGAGGACAGTGCCGAATTAAAACAACTAGTCACCAAGGTCAAGTTATTAGCACACTGCAATCTGACCATTGTTGACGTGATCGCAACAGCCTTCAGACGGTGCGTCCAACCCCTTCAGCAAAGGATGCATCCCTTATGGTGCTATAATGGCTCAAACGACGCGACCCGCTATAAGCGGAAAGGTCCCGCCGATCAGGAGGCAATGGCACCATACTAGCCAACCTCTTTAAAGGAGAAAAAGAAGGGTTCTGTCACCTGAATGTCAAGGAAGGATATTCAAACCATAATCCCATAGAATGGGTGAGTCTGATCCTATTCCCATACTCTAGACACTTACATTAATGGTTGGCTAATCAAATTTGTTGGGGTTTTGCTAAACAGGAATGGAGGCGCTGGATCGAGACGGTTAACTGTCCTCCATGACGACCCAGGATACCATGATGATCCGGATACCTCGATCATTTTTTAGGACGAAGTCTTTTTCCAAGAGAGCCTTGATGGCTCCAAGGTTGCCCTCATAGCCGATCACCCTAGGATACTCCCTAGCCAAACCGGAGGTAGGAAGAAAGCTCCTTCCCGAAAAGGGCGCCAGTCCCCCATTATTTCGGAGGCACCTCCCTCCGTTCCCAGGGGTCGTCGTAGCATGCACCGAATACTAGAAAGTGTACCACCAGCAAAATCCACACCAAACGCTGTCAAGCGTGCCGCTGCTGGAGGGACTACCTCAACTGCTCCTCCATCCAAGAGGTAACTATTTTAACTTTATAGTTTGAGCACTTCTCATGGCTGCTTGCAAGTTTTCATAATCCGGGCGGACCTTTGTAGGAACCGAACACACCCTCCCACGTCCGAGGACGTCGAGAGGGTTCAAGGTGGTGGTTCCAAGCAAAGGCCCCCAACAACCTCAGGATGCAACGAGGGGGTCGCTACCATGGACCAGCATCCGAAAGATTCTAAGGAAGTCCCCGTTACAAATTCGGAAGTTGAAAGCGCGATGAATCATCGGCGTCTAAAGGAGTCGCTACGCCACCCTGAATTTTCCGAACATGAGATTAATGATCTTGACTCGGTGGATATGCACCTCGGCGCCGCCTGATAAGGACTTGAAGGGATCACCAATTTTATGCAAAACTGTCTTCGGGTAAGTGTTTGATTTTAACGACCGAACACGAATCCTAATCTAGTAGCCCCCGAGCCTTAATTTGGCCGGGACAGCCGTCTTAAGGGTCTTATAAGAACTTCTTGTGACATTTCGTAGTCTTTTAAAGAGCAGAATGATAAATTGTTTGAAGACCTTGAGATGAGCCAGACATAGCTAAAAGCTGCAAAGGCCAAGCTAGAGGGAGTGAAAATTTCACTAGCGAAGCGCACGGTGAATAACAACTTTTATTAATACATAATTGCTCGAAGCATTGACATCTAATGAGGGTTTTCTTTATAGCAGCCGAATCTATAGATCAGCTTCAGAAAGACCTGGACGCGACAAGATAGTCACAAAGATATGCCGAATCGCAACTCCAGGCCGGCCATCGGATACTGACCCGTAATCTTGAAGAAAAGAACAACCTTCAGGCGGAGAATCAACGACAGGACAGTGAGATTGAGGGTTTAAAAACCCAGCTGGCCTGTGCCCGTGAAGAAAATTAGAGATTGAAAGGTGGCATATTTGGTAAGTGAGATTCCGGACTCGTAGTTCCGTGCATAGACTATACCCGAACTAATAGGCATACCACGTCTCTTGGCAGCTCTCTTGACTGGGCGTCCCGAAGAAGAAGCCAGCTCGTTTGGGGGTACCTTTTAAAGGAACTATCCATTGTACATGAACGGGCTCGAAAGGCGATGAAGAGCATGATCAAGGCACTATGGCCATCCCAAAGCCCTCCGGAAGGGATGGCTGAATTGGCGGATCGTTTTAAAAGAGCTCGTCAGTGGTTTGAATTATGGAAAACGTCAGCCTGTCAAGAAGGAGCACGGGAAGCGTGGGCCATGGTGAAAACAAGATTCACCAAGCTTGATCCTGAGAATTTGGCTCGAGTCGGGCCGGTAGGGCCAGATGGTCAAGAGATACGTCTACATTTGGTATATGACCAGGTAATGCCGGCCGCACGCCTCTCGCAACAAGACTGTCGCGTGGATGCAATAATAGATAATCTTGATCAGCAACCAGATGTTTGATTCTATGTAACTATGTGCTTTACATCAAATATTGCTTCATCTGAACTGTAAACGTTGTCTTAACAGGCCATCGGCTTCTACCTCCCCGGACAATAGTCGGGGAGTGTTCCTTACTATGTACGATCTGAAATATCAGGACGACATTTCGGAGAACCAGGCAATCTGGCCATATGGTGCGAACAGACAGAACTTGATCGGAAAGTGATGTTATATTACTTTTTAACATAAGAAACATCTTCCAAAGAAAATAGTTCCTCTATGGGTTCCTTTCTTCAAGCGCTACGCTAACCGTAGACTTAATATCCGAATATCCGTATCACGCGGACAATAGTTAAGTTAGGAACGTAACTCCCGATTGTGGCGAGAGTCACCTAATTATTCCTTCTTCCTTTGCAACCGACCAATTATGTTCTCAAGCATGCTAGCTTTTGGCTTTACCCGTTTGAGGTATGCGTCCGGGTGACCCAGTCGTAACAATCGCAGAGGTGCTCCCTTTACCCTCTAGCTGAACAATCGGGAACGTAGAGGGTAAGCACAGGAGCCCGGCAACCCAGCTCGGCCAAATCTTAAGTCAAATTGATGCATATAATGGCATTGTAAAACAATATAGGAAGGGTGCACACACGACAAAGGCGAAAATAGGTGCATAAAAGTTTTTTATTTAGCTTTGTTAAAAAGCCCCCAGGTGTTCCCAAAAAATACACTTAAAGATGTATGCCCAAGAATTTGTGAATACAGCTCGGTCTAGCCAAACATAACCTGATGGACGTTGAATTAGTCTAAAAGAGAAACCGAGTAATAACTAAGGAAAGAAGTAGAACTAGTTTGGTTGATGACACCAGTCTTATCCATAGAAGCGCCAAAGACGAGCTGCGTTCCATGTGTTTGGTTTGAGGCGATTATCCGACGGGTTGAGTAGGCGATACGCTCCTCCTGTAAGGACTTCATCAATGATGAATGGGCCCTCCCATTTGAGTGAGAGTTTGTTCTTATTTTTCTTCAGGAGGTGTAGCACCAGCTCGCCCACATTGTACGCTTTAGCCCAAACTTCCATGCTCTAGTAGCGCCGCGCTTGTTGCTGATAGAAGGTAGATCGTGCCAGAGCTATATCGCGCTCTTCCTCCAAGGCGTCTAGGTTGTCCTGCCGGTCTAGCTCAGCTTCCTTTTCCTTGTACATGCGCACTCTAAGAGTGTCATGGATGATATCGTAGGGTAGGACTGCTTTTGCCCCGTATACCATGAAAATGGTGTGTATCCCGTTGACCGGTTAGGGGTGGTACGCAAACCCCACAGTATGGAGTCAAGATCCTCCACCTAGTGACAATCGGATTCGGTCAGGGATCGGACTAAGCGCGGTTTTATGCCACTCATAATGAGTCTGTTGGCCCGTTCAACCTGTCCATTGGTTTGTGGGTGATATACGGAGGCATAGTCAAGCTTGATGCCTAGATTAGCACACCAGTCCTTAACTTCCTGAGCTGTGAAATTTGATCCATTGTCCGTTATTATACTATGTGGAACACCATAACGGTGAACCAGTCCGGATATAAAGTCGATGACTGGGCCGGACTTAGCAGAAGTGACAGGTCTGGCTTTAATCCACTTAGTGAATTTGTCGACCATTACCAGTAAATATTTCTTTTTCTTGGTCCCCCCTTTAGTGGTCTCACCATGTCCAGCCCCAAGACCGCCAAAGGCCAGGTAATCGGTATTGTCCAAAGAGCCGTTGCAGGCATGTGGCTTTGATTAGCAAAGAGCTGGCAACCCACACAATGCTGAACGAGCGTTTGAGCATCAGCGCAAGCCGTGGGCCAAAAGAAGCCATCCTGGAAAGCCTTGCTTACCAGAGTCGTGGGCCTGCGTGTATTTCGGCCAAGAGTTGTTGACCTCTTCTTTGGATATGCACCGTTGGAGAACTCCAGTGGTGCTTATCTTGTATAGCTCGCCTTCATAGACCTTGTAGGCCTTGGATCGTTGAATTATTTGTCTTGCCTCTGTTTGGTCATCAGGGAGCTCTTGGCGGAGTAAATAGGCGAGAAAGGGCTCGGTCCATGGTGCGATTACTGCCATGACTTCGTGAGCCGAAGGTGTTTCTTCAAGTGCCGAGCCGCCAATAATTTGTTCATCTGGTTTGATTATAGGAGGGGTGACATGCTCCTGATTGCTGGCTCCAGCAATATTGTGTGGCACCCCGACTCGGAGGAGGCCAGAACGCCCCGTATTCCAACCCAGGGACAAGTCTTCTGGAATACGGCACTGTTGGCACAGAACAAATCAGCTCTTTATTACCATGAATAAAATTACAAGGGTACATGGATTACATCGGTATGGCGATACTACGCCTGCCTAGGGTAGTTCTATGCTAGCAGTGGGACAACGACAATGGTGATGGACTCCACTCCGCAGGGACTCTGGCTAGAACGCGTATCCTAGCTCGCAAACTCGGGATCCTCGTCAAGCAAGCAATCATGGCATGACCTGCAAACTGGCATGACACGCTAGGTGAGTACTTTGAATGTACTCGCAAGCTCACAACAAACATCAGCATTAAGGCAAGACAACATCATAGCAATCAGGATTAGGTAAAGGTTTATCATTACTGAAGGAATAGTTGAAAATAACAATAACATGCTATTCTCCCTGTACTCTGGTGACCAACTCGTGTTCACTCCAATAACATCCATCGAATATCCTCAAGTTTGTTACCAAGACTTGTCAGTGGCATGATGCCCAACTGCTACCATATTCAGACGGGTTCTTCCATCATTAGTACCACTGCTAGGGTTGACCACCTAGTGAGGCCTGGACGGACTGTCCAATACCGTGGACGCGGCTATTCGAATAGATTTTACACTCTGCAGAGGTTGCGCACTTTACCCACACCATGAAGCACCTCGCCTCGTGATCCCATTCGGGTGGACCAGCGTTGCTCCAACGAAACCCGCCTAACCCGTGACTCTCTCATCGTACCACCGACAATCATCCTCCCCTGGAGTCAAGCCCTGGGTGGCCCCTGTGTCACCTCGTGACACCTGCCACCGTCGTGGCCAAACTAAACTGTCCCAAACGGGGACCGCGCGCAAACAAACAACTGGGCTCACAGGGTTATCGCCGCCTACCTGATCAGGGTAGCGCGCACGCATAACCCTCCCTGTCTGGTGGTACTGGTGAAAGAGCACGCGATCAGACCAAGTCAAGGCCGTCCCATACCGGCAAATGTGGTTGCACGGATAAGCCCGGACAGGTGACTCTAGATCAACCGGCTAAGTATCTTATCCCCAAATAATATTTCTGTCATATCTGCCACTCTGATATCATAGTAATCCAATAACCAATAAGCTCAAGCCACCGCTACCGATTCATATCCACAAACTGCCGGATGAGACCCAAAATAATCATAGACAGTAATCTTCAACGTCATGGCATCACAAGTGGGTAAAATACTAGTTACTAACAATCCCGTACTCAACATGGTAGTCACCTCTTCAAGAATTTACTCAAACATTGCATATTCTAATCCATACTACAAATAATCATACTTGCGATTAAAGTAATTGGTTAAACTATGATATTGCAATGCAATTACGCAGATGAGGGTTGTGGCTTGCCTGGGGATGAAGGAACCATCGGGAAGGAGTGCGGAGTGTCCGCGGAAATGATTGCCGGAAACAGTTCTCTCTCGAAGGCGGCTGTTTACGGGAAAGGGTAAAATGGTTATTTCCACTATGTTAATACAGTATGAAAATGGTACCAACATGATGGGCTCGAAGAGACGAAGAAGTAGGCTTTGGAATCACCACGTTTGGGGTTACGGTTGCGAAGATACGGCCGTTTGTTTGTCAGCATAAAAACAAACAAAATAGTGTCCGTTTTGTCTGCTACCTAGCAAACATCCGTAGAGTAGAGGTTTCGGCCGCGGCTGAAAAAAAAACAAAAAGCGCACTCCAGAGAAATACGCTTTCAGCAATGGGAGGGCGCACTCCGGTGGAATACGCCTCCACTTGCCACGTCAGCGGGCCCGCGGGTCAACCTCTGTTCGGCTGCCAGGTGGGGTCGCGGGTGGTGGCGTCCGCCGAGCTGGGTCAACGCCTTCAACCTCCCGCTCGCCCGCTCCTGGCCGTGGACAGGGCCGACTCCGGCGACGGCCGCCGGCGGCTCCGGCCACCTTAGGCCAAGATGAGGGCACCAGGAGCCGCGTTGGGAGACACCGCATCCAACCAGAGGGAGGTCCAACGCCGGGGAGAGTCGCAACGACGGCTCCACGCGGTGGCCGTGGACAGCGGCGGCGGCTACCGCAGGTACACGGCCACGAAGGCTCCGGCGCTAAAAAGAGGGGATGGGAGGTTCGCCAGCATGGAGGTGATCTTCTGGTGGTGGAAGAGTGGCGGGAGGAGGAGTGGCTCGCCGGAATTTAGCCGAGGCTCTCCGGCGGCCGTGGCGACCAATGTCGGCGAGGAGAGGTCCTCGGACTCCGGTGAGGGGCTGGGGAGGCGTAGGGGAGCGAGACGGAGAGGTTGGTGAGGACGAGAGGGCTCGAGGGCCCTTTTATAGGCGGGACGACGCGGTGGCCGAGCACGGCCGCGGCGACGCGTGCGCCGCACGCCGGAGCTTCGGGAACACGCATGAAGGAGGGGAGAGGCGTCCAGAGAGGTCACAGAGGGGTAGAGAGAGCTCAGGCGAGGTCGGGAAGGCTCGGGACGGCGCAGGCAACCGGACACGGCGGCGACAGAGACGGGCATGTCACGGGTGCGGCTGCCGCACCGCGTAGGAGGGGACATGAGAGGGGGAGAGGGGTCCAGGAGGAAGACGACATCGAAGGGAAGTCCCTGGACACGGCTAGGTGTCGAGGGAGAGGGGAAAACCGACGAGGCCGAGGGTCCCAACTGCCAGAGCGTGCGCACGGCATGCCAAACGCGTGTTCACCGCGTGAACTGGCGCACGCAGTGCACCCTGACTGGCCTAATCACGTCGGGGAGATAAGGTGAGCAGCGGAGAGATCTAAGGAAGAATGGAACGAGCATAGTGAAGCTTGAGGTGACCACAGCTTGCTGGCAACCCCAGGAATAGCAAGGTGTTTGTACTGAGGTGGGGGAGATCCAGCTGGGGATAGACTCTGGTTTTTGGCTGAGGGTGATCACATACTAGAGTGATCATCTCTGCAAATTTGCAGCTCATTTGAATGAGGATAAATAGCACTTGCAGTTCAATGGGCTCTACTGGACAGAATTGCAAAGTATGAAGTGGCACTCACATACTTGCTTGGGTGGAGCTGAGATTTGGAGGAGATGAGTAATATAGGCATATGAAGATATTGTATAAGTTCCATGACATTTGAATAAACCAAAATGGTACTGCCTTCATAATGGACCTCTCTGACAAGAATCTTAGGAAAAATGGCTAGATAGAATGAACCCAAATTTGGTGGAGAGGTGTTATATAGGTAGGAGAATGGCCTGGTAAAGTTTCAGAAATTATGGAGCAACATAAAATATAGTTGCTTCACAACCCAAAATTATGACCAGAAACCAAGATTTGATGCTGTGGTCACATAGTTGGAGAGATGATGCTCAAATTTTGTGTAGAGTGTTAATTTGAGCATATTGAGATCATGGAAAAATTTAAACTCATTTGCATACTCTTAGCTAGCACTTGCTTCACAAAGCTTCCTCTGGATCAGAAACTTTGGAAATTTGCCAAGAAATATTTACTAGCCAAGTTGAGTTGAATTTTGTCATGTGGCAATGATATGGATAGGAATGAGTGTACAAAATGTTTGAGAGCAAGAAAGCAAATATGAAGGGTACTTGCTTCTCAAACTGCCAGTTGGGGCAGAATCAGAAAAGGAATATTTTTGAACATGGCAAGGAAGGGTTTTTCCATATTTGAGGAAGACATGACCCAAACAATTTATGATAATTATTTGGGAATTTTTGGAAAGATAGAAATGTGGGTTGCTTCACAACCCAAGGCAACAGGTTTATTCCTTTAATAGGAAAAATGAATATTCCCAAGAAAAAGAATATTGGGATTGGTTCAAGATGGAAATGACAAGGTCTTGGGATGGTTTAGAGGTTGGCAAGCCACTGGAGAAGAGGAATCAAGGGTGATCCCTTCAGGTTCCAAGACTACCAAGTCACAGAAAAGCAAAACCAGACCAAAATCAAAAGAAAAAGAAATGGGCAAAAATCCAGGGTGTTACAAACCTACGCCCCTTAAAGAAATCTCGTCCTCGAGATTTGGTTGCTCAGGGGTTAAACATAAATATCCCCATTTGAGGAAACCGTTTCCAACTCGGGTTTCCTTTTTGCCTTTGTACAATGCTCCCGCTAGATTTTATCTGACGCACTGCCTGGCTTCAGTGTGGTTTGCTTCACTGGATCCTCATATGTTACTCTGACTTCAATCCATTTATGTTTGCTGACTTATCTGGGGGTACGACGGATTATACCGGCTGAATTACGTGCCCTTCGCGCAAGTCCGACAGTAGTTCCTCATGGACGTGTTGTGTTGAAGTCCAATACGGACGACCGCCCATTGAGTTGTGAACAGATTCTCTCGGTGGACACGAAATCTTTTACTCTTTGCATTGGATGGCTTCAAATGGCTGTGTGCCCTCCAGACTCAAACGGTGCTGTGAATCATACCGTTCTCCTGGCGGAATCGGACTCCTTGCAGGGGTTACGGAAACATCTTGGCTAGGTTTACTGCCCTTAGCATCACATCTGTACCATGTTGATTTTGCAACCATTATCATACCTGTATGGCCAATCTTGCTCCTTCATTATGGTTCTCTTTGCCTGGATCCTTAGCTGAAAGAGCTTGGCCTGAAGTATTCTTGATTCTTCGGATGACCATGGGTGCTGCCAGGTACAATATTCCGGCATGCATATTACTTAACAAGTTGTAGCTGTAGGGTAACGACCGTCTGAACCCTTGGATGAAACCGGCAAATAAACCAGTAGCCACCAGAACGGTCTTTACAACTCAGATCTGGGACATTACTGGAGTAACTCAACCCCGACTCAAGATGGCTGAAAAGCAGCTCAGAGCATGAGACGGTGTTGATAAGAAGAAAGTAGTAGTTCCCTAAGACGGCCGAGAAACAGCTCAAAGCATAGGGTCACTGCTACGGAAAGAAATTCAATAGCTGCCCGAGACGGCCGAAAAACAGCTCAGAACACGGGCCAGTTGCTGACAAGAGAAATAAAAGTCGGCATCCACCCCGGACGGCCGAAAACAGCTCAGAACACAGGCGTGGTGCCGTCACCAAAGAAAGACGGGCAAGGGTTCATCCGTGTCCCATACAGCTTATCCATAGGTTGTTGGTCATCTCACTGAAGTGTATAACTGGCGTTCTTCTTCTTCTTACATAGCTCATGCAATAGCCGGATTCTCACCGGGCTGGCATCATTGTATGATTGACTCATATGACCTTGGCAGCATGTCCACCATATCTATTGAGTAGATGCGGCTGAGCGCTTGATTCGTGAAGTAGGCTTGTGTCCTGACTGACTTTTTGCCTTCTGACCAACTGTTGCGGATCTGATCCTTGGAATGCATGGTCATATGCTGCCAACTGTCGGTGGAATAGCTTGTACTGATGTCGATGCGATACCTTGCTGACGAAGATTGCATAGCTTGTGCTGGAAGCCATTGAGATTATCTTGCTGAGGAAAACTGAATTGCTCGTGCTCGAAGTTTTTGTCAAAATGGCTTCCTAAAGAAGACTGGGTACCGTACCTCAGAAGCTTTCCCTCTTAAAGACTTACTAGGGAAGACTCGGTACCTTATGGCAGAAACTGCGGCGGTATCTTACTGAAGAAGCCTGAGTACCTTGCATCAGAAGATGTCCATGTGTCGTATCGAGGAAGACACAGGAATCCTTGCGTAGTACGCTTCTCGGATAGCTTGTGAAGAAAGACCAGGTTGCTTACATCTGAAGCTTTTTTTTTTGCCTTGTGCGGACTGAGTGCATATATATATCCCTTAATGTTCCTGCTGTCGGTTACTTGTTGTATGCAACAGGGTATTCGGCTATCCTTCTTGCTGAACACTAAGTTCATAGCACATTCTGACTTGCTTCCAGAATATAGCAGGTTTCAAATTGTACTCATAGCAGACTCAACCGCGTATATGAATCATACCTTTGACTCGAAATGTATTGTTGATCATGCACACACTTTGCCTTCTTGCTGATTCGATGATTACTGCTGTGAAGGTTGCACTGATGTATACTTGATGCTGACAATCAATCCAGAACACCATTTATATTCAGGTCCGATATTCCCTATGTAATGCAGTCTGCTGAAAATTCCATTTTGTTGAGCTGAGCTTCCAAATGGCTGTCTCTTCACTGATTCTTTGAGTCCGGTGTCAGTGAGCAACCTCCATAAGGGGAAAATAAGGTAACACCAAGGGCCCAAAGAAAGAAGAAAAAGAAACGATTAAAGCAAAAGCACACAAGATCACACACAAGCAATATCACATTCTACAACTATTCACAGCAATAATATGCATTCCTACTTAAGCACACAAATCTCGCAAGAACTCCGGTGTTACGGTCTAGCATGCTGTGGCGGTGTGCACGAAAGTGAATCAATGTGTGAAAGGAAGTTGGTGTAAACAAGGCTACACCAAACACGGACTTAACACCGGTTCCATCTGGACGGACACGGTGGCGAGGACGAACTTGGTGATCGTGGGTCAGAACACGGGGGTCACGACCACATCATCATCAAGCGGATGGAAGGGAACCGTACTCATCCAGAGGATGGATGGCAGGAGGGGATGGCGATGAAAAGAAGGCTTGCGGGCATTGCCCTTTTCCGATAACAAAGATCAGTAAGGGTTGCCAACGCGGCTAATGGAAGAGCAAGATCCGGGATAGAAACATGTCTATCACCGAAACAATAGGGGTGGCTGAAGAGAATACATTGGTGTGGTACCGGTGCATCAATCCGACAAGGGATCGACACCACCAAGCACCTTGGCATCACTCCGCTGGGACGGAGATAACACCATACAAAGGAACAAGTATGCAAACTGGAGAGCGCAGGTGGTGAATCGAAACCGATGCCACCTACACCCACCAGATCCATCGTTAGTGATAAAATATCTAGTCTATATGCATGCTATGCACAAACAAATGCAACAAACAAGTGCAGCAAACCAACTGGATCCTATACTATCGGTTACTAACGCTCGCGCGATCTAGGGCGTCCTACAGCCAGACCTGCTCTGATACCAACGCTTGTGGCACCCCGACTCGGAGGAGGCCAGAACGCCCCGTATTCCAACCCAGGGACAAGTCTTCTGGAATACGGCACTGTTGGCACAGAACAAATCAGCTCTTTATTACCATGAATAAAATTACAAGGGTACATGGATTACATCGGTATGGCGATACTACGCCTGCCTAGGGTAGTTCTACGCTAGCAGTGGGACAACGACAATGGTGATGGACTCCACTCCGCAGGGACTCTGGCTAGAACACGTATCCTAGCTCGCAAACTCGGGAACCTCGTCAAGCAAGCAATCATGGCATGACCTGCAAACTGGCATGACACGCTAGGTGAGTACTTTGAATGTACTCGCAAGCTCACAACAAACATCAGCATTAAGGCAAGACAACATCATAGCAATCAGGATTAGGTAAAGGTTTATCATTACCGAAGGAATAGTTGAAAATAACAATAACATGCTATTCTCCCTGTACTCTGGTGACCAACTCGTGTTCACTCCAATAACATCCAGCGAATATCCTCAAGTTCGTTACCAAGACTTGTAAGTGGCATGATGCCCAACTTCTACCATATTCAGACGGGTTCTTCCATCATTAGTACCACTGCTATGGTTGACCACCTAGTGAGGCCTAGACGGACTGTCCAGTACCGTGGACGCGGCTATTTGAATAGATTTTACACTCTGTAGAGGTTGCGCACTTTACCCACAGCATGAATCACCTGGCCTCGTGATCCCATTCGAGTGGACCAGCATTGCTCCAACGAAACCCGCCTGACCCGTGACTCTCTCATCGTACCACCGGCAATCATCCTCCCCCGGAGTCAAGCCCTGGGTGGCCCCTGTGTCACCTCGTGACACCTGCCACCGTCGTGGCCAAACTAAACTGTCCCAAATGGGGACCGCGCACAAACAAACAACTGGGCTCACAGGGTTATCGCCGCCTACCTGATCAGGGTAGCGCGCATGCATAACCCTCCCTATCTGGTGGTACCGGTGAAAGAGCACGCGATCAGACCAAGTCAAGGCCATCCCATACCGGCAAATGTGGTTGCACGGATAAGCCCGGACAGGTGACTCTAGATCAACCGGCTAAGTATCTTATCCCCAAATAATATTTCTGTCATAGCTGCCACTCCGATATCATAGTAATCCAATAACCAATAAGCTCAAGCCACCGCTACCGATTCATATCCACAAACTGCCGGATGAGACCCAAAATAATCATAGACAGTAATCTTCAACGTCATGGCATCACAAGTGGGTAAAATACTAGTTACTAACAATCCCGTACTCAACATGGTAGTCACCTATTCAAGAATTTACTCAAACATTGCATATTCTAATCCATACTACAAATAATCATACTTGCGATTAAAGTAATTGGTTAAACTATGATATTGCAATGCAATTACGCAGATGAGGGTTGTGGCTTGCCTGGGGATGAAGGAACCATCAGGAAGGAGTGCGGAGAGTCCGCGGAAATGATTGCCCGAAACAGTTCTCTCTCGGAGGGGGCTGTTTACGGGCAAGGGTAAAATGGTTATTTCCACTATGTTAATACAGTATGAAAATGGTACCAACGTGACGGGCTCGAAGAGATGAAGAAGTAGGCTTTGGAATCACCACGTTTGGGGTTACGGTAGCGAAGATACGGCCGTTTGTTTGTTAGCATAAAAACAAACAAAATAGTGTCCGTTTTGTCTGCTAACTAGCAAACGTCCGCAGAGTATCGGTTCGACCGCGGCTGGAAAAAAACAGAAAGCACACTCCGGAGAAATACGCTTTCAGCAATGGGAAGGCGCACTCTGGTGGAATATGCCTCCACTTGCCACGTCAGCGGGCCCGCGGGTCAACCTCTATTCGGCTGCCAGGTGGGGTCGCGGGTGGTGGCGTCCGCCGAGCTGGGTCAACGCCTTCAACCTCCCGCTCGCCCACTCCTGATCATGGACAGGGCCGACTCCGGCGACGGCCGCCGGCAGCTCCGGCCACCTTAGGCCAAGACGAGGGCACCAGGAGCCGCGTTGGGAGACACCGCGTCCAACCAGAGGGAGGTCCAACGTCGGGGAGAGTCGCAACGACGGCTCCACGCGGTGGCCGTGGACAGCGGCAGCGGCTACCGCGGGTAAGCGGCCACGAAGGCTCCGGCGCTAAAAAGAGGGGATGGGGAGGTTCGCCAGCGTGGAGGTGGTCTTCTGGTGGTGGAAGAGTGGCGGGAGGAGGAGTGGCTCGCCGGAATTTAGCCGAGGCTCTCCGGCGGCCGCGGCGACCAATGTCGGTGAGGAGAGGTCCTCGGACTCCGGTGAGGGGCTGGGGAGGCGTAGGGGAGCGAGGCGGAGAGGTTGGTGAGGACGAGAGGGCTCGAGGGCCCTTTTATAGGCGGGGCGACGCGGTGGCCGAGCACGGCCGCGGCGACGCGTGCGCCACACGCCGGAGCTTCGGGAACACGCATGAAGGAGGGGAGAGGTGTCCAGAGAGGTCACGGAGGGGTAGAGAGAGCTCGGGCGAGGTCGGGAAGGCTCGGGACGGCGCAGGCAACCGGACACGGCGGCGGCAGAGACGGGCATGTCACGGGTGCGGCTGCCGCACCGCGTAGGAGGGGACATGAGAGGGGGAGAGGGGTCCAGGAGGAAGACGACATCGAAGGGAAGTCCCTGGACACGGCTAGGTGTCGAGGGAGAGGGGAAAACCGACGAGGCCGAGGGTCCCAACTGCCAGAGCGCGCACACGGCATGCCAAACACTTGGTCACCACGTGAACTGGCGCACGCGGTGCACCCTGACCGGCCTAATCATGTCGGGGAGATAAGGTGAGCAGAGGAGAGATCCAAGGAAGAAAGGAATGAGCATAGTGAAGCTTGAGGTGACCACAGCTTGCTGGCAACCCCAGAAACAGCAAGGTGTTTGTACTGAGGTGGGGGAGATCCAGCTGGGGATAGACTCTGGTTTTTGGCTGAGGGTGATCACATACTAGAGTGATCATCTCTGCAAATTTGCAGCTCATTTGAATGAGGATAAATAGCACTTGTAGTTCAATGGGCTCTACTGGACAGAATTGCAAAGTATGAAGTGGCACTCACATACTTGCTTGGGTGGAGCTGAGATTTGGAGGAGATGAGTAATATAGGCATATGAAGATACTGTATAAGTTTCATGACATTTGAATAAACCAAAATGGTACTTCCTTCATAATGGACCTCTCTGACCAGAATCTTAGGAAAAATCTTGAGGGAAAATGGCTAAATAGAATGAACCCAAATTTGGTGGAGAGGTGTTATATAGGTAGGAGAATGTCCTGGTAAAGTTTCATAAATTATGGAGCAACATAAAATATAGTTGCTTCACAACCCAAAATTATGACCAAAAACCAAGATTTGATCCTGTGGTCACATAGTTGGAGAGATGATGCTCAAATTTTGTGTAGAGTGTTAATTTGAGCATATTGAGATCATGGCAAAATTTCAACTCATTTGCATACTCTTAGCTAGTACTTGCTTCACAAATCTTCCTCTGGATCAGAAACTTTGGAAATTAGCCAAGAAATATTTACTAGCCAAGTTGAGTTGAATTTTGTCATGTGGCAATGATATGGATAGGAGTGAGTGTACAAAAAGTTTGAGAGCAAGAAAGCAAATATAAAGGGTACTTGCTTCTCAAACTGCCAGTTGGGGCAGAATCAGAAAAGGAATATTTTTGAACATGGCAAGGAAGGGTTTTTCCATATTTGAGGAAGACATGACCCAAACAATTTATGAGAATTATTTGGGAATTTTTGGAAGGATAGAAATGTGGGTTGCTTCACAACCCAAGGCAACGGGTTTATTCCTTTAATAGGAAAAAAGGAATATTCCCAAGAAAAAGAATATTGGGATTGGTTCAAGATGGAAATGACAAGGTCTTGGGATGGTTTAGAGGTTGGCAAGCCACTGGAGAAGAGGAATCAAGGGTGATCCCTTCAGGTTCCAAGACTACCAAGTCACAGAAAAGCAAAACCAGACCAAAATCAAAAGAAAAAGAAATGGGCAAAAATCCAGGGTGTTACATATTGTCCTCGTCCTGCCATACCACGAATGGCTTGATGAGCTGTTCCAAAAAGGTATTCTTAGGGACCGGGTCGCGTTTAGCGCGCATTCGCGCGAGGACATCGGTAGCTTGATTGCTATCTCTGGAGACATGATGAAATTTGAAGCCTTCGAACCGTGCTGAAATTTTAAGAACGACGTTCCTGTATGCCGCCATTTTTGGGGTTTGGCGTCGAATTCGCCATTGCACTTCCATGGAAGTTGCCATTCGACGCATTATTGGAATCGGTGTAGTAGTACATACCGGATGTTGTCGCCGGTGGGGGATGTAAGTATTATGCTAGCCCCTAGTCCGGCGAGCATTTTGGAGCCGTCGAAGTACATCGTCCAATGGGAATATGTACTGTATTCTTTAGGGAGCTCGGCCTCCGTCCATTCGGCAAGAAAATCAGCCAACACCTGAGATTTAATGGCTGGACGTGGCTTGTACATGATTTCAAAAGGTAAGAGCTCGATGGCCCATTTGTCTATGCGACCCGTAGCGTCCCTGTTGTTTATTTTGTCATTGAGGGGTACTTCAGATGCTACCGTGACCGAACACTCTTGGAAGTAGTGCCGGAGCTTGCGGGATGCCATAAAAACTGTATAGGCTATCTTCTGGTAGTGCGGGTAGCGAGTTTTGCACAGAGTGAGCACTTCTGACACGTAGTAGACTGGTTTCTGCACCCGGAGCTTGTGGCCCTCAGCCTCTCGTTTGACGACAAGAACAACGCTGACCACTTGATTAGTGGTCGAGATGTACAACAACATTGGCTCACCTATAGCACGTGTCGTCGGTATGGGATTGCTAGCCAATAGAGTTTTAATGTCCTACTGTGCAGTTGTTGCCTCGTCGGTCCACTCAAAGTTTTTGGTATGTTTGAGCGGTTTATAGAGTGACAGTGCCTTTTCACCGAGGCGGGAGATGAAGCGGCTTATGGCCGCCATGCAGCCCGCCAGCTTTTGCACGCGCTTTAACTCCATCGGGATTGCCAACTGGGATAGGGCCCGGATATTAGCTGGATTGGCCTCTATTCCTCTATGGGAGACGATAAATCCGAGTAGTTTACCTACAGGGACTCTGAAGACACATTTGTCCGGGTTAAGCCGTATATCGTAAGTCTGCAGGTTATCGAAGGTTGTTCGGAGGTCGTCTACTAGCTGGCTGACGTGCTTTGTCTTGATGACCACGTCGTCCACGTATGCATCGACTGTTTTGGCGATTTCTTTTTCTAGGCATGTCTGAATCATGCGTTGATATGTGGCGCTTGCGTTTTTCAATCCGAAGGGCATTGTATTGAAGCAGAATGGCCCGTAGGGAGTGATGAAGGCAGTTGCGGCCTGGTCGGACTCCTTCATTTTTATTTGATGGTATCCGAAGTAGGCATCAAGGAAGCATAATGAGTCGTGTCCGGCGGTAGCATTGATAACGCGGATGAATCCGGCCTCCAGCAATTTTGCCAGTTCGGTACCCATGGCTTGACGCTTAGGTTCGAAAAATCGGCGCAGCGCCTGTTTGACTGGTTTAAAGCTTGCAATTATGTTCAGGCTATGCTCTGCCAGTCCCCGTGGGATTCCTGGCATGTCCGAAGGGTGCCTGGCGAATATGTCCCAGTTCTCGCGTAAGAATGTATGCAACCCTTCGTCAATTGCGGGGTGCAGCTAAGCTCCAATGGACGCTGTTTTGTTGGGGTCCGTTGGATGTACCTGGAATTTGACGATCTCGTCCGCTGGTTTGAAGGAGGTCGATTTGGGCCTCTTGCTGAGGGTTACGTCATCCTTATCTACCATTGAGCGGAGTGCGGTTAACTCTTCGGCCATGAGGGCTTCTGATAGTGCCTCGAGGGCGAACGATGCAGTTTTGTTTTCGGCCCGAAGGGCTCTATCCACATCGCTTATAATAGTAATGACACCATTGGGCCCTGGCATTTTAAGCTTCATCTACCCGTAGTGCGGTATGGCGTGAAACCTGGTGAAGGCTTCGCGCCCTAGCAGGGCGTGATAACCACTACGGAAGGGTACGATGTGAAAGACAAGTTCCCCGGACCTATAGTTCTCCGGGGGTACCGAGTACCATATCAAGGGTAACTCGTCCTGTGCATTGTGCCTCTCTTCCGAGGATAATCCCCCAGAAGGTAGTGGAGCTGTGTTTGACACGAGATCTGTCGAATTGCATTTTGTCCAGCGTATCCTCGTAGATGAGGTTTAGGCCGCTGCCACCGTCCATTAGCACCTTGTGGGGCCTAAAACCGTCTATTGTGGAGCTGAGAACCAACGCGGCAGGTGTTCGGTTGGAGCGGATTCTTGGCTTGTCCTCCTCGCCGAAAGTTATGGCTGTATTCGTCCAAGAATTCGTTGCTGCCACGTGATATATCTGGTCAAGGTCTCGAAGAGCTATCTTCCTTTGATTGTTCGATGGGAATGTTTCGTAGATCGTTAGGATCTCGGCATTGTCCTCAGATGATGTGGTTGGACGTCTGTTTGGCGATGAGGTACCAAGGATGGCCTCCCCGCTCTTTGCAACTTGCCTGTGAGCAGGGTTTGTATTCAGCAAAGAGGAATGTATGGGGCACGGCTTATCCAGTAGCTCATCGAGAACGGACCTGCGTCCCTCAAGGGGTTTAGTCTTTTTCTCGGTTGGCTCGTGTTCGACTGACCGTCGTGGGGATATACGCTTTCTTCGAGTTCTTCTAGATTCTTTGCCCTGGGTTGACTCCAGTTGTTGAGCCCGCCATGTGCTTTCCATGGCGCAGTACTTGCACACTAGGTTTGATAGCTCGGTGAAGTCTCGGATGTGGCGACGAGCGAGGGCGTTGAGGATCCTGTCATCCCGGTAGTTATGCCAGAAGGCTGCTATGGTCTCCTGATCGCTACAGTTCACCATCTTGTTTTTGGTAAGGAGGAATCGAGCCCAGTAATGGTGGATTGTTTCCCCTGTCTGTTGTATGACATACAGCAGATCCCATACGTCGGGCTTCCCCGAATTGGTTGGAGAGTACTCAACGTGGGCGGTGGGTGGGAAAAATTTCTTATCCCGATAGGTCGGGAGTCCGGAGCCACGACGGTCGAGTCTGGCGTCGTTACGATATTCAGCGCACCGGGTTCATGGTCCGGGTTGTCGGTCGGACTCTTCGGTCCTAACTCAAGGTCGGAGGTCAGATCGGGAATCACTTCCTAACTATCCACGGGACCGAGTCCGGATTCCGAACTCAGTAAGCAGTCCTGGTGGTCGAATGTCAAAACATAGACCGTCCTCAGCTTCAGAAGTTGAGACGGCGAGCCTTCGACCGAACTTTCGATGGTGGCTACCATATGTGTGACATGTGGGACGTGAATTTCCCTGTCATCGGGTTTAAGCCCGATCTGGTCATAGACTGAGGGTTGTTCGTTGGCTATTCCCAAAGCCTGGATTCATCCCAGTAACTCGTTCAAAGACGAGACATCCGCGGGGTCAATGCTCCCGGAATACACTGGGTCGATCCGCAATGCTGCTGCGCTCGGGATCTCTAAGGATATGCCCTGGCGCTCTTCGTCCGGTAAGGAACCAGATGCGTTAACGGGATCAGGCTTTAGGGCCGGATCCGGGGAGGAGGGTGCCTCTACAGCGTGGTCCTCCGCCGTTGGAATCATGGTATCGAGGCTCTTCTCAAGAGGAGCCAATATGTTGTTTAAAACAAGCCCCCCCGGGAGTGGGCGACGATCTCCAAGTTCCCGAACCTGAACTCCTGACAGGGGGCGAAACTTCTGACCTGGCCAAGGCGGCCAGCTAGATCCATATGCATTATGACGCCGCCGAAAGCGAACATCTGTCGCGAGACGAAAACATCCCTGTTACAGATTTCTCTACTCATCGATCCTCTTGACGATCCCACGGCGGAACTCTCAATGAAAGCACCAATGTCGGTGTCAAAACCGGCAGATCTCGGGTAGGGGGTCTCGAACTGTGGGTCTTGGATCGATGGGTAACGGGAGACAAGGGAGATAGTGTTTACCCAGGTTCGGGCCCTCTTAATGGAGGTAAAACCCTACGTCATGCTTTGTTTTGTATTGATGATGGAGTATCGAGTACAGAGTTGATCTACCCCGAGATCATATGATATGGTCTAAAACCCTAGGAGTAATGAGCTTAACTTGTTCTACGGACTAAGACCCCCTGGTTTATATAGACACCAGGAGTATCTAGGGTTGTACAATGTCGGTTACACCAGGAGAAGAATATGCCGAACTCATCATCGTTTTCTTGGAGTACACGCCACGATCTTGGGAGATTTCCATCTTAGTTGTAGCGTCACAGTCTTTGGGCCTTCATTGATAATCACAAAGCAGCCCACTGTCCGGCCCATAGAAATAGGCCTGCAGCCCAAGGACCCCTTAATCCCGGACTCCCTCACCCTCCATGGACTCTCGCGACTGCTATCCTCTGTGGGTTAAAGTCTCCATTAACGTGGATGTACGATAGCACCACCTATCGGAACCACGGGAAAAATCTTTGATTCCCCATTGCGTTTGATCCTCCTATCCCTTCCCTCTACTTATATGTGCATGTCTTTACTTTCCACTGCTATACTCTTAGACTTGCATGTGTAGGGTGTGCTTGACTTGATATAATTAATAAAACTTACCAACCTTTAAAATTAGGAAGAGGCTAGATTTTTATTTTGGTCAAGTAGTCTAATCAGCCCCCCTCTAGATATACTTTGAATCCTACAAGTGGTATCAGAGCTTTGGTCTCCATTGCATTGGTTTCACAACCTAGGAGAGTATGGCGTCTAGTGAGGGAAATTATCATCGTAGAGGTCCATATTTTGATGGTACAAACTTTGCTAGTTGGAAGCACAAAATAAAAATGCATATTTTTGGTTGTAACCCCGCCGTTTGAGCTGTTGTTCATGTTGGATTGCAAGGTGAATTCTTTGGTGATGGAAAGGAACCGGATCGTGAAACGACCGCGGAAGAATTGAAGATGTTGCAATACAATGCTCAAGCATGCAGCATTCTATTCAACTGCCTATGTCCCGAAGAGTTCAACATGATAAGTCGTCTTGAGAATGCAAAGGAAATTTGGGATACTTCGATTGATATGCACGAAGGAACCAAATCCTTCAGGGAATCTAAGTTGGATGTGCTACAGAGTCAGCTTGACAAGTTCAAGATGAAAGATGGTGAAGGAGTCGCGGAAATGTACTCTAGGCTTGCTCTCATCACAAATGAGATTGCCGACTTAGGAAGTGAAGAGATGACCGACAAATTCATCATAAAGAAGATCCTTAGAGCCTTGGATGGAAAGTACGGCACTGTGTGCACATTGATACAAATGATGCCAAACTACAAAGATCTCAAGACCACGGAAGTCATTGGAAGGATTGCTGCTCATGAAATGTCACTCAAGGACAAAGAAGAGCTTCACACTAAGTCAAGCGGTGCATACAAAGCTACAAGTGACACTCCCGCTACCTCAAGTGACAACCTTGTTACCAATGAGGAGATAAGCCTCATGGTCAAGAAGTTCAAAAAATTCTACAAGAATAGAGGAAAAGAGAGAAGCTCCAACTCAAGATATGAAGAGAAGCGTTCCTCTAGTCGTGACCGGAATCGTTACAATTGTGGAAGAACCGAACACTTTTCCAATGAGTGCACAACTCCCCACAAGAGAAGACAAGAGTCACCTAGAAGAAGAAGCTCAAGAGACGAGTCACCTCATAGAGAGAGAAGGAGTAGAGAAGATCGCTATGAACGAAGACCCTCCCGGAGAAGCAAGGACTCAGAGAAGAAGGACAGGTACACCAAGATCAACACAAGAAGAATACATCAAGCTCATGTTGGTGAATGGGTTTCCGGCTCCGATTCCGACAACCAATCCGAGAGAAGCTACCACTCCAACTCCGACTATAGTCAAGATGAAGGTGTTGCCGTATTAGCACTTGTATCCTCCAATTCCTATGAGATATTTGATTCACCAGACAAAAGGAAGTGAAAGTTGCTTCATGTCTAAAGACCCCAAGGTATCACACCCCGAACACATTGACTTTAATGGTGATGAGGATGACTTACTAGGAGATGATGACTTGCTCTTTGATAAAACTAGTGATGCTAGTAAAATGAACTTGATAATAATCATGCTAGTCAAGATAAGTCGTGTGATGATGATAAGAAGGAGATTGAGCGTCTAACTAAAGAACTAAACACTCTTAAGTTAGCTCATGAATCTACTCAAGAAGATCATAGAGAGCTTTTAAGAACTCATGGGAAGCTACGCTTCGAGAAGCTAGATTTAGAGCAAGAGCATGAGTTTCTTAAAGCTATCAATGACGATCTTCGAAAGAAGAGTTATTCTTATCTTACCAAATGACTACTCTTGTCTACCTTTGTGCCACACGTTAAAACTAAGCAAACTAGTAACAAAGGCAAGAAAGGTTCTTCATCTAGTAACAACAACACTAATGCTAAATCCAATGATGTTGTTCCTAGTACTTCTATTGATTCCACTAATGATCCTCTTAGCCAAGTTACACTTGAGCAAGAAAACAATTTATTAAAATTAATTATAGAAAAAGGTGTCTACAAGAGTCTTATCGAAAGTAAGCAATTTGAGGAGATTGTGCGCAAGCAAGGATGGCACCGGAAGAACCAAGGTATTGGTTATGAACGAAAGTTCAATGCCAATGGAGTTGAATGTGAAGAAGGTCAATACCCCAAGACAAAGTTTGTTCCCCAAAAGGAGAAGTATGATCCTACTCTCTCTAAGGGAACAAAAACTCAAGATGATCTTCCACCACAAGACCACAAGCTCAAGGGCAAAGACAAGCTTCAAGAGGAGATTGACTCTTTCGAAGAAGAATCACAAGCCATGGTCAAGTGGGTTCCCAAAGATACTACAAGCTCTACTTCATCAAGTGCTACTTCAACTCCAAGGATCCCCATCAAGTTGATGTGGGTCCCCATGAAGAAGAACTAGAGAAGTTCTTGAGGGATGACTCCGCCAACAAGATTCACTCACATTCATCTTTGGCAAGAACTAATACAATCAACTCCAACCTCATGCAATAGTTCAAGGAGTCACAAATCCCTCATTGGTAAGCAAGGGACAAGGTAAATAATGAATCAATGAACATCATCTTCTATGTGTTTCACTCCATGTCCATAGATATCCTTGTATTTGTTCCTTGTGTGGGACTAACCCATGTAGGTGAGAAGAGTACAAAACAACAAGGATGGCTCCTAACTCAAGATGATCTTCATCAACTATGAGCATCCACTACTACAACACCTACATGAAGTCTTCAACGAGAAAACCCAAGGTTAGTTTGTCCCTCTTAGGGGGGATGTCACATCAAGGGGGAGCTTTACTCTTAAGACTTGAGTCAAAGCATCTATGTGAACACATTTAAAGCTTTATGTAAAAGTGGCAACCCCACTTATGCTTAAACAATGAGTATGATCTATGATCAAGTATTCTTGCTTGGCTCGTAAGTCAATATACTCATATATAGATGACTCCGTCATCGCCAAAGTACTTGGTAGATACTAGAGTGGTTTTGCATGTTTGCCATGTTTTATTTGACATCTTATTGTGTGAGCATGTTGGTATGCATATTTTTCTTCATTCGAGGACATCCAATTGTTGTTCTCTGGCTTTCATTTTTTCTGGCCAATTGGATGCACAAGAATGCCTAAGTACCCCCTCTAGCTATCTATGCTTTCTCATCTCAAAGTCTATTCATGCTTCATCACAAAATTTGAGCAAGCACTTTTCGGACCCTCTGGGCGAGGAGCACACGGAGTTACCGTTTCGACAAGGGTTGACTTCCAAAACCTCCCATGTGTCTCTCGGTGTGACCAACTCTCAAAACTCGGTTCCACCGAAGCACTGTGGTTGATCTAGGTTTTCAATCTTGGTACCACCAATCTCAAGGTCTCGGCGTCACCGAGTTGCTCTGTCTACAGGCAGTTATGCATCTCGGTGGAACCGAAACTTTTGGCTTGGTGTCACCGATAGCAGGTGGGTATATTTACCTCCGTGGGTTCGTACTTTGAAATTCCACTTCAAAAAAAACCCGCACCCCATCGCCACCGCCGCTCTAGTCCACGGACGATCTCCCTTGCCTCCTGTGCGCCTTCGTCGTAGGAGTCCGTCGCCGTCAACGGGAATCCTCTCTGCCATTGATGTCGTAGCCAAGTTTTCGTCGAGTTAGGGTAAAACTTCGACCCCTCTTGCGCTCCAACCTCTGATTCATGCGCATTAGGATGTATTCCTCTTCTATCCACTGCTTGCAATGTTTGTATCCACTAAAAACTCGGTAGAGATAGCCGAACAAGAAAAGTTAGGTTTAGGTTTCTGCTGTACGCGTTTTGGAGTCACCAGTGGAAATAGATCGGTGTCACCGATGTGGGATTCCCACAACACAAAGGGCTTCTCGGTGAAACCAAAAGTACCTATCGGTGTTACCGATTTGGAGTTTTAGGGTTTCTGAGCACAACTTCGGTGAGACCGAGTCACTTTTTGGTGAAACCGAAACGAGTGACCAAGTTTCTGTTAATGAAGTTTGTTGTCTCGGAAGCTCCGAAATTTTAAATTCGGTGGAACCGAAACTCACACAGTGGAAATCTGAAACTAAGTTTTTGAGTTCAAATTTTGCAAAAATGTCTGAATTTTGTGATATTCATCTTTTCCACTCCTCTATATCCAATTCACAGGGTCAGAGCTCAGTCATGTCAGGGTCAGATGATAGTCAAAATGATTTCAGAGAGCTAGTGCAGATATTGATGTAGGTACTAGTCTAGAGGCTAGTTATGAGGACCCAGGCACCCCTAGTTCACATGGCTTTCCCAAGGCAGCCACCTGGGCTAGGAAGAAATAGAACTCTGATGAGGAGGATGAAGATTTCATTCCTGATGATGCCACATTTAAAAGAAAGCCTGTCAGAAAGGAATATGCCAGCACTAATGCTATGAGAGATCCCGAGACAGCTAAGGGAGTTGAGTCCCCCAACACTTCTAGGCAAGCAAAGTCTTTGGCCAAGAAGCCAGCCAAGAAGAGAGACAGGAAGATGACTATCCATGTGATAGGAAGGCCAGCATCAATGTATGAAGATTCAGCTGAGAATGAGGAAGAAGAAGAGGAGGAACCTGCCAACCCTCCTCCTTCTAAGCAATGACAACTCATGAAGGATGTTATACCAAGCAAGCCTACTCCAAAGGTTAAACCCTCTGCTCCCAAGGCCAAGCCAGTTGCCTCCAAGCCTAAGAGGACAACCAGATATTTACCAGCTACTGAAAAGAACAAGGGTTCTACCTCCAGAGATG
Source organism: Elymus sibiricus (assembly GCA_039707655.1). NCBI lineage: Eukaryota > Viridiplantae > Streptophyta > Magnoliopsida > Poales > Poaceae > Elymus > Elymus sibiricus. The sequence goes on from CM077663.1 coordinate 220,770,366, forward strand.
CAGCAGATGATGAGGAAGTTCCTGTTTTGAGGAAACTAAGACCTCACCTGTCAGACCACAACAATGATCATCCGGTGGCATAAAATATGAAGGAAAGAAAGGATCAAGGACTCAGGAAGTGGAGAGCTGATGATCCATATGCTATTAGGAGAAGGACTCCTGTTGATGCTCGCTTTCACACTAAGGAGCAACATGACTTTTATGAGACCGTCTTGCTTGACAAGAGTCCAGCTGTCAGTGTCATGAGATATGTTGATTGGAAGTTCGTCAAGGAGAATGAAGATCACTTCCCTCATGTGCAAGAAAATTTCAGAGCCATTGATATTGATGAGCTTGTTGGCAGAGAGATGACTGCCTGGAATGATGAAATGATTATGCAATTCTATTCCAGTGCACATTTCTATCCAGATGGGAAGATTGTGTGGATGACTGAAGGCACTAGATATCAGTCAAGTGTCGAAGAATGGGCTGCTATCTTAGGAGTTCCAAAGATTCTTGAGAGTGACCTTAGTGTGTACTCTGAGGCAAAGATGAATCACAACTCCATGGCCAACATGTACAACCCCATTCCTAGGGAGTATGTGAAGACACATAAGCTTGGCTCAGTTTACTTTCTGGAAGCAGGACTGCCCACCTCCAACACCATCCTAAGGCATACTTTGATGCCCAAGTCCGAAGACAACAAGATGATACGTGGTTATTCCATCAACATGCTACATAATGTGGATAGCCATACCAGGATCAGAGTGATGTATCTCATTGTTGAGACCATCAAGAGGACTGATGCTGACCAGAAGAGGTCTTGTGGATACGCTCCCTACATCCAAATGCTTATCAACTCCAAGATTGGAAAGAGCCAATATGTACTTGATCGACCACACCTGCCCCTACAGCCAGAACTTGAGGATAATGTTGTGGCCATGGATCCAAGTCATCCCACTTCATCTACTGCACAGTCACAGATTGAGGCAGAGGCCAGGGCAGAAGCAGCTAGAGACACTAGTGCTCAAATGCCAAGGATAAAGAATGACCAAATGGCATATCTTGTTGGTGCTATCCAAGGGATAGAGAAGAACGTGGGAGAGATTCTGAAGAACCAAAAGAGCCCTAAGAGGATTATGGAAACCAAGTTTCATGACTTGGATATCAAGGTGACTGAGATGCCAACAATCGTTGATACTTTGAAGAAGGAGGTAGATGCAGTGCCTAACGCCAGCTCCAGCTCCAGTGATGGTGATGATGATGACAGTCCTCCACTCCTGACTCACACTCAGTTCAGGACTCAGGTCAGATCATCTGTAGTGCCAGTTCCAGAGATGAGACCCACTTCATCTACAACATCATCACCCTCAGCACCTCCAGCACCTCTAGTGTCTACTCCACCGCCGCAGAGGACTTCAACAGAAGCATTCACCGACAGTCTCATATCGACTCCTTCCATGACCACCAGAGCTACTTCATTGTCTCATGGAGGAGATCATGCCCAGAGTGACGCTTAGCTCTATACCTTCAAGCTTTTTGGTATCTTGTTGCCAAAGGGGGAGAAGTTGTATAGATCATAGGGCTTCAAGAGAGAGAGAGAGAGAGAGAGAGAGTTGCATTTTGCTTGCTCTTCTCATTTTTTAAACATTTGGTCTATCATGTGTTTGTCTTAAAACTTCATTGTGTTTGATCATACGCTTTATGATTGATACTACTATTTCCTATCTTTGTGGTATCTATATGATGATCATCCACCTCGTTTGGTGTTATGTGCATTGTAATCCATTCATATCATTTATGTGCACCACCAAGATGTATGTTACATGGAAGAGTTGCCCATGATCCTAATCGATTGTGCATTTGCATTCAAACGCAAATTTAAAAATAGTGCACAAATTTAGGGGGAGCTCTTGCTTATCACATACTTCTCAAAGTGACGATGTTATTCATTGTTTATATCCCTATCGAAGCTTTGATCTATATGTTGTCATCAATTACCAAAAAGGGGGAGACTGAAAGAACAACTTCTCCCTAGGTGGTTTTGTTAATTAATAACAACATATATTTCATTGGACTAATGATTTTATCAATATATTTCAGGAAAAGTTTCGATGAATGGATTGGCAAAGGATTGTGAGGAGATCCCCTAGATGCAAGGAACATTAATTCGCAACAAGCTTCAACACTACATTTTGCACTATGTGAGAAATCACATTTGAGTCCATAGGAAAGCCAATACTATTAAAAGGGGATGAGGTATCTATGATGATCTAGTTTCTCAAGTGCTTAGAGTTAGCCACCAAAAATACTCATTAATTCTCCCACAAAATATTCTGTCTAAACCCTAACACTACAATTCGGTGCCACCAACATTTACAAATCAGCCCTACCGAGTTTCACCCTAGACAGATCCAGAGCCAAACCCTAACTTCTCGGTGACACCAAGTTTGATTTTCGTGCAACCGAAATCAGTGACCAACTTTCGGGTAACCAGTTTCTAAGAATCGGCATTTCCGAGTTTTAGGAATCGGTGCTACCAAAACTGGAAACTGCCTAGGCCGGCCAAAATCAGACTCACCGAGATTTATAGATCGGTCTCACCGAAACACCAAATGTTGCCACATTTTACACTAGTCGGTGCAACTGAGTTTTTGCTTCGGTTTCACTGAGTTGGGCAATAATGTTTGTCGGGGATATTCCCCACGGTTTGACCCGGCCAGGAGTATGACCCGACCCATCATTTGGCGGCTTATAAAATCACCATGTTTACCAGGTCAACCTGGACAACAAGGCGTAAGGCCCAATGTGCACCTCGTGGAAGGCGGCTCATGGAGAGGCCTGGAGGGCCGGCTCACAGAAAAGGCCCAAGGAGAGGAAAGATTTCCTCACAAAGGAAAAAAGATCCGCATTAGGATTCAAGAGAGACTACTCCTAGTCCTACTCCCAATAGGACTCTACATGTAAACCTACCCCTTCAACTTATATAAGGAGGGGTAAGGCACCCCAAGAGGGACAAGTTCAAGTCACGAGAGATAGACAGATTAGAGGCTCTCGTGACTAGAGGTAGCAAAACAGCACCCTTGTAATCGAGATCATCCTCCTCATCAATATACACAAAGCAAGACGTATGCTTTTACCTCCATTGGAGGGTCCGAACCTGGGTAAACTCGCGTCTTTCGATTCCGAACAACCCCAGCCAAGCCGCCACCTAGTTGCGATGGCCTCACACCTAAGATCTCTCACGAGGACATCTTGCCGTGAAAAAACCACGACAGTTAGCACCCACCGTGGGGCCAGCGCACGATGATGTTGTGTTCTTGGAGGGAACTCTTTCAAGGATCGAGAAGCTCGTGATGGATCGGATCAATAAAACCGGTGCGAAAGTATCCACATCAAGTGGGACGAACAACGTCGGGGAAAAATTACAGCGAAGCAGTCAGAACAGTGTGTACAAAATTAGATCCAGGCAAGAGTTAAGGTTGCAGTCATCAATTTCCGGCCACAGTCGTCTTCAACGATGAGTCGAATACGACAGAAGATCAATTTTCATTATTGCCTCACCGCACGTCGCAAGCCCGACAGGAGTTCAGCAGGTTTTCTTATTTTAGGCGGCGTACGGTGTGCGGCGGGATCGGTCCAATCACAAATTCGGCGAAGAACAAACCTCTACTTCTGCTGCTCCGACGAGAAGCCGGAATCAGGTATAAAAATCCTCAAGCACTGGTAATACGCGACCAAGACCGTATTAAATTAGGTGTGGTGGCTATCTGATTGCTACGCCAGAGGCCAACACAGGCAAATACGAACTATACAACGACAACCTCTCCTCACGGCCTGCGTCAATCAAAACAAAAAATCTGCCAGATCTACATCGACCGCTGCCAAAAAATCCTCAGCTATGGGAATCCGAGTCAGCCTCATCCCGGCTCTTCCTCCCTCCGCCTGCCGCACCGGCCTCGCCTCGACTAGCCGAACCGCCGGCCTACTGCTCCGCCTCAGTCACCTTGCCTCCTACCTGCTCACCTCGCCTCCACCACGCCTCGGGCCACCGCAGCACGTGCGTTTCGAGCCACCGCTGCACCTGCTCACCTCGCCTTCACCACGCCTTGAGTCACCGCAGCACCTGCCGCACTGCTCCGCGGCCGGCCCGGCTGCCGCACTCCCCGCCTCCGCGCGCCAACACCCCGCCTCAAGCCGGCCTGCCTCCGCGAGCCGCCACGCTAGCCTTCGCCGCCTCGCGTCCGAACCGCCGAGGCCTCAATTCGCCTTGAGACGACCCTCCGCCACGGCCTCGCCCGTCTCCACTTCGCCTCGCCTCGCCTCGACTATCCGCCTCCACCGTGGCCTCGCTCCGCAGCTGCCGCCTCGCGTGCCCGCATGCACCATGGCGTAGCGCCGCCTCCGCTCCAGCCGCCCGCTGGCTCGCCGCCCCGCTGCGCCGGTTCCACCGCCATGGCTCCACCTCGCTTCACTCTGCGCATGCGAGCCGCCGCCTGCTCCGAGCCGCCTGCCGGCTCAGCGCGCCCGCGGGCCGTTGCCCCGCCCTGTTCGACCCCCTCACTCTGTGTGTGCACCATCTGGAGGAGAAGAAGTACCAGGTGTACAACTTCAATGCCACTCTGACTAGAAAGCAGCTCGTGCAGTACATGGTGCTTGATATTGAGACAGAGTCACCTTAGATCACCATCGATGGGTGTCAGTACCAGCTGGCATATGCACAGATCGCCCGATGTCTGATTTTGGGAAAAATGATATTGTGTTTACAGTACGAACTCACCTTGGGCACCGTCTGAACCCTGGGGACCTTGCCCTTGGGTATGATCTCTATGGTGCCAATATGAATGAAGATGATATGGACAAATTACACCAGAATTTGCCTCAAGTGATTCTGGTCAAAAAGAGCTATGAGAAGAGGTGACGCACACACAGATGGAAGCTGAAGAAGCTGCCTGTTGAGGAAGACCTTGGGAACAAGGCCAAAGAACAAAGACTACAGATCATAGGCTCAACATTGCAAGAGAAAGAAAACGGAGGGCCAAAGCGGATACTTGTTTGATTCATACACACATGCAAGGGAGGAAAATCAACTAGTAGTATTACGGTACTACCACAACCCCATGTGAAGCCATCTACAAAGATTATTTTAATTTTTCTTCTGTTGCTACAAGCCCACGAGGAAAATAAATCAGGTGCTATCCACCCTATTCATTTTATAACTACACTTTGAATTCCTCCACGAACAATTTTTTTGCCTTCCATACTTTTATATACACGACGTTTGTCACTGTTCATGGGAGACACGACAAGGTGAATCCAAAAAAATCATCTATCATTAAGATACATCAGGATAATTGTCACTACTCATAAGAGACGCAGCGAGCATCCGTCCATCCCGTACGAGCCGCCAAACGGACACACGCAAGATGCCCCCGCGGCCCGGTCTCCACCAACGATGTCACGGCCGACTCGCGCGTCTGCACTAGCTTACAACGCCGCGGCCGACTCTCGCGACCGCGCCGGCTTAAAAACGCCACGGCGGACCCCCGCGTCCACGCCAAGTTTCCGTCCAACTCTCACAACTACATCAACACATCAGGGTCACAAACGCTCGTACGAGCCGCCCAACGGACGCTCGTGAGTCACCGCCCTGCGGTCCGATCTACAATAACACACCGGTGCCATGCCTGCTCATTCAAACCACCCAACGGACGCTCATGAGTCACCGCCCTGCGGTCCGATCTATAATAACACGTCGGTGGCGTGCCTCCTCGCTCGAGCCGCCCAACGAATACGCGCGAGCCGCCGCCCACGTGATCTGGTGTACTCCAACAACGATGGAGCAAAAAAGGGAAATATATATCTATTATCAAACTCCGCTCGCGCCGGGTTGTCCAATGGATAGGCGTGCTAGTTTGCCGTCCCCTGATCCGGTCTGCTTCGACACATAAAAGAAAATAGGAGAGCCAAATCCACCGAGGAACCATCCCTGGAGAAGCTACCTTTTGAGCCGGCCATCATTTGAGCCGGCAATATTAACAGAGCCAGCAGCAAAGAAACAAGACATGGCCCTGGAGGAGCAGGGAGAGCTGGACCAAGATACAATAACAAATAATGGGTCAAGTGGCATAAGAACTCAATTTGGCCAGGATATTTTCCAAAGACATATGATGAGCATCACGAAGATCATCAGCTCACTACATCGTCTCTAGTTTGGATAAATTACATCGTTCGGTCGTCAACCTTATACTGGCTTATGCCAAATAAAGTATGAAGACTCTCAAGCCGCCTCCTCGAGTCGACTTAAGACTCGGGGGCTACACATACATGACTCGGCAGATTCAACTAGGCTCACAAATTCTAGAACCCCGGGTCATTGCAGGGAATAACCCGTTCCCAGGGGCTGCTGCCTTATTGGCAAAAAAAATTAAAAGTCACCCAAGAGGATGAGCTACCACGATGCACAGTTCAAACATGGGTGCCCTTATGGCCGAAAAATTAAAGGTTGCCAAAGAGGACCAGCTTCCATGATGCGCTGTTCAAACATAGGTATTCCGCCTTATTGGATCATCATATTATCATATTATGATCAATGGAATAAAGCCGGCTTATCTGGACCCCAGAAGTTTTGCAGTAGTAGCATTGTCTCCTGTATATCCTATGCTGAGCTTTTCCATGATCATAGGTCACTTGGGGGCTTCCAACTCATCGAGTTTAGCTTTCTCACCCTCTTGATTCGGCAAAAACGCCACAAAATGGTTAAACCTACCTGTATGCTTGATGCGACTCCGATCAGGTGAACCCATGTACTCTTGACAAGTCAATCCATCTGGACCCTGAACTTATCAAGGTTAAAACATTGGTTTGAGTCACGTGAGAGCCGGCTTACAGAGAGCTAGGATAAACCATGGGTTATCACACTCGCTTCATTGAAGCAAGACTCGAGCCTCGAAAGCCGGTCTTTATGACATGCCTTGAAAACTGGCACTTTATATTCTGTTATCATATACATACATCATCCTGCATTGCATCATGCATCATACATACATATCAAGTCGGTCATCAAACCGGGTTACATCGTAACCTCTACAGGAACAAATAGATATTTTATAGCCAAAATGGTTGTATCTTCATATAATGCTGGGTTTTTTAAGCCAGCTCAGAAGAAATGACTATTCTCGAAGAGCCGCCCTATCACATATAATGACGGGTCATCTAATTGACCGGCTCTTGGGATTTTCCAACTTGTGCTCTGTAGTAAACTACAACACTTATGGATTTCTCAAACATATATTTGCCGGGTTATACCGCAACCACGAGCAGGAATTTCTTTTCAAGGACAAAGGCATTGTTCCAAGATATTCTCTCAAGCAATAAAACACCGGGTTACATTATAACCACGAGCAAGGATTCATTCAAGTCAGATCAATATCAGTTCAAAAGAACTTCTGAAGTGCATTATGGATGGTTATATTATTCTCATAGAGTCCCAAGTAGCTGCAGGCATACGACCCGGCACTTGAAGGCCACATCATATGATGTTTTTTATTTTCAAAAGGAGAAGTGCATATAAGTCCCGAGTCGCTGCAGGCAAACGACCTGGCACTTGGGGGCTACACTACTCAGATCAAATTTTCTAAAGTCCCAAGTCGTTGCAGGCATGCGACCCGGCTCTTGGGCGCTACAGTATTCAGTTGTTCAAATAGATTATGAGGTCCAAATTGAAAGACCCGGCCCATCACATCCTGATGAGCTGGCCCTTGGGGGCTACTCATGTGAAATGCAAGACATTCAGTTTATAAATGGCGACTCTGATGACAACCCGGAGTTCTCGAAAGCTATCTACAACATTCAAAACCAAGTTTAAAAGTCCCAGGTTGTTGCAAGCAAGACATTCCAGCCCTTGGGGGCTATAATAGCTGAAGCTTTATAAAGTATAAGACAATTACAAGTCCCAGGTTGTTGCAAGCAAGACAACCCGGTACTTGGGGGCTACACAGTCAAAGATATTATTGCAAATCACCAAGTCATGATGAAACTGATGAACTTGGAGCTTGGGGGCTACATGTAATATGGATATATCAAAAAATAGAAGAGCGCTTTCAAGATGTCAATTGTGAGCAAGACTGGTGTCATTTCTTCATGGAGCTGAAGCATTGAAAGACCGGCTCAACATATTTTTATCTAGCTGGAGCATTGAAAAGCCGGCTCAACATCATGTGGATTTCTTATTCCCAAAATTTTCATCAAGCCAAAGCATTGGAGGCCGACTCAACGACATATGGGTGTTTTATTCCCAATGTTTTATTGCAAAGGACACGAACCTGCAAGATGATTGTGAAGACGGCTCGTTAATATGAAGAAGAAACCTGGATTTTCAAGGAGCTATTTCATTAAAATTAAGCCGGCCAGTGGAGCAAGCTGGTCCCTTAACATATTTGTTATATTTATTTCAGGAGCTTACCATGAATAAATTCAAGCTAACCTAGGGGATAATGTCGGGGATATGCCCCATGGTTTGACCCGGCCAGGAGTATGACCCGGCCCATCATTTGGCGGCTTATAAAATCACCGTGTTTACTGGGTCAACCTGGACGACAAGGCGTAAGGCCCAATGTGCACCTCGTGGAAGGCGGCTCATGGAGAGGCCTGGAGGGCCGGCTCACAGAAAAGGCCCAAGGAGAGGAAAGATTTCCTCACAAAGAAACAAGACCCGGATTAGGATTCAAGAGAGACTAGTCCTAGTCCTACTCACAGTAGGACTCTACATGTAAACCTACCCCTTCAACTTATATAAGGAGCGGTAAGGCACCCCAAGAGGGACAAGTTCAAGTCACTAGAGATAGACAGATTAGAGGCTCTCAAGACTAGAGGTAGCAAAACAGCACCCTTGTAATCGAGATCATCCTCATCATCAATATACACAAAGCAGGATGTAGGCTTTTACCTCCATCGGAGGGGCCGAACCTGGGTAAACTCGCGTCTTTCGATTCCGAACAACCCCAGCCAAGCCGCCACCTAGTTGCGATCGCCTCACACCTAAGTTCTCTCACGAGGACATCTTGCCGTGACAAAACCACGACAATGTTGTAACGGTTAAATTTTTGGAGAAGCTCTATCTATACCCCTCCACCTCCCTCTCATTCATAGGGAGAGCACTCAGAACAAACCAACACTTGCCCCATCCATTTTCTGAGAGAGAACCACCTACTCATGTGTTGAGATCAAGATCTTCTACTCCAACCATATGAATCTTGATTTCTAGCCTCCCCAAGTTGCTTTCCACCCAATCAATCTCTTCTCCCAAGCCAAATATGTGAGAGAGTGATTGTGTGTTGATGTGACGCCCCCAGCCTCGACCGTACGCTAAACATGCACACAATGCGTACGACCAAGATTAGGGACTCACTGATCGATATCACAACACGACAAAAGACACAAATAAAAGAGTCATACAGCTCCATATTACAAGCCAGGGGCCTCGAGGGCTCGAATACAAAGCTCGACACAAACACGAGTCAGCGGAAGCAAATATATCTGAGTACAGACATAAGTTAGACCAGTTTTGCCTTAAGAAGGCTAGCACAAACATAAACAGCGGATCGAAAGAGGCGAGGCCTCCTGCCTGGGAACCTCCTAACTACTCCTGAGCGTTGGGGGCAGCCTCCACGTAGTAGTAAGCTCCATCGGCGGTGTAGTAGTCGTCTCCAGCATAATCCATCTCCTGGGCTCCATCGACTGAACGCAACAACGTATCGAAGGGCAAAGGGGGAGCAAAGCAGCAGTGAGTACTCATCCAAAGTACTCGCAAGACTTACATCAGAACTATACTAGTATGCATCATTCTCAATGAAGGGGTAATATCTGGGCTGACTGCAGAAAGCAAGAATAGGGGGAAGACCTATTCCTATCGAAGACTAGCATCTTCAACATCTTGCAGCATTAGAAGAGTGCAGATTGGTATCTCACATATAGTCATATTGTTGCAGCAAATTTTAATTAAGTAAACACGCCCAGATATCCTTCCCCGACTCCCTGCGAGGAAGCAATCCCGGAGCCACAATTCATTTAAATTAATTTACAGTTATAGTTGTATAAGGTCAAGGCACATTTCCAAGTCGTCCTGTTACTGTGGACACGGCTATTCGAATAGATATTTCATCCCTGCAGGGGTGCACCACATATCCCAACACGCCTAAGTCACCTCCGGCCGGACACACTTTCCTGGGTCATGCCCGGCCTCGGGATATCAGCACGTCGTCGCCCCACCTAGGCTCAACGAAGAGGCCAGCCCGCCGGTCTAAATCCTATGTGCTCAGGGGTCATGGGCCCAATCACCCTTTGCACACCTACACGATGCGTGGGCGGCCGGAAGCAGACCTAGTACACTCCAGTCCAAGAGCTGCACCGTCCAGTCCAATCCGGCGCGCGCCGCTCCATTGCTGACGTCCGAAGAGCTTCGGCTGATACAACGACGCTGAGTGCCCATAACTTTCCCACGTGATGGTTAGTGCGTATTAAGGCCAACGACCTAACTCAGATCAAGTACCCAACCCATTAGCAATTTATTAGTGGCTAATAACACTCGGGTGCCTTACCGGCGCACCCCACCACATATCACTCTCGCGGGTACCCTTGGGGCCGACCCGTCTTCAACAAGTTTCAGTAACCCGATCATAGTAACTGTGTGTATAAAACATCGAGACGGAACCTGAGGAATCACCCTCATAGGGTCCCGCTCGATGAAACCGTCAAGGTGGACTTAGAGGAATCACCCTCGAGAGTCCCACACTTGAGGGGTTGCACGACAGAGTCATCGTCGGGAATGGTGAAGGAGGAATTGGCCTCGAGAACCATGACCGACTAACTACACTACAGAACTAGCATCATGAGTACTTCACGAGGTGTCACCCTCGGTACCCGATAGTAGCGCTGCAGAGTCGTACACTTAAGGGGGTGTGCGGTGATGTGAGGGGCCTGGCTTGTTAGTCATGACGACTGAGTCTTCTGTCTTCAAGTCCTCGGTGTCGTCGATGAAAACAGGGGCAACTGGGACTAAGGGGGTCTCAGGGGTTCACTGATCAACCTAGGCTAAGCAGTTGGTATGATTACAGGTAAAGTAACAGTTCATCAAAAATAGGCTATGCATCAGAATAGGAGCTATCTAATACAGTAGCAAAATCTAATGCAAGCATAAGAGGGAGAGAGATGGGTGATATCGGAATGCTCAAGGGGGTTTTGCTTGCCTTGCTGCTCTGCGGCAAAAGGCTGAACGTCAGGGGCGTAGTCGATCTCGGCAGCACCGTCAGCCTCGGGGTCTACCGGAGAGAAGAGGGGGAAGAAACAATAAATATAAAGCACACAGATGCAACATGATGCATGACATGGCAATACGTAGGGCTAGGGGTGTTTACGGCCTATCTAGGTATGATAGTTAATTTTAGAAATTTATTTGAAATTATTTTAATAATGTCATGCACTATTCACCTATCAGAAACAGGCAAAAAGTTGCATGTTCAGATAGCTAGAGGCATGTGACCGATGAATGGATGGCATATTTGGATTCGTGGGATTTTTCTGATCAATTTTCATGTATAAAGTTTTTTGATCTGAGCTACAGATTATTTTCTATGATTTTCCAAAGTTTAAAACAACTTCTGGAATTAATCCTATTTATTAAATCAACATTATCCAGAACAGTGTAATGTGATGTCAGCATGTCATCAACATTGCGTCAGCAGGTCAACAGGGGGCTGGCCAGGTCAAACCTGACCAGTGGGCCCACCTGTCATAGACTCAGTTTAATTCTAGTGTTTTAAATTAACTAAACATATTTAATTAGGGGAGGGCCCCACATGTCAGTGTCTATTTAGTGTTAAACTAATTATTACAATTAACCTAATCTGTTAATTAGGAAACTGACAGGAGGACCCATGTGTCATAGACACAGATGGGAGGGGCCCCACCAGTCAGTGACAGGGCTGTGCCCAGTCAGCCAGTTGACCAAGTCAACTAGTCAACTGGGTCGCCCTGGCCCACTGGCAGGGTCACTGGGGGTGGCCTCGACCTAGCCACGTCGGCGGCGGAGGCACGGGAGGGGCTCGGGATTCGTCCACATAGCGCCAAATCGAGCGTTCTTTGGCGCGTTCGAAAGCTGGGACTGCCGTCGTTCCATTCCAGCCATCGGAGCGAGCAATGGTGGCCGGAGCTGAGCGCCACGTCCTCGTCGGCGGGGAGCTTCTCGGGTGAGGTTCGGGGACGGCGATACGGTGAGCAAAACGAGCGGCGCGAGCGTGGGTCGGACTCTACGCGATGCGGTGAAGCAGATGGGCGCATGCCCGTGACCATTTGGTCACCGGAGCCTCGTCGGCGACGAGCCGAGGCGGAGGCGCGTTCGGGCGTTCGTCGGAGGCGACGCTAGTGGGCACGAGCGGGGACGTGCGTGTGCGCGATGTGCTCCTGGGAGCACCAGGAGCGAGGTGCTGTGCTCAAGCGAGCGTGACGGCGACGGTAGCGACGGCCACGAGCTTGCCGATGGCAGCCGGAGTTCGGGTGCGGTGGGGATCTAACTACGGCGGCCTAATCGCACAGGGAAGAGAGCGAGGGAGGGAGACGGAGCTCACTGCGGGGTGTAGCCGTTCAAAGCGTGCTCGGGGAGGACTCGACGACGGCGAATTCGGCGACGGCGAGTGGCGGCGACCCGAGGAAGAAGACGAGCGGGGACGGCGTTGCAGGGGCTCCGGGCTTCGTTCCAGGGGTCGGGGAGGACGGGGTGGTCGCGGCGGTTCCGACGGAAGCGACGGTGAGGTGCGGGCGTGGTTGTGGCCGCGCTAGCCGGCGGCCATGGCGACGGCGGCGCTCGGATCTGGAGGGGGGGAGGGAGAGCGAGCGAGGGCGAATGAGGGAGGGCGTCCAGGGGCCCGAGGGCGGGGCGCCCTTATCCCCTCGCTCACCTGCCCCGCAGCGGTGGCGAGCTGCGAGCGGCGGTGGGCGAGCGCGACCATGGCGCGGTCGACACGGCGGCGGGAGCAGGTAGGGGGAGGCCCTGGTGGGCTGGGCCGCACTGTGCCTGCGGCCCTGAGGCCAGGTAAGTGGGCCCTTTGGCCCTTTTCTTTTATTTTATTTCTATTTTCCTTTTGTATTTTCTGTTTTAATTATTTTATGCCATATTAATTATTGCAAAAATGTGCCACTGGTTCCAAATACTATATTGTAATATTTTGGAGGGCCACATCCATTTTGAACATCTTTGGAATCCGGTTGTAATTTCAATTTGAATTTAAATGCACTTTGAAATACTTTTAGCTCCTGTTATTTATGGTGGGGTCCACACCAGTAGCTAGATGATTTTGTTTTCCTCAACATTATTTATTTTGGATTTTATCTCAACTATGCAACATTTTATTTCTGTTGTTTGAGGACTTAAATTTATGACATAATTCCTAGGGCATTTGAAATGAATTCTGAGTTGGAATTTTGAATCCAAACTTGATCAAGCTCCATTTAGCAAAATAACTAGTCACTGTTCATGATCATCACTGTGCTTAATTACAATGATCACTGTAGCTTAAACCCAGGGTGTCACAATTCTCCCCTACTAACAAGAATTCTCGTCCCGAGAATTAGGAAGTAGAAGGAAAGAGCCCGTGGTATTCTGCACGAAGATGATCTTCGCGTTCCCAAGTGGCTTCATCTTCAGAATGATTTTCCCACTGTACCTTGAAGAACTTGGAAACCTTCTGACGAGTCCGACCTTCAGTTTCATCGAGAATACGGACTGGTTGCTCTTTGTAAGAAAGGTCTTGCTGTAGCTCCAGCATTTCATGGTCCACTGCTCGGATGGGATCCTTGAAGCAGCGACGAAGTTGCGACACATGGAACACATCGTGTACCTGGGATAGGTTGGGCGGTAGTTCCAGTTGATATGCCACTTTACCACGCCTTTCGAGAACAGTGAAAGGACCAATATATCGAGAAGCCAGCTTGCCCTTGATCCCAAAACGGTGTGTTCCTCTCATTGGCGTGACTCGAAGATAAGCCTTTTTGCCAGGTTGATAGACCATATCTTTGTGATGACGGTCATACTGACTCTTCTGACGAGACTGAGCAGCCTTCAGATTTGCATGAATAATGCGGACTTGATCCTCGGCATGTTGGATAATATCCGGACCGATAAGTGTACGTTCCCCAGTTTCTGACCAATTCAGAGGAGTCCGACACTTACGTTCATACAACACTTCAAAGGGAGCCATCTTCAGACTAGCTTGATAGCTATTGTTATAGGAGAACTCGGCATACGGGAGAGATTCCTCCCATTTCTTGCCGAAAGAAATGGCACAGGCTCGAAGCATGTCTTCGAGAATCTGATTGACTCTTTCAACTTGTCCCTGGGATTGAGGGTGAAAAGCGGTGCTGAAGGACAAACGAGTCCCCATAGCTTCTTGGAAACTTGTCCAGAATCTTGAAGTGAATAAACTACCACGGTCTGAACTAATCACCGATGGAATACCGTGGAGTGAAACAACTCTGGACATGTATAGATCTACCAGCTGACTAGCAGTAATAGTTTCCCTGACAGCCAGAAAATGTGCAACTTTGGACAACCGGTCAATGACGACAAGAATAGCATCATTACCTTTCTACGACCTGGGAAATCCGGTAATGAAGTCCATTTCGACATGATCCCATTTCCATTCAGGGATAGAAATAGGTTGTAGAGTTCCAGCAGGCTTTTGATGTTCTGCCTTGATCCGACGGCAAATGTCACATTCTGAAACATAACGTGCAATGTCTTGCTTCATGTTAGACCACCAGAATCTTTGCCGAATGTCTTGGTACATCTTGGTGCTACCAGGATGAATAGACAGCGGAGTGTCATGTGCTTCCTTCAGACCTCTTGAGTCATATCTTGGTTTTTCTCCTTACTTGGTACCACTAGGCGGTTTTTGAAGTACAAGGCGCCATCCTCAGCGATAGTGAAGGGTGAGGGCTTTCCTTCTGCGAGATCGCGTTTGATCCTCTCGACTTCACTGTCACACTTCTGGATCCACTTGATGACGTCCACCAGATCTGGTTTAGCAACCAGGGTATTAAGAGAACCCTGGGAAACAACATGGAGGTTCATTTTGTAGGACCCTTTTGGAGGGGGGGTGAGATAACCCTGAGGAGCAATATGGAGGTTCAGCTTGCGAAATTCTTCTTGAAGACGGGGATGAACCTTATGAACCTGAAGGTGATTGCAGTACGACTTGCGGCTCAAAGCATCAGCCATTACATTAGCCTTGCCTGGGGTATAAGAAATACCCACATTGTAATCTGCTATTCGCTCCATCCATCGTTGTTGACGGAGATTCAGATCTGGCTGAGTAAACAAGTATTTCAGACTTTGGTGGTCGGTGTAGATCTCGCAACGGTTTCCAACAAGGTATTGCCGCCACTCTTTCAGTGCATGAATTACTGCGGCAAGTTCAAGGTCCTGAACTGGGTAGTTCTCTTCATGAGGACGCAATTGACGGGATGCATAAGCAACCACTCTACGTTCCTGCATTAGGACACAACCCATTCCCTGACGAGAAGCGTCACAATAAATGGTAAAGTCCTTACGAGTATCCGGAGGAGCAAGCACTGGGGCAGAGGTCAGTTTGTCCTTAAGTGCCTGAAAGCTCTCCTGACATTTTTCTGTCCACTCATATTTAACACCTTTGTGAAGCAAATTTTTTAAGGGCTTTGCAATCTTGGAGAAGTTCTCGACGAATCGACGGCAATAGCTGGCGAGACCGAGAAAACTTCTGACTTGCTTGACGTTCTTCGGGGGAGTCCAGTCAAGAATAGCCTGAACTCGTTCAGGGTTGACTGCAATACCATCCTTGGAGATCACATGACCAAGGTAGGTTACTTCGTCCATCCAGAACTCACACTTTGAATACTTAGCATAAAGTTGATGCTCTCGGAGCCTCTCCAGTATAAGACGAAGATGTTCAGCATGCTCTTCTTTATTCTTGGAGAATACCAGAATATCATACAGATAAACCACGACAAATTTATTGAGGTAATCCATGAAGATATAATTCATCAACCGAGAGAAAGTTGCTGGAGCATTGGTTAAGCCGAAGGACATGACGGTGTACTCGTATGAACCATAGCGAGTAACAAATGCAGTCTTGGGAATATCCTCTTCACGAACCCGGATTTGATGGTAACCCAACCTCAAGTCGAGTTTAGAAAATACTGATGAACCGGCAAGTTGATCATACAGATCGTTGATCCGTGGAAGCGGATATTTGTTTTGAATCGTTGCTTGGTTGATGGGACGGTAATCTTGGACCAACCGGTTCGTACCATCCTTCTTCTTGACAAAGAGAGAAGGCGCTCCCCAAGCAGAGGAACTTGGACGAATGAAACCCAGACGAAGCGAATTGTCAAGTTCTTTCTTAAGTTCAAGGAGTTCATGGGGAGGCATTTTATATGGACGCTTGGCTATAGGAGTGGTACCAGGTACCAAGTCGATGACAAACTCAACGGCTCTAGCAGGGGGGATCCCTGGAAGTTCTTCCGGAAAAACATCTTGGAAATCCCGGACAACTGGAATGTTTTCAATCCCTTCAAGAGGTGACTCATTTAGTGCATTCATGGCAAACAGTCGGGCTTCAGCATCTCGAACAAGATGAGCATGGTAGCTGACAATCTCATTCAAAGGATGCAGGAGGTGGACGGTTTTGGTGTCACAAACAATTGAAGTGGTATGTGCCTTCAACCAATCCATTCCAAGAATGAGGTCGATATTGGAAGACTTTAGCATTATGGGAGAGGCATAGAATTCCAACCCTTCAATTTCAATGGTGACATCGGGACTATTAATGGAGGTCCGACATTGGCCCGCGGGAGTGTTTACCACTATTGGGACGTTCATCTCTTCGCACTTAATGTCATGCATGCATGCGAAATCTTCAGACATAAAAGAATGCGATTCTCCTGTATCAAACAATACAGAAGCTGGTACTGAGTTAACAAGAGGTGTACCCATCACAGTAGCAGGCTGGTCTTGAGCTTCATTCAGATCAACATTGTTAGCTTGAACACGACCAGTGTTAGGCCTGGCGTTGCTGTTGCGGGGCTGGTTGGTAGGCAGTGCAAGTTGATTCTGATTCTGCCTGCATTCTCTAGCACGGTATCCTGGGCGACCACATTTAAAGCACAGCCCATCCTCAGGACGAGAAGGGGGAGGCTGTGGTGCTCTTGGCGGTATCGCTTTTGGCTGTCTTGGCGGTGGAGGGGGCAGACGAGGCGCCACATAGGATGGCCTCGGGGCATATGCAGGTGGACGGTAGTTGTTGGGGATCCAGACCCTTTGCTTCTGAGGGAGTGGGCCCGAAGATGAACCCACGTCAATCTTGCGCTTAGTGTGATCCTTGTACCTCTGCAGACCTATCTCAATCTGGATAGCCTTATCCACCAAGGTGGCAAAATCACGGAAGTCGTGAGCCAGAAGAGCAAGGTGAATATCTGGTTGAAGTCCTTCACGGAATTTCTCCTGCCTGCGAGCATCAGTTGCAATGTCTTCTTCAGCATAGCGAGACAAATCCAGAAATTCCTGCTGATAAGCGTCCACAGTCTTGTTGCCTTGGACTAGGTTGCGGAATTCGCGCTTCTTCTTGTCCATCATTCCCTGAGGAATGTGGCGAGCACGAAAAGCAGCTTGGAACTCTGGCCAGGTGATGATTGTTCCAACAGGCTGAGAGCGCCTGTGGCTGTCCCACCATTGAGCAGCGGGACCCTTCAGAAAGTACGAGGCGAAAGTGACATAGCTAGCCTCTGGGGCACCTGAAGATTCCAGCTCATAGGTGATGTCACGGAGCCAGTCATCTGCGTCCAGCGGCTGAGTTGAGCTGCGGAAAACCGTATGGTTGAGGCGCATGAAGTCTTGCAGAGTTATCGGGGCTGGCTGTTGATTCATATTCGGCCTCGGGAAATGGTCCATAAGCCCTTGCATAAACTGGCGATTCAGTTCAAACTGTTGCATCATAGCAGCCATGTAGTCCGGTGGCGGTGGTGGCTCAGGCGTACCACGACCACGACCAGCTGGCCTAACCATTCTGTCAAATTTAACAGTGGTAGTTTAGCATTTGGTAATTGCAAAATCAATGAATCATTCATGAAGTAAATTGCACAAAGAAGGAAGTGCAATAATTACGACATAGTAGTTCAAATTTCAACATACAGATCCATACATAAGTCTATTACAAACCATAAGTTCGTTACAAAATAGACGATAGATCCGGCATGAAATTAACCTAGACAAACTAGGCGGCACGCAGGCACGCGGTGGAGGGATACAACAACGCATCAGCGTCGGGGACAACGAAAGTAGCCAGGAAACTGCAGGTGACTCTGAAATCTGGTGAAGGAGTACTGCATCCCATGCACACCCTGATGCAGAATCTGCATATCAACCGGGAGCCTAGGCCCAAGTGCGGGAGAACGACCTCCAACAGCAGGCCACTCAAGTCCTGCAGGAAACTCAGTCGGGCGCGGGTGAAGAACAAACTCCGTATGCATTCCCGCAATGACTGCTGGCCTCAACTGCTCCAAAGCCCAGTAAAGACGAGCACGGGTGGCGTACAACTCAAAGTTAAGAGCCCTGACAGTGCGATCCAGTGCCTCAGTGTACTGTACCAGAACCCGTGGATCGTAACGACGACTCACGTAGGGGGTGCAGATAGCAGTGTAGGATCGGTCGGTACGCTGTCGTGCAAAAGGGGTCAAGACCTCAGCGTCGGCTGCCGTGTCAACTCCAGCAGGGACATACGGGAGGTATCTGTATGCCGTCTCCTCCAAACTGGGGTTCGCTGCACGGAGACGAACAATAGCAGCATAGGTAGCGTCCTGTACTGCCATCTCAACAGTCACTCCAATGCCACGGAAGGTGTGCAGCTCAGTGATGGAGCGGTCCTATCGATCCCAGATAACCATCACAGCCTCATACTGTTCCTGGTTGAACTCGCGGTAGTCCTCGTAAACAGTGTACTCGGGGTACCAGCAATATCCCAGCTTCTTCAAGAGGCCGACCAGAATGGCCGGAAACCCAGTCGTATCATGCGCGTAGGTCAGACGAACGATCTGCCTATCGGGACGCATCTGTAACAAGGAGATTCAAGATGTCAAATGACAGTGTGTGCATCATAACTTCAAAGAAGACAATTTTTGACGAAACAATTCTCCGGTGGATGTGATCACGAGAACCTAATTGTTAGATTTAGTAAAATCTTTAACCCGAAAGAGAAGAGAGATCAGAACCAAGAGTATAGACGAGGAATAAAAGATCCTAATACCACCCGATTGGCGACGTGGGCCCGTAACCCATACAGCCAAGTTAGTAAAACAGTTTTCTATAACTAGACTCAACTTCGGCCAAGGAGTTGGAAAGGGGGCTACCTACAGGCAGTCGGCTCTGATACCAACTTGTGACGCCCCCAACCTCGACCGTACTCTAAACATGCACACAATGCGTACGACCAAGATTAGGGACTCACTGATCAATATCACAACACGACAAAAGACACAAATAAAAGAGTCATACAGCTCCATATTACAGGGGCCTCGAGGGCTCGAATACAAAGCTCGACACAAACACGAGTCAGCGGAAGCAAATATATCTGAGTACAGACATAAGTTAGACCAGTTTTGCCTTAAGAAGGCTAGCACAAACATAAACAGCGGATCGAAAGAGGCGAGGCCTCCTGCCTGGGAACCTCCTAACTACTCCTGAGCGTCGGGGGCAGCCTCCACGTAGTAGTAAGCTCCAACGGCGGTGTAGTAGTCGTCTCCAGCGTAATCCATCTCCTGGGCTCCATCGACTGAACGCAGCAACGTATCGAAGGGGAAAGGGGGAGCAAAGCAGCAGTGAGTACTCATCCAAAGTACTCGCAAGACTTACATCAGAACTATACTAGTATGCATCATTCTCAATGAAGGGGTAATATCTGGGCTGACTGCAGAAAGCAAGAATAGGGGGAAGACCTATTCCTATAGAAGACTAGCATCTTCAACATCTTGCAGCATTAGAAGAGTGCAGATTGGTATCTCACATATAGTCATATTGTTGTAGCAAATTTTAATTAGGTAAACACGCCCAGAGATCCTTCCCCGACTCCCTGCGAGGAAGCAATCCCGGAGCCAAAATTCATTTAAATTAATTTACAGTTATAGTTGTATAAGGTCAAGGCACATTTCCAAGTCGTCCTGTTACCGTGGACACGGCTATTCGAATAGATATTTCATCCCTGCAGGGGTGCACCACATATCCCAACACGCCTGAGTCACCTCTGGCCGGACACACTTTCCTGGGTCATGCCCGGCCTCGGGATATCAGCACGTCGTCGCCCCACCTTGGCTCAACGAAGAGGCCAGCCCGCCGGTCTAAATCCTATGTGCTCAGGGGTCATGGGCCCAATCACCCTTTGCACACCTACACGATGCGTGGGCGGCCGGAAGCAGACCTAGTACCCTCCAGTCCAAGAGCTGCACCGTCCAGTCCAATCCGGCGCGCGCCGCTCCATTGCTGACGTCCGAAGAGCTTCGGCTGATACAACGACGCTGAGTGCCCATAACTTTCCCACGTGATGGTTAGTGCGTATTAAGGCCAACGACCTAACTCAGATCAAGTACCCAACCCATTAGCAATTTATTAGTGGCTAATAACACTCGGGTGCCTTACCGGCGCACCCCACCACATATCACTCTCGCGGGTACCCTTGGGGCCGACCCGTCTTCAACAAGTTTCAGTAACCCGGTCATAGTAACTGTGTGTATAAAACATCGAGACGGAACCTGAGGAATCACCCTCATAGGGTCCCGCTCGATGAAACCGTCAAGGTGGACTTAGAGGAATCACCCTCGAGAGTCCCACACTTGAGGGGTTGCACGACAGAGTCATCGTCGGGAATGGTGAAGGAGGAATCAACCTCGAGAACCATGACCGACTAACTACACTACAGAACTAGCATCATGAGTACTTCACGAGGTGTCACCCTCGGTACCCGATAGTAGCGCTGCAGAGTCGTACACTTAAGGGGGTGTGCGGTGATGTGAGGGGCCTGGCTTGTCAGTCATGACGACTGAGTCTTCTGTCTTCAAGTCCTTGGTGTCGTCGATGAAAACAGGGGCAACTGGGACTAAGGGGGTCTCAGGGGTTCACTGATCAACCTAGGCTAAGCAGTTGGTATGATTGCAGGTAAAGTAACAGTTCATCAAAAACAGGCTATGCATTAGAATAGGAGCTATCTAATACAGTAGCAAAATCTAATGCAAGCATAAGAGGGAGAGAGATGGGTGATATCGGAATGCTCAAGGGGGTTTTGCTTGCCTTGCTGCTCTGCGGCAAAAGGCTGAACATCAGGGGCGTAGTCGATCTCAGCAGCACCGTCAGCCTCGGGGTCTACCGAAGAGAAGAGGGGGAAGAAACAATAAATATAAAGCACACAGATGCAACATGATGCATGACATGGCAATATGCAGGGCTAGGGGTGTTTACGGCCTATCTAGGTGTGATAGTTAATTTTAGAAATTTATTTGAAATTATTTTAATAATGTCATGCACTATTCACCTATCAGAAACAGGCAAAAAGTTGCATGTTCAGATAGCTAGAGGCATGTGACAGATGAATGGATGGCATATTTGGATTCGTGGGATTTTTCTGATCAATTTTCATGTATAAAGTTTTTTGATCTGAGCTACAGATTATTTTCTATGATTTTCCAAAGTTTAAAACAATTTCTGGAATTAATACTATTTATTAAATCAACATTATCCAGAACAGTGTAATGTGACGTCAGCATGTCATCAGCATTGCGTCAGCAGGTCAACAGGGGGCTGGCCAGGTCAAACCTGACCAGTGGGCCCACCTGTCATAGACTCAGTTTAATTCCAGTGTTTTAAATTAACTAAACATATTTAATTAGGGGAGGGCCCCACATGTCAGTGTCTATTTAGTGTTAAACTAATTATATCAATTAACCTAATCTGTTAATTAGGCAACTGACAGGGGGACCCATGTGTCATAGACACAGATGGGAGGGGCCCCACCAGTCAGTGACTGGGCTATGCCCAGTCAGCCAGTTGACCAAGTCAACTGGTCAACTGGGTCGCCCTGGCCCACTGGCAGGGTCACTGGGGGGTGGCCCCGACCCAGCCACGTCGGCGGCGGCCGGCAGCTCGCCGCCGGCGACCACAAAATGCGGCGGAGGCACGGGAGGGGCTCAAGATTCGACCACAGAGCGCCAAATCGAGCGTTCTTTGGCGCGTTCGAAAGCTGGGACTGCCGTCATTCCATTCCAGCCATCGGAGCGAGCAACGGTGGCCGGAGCTGAGCGCCACGTCCTCGTCGGCGGGGAGCTTCTCGGGTGAGGTTCGGGGACGGCGATACGGTGAGCAAAATGAGCGGCGCGAGCGTGGGTCGGACTCTACGCGATGAAGTGAAGCAGATGGGCGCATGCCCGTGACCATTTGGTCACCGGAGCCTTGCCGGTGACGAGCCGAGGCGGAGGCACGTTCGGGCATTCGTCGGAGGCGACGCTAGTGGGCACGAGCGGGGACGTGCGTGTGCGCTATGTGCTCCTGGGAGCACCAGGAGCACGGTGCTGTGCTCAAGCGAGCGTGACGGCGACGGTAGCGACGGCCACGAGCTTGCCGACGGCAGCCGGAGTTCGGGTGCGGTGGGGATCTAACTACGGCGGCCTAATCGCACGGGGAAGAGAGCGAGGGAGGGAGACGGAGCTCACTGCGGGGTGTAGCCGTTCAAAGCGTGCTCGGGGAGGACTCGACGACGGCGAATTCGGCGACGGCGAGTGGCGGCGACCCGAGGAAGAAGACGAGCGGGGACGGCATTGCAGGGGCACCGGGCTTCGTTCCAGGGGTCGGGGAGGACGGGGTGGTCGCGGCGGTTCCGACGGAAGCGACGGCGAGGTGCGGGCGTGGCTGTGGCCGCGCTAGCCTGCGGCCATGGCGACGGCGGCGCTCGGATCTGGAGG
Organism: Elymus sibiricus; assembly: GCA_039707655.1. Lineage (NCBI taxonomy): Eukaryota > Viridiplantae > Streptophyta > Magnoliopsida > Poales > Poaceae > Elymus > Elymus sibiricus. The sequence continues at coordinate 220,793,370 of CM077663.1, forward strand.
GGGGGAGGGAGAGCGAGCGAGGGCGAATGAGGGAGGGCGTCCAGGGGCCCGAGGGAGGGGTGCCCTTATCCCCTCGCTCACCTGCCCCGTAGCGGTGGTGAGCTGCGAGCGGCGGTGGGCGAGCGCGACCATGGCGCGGTCGACACGGCGGCGGGAGCAGGTATGGGGAGGCCCTGGTGGGCTGGGCCGCACTGTGCCTGCGGCCCAGAGGCCAGGTAAGTGGGCCCTTTGGCCCTTTTCTTTTATTTTCTTTTCTATTTTCCTTTTGTATTTTCTGTTTTAATTATTTTAGGCCATATCAATTATTGCAAAAATATGCCACTGGTTCCAAATACTATATTGTAATATTTTGGGGGGCCACATCCATTTTGAACATCTTTGGAATCTGGTTGTAATTTCAATTTGAATTTAAATGCACTTTAAAATACTTTTAGCTCCTGTTATTTATGGTGCGTTCCACACCAGTAGCTAGATGATGTTGTTTTCCTCAACATTATTTATTTTGGATTTTATCTCAACTATGCAACATTTTATTTCTGTTGTTTGAGGACTTAAATTTATGACATAATTCCTAGGGCATTTGAAATGAATTCTGAGTTGGAATTTTGAATCCAAACTTGATCAAGCTCCATTTAGCAAAATGACTAGTCACTGTTCATGATCATCAATGTGCTTAATTACAATGATCACTGTAGCTTAAACCCAGGGTGTCACAGTTGAGGAGATTATCTTTTGAAGCACAAGAGCAAGGAGTTCATCATTCATACCACATCTATTACCTTTTGGAGAGTGGTGTCTCCTACATTGGTTAGGTGTCACTTGGGAGCCTCCGACTTCGTGTGGAGTTGAACCAAGAAGTTTGTATGGGCAAGGAGATTGCCTACTTCCTGAAGATCTACCCCGAGTGAGGCTAGTCCTTTGTGGACGTAAGTCGTGATAGAATAAACGAGGTTGCTACTTTGTGGACCCTGGGTGGAGCTCTCCGTGGACTCTCGCGACCGCTACCCTCCGTGGGTTGAAGTCTTCATCAACATGGATGTACGATAGCACCACCTATCAGAACCACGGGAAAAATCTTCGAGTCCCCATTGTGTTGATCCTTATATCCCTTCCCTCTACTTATATGTGCATGTCTTTACTTTCCGCTGCTATTCTCTTAGACTTGCATGTGTAGGGTGTGCTTGACTTGATATAATTGATATAACTTGCCAACCTTTAAAATTGGGAAAAGGCTAGATTTTTATTTTGGTCAAGTAGTCTAATCACCCCCCCTCTATACCTACTTTGGATCCTACAAATGGTGGTGACGACAGTGAAGTTGTTGGTGTAGATTTCCGTCATGATGGTTGCCCCGACGGTGTTCCGGTGCCACCGGGATAGAGGGGCAGAGAGCCCCCCTCCTCCTCCTTCTTCTTCCTTGGTCTCCCCCTAGATGGGAGGAGAGTTTCCCCTATGGTCAATGGTTGCCATGGCTCCCGAAGGGCAGGAGCCTCTTCGAGATTGGATCTGTCTCTGTTTCTCTTCTGTTTCGCGTCCTATTTTCTATCGTTTCACCGTTTCTTAAATATCCGGACACTCGACACTGGATCAATATGTTAGTCCCAATAATAATAATAATTATTATTATTATATAAAATTTTGCCAAAAGTATATGAAAGTTATATAATATTGGCATGAAATAATCAAGAATTATAAATACGACAGAGACATATCAGCATCCCCAAGTTTAATTTCTGCTCGTCCTCGAGTAGGTAAATGATAAAAAGATAATTTTTGATGTGGAATGCTACTTAACATAATCTTGAAAAAATGTATTACCATGGCATGAATAGTAAGATACAAGTGATTCAAGGCAATAGTCTATCATTTGACAAAAAGACATGCATGCTCGGGTTTACTAGCAAACAATCATGTCCTTTCAAAAAAACAATGCTAAAGAACGCTATCCCTACAATATCATATAGCTTATCGTGCTTAGTCTTCCTAGCATAAAGTATAAATCATGGGCACCCCGGTGTCAAACCAAGCAACTGACTCGTACTTCCAACGCGCTTCAGCATTTTCAACTCCGACGCACTACATGAGCGTGAGCCATGGATATAGCATATAGGTGGAATAGAGTATGACGGTAAAGATCAAAGGAGTCAAAAAGTAGAAGAAAGTCTCGCATCAACTAGGGGGACTAACGGGCTATGGAGATGCCCATCAATCGATATCAATGCGAGGAGTAGGGATTGCCATGCAACGGATGCACTAAGAGATATAAGTGTATGAAAGCTCAAATGAAGCTAAGTGGGTCTGCATCCAACTTGCTTGCTCATGAAGCCCTCGGGCATTTGAGGAAGCCCGTCATTGGAATATACAAGCCAAGTTCTATAATGAAAATTTCCCACTAGTATATGAAACTGACAACTCAGGAGACTCTCTATATGAAGAACATGGTCCTACTTGGAAGCACAAGTGTGGTAAAGAATAGTAACATTGCCCCTTCTCTCTTTTTCTCTCATTCATTTTTTTTCTTTTTTTCTTTTTTTAGGTGGGCACTTTTTGCCTCCCCCTTTTTCTCTTTTTTATATATTTTTATGGTGGGCTCATTTGGCCTCCCCCATTATTTTATTTTATTCGTCCGGTGTCGCATCCCGACTTGTGGGGGAATCATAGTCTTCATCATCCTTTCCTCACTGGGACAATGCTCTAATAATGATGACCATCACACTTTTATTTACTTAAACCTTGATATAATGATAAAGCTATACAAGATGACTCTATATGAATGCTTCTAGCAGTGTACCAGGATGTGCAATGATCTAGCATAGCAAAGATATCAAAACGGACAAGCCCTGGAAATATCATGCTAGCTATCTTACGATCATGCAAAGCAATATGACAATGAATGCTCAAGTCATGTATATGATGATTATGGAAGTTGCATGGCAATATATCTTAGAATGGCTATGGAAATGCCATGATAGGTAGGTATGGTGGCTGTTTTGAGGAAGATATAAGGAGGCTTATGTGTGATAGAGCGTATCAAATCACGAGGTTTGGATGCACCAGCGAAGTTTGCACCGACTCTCGAGGTGAGAAAGGGCAATGCACGATACCGAAGAGGCTAGCAAATTGTGGAAAGGTGAGAGTGCGTATAATCCATGGACTCACATTAGTCATAAAGAACTCATATATTTATTATGAAGGCTTTATTAGCTCTATCGAAGCAAAGTACTACTCGCATGCTCCTAGGGAGGAGGTTGGTAGGAGTTAACCATCGCGCGCCCCCGATTATAACATCACAAAGGATTTCAATCAAGGATAAATTATGCTCCAACTTCATTTCATAACTAGAGACTATACATGCATGCTTCGGGAATCACAAACCTTAACACCAATATTATTACTAATCCACAATCATCCACTCGTGCACCCACATATTACTATCTTAATGTCGCAATACTATTGCAAGGAATCAAACATATCATAGTCAGTGATCTACAAGTTTTATGTAGGATTTTATGACTAACCATGTGAATGACCAATTCCTGGTGACTTTCTAAATAGGTATAAGTGAAGCATGAGAGTTCAATTCTTTCTACAAAAGACCACGCTCTAATAATTATAAGTGAAGCAAAAGAGCATTCTACAAATAATGGTTTTCTATATGTAGGCATCCAAACTTCAAAAGATATAAGTGAAGCACATGAAGCATTCTATAAAGCCATACTCAAAAGATATAAGTGAAGCACATTGAGCATTTTATAAATCAACCAACGACTTTCCCATAGCAGCATGGTGCATTGCTAAAATAAAAATAAAGGGCACACGACGCTCCAAGAATTTACGCATATCATGTGAACAAAACAAAAACCAAGACATACCGATAATTGTCGAGGAAGAAAGATGGGATGCCTTCCAGGGCATCCCCAAGCTTAGATGCTTGAGTCTCCTTGAATATTTATTTGGGGTGCCTTGGGAATCCCCAAGCTTGAACTCTTGCCTCTCCTTATTCTTCTCATATCGATTCCTCCTCGATCTTTGAACACTTCATCCACACAAAACTTAACAGAACTTTCATTAGAAAGGTTAGTACGTATAACATCAAATCCCATCATGTCCTGCCATAACATTATTGTATAATTATAGTATAACATTACCTACTATATGCTATCACAATTCTATGGCTCCCAAGTCAATGGGGCTCAACAAGAATTCAAACATAAGTAGATAAAGAAACTATAACAACAATCTATGAAAAACAGGACAGTCTGTAAATATGCAAATGAAACATTAGGACGTAATAAACAATTTGCATAACAGCAATGTGTAATTTTTTTAGAATTTTTGCACGCTGCAATGAAATATCAAAATTCAAACACTACAGCAAAAGTTTCTATTTTTGCACATCACATATCAAACAAGCAATTTAAACATCCTAAAGGTAAATCTTGGCACATTATTTTTATAATACAAAGGATTGGTACAAGGGGATACTTATTTTTTTGAAAATTTGATGTAATCAAGATTCACAAAGTTTCCATGGGCACGAACAAAGTTCAAGGCTAGCCCCCACTCCAACGGTGCTCGTCCTTCTCACTTTCAGTTTTCTTTTTGAAAACGTTTTAAGTTCCCCACTTTATTTTTTGTTTTTAATTATTTTAAAATCACACAATAGAAATAAATGACTCTCTAAAACTTCCGGGTTGTCTCCATTGCAGCGCTTTCTTTAAAGCCATTAAGCTAGGCATATAGTGCTCAGGTAATTGATCCACACGGATCCCAACGTATATCAAAGCCAATTTTAATTAACAATTATTTGTAATTAAGTAGTGAGCAAAAATTAATATATATCATGTAAGAACGAAGTCTAACTCTCTTCCTATGCATTGACATATCATAAAATAACAATTCATTCACACAAAGTAAAGGCCAATAGATAGCATATGTAGTTTCTTGCAATTTTATCGTGTTGGAAACATAGAGAGGTGAAGATTTGGTTCCTCTCTCGTAATAATTAGAAGTAGGAGCAGCAAGCACATGCATATTATATCCATCAAAATCATCATGTGTAATGGTAAAACGCAACCCATCAATATAATCCTTAATAAGCGCAAACTTCTCCGATATAGTGTAGTTGGGAGAATTCAAAAAGATAATAGGACTATCATGTGTGGGTGCAATAGCAACAATTTCATGTTTAACATAAGGAACTGTAGCAAGTTCATCTTCATAAGCATAATTCATATTGGCATCAAGGCCACAAGCATAGCAAGCATCAATTTCATCAAAAAGGGATATTTCAAACGAATCCAAGGGATCATAGCAATCATCATAACATTCATCCTTCGGCAAGCACGAAGGGAAATTAAACAATGTATGAGTTGAAGAGTTACTCTCATTAGAAGGTGGGAACGGGTAACTAATCCGCTATTCCTCCTTTTGTTCTTCGCTCTCCTCATCATTTTTTTCATCTAATGAGCTCACAGTTTCAGCAATTTCTTCTTCCATAGATTCCTGCAAAATATTAGTCTCTTCTTGGCCAGCGGAGACTTTCTCATTAAATTTATCAATATAGGCATTGCATTCATAATTCTCATAGCAATATTTAAGTATAGCATAATTTTTAGATCTATAAACAATTTCATCAAAGTTGTCACACTTTTCAAACAAACATTCAATTTCATAAGCACCCTTAAAAGCAACAAATTCTTCTATTTGTTCCACATCATAGTAATAATATATACCATTAGCATAAGAATCCAAGGTTTCATTACCATTAAATTCACATTGAAAGGTAAGGGGTGGAGCCATCATCTTAGAGTAGCAAGTATAATCACATCGCAAACATAAATTCAAAGCATACCAACGGAACATTTTAATTTGACCCCATAAGTGTTTCCCTTTTTGAGACAAGCGATAATACCTAAAGTATTCCAGGTGATCTAAAGTATCTCCCATTATCAAGTTGAATGGAGATTTATCAGGATTATCAAAGTAGTATTTAATGTTTTCCACATAACCAGCATCGAGGGTTTTAAGAGGTTCCCCATCTCCATGAGTAGCAAGTACAACTAATTTTTTTGGTATTTCATGTTCCATATCCATAACTAAAGATAGAGAACAACTTAGAATTTAAAATAAAATCTACTTAGTAATAAAGCAAACAAGCACACACGAGAATATCAACCCCATGTTATTGCTCCTCGACAACGGTGCCAGAAAAATGTCTTGATAACCCACAAGTGTAGGGGATCGTTTGTGGCCTTTTTAGATAAGTAACAGTGTCGAACCCAATGAGGAGCTAAAGGTAAAATTAATATTCTCTCAAGTTCTATCGACCACTGATAACCCATAAGTATGGGTGATCGCAACAGTCTTCGTGGATAGTATTTCACCCTGATTTATTGATTCAACACAAGGGGAGCCAAAGAATATTTACCGGCCTTAGCAGTTGAGTTGTCAATTCAACCACACCTGGGATATATCTCTGCAAGTTTCAGTATATGTAAAGCGGCAAGTAATAGTAGTAACAGTAACAGTAATAGTGACAACAGTAATTTTGTAGCAGTTGTGACAGTAGCAGCAGCAGTAGTAACTTAGCAAGTTTCAGTATATGTAAAGTGTAGGCACGTGTATCGGTGTCAAAACCGGCGGATCTCGGGTAGGGGGTCCCGAGCTGTGAGTCTTGGATCGATGGTAACAAGGGGACGAAGGAGACGATGTTTACCCAGGTTCGGGCCCTCCTATGGAGGTAAAACACTACGTCCTGCTCGATTATATTGATGGTATGAAGGTTACAGAGTTGATCTACCTCGAGATTGACTAGCTAAAACCCTAGATGAGTTTCTCTGCCTTACAATCTAAAACCCTCCCGTTTTATATAGACACCGGGGGGTACCTAGGGTTTACACATGACAAGACTCCTGCCGAGAATGGAGACGTCCATTCCCTCATCTTGACTTGGAGTGCACGATGCGCCTTCGGGACTTCCTTCTAGAACACAGGGTCTCGATGCATCCGGCCCTTCCCGCGACAGCCAGAGTGCAGCCCACCAAGCCGGCCTATTGAGAGACAGGCCAGCAGCCCGAGGACCCCTTAGTCCAGGACTCCCTCAGTAGCCCCCGAACTAGCCCCCAACGCCAAGGGTCTCAGCTTTGACAGCTCCGCTTAATCAGAGTCTTCGGCTTGCGGGGTGAGTTCTTCTTCCCATTAAAGATTGGCTGATACTTGTCCGGTTTCCAATCACACGATAGCCCGAACACCATGAGTTGTCCAGTCCCGAAGGCCAAACGCCGAAGTGTAAACAGTTTTTTTCTGACAACCTTTCTGACGAAGGGTCGTGGCCTACCCCGACCGTCGAACCAGTTATGAAAACTCGATTCGTGGCTCGGGGTCGTTTTTACATTAGCACGACTCATCAATGTATAGATCGTGCTCCGTTTCACACGGGATATGATTAGCATCCCAAGTTCCTTTTGCGCGTGCATAACGGTACACACGTCTTGGGAAGCGGAGAGATTTGCGGCGCAGTAGAGGGAGGTTAATCGATGTTATGCCCCATAAAAAGGGTAAAAAAAACCCAAGGCTTATTCACGCTTCCCATTCGCATCCTCTGCTTTCCCAATCTCCCCAAGCTCCGAGAGCCCAGATCCAGTTCTTCCTCAACTTCCCCTCCGAGCCTAGCCATGGCGGGTTCGGGCTCCATGGGCAAGTGGGAGGCCTCCACGGTCACCGACAAGGATATCCGGGAGCTAAAGCTCGCCGGCTACCTCCCCGCCAACGTCTTCCACCGCGCTCCAGAAGCGAACCAGGTCGTCCCCACCCCCAAGCCGGGCGAAAGGGTGGTATTCGTCCCCCATTTCATCCGGGGACTGAGCTTCCCGCTCCACCCCTTCATCAGGGACCTCATGTTCTTCTACGGGTTGGACTTCCATGATCTTCCCCCGAACTCCTTTATGCATATTTCGGCTTTCATCATTCTTTGCGAAGCCTTCCTGCGGGTCGAGCCGCACTTCGGCCTGTGGCTCAAGGTCTTCAACGTCAAGCCGAAGACTGTCGCGGGCGAGCACGCAGACTGCGGAGGGGCGGTAATCAACAAGCTCCCCCGCGTTGAGTGGCCAACTGGCACCTTTATTGACACAATCAAGATGTGGCAGAAAGAGTGGTTCTACATCACCAAACCAAGAGATGAGAGCTGGGCGGCGCCTGACGAGTTCAGATCCGGACCCCCTACGAGATTGACCTCGTGGCTCAGGAAGGGCCTTGATTGGGGGTCGGATGCAGAGGTGAAATTGCTGCAGAAGTGCATTACCTCGGTGATCAAGGCCAAGGTTGAACTGGTCGATGTGGTCCAGGTCATGCTCCACTGCCGTATCCTCCCCTGTCAGTGCCGGGCCTCCTCAATGTGGGCTTACCAGCGTAAGGACAAGCCTACCGTGCGCCAGCTCTTCCGCACTACCTTCGAGAAGTTGTGGAAGGCATTATTCAAGCCTAAGCACCGATAACCCACCTTCCCAGGTACGGTATAATTTTAATCCATTGACTCTGTCTCTTTGACAAAAAGACTGAAGGCCTTCCCCCTCATTTTCGCAGAAATGGTTGAGTAAAACTGCGAGAGTTAACTGTCCCGCACCACAACCCGAAGACCCCAGGTCGGAGTTGTTGACGGCGATGCTCTTCGTGGCGCCATACTCGGCGCCCGAGAAGAAGGAGAAGAAGAAGAAAACCAGAGAAGGTCTCCGCATAAAGGACCAACCAGACGCCATGTCCGAGGAAACCCATGCCTCCTCTAGCCATGAGGAAGAGCATGAGGACGGGGGGAAGGCGTTCCCGCCCCCCACACACAAGAAAGAGGGTGGCGTCGCCGGACGCCGCGGAGGATGTACCTCCTCCTGCCCTGAAGAGGGCGCGTTGGCCGAGGTTGATCCTGGCCGACGACAGCTCGGACTCTGATGCAGAGTCCGAGGACTTTGAGAAGGTTCCCTGAAGGAACCTAAGGGTCAAGCTCCCAGCTCAAAGGTATGAATCTGAAGACTCCCTGGGTTATTTATGCAAAGTTTTCAATGTTTTAAATGCAAGAACGTCTTTTAATTTGCAGCCCACCGCGCGTTCTCCCTACTGACCAAATATCGGATGGGGAGTCTCCGCCCGCCGAGCTGGCGGAGAGTGGGACTGCGTCACACCCCACACCTCTCGGGGCCACGAAGGATGCCGCGGAGGTGTCATCCCGCCAGGCTCCTTTGGAGCTGAACACAGGCGGTGGGGGTGACCACACCATGGCCGAGGTCGATGTCTCGGCCGCTGAAGACCAGGGGGAGAAAACTCCCCTGGCCGCTGAAGAGGAAGGGCGGAGGGATGTCCAGTCCCCTCCAAGGAAATCTCCGGAGCATGCTGCGCCTCCGGAGCTACCGACTCAGTCCCCGATCAGAGATCGGGCTGGCCGGTCACCACCGGTGCCACCGATGACTGGGTGGTCGGTCATGGAGGAGGCTCTATCAAGCGCCCCCATCTCCGAGGATCATCGCGCTCTTATGGGTGCGGTTTTGCAAGGCATTCAGTCCGTTGATAGCGGACTAAAAGAGGCCTTCAATGGTCTCTTGACGGGCTTCAAGTTGAGTCACGTAATACCCTTTTCCCGAAAAATCTTAATTTTATTAAGTTTATGCTATCTTTATATATGTAGTAGCCCCCGAGCCCCGGGTGGTTTTGCAAAAACGCACACGGGGGTCAAATACTCAGGAGTAACCAATGATGCGCAAGGCATCATTTGATAGGTGCAAACCCGTTGAACGAGTTCACGCCCGAGGGTGGCCCGATCTTCACGTCGTAGGATCGAATCGGGAGGGATAACTAGCTTTATACCTGCCAAGGTTGGATGCAACCCGTACGTTGGGGATGGCTGACCGGAGCTACAAGAACTCCAACCCGCTGTCCGAACAATCGCAGAACCACAAACCGGGACTAACCCACACAAAACGGTCGGAACCATAGAGCACGAATTAGGGGGAACCAGAGGCTCCTTCTCGCAAATCCGGATGAACTCACAAGAGCAAAGGTAGTAAGGATCTCTTGGATCTCTAGTAGTCTTGCTGCATAAGCTTCTAGCTGAAAGGTTTGACAAAAGGTCTCTAAAAGGATGGGGGAGATGGGGTTTTATAGCAGGGACAACCCTCCTTAGCTAGGTGTGAAAAGGTTTCAAAAGTAATCAGGTTTGCATGGCTTCCTTGGGAGAATAAGCAGTCAACTTTGGGAGTTGTTGGAGAGCTCCTCGGAAATTCGCGAAGCTTTGACAGCCTGGACACGTACCACGAGAATGACTAGAACTTTTGACTCACAACTCCAAATGATGTGAGGTTTTTTGCATTGGAAATTAAATTTGATGTAGCTTCTGGTGATGTACCCCTATGACCCCGTCTCTCGTTCAAAAGGGGTGTGGAGTAATGAAACATCAGAGGTAAAAAACTGACAGCATCAGCTTCACTTCAAACTTGTTTTCTTCAAACTTGTTTCTCCAAACCGGTTGCTTCAAGAGCTCATAGGATGTTGGATTTCTTCCTTGTGATACCTAAGTTCAACCAACAACAATGGGGATGAAAGCATAGTTGTGTCATCAAGGTTACAAGGTAAACTTAAGTTAGCGTTCACCTGGTCATGTATCAGTTTAGCACGACTTCTTGAAATTGGACCTATAATTGTTGAAGACTTGTCGATGGTTGTGGTGTCCTCATCATCCTCCCCCCCTTCAAAAGGAGTCATCCTCGACTCTGATGGTCCAAAGTATGGAGAGAGGTCAGACACATTGAAAGTTGGACTGACACCATAATCCATCGGGAGGTCAATTTTGTATGCATTGTCATTGATCTTCGCAAGCACAGCCATCTCCACGTGGCTGTAACTTGCATTTGCGCAGATCCGGGAAACGATCCTTCCGTAGGTGTACCCACACAAGATCACTTTCTTCAAACAATAACTTCTTTCTTCCCTTGTTTGCTCGTTTGGCATATTGCTTAGTCATCTTCTCAATGTTTTCTTTGGTCTTCTCATGAATTTTCTTCACGAAGTCAGCGCGCTTACTTGCATCAAGATTTGTTCGCTCCTGCATTGGCAAAGGCAAAAGATCTATGGGAGCAGCAGGTTTAAAACCATAAACAATTTCAAAAGGACAATATTTAGTGGTCGAATGTACCGCCCTGTTGTATGCAAACTCCACATGGGGGAGACACTCTTCCCACATCTTCAAATTCTTCTTTAAAACTGCTCTGAGCATCATGGATAGTGTGCGGTTGACAACTTCAGTTTGTCCATCCGTTTGTGGGTGGCATGTAGTCAAAAATAGAAGCTTCATTCCTAGCTTTGCCCACAACGTTTTCCAAAAATAGCTCAGAAACTTGGTGTCACGATCTGAAACAATAGTTCGTGGTACACCATGTAGCCGCACAACTTCCCTGAAAAACAAATCAGCAATGTGTGAAGCATCATCGCTCTTATGACATGAGATAAAATGAGCCATCTTGCTAAATCGATCAACTACCACAAAAACTGAATCACTCCCTCTCTTAGTGCGCGGTAAACCAAGAACAAAGTCCATAGAAATATCTTCCCAAGGTGAACTAGGAATTGATAAAGGAGTATAAAGTCCATAAGGGTTTAAGTGTGACTTAGCTTTACGGCAGATCTCACAACGCAGCATGTAGCGCTCGACATCACGCCTCATCCTTGGCCAAAAGAAATGGTCAATCAGCACACTCTCTATTTTCTTTGCTCCAAAATGTCCCATGAGACCACCAGCGTGAGCCTCCTGCAAAAGCAACAAACGAACAGAGCAATCGGGGATGCATAATTTGTTAGCTCGAAACAAGAATCCATCATGCAAGTGAAACTTTTCCCAACCTTTACCCGCACTACACTTTGAGTGTGGTTCAGCAAAATATGGGTCATTGACATACAATTCTTTGATGCTTTGCAAACCAAGAATTTTAGTATCAAGTTGTGAGAGTAAAATATGGCGTCTAGACAAAGCATTGGCAACAACATTATCTTTTCCTGTCTTGTACTTGACAATATATGGAAAATATTCTATGAATTCACTCCATTTTGCATGCCTACGGTCAATTTTTGTTGACCCCTAAGGTGCTTTAGAGATTCATGGTCAGAATGTATCACAAATTCTTTAGGCCACAAATAATGTTGCCATGCTTCCAAAGATCTCACAAGTGCATATAATTCTTTGTCATAAACTGAATAATTTAGAGTTGGGCCACTTAGCTTCTCACTAAAATATGCAATAGGCCTACCTTCTTGCATTAGTACGCCTCCAATACCAACACCACTTGCATCACATTCAATTTCAAAAATCTTACCAAAGTTGGGCAGTGCAAGCAGTGGTGCGGATGTCAATTTATCTTTCAACTCTTGGAAAGCCTTCTCTTGTGTGTTTTCCCACTTGAAAGGAACATCTTTCTTCGTTATCTCATTCATGGGGGCAGCAATGGTGCTGAAGTCCTTCACAAACCGACGGTAGAAACCAGCAAGACCAAGAAAGCTTCGTACTTGGCTTACATTTTGTGGAGGCAGCCACTCACGGATGGCTTTGACCTTCTCCTCATCTACCTCCACACCTTTACCTGAAACAACAAAGCCAAGAAACACAACTTTGTCTGTGCAAAATGTACACTTTTCCTTGTTAGCATATAATCTCTCCTCCCTTAGTACAGCAAGCACACACCGGATGTGTTCAACATGTTCATCCAAAGTTTTGCTATAAATCAGAATGTCATCAAAGTAAACAACCACAAACTTGCCAATGAACATTCTAAGCACATGATTCATTAATCTCATGAAGGTACTAGGTGCATTTGTCAATCCAAATGGCATAACTAACCACTCATACAAACCAGATTTTGTTTTGAAAGCAGTTTTCCATTCATCACCCTCTCTCATTCTAATTTGGTGGTAGCCACTTCGCAAGTCAATTTTAGAAAAGATGGTAGCGCCACTAAGTTCATCAAGCATATCATCAATCCTAGGTATGGGGTGCCTATACCTCACGGTGATGTTGTTAATAGGCCTACAATCACAACACATTCTGGAAGATCCATCTTTTTTGGGTACTAAAAGAACGGGTACATCACAAGGAGAGAGACTTTCCCTTACATAACCTTTGTTTAGTAGGCCTTCAACTTGTCGCTGAATCTCCTTGGTTTCCTCCGGGTTTGTGCGGTATGGTGGTCAGTTCGGCAACGGGGCTCCCGGTACCAAATCAATTTGGTGCTCAATGCCTCTTTGTGGTGGCAGCCCCGGTGGTATCTCCTCGGGGAACACGTCTTCATATCCGGGCAAAATTTCAACAACAACACTAGGAGTGGTAGAGGGTAATTCGTTAGTAGAAAGAAAGTTGTCCTTGTACAAAAGTACAAAGAACACGGTATTGGGTTCTCTCAACTCTCTCATGTCCCGTTTCCTAGCCATCATAACTAATCCCTATTTTTCCCATGTCTTGGTCAATTTAAGCTGTGGGGTTTTATTTGGCTTTGGATTCTCTCGCTCACTATGTTGGTGGGTGTCACTCAAGTGTTTCTCGCTCACACTCTCTTTCTTTTTCAGATCATCCATCAATATTTCTGCGGGTGTCAAAGGGAGGAAAGATATGCGCTCTCCCTCATATTGGAAAGAGAGACGATTAGCACGGCCGCTGATTTGCACATCGCGATCATACAACCAAGGTCTTCCCAACAGCAATTGGCATGCTTGTATTGGCACGACATCACATTCCACATGATCTCGATACTTCCCAATGGAAAACTGAACTGTGACTATGTTGCTTACTCGAAGTGTACCACAATCATCGAGCATTGCATCTTATATGGACTTGGGTGCCTTCTTTGTTTAAGTCCCAATCTCTCTACTAAATCTGAACTTGCAATGTTGTTGCAGCTGCCATTGTCAACAATAATTCTGCAAACCTTGTCCTTGATGGTGCCACGAGTGTGAAAAATATTATGTCGCTGCCCTTTCTCTTCTCTAGCTGCATTGACACTAAGCACATGACAGGAAACAAAGCAATATCCCATGTCGGCCTGAATATCACAACCACTCTTGTCGCCCTCTTTATCCTCATGATCATCCGGTGCTCCACTATCTTCATGTTCACTCTCAGATTCCCATTCACCTTGTTCATAGATAAATAGAACTCTCTTGTTTCGACACTCAGAAGAAATGTGACCATGCCCTTTGCACTTCCAACATTCAATATCTCGGCTTCGAGATGATGATACAGCCGTGGGGTTAGAGGTACTTCCAACAGCAGAAGTAGCACGCTTCTCAACATTCCTAGGAGCCGGTGATGATGCCGATGAAGCTGTTGTTCGCCGGGTGGCACTAGGGTGTGAAGTATGCTGAAACTGAGAACCACCATGAGAGGCACTCAGCTATGACTTTTGCCATGGTGAAGTGTTGCGGTTATGAGATATCCGTCCAGGACTACTCCACTGCACCTTCCTCTCCGTGCGCTTTGCTTGCTCTAGAATATCTTGTAGAGTGTTATAGGGAAACATCTCCACAAAATCAGAAATTTCATGGTTTAGACCATGCAGAAATCTTGCCATCTTTGACTCCTCATCTTCATGAATACAAGCACGAACCAGCAGTAATTCCATCTCTTTATAATACTCATCCACCGTGCGCGTACCTTGGTTGAGGCGTTGCAATCTGTTTCGGAGATCTCTCGGATATTGTGAAGGAACAAACCTTCGCCTCATGGCTTGTTTCATCTTGTGACGCCCCCGATCTCGACCGTACGCTAATCAAACACGCAATGCGTATGACCAAGATTAGGGACACACTGATCGATATCACAACACAACACTAGACACAAATTAAAGTCATACAGCTCCATATTAATTTCCAGGGGCCTCGAGAGCTCGAATACAAAGCTCGACAAGCACGAGTCAGCGGAAGCAAATAATATATGAGTACAGACATAAGTTAAACAAGTTTTGCCTTAAGAAGGCTAGCACAAACATAAGCAGCGGATCGAAAGAGGCGAGGCCTCCTGCCTGGGATCCTCCTAACTACTCCTGAGCGTCGGCAGTCTCCACGTAGTAGTAGGCTCCAGCGGTGGTGTAGTAGTCGTCTCTGGTGTACTCCATCTCCTGGGCTCCGTCGTCTGAACGCGGAATCGTATCGAGGGGGAAAGGGAAAACAAAGCAGCGGTGAGTACTCATCCAAAGTACTCGCAAGACTGACATCAGATCTATGCTAAGTATGCATCATTATCAAAGAATGGGGGTTATATCTGGACTGACTGCAGAAAGCAAGAATAGGGGGAAGGCCTAGTCCTATCGAAGACTAGCATCTTCAGCATCTTGCAGCATTAGAAGAGAATAGACTGGTAGCTCATATATAGTCATATTATTGTAGCAATTTTATTAACTAACCACGCCCAGAGATTCTTCCTCGACTCCCTGCGAGGAAGCAATCCCGGAGCCAACATTCATTTCATATTTAAATCACAGTTATAGTTGTATAAGGTCAAGGTACAACTCCAAGTCGTCCTGTTACCGTGGACACAGCTATTCGAATAGTTTGTTCTTCCCTGCAGGGGTGCACCGCATTTCCAACATGCCTGATCACCTCCGGCCGGACACACTTTCCTGGGTCATGCCCGGCCTCGGGATAGCAGCACGTCGCCGACCCACTTAGGCTCAACGAAGAGGCCAGCCCGCCGGTCTAAATCCTAAGCGCGCAGGTTCGTGGGCCCACTTGCCCTTGCACTCCTGCACTATGCGTACGCGGCCGGAAACAGACCTAGTACACTACAGTCCAAGAGCTGCACCGTCCAGTCCAATCCGTCGCGCGCCGCTCCATTGCTGACGTCCGAAGAACTTCGGCTGATACAACGACGCTGAGTGCCCATAACTTTACCACGTGATGGTTTGGTGCGTAAAAAGGCCAACGACCCAACTCAGATCAAATACCCAACCCATTAGCATTTTTATTAATGCGGGGAAAGCGCGACCCATAAAGTGCGGTCCGTCGCCCCGCCTTGAGGACCGTGGCAAGGGCCTCTCCTGCCCGTCCATGCCTCATCAACATCAAACCGTGGGTACCCCTCAGGGCCGACCCATCACCAACATGTTTCTGTAACCAGGTCATAGTAACCGTGTGTATAAAACATCAAGACGGAACCTGAGGAATCACCCTCAAGGGGCCCCGCTCGATGTAACCGTCAAGGTGGACCTAGAGGAATCACCCTCGAGGGTCCCACACTTGAGGGGTTGCACGACAGAGACATCGCCGGGAATGGTGAAGGAGGAATCACCCTCGATAACCCCGACCGGCTAGCTACACTCTAGGGCTAGCATCATGATTACTTCACGAGGTGTCACCCTCGGTACTCGATAATAGCGCTGCAGAGTCGTACAATTAAGGGGTGTGCGGTGATGTGAGGGGCCTGGCTTGTCGGTCGGTTGACCGAGTCTCCGTGTCTTCGAGTCGTCGATGAAGGAGCAGGGGCAACTGGGACTAAGGGGTCACTGGGGTTTCACTGACCAACATATACTAAACAATTGATATTGTTGCAGGTATAGTAACTGTTTATCAACAACAGGCTATGCATCAGAATAGGAGCCAGCTAATACAGTAGCAAAAATCTAATGAACGAATAAGAGGGAAGGAATAGGCGATATCGGAATGCTCAAGGGGGGTTTGCTTGCCTTGCTGCTCTGCGGCAAAGGGCTGATCGTCAGGGACGTAGTCGTACTCGGCAGCAGCGTCAGTCTCGGAGGCTACCGGAGAGAAGAGGGAGAAGAAACAATAAATATAAAGCACAGATGCAACATGATGCATGACATGGCAATATGCAGGGCTAGGTATGCACTAACGCAGTACTACACATGTCAGACGGAGCGGGAGAATATTTGTCGATATTTCCCGGGTCTTTGGGTTTATCGGACAGACGAACCGGAGGGGAATGTTCCATGTTCATCATGCTAGGAGCATGTGACAAACGAATGGAGGGCATATTCAGATTCGTGGGATTTTTCAGATCAACTTTCATGTATAAAGTTTTTTCATCTGAGCTACAGATTATTTTCTATGATTTTTCAAAGTTATAATCATTTTCTGGAATTAACAGAATTAAATAAATTCGAAAAATCCTATTATGACATCATGCTGACATCAGCATTGCATCAGCAGTCAACAGCACAGTGGCCAGGTCAAACCTGACCTGTGGGACCCACCTGTCATTGACACAGCTCTATTTCAGGTTTTTTTAATTAAACTAAACAGAGTTAATTAGTGAGTGGGGCCCATCTGTCAGTGAGGGATTAGTGCTTAATTAATTATTTTCAATTAACCTAATTACTAATTAGTTAGTTGACAGGGGTGGCCCACCTGTCATAGACACAGGGGCTTGGGGCCCCACATGTCAGTGACTGGACCAGGTCCAGTCAGCAGTTGACCAGGTCAACGGGTCAATGGCGACCGCGGGGCCCAGCTGCCAGTGACCCAGGCAGTGGCCCCGACCAGGCCACGTCGGCGGCGGCGCCGTCCGGCCACCGGAGTTGCTCCGGCGAGCAACCGAGACGGCGGAGCGGCTCGGAAATGGCGCACAGGGCACCAAATCGAGCGCCGTTGATGGCGTTCGAAAGCTGGAGGAGCCGCCGATCCATTCCGGGCATCGGGGCGAGCAACGGCGGGCCGTAGCGAGCGCTACGTCGCCGGCGGCGGAGCAAAGCTTCGGCCAGCGATGGCAAACGGCGATGCGGCACGGTTTCGGGCGAGCTAACGGCACTACGAGGGCCTATGCGAGGAGTGGAGTCGAACGGTGGTGGCGGTTGGACCAAATGGTCATCGAAGAGGCGCCGGCGACGAGCCCAGGCGGCGGCGTGTTCGGGCTCCGGCGAAATCCAGTGCTACGAGCTCGGGTTCGTCGCGGGGAAGAAGGGAGAAGGAAGCAGGAGCTCACAGCGGGGTGTAGCCGATCAAAGCGGGCTCGGGGGAGGCCTGAAGCAGCCGGAATCGACGACGGCGAGTGGCAACGATCTGAGGAAGAAGACGAGCATGGACGGCGTTGCAGGGGCTCCGGGGGCCGTTCTTGCGGTCGGAGAGGACGGGGCGGTCGTGGCGGAGCTCGTAGGCACGACGGCGAGGCGCGGGAGGGCGTGTGGCCGCGGGTTCTACGGCGGCGGCGCCATGACAGCGCTCGGGGGAGTTGGGAGCGAGCGATGTAGGGGGAGAGAGGAGGAGCCAGGGCGTCCAAAGGGGCGAGGAGGGTCGGCCTTATCCTCCCCGCGGGCGCGGGCGAGGGCGAGCGAGCGAGGGGGGGGGCGGGCGGGCGCGCACGCCAGGCGCTCGACAACGAGCCTGGCGTCGCCAGAGGTAGGGGATGGGGGGGTCTAGTTGGGCCGGGCCTGGCACTGTAGCCCACATGCTTTAGTGCACAGGAGCCCCTTTACCCTTATCTTTTTTCTTTTTCTGTTTTCTTTTCTTTGCTTCTGTTTTATTTATTTTAGGCCAATATTCCTTTAAGCAAAAATGTGTCATATGGTCCAACAATTAACTTGCAATATTTTGGAGGGCCACATCCACTTTGAGCATTTTTAGAAACTGTTTTCATTTTCCAATGCAATTTAGAGCACTTTTAAAATGCTTTTAACTACTGTTATTGATGGTGGGGGCCACACCAGAAGCTTGGTGATGTTGTTTTCCTCAACATTACATGTTTTGGAATATTTCACAAGTTTGGAACATTTTACTTTTGTTGTTTGCAGAATTATTTTTATCACAATAATTCCTAGGGCATTTTGAAATGGAATTTGAATTGGAATTTGAACTTCAACTTGATCATATCTTGTTTAGCAAAATGATTAGGCACTGATCATGGTCATTACTGTGCTTAATTACAATGATCACTGTAGCATAAAACCAGGGTGTCACAATTCTCTCCTACTAACAAGAATTCTCGTCCCGAGAATTAGGAAGTAGAAGGAAAGAGCCCGGGGTATTCTGCACGAAGATGATCTTCGCGTTCCCAAGTGGCTTCATCTTCAGAATGATTTGCCCACTGCACCTTGAAGAACTTGGTAACCTTCTGACGAGTCCGTCGTTCGGTTTCATCGAGAATGTGGGCTGGTTGCTCCTTGTAAGAGAGGTCTTGTTGCAGCTCAAGCATATCATGATCCACTGCTCAGATAGGATCCTCGAAGCAGTGACGAAGCTGTGATACATGGAGCACATCGTGAACCTGAGAAAGGTTTGGCGGAAGTTCCAGTTGATATGCCACTTTACCACGCCTTTCGAGAACAGTGAAAGGACCAATATAACGAGGAGCCAGCTTGTCCTTGATTCCAAATCGATGTGTACCTCTCATTGGCGTGACTCGAAGATAAGCCTTTTCGCCAGGTTGATAGACCATATCTTTGTGATGACGGTCATACTGACTCTTCTGACGAGACTGAGCAGCCTTCAGATTTGCAAGAATAATGTGGACTTGATCTTCGGCATGTTGGATAATATCCGGACCGATAAGTGTACATTCCCCAGTTTCTGACCAATTCAGAGGAGTCCGACACTTACGTCCATACAACACTTCAAAGGGAGCCAACTTCAGGCTAGCATGATAGCTATTGTTGTAGGAGAACTCAGCATATGGAAGAGATTCCTCCCATTTCTTGCCGAAAGAAATGACACAAGCTCGAAGCATGTCTTCGAGAATCTGGTTGACTCTTTCAACTTGTCCCTGGGATTGAGGGTGAAAAGCGGTGCTGAAGGACAAACGGGTCCCCATAGCTTCTTGGAAACTTGTCCAGAATCTTGAAGTGAATAAACTGCCACGTCTGAACTAATCACCAATGGAATACCGTGGAGTGAAACAACTCTGGACATGTAAAGATCTGCTAGCTGACTAGCAGTAATAGTTTCCTTGACAGCCAGAAAATGTGCAACTTTGGACAGTCGGTCAATGACGACAAGAATAGCGTCATTACCTTTCTGCGACCTGGGAAAACCAGTAATGAAGTCCATTTCAACATGATCCCATTTCCATTCAGGAATAGAAATAGGTTGTAGAGTTCCAGCAGGCCTTTGATGTTCTGCTTTGATCCGACGACAAATGTCACATTCTGAAATATAGCGTGCAATGTGTTGCTTCATGTTAGACCACCAGAATCTTCGACGAATGTCTTGGTACATCTTGGTACTACCAGGATGAATAGACAGCGGAGTGTCATGTGCTTCCTTCATGACCTCTGGAGTCATATCCTGGTTTTTCTCCTTACTCGGTACCACTAGGCGGTCTTTGAAGGGTGAGGGCTTTCCTTCTGCGAGATCGCGTTTAATCCTCTTGACTTCACTGTCACACTTCTGGATCCACTTGATGACGTCCACAAGATCTGGTTTAGCAACCAGGGTATTGAGAGAACCCTGGGAAACAACGTGGAGGTTCATCTTGTAGGATCCTCTAGGAGGTGGAGTGAGATAACCCTGAGGAACAATATGGAGGTTCAGCTTGCGAAATTCTTCTTGAAGACGGGGATGAACCTTATGAACCTGAAGGTGATTGCAGTACGACTTGCGGCTCAAGGCATCAGCCATTACATTAGCCTTGCCTGGGGTATAAGAAATACCCACATTGTAATCTGCTATGCGCTCCATCCATCTCTGTTGACGGAGGTTCAGATCCGGCTGAGTAAACAGATACTTCAGACTTTGGTGGTCGGTGTAAATCTCGGAACGGTTCCCAACAAGGTATTGCCGCCACTTTTTACAGTGCATGAATTACTGCGGCAAGTTCAAGGTCATGAACTGGGTAGTTCTCTTCAAGAGGACGCAATTGACGAGATGCATAAGCAACCACTCTGCGTTCTTGCATTAGGACACAGCCCATTCCTTAACGTGAAGCATCACAATAGATGACGAAGTCCTTGCGAGTATCCGGAGGAGCTAGTACTGGACCAGACGTCAGTTTGTCCTTAAGTGTCTGGAAGCTCTCCTGACATTTTTCTGTCCGCTCATATTTAACACCTTTGTGAAGCAAATTGGTTAAGGGCTTTGCAATCTTGGAGAAGTTCTCGACAAATCGACGGCAATAGCTGGCGAGTCCGAGAAAACTTCTGACTTGCTTGACATTCTTCGGGGGAGTCCAGTCAAGAATAGCCTGAACTCGTTCAGGGTTGACCGCAATACCATCCTTGGAGATCACATGACCAAGGTAGGTTACTTCGTCCATCCAGAACTCACACTTTGAATATTTTGCATAAAGTTGATGTTCTCAAAGCCTCTCCAGTATAAGACGAAGATGTTCAGCATGCTCTTCTTTATTCTTGGAGAATACCAGAATATCATCCAGATAAACCACGACGAATTTATCGAGGTAATCCATGAATATATAGTTCATCAGGCGAGAGAAAGTTGCCGGGGCATTGGTTAAGCCAAAGGACATGACGGTGTACTCGTATGAACCATAGCGAGTAACAAATGCAGTCTTGGGAATATCCGCTTCCTCGGATCAACGATCTGTATGATCAACTTGCTGGATCATCAGTATTTTCAAAACTCGACTTGAGGTTGGGTTACCATTAGATCCGGGTTCGCAATTAAACATAAATCGAAAGGTGCAACCAAAATCCGGACTAAGTAGTACGACCAACGTTAGAATGTTGATTCAATAGCAATACACTAAGAATGGACTTATTGTTTATTAACTCCAAGGTGATAGAGTTGGTATGCCATAAGTATTGAATTTACACATCACATTCCATTTGTCAGTATTCCGGTTAGAAACAACACGGGAACAAAGAAATGAAAGGTGATGGCAAGGATGTCGCCAACGACAACAACAATTACCACGGACAAGGATGCTATCCTCATCATGAATTTAATTGATATCCTGGAAGAGCCCAGAATGCCGATGAGGATCACGACACATTTGCCGAGAAGTCTCTTGAAGATGTAATCGATCAGCGACGACATCAAGCCACGAAATGATGAAGCGAAGGGTGGTCGGAACCACAGTTTAGAGTGCTAGCTCAGAGTCGGAATTGCCTTCAAGATAACCAACATGACGTTGCAAACTCGATGTAAGCTTAGAGCATTGTTGGAATTGTGTTCCGGGGATGAAGGATATAAATAGCATGGTCAAGCCTTAGCATGACGATGACGATGTAGCCAAACAGCTTGGAAAGACATGATCGAGCACAAACTCATAAGCAAAGAAGATTACTGAGAGTTGTTGAATCGCTATGCGGGCTCGATTCAATTATCGGTGTCCTTGAGTGTCCAACAACTCAGAACACGAGGAAAACTGGAATCAGTGAAAGAAAACACAGCTGATGAGGAGCTTATAAGAAGCTATGTAGCTCCATGATTTTCTCAAGATACCAGGGATAATACTCGGATGTAGATCAGAATTAAAGCTTGGACCGATGTATTGATCCGCAGAAGACAAGTGCTTAAACTGGTCTAAAAATGGGATCAAAGAAGAACAGTCATGGTCGGAACCACGGTTGTAAAGTACCAAATCAGGTTGTAGCTTTGAAAGATTATCCGGCAAGACACCAGAAGAGTAGGACTCGTGAAAACTCTCGGGTTCACACGGATTAAGGAAGGCATAGGTTCAACCCATCGGGCATCTTAGGAATATATACCACAAGCTTCAAGAGTAATTAACACATGCTTGACAACAGAGCATGGCCGACAAAAGCATAGGATACAACTTATCAGAGGGAGAATACAAAGTTTACCGATGGCATCCTGTATCAGGGGAAGAATATCACAAGAATTTTGAATGTGAAGGATGATATCGGATAATAATCCAACAATGGGTCTGGCGGTCCACAAAGGACCGGATGTGAGTATCGGTACTCAATCAGAGGGAGAAAGAATGCAAGGCATCAGATCATAGAATATCCAATTAATTTGATGCTTAAATAACCAAAGGAATTACGATTTCCAAATTGGTGTATCGGAAACAGATGTTCCGATCAAATACAAGTAAGAGGAAAGGACTTAGATGGGCAATCAATCAAGGTTGATTTCTCGGGAACCAACTCATGTTTGGAAAGGCGTCTCAGTCGGACGGATAATTTATGATAAACAACTGATGACTGCGTGCATTCACACACACAGGTTGAATCCATTAAATTAGATGACAATCACAAAGGATTTTAATAATTATTGCTAGACATATGGAATTATCCATAATGCAAGCAAGTAGGGAAGGTCAAGAGCAATAGGCTACTGAGGATTCGGAAGATCGAATAGCGTTTCGAAGAATTTTGTGAAACATATGACATCTAAGGATGAACGAATTCCCCGGTAAGTGTGAGGAATTTTTTGTAGGTGTAATCATGCGACTAGAACTGCCAGGCAGTGACACAAGGGATTCTTAAAAGTCTGAGGATAATTCGATGTATCTTGTACTAACAAGAGCAACTGGATATGAAAGTATGAGCGACACTTGCATGTAGTCATCCATAGGGGTTGACGGCGGAAGGGAATCGCAAAAGCGATGAGCACAAGTTCTCGGGATAACATCGGAGAGTATCTTCGGAGTCTTCTGATGAATCGAGCCATCGTCTAAAGTGAGGGGCTCTCCGGGAGGAGTAGTTACGAGAACCTAGAGTTAGAGTTAATAAAATCTTTAACCTGAAAGAGAAGAGAGATCAGAACCCAGAGTATAGCAGAGGAATAAAAGATCCTAATACCACCTGATTGAGATGTGGGCCCGTAAGCCACACAACTATGTTAGTAAAGTTTTTCAAGTACTAGACTCAACTTCGGCCAAGGAGTTGGAAAGGGGGCTACCTACATGCAGTCGGCTCTGATACCAACTTGTGACGCCCCCGATCTCGACCGTACGCTAATCAAACACGCAATGCGTACGACCAACATTAGGGACTCACTGATCGATATCACAACACAACACTAGACACAAATTAAAGTCATACAGCTCCATATTACAATCCAGGGGCCTCGAGGGCTCGAATGCAAAGCTCGACAAGCACAAGTCAGCGGAAGCAAATAATATCTGAGTACAGACATAAGTTAAACAAGTTTTGCCTTAAGAAGGCTAGCACAAACATAAGAAGCGGATCGAAAGAGGCGAGGCTTCCTGCCTGGGAACCTCCTAACTACTCCTGAGCGTCGGCAGTCTCCACGTAGTAGTAGGCTCCAGCGGTGGTGTAGTAGATGTCTCCGGTGTACTCCATCTCCTGGGCTTCATCGTCTGAACGCAGAATCGTATCGAGGGGGAAAGGGAAAACAAAGCAGCGGTGAGTACTCATCCAAAGTACTCGCAAGACTGACATCAGATCTATGCTAAGTATGCATCATTATCAAAGAATGGGGGTTATATCTAGACTGACTGCAGAAAGCAAGAATAGGGGGAAGGCCTAGTCCTATCGAAGACTAGCATCTTCAGCATCTTGCAGCATTAGAAGAGAATAGACTGGTAGCTCATATATAGTCATATTATTGTAGCAATTTTATTAAGTAACCACGCCTAGAGATTCTTCCTCGACTCCCTGCGAGGAAGCAATCCCGGAGCCAACATTCATTTCAAATTTAAATCACAGTTATAGTTGTATAAGGTCAAGGTACAACTCCAAGTCGTCCTGTTACCGTGGACACGGTTATTCGAATAGTTTGTTCTTCCCTGCAGGGGTGCACCGCATTTCCAACACGCCTGATCACCTCCGGCCGGACACACTTTCCTGGGTCATGCCCGGCCTCGGGATAGCAGCACGTCGTCGCCCCACCTAGGCTCAACGAAGAGGCCAGCCCGCCGGTCTAAATCCTAAGCACGCACGTTCGTGGGCCCACTTGCCCTTGCACTCCTGCACGATGCGTACGCGGCCGGAAACAGACCTAGTACACTCCAGTCCAAGCGCTGCACCGTCCAGTCCAATCCGTCGCGTGCCGCTCCATTGCTGACGTCCGAAGAACTTCGGCTGATACAACGATGCTGAGTGCCCATAACTTTCCCACGTGATGGTTTGGTGCGTAAAAAGGCCAACGACCCAACTCAGATAAAATACCCAACCCATTAGCATTTTTATTAATGCGGGGAAAGCGCGACCCATAAAGTGCGGTCCGTCGCCCCACCTCGAGGACCGTGGCAAGGGCCTCTCCCGCCCGTCCACGCCTCATCAACATCAAACCGTGGGTACCCCTCAGGGCCGACCCATCACCAACATGTTTCTGTAACCAGGTCATAGTAACCGTGTGTATACAACATCAAGACGGAACCTGAGGAATCACCCTCAAGGGGCCCCGCTCGATGTAACCGTCAAGGTGGACCTAGAGGAATCACGCTCGAGGGTCCCACACTTGAGGGGTTGCACGACAGAGACATCATCGGGAATGGTGAAGGAGGAATCACCCTCGATAACCACGACCGGCTAGCTACACTACAGGACTAGCATCATGAGTACTTCACGAGGTGTCACCTCGGTACTCGATAATAGCACTGCAGAGTCGTACAGTTAAGGGGTGTGCGGTGATGTGAGGGGCCTGGCTTGTCGGTCGGTTGACCGAGTCTCCGAGTCTTCGAGTCGTCGAGTCATCGATGAAGGAGCAGGGGCAACTGGGACTAAGGGGTCACTGGGGTTTCACTGACCAACCTATACTAAACAATTGATATTGTTGCAGGTATAGTAACAGTTTATCAACAACAGGCTATGCATCAGAATAGGAGCTAGCTAATACAGTAGCAAAAATCTAATGCAAGAATAAGAGGGAAGGAATAGGCGATATCGGAATGCTCAAGGGGGGTTTGCTTGCCTTGCTTCTCTGCGTCAAAGGGCTGATCGTCAGGGACGTAGTCGTACTCGGCAGCAGCGTCAGTCTCGGAGGCTACCGGAGAGAAGAGGGGGAAGAAACTGTTGGGGAACGTTGCATGGGAAACAAAAATTTTCCTACGCACACGCAAGATCTATCCATGGTGATGAGCATCTACGAGAGGGAGAGTGAATCTACATACCCTTGTAGATCGCTAAGCGGAAGCGTTAATAAACGTGGTTGATGTAGTCGAACGTCTTCGCGATCCAAATCGCCGAGCGTCCCGCGATCCAATCACGATCCTTCCGATCTAGTGCCGAACGGACGGCACCTCCGCGTTCAACACAGGTACGGCTTGATGACGCCTTCACCTCCTCGATCCAGCGAGCGATGGTGAAGTAGTGGTTGAGTTCCAGCAGCACGACGGCGTGGTGATGGTGGTGAGGAACAATCTCTGCAGGGCTTCGCCAAGCACTACGGAGATTATGACGGAGGAACTAGAGGGCTAGGGTTGCCGGCACACGGCTTGGGAAATCCTGATGTCTCCCGTGTGCTAGCCCTGCCCCTCTATTTATATGTTGAGCCTTGGGGTCTAAACTTGGAGTAAAAGCCTCCTCCGGGTCGGTTTTGCCCGCACAAGGTCGGTTTGGCCCGCAGGGAAAGAGTCCAACTCGGATCCCGGCCGAACCGTGCACAGCCGCGCACAAGCGGTAGTGCCGCTTCACACAAGCGGTAGTACCGCTTGGGCGGTAGTACCGCTTCACACAAGCGGTAGTACCGCTCGGGCGGTAGTACCGCTTCACCAAGCGGTAGTACCGCTTACGCGGCAGCAAAACTACTTTTGCACTTTCCAATACCTTGTGGGCTTTATCCCTTTGGCTCATATAAAGTGTTGCTGCACCCGAACACTTCGGTAAACATCCGGAACCCCTTCCGGTGAACTTCGGAACCCTTCCAGAGATCAAAACACTATTATCACATATATCAATCTTTACCTCCGGACTATTCCGGAGATCCTCGTCATGTCCGGGATCTTATCCGGGACCCCGAACAACTTTCGGTCACCAACATAATAACTCAATTATACTAATCGTCACCAAACGTTAAGTGTGTAGACCCTGCGGGTTCGAGAACTATGTAGACATGACCGAGACACCTCTACGGCCAATAACCAATAGCGGGACCTGGATGCCCATATTGGCTCCTACATATTCTACGAAGATCTTTTATCGGTCGAACCTCTATGTCAAGGATTCAGTTAATCCCGTATGCTGTTCCCTTTGTTCTTCGGTATGTTACTTGCCCGAGATTCGATCGTCGGTATCACTATACCTCGTTCAATCTCGTTACCGGCAAGTCTCTTTACTCGTTCCGTAATACAAGATCTCGTGGCTAACACTTTAGTCACATTGCTTGCAAGGCTCATTGTGATGTTGTATTACCGAGTGGGCCCTGAGATACCTCTCCGTCACACGGAGTAACAAATCCCAGTCTTGATCCATGCCAACCCAACAGACACCCTCGGAGATACCTGTAGAGCACCTTTATAGTCACCCAGTTACGTTGCGACGTTTGATACACACAAGGTATTCCTCCGGTGTCAGTGAGTTGCATGATCTCATGGTCAAAGGAACAGATACTTGACACGCAGAAAACAATAGCAATAAACTGACACGATCAAATGCTACGTTTACAGTTTGGGTCTTGTCCATCACATCATTCTCCTAATGATGTGATCCCGTTATCAAATGACATCTCATGTCAATGGCTAGGAAACCTTAACCATCTTTGATCAACGAGCTAGTCAACTAGAGGCTTACTAGGGACACAGTGTTGTCTATGTATCCACACATGTATTTGAGTTTCCAATCAATACAATTATAGCATGGATAATAAACGATTATCATGAACAAGGAAATATAATAATAACCAATTTATTATTGCCTCTAGGGCATATTTCCAACAGTCTCCCACTTGCACTAGAGTCAATAATCTAGTTCACATCACTATGTGATTTACATTGTAATGAATCGAACACCCATGCAGTTCTGGTGTTGTTCATGTTTAGCCCTTGGAAGAGGTTTAGTCATCGGATCTGCAACATTTAGATCCGTGTGTACTTTGCAAATATTTATGTCGTCCTCCTTGATGTAATCGCGGATGGAATTGAAACGTCGCTTTATGTGTCTGGTCCTCTTGTGAAATCTTGGTTCCTTGGCTAGAGCAATGGCACCAGTATTATCACAAAACAGAGTCATTGGGTTAAGCGCACTAGGCACTACTCCAAGATCTGTCATGAACTCCTTCATCCAGACACCTTCCTTCGCCGCCTCCGAGGCTGCGATGTACTCCGCTTCGCATGTAGAATCAGCTACCACGCTTTGCTTGGAACTGCACCAGCTAACCGCACCCCCATTAAGAATAAATACGTATCCGGTTTGCGACTTAGAGTCATCCGGATTAGTGTCAAAGCTTGCATCGACGTAACCCTTTACGACGAGCTCTTGATCACCTCCATAAACGAGAAACATGTCCTTAGTCCTTTTCAGGTACTTCAGGATATTCTTGACCGCCGTCCAGTGTTCCATTCCTGGATCACTTTGAAACCTTCCGGCCATACTTATGGCAAGGCTGACATCGGGTCTTGTGCACAGCATTGCATACATGATAGAGCCTATGGCTGAAGCATAGGGGATGACACTCATCTTTTCTCTATCTTCTGCAGTCACTGGGCATTGAGTCTTACTCAACTTCACACCTTGCAAAACAGGCAAGAACCCCTTCTTGGACTGATCCATTTTGAACTTCTTCAAAATCTTATCAAGGTATGTGCTTTGTGAAAGTCCTATTAAGCGTCTTGATCTATCTCTATAGATCTTGATGCCTAATATGAAAGCAGCTTCTCCTAGGTCCTTCATTGAAAAACTCTTGTTCAAATATTCCTTTACGCTTTCCAGCATTTCTATATTGTTTCCAATCAGCAATATGTCATCCACATATAATATTAGAAACGCTATAGAGCTCCCACTCACTTTCTTGTAAATACAAGCTTCTCCGTAAACTTGTATAAACTCGAACGCTTTGATCACCTCATCAAAACGAAGATTCCAACTCCGAGATGCTTGCATGATTCTGACGGACTTAAGCATCGCTACGGGTGAGAAGGTCTCATCGTAGTCAACTCCTTGAACTTGTGAAAAACCCTTTGCCACAAGTCGAGCTTTATAGACGGTGACATTACCGTCCGCGTCCGTATTCCTCTTAAAGATCCATTTGTTCTGAATGGCCTTACGCCCTTCAGGTAATACTTCCAAAGTCCATACTTTGTTTTCATACATGGATCCCATCTCGGATTTCATGGCCTCTAACCACTTCTCGGAATCCGGGCTCATCATCGCTTCTCCATAGCTCGTAGGTTCATCGTTGTCTAACAACATGACTTCTAAGACAGGGTTGCCGTACCACTCAGGAGCAGTACGCGTCCTTGTCGACCTACGAGGTTCGATAGCAACTTGATCCAAAGCTTCATGATCATCATCATTAACTTCCTCTTCAGCTAATGTAGGCTCCACAGAAACAACTTTCTGCGCTGCGCTACTCTCAGGTTGAAGTAAAGGTTCAACAACCTCATCAAGTTCTATCTTCCTCCCACTCAATTCTTTCGAGAGAAACTCTTTCTCAAGAAATGTTCCGTTTTTAGCGACAAACACTTTGCCTTCGGATCTGAGGTAGAAGGTATACCCAATTGTCTCTTTTGGGTATCCTATGAAGACGCATTTCTCCGCTTTGGGTTCCAGCTTTTCAGGCTGAAGCTTTTTGACATAAGCATCACATCCCCAAACTTTAAGAAACGACAGCTTTGGCTTCTTGTCAAACCAAAGTGCATAAGGCGTCGTCTCAACGGATTTCGATGGTGCCCTATTTAAAGTGAATGCAGCTGTCTCTAATGCATAACCCCAAAACGATAGTGGCAAATCGGCAAGAGACATCATAGATCGCACCATATCCAATAAGGTTCGATTACGACGTTCGGACACACCATTACGCTGTGGTGTTCCAGGCGGTGTCAATTGTGAAACAATTCCACACTGTCTTAAGTGACTGCCAAACTCATAACTCAGATATTCTCCTCCTCGATCAGATCGTAGGAACTTAATCTTCTTGTTACGATGATTCTCAACTTCACTCTGAAATTGTTTGAACTTTTCAAATGTTTCAGACTTGTGTTTCATTAAGTAAATATACCCATATCTACTTAAGTCATCAGTGAAGGTGAGAAAGTAACGATAACCACCGCGCGCCTCAATACTCATCGGACCGCACACATCAGTATGTATGATTTCCAATAAGTCACTTGCCCGTTCCATTGTTCCAGAGAACGGCGTTTTAGTCATCTTGCCCATGAGGCATGGCTCACATGTGTCAAGTGATTCAAAATCAAGTGACTCCAAAAGTCCATCAGCATGGAGCTTCCTCATGCGTTTTACGCCAATATGACCTAAACGGCAGTGCCACAAGAAAGTGGTATTATCATTATCAATTCTACATCTTTTGGCATCAATGTTATGAACATGTGTATCATTACTATCGAGATTCAATAAGAATAAACCCCTCACATTGGGTGCATGACCATAAAAGATATTACTCATATAAATAGAACAACCATTATTCTCTGATTTAAATGAGTAACCGTCTCGCAATAAACAAGATCCAGATATAATGTTCATGCTTAACGCAGGCACCAAATAACACTTATTTAGGTTCATCACTAATCCCGACGGTAATCGAAGAGCGAGTGTGCCGACGGCGATCACATCAACCTTGGAACCATTTCCCACGCGCATCGTCACTTCGTCCTTTGCCAGCCTCCGTCTATTCCGCAGTTCCTGTTTTGAGTTGCAAATATGAGCAACCGCACCGGTATCAAATACCCAGGCACTACAACGAGAGTTGGTAAGGTACACATCAATAACATGTATATCATATATACCTTGTTTGTTGTTGGCCGCCTTCTTGTCAGCCAAATACTTGGGGCAATTCCGCTTCCAGTGTCCAGTTCCCTTGCAATGAAAACACACAGTTTCTGGTTTGGGTCCAGCCTTGGGTTTCTTCACGAGAGGAGCAACTGCTTTGCCACTCTGCTTGGAGTTACCCTTCTTACCCTTGCCATTTTTCTTGAAACTAGTGGTTTTATTGACCATCAACACTTGATGCTCCTTCTGAATTTCAGACTCAGCGGCTTTCAGCATCGCAAACAGCTCGGCGACTGACTTGTTCATCCCGTGCATGTTATAGTTCAACACGAAGCTCTTGTAGCTAGGTGGCAATGATTGAAGAACTCTGTCAGTGATAGCCTCTGGCGGAAGGGGCATCCCTAACTCAGCCAGACGGGTGGAGTACCCAGACATTCTGAGCACGTGTTCACTGATAGACCCGTTCTCCTCCATCTTGCAAGCATAGAACTTATCGGAGATCTCATATCTCTCGATCCGGGCATTCTTCTGAAAGATAAACTTCAACTCCTGGAACATCTCATATGCTCCATGACGTTCAAAACGTCTTTGAAGTCCCGGTTCTAAGCCATACAACATTGCACATTGAACTATTGAGTAATCATCAGAACGAGCCTGCCAGGCGTTCACAACGTCTAGAGACTCAACTGGAGCGGGTGGATCACCAAGCGGTGCATCAAGGACATAAGCCTTCTGGGAAGCCGTAAGGATAATCCTTAGATTACGGGCCCAGTCCACAAAGTTACTTCCATCATCTATCAACTTAGCTTTCTCTAGGAACGCATTAAAATTCAGGGGTGCTACTGCGCGAGCCATGATCTACAACATAAATATAGCAAAGACAACTTAGACTATTGTTCTTAGATAATGAGTTTAGTTAATCATATTTAAAAAACTCCCACTCAAATTGACATCCCTCCGATCATTCGAGTGTAACATGATCCAAATCCACCAACTCAAGTCCGATCATCACGTGAGTTGAGGTGGTTTCAATGGTGAACATCTTCATGTTGATCATATCTACTATATGACTCATGTTCGACCTTTCGGTCTCTTGTGTTCCGAGGCCATGTCTGTACATGCTAGGCTCGTCAAGTTTAACCCGAGTGTTCCGCACGTGTAACATGGCTTACACCCGTTGTATGCGAACGTAGAGTCTATCACACCCGATCATCACGGCGTGTCTCGAAACGACGAACTTTCGCAACGGTGCACACTTGGGGAGAACACAATTTATCTTGAAATTTAAGTGAGGGATCACCTTATAATGCTACCGTCGTCCTAAGCAAAATAAGATGCATAAAAGGATTAACATCACATGCAAATCATAAGTGACATGATATGGCCATGAACTTGTGCTTTTGATCTCCATCTCCAAAGCACCGGCATGATCTCCATCGTCACCGGCATGACACCATGATCTCCATCATCTTGATCTCCATCAACGTGTCGCCATAAGGTTGTCGCGCCGACTGTTGCTTCCACGACTATTGCTAACGTTTAGCGATAAAGTAAAGCATTACATAGCGCTTAATGATTGACACGCAGGTCATACAATAATTAAAGACAACTCTATGGCTCCTGCCAGTTGCCGTATTCATCGACATGCAAGTCATGATATTCTATACAAAACATGATCATCTCATACATCACATATATCTCATCATGTAATTGGCCATATCACATCACAACATACCCTGCAAAAACAAGTTAGACGTCCTCTAATTGTTGTTGCAAATTTTACGTGGCTGCTACGGGTTTGCAAGAACCGTTCTTACCTACGCAAAACCACAACGTGGTGTAGTGATTGCTTTTTGATCTTCTAAAAGAACCCTCTTCATTGAACCGATTCAACTAAAGTGAGAGAGACAGACACCTGCCAGTCACCTTTATGCAACAAGTGCACGCAGCGGTGAAACCAGTCTCGCGTAAGCGTACGCGTAATGTCGGTCCAGGCCGCTTCATCTCACAATACCGCGGAATCAAGTATCAACTAGTAACGGCAAGCAATATGTATACACCCACGCCCACAACTCGTTTGTGTTCTACTCGAGATCTCATCTACGCATAGACCTAGCTCAGATGCCACTGTTGGGGAACGTTGCATGGGAAACAAAAATTTTCCTACGCACACGCAAGATCTATCCATGGTGATGAGCATCTACGAGAGGGAGAGTGAATCTACATACCCTTGTAGATCGCTAAGCGGAAGCGTTAATAAACGCGGTTGATGTAGTCGAACGTCTTCGCGATCCAAATCGCCGAGCGTCCCGCGATCCAATCACGATCCTTCCGATCTAGTGCCGAACGGACGGCACCTCCGCGTTCAACACACGTACGGCTTGATGACGCCTTCACCTCCTCGATCCAGCGAGCGATGGTGAAGTAGTGGTTGAGTTCCAGCAGCACGACGGCGTGGTGATGGTGGTGAGGAACAATCTCTGCAGGGCTTTGCCAAGCACTACGGAGATTATGACGGAGGAACTAGAGGGCTAG
Organism: Elymus sibiricus; assembly: GCA_039707655.1. Classification (NCBI taxonomy): domain Eukaryota; kingdom Viridiplantae; phylum Streptophyta; class Magnoliopsida; order Poales; family Poaceae; genus Elymus; species Elymus sibiricus. The sequence continues at coordinate 220,826,648 of CM077663.1, forward strand.
GGTTGCCGGCACACGGCTTGGGAAATCCTGATGTCTCCCGTGTGCTAGCCCTGCCCCTCTATTTATATGTTGAGCCTTGGGGTCTAAACTTGGAGTAAAAGCCTCCTCCGGGTCGGTTTTGCCCGCACAAGGTCGGTTTGGCCCGCAGGGAAAGAGTCCAACTCGGATCCCGGCCGAACCGTGCACAGCCGCGCACAAGCGGTAGTACCGCTTCACACAAGCGGTAGTACCGCTTGGGCGGTAGTACCGCTTCACACAAGCGGTAGTACCGCTCGGGCGGTAGTACCGCTTCACCAAGCGGTAGTACCGCTTACGCGGCAGCAAAACTACTTTTGCACTTTCCAATACCTTGTGGGCTTTATCCCTTTGGCTCATATAAAGTGTTGCTGCACCCGAACACTTCGGTAAACATCCGGAACCCCTTCCGGTGAACTTCGGAACCCTTCCAGAGATCAAAACACTATTATCACATATATCAATCTTTACCTCCGGACTATTCCGGAGATCCTCGTCATGTCCGGGATCTTATCCGGGACCCCGAACAACTTTCGGTCACCAACATAATAACTCAATTATACTAATCGTCACCAAACGTTAAGTGTGTAGACCCTGCGGGTTCGAGAACTATGTAGACATGACCGAGACACCTCTACGGCCAATAACCAATAGCGGGACCTGGATGCCCATATTGGCTCCTACATATTCTACGAAGATCTTTTATCGGTCGAACCTCTATGTCAAGGATTCAGTTAATCCCGTATGCTGTTCCCTTTGTTCTTCGGTATGTTACTTGCCCGAGATTCGATCGTCGGTATCACTATACCTAGTTCAATCTCGTTACCGGCAAGTCTCTTTACTCGTTCCGTAATACAAGATCTCGTGGCTAACACTTTAGTCACATTGCTTGCAAGGCTCATTGTGATGTTGTATTACCGAGTGGGCCCTGAGATACCTCTCCGTCACACGGAGTAACAAATCCCAGTCTTGATCCATGCCAACCCAACAGACACCCTCGGAGATACCTGTAGAGCACCTTTATAGTCACCCAGTTACGTTGCGACGTTTGATACACACAAGGTATTCCTCCGGTGTCAGTGAGTTGCATGATCTCATGGTCAAAGGAACAGATACTTGACACGCAGAAAACAATAGCAATAAACTGACACGATCAAATGCTACGTTTACAGTTTGGGTCTTGTCCATCACATCATTCTCCTAATGATGTGATCCCGTTATCAAATGACATCTCATGTCAATGGCTAGGAAACCTTAACCATCTTTGATCAACGAGCTAGTCAACTAGAGGCTTACTAGGGACACAGTGTTGTCTATGTATCCACACATGTATTTGAGTTTCCAATCAATACAATTATAGCATGGATAATAAACGATTATCATGAACAAGGAAATATAATAATAACCAATTTATTATTGCCTCTAGGGCATATTTCCAACAGAAACAATAAATATAAAGCACAGATACAACACGATGCATGACATGGCAATATGCAGGGCTAGGCATGCACTAACGCAGTACTACACATGTCAGACGGAGTGGGAGAATATCTGTCGTTATTTCCCGGGTCTTTGGGTTTATCGGACAGACGAACCGGAGGGGAATGTTCCATATTCATCATGCTAGGAGACGAATGGAGGGCATATTCAGATTCGTGGGATTTTTCTGATGAACTTTCATGTATAAAGTTTTTTCATCTGAGCTACAGATTATTTTCTATGATTTTTCAAAGTTATAATCATTTTCTGGAATTAACAGAATTAAATAAATTCGAAAAATCCTATTATGACATCATGCTGACATCAGCATTGCATCAGCAGTCAACAGCACAGTAGCCAGGTCAAACCTGACCTGTGGGACCCACCTGTCATTGACACAGCTCTATTTCAGGTTATTTTAATTAAACTAAACAGAGTTAATTAGTGAGTGGGGCCCATCTGTCAGTGAGGGATTAGTGCTTAATTAATTATTTTCAATTAACCTAATTACTAATTAGTTAGCTGACAGGGGTGGCCCACCTGTCATAGACATAGGGGCTTGGGGCCCCACATGTCAGTGACTGGACCAGGTCCAGTCAGCAGTTGACCAGGTCAACGGCAACCGCGGGGCCTAGCTGCCAGTGACCCTGGCAGTGGCCCCGACCGGGCCACGTCGGCGGCGGCGCCGTCCGGCCACCGGAGTTGCTCCGGCGAGCAACCGAGACGGCGGAGCAGCTCGGAAATGGCGCACAGGGCACCAAATCGAGCGCCGTTGATGGCGTTCGAAAGCTGGAGGAGCCGCCGATCCATTCCGGGCATCGGGGCGAGCAACGGCAGGCCGTAGCGAGCGCTACGTCGCCGGTGGCAGAGCAAAGCTTCCGCCGGCGATGGCAAACGGTGATGCGGCACGGTTTCAGGCGAGCTAACGGCACTACGAGGGCCTACCCGAGGGGTGGAGTCGAACGGTGGCGGCGGTTGGATCAAATGGTCACCGGAGAGGCGCCGGCGACGAGCCCAGGCGGCGGCGTGTTCGGGCTCCGACGAAATCCAGTGCTACGAGCTCGGGTTCGTCGTGGGGAAGAAGCGAGAAGGAAGCAGGAGCTCACAGCGGGGTGTAGCCGATCAAAGCGGGCTCGGGGGAGGCCTGAAGCAGTCGGAATCGACAACGGCGAGTGGCGGCGATCCGAGGAAGAAGACGAGCGTGGACGGTGTTGCAGGGGCTCCGGTGGCCATTCTTGCGGTCGGAGAGGACGGGGCGGTCGTGGCGGAGCTCGTAGGCGCGACGGCGAGGCGCGGGAGGGCGTGTGGCCGCGGGTTCTACGGCGGCGGTGCCATGGCAGCGCTCGGGGGAGTTGGGAGCGAGCGATGTAGGGGAGAGAGAAGGAGCCAGGGCATCCAAAGGGGCGAGGAGGGTCGGCCTTATCCTCCACGCGGGCGCGGGCGAGGGCGAGCGAGCGAGGGGGGGCCCGGGCGGGCACGCACGCCAGGCGCTCGACAGCGAGCCTGGCGTCGCCAGAGGTAGGGGATGGGGGGGTCTTGTTGGGCCGGGCCTGGCACTGTAGCCCACATGCTTTAGTGCACAGGAGCCCCTTTACCCTTTTCTTTTTTCTTTTTCTGTTTTCTTTTCTTTGCTTCTGTTTTATTTATTTTAGGCCAATATTCCTTTAAGCAAAAATGTGTCATATGGTCCAACAATTAACTTGCAATATTTTGGAGGGCCACATCCACTTTGAGCATTTTTAGAAACTGTTTTCATTTTCCAATGCAATTTAGAGCACTTTTAAAATGCTTTTAGCTACTGTTATTGATGGTGGGGGCCACACCAGAAGCTTGGTGATGTTGTTTTCCTCAACATTACATGTTTTGGAATATTTCACAAGTTTGGAACATTTTACTTTTGTTGTTTGCAGAATTATTTTTATCACAATAATTCCTAGGGCATTTTGAAATGGAATTTGAATTGGAATTTGAACTTCAACTTGATCATATCTTGTTTAGCAAAATGATTAGGCACTGATCATGGTCATTACTGTGCTTAATTACAATGATCACTGTAGCATAAAACCAGGGTGTCACACATCTCTTCCCAAGTGTCAATGTGATCATGGCCTAGCAGCAGCTGATTTTCTTGTAGTTGGTTCCACCAAGTGAGTGCATAACCAGAAAACTCAACACAAGCAAGGTTAACTCTCTTGGGATCAACGATATTATGGATACGAAAAATCTGATCACACTGTTCTTCCCAATCAAAATATGCATCAGGGTCTTCCTTTCCTGTGAACTTGGGGACGTGCAACTTGATTCTTGCTATATGATCTCGACCATCTTGATCACGTCGTTCTGCATGACGCCCATCTTCAGCAATGCGACGGTATGGGACACCATCGTAATCATCAAAATCATCTCCATGACCACGAGCAGCATGCTCAGGAGGGTCATAGTAGTGCCCACGAGGGCCATGGCCTCGCCCTCGAGGTTGTCCTCCTCGCTGCACTCCATGAGCAGCGGCACCACGCCCACGAGCAGCAGCCACATGTTCACCATAGTTGCTGATATCATCATCCAAGGCACCGTCCACAGCAGCGTGCATGGAATTCTCATCCTCAACTTCCTCAACTGGGTCAATAGGGTGTTGTCGGTGTCGAACCCTATCACCACCTGCTGGAGGATGCTCATGAAGCATCCTTCCAAGGTCTCGAACCATGTTCCGTAATTCCTGAAACTCTGCCCGTGTGATCGGGGCATCTTTTTCCCCTTGATCTTCTCCATGAACACTCGATGCAGTTCCTGCCATCTTAGTGGGGCTAAAAAATGGAATATGATATTTTTTTGTGGAATCACACAACCTCACCTCTTACTTACCAAAGTTCTTATGAGTTCATATCAGATTGTGCTTCTCCCGGATGTGTTAAAGCGATTGAAAGACATGGGTCAAAGAACTAGCTTCGGTTTTTGGTGGAGTTTGGTGGGGTAAACAAAAAGGGCTTGTGCTGAAATCAAGTTGATGCAAAACCAAGAAAAAAAAGGTGGATAGATCTGCTGCACCTTTGCACCAAGATTGAACAAACACACAACACACAACACACAAGCTTCTGATTCTTTTCAACCAAGCTGAAACTTTGGATCTTACACAACACTTTCTTTTGCTCTCTTGATTTTTTTTTCTGCCACTCTTTTCTTTCTTTCTTTGATTTTTTTCCACTCTATTTTTTCTCTCTTTTTCCAAAGCACAACAACCAAATCTGAAAGCAACTACGAAGATGAACTTGGTGCAGATCTAAAAGACGAAGAACATGCAAGGTATGCAACAACAAGATCTCAGCACCAACAAGGCTTGGATTTATTTTTTATGGGGCTTTGGACTTCTAGGACAGAAAATATAGCATGAAAAACACTCGATCTAAAGGGATGATAGTGAGATGAACTTGGATAACAGATCCTACCGTGTCAACGAAGGCTCTAATGCCAGATGATAGGTGCAAACCCGTTGAACGAGTTCACGCCCGAGGGTGGCACGATCTTCACGTCGTAGGATCGAATCGGGAGGGATAACTAGCTTTATACCTGCCAAGGTTGGATGCAACCCGTACGTTGGGGATGGCTGACCGGAGCTACAAGAACTCCAACCCGCTGTCCGAACAATCGCAGAACCACAAACCGGGACTAACCCACACAAAACGGCCGGAACCGTAGAGCACGAATTAGGGGGAACCAGAGGTTCCTTCTCGCGAATCCGGATGAACTCACAAGAGCAAAGGTAGTAAGGATCTCTTGGATCTCTAGCAGTGTTGCTGCATAAGCTTCTAGCTGAAAGGTTTGACAAAAGGTCTCTAAAAGGATGGGGGAGATGGGGTTTTATAGCAGGGACAACCCCCCTTAGCTAGGTGTGAAAAGGTTTCAAAAGTAATCAGGTTTGCATGGCTTCCTTGGGAGAATAAGCAGTCAACTTTGGGAGTTGTTGGAGAGCTCCTCGGAAATTCGCGAAGCTTTGACAGCCTGGACACCTTCCACGAGAATGACTAGAATTTTTGACTCACAACTCCAAATGATATGAGGTTTTTTGCATTGGAAAGTAAATTTGATGTAGCTTCTGGTGATGTACCCCTATGACCCAGTCTCTCGTTCAAAAGGGGTGTGAAGTAATGAAACATCAGAGGTAAAAAACTGACAGCATCAGCTTCACTTCAAACTTGTTTCTCCAAACCGGTTGCTTCAAGAGCTCATAGGATATTGGATTTCTTCCTTGTGATACCTAAGTTCAACCAACAACAATGGGGATGAAAGCATAGTTGTGTCATCAAGGTTACAAGGTAAACTTAAGTTAGCGTTCACCTGGTCATGTATCAGTTTAGCACGACTTCTTGTGATTGGACCTATAATTGTTGAAGACTTGTCGATGGTTGTGGTGTCCTCATCACCATTAGTCCCACAATGTTCTAAAAAGCCCTTAAGAGGACCGAGCATAGGGTCATATCCTTGACGGTTCGGGGGTTGGAACGCACATAACCGGATGTGTGTTTTCTTTATTTTTTGTAGGCCTCGTCCTCGGCGGCGGCCGTTAATGCCGCTGAGCTTACCGAGCTAAATCGAAAGCTCAAGATCTTCGAAGAGGAGCTTGATAGCCTGAACAAGAGGTTCGACGAGGCACAAGGTAGGCCGAATTGTAACATCCGGGCTGTATATTGTTAGTGATCCGCACTGGTAACCCAATGTAATTATTTATTTATTGCTTCCACAGCTTCAGCTGCGGAGGTTGAAAAACTCAAGGCCGAGCTCACAAAGATGAAGCAAGAGGCCGCGGATGAGAAGGCGGCCGCCGAACAGGCGGCAGCCGTACTCTCCAATTTGAAAGCTGCGAGTGCTAAGCAGGAGGCCCGGGTGGAGGAGGTGCAGCAGGAGCTCAAGGACGCCAGCGCAAAGTGCGAGGCCCTTAAGTAGAAAGGCAAAGAGCAAGCCACCGAGCTATCCGCGCTGAAATCCAAGCTTCAAAAGGAGCGGGTGGACAGGCGGTCCTTTGAAGAGGAGGTTCGCCAAGTCCGGGCTGTCACAGATGGTAAGCCGTATTCACTACAATGCGCCTTTGGTGGTAGCAGGTTTGCTTTGCTCACCCAGGTGTGGCGTTCCTCAGGCGTCTGTGCGGATCTCCAGAAGAGCGCAGCGGACGCGAACAAGTTCTATGCTTCGCGGGGGTAGGATGACGAGGCTCGGCTATTCTTGGCGCAGTTTGAGTCCCCCGAGCGCTCTCCTCTTCTGATCGAGCAGATGAAACAACTGATGGAGCTGCACAAGATGGCAGAGCCGGCCATGACGGATCTCTGCATCCGGCTGTGGCCTGAAGAGCCGTTGCCGAGTAGCTATTTTGGTTTGGTGCAGAAACTGTGCGATGCTGCACCTCGGATTGACGCGCTAAAGCGTTCTACATGCATCGAAGGAGCTCGGATGGCCTTTGCAAAGACAATGGTGCACTGGCCGAAGCTCAAGCCGACCGAGATGGCCACCGCACCTCCGCCCCCTGGAAAGGAGCATAGGCATCCCGAGCTATACTTTTCCGCAGTGATGGAGGGTGCTCGGGCGATAGAGGCCCAATGCGTGAAGGACGTTCTTTATGAATGAGCGCGTTGTAATATGTCCGAAGACTTTTAACGCTTTATAATCAGAGTTGCATGGTTTATCATGTCTTATAAGTCTTTAGTGTTTATTTTGACTCCCATGTGGCCGTTTTATCTGAAAGTTGCGAGTCGTCGGCTTCATCCCCCACGTAGATACTACGCGAGGTGTCTCTGCCTCTGCACTGTGCTCCTTAGCCGAGGTATCGGTGCCCGAAGGCGGTAGTGCGAGGGGGACAAGGCAATCGGACTATGATGCTTTATCGCTTTCACTTAGCCGTAGGAGCGTAAAAAATGCGGGGACTGATGACCAGCCCCCAGTGTTTTGTGATGTGCGGATGTACCGGGGCCGAAGCCAGCATCACATGGTTTGTAGAAGTACAAAACCCATCGTATAACACGGAATAACCTCTATCGATTTTTTAGTATGACACGTATGCTCGGATTTGCAGACCAGTTCTCGCTTACTATGACGGTCAGTTTTCGGCTTTCTCCCCTAAGGTGCTTGACCAGATGAACTGGAAACACAATCGCAGTGGTTCTCCCTTTGCCCCTTTAGCCGAACGAGCGGAACGTAAGGGGGCAAACACTAGAGCCGGGCAACCCGACTATTGACCCAAGCCATAGTTCGGATCCGATGCATATAAAGGAAAATCCAAGACGCCGAACACACGACCAGTTTGTGTCGGGGTGATGCTCAGGGCGACATTTTAAATTCAAGCCCCCGGTCTATTAGCCGGTTGCATCGTAATGTATACCGAACAGTTACGCGAGAGGCGTTGACAAGAACAGAGTATGTACCATAAAATACAGCGGAGGGGCCATGTATAATGGTCTTTTATTTGCTCGATAGTTCTTATAACTCAAATTGCCGAAGCAACTGTTTACAGGTATTTTGAAGATAAAACATAGAATTTACAGAGGAGAGATTGTACCAGGGGTCTTCGATTGGTGGCTTGACGTCCTCGATGTGCCCTGTTGTCCGTCTGCTCCTGTGCCTCCTAGGGAGTTGCATTCCTTTAAGGGTGAAGCTGTCGTCGAGCGGACCTTGGGAAGAAGGTCTTGAGAAGTCGCCAAAGTATGGATGAGCTTTACTCTTTAGCAGGTCCTTGATGGTACCTGTGTTATGTCCGAGGACGTGTATTGGTAATGGTTCGGTCCAGCCGAACACTTACCCTTTAATAGTTGTTCCCCACTGCTGCCCATGGAATCTTGAGTGCGAAGTTGTGCCTTCTTGGCACGTGTTTGACGGTCATTAGGGCTGTGCAATGGGGAGTGTGTCCCTATTTCTGGGGAGAAGAAGATTCTGGGAGTTTGGATTGAAACCGAGCTCGTTTGTCAACCTTACCTGCCTTTATGGCAGATTTCGGTGTTTGCCGACCGTCCTCGTAATGGAATTCGGTCGCCAGGGCCAATGCATGTTCCTCAGTTCGGAGGGAACGCTCTGTGTTGCCGTTGACAGTGATGACCCCCTTGGGCCCGGGCATCTTGAGCTTGAGGTATGCGTAGTGTGGGACGGCGTTGAAGCGAGCGAACGCTATACGGCCTACCAGGGCGTGATAACCGCTACGGAAAGGTACGATGTCAAAGATCAAGTCCTCGCTACGGAAGTTATCGGGCGAACCGAACACCACTTCCAGGCTCACATAGCCCGTGCACCGGGCTTCGACTCCTGGGATCACTCCTTTAAAGGTAGTGTTGCTGGGTTTGATCCTTGATGGATCTATACCCATCTTTTTCACCGTATCTAAGTAAATCAGATTGAGGCTACTTCCTCCGTCCATTAGGACTTTAGTGAGGTGATACCCATCGATAATGGGATCTAGGACGAGGGCAGCTGATCCCCCATGACGGATACTGGTCGGATGGTCTCGTCGATCGAAGGTGATCGGGTACGCCGACCATGGGTTATACTTCGGGGCTACGGGCTCTACGGCATAGACCTCTCGAAGGGCGCGCTTCCTCTACTTTTTGGGTATGTGAGTGGTGTATATCATGTTCACAGTTTTTACCTCTGGAGGGAGATGCTTCTGTCCACCATTGATCGGACCGCGGGGCTCATCATCGTCCTTGCTGTGTGGGCCCTTGCCTTGCTCATCGGATGCGAGTTTGTCGGCTTGTTTGAACACCCAACAGTTACGGTTGGTGTGGTTGGTGGGCTTGTCTGGAGTGCCATGGATCTGGCAAGGCCTCTCCATGATTTTGTCCAGCGGGGTGGGTCCGTCGTGATTGCCTTTAGGAGGCTTCTTCCGCTGCCCGGATCGAGGGTTGTGGAAGCCGGCGTTAACGGCCCTGTTGTCGGCGTCACTAGTGTTGTGCCGGCGTTTATTTTTGTTGCGTCGTGGTTTCCCGTTTCCATCCCGAGCTTCGGAGGTGCCGGGGTCTTCGGGGTTGTGGCTTCGTCTCGCTAGCCAGTTATCATCGCCCGCGCAAAAGCGGGTCATGAGTGATGTAAGGGCGGACATGGTCCTAGGTTTATCCTCACCGAGCTGGCGAGCCAGCCATTCGTCCTGAATATTGTGCCTGAAAGAGGCTATAGCCTCGGCATCTGGGCAATCGACCATCTGGTTTTTCTTGGTCAAGAACCGGTTCCAGAATTGTCGAGCGGACTCTCCTACCTTTTGGACGATGTTGCTTAGGTCGGAGGAGTCCGAAGGCCGTACATAGGTGCCCTGGAAGTTAGATCGGAATGCATCTTCGAGATCCTCCCAGCTCCCGATAGAATTTTCGGGGAGACTGTTTAACCAGTGCCGAGCTGGCCCCTTAAGTTTAAGGGGTATATACTTGATGGCGTGGAGCTCGTCTCCTCGTGCCATGTGAATGTGGAGGAGGAAATCCTCGATCCACACTGCTGGATCAGTTGTTCCGTCGTATTGCTCTATGTTCACGGGTTTAAACCCTTCCGGGAACTGATGTTGCATCACCTCGTCGGTGAAGCACAGTGGGTGGGCAGCGCCTCTGACCCGGGCTATGTCACGCCAGTAGTCAGTGTCTGTTCTGGCCCGGTTTTGTTCCCAACCTCTATTGTTTCAGTCGAGCCAAGGCCGGTACCCGTCCCGTCTATCGGGGGAGTACCCTCTAGATCCGTAGATGGATCTCGTGTGGCCTGTTCTATAATCCAAGTCGTGTCGCAGGTCGTACCTATCCTCAGGCTCCATTGGCTCCTTTCCCCTTCTGCGGGGTATCGCCGGCCTATAACCGGCGTTGCCAGCCGTCCTATCTCGTCCTCGGGGAGGGCGATCCGGCTGGTCGTATGGAGTGTGCTTGGGGGACGGCGTATTAGGGAATTCTTCATCGAATTGTGGCAGCAGCCGTCGGCGTGGATAACTCTTGGGTTGGTCCAATAGACCGGTACCGTATCCTTCCTCGGCTGACAGGACCCTCGCCCATCTATCATTGAGGGTGTCTTGTTCGGCCTTGAGCTGCCGTTCTTTTGCCTTTAGGCTTCGGGCAGTGGCTATAAGCTGTTGGCTAAACCGTTCCTGATCCTCAATGTTTTTGGGGACGGTGAAATCTTCGGCTTCCGGGCTATCCTCCTCCTCTACAGGGGGGAGGTAGTTGTCATCTTCGGAATCGTTTGGATCTTCGGGGTCGCGCTGGTCCTCTAACGGATGCTCGGGAAAATCAGGATCGCCGAGGTCTTCCAGGGTATCGTTTTCCCCGGTGCCAGCAATAGCTTCCCTTCCCTTTTTTGTCTTTGATCGTTTGCGCGGTTTCCGGTGCCTTGACGGCGCTTCACCCGATTTATCACCATTGTTTGCGGGTGTGCGCTCGCCGTTATCGGATGGACTATCCACCATGTAGACGTCGTAGGTGGAGGTGGCAGTCCATCGCCCAGTGTTGACGGGGGTGGGAGCGCGATCCTCTTGATCCATGTCTTCTGCCTCCTCAGAGGCGTAGTCCAACATATCGGTTAAGTCTTCGACAGTGGCTACGAAGTGGGTGGTGGGTGGGATGAAAAATTCTTCTCGACCCGCCTTAAGACCGATCTGAACGTGGATCAGGGTTGGGTCATTAGTAACTTTCATCGATAAGATCCGATCTAGAGCTTCGTTGAGTGTCGAGAGCTCGATCGGGTCAATTTGCTCAGTGCTTTTGGAGTTAACCTCCGATGCGTCTGCCCAAGAAGTGTGTTCGGCAGGAGCTAGTACCCGGCCATTGGGCGCTATGGCCGGATCCGGACTAAAAGCCAGATCACCGCCGGGGTTAGTCCCGTGGGCGGGGTCGAAAGTGACACCCGAGGTTAAGGCCTCGGAGTCCTCGGGTGAGTCAGATGAGACTGCGAGCCTGGTGAGCGAAAGATCGCCCCGAGAGTCTACGGAGAACTCTAGGTTCCCGAATCTGACCTCTTGATAAGGGGCGAAACTCCCGACCCGGCCAAGACGGCCGGTCGGGTCAGTGTGCAGCACAATGCTGCCGAAATCGAAGATCTGTCCAGGGACGAAGGACTTCTTTGTTAATGACAACGCGAGCCATCGATTCCTTTGGAGATCACAGCGGAACTCTCAATGAAAGCACCAATGTCGGTGTCAAAACCGGCGGATCTCGGGTAGGGGATCCCGAGCTGTGAGTCTTGGATCGATGGTAACAAGGGGACGAAGGAGACGATGTTTACCCAGGTTCGGGCCCTCCTATGGAGGTAAAACCCTACGTCCTGCTTGATTATATTGATGGTATGAAGGTTACAGAGTTGATCTACCTCGAGATCGACTAGCCAAAACCCTAGATGAGTTTCTCTGCCTTACAATCTAAAACCCTCCCGGTTTATATAGACACTGGGGGGTACCTAGGGTTTACACATGACAAGACTCATACCGAGAATGGAGACGTTGATTTCCTCATCTTGACTTGGAGTGCACGATGCGCCTCCGGGACTTCCTTCTAGAACACAGGGTCTCGATGCATCCGGCCCTTCCCGCGACAGTCAAAGTGCGGCCCACCAAGACGGCCTATTAAGAGACAGGCCAGCAGCCCGAGGACCCCTTAGTCCAGGACTCCCTCAACGTGGATCGGCGATGGATAATGATTTAGATGAAATCAATCATGTAACAGATACACACTAGGGCGACACAGAACTAGCTCCAATTCATCAATGTAATGTAGGCATGTATTCCGTATATAGTCATACGTGCTTGCGATAACAACTTGTATGACACCTTTTGTCCTACCCTCCCGTGGCAGCGGGGTCCTAATGGAAACTAAGGGATATTAAGGCCTCCTTTTAATAGAGAACTGGAACAAAGCATTAGCACATGGTGAATACATGAACTCCTCAAACTACGGCAATCACCGGAAAGAATCCCAATTATTGTCACCTTGGGGTATGCGGATCATGACACGTAATAGGTGCATACAACTTGCAAAATCGGATCCAAATCACTCTTATATTCAGGAAAATATAATATGTTCATATCTGAAATCATGGCACCCGGGCCCTAGTGACAAGCATTAAGCATAGAAAAGTCAGAGCAACATCAATCTCAGAACATAGTGGATACTAGGGATCAAGCCCTATCAAATTAACTCGATTACATGATCAATCTCATCCAATCCCATCATCGTCCAGCAAGCCTACAAAGGAATTACTCACTCCAGGTGATGAGCATCATGGCGGTGTTGATGAAGAAGGGTTGGTGATGATGACAACGACGAATCCCCCTCTCCGGAGCCCCAAACGGACTCCAGATCAGCCCTCCCGAGCAAGAACAGGAGGTGGTGGCGGCTCCGTCTCGTAAAACACGATGAAATCTTCTCTCTGGTCTTTTTCTCCATAGATGTGAATTTATAGGAGTGGAATTAGGGTTGGGGGAGCCACATGGGCCCCACAAGCTAACAGGGCGCGCCCTGTTGCCTTGTGGCTCACAGGCAGCCTCCCTCTGGTGGTTCTTTGCTCCATAATTCATTATATATTCCTACAATAGTTCACAAAAAGTTTCGTCCAATTCCACGAACTTTTATTTCTGCACAAAAATAACACCAAGGTAGTTCCGCTGAAAACAGCATCAGTCCGGGTTAGTTTCATTCAAATCATGCAAATTAGAGTCCAAAACCACAGAAAAAGTGCTTGGAAAAGTAGATACGTTTGAGACGTATCAACCACCGATACAACTCTATGCGCAACAATGTTCACTATACCTAGTACAAGAAATAAACTACTTTGCGGCAATAAAACTAGAAGTACTTTGTAGGTGTAAAACGATAGGTTTGCAAGATAATAAAGAACATGGAAATAAAAGTTAGGTGTTGTTCTAATAAAAGAACAATACAGTAAATATAGCGAGTGTGTAAAAGTGGTGGTAGGATTTGCGAGATTGTCCTAGGCAATTGATAACAAGATCGATAATCATTATTGCAGCTTTATATGAGGGAGATGCATGAGCTAACATACTTTCCGTACTTGGATCATATGCACTTATGATTGGAACTCTAGCAAGCATACGCAACTACTAAAGATCATTAAGGTAAAACCCAACCATAGCATAAAGTAACAAGTCTTCTTTACTCCCATACGCAACAACCCCCTTACTCAGGTTTGTGTTTATGTCACTCACACAACCCACTATAAGCGAATCATGAACGTATTGCAGCACCCTAAAACGGGGATCCAACATGCTTGCGCGACACGGCGGGCACCATAGGACAGCACCAAAATAAACCACACAACTTAAACCAATCAAGATCATCAATAAACCCATAGGACAAAAAGAATCTACTCAAACATCATAGGATGGAAACACATCATTGGATAATAATTGATACGTCTCCAACGTATCTATAATTTTTGAATGTTCCATGCTATTATATTATCTGTTTTGGATATTTTATATGCATTAATATGCTATTTTATATTATTTTTGGGACTAACCTATTAATCTAGTGCCTAGTGCCAGTATCTGTTTTTTCCTTGTTTTTGAGTATTGCAGATAAGGAATATTAAACGGAGTCCAAACGGAATAAAATCTTCGGGATGATTTTTCTTGGACCAGAAGAAACCTACCAGACTTGGAGATGAAGGAAGGAGACCTGCCGGGAGGCGACAAGCTCAAGAAGTAGCAAGAAGTAGCAAGAAGGATTTCTGGCGCCGTTGCCGGGGAAACCAACGGAAATACTTATCTACTTTGCTGCATCACCATTTCCTCTTCAAACTGAGGGAAATACTTATCTACTTTGCTGCATCACCATTTCCTCTTCAAGGGAAAACCAACGCAAGCTCAAGAAGTAGCAAGAAGGATTTCTGGCGCCGTTGTCGGGGAGGATACATAGCAAGTCAAGACAAGAACTCTCCCGTCAACTTGTCAATTTTTGACGTGGTTGTCGGAGGGATCTACATCAAGCCTACCAAGTACCCATCACAAACTCATCTCTTGCATTTACATTATTTGCCATTTGCCTCTCGTTTTCCTCCCCTACTTCTAAAATGATTTTCAGAAAAAACTAAAAATATTTGCCTTTTTATTCGCCCTTCTTCCGTTCGTCTTTTCGTTTGCTAGTGTGCTAGATCGATTCGTTGCCACCATGTCTGAATCTAGGGAGGTTTTCAATGAAAAGGATAGTAATAATCTTGAGGGGAATTTTGATGACTTTGCTAATAACGACCCCCATGAAGAACCTACTATCACACATACAAAAAATTCGGCATAGGTAGCGGTAATATTATTGGAAAAGGTGTTATTCAAGATTTGTTTACTTGTGCTGGTACGCTACCTACTTTAGGAGGCTCTATTCTCAATAAAACTAATAGTCTTGCGGATGCTATAACACTGTTGATAATTGAACTTGAGAGGCAATTTGTTCATATGCATCCTTGCATACAAAGGATTTTTCTAGAGTTCTCTAATATTCAGCATTCTTCCGTTAAGCGTGCCGCCACTATATTTCTAGCCCACGAGTTTAGATTCATCATGAAAGAGGCTAGCGAAATTTTTGCTCATTATAAAATTAATGGTGGATGTCCCCCTATATAGGAGATCCTTTTTAATCAAGAAGAAATAATGAGATTGCAATCTCCGGATTATGGTGCCTATAATGAAAATTTGAGAAAAAGGGTCCCTACCGAGGTTTTGATTGATAAAATTTCTGAACTCAATGATAATTTTGCTATACAAAACAATGGATTAGAGTTCATATTAAGATATAGGCTTATGACTTTCCACCAAAGGAAAGCTTACAATGATGAATTGATTATACACTATAGGGGGCCGAAGGAGGAACCTATCCCTCCCGCACTTGATCTTAAGGATCCTTATCCTATTAAATTTAGCCCTTTTGATTATTTTTGCTTGCCACAAAGGAAACTTGCCGCTGAAATAAGGGAGTATGAGATGAGCATGGATGATCTCCCTTACTATTATGACAATACCTAGATCTATTGCATTATGCCTAGCTAGGGGCGTTAAACAATAGCGCTTGTTGGGAGGCAACCCAATTTTATTTATGTTTTTGTTTCTGTTTTTGAGTGATTTACACATTATTACCTCTGTAGTAATTGTGTTTTATTTTTTTAATTAGTGTTTGAGCCAATTAAGATCTTTGGGATGGTCTACGGTGATTGTTGATTTGATTTTGCTGAAAAACAGAAACTTTTGCGCTCAGTCCAGGAATTTTATAAATTCACCAGAGCGTCGAATGAGTCTGAAATTTGTAAAACAGATTGATATACAAATTTCCCAGGTTGTCCTAAATTTTCAGAATTTTTGGAGTTACAAAGGTATTCGAAGTTTACAGATTTCTAAAGACTGTTCTGTTTTTGACAGATTCTGTTTTCTTTGTGTTGTTTGTTTATTTTGATGTATCTATGGGTTGTATCGGGGGGTATGAACCATGGAGAAGTTAGAATACAGTAGATATTACACCAATATAAATAAATAATGAGTTCACAACAGTACCTAAAGTGGTGATTTATTTTTCTTATACTAACGGATCTCACGAGTTTTCTGTTGAGTTTTGTGTTGTGAAGTTTTCAAGTTTTGGGTAAAGATTTGATGGACTATGGAATAAGGAGTGGCAAGAGCCTAAGCTTGGGGATGCCCAAGGCACCCCAAGCCATATTCAAGGATACCAAAGAGCCTAAGCTTGGGGATGCCTCGGAAGGCATCCCCTCTTTCGTCTTCAATCCATCGGTAAATTTACTTGAGGCTATATTTTTATTCACCACATGATATGTGTTTTGCTTGGAGCGTCTTGTATGATATGAGTCTTTGATTTTTAGTTTGCCACAATCATCCTTGCTGCACACATATTTTTAGAGGGACACACATTAATCGTGAATTTATTAGAATACTCTATGTGCTTCACTTATATCTTTTGAGCTAGGCAATGTTGCTCTAGTGCTTCACTTATATCTTTTTAGAGCACGGTGGTGTTTTATTTTATAGAAATAATTGAACTCTCATACTTCACTTATATTATTTTGAGAGTCTTTAAACAACATGGTAATTGGTTTAGGTTGTGAATTTAGTCCTAATATAATGGGCATCCAAGAGGGATATAATAAAAACTTTCATATAAAGTGCATTGAATACTATGAGAAGTTTGATTCCTTGCATATAGTTTTGAGATATAAAGATGGTGATATTAGAGTCATGCTAAGTGAGTAATTGTGGATTGGTAGAAATACTTGTGTTGAAAGTTTTTGATTCCCGTAGCATGCACGTATGGTGAACCGTTATGTAACGAAGTCGGAGCATGATTTGTTTAATGATTGTCATCCTTTGTGTGAGGGTCGGGAGCGCGCGATGGTTAACTCCTTCCAACCTCTCCCCTAGGAGCATGCGTCTAATACTTTGCTTCGATAACTAATAGACTTTTGCAATAAGTATGTGAATTCTTTATGACTAATGTGAGTCCATGGATTATACGCACTCTCAGCCTTCCACCTTTGCTAGCCTCTCTAGTACCGTACAACTTTCGCCGGTGCATTAAACCCGCATTCCTCAAAACAGCCAGCATATACCTTTCCTCAAAACAGCCACCATACCTACCTATTATGGCATTTCCATAGCCATTCCGAGATATATTGCCATGCAACTTCCACCGTTCCATTTATTATGACTTGCACCATCATTTTCATATTGCTTTGCATGATCGTAAGACAGCTAGCATGATGTTTTCATGGCTTGTCCGTTTTTTATGTCATTTGCTATGCTAGATCGTTGCACATCCCGGTACACCACCGGAAGCATTCATATAGAGTCATATTTTGCTCTAGGTATCGAGTTGTAAGTAAATAAAAGTGTGATGATCATCATTATTAGAGCATTGTCCCATGAGAGAAAAGGATGATGGAAGCTATGATTCCCTCACAAGTTGGGATGAGTCTCCGGACTTTACAAATAATAAAAGAGGCCAATGAAGCCCAAATAAAAAAAAGAGGCCAAAGATGCCCACCAAAATAAATAAAAAAATGAGAGAAAAGAGAGAAGGGACAAAGCTACTATCTTTTTCCACACTTGTGCTTCAAAGTAGCACCATGATCTTCATGATAGAGAGTCTCCTATTTTGTCACTTTCATATAGCTAGTGGGAATTTTTCATTATGATGCACACCCACTTAGTTTCTTTTTGAGCTTTCATACACTTATAGCTCTAGTGCATCCGTTGCATGGCAATCCCTACTCACTCACATTGATATCTATTGATGGGCATCTCCATAGCCCGTTGATATGCCTAGTTGATGTGAGACTATCTTCTCCTTTTCCTCACAACCTCCACCATATTCTATTCCACCTATAGTGCTGTATCCATGGCTCACGCTCATGTATTGCGTGAAAGTTGAAAAAGTTTGAGAAAATAAAAGGTGTGAAACAATTGCTTGACTTGTCATCGGGGTTGTGCATGATTTAAATACTTTGTGTGGGGAAGATGGAGCATAGCCAGACCATATGATTTTGTAGGGATAACTTTCTTTGGCCCTGTTATTTTGAAAGGAAACAATTGCCTTGTTAGTATGCTTGAAGTATTATTGTTTTTATGTCAATATTAAGCTTTTGTTTTGAATCTTATGGGTCTGAATATTCATGCCACAATAAAGAATATTACATGGATAAATATGTTAGGTAACATTCCACATCAAAAATTCTGTTTTTATCATTTACCTACTCGAGGACGAGCAGGAATTAAGCTTGGGGATGCTTGATACGTCTCCAACGTATCTATAATTTTTGATTGTTCCATGCTATTATATTATCTGTTTTGGATGTTTTATATGCATTAATATGCTATTTTATATTATTTTTGGGACTAACCTATTAATCTAGTGCCTAGTGCCAGTTTTTGTTTTTTCCTTGTTTTTGAGTATTGCAGATAAGGAATATTAAACGGAGTCCAAACGGAATAAAATCTTCGGGATGATTTTTCTTGGACCAGAAGAAACCTACCAGACTTGGAGGTGAAGGAAGGAGACCTGCCGGGAGGCGACAAGCCTGCAGGGCGCGCCCTAGGGGGGGCGCCCCCTGGCTTGTGGCCCCCCTGCAGGCCCTCGAACCCTAATCTTCGTCCTATAAATTCCCAAATATTCCCCCCAATACCAAAAAGAGCCACGAAAATACTTTTCCGCCGCCGGAAGCCTCTGTTCCCTTGAGATCCCATCTTGGAGCCTTTTCCGGTAATTTGCCGGAGGGGGATTCGATCACGGAGGGCATCTACATCAACTCCATTGCCCCTCCGATGATGCGTGAGTAGTTCACCTCAGACCTTCGGGTCCATAGCTAGTAGCTAGATGGCTTCTTCTCTCTCTATGTTCTTCAATACCATGTTCTTCATGATCTTCATGGAGATCTATCCGATGTAATACTCTTTTGCGGTGTGTTTGTCGAGATCCGATGAATTGTGGGTTTATGATCAGATTATCTATGAATATTATTTGAATCTTCTCTGAATTCTTATATGCATGATTTCATATCTTTGCAAGTCTCTTCGAGTTATTGGTTTGGTTTGGCCAACTAGATTGGTAATTCTTGCAATGGGAGAAGTGCTTAGTTTTGAGTTCAATCTTGCGGTGTCCTCACCCAGTGACAAAGTAGGGGTAGCGAGGCACGTATTTGTATTGTTGCCATCAAGGATAAAAAGATGGGGTTTTCATCATATTGCTTGAGTTTATCCCTCTACATCATGTCATCTTACTTAATCTGTTCTTCACGAACTTAATACTCTAGATGCAGGCAGGAGTCGGTCGATGTGTGGAGTAATAGTAGTAGATGCAGAATCGTTTCGGTCTACTTGACACGGACGTGATGCCTATATGCATAATCATTGCCTTGGATATCGTCATAACTATGCGCTTTTCTATCAATTGCTCGACGGTAATTTGTTCACCCACCGTATTATTTGCCTTCAAGAGAGAAGCCTCTAGTGAAACCTATGGCCCCCGGGTCTATTTTCCATATTATATTTTCAGATCTATAAACCAAAAATACCAAAAATACTTCGCTGCAATCTTTTTACTTTTGTTTTACTTTTCGTTTTAGTAATCTTTTATATCTATCTCTATCAGATCTCATCCTTGCAAGTAACCGTGAAGGGATTGACAACCCCTTTGTAGCGTTGGGTGCAAGTGTTTGATTGTTTGTGTAGGTACAAAGATTGGGGCCTTGCTTGTACCTCCTACTGGATTGATACCTTGGTTCTCAACAACTGAGGGAAATACTTATCTACTTTGCTGCATCACCCTTTCCTCTTCAAGGGAAAACCAACGCAAGCTCAAGAAGTAGCAGTAATATGAAGCATAAAGCACCATGTTAAACTAGGGGGTGCAACGGGATGCAGGAGAGTGCACAGCTATAACTAGATGAGGGAAGGTGTGGTGGTGACGGTGGCGAAGTTGTTGGTGTAGATCGTCGTCACGATGGTTCCCCGATGGCGTTCCGACGCCACCCGGATAGATGGGGAGAGAGACCCCCTCCTTCTTATTCTTCCTTGGTTTCCCCTAGATGGGAGGAAAGTTTCCCCTCTTGTCCATGTCCGCCATGGCTCCCTGAGGGCAGGAGCCTCTACGAGATTGGATCTCTCTCTGTGTTTCTCTTCTGTTTCACGTCCTGCTTTCTGTCGTTTCATCATTTCTTAAATATTCGAAGATCCGTAACTCTGATTGGGCTGAAATTTTGAGGGGATTTTTCTCTGGAAATTATATTTCTTGTGGCGAAAGAAGGGCCCCAACTGACTTACGAGGGAGTCCCAAGGAAACCCGGCACGCCCTACCCCCCAGGGCGTGCCCTATTGCCGTGGGACCACCTCGGGCACCGTCTTGCGTTGATTCCAATTCCCAAAAATCACATATATTCCTAAATAAACCTTTGTAAAATTTTATCGCGTTTGGACTTTGTTTGATATGTATTTCCTGTGAAACAAAACACACACAAAAAATAGGAACTGGGATTAGGCACTGGATCAATATGTTAGTCCCAATAATAATAATAATAATAATAATAATATAAAATGTTGCCAAAAGTATATGAAAGTTGTAGAATATTGGCATTAAACAATCAAAAATTATAGATACGACAGAGAGGTATCAGCTCCTTAAGTCAATATATACTCTAATGTAGGTGACCTAATCGCCGACCATCATCTAGATGAAGGTCCATGAGTGGTTAATCTTTTAGTTGCATGCTTTCTTTCTACCATTCAATCTACATCTAGTTGAAAATTCCTTGCAAATCTAGTTGAAAATTCCTTGCAAATCTAGTTGAAAATTCCTTGCAAATTTTATTGAAAATTCCTTGCAACTCTTATTGAAAATTCCTTGCCAATCTTATTGCAAATTCCTTGCGAATCTATTCAAGCTTTTTGAAAAAATCTCTTTGACAAAAAATGGCCAAGAATGACTTTGCCAAGTTTCTATTTGCAATTCGGAATCTCCGACTAAAAGGAATCAGCGTCACCGGTATGGCAGTTGTACTGCTCAGTGCTTCTTCGGTACAACCGACATGGAACAATTTGGTGCCACCAAAATTCCTCAGAGCCTCAACATTCTTTTCGGTCCTACCAATCAAACTTGCCTCGGAGTCTCCACATTTTGCTATTGCCAGAGTTCTTTGCCAAATCTTAACACTTTGCAAGACTATGCTCCATGACCCTTCTCTCTAGGGTCCCTTACCCTCTGACCCTTCTTGGAAATTGATGCCAGGGGGGAAATATCAAAGCTTAAAACTATCCAAAGGGGGACAAATATTAAGGGGGATAGACCAAATCAAGACTATTAAAAGGACAGAGATTAACTGATCTGGATTTTACTGATTTCGTGATTTCATGTTTTAGACTTGTCTCACCCTACCTACTCCCAATATCTACACGCTAAGATTCAAGGGGGGAGGAAAATCCATGCTCAGGGGAGAAAGTTCTATAGTTCTTGGAGACATGTCAATCTTAAGAGAATACTATTTCCTACATGTCATCCAAATCATGGTACATTTGAAATCTCTTGCATTTGTATGAAAGAAACATTCTTGTGTTATCTAACCCTGTTTTCTCAAGTATGTTTCTCTAGTTAAATGCTCCTCTATTTTAAGGTAAGTATATGCATCATACTCATGTTTAGGATGATCTCTTGCTTCTTGCACATATTGTTTGCAAGAGTGAGTCATGCACATGGACATACTTAATTCACATCTATGTTTGATGCATATAGCTAAGGTACATAGGACTTGACATGTCTTTGATACATCTCCAACGTATCTATAATTTATGGAGTATTCATGCCACGTTTACAATAATTCTATATGATTTTGGTATGATTTTATTAGAACTAACCCGTACTGACGCTGTTTTCAGCAGAACTACCATGGTGTCGTTTTTTGTGCAGAAATAAAAGTTCTTGGAATGGGCTGAAAATTTACGGAGAATATTTTTGGAAAATATAAAAAATACTAGAGCAAAAAGATACCGGAGAGGAGTCCCGAGGAGGCCACAAGCCTAGGGGGCGCGCCCCCCTAGCTTGTGGGTCCCTCGAGCACCCCCCTGACTTGATTCCAACGCCAAGTACTCCTATAAATCGAGAAACCCCCAGAAAGAAACCTAGATCGGGAGTTCCGCCGCCGCAAGCCTCTGTAGCCACGAAAAACCAATCGGGAGCCCGTTTCGGCACCCTGCCGGAGGGGGAAACCATCACCGGAGGCCATCTTCATCATCCCGGCGGTCTCCATGACGAGGAGGGAGTAGTTCACCCTCGGGGCTGAGGGTATGTACCAGTAGCTATGTGTTTGATCTCTGTCTCTCGTGTTCTTGAGGTGACACAATCTTGATGTACCGCGAGCTTTATTAATATAGATGAATCATATGGAGTTTTCCCCTCTCTATCTTCTTGTGATGAATTGAGTTTTCCCTTTGAAGTTTTCTTATCGGATTGAGTCTTTAAAGGATTTGAGAACACTTGATGTATGTCTTGCGATGGGATATCCGTGGTGACAATGGGATGTTCTATTGATCCACTTGATGTATGTTTTGGTGATCAACTTGCGGGTTCCGTGACCTTGGGAATCTATGCATAGGGGTTGGCACACGTTTTCGTCTTGACTCTCCGGTAGAAACTTTGGGGCAGTCTTTGAAGTTCTTTGTGTTGGATTGAACATGATGAATCTGAAATTGTGTGATGCATATCGTATAATCAAGTCATGGGTACTTGTGGTGACATTGGAGTATCTAGGTGACATTAGGGTTTTGGTTGATGTGTATCTTAAGGTGTTATTTTAGTACGAACTCTAGGGCTGTTCGTGACACTTATAGGGATAGCTCATAAGATTGATCGGAAAAGATAACTTTGAGGTGGTTTCGTACCCTACAATAATTTCTTCGTTTGTTCTCCTCTATTTGTGACTTTGGAGTGAACTCTTTGTCGCACGTGAGGGATTTACATATGATTCAACGGTGTCAGTATTGTTGAGAGAAATTGCACTAGCGAAAGTATGAACCCTAGGCCTTGTTTTCAAGCATTGCAATACCGTTTGTGCTCACTATTGTTACTTGCTACCTTGCTGTTTTTATATTTTCAGATTACAAAAACCTATATCTACCATCCATATTACACTTGTATCACCATCTCTATGCCGAACTAGTGCACCTATACAATTTACCATTGTATTGGGTGTGTTGGGGACACAAGAGACTTTTTGTCATTTGGTTGCAGGGTTGTTTGAGAGAGAACATCTTCATCCTACACCTCCCACATATTGATAAACCTTAGGTCATCCACTTGAGGGAAATTTGCTACTGTCCTACAAAACTCTGCGCTTGGAGGCCCAACACGAGTCTACAAGAAGAAGGTTGCGTAGTAGACATCGAGCTCTTTTCTGGCGCCGTTGCCGGGGAGGTGAGTGCTTGAAGGTATATCTTTAGATCTTGCAATTAAATCTTTTAGTTTCTTGTTTTTCACTAGTTTGGTTTTATAAAATAAAACTACAAAAAAATGGAGTTTAGGTTGCATCAATTGGTTCGTCTTTTTAATGTCTTTCGTGAAAATGATGGTTTGGAAAATTGTGCTCAATTGGTAGAGGAAGAATTTATGAAAATACTTAATGAGAATTCCTTGAATTATGAGCATGATTGCAATGTGGCTAGTATGAATTCTCTGAATATCCATGATGCTAATGATATGCAAAGCCACAAGCTTGGGGATGCTATGTTTGATGAAGATGATATTTTTAGTCCCCCAAGTTTTGATGAGCAAATTTATTATGATGATGGCATGCCTCCTATCTATGATGATTATGATGATGACATGTATGCTATAAAGAGTGATAGTAACCATGAAACTTGTCATCATGATTTTAATATTCAAAGTGGTTATGTCAATCAAGTACCTCATGATAGTTATTTTGTTGAGTTTGCTCCCACTATTTTGAATGAGAAGAAAATTGCTTATGTGGAGAGTGACAAATTTTCTATGCTTGTGGATCATGAAGATAATGCTTTATGTGATAGTTATAATTTGAAATTCGTTCATGATGCTACTGAAAATTATTATGAGGGAGGAACATATGCTTGTATGAATTGCAATAATATCAAGTTTCCTCCCTATGTGTTCAAAGTTTTGAAGTTATGCTTCTTTTGCCTTCCTATGCTAGTTGATTCTTGCTCCCATAAATTGTTTGTTCACAAAATCCCTATGCATTGGAAGTGGGTTAGGCTTAAATGTGCTAGTCATATGCTTCATGATGCTCTCTTTGTGTTTCAATTCTTATCTTTTTTGTGAGCATCATTGAAATCATCATGCCTAGCTAAAAAGGCATTAAAGAAAAGCGCTTTTTGGGAGACAACCCATCATTTTTCCTTCCTGTTTTAGTGTGTTCAAATGATTAAGCTACTGTATTAATCATGTTTTATAGCTTTTGTTTCAATAAAGTGCCAAGTAAAGCCTTTGGGATAGTGTGGATGACAGTTGACTTGATTCTGTGGAAAAACAGAAACTTTTTCTCTCAGTCCAGGAATTTTGTAAATTCACTGGAACGTGATTTTGATATGAATTTTTTACACATGATTTATATACAAATTTCCTAGATTTTCCTAATTTTTCAGAATTTTTAGAGACAGGGAAGTATGGTTACGCTACAGATCTTCACAGACTGTTCTGTTTTTGACAGATTCTGTTTTGCATGCATAGTTTACTTGTTTTAGTGTTTATATAGCTTATATTGAGTGATATAAATTATGGGAATGATAGAATACAGTAGGTATCATGTGGGAACAATTATGAATCTTGTCTTGACAGTACCTAAGTGAATTATCTTTATTTATTATACTAACCCATCTCACGAAGTTCCGTTAAGTTTTGTGTGATTGAAGTTTTCAAGTTTTGGGTGAGACACCGATATGAGGAGAATAAGGAGTGAAAATAACCTAAGCTTAGGGATGCCCAAGGCACCCCCAAGGTAATATCAAAGGAAGACTCAAGCGCCTAAGCTTGGGGATGCCCCGGAAGGCATCCCCTCTTTCGTCTTCAACACTATCGGTATATCTTACTTGGAGCTATATTTTTATTCGTCACATAATATGAGTTTTGCTTGGAGCGTCATTTTATTTTGTTGTTATCTGTTAGGTGTTATTTATAATCTTGTTTTCAATAAAAAAGTTCCAAGATTTGCATTAAGATGCTTGCATTGCATGTTTTGATATGTGCTGTGTAAAAACAGAAACTTCTGCTGTAGTGTTTGAATTTTCATATTTTACTGGAACGTGGAAACTTTCTGAATTTTTTACAAAGTGATGTCATATAAATTATTTACCACGTTCTAAATTTTCATAATTTTTTGAGTTAAAGAAGTACACTGTTTTCATAAATTTCTACAGACTGTTCTGTTTAGACAGATTGCTGTCATAGTTTTGTTATCTACTTATCCTATAGTTTCTATAGCCTATATTGGTAGATATAAATTGTGGAAATGGTAGTATACAGTACCTAATGTTTGAAAATTATTATGCAACTTGTCTTGGCAGTACATAAAGAGTTGATTTATTATTATGTGTACTAACCTATCTCACGAGTTCTTTTCAAGTTTTGTGTGGAAGATGTTTTTGAGAATAGGTGAAACCATGATATGAGAGGATTGAACGAGATACAAAAGCTCAAGCTTGGGGATGCCCAAGGCACACCAAGTAAATATTTCAAGAAGTCTCAAGCATCTAAGCTTGGGGATGCTACGCATCCCACCTCTCTTCATCGACAATTATCGGTTAGCCTATGTTGAGCCTAAATTTTTATTCGTTCACATGATGCATGCTATTCTTGGAGTGCTATTTTTCTTTTGCTTGCTGTTGAATAAAATACTTAAGATCTAAAATTCTTAGATGAGAGAGTCTTCACATAGTTATTTAATTATTGACTATGCATTGATCTTCACTTATATCTTTTTGGAGTAGTTTGTCATTCACTCTCGTGCTTCACTTATATCCTATGAGTAAATGGTTGAATGAATTGAATATCATAAATATGAAATTAAATATGCTTCATATACTTATCCCATGGGGAGTAATGACTTCACACATAATAAGGATAGGTGGTAAAATTTATTGAAAGTTAGCAAACACCGCATTGGTCACTCTAACAATTCATGAAAGAATATTGAAGGAAGAGAGATTCCACATATAAATATACTATCTTGGACATCTTCTATGATTGTGAGCTCATTAATTATTTTCAAACTCAAGCAAATTAGTTAAAATTGGACAAGGAAGACAACTTAATGAGTTATGTTTGGGTATATTTGTATAGAAGTTATAGTTGTTATGGATCCTCCAACATGTGGTGCTTGCTTCCACCTCATACTAGCCAAAACTTCCGCACCAAGTAGAAATACTACTTGTGCATCCAAATACCCTTAAACCCAAAGTTGTTCCATATGAGTCCACCATACCTACCTATTTGCGGTGTTTACCTGCCGTTCCAAGTAAATTTGCATGTGCCAAACTCTAAACCTTCAAATAATATTTTGTTTTGTATGCCCGAATCGCTCATATAGTGACTAGGGGCTGTCAGTATCTTCCATGCTAGGTGGGTTATTCTCACGATATGTGTTGATTCACTATCATTCATGAGAAAGTGGCTGGTATTCGGGATGCCCAGTTCCATGCTCAAAAATCAAAACAAAACATAATGAAACAAAACTCCCCCAGGATTGTTGTTTGTATGGACGGTACCCGTGGATTCGGCTCGCCGTGGAGTGTGATTGATTGGTGGAGGGGGAGTAAAAACTTTACCATTCTGTTTGGGAACTGCCTATAATGTATCTAGCATGGAAGATACCGAGATCTCTCGGTTGTTATGTTGACAATGAAATCATACCACTCAAAATTATTATTCATCCCTGTTTTAAAAGCTCGAGCTCTGGCACCTCTGTAAAGCAATGCTTCCCTCTGCGAAGGGCCTATCTTTTACTTTCTAGTACTTACCTTTATGCAAGAGTCATGGTGATCTTCACCACTTCCTATATTTCGCCTTTTTCTCTTGGCAAGCGTCATGTGTTGGGGAATTATCTAGACATATATATCCAAACAAATATATTTGATCATGAATTATTATTGTTGACAATTATCTATATGATAAATATGTTGGGAGGCGAAATTTTAAGCCCCTATCTTTCTCTATGTTCGATGGATGCTATTTGTTCTAAAAATATGCTTTGAGTGTCAATAATCATGGAAGACTATATGATAGTTGAGTATGTGGAATTTGCTAAATCAAAGCTCTTACATAGACCCTTCCTGAAAATAAGATGAATTGCAATTGTTCGATGACTAGGAATATGGTTTGTTAGTTTTCAAGAAACTTTCTGGTCTATACTTTAACATGTGAATAGCTTGTTACTTGATCATGAGAAGTTTTATGAGATGAGCTACTGTTTATGGTTTATATTGATGCTAGAAAAAGTGATTGGAATTATCATTGATCAAACTTGTGCACTTGCTAGCATTCACACTTCATAAATTATTTCTTTTATCATTTACCAACTTGAGGACGAGCAGGAATTAAGCTTGGGGATGCTGATACATCTCCAACGTATCTATAATTTATGAAGTATTCATGCCATGTTTACAATAATTCTATATGATTTTGGTATGATTTTATTAGAACTAACCCGGACTGACGCTGTTTTCAGCAGAACTACCATCGTGTCGTTTTTTGTGCAAAAATAAAAGTTCTCGGAATGAGCTGAAAATTTACGGAGAATATTTTTGGAAAATATAAAAAATACTGGAGCAAAAAGATACCGGAGAGGAGTCCCGAGGAGGCCACAAGCCGAGGGGCGCCCCCCTAGGGCGCGCCCCCTGGCTTGTGGGTCCCTCGAGCACCCCCCCCCCCCCTGACTTGATTCCAACGCCAAGTACTTCTATAAATCGAGAAACCCCCAGAAAGAAACCTAGATCAGGAGTTCCGCTGCCGCAAGCCTCTGTAGCCACGAAAAACCAATCGGAAGCCCGTTCCGACACCCTGCCGGAGGGGGAAACCATCACCGGAGGCCATCTTCATCATCCCGGCGGTCTCCATGACGAGGAGGGAGTAGTTCACCCTTGGGGCTGAGGGTATGTACCAGTAGCTATGTGTTTGATCTCTCTCTCTCGTGTTCTTGAGATGACACGATCTTGATGTACCGCGAGCTTTATTAATATAGATGAATCATATGGAGTTTTCCCCTCTCTATCTTCTTGTGATGAATTGAGTTTTCCCTTTCAAGTTTTCTTATCGGATTGAGTCTTTAAAGGATTTGAGAACACTTGATGTATGTCTTGCGATGGGATATCCGTGGTGACAATGGGATGTTCTATTGATCCACTTGATGTATGTTTTGGTGATCAACTTGCGGGTTCCGTGACCTTGGGAATCTATGCATAGGGGTTGGCACACGTTTTCGTCTTGACTCTCCGGTAGAAACTTTGGGGCAGTCTTTGAAGTTCTTTGTGTTGGATTGAACATGATGAATCTGAAATTGTGTGATGCATATCGTATAATCAAGCCCATGGGTACTCGTGGTGACATTGGAGTATCTAGGTGACATTAGGGTTTTGGTTGATGTGTATCTTAAGGTGTTATTTTAGTACAAACTCTAGGGCTGTTCGTGACACTTATAGGGATAGCTCATAAGATTGATCGGAAAAGATAACTTTGAGGTGGTTTCGTACCCTACAATAATTTCTTCGTTTGTTCTCCGCTATTTGTGACTTTGGAGTGAACTCTTTGTCGCACGTGAGGGATTTACATATGATTCAACTATGTCAGTATTGTTGAGAGAACTTGCACTAGTGAAAGTATGAACCCTAGGCCTTGTTTTCAAGCATTGCAATACCGTTTGTGCTCACTTTTGTTACTTGCTACCTTGCTGTTTTTATATTTTTAGATTACAAAAACCTATATCTACCATCCATATTACACTTGTATCACCATCTCTTCGCCGAACTAGTGCACCTATACAATTTACCATTGTATTGGGTGTGTTGGGGACACAAGAGACTTTTTGTTATTTGGTTGCAGGGTTGTTTGAGAGAGAACATCTTCATCCTACACCTCCCACGGATTGATAAACCTTAGGTCATCCACTTGAGGGAAATTTTCAACTGTCCTACAAAACTCTGCGCTTGGAGGCCCAACACGAGTCTACAAGAAGAAGGTTGCGTAGTAGACATCAGTCTTCTCTATCGTGTGTGTGTGTGTGTGTTCATTCCAAAAGCAAGCATTCCTTCAAAGGAATTGCACACCTGTAGGGGGAACTTGCTTTAGTCACATGTCTCTCAAAGATATCATATATTATTGCATACTTTAAATTGAAGCTTTGATTGCATGTTGTCATCAATTACCAAAAAGGGGAGATTGAAAGCACAAATGCTCCCTTGGAGGTTTTGATAATTAATGACAACATACATTATCTCTTGGACTGACAGTTTTATCTAGTCTATTTTAGATTAAGTCCAAAGATAGTAGTGGCTGGGAATTGTGAGAAGGATCCCCAAGATGGGAAGGAATCTTATTGGCAAAAGCTTCAAGACTCTACATTTTATTTTATGTGAGCAATCACAATTGAGTCCATATGAAAGCCAATACTATTAAAAGGGGATGAGGTATTGAAAATGATATGGTTGCTCAAAGTGCTTAGAGATTTGCCACCAAAAGCCTCAACCAAACTCTCACAAAAGATTCTGTCCAAAAACCTAAACTACCAAATTCGGTGCCACCAACTTTCCAATTTTCGGTATCATCGAGTTAGCCCTAGACAGAACCAAAGCCAAACCCTAGCACCGCGGTACCACCGAGAACTTGTTCGGTACAACCGAAAGCAGTGACCAACTTTCTGGTAACGAGATATTTAATTTTGGAACTTCCGAGTTTTAAATCTCAGAGCCACTGAAGTGCGAACCTGCTCAAGGCCAACCGAATCAGTCTCACCAAGATTTTATCATTCGTTCTCACCGAAAATCCAAAAGTTAGGACATTTTGCACTAATCGGTACAACTGAGTTTTTGCTTCGGTTCTACCGAGTTGGACAAAATGTTGTATCAGTTGGATTTTTGGTGATGGTTATATATACCCCCTCCACCCCCTCTCACTCGTGGAGAGAGCACTCAGAACGAACCAACATTTTCACCATTCATTTTCTGAGAGAGAGCCACCTACTCATGTTTTGAGATCAAGATATTCCATTCCCACCATATGAATCTTGATTTCTAGCCTCCCCAAGTTGCTTTCCAGCCAATCATCCTCTTCTACCAAGCCAAATTCATGAGAGAGTGATTGAGTGTTGAGAAGACTATCTTTTGAAGCACAAGACCAAGGAGTTCATCATCCATACACCATCTATTACCTTTTGGAGAGTGATGTCTCCTAGATTGGTTAGGTGTCACTTGGGAGCCTCTGAATCGTGTGGAGTTGAACCAAGAAGTTTGTAAGGGCAAGGAGATCGCCTACTTTGTGAAGATCTACCCCGAGAGAGGCTAGTCTTTTGTGGACATAAGCCATGGTGCAATAGACAAGGTTACTTCTTCGTGGAGCGTTTGTTGGTGGAGCCCTCTGTGGACTCGCACAACCGTTATCCTCTGTGGGTTGAAGTCTCCATCAACGTGGACGTAAGATAGCACCACCAATCGGAACCACGCCAAAAATATCTGTGTCTTCATTGCGTTTGATCTTCCTACTCTACCATCCTTTATGTTTCTTGCAAATGCATGATGTTGACTTTCAGCTGCTCAATCTCTAGATATGCATGAGTAGGAATCTTTGGATGCGACTTAACTTGTGCAGAATCTGCCTAAATTTCAAGAGAACTAAAAACTCCTCATATATCTTGTTAAGTGTGTATTCACCCCCTCTAGACGCCACTTCTTGATCCCACAGATTCATGCTATATTGCTATTAATTACATACACTTTAGGCATAATTTCAATCATTTTTTATTTTCTAACATATTAATAAGTGTCCAGTGTTAGTTCCTGTTTTGTTTGCATTTCTGCAAATTGTAGAAATGGTTTTTTGGGACCAAAGAAAAGTACGGGAAAAAAATAAATGTACAACATGGGCGAATAGAGGCGTCCTTTGGACGCTAACTTGTGCCCGAAGATGCAGAATTGACCTAATTTCTCACAATTTGATCCCTTACGGAGCTCCCCAACAATAATAGAAGGTCGATGGGACTCAAATTCCGGTACCAAGAAAACAACCCCTTGAAATTTCAGATCCCAATTGAGGGAAACCTTTGTCTCTAGACCACCATAGCCATGAAAACCAGAGGGGAAACACCCCTTTGACCAGGGGAGAAGGTGCCTTCTGCCTCTCCTTTGGTGGCATCGGAACGCTGTCTGGGACATCTCCACCATCCGCATCACCATTGCCAACAATTTTCTTCATCATCCGCTTATGGTGATGTGTGAATAGACTCGTTGAGACTGAGGGTGAATGACAGTAGCTATGTATCATGTATCTCTCTTTCTTGATCTTATGAATTGCCAGCATAATTAACTATGATCTTGGGTATTGATGGTTAGTTGGATTGTATGATGTACCTCATGAGATGAGTACCTTTATGGATTGAATCTTGTTCATGGTATTTTATTGAACTTAAGTAGTTAATGAGATTACATGATGCATATCTAAAAAAAAATCCTAGGAGACAACCGTAGTGACATTGGCGTGACTCACTAGACAAAGATTGAACTGTAAAGATCATGAGGTGATCGTTTAGTATATCTCTTGGGACTACGTGGGGTGACAATGGGGTGTGTCATATAGATTAGAAAGGGAAACTTAAAGGTGTGCATAGCCATACCTATGTCATCTCTTTCGAAATTGTTTCAATAAAAATAATTTTGTGAGGTTGTATCATGCACGTTAATGAATTTATCATGTTGTGAGTCGACACTAGTGAAACCTATGGACCCTAGTCCTTGTTTCTAGGGATTGCAAACCTAGTTTCAATCATGTTTACTACTTGTTACCTTGTTTTTTTATTTTTCAAAAAACACTAAAATATTTGTATCACCCATATTACCTATCTATCATCCAATTTATCAATCTCTCCGCTGAACTAGTGCACCTATACAATTGACAACTGAATTAGGTGTTGTGGGGACACAAGAGACTTATTCTATCTTATTGCAAGATTGCTTGAGAAGAGAATACAATCACCCTATACCTTTCACAAATTGATAAATCTTAGTCATCCACTTGAGGAAGAACATGTTGTCCAACAAAACTCCGCGCTTGGAGGTCTAATAGAATCTACAAAATTGAAATGTATAGTAGACATCAAGCTCTTTTCTGGATGTCACACGAGGGGACTGCATGACCCCCTCCCTCGTTGGTGGCCCGTCTTTGGGCGGTGGAGGCTGATGACAGCGTGGTCGAGGCACAAGACACATAGGTTGACAGGGTGATCTCTTGGGCCCAGGAACAAGCGATCCCTCCCTCATGAGAGAAATTGGTGCAACAGGGTGATGAAGTCAAATCCAGCAGATCTTGGGTATTGATCCCAAGTTGGTAACCTTGGCACGATGGTAGCATGGACACATGATTTACCCAGGTTCGGCTCTTGATTGCATGTAGGTGCACGGGGTTTAGTTGTTGCCTTTTCGAAGTAAGAGTATCGATCCCACGTGGAGCACAGGAATCAGACGTTGTCTTTTGTAGTGAATTATTAACTTATGCTTGCAAGTAATTGTAGACTCCAAACAAGGTGAGGGCGAAGATAAATATTGATTGTGGTGTAGAATGAACTAAAAGTAAATAACATAAAAAGTATCAAGAAAACATTAGCACGAGTAACAAGAGAGAATGACAGGTGAGCGATGCATTCTCAAGGAGTCTAGAACTCCCATTGGTATGTTTCTAACACAACCTATGCATGGTCATAGTAAGGTATGTATACTTGAGCCACTCTTGATGATTATGCTGGGCGGAGCCGGGTACAGTGCACGTTCTACTCTAGGTAGAATCCGTGCCACGCACGTCGCCACCATAGTCTCCCCTGTAGATTATGACTATGATAATGAAGTATTACCCCGTGGACACGGACTCTCTAAGGGTTCTCCGAATATCCCCTGTCAATTGCAAAGGTTAGAAGAAAAGGCTTTTACTGTCACCTAGAATTACCTTCACATCCCACCATTTACAACGAGAGTGATATACTTCGTGGCCATAAGGCGGTAATGCTGAGTGGGGCCCCTTCACAACATTCACGAAGTTATTAAACTAAGCATTCAACAGAGGATCTCATATCCAATATAACGATTCAGATCATATACATACCAAGGTTCATCCATCTCCTCGAGAACTAGGGGTTTACTCACACATGAAGATAACAAACATCATAAAAGTAGTGATCGTGAGCACGAATGAATCACAAGAGTAACACGCAACATGATCCACTAGGGTTCTTGATGTTACAATGAGATGGATCTCGATGATGATAATGATGATGGTGGAGATGATAATGATGATGACAGTGGTGATGATATTGTAGAACGCTCGTGCTTCGTGGTGAAGTTGACGATCTCCTCCTTGCAAATTCCTCCTCCTGAGGATCTCTGGAGGCTAGAGTTCTGCCTTATAGACGAGTTCCTGGTGTCTGTGGGCTTCTAATCCCCGATCCGATTTCACATGGTGGAAGTAGTGGACGAGGCGGCGACGCTGGCGTGTATGGTGCGTCGTCTTGTGTTCTGGAGGCGCTGTGGCGAATCCTCCTTTGGCTACCTTGCTCCATTTTTTATGGTAGGTTATTATCAAATTAAACACGTAATTTCACTAGCATTTTCTAGGATTCCTTCCATAATATATTATTTGCTCCAAAAGGCGTTACTTGCGGAATGCCGACAAAAAGAGGTGTGTGAAAACGGTAAAATCCCACAAAGCGTACCATGTAGGCACAAAATAACTATCAAAATCATCACATAAATTAGACTCATCAACTCCCCCAAACTTAAGTCTTGCTTGTCTACGATCAAGTACCATAACTTGTAAAGAACAAGGTCAACTTGGTGTTTATGAGATACGGAAATGAAAGAAGCATGAGTCTATCATGGCTATAGTAACAAGTAGGGATAAAACAATCATGGTAAGCGATAGGCCTCCACAAATTTTCATTCAATTTTATTATGGACAAGTAACAACTCTATATTCTAGTTTGTGATTGTTTTAACGCTACAACCCTCAATGATTCCAGACTGCATTATGCCGAAGGTAATTGATGATATGAATATTAAACTTGAGGCCTATTTTTCTGAGAAGGAAATTTTTGATGCTCTATTCCATATAGGGCCATGATGACCCACAAGTACAGGGGGTCAATCTTAGTCCTTTTGATAAGTAAGAGTGTCGAACCCAACGAAGAGCAGAAGGAAATGACAAGCGGTTTTCAGCAAGGTAATTTCTGCAAGCACTGAAATTGTAGGTGATAGATAGTTTGATAGAAAGATAATTAGTAACAAGCAAGCAACAGTAACGGTAAATAGAGTGCAGCAAGGTAGCCCAATCCTTTTGTGGGAAAGGACAGGCCAGAACAGTTTCTTATAATAGGCAAAGTGTTCTTGAGGGTACACGGGAATTTCATCTAGTCACTTTTATCATGTTGGTTTGATTTGTGTTCGCTACTTTGATAATTTGATATGTGGGTGGACCGGTGCTTGGGTGCTGTTCTTACTTGAACAACCTCCCACTTATGATTAACCCCCTCGCAAGCATCCGCAACTACGAGAAAAGTATTAAGATAAAATCTAACCATAGCATTAAACATTTGGATCCAAATCAGCCCCTTACGAAGTAGCGGATAAACTAGGGTTTAAGCTTCTGTCACTCCAACCCATCATCTAATAACTACTCCACAATGCATTCCCTTAGGCTCAAGGATGGTGAAGTGTCATGTAGTCGACTTTCACATGACACCAATAAGGGAATCACAACATACATATCATCAAAATATCGAACACATATCAAATTCACATGATTACTTGCAACATGACTTCTCCCCTGACCTCAAGAACAAAGGTAACTACTCACAAATAATATTCATGCTCAAGATCAGAGGGGTATTGAATAGCATAATGGATCTGAACATATAATCTTCCACCAAATAAACCATATAGTAATCAACTACAAGATGTAATCAACACTACTAGTCACCCACAGGTACCAATCTGAGGTTCCGGTACAAAGATTGAACACAAGAGATGAACTAGGGTTTGAGAGGAGATGGTGTTGTTGAAGATGTTGATGAAGATTGGACTCCCAAAGATGAGAGGGGTGTTGGTGATGACGATGGCTTCGATTTCTCCCTCCGGGAGGGAAGTTCCCCCGGCGGAATCGCTCCGCCGGAGGGCAAAAGTGCTCCTACTCAAGTTTCACCTCGAGACGGAGGCGTTCCGTCCCGAAAGTCCTATCCTTACTTTTTTAGGTCAAAAGACCTTATATACCAGAAGATGGGCACCGGAGGTGAGCCTGGCTGGGCACAACCCACCAGGGCGCGCCTGGCGCGCCCTGGTATCTTGTGCTCACCAGGGTGGCCCCCTCCGGTAGTTATTTGCTCCATTATTTTTAATATAACCCAAAATAATTCTCCGTAAAGTTTCAACTTATTTGGAGATGTGCAGAATAGGTATCTCTGATGTGATTTTTCAGGTCCAGAATACCAGCTGCCGATATTCTCCCTCTTTGTGTAAACCCTGCGTATTATGAGAGAAAAGGCATTAGAATCACTCCTTAAAGCATTATTATTCATCAAAACATAATAAATAACAGTAGGAAATCATGATGCAAAATGGACGTATCAACTCCCCCAAGCTTAGACCTCGCTTGTCCTCAAGCGAAAGCCGATATTGAAAAGCATGTCTACATGGTTTGAGAGAGAGGTGTCGATAAAACCAAAATACAGACATAGTAGCATCATGCTTATTATAATAACAGCAACAAACTTTATCATAAAACTTATTCATATAACTTCTCATGAACAAGTAACAATTCATCACAACATAGAAGTATAGAGCATAAACCTTATTGAAAACTAACAAACTATCTTCTCAGACAACTTTGCAACTACAATTCATCATAATTTTAGGAAGGGTCTCGTGTCGGAGCCTTTTGGCAAGTCCACATACTCAACCATCATTTAGTCTTCTATGATTGCTAACACTCACAGCATACCCTTGAGCAAAAAGTTTCAACCGGACACATAGAAAGATAGGGGCTTATAGTTTTGCCTCCGAACGTATTCACCTCAAGGGTGATGTCAACAATAATAACCCATGCTCACTCACATCAAACTAGATATATGTGCCTAGATATTTCCTCACCACATGATGCTTGCAAAAAGAAAAATTAAAAAGGAATAGGGGAGAATACTTTGACTCTTGCATAAAAGTAAATACATAAAAGTAAAGGATAGGCCCTTCGCAGAGGGAAGCAGAGGTTGTCATGTGCTTTTTGATTTGTATGCCCAATCCCTTAATGTAAAAGAACGTCATGCTATATTGCCCCCTATGATAGCAATCTTTATTATGCAGTCCGTCGCTTTTATTACTTTGCCATCATAAGTCCGTATAGCGCTCAATTTTCTCTTACACTAATTTACCAAAACACATTTAGAAGCAAATTTTATTGCCTTATTGCACTGATGACAACTTACTTGAAGGATCTTACTTGATCCATATGTAGGTATGGCGGACTCTCAAAACATGAATTTGGGTTTGGGTTTTTGGATGCACAAGTAGTATTTCTACTTGGTGCGGAATTTTTGGCTAGCAAAGATATTGAGCAAGCACCACAAGTTGAAGGATCTATGACAATATAACTTCTAGGTGAATATGAACAAACATAAATCATTATGTTGTCTTCCTTGTCCAACGTCAACAATTTTGGCACATAATATTTAATGGGGGCTCACAATCATAAAAGATGTCCAAGATAGTATATTTGCATGTGAATCTTATCTTCCCTTATTAATTCTTTCATGAATTGCATCATTGACCAATGTTATGTTTGTCAATCTCCAATAAATTTTACCACTTATACTTTCCCTTATGTGATGTCCTTACTTACCATAAGATTAGCATATGATTCTTTTCATTTATTTCTCTTTCCTTTTAATTTGATTGCAACAAGAAAATAAAGAAGCAAAAGCTCAAACTAAACTTTATTATATAACTCTCACTCGATTACATAGATAGATAGATCACGAAACTAACACTCGAAAATAGATCATACTAAACTTTTATTCAACTAGATCAAGAAAAAGCTAAAGATCGAACTAAAATAGGTAAAGGTGAATAAAAGTGATGGTGATATGATATCGGGGCACCTCCCCCAAGCTTGGCTCAAGCCAAGTGCAGTTCCCATACCCGTGTGCTCAAGTCTCCTTTGGTGGTGGTGATGATGTGGCCTTCTTCTTCAACTTATATTTGAGCATAAAATTTTCCTCCCTTAGATCATCATTCTCCAACTCGATCTTTAATATTTTTTTGCATAAATCCGCCTTGCTCTCCTGCAGAAAACGAGATGGAATAAACTGAACCTCAGGTTTGTATCCTCTAGGGAGGCATGACTTCTTGAATTCCACATGCATGTCTCCGGGTTGAGGTAGTGGGTCATCCTCTTCCTCAGAGCTATCACCCTTTGTTTCCTTCATGGCAACGTCTTCCTCCTCGTCTGAGGTCCATCCGTAATGCTCCACTTCTCCATAGATCTTGGGGTCTGCAATATAGTCAGTAACATAGCTCTCCCCCTCTGAATCTTGAGACGACATATTTTCAGATCTGTCAGGAAAACAGCACGAAACAAGAACAGAGGATTTTTCTGCGATGCGGTGGTCCAAACAGTCGGGGGTATATATAGAGAATTTTTATTCTTGGGAAGCAAGCATATGGAAGGAAAATGGAGTCGGGAAGGTGCCCGAGGTGGGCACAACCCACCAGGGCACGCCTGGCAGGGCTGGCGCGCCCTGGTGTATCGTGCTCACCTCGGTTGCTTTCCTATTTATTTCTTATTTTCCTAATTTTTGTAATATTCCAAAACTGACAGAAAATATTTCTGCCGATTTTTCGGAGTCCGTTTACTTACCGTATCACGTACCTCCTCTTTTTCAGAATTCTAGAGTGTTTCGGAAGGTTTCTTTTATGTGTTCCTCCGGTGTCATGCTTTGGATAACATTGCTTTCAACATTAATAGGCGTACCTGAGATATAGTGTTTAATTTTTTATCCATTGACCACCTTCGGGTTAGTACCTTCGACATTATTAATCTTGAGAGCTCCAAAACGATAAACCTCTATGATAATATACGGTCCTTCCCATTTGGAGAGAAGCTTACCTGCAAAAAATCTTAAATGAGAGTTGTACAAAAGAACATAGTCTCCTATTTTGAATTTCCGCCTTTGGATTCTTTTGTCATGCCATCTTTTTACTTTTTCTTTGAATAGTTTGGCATTTTCATAAGCTTGGGTTCTCCATACATCTAGTGAGCTAATATCAAATAGCCTCTTCTCACCGGCAAGTTTGAAATCATAATTGAGTTCTTTAATTGCCCAAAATGCTTTATGTTCTAACTCTAGAGGCAAATGACAAGCTTTTCCATATACCATTTTGTATGGAGACATACCCATAAGATTTTTATAAGTTGTTCTGTAGGCCCAAAGTGCATCATCTAGTTTCTTAGACCAATTCTTTCGAGACCTATTGACAGTTTTTTTGTAATATCAATTTTATTTCTCTATTGCTAAGTTCAGCTTGACCACTAGACTGAGGATGATAGGGTGATGCAATTCTATGGTTAACATCATATTTAGCAAGCATCTTACGGAAAGCACCATGAATAAAGTGTGAACCACCATCAGTCATTAAATACCTAGGGACTCCAAACCTCGGGAAGATAACTTCTTTAAGCATTTTAATGGAGGTGTTGTGATCATCACTACTAGTTGGAATAGCTTCTACCCATTTAGTGACATAATCAACAGCAACCAAAATATGAGTATACACGTTAGAGGAAGGAAAAGGTCCCATATAATCAAAACCCCAAACATCAAATGGTTCAACAAC
This sequence comes from Elymus sibiricus, assembly GCA_039707655.1. NCBI lineage: Eukaryota > Viridiplantae > Streptophyta > Magnoliopsida > Poales > Poaceae > Elymus > Elymus sibiricus. Next base: position 220,865,733 of record CM077663.1, read on the forward strand.
AAGTGAATAATACATCGGCATTTCCTGACGTTTACCGATATTACCAATCCTTTGACATTCATAACAAGACAAGACAAACTTACGGGCATCCTTGAAGAGAGTAGGCCAATAAAAACCAGATTGCAATACCTTGTGAGCAGTTCTGTCTCCCGCATGATGTCCTCCATAAGCTTCAGATTGACATTTCCGTAGGATTTGTTCCTGTCCATGCTCAAGTACACAACGTCTAATAATACCATCTACTCCTTCTTTATAAAGATGTGGGTCATCCCAAAAGTAATGTCTTAAATCGTAGAAGAATTTTTTTTGCTGGTATGTGAAACTAGGTGGTATATATTTAGCAACAATGTAATTAGCATAATCAGCATACCAAGGAGTGTGTTGAGAAACATTTATTGCAGCTAACTGTTCATCAGGGAAGCTATCATCAATAGGTAGTGGGTCATCAAGAACATTTTCAAACCTAGACAAGTTATCAGCTACGGGATTCTCAGCTCCCTTCCTATCAATGATATGTAAGTCAAATTTTTGAAGCAAGAGAACCCACCTAATGAGTCTAGGTTTAGCATCTTTCTTTTCCATAAGATATTTTATAGCAGCATGATCGGTGTGAACAATAACTTTGGAATCAACAATGTAGGATCTAAATTTATCACAAGCAAACACAACTGCTAAAAATACCTTTTCAGTAGTAGCATAATTTTGTTGGGCACTGTCTAGAGTTTTGCTAGCATAATGGATAATATTTAATTTCTTATCAACTCTCTGTCCTAGAACATCACCAACTGCATAATCACCAGCATCACACATAATTTCAAAAGGCAAGTTCCAATCAGGTGGTTGAACGATAGGTGCAGAAGTTAAGGCTTTCTTGAGTGTTTCAAAGGTTTCTACACAATCATCATCAAAAACAAATGGAATATCCTTTTGAAAAAGATTAGTAAGAGGCCTAGAAATTTTAGAGAAGTCTTTAATAAACCTCCTATAGAAACCAGCATGACCAAGGAAACTTCGAATACCTTTAATATCCTTAGGACATGGCATTTTCTCAATTGCATCAACTTTAGCTTTATCCACCTCAATACCTCGTTCAGATATTTTATGCCCCAAGACAATACCTTCATTAACCATAAAGTGGCACTTCTCCCAATTCAAGACAAGATTAGTTTGTTCACATCTCTGCAAAACTCGATCAAGGTTGCTTAAGCAATCATCAAAAGAAGTTCCGTAAACGGAAAAATCATCCGTGAAAACCTACACAATCTTTTCACAAAAGTCAGATAATATAGCAGTCATACATCTTTGAAAGGTAGCAGGTGCATTGCATAAGCCAAAAGGCATACGTCTATAAGCATAGGTTCCAAAAGGGCAAGTAAAGGTGGTTTTCTCTTGATCGGATTGTGACACATGTATTTGAGAGAAGCCAGAATATCCGTCCAGAAAAAAAAATTGTGTGCTTAGATAGTCTTTCTAGCATTTGATCAATGAAAGGCAGAGGGTAATGGTCCTTTCTAGTAGCTTTATTTAATTTTATAAAATCAATTACCATTCTATAGCCAGTGACAATTCTTTGTGGAATGAGTTCATTTTTATCATTAGGAACAACAGTAATACCTCCTTTCTTAGGGACACAATGAACAGGACTTACCCATCTACTATCAGCTATGGGATAGATTATACCTGCTTCCAGAAGCTTTAATATTTCAGTTCTTACCACTTCTTTCATCTTAGGATTCAATCGCCGTTGATGATCAACAACGGGTTTAGCATCAGGTTCCATATTAATCTTGTGCTGACATAGAGTGGGAGTAATGCCCTTAAGATCATCAAGAGTATATCCAATAGCGGCCCGGTGCTTCCTCGGAATTTTTAATAATCTTTCTTCTTCATGTTCTGAAAGGTTTACACTGATAATAACAGGATATATCTTTTTCTCATCAAGATAAGCATATTTCAAAGTATCAGGCAATTGTTTTAATTCAAACACAGGATCACCTTTAGGTGGAGGAGGACCTCCAAGGGTTTCAATAGGCCAATTGTGTTTTAGGAGAGGTTGTTGTTCAAAGAAAATTTATCTATTTCATTTCTTTGACGCAAGTGCATATCATTTTCATGGTCTAGCAAATATTGTTCTAGTGGATCGGTAGGAGGTACGACAATAGAAGCAAGACCAATTATTTCATCCTTACTAGATAATTATTTATCATGAGGTCGTCTACTAAACTTGGAGAAATTAAATTTGTGAGACGCATCACCGAAACTAACACCGACAATTTGTTTTTCGCAATCTATCTTAGCATTGACGGTGCTCAAGAAAGGTCTACGAGAGATAATGGGACAAAAGTCATCTTGTGGGGAACCAAGAACTAGAAAATCAGTAGGATATTTTACTTTCCCACACAAGACCTCAACATCTCTAACAATCCCAAGTGGTGTGATAGTGTCTCTATTAGCAAGTTTAATAGTAACATCAATGTCTTCTATTTCAGCGGGTGCTATTTCATTCATAATTTCTTGGTATAAGGTAAAAGGAATATCACTAACACTAGCACCCACGTCACATAAACCATGATAGCAATGATCTCCTATTTTAACTGAGACGACAGGCATGCCCATTACGGGTCTATGTTTATCTTTTTCATCAGGTTTGGCAATTCTAGCAGCTTCATCACAGAAGTAAATAACATGCCCATCAATATCTTCTACCAAGAGATCTTTAACCATAGCAACACTAGGTTCTACCTAAATTTGCTCAGAGGGCTTAGGTGCTCTAATATTACTCTTGCGAACCACAGTTGATACCTTAGCATGTCCCTTTATCCTAACAGGGAAAGGTGGTTTTTCAATATAAGCAGTAGGCACAACTGGATCAACATTGTAAATAATGGTTTCATCTTTAGCTATGACTGGTTCTTTAATTTCTTCTTTAATAGGGGGATGATATTTAAACCACTTCTCCTTCGGGAGATCAACATGAGTAGCAAATGCTTCACAGAAAGAGGCTACTATCTCAGAGTCAAGGCCATATTTAGTGCTAAACTTATGAAAAGCATCGGTATTCATAAAAGATTTAACACAATCAAACTTAATCTTTATACCTGACTCATTACCTTCGCCGAGTTCCCAATCTTCAGAGTTGCATTTAATTCTTTCTAACAGATCCCACTTGAATTCAATAGTCTTCTTCATAAAAGAACCAGCACAAGAAGTATCGAGCATGGATTGATCATTATGAGAAAGCCGAGCATAAAAATTCTGAATAATAACTTCTCTCGGGATATCATGATTGGGGCACGAGTATAACATTGACTTAAGCCTCCCCCAAGCTAAGCAATGCTTTCTCCTTCACGAGGCCAAAAATTATATATATAATTCCGATCACGATGAACTAGATGCATGGGATAAAACTTTTGATGGAATTCCAATTGCAATCGATTCCAGTTCCATGATCCAATATCATCACATAGCCTATACCATGTCAATGCTCTTCCCTTCAAAGATAAAGGGAAAACCATCTTCTTAGCTTCATCTCCGGGTAAACCTACAAGCTTAAATAATCCACAAATTTCATTCACATATAATAAGTGCATATCAGGATGTTCAGTTCCATCTCCTGCATAAGGTTTAGCAAGCAGTTGTTCTACCATACCCGAAGGAATTTCATAACCACTATTTGCAGTAGGTGCAGTAGGTTGAGGGGCAACTAATTGTGGTTCCGGTCGAGGTGAAGATACCCCGAACAAACCCCTCAAAAGAGTGTTTTCCATAGTAGCAAGTGACAATAAATTTCAGCACGTAGTATAAGTTTTTCCTTACCGATTTCCACTTACCAAGAGCGCTTCACTCCCCGGCAACGGCGCCAGAATAGAGTCTTGATGACCCACAAGTATAGGGGGTCAATCGTAGTCCTTTCGCTAAGTAAGAGTGTCGAACCCGGGGAGCAGAAGGAAATGACAGGCGGTTTTCAACAAGGTAATTTCTGCAAGCACTGAAATTGTAGGTGATAGATAGTTTGATAGCAAGATAATTAGTAACAAGCAAGTAACAGTAATGGTAAATAGAGTGCAGCAAGGTAGCCCAATCCTTTTGTGGCAAAGGACAGGCCAGAACAGTTTCTTATAATAGGCAAAGTGTTCTTGAGGGTACACGGGAATTTCATCTAGTCACTTTTATCATGTTGGTTTGATTTGTGTTCGCTACTTTGATAATTTGACCTGTGGGTGGACCGGTGCTTGGGTGTTGTTCTTACTTGAACAACCTCCCACTTATGATTAACCCCCTCGCAATTATCCGCAACTACGAGAAAAGTATTAAGATAAAATCTAACCATAGCATTAAGCGTTTGGATCCAAATCAGCCCCTTACGAAGTAGCGCATAAACTAGGGTTTAGGCTTCTGGCACTCTAGCAACCCATCATCTAATAACTACTCCACAATGAATTCCCTTAGGCCCAAGGATGGTGAAGTGTCATGTAGTCGACGTTCACATGACACCACTAAGGGAATCACAAGATAAATATCATCAAAATATCAAACACATATCAAATTCACATGATTACTTGCAACATGACTTCTCCCGTGACCTCAAGAACAAAGGTAACTAATCACAAATAATATTCATGCTCAAGATCAGAGGGGTATTGAATAGAATAATGGATCTGAACATCTTCCACCAAATAAACCATATAGCAATCAACTACAAGATGTAATCAACACTACTAGTCACCCACAGGTACCAATCTGAGGTTCCGGTACAAGGATTGAACACAAGAGATGAACTAGGGTTTGAGAGGAGATGGTGTTGTTGAAGATGTTGACGAAGATTGGCCTCCCAAAGATGAGAGGGGTGTTGGTGATGACGATGGCTTCGATTTCCCCCTCCAGGAGGGAAGTTCCCCAAGCGGAATCGCTCCGCCGGAGGGTAAAAGTTCTCCTTCCCAAGTTCCGCCTCGAGACAGAGGCATCCCGTCCCGAAAGTCCTCTCCTTATTTTTTCTAGTTCAAAAGACCTTATATACCAGAAGATGGGCACCGGAGGTGGGCCTGGCTGGGCACAACCCACCAGGGCGCGCTTGGGGGGCCTGTGTGCCTTGGTGTCTTGTGCTCACCAGGGTGGCCCCCTTCGGTAGTTATTTGCTCCATTATTTTTAATATAATTCCAAATAATTCTCCGTAAAGTTTCAGCTTATTTGGAGATGTGCGGAATAGGTATCTCTGATGTGCTTTTTCAGGTCCAGAATTCCAGCTGCCGGTTTTTTCCCTCTTTGTGTAAACCTTGCATATTATGAGAGAAAAGACATTTGAATCACTCCCTAAAGCATTATTATTCATCAAACATAATAAATAACAGTAGTAAATCATGATGCAAAATGGACGTATCAGGCCATTGAAAGCTCTAGGATCTGATGGGTTCCCAGAGCGGTTTTTTCAGCGGAACTGGCTAGTCCTAAAAGAAGATGTTATTGTGGCTGTGGAAAGGTTTTTTCAAACAAGGTTTATGACGTCAGGTGTAAATGACACGGCGATTGTGTTAATCCCAAAGGTGCCACACACAGCTTGCCTAAAGGACTTTCGACCAATCAGCCTGCGTAATGTGATCTACAAGGTGGTGTCAAAGTGTTTGGTTAATAGGTTCTAGCCATTTTTGAGTGACCTCATTCCTGAAAATCAAAGTGCATTCATTCCAGGGTGTCTTATTTATGATAATTCAATAATAGCTTTTTAGTGCATTCATTATATTATGTCATTGAAGGAAGGTGATCTGGATTTCTGTGCTTAGAAGTTGGATCTTTCCAAAGCTTATGACCGTGTTGATTGAGACTTTTTGGAGATGGCACTACATAAGTGGGGGTTTTCCCAGCATTGGGTTTCTCATGTGATGGCTTGCGTTCGCTGGGTAAATTTTTATGTTAAGTTCAATGGCAAGTTGTTCTAATCTTTCACTCCATCTAGAGGCCTCATGCAAGGTGATCCATTATCCTTGTTTCTATTCTTATTTGTTGATGATGCCTTGTCTGCTTTGGTTACTAAGGCAATGGTGGAGGAGGGTTTAGTACGTGTGAAAATTTGTCGGAGGGAACCACCTATATCCCATTTGCTATTGCAGATGATTCACTTCTCTTCTTTCGAGCTTCCACTCAATATGCTTCAGTGGTAAAAGGTTTGTTGAACACTTATGTGACATTGATGGGGTAATTTATTAACCCTTCAAAGTGTTCCATTCTTTTCTCTAAAAAATGTTCATTGACTGTTATTGATGAGGTGAAGTCTATCTTGATAGTCTCTCAGGAGGTTTTTAATCCTAAGTACTAGGGCTCCCTGTCCCGGATGGACGGATGCACAAGGGTCATTTTTGAATCGGTTTTGAAGAGACTTGGTAATATACCTGTGGATTGGAGTGAACAATATATGTTTACAAGTATCAGTTAGAAACTCTCTCGAAATAGGCTTTCGCCACACTTTATAAATAAGGGGTAATTGATTTTATGCCCCTAGTTGGGTCACACTCGGCAGGTTTACCCCTAGTTTCCGAAAACACTTGTTCCCGCCCAAACCACTTGCACGCCTTATGCTTTTGCCCTTTGACTGTTTGACTGTCACTTTGAAAACTTCATAAAACAAATTCATACTAGCTCAGAAAATGCAAATAAGATATCAAAATGTTTAGAAAAACATCACCTATATGTGCATGTAATTTTCATTCATGACAAAAATGTAGGAGAGTCGCCATCTGAGTTTAAGCTCGTATGATCAAAACACGAAGAGTAAAATATAAAATAAATTCAAAATACTTCACAAAATTCTAAATTGTTTTGGTGGCAAACTTGGACCAATGTTTTAGGTGCTTGCCAAGTTTCATCAGGGAATGACATTCATGGAAGTCATGGCAAAAAAAGAAAAATTGTTGCTCTAAACCAAAATTAGTTTGGAGAGTTGATTTTGTTTTTTTGCCACAGTTTCCACGAATGTCATTTCCTAATGAAACTTGCCAAGCACCTAAAAAAATTGTCCAAGTTTGCGACTAAAAACATTTATAATTTTTTTAATTTTTTTTGTACTTTACTCTTCGTGTTGATATCATATGAGCTCAAATTCAGATGGGGACTTTCCAATATTTTTTTCATGAATGCAAATAGCATGCACAAATATGTGATGTTTTTCTGAACATTTTGATATCTTATTTGAATTTTTCTGAGTTAGTATGATTTTTTATGAAGTTTTCAAAGTGTTGGTCAAACGGTCAAAGGGCAAAAGCATAAGAGGAGTGAAGTGGCTTGGACAGAACCGAGGGTTTTTGAAAATTAGGGGTAAAACTGCCGAGAGGGACACAATTAAGGGCATGAAATTAATTATCCCTATAAATAAAGCACTGGTCCATACAACCAATGTACAAGTTCAACCACAGACAACAGTCGGGGCAACGACACACTCTTGCCCAAAGAAAGTAAGAGAAATAAGAAAAAAGCCACCTAGTGGCGGGCACACATCGGCCCTACTAGGATGGTAGTCAATGTGCCGTAGTCTGAAACGTGTCCAGCATGCTACCAAGACGATCCCGGTCTCGCTACCTAGAGAGTGGGTGAGGGAGTCCGGGATTAAGGGGTCCTCGGGTCACTGACTTATCTCTTATAGTCCGGCCCGATGAGCCGCCTTATGGCATCTTCGGGAAGGCCGGACTGCGAAATGACCCTAGGCTTATGGGGAATATTCCGAAGACTTGGTGTGTCCTCCAAGAAACGATGGGCGTATCAATGCCCAGATGGAAACCGACCATTTGTAACCCTTGGGACCCCTGGTGTCTATATAAACCAGGGATCTTAGTTCGTAGAGGAACAACTCAACTCATTAGGGTTTAGCTCTTTTGATCTCGAGGTAGATCAACTCTGTAACCATATCATTCATCAATATAATCAAGCAAGACGTAGGGTTTTACCTCCTCACGAGGGCCCGAACCTAGGTAAACAATGTCCCCTTCGTCCCTTGTTACCATCGTTCCTAGATTCACAGTTCGGGACCCCCTACCCGAGATCCGCCGGTTTCGACACCGACATTGGTGCTTTCATAGAGAGTTCCACTGTGAGATCACTTGTGGATTGATGGCTCACCTTATCATCAGTGAACAGGCCCGAAACGAGGACATTTTTGTCCCCGGACAGGTCTTCATGTTTGGCAGCATCGTGCTGCACGCTGACTCGACCGGCCATCTAGGCCGGATCGAAAATTTCTCCCACGGTCATGAGATCAGGTTCGGGAACCTAGAGTTCACCGCCGAATCCCATGGCGACCTGTTCCTCGCTGAACTCTCGGTTTCGTCCGACGGGCCCGGATACCCCGGAGCTTCAACTTCGGGCCCACTATCCGGCTCGACCCTCAGATCTATCTCCGCCGAAGGTCCAGCCTCGAGCCCGGACTCGGTGATGCTGCCTGAATATCGAGGTTCGGCCTTCGCCGAACATCCCCATCCCGAAGACGCCCTGGAGCTCAACTCCAAGGGCCCTCAGGGAACAGATCTGGTTGCCCTCTCGTGGTTGAACGAGGCTCTAGACCGGATCCAGTCGACGGCGATCGAGGACGACCTTACCTCGACCCACGTTCCGGTCGACCTAGAGGCCGGTTACGGGGAATTCTACGGCCCACCCGCCGCCCATCTGGTAGCCACTGTCGAAGACTTAACCGACATGTTGGACTACGCCTCCGAAGAGACAGAACACATGGATGAAGAGATCGGCGACCCCGCCCCCGTAACCACCGGGCGGTGGACAGCCACCTCGACCTATGATGTCTATATGGTGGACACCCCTAACGATAGGGAGAACCACACCCCCAGGAGGAACGGCGAAAAATCCGGCGAAGCATCAAAACGCCAGAAACAACGCAAGCGATTCAAGAACAACAAGGGAAGGGAAGCCGTTACAGGCACCGGGGAAATAGATACCCCGAAGGACCTCGGCGACCCTGAAACCCCCGTGGAGCCGTTGGAGGACCCGGAAAGGCTCACGAATCAGCAAGACGCCGAGGACCTCAATGATTCCGAGGATGATGACTACTTACCACATGCTGCAGAGGAAGAAAACCTCGAAGCCGAAAACTTCACCGTCCCCGAAAACCCCAAGGACCAAGAATGTTTCAGGCAACAGCTCATAGCTACAGCTCAGCCTTAAAGGCAAAGCAACAGCAACTCAAAGCCGAACAAGACACCATCAACAATAGATGGACAAAAGTTCTGGTGGCCGAAGAAGGGTTCGGCACTGAGTGGCCAGACCAAAAGAGGAGTTACCCTCGCCGGCGCCTGCGACCGCAATTCGACAATGAGGCCCTTGAGCCCGAATCCCCAGGCGCACTCAGTATGACCAGCCGGACCGCCCCCCTCAAGGACGGGACAGGGTGGCTCAAGACGCCGAGTACTAGCCCACGTCACCCCGTAGGAGAGGAAAGGGACCAGCACATCCTGAGGATCGATACGATCTTCGGCAGGACCTGGACTATAGGTCAGGTCATGCCAGATCCATTTACGGATCTAGGGGACGCTCCCCCGTTAGACGGGATGGCTATCAATTGTGGCTCGACCGCAACCACAGAAATCGGGAACAATACCGGGCTCACCCAACAGCTGATTTCCGGCGTGACGTAGCCCGGATCAGAGGCGCCGCACACCCGCTGTGTTTTACAGACAAGGTCATGCAGCACCAGTTCCCCGAAGGATTTAAACCCGTCAACATAGAATCATACAACACAACGATGGACCCGGCCGTCTGGATCGAGGACTTCCTCCTCCACATCCATATGGCCAGAGGAGACGATCTCCATGCCATCAAATACCTACCAATCAAATTGAAGGGACCAGCTCGGCACTGGCTAAACAGTCTCCCCGAGAACTCCATTGGGAGCTGGGAGGAGCTCGAAGACGCCTTCCGGTCTAACTTCCAAGGCACTTACATCCGGCCTCCGGACTCTTCCGACCTAAGCAACGTCGTCCAGAAGACTGGCGAATCGGCCAGGCAATTCTGGAATCGGTTCTTGACTAAGAAGAACCAGATCGTCAACTGTCCGGACGCCGAGGTGATAGCCTCATTCAGACACAACATCCGGGACGAATGGCTAGCTCGCCAGCTCGGCTAGGATAAGCCGAGAACGATGTCTGCCCTCACCACCCTTATGACTCACTTTTGCGCGGGCGAAGACAATTGGCTAGCTCGCCGAAGCCACAATCCCGAAGACCCTGGCACCTCTGAAGTGCGGGACGGTGACGGAAAGCCAAGGCAGAACAAAAATAAATGCCGCCATAGCAATGGCGACTCGGAAGATACAGCCGTAAACGCCGGCTTCCGCAACTCAAAACCCGGATAGCGGAAGAAGCCCCCTAAAGGGAACAGGGATGGACCTACTGCTTTGGACAGAATCATGGATAGGCCCTGCCAAATCCATGGCACGCAAGAGAAGCCGGCCACCCACACCAACAGAAATTGTTGGGTGTTCAAGCAAGCAGGCAAGCTCGCAGCCGAAGAACAGAGCAAGAGTGCACGAAGCGAGGATGATGCAGAACCTCGCGGGACGAACAATGGCGGGCAAAAGCAATTCCCTCCCGAGGTCAAAACTGTGAACATGATATATGTCACACATATACCCAAAAAGGAGAGGAAACGCACACTTCGGGAGGTCTACACCGTAGAACCCATAGCTCCGAAGTTCAACCCGTGGTCGGCTTGTCCGATCACCTTTGATCGTAGGGATCACCCTACCAGCATCCGTCATGGAGGCACGACCGCCCTCGTCCTAGACCCCATTATCGATGGGTTCCACCTCACTAGAGTCCTTATGGATGGAGGAAGCAGCCTTAATCTGATTTACTCAGATACAGTAAAAAAGATGGGTATTGACCCATCAAGAATTAAACCCAGCAACACTACATTCAAGGGAGTCCTCCCCGGTGTGGAAGCACGGTGCTCGGGTACCGTGATGCTGGAAGTAGTGTTCGGTTCTCCCGATAACTTCCGTAGCGAAGACTTGATCTTCGATATAGTGCCTTTCCGCAGTGGCTATCATGCACTGCTCGGCCGTACAACATTCGCTCGCTTTAACGCTGTTCCCCACTACGCATACCTGAAGCTCAAGATGCCCGGGCCAAAGGGGGTCATCACCGTCAATGGCAATACAGAACGCTCACTCCAGACGGAAGAACACACAGCAGCTCTAGCGGCCGAATTCCAGTCTGGCATCGAGGCACTAGGACCCCAACTAGGAGACAAGCTGCAACGGGCGAACAAGCGGATCCGAGCAAGACCCGATCTCCTAGAACAGCCTCCTGTTCAGCACAAATAGCGACGCACCGCCCACAGCACGGCCCCGCTACCCATCAGGTACGTACCGAGAAGGCACAATTTCGCACTTAAAATACCATGGGCAGCTGCGGGGGGACACCTCATCATAACAGAGTGGTCGGTTTGACCGAACTACTCTCAGCACAGCAGGCGTCAAACTCATGCATGTCCCAACGATTTAAACATGTACCTCCCCCAAAGGTCTGTTCGCCGGTTATAACCACCTTTTAAGGAGCATACCACTCGTCAAGAGCAAAGGAATGGAGGGGCATAGGGACACGTCAAGGACATCAAGCCGCAGACCAAGAGCCCCGATCGATCCTCCCCTTAGTATACATTTGTTTCTAAACATACCTATAACAGTTATGCCCGCAGTATGAATTGTAAAAATTCATAATAAATAGAGATCATCTTTTATGGTCCGATTATGGCATTTTACAATGCTTTCCAACTCCCCACCTCCGGAAGCGAAACTGTTCGGTACAATTTCAATGCACCCGGTTAATAAACCGGGGGGCTTAGCTATAAAGCTCGTCCCAAGCATCGTCCCGACATTATCCTTTATATGTCCGGTGTGTCAGATTTTTTGCGTTATATGCATCGGTTCCGAATTGTGTCTTAGGTCAAAGGTTGGGTTGCCCAGCTCCTATGCTTACCCTCTTACGTTCCGCTCGTTCGGCTAAAAGGGTAAAGGGAGAACCACTGCGATTGTATTTCCAGCTTGCCTGGTCAAGTACCTCAGTAGAGAAAGCCGAAAATCGACTGTCATAATAAGCGTGAACCGGTCTGCAATCCGAACACAAGTGTCAAACTAAAAATTGATAGAGATTATTCCTTGTCATATGAGCGATTTGCATTATTGCAAGCCACGTGGTAATGGTTTCTACCTCGTCTCACCCGAACACCACACAACACTGGGGGCTAGTAATCAGCCCCCGCAGTCAAGCTCCTCCGGCTAAGTGAAAGCAGTAAAGCCGCATAGTTTGATTGCCTCGTTCCCACCTCTCGCACTACCGCCTCTGGGTTCCGATAATTCGGCTAAGGATAATACTGCGGATGACGGAACACCTCTCGTAATAATTACATGGGGCTAAAGCCGACGACTGACAACTTTCAGTTCCAAAAACGGCCACATAGGAGTCAAAATAATCAGAATGCCAAAGCTTGATAAACCATGCATACGTATTATCAAAATACAATATTCATCGGGCATACAATAACATGTTCGCTCGAAAATTACATCTTTAGGGCACTGGGTCTCTACCGACCGAGCACCCTCCATTGCAGTAGCGAAATACAGCTCGGGGCGCCTATGCTCCTTCCCGGGCGGCAGGGGCATTGTAGCCATCTCGAGCGGCTTCACCCCTGGCCAGTGCATCATCGTCCTCGCAAAAGCCATCTGCGCTCCCTCAATACACACAGAACGCTTCACGGCCTCAATACGGGAGGAGGCGTCGCAGAGCTTCTGCACCAGGCCAAAGTAACTACTTGGCAGAAGCTCGGAAGGCCACAGCCGAATGCAGAGGTCCTTTAAGGCCGGGTCCGCCATTCGATGCAGCTCCATCAGCTGCTTCATCTGCTGGCTAAGGACGGGACGGGGCTCGGGGTTCTGAAATTGCGCCCAGAACAGCCTCTGTTCTGCATCCCCGTCCAGAGCCGCAAAGTGCTTGGCCGCGTACGCCGCACTCCTCGGAAGGTCCGTGAAGGCGCCTGAGGAACGCCATAGTCGTGTAAGACGAGCAAACCTGTTACCACCAAAGGCGCGTTGAAGTAAGTACGGCTTACCATCCGCGATCATCCTGACTTGGCGGAGTTCTTCCTCATAAGACCGCCTATCCACACGCTCCGATTTAAGATCGGAAGACAATGTGGATAGTTCGGATACCTGATCCTGACTTGGTGGAGTTCTTCCTCAAATTCCTTGCTTTTCTATAGCACTTGGGGGTTACTGAGGGAGTCCGGGACTAAGGGGTCCTCGGGCCGTTGATTCATCCCTTGTGGGTTGTACAGAGGCAATCACGTTATCAAACAATCTCGTGTTCGTAAGGAGGATTCCCGAAGACTTGGTGTGTCCTCCAAGAAAGAATGAGCGTATCTGTGCCCGGATAGAAACCAACCATATGTAACCCTAGGTATCCCTGGTGTCTATATAAACCAAGGGGCTTAGTTCGTAGAGGGAGGACTCAACTCATTAGGGTTTAGCTCTTTTGATCTCGAAATAGATCAACTCTATAACCATCTCATTCATCAATATAATCAAGCAGGACGTAGGGTTTTACCTCCTCACGAGGGCCCGAACCTGGGTAAACACTGTCCCCTTCGTCCCTTATTACCATTGTTCCTAGATTCACAGTTTGGGACCCCCTACCCGAGATCCGCCGGTTTCGACACCGACATTGGTGCTTTCATTGCGAGTCGAAAAGCAAGGAATTTGAAGGAGCCAGATGCCTGACCCGGGAAGATCTGCTCAATAACCATTTTGTTGCAAGTCGTCTAGAGGGTCCATGACATTGTTGCAAAGATTAGCCAAAATAAGCGGCGTCACCGCCCAGTTTGAGTGGCCATGATCTGGAGAAACTCCGCAAGGTCCTGGGCCTCCTAATCATTCCCAAGAGTCTTATGTATGAATGCCCATAAGTCCCTCACCATCGTACATGTAAATATGATGTGGGTCGTTGTCTCCGGGACCGAGCATAAGGGGCACAGGCCATCCCCGGGGTCGTGCCGCTTAAGCACCTCTGTCCCCGAAGGTGTGCGAGCACAAAGCACTTGCCACACAAAAAAAATGATCTTCAGGGGCAGGGGGCCTTCCACAGAGGTGAGAGCCAAGGGATGATGGGGGAGAGGCATAGAGCCTAATATGCCGAGCTGACCGAAAATTCCCTAGACGGGGATAAACGCCAGGACACTATGTCCGGATAGTCCCACAGTGCCTGCGGCAGGACATTTAGCAGGCGGTTCCACTCGGTAGTTTCTACTTGGCCGAATGAGCGCATGAACCTGATATCCCATCGCCCTAGGCGGACAGCCACAGACACGAGAAGGGACGGATCTATGCATATGGAAAACAGGACAGGAAACCCCACCTTGAGTGGCTCATCCCCAACCCATGGGTCCAGCTAGAACTGGGTCCCTTCCCCATTACCTATAGAGAAGGAAATTCCTAGGCAAATTTCCTCCTTGATCTTTTGGATTGCGCGCTAGAACTATGAGCCTCCCGGACAGGAGCATGGAAGGAGCAGCTCACCCCTTAGGTATTTTGCCTGAAGGAGTTGTAGCCACAAGCCACCATCGCATCGCAAGATCCGCTAAACCCACCGTAGCATGAGGGCGACATTCATCGTATGGGAGGCCGTAATTCCTAACCCGCCACGATCTTTGGGCAAGCAAATGTGTGCCCACTTGACCATGTGGTGCTTATGGCGACCATCAGATGCCTGCCAGAAGAACCTGGCGAGCTCCTTACCGAACGAGCTATGAACGCTCTCTGGAAGGACATCTAACCCCATCATATACATGGGGAGAATCTCCAGATTAGAAGTAATGAGTATCATTTTACTCCCCTTGGAGGTAAACCGGCCTCGCCACGGCTCTGCCCGCGAAGCTACCCGGCCGACTAAGGGATCAAATCCACTCGCCAAGATCTTCGACTCGGCCAGCGGCATCCCCAGATAAGTTGTGGGGAATGATGACAACTTGCAGTTTAGGTCATCTGCAATCCGTTGCTGGTCTAGCGGGTAGCTGAGGATGAAAAACTCACTTTTGTCAAAATTGATCTTAAGGCCCGACATCGCCTCGAAGCACAGAAGAAGGAACTTCAGGTTAACTATGTCGAGGTTCGACCCCTCCACCATAATCATGGTGTCATCCGCATATTGGAGGTGGGTGACCCCTCCTCTAGGGATTAAGTGGCCAACCACCCCTATAAGATGACCGGCCATCCATGCTTTATCTAGGATACCAGCCAAAGCATCAACAATAAGGTTGAAGAGAAGGGGGGAAATCGGTTCCCCAGGCTTCACGCCTGCCAAGGATGCAATAAAAGGTCCCACCTCACCGTTAATATTACTGGTCGTCCTTCTAGACTGGATCAGCTGCATAATCCAGGAACACCATCTGTCGTCAAAGCCCCAGCGTTGGTGCACCAACCTCAAGAAGGACCAATCGAGATGATCATATACCTTCTGGAAATCCAACTTGAGGAAGACGCCCTTATGGACACGCGAGTGCACCTCATCTGTGATCTCGTGGAGGGCCAGGATCCCGTCGTGGATCCGTCGACCCTTCAGGAATGCAGTCTGGAGGGGGTAGTCTAGCCGCTCCGCCACAGGGGATAGCCGCGTAGCGCATACTTTCGAGAATATGCGCTCGAGCACATTAATCACTGTGATAGGTCTAAAGTGCCTAATATCCGTCGCCCCAACTATTTTGGGGATTAGGTTCATGGCACCAAAGTTGATCCGGGACATGTTGAACGTCCCTATATATAATTCATGGAACATTGGCATGATCACCGGCTTTATGATGTGCCTGAATTTCTGGAAAAAGACCATTGGAAGACTGTCGAGACCCGGGGTCGATCCTCCTTCATAGAGGCGATGGCCCTGCCCACCTCCTCATCCGAGAATGGGAGGGTTAACTCCACATTGTCGATGTACAAGACTTTGTCAGCAGGTGACCAGAAGTCCTGGATCAATTAAACCCCCCTACGGGGTGTCGCTGAGAAGCGCTCCTTATAGAAGGAGTAAATGTGAGCCTGGATCTCATCTGGGTGTTCCACGAGGTTGTCACCCTCCCAGAGACACGAAATATCGCATCTCTGTCGGCGTCCATTAGCAATCGCATGGAAGTAAGCGGTATTGGCATCGCCCTGAAGGAGCCACTTCTGACCTCCCCGACGTTGCTAGAATAGTTCCTCGCCCTTGAATATCTCCATCAACGAGGATTCAAGGGCGTAGCGCCTCAGCCACTCATCGTCCGAGAGGCTAGTTGAGTCGGCCACCACATCAAGTGCCTTAATCTGGACCAATAGAGCCTCTTTACGTGCTCTAGGGTCCACACCTAGGTTGGGCCCTCACCCCCGCATGAGCTGGCGAGCGAGCTTCAAGCAGTGGTGCCAGATATCAGTAGCACAATATGCTCTAGGCGGGGAGGCCGTGGCATCTACCCAGCAGTCCCGCACCATCTCCGAGAACCCTGGTTGTAACAACCATGCAGGTTCAAAGTGAAACCGCCTCATCCTAGGGGGCATCGTCCCCCGAGGAGAAAAGCAAAGGGATGTGGTCAGACCCTATACGCGTGACCGCCCGAAGCAAGCACAACGGAAACATGACCTCCCACTGAACCGACACTAGGACCCTATCCAATACACTTCGGATAGGGTTCGCTTGCTTATTAGTCCATGTGAATCTAGCCCCTATTCGGGCTATCTCCCATAGAGCTAGGTCGGCAATGCAGTCATTGAACATGCACATACGTAGCTGATCCACATTCGGAGAGCTCTTATCAGCCTCGTGCCGAATAAGGTTGAAGTCTCCTGCCACCACTACAGGATTAGTACAGGATTCAACTTTATCCTTGAGCTTGGCCAGGAAGTCCGCCGACCTACCGTGGTCAGCCGGGCCATAGACGATGATCACCTCCCAGCTAAGGTTCACACGCCAGTCTATGATGGAAATACTAAGGAAGCACTCCGCCCGGTCCATGTCCTCGACCGAGAAAGCATCCTCCCGGACACCAAGCAGGATGCCCCCTGAGAGACCAACTGAGGGCAGACACTGCTAGGCAAACGGGTGTCGGGAGAGCCCCTGGAGCTCCTCGATAGAGAAGTCCTGGCGAATTGTCTCCTGCAACCCAACTATATCAATCCCCTCTTGTCTTATGTACTCAATCAATTGTCGCTTCCGGCCCAGGTGCCCGAAGCCCCGTATGTTCCAGCATAGGAGCTTCATGATGGAACCATTGCTGAGGGACTAGAAGGCCCCTTAGGAAGGGCTGAGCTAGCCCGACCGCTAACTTCGGACCGGAGGACCTACTTGGTCGGGCACCCGCGTCGTCCCTTCCTAACAGGGGCAACCACAACATCAGTATTCCTTGTTGGAAGACCAACACTAGCATCGCGACCCACCACCAGCCACTCAGTGGGGGTGGAAGTGCGTGGGAGGCTTGCCTTGCAGCACCCTTCCTGTTGAAGGGGCGCCACGAACGGTAGGCGACAAGCCCTGGCGACCCGTGTTGTCCTCAACCCTGGGCTCTCTATGCCAGAGTCGTCGGAGGCAGGGTTCACCGCAGACCCACTATGACCGGGAGCGTTGGAGTTCCAGGTGTCAGCGGACCGCTGCTCAGCTCGAGCATGAGCCTCGGCCAATACCCGGTCCAACTGCTCCTTGGCACAAATAGCCGAGATATGCTCAAGGCGAGGACCCTTCTCGCCGTGGAAAACAATGTCACAATCGGCCGCCACATCTCCTAAGTGCGCAAGCGGAACAGACCCAAGGATTGCAAACCAGGAACCAGAACAAGATGGACTAGCTCCGAGAGGAGTCGTACCTAGGGAGAGATCCCGAGAAACCGCACGCAAGGCTACCTTCTCCACGATGGTTGGAACCTGACCGTCCGGCAGCGCCCTGGATCCGCCGAGCCGATCACTCTACCTGGACGCTACCGACGAAGAGGAGAACGGTCAGGACCTGAGGCCAACCAAGGGAGAGGCGGTGTCGACCATGGCCAGCCACACGCCCGACGGCGGAGGGGTGGCGGGAATCAGCGCCGGGGATCCCAAGGCTGTAGCAGGTGGGGTCCCAGGCGAGCGAGTGTAGCAGACCGCCCTGGGAGAGTGCGATGAAGACGGAGGTCAGACATCCAACCTAGCTCCTGGAGTCCCCCTCCAACACAGGCGATGATAGAGAGGCCAAGGGCTCCGCTGGGGCAGACGGCCCCCGGTCGCCGACGGTCCAGGTGGAAGCAGGGCTGGCCCAGGGGGAGTCATTGGCCCCCGAGTCAGATGAGTTGCCATCCGACAGATCCCCACCCACCTCCGGTCTCGCCTCCGTCGAGTTCGGTGGCATGGGAGGGGGTCCGGCCGCCATCCTCGCCTCCAGGTCATCCAAGTCGAGATCGTAGGTGAGTCTGACCCCCTTGGACCTCTCAAAATAGAAGACCAACAAGAGGCCCTCGACTTCGGCCGAAGACAGGCACAAGATCTCGCCGTCCTGTCACCCTCCAGGGAGTCCATGTCGACCATTAGGAGCTTGCCAACCGGCTCCGACACCTCCTTGAGGATGTGGGCACGCTTTCCCCCCTCAAGGAGATCGAAGAAATAAATCCACACCTGCTCAAGAGGAGGCACCGGGTCTAGCACCGCCTCGGCCTTCTTGATGGAGATCAGGAACTTACTGATGGGGCATTGACAATGTTGCCAGATCACACATTGAGCATCTCCGCAGATGGAAAGGGCACAGAGAAGACTAGTAGGGCTGTCTCCGAGACCACCCACAAGAAGTAACTCCTACTAAAATCGCGGATGTAGGCGGAGATCTTGGCCCAAATGACCTTTCCGGTGACCAGAACTAACGGGGGAGGCTCCTGACCGTGGATGAGGGTGATCGTGGCGAGATGTCGCCTGGCCAACCGGTCCTCCAAGGTTGCGTCCACGTAGTAGAACCTTCCCTCCCCCAGCATCCTATGCCCGAGGTAGGCAAGCGTGGTGGGGCACTCGGGAGGGGCCTCGCACTCCGACCGAAAGTGGCCAGTGCATCCACAGTTGGTGCACATGGTCTCTGATACGTCTCCAACGTATCTATAATTTTTGCTTGTTTCATGTTGTTATATTATCAATCTTGGATGTTTTAGAATCATTTTATAACAACTTTATATCATTTTTTGGGACTAACCTATTGACATAGTGCCAAAGTGCCAGTTGCTATTTTTGCTTGTTTTTTACTTCGCCGAATATCAGTACCAAACGGAGTCCAATCACGACGAAACTTTTTGGACATTGTTTTTGGACCAGAAGAAGGCCAGTGGGCCACAGAAGTTACCAGGAGGGAGCCCAGGCCGCCCACAACCCACCAGGGCGCGCCAAGGGCCCTGGGCGCGCCCTGATGGGTTGTGGCCACCTCAGGAGTCCCCTCCACCGCCTCTGATGCCTATAAATTCCCAAATACTTCACAAACCCTAGAGGAGTCGACGAAAAACACATCCAGCCGCCGCAAGTTCCAGAACCGCGAGATCCAATCTAACACCATCACGGAGGGGTTCATCATCCTCATTGGTGCCTCTCCGATGATGTGTGAGTAGTCCACCATAGACCTACGGGTCCATAGGCAGTAGCTAGATGGCTTCCTCTCTCTCTCTTTTGATTCTCAATACAATGGTCTCTTGGAGATCTATTTGATGAAAACTTTTGCGGTGTGTTTGTTGGGATCCGATGAATTTTGAGTTCATGATCAGTTTCTATCCATAAATATTATTTGAGTCTTCTTTGATCTCTTATATGCATGATTACTTATAGCCTCGTATTTCTTCTTTGGATCTTTGGTTTAGTTAGGCCATCTAGATCGATTTTTCTTGCCATGGGAAGAGGTGCTTTGTGATGGGTTCGATCTTGCGGTGTCCTCTCCCAGTGACAGAAGGGGCAGCGAGGCACGCATGTATCGTTGCTATTAACGATAACAAGATGAGGTCTATTCCTACATGAATAGATCTTGTCTACATCATGTCACCATTCTTATTGCATTACTCTGTTTTTTCATGAACTTAATACACTAGATGCATGTTGGATAGCGGTCGATGTGTGGAGTAATAGTAGTAGATGCAGAATCGTTTCGGTCTACTAATCTTGGACGTGATGCCTATATAATGATCATCGCCTTGGATATCGTCATGATTATTTGATCTTCTATCAATTGCCCAACAGTAATTTGTTCACCCACCGTGTGCTATACTCATGAGAGAAGCCACTAGTGAAACCTACGACCCTTGGGTCTACTTTTCCAACATATTGCTTCCCGATCTATCTTTTTGCCGCATTTGTTTTTAGATCTATTATTCCAAAAACCCAAAAATACCTTGCTGCACTTTTTATTTGCCTCTTTTATTTTGCGTTCTTGAGAAATCTATCTATCAAATCTATCATATCCTAATCTATCTTTTTACCGTAGAGAGATTGACAACCTCTCTTTCGCGTCAGGTTGCAAGTATTTGTTCTTTGTGTGCAGGTGCTATTTACGTTGTGTTGGTGATCCTCCTACTGGTTTGATACCTTGGTTTCATGACTGAGGGAAATACTTACCGTCTCTGTGTTGCATCATCCCTTCCTCTTTGGGGAAATACCGACGCAGTCTCAAGCCACGTCAAAGGAATTTCTGGCACCGTTGCCGGGGAGGAAGCGGTCTCTTGTACGTGCCAATCTCTGGCGCCGAGGAGACACCATCAGCATCTACCAGGTTCCTAATCACAAATCTCATCTCCTTGCAATTACATTATTTGCCATTTGCCTCTCGTTTTCCTCTCCCCCACTTCACCAAATTTGCCGTTTTATTCGCCCTCTTTTTCGTTTGCCTTTTTCTCGTCAGATCTCTTGCTTGCTTGCAATCTTGTTTGCATGGTCACGATGACTTAAGAAAACACCAAATTGTGTGGTTTTTCCAATACTAATAATAATGATTTTATTTGTACTCTGATTGCTCCTCCCGTGACTAGTGCGGAGTCTTGTGATATTAATGCCGCTTTGTTGAATCTTGTCATGAAAGATCAATTTGCCGGTACTCCTAATGAGGATGCCGCGTCCCATCTAAACACATTCGAAGAATTTTGTGATATGCAAAAGAAAAAAGATGTGGACATTGATATAGTGAAGTTGAAATTATTTCCTTTCTCCTTGCGGGATCGTGCAAAATTTTGGTTTTGTTCTTTGCCTCGCAATAGTATCGATTCTTGGAATAAGTGCAAGGATGGTTTTATTACTAAGTATTTTCCGCCCGCGAAAATTATTTCCCTTAGGACTCAAATCATGAATTTTAAGCAACTTGAGCATGAACATGTTGCACAATCTTGGGAAAGAATGAAATTGATGCTAAGAAATTGTCCTACTCATGGTTTAAATCTTTGGATGATCATACAAAAAATTTATGCGGGATTGAATTTTGTCTCTAGAAATCTTTTAGATTCCGTCGCGGGTGGTACTTTTATGGAAATTACTTTGGGTGAAGCTACTAAATTGCTAGAAGGTTAATTCGGTTGAAGAAATTAGTACCTTGAGTGAAAAAGTTGATGCTGTAATGAAGTTGGTTGCTAGTAAAAATGCTCCTATTGATCTTAATGATGTGCCTTTGTCTACTTTGATTGAGCAAAATAGTGATTCCGTAGATGTGAATTTCATCTCGCGAAACAATTTCAATAACAATGCTTATAGAGGTAATTTTAATCCAAGGCCTTTTCGTGGAAATTCCTCTAATAATTATGGTAATTCATCTTACAATAATAATAGGAACACCTCCGCTCTTGAAAGTAATATTAAATAATTTATCAATGCGCAAAAAGTTTTCAACACTACGATAGAAGAAAAGTTGAATAAGATTGATGATATGTCTAGAAGCATTGATAGAATTTCTCATGATGTAGAAAATATCAAGTTGAAAGCTTTTGCACCTAAGATTTATGAATCAATTAAAGCTTTATATGTCTCTATGGATGAAAGTAATAAAAGAACCGCTATGCTTAGAGCTAAAAGAGAATTTTTAGAAAAAGCGTTTTCTAGTGATTACTTTCTGAAAAATGATGAAGATCTTAAAGTGATTGGTGTTTCTTCCATTGATTCCTTGTTTAGTAATATTAAAATTGATGATTAAGGGACTGAAGTAGAGTCAACTTTAGCTAGAAGGCGTCCCAATAATTTGGAGGGTGAAAATCTTGATGAAAAAATTGATGAAAGTGGGTTTGAAGAGGTCAAAACTTTAACTAGTGATGTGCCCACTATTTTGGATTGCAAAGACTTTAATTATGATAGTTGCTCTTTGATTGATTTTATTTGTTTGCTGCAATCCATGTTGAATTCACCCCATGCTTATGAACAAAATAAAGCTTTTACTAAACATATCATTGATGCCATGATGAAATCTTTTGAAGAAAAGTTGGAGTTAGAGATTTCTATTCCTAGAAAATTACATGATGAGTGGGAACCTACCATTAAGTTCAAGATTAAAAATTATGAGTGCTTTGCTTTATGTGATTTGGGTGCTAGTGTTTCCACGATTCCGAAATCTCTATGTGATGTGCTTGGTCTCACCAATATTGAAGAATGTTCTCTTAATTTGCACTTGGCAGATTCTACTATTAAAAAGCCTTTGGGAAGAATTAATGATGTTCTTATTCTTGAAAATAGGAACTATGTTCCCATAGATTTTATTGTTCTTGATATTTATTGCAATCCGTCTTGTCCCATTATACTTGGTTGACCGTTTTTACGCACTATAGGTGCCGTGATTAATATGAAAGAAGGCAATATTAGATTTTAGTTTCCACTAAGAAAAGGTATGGAACACTTTCCTAGAACAAGAATTAAGCCACCATATGAATCAATCATGAGAGCATCCTATGGAGCGAAAACCAAAGATGACAATACTTGAATCTATGCCATATGCCTAGCTAGGGGCGTAAAACGATAGCGCTTGTTGGGAGGCAACCCAAAGAATAAATTTATTTTCTTATTTTTATTTCTGTATTTGAGTGTTGACACAATTATGCCTCTGTTATGATTGTGTTTTTTATGTTTTATTTAGTGTTTGTGCCAAGTAACCTTTAGGATGATTCATAAGATGAGTAGAAACAACGCTGAATCTGAAACAGAAACTTAGCCTCCAGTGTACGAATTTTCATTTTTTACTGGTGCGTGATAATGAGCTGAAATTTTAAAAAAGTGTTGCTATACAACTTATTTACATTGTCCTAATTTTTCAGAATTTTCATACTTACAGAAGTATGGTTAGAGTACAAATTACTACAGACTATTCTGTTTAAGACAGATTCTGTTTTTGTTGCATTGTGTGCTTGTTTTGATGAATATATGGTTTGTATTGAAGGGTATAAGCCATGGTAAAGTTAGAATACAGTAGGTATAATGCAATAATAAAATATGAATGGGTTTGCAACGGTACTTAAAGTGGTGATTTTCTTTATTATACTAACGGATCTCACGAAGGTTTTGTTGAGTTTTGTGTGATTGAAGTTTTCAAGTTTTGGGTGAGATCACGATGGATGAAGGAATTAGGAGTGAAAAGAGCCTAAGCTTGGGGATGCTACAGCACCCCCAAGATATATCCAAAGAGAAACAAGCAACTAAGCTTGGGGATGCCCCGAGTGGCATCCCCTCTTTTTCTAACGACCATCGGTATTTTACTTGGAGCTATACTTTTATTCGTCACATATCATGAGTTTTGCTTGGGGCGTCTTGTATCATTTGAGTCTTTGCTTGCTTTGCTTTTTAGTTTGTCACTAGTATCCTTGCTGTACACACCTATTTGAGAGAGCCAACATTATGCTATGATTTGTTAGAATTGCTCTATATGATTCACTTAAATTTTTTTGAGCTATGGAATTGCTCTAGTGCTTCACTTATATCTTTTTGAGCATGGTGTCCTTGGAAATTTTTGTAGAAATACTCTCATGTTTCACTTAGATTAATTTGAGAGTTAGTAAATTTTGAAGAAATCCTCTCATGCTTCACTTATACTATTTTGAGAGATGAAATCTTTATGCTCATGTTCTTCACTTAAATTTGTTTGAGGTTGTCAAAAGCAATGGCAATATATGAAACTAGTCCCAAAGTGATAGATATTCAAGGAGGATATAATAAAAACTTTCATGAAGATCATTGGACAAATTAAACTTGATTCCTTGTAATAGTTTTGAGACATGATGATAGTAATATGTGAGTCATGTTAGTGAGTAATTATGCTTTAGTAAGAATATTGGTGTTAATGTTTGTGATTCCCTATGCAAGTACGAAAGTCAATAGTTATGCAATGAAATTACATCCTACTTATGGTGCATTATTCGGTGTTAGTTATGCTCAATGCTGGTTTATGTGAATTTTCATTTCTTGGTTGGTTGCTTCTCAATCTATTTGCTAGCCTCCACTTGTACTAAGTAGAAATACTACTTGTGCATCCAAAATCTTTAAACCCAGTTTTGCCTTATGAGTCCACCATACCTACCTATGTGCGATATTTCCATGCCATTCTAAGCAAATTTGTATGTGCCATCTCTAATTTTCAAAATAAATTTCCTTTCTGTGTGCTCGTACCGCTCATGAAACGGTAGGGGTGTCCAATATTTTTCCATGCTAGATGTGTTATTCTCAAGATGAGTGTTTATTCACTTTTCATTGCACGAGAGTACGGCGGTAATAGGGATGCCCAGTCCCGAAATGAAAAAGGAGAAAATTTACTTTTTTGTCAAATAATAAATTCCTTGGAAAGTGTTGGTATGGAAGGCAACCATGGATACGGCCAGCCATGGATTGTGAAAGAATGGTGGAAAAAAGGAATAAACTTTACTTTATGTTTGGGAACCGCCTATGATATATCTAGCATGGAAAGTATTGTGAACTACTTTGTCGTTTTCGTTGACAGGAAAGGCATGCCACTCAAAATATTTTTCTCTCTCAATTTAAACTTTGAGCTCTGGCACCTCTACAAATCCCTACTTCCCACTCCGAAGGGCCTATCTATTTACTTTATGCAATTTTTAATTTTTATTTTGAGTCTCAATTTTCTCTTATAAAGCACCAACTAGGGGGCACTATGAACATACTTGAGCATTGGGTATAGTTAATATTTGAGTGTGTTTCATGAATGGATCAATGATTGAGCATGATGGGCTAGGGATAACTTTCTTTAGTGTTGATATTTTGAAAGACATGGTTGCTTGTTGGAATGCTTGAGTATTAAAGTCTTTATGTCAAAACTAGACTATTGCTTTGAACCATCTAAAAGTCCAAATGTCCATGCTACAAAAGAAAAGAATATGTGATGAACATGTTAGGCAGCATTCCACATCAAAAATTCTGTTTTTATCATTTACCTACTCGAGGACGAGTAGGAATTAAGCTTGGGGATGCTGATACGTCTCCAATGTATCTATAATTTTTTCTTGTTCCATGCTGTTATATTATCAATCTTGGATGTTTTACAATCATTTTATAGCAACTTTATATCATTTTTTGGGACTAACCTATTGACATAGTGCCAAAGTGCCAGTTGCTGTTTTTGCTTGTTTTTTACATCGCAGAATATCAGTACCAAACGGAGTCCAATCGCGAAAAACTTTTTGGATTTTTTTGGACCAGAAGAAGGCCAGTGGGCCAAAGAAGTTGTCAGGAGGGAGCCCAGGCTGCCCACAACCCACCAGGGCGCGCCAGGGGCCCCGAGCGAACCCTGATGGGTTGTGGCCGCCTCGTGAGTCCCCTTCACCGCCTCTGATGCCTATAAATTCCCAAATATTCCAGAAACCCTAGAGGAGTCGACGGAAAACACATCCAGCCGCCGCAAGTTCCAGAACCGCGAGATCCAATCTAACACCATCATGGAGGGGTTCATCATCCTCATTGGTGCCTCTCCGATGATGCGTGAGTGGTCCACCATAGACCTACGGGTCCGTAGGCAGTAGCTAGATGGCTTCCTCTCTCTCTCTCTCTCTCTCTCTTTTGATTCTCAATACAATGGTCTCTTGGAGATCTATTTGATGAAAACTTTTGCGGTGCGTTTGTTGGGATCTGATGAATTTTGAGTTCATGATCAGTTTCTATCCATGAATATTATTTGAGTCTTCTTTGATCTCTTATATGCATGATTACTTATAGCCTTGTATTCCTTCTTCATATCTTTGGTTTAGTTAGGCCAACTAGATCGATTTTTCTTGCCATGGGAAGAGGTGCTTTGTGATGGGTTCGATCTTGCGGTGTCCTCTCCCAGTGATAGAAGGGGCAGCAAGGCACGCATGTATCGTTGCTATTAAGGATAACAAGATGGGGTCTATTCCAACATGAATAGATCTTGTCTACATCATGTCACCGTTCTTATTGCATTACTCTGTTTTTTCATGAACTTAATACACTAGATGCATGCTGGCTAGCAGTCGATGTGTGGAGTAATAGTAGTAGATGCAGAATCGTTTCGGTCTACTAATCTTGGACGTGATGCCTATATAATGACCATCGCCTTGGATATCGTCATGATTATTTGATCTTCTATCAATTACCCAACAGTAATTTGTTCACCCACCATGTGCTATACTCATGAGAGAAGCCACTAGTGAAATCTACGACCCTCGGGTCTACTTTTCCAACATATTGCTTTCCGATCTATCTTTTTGCCACTTTTGTTTTCAGATCTATTATTCCAAAAACCCAAAATACCTTGCTGCACTTTTTATTTGCCTCTTTTATTTTGCGTTCTTGAGAGATCTATCTATCCAATCTATCATATCCTAATCTATCTTTTTACCGTAGAGAGATTGACAACCTCTCTTTCGCGTCGGGTTGTAAGTATTTGTTCTTTGTGTGCAGGTGATGTTTACGTTGTGTTGGTGATCCTCCTACTGTTCGATACCTTGGTTTCATAACCGAGGGAAATACTGACTGTCGTTGTGCTGCATCATCCCTTCCTCTTTGGGGAAATACCGACGCAGTCTCAAGCCACGTCAGTCTCCTCGTGGGTCCGGGGCCGACCACCCCTAGCCCGGGGGGCTCCTGCTCTGGTCCCCTGACATTTTGCGAGGTTGTCGCCGGCACCGAGTACCCCTCGCCACGTAGATAACTGGCATTCTTCTTGTTGTTGTTGTTCTTATTCCGTCGTGCCGTAGGAGCCGGGTATCCCGGGCCATCAGCGTAACGTTGCAGCGGAGAGGCCCGCGGTGAGCCAGACCAATGACGGCGCCAGTCGCGCGATTCGCCACGATCCGGAGTCGAGTCCCCGACCCAGCCGCGGGCTTCAGCGGACACCGGTCGGCCTCGCCCAAGCTCTGCTCAAGGTCCCGGCCAGGCCTATCTAGGGTGGTGCGGTCGGCAATGACAGTGGCAGGCGCGGGCCGGTTTTGGAGCTCCTCACGCAGCGCCGCCTCCCACCGGAGGTCATCATCCCGCTGCTGGTCGTCGGCCTCCCGTCGCCACATGCTCGCCGAGCCAGGGAGGGGGAGGCGTGGGTCACGGACCGTCTGGCCGGAGCGACGGCCCATCCCCGCATCACACGTGGCAGCCCGAGCCGGGGGGAATGGGGCTGGAGGGGGAGACACCGGGCAGCGCTCCAGTCCTCCCTGGATGCCAGCCATCGGTCGTCGGGGCCCCGGCGAGTGCTGTCGCCGGCCGGGATAGGAGGGCCAGGCGGCGATCGCTAGGTGCCCGGGCGCTCGAGCGGCCTCTTTGGGCAGGGCGCATCATCGCCGGGGAGCCGCGGCGTCATGAGGACTGTGGCATAGGAACGAGCGCGGCCGGCAGGTGGCGGGGGCGGCGCGACGGGGCCGGGGTCGAGGAGAGGGCGTGGAGTTGGCGGCGCAAAGGAGGCAGGCGAGCGAGGGTTAGGGCAGGGGAGTGACACCGAGCGTGGGATAGATTGGGCATTTACCCCGAACCGGGCAACATCCACCCGTGAAGCCGGGGACCAGCAACCCGAATCGGTCGCACCACGAGGTAGCCACAGCCAACGTAACGGGTCTGCGGGTTCCAACAACTACTCTCGATTCGCCTCGTTCAGGGCCTTTCGGGCCCCTAGAGACAACCTGGGCCGCCACGTGCGCATGTCCCAGGCCTAGCGCCCCGACATGGGCCGGCCCAGCCTGGCCGCCCTAGCCGCCCTAGCCACCCCAGTCTAGATGGACGTCTCCTCCCGCACCCCGCATCGTTCTCCCTCGTGCGGCGGCGGCGACACCATCGACGCCCAGCGCGATGAAGCAGTCATCCCCAGCGGCAGCGCAGAGCGTCGCACCATGTCGGAAGCCCGTGCCCCCTCCCGCGTGAGCAGTGGGCCGACCGAAGCCCCGCCAGCGGACGCCGCCATGAAGGCCGCAAGCTATGCAGCACGAGGTGTCCGACCTGCAGCCATCACCAGCGATAGCACCCCTGCTCGCCTGCCAAGACGCGTGTCCGGCCGTGCCCGCACGAGGAATTCATCAAAGACCGGCGGAGCCAGCAGGGCATGCACCTCAATCCTTCCCCCCGTCGCATCTGCGTCATCATCGTCGGGCAGATCGGCCCAACGGAACGGCGTCGACCGCGGGACCCAGGTCGAAGCCGACGGAGGGGGGCACCCACTACGCACCCCCAACCCGCCCGATCTCGACAGCGACGAGATTCATCACGCTGGCCAGCATGGCCTACACCTCAATCCCTCCCTCCATCGCATTCGTGTCGTCGTTGTCCAGATAGCCCACCGGAACGGCACGGGCTACGGGACCCAGGTCGGAGCCGGCAAAGGGGGGCACCCTCAACGCGCCCCCAGCCCGCCCGAGCTTGACGGCGGCAGCAGTTATCACACCGGCCGGAACCCCGCCGGGGGACAGGCGAATTTCAAATCGCCCTTTTCGCCCCGCTCCGCGTTTGTACGATTAGAGTCTCCTAATATCTTGAGCCTTGCATGTATGAAGAATAAATTAGGTAGTGAATCAACATGACAATGACACAACGGAAAGCTGCAAAATGTCTGTGGTGTGCGGGTGGATAGCCAAGATGATGTTGTCATCATTGATGGCCTCGTCGACCATCAACCTGTTTGGTGCCAAGAAAAAGTTGAATCTTACTGTTGGATTTTGTGACTAGGCCTTTAGCCCAAACCCCAACTAAAATCTAAAATTCTCATGGCCCATTCTTGCATGGCTGTGTGTGTGGTGTGAGTGGGACTAATGTTTAGTACCATACTGCTAGTTGGGAGAGAGTTGCACCACTTTATAAGGTGAGCTCTTCTAGCACTTGTACGAGCATGAGAAGAGAAGAGGCCCTCGCGCACTCCTCCTCCTCGCTCGCCTCGCCACGCCACGCCTCGTCACGACGCGCCGCGGGTTGCGGGATTGAGCCGAGCCGAGCTCATACCTACGCGCTTATTTTTGCCGGTCAGGAACGGAGAGTCCATAACAGACGCGCCACGATCTGAGACGTCTGATCGTGGGCTGTAACCGACATGGACGTGGGTCCAGTCCATGTCTCTCCACCCTGCCGCGCATATATATACGCGAGGTCCTTGCCAACCCTAGCCACCGTCACAACATATGGTTTCACACCGTTCCAGATCATTGCGCCGCCATCTAAGTCTTCTCCATCCCTCCTTCAGGCGTGCACTGCGAGAAGGGACAGCAGACCTACGGAACCCCGCCTCTCATGATTCTGTACGGGAAAGAGGCAATCAAGTTTTTTGGGAGCGCACTCGCGCGACTGCTAGCAGCGACGATTTCCTCAACGACTACTTCTTCCCCGATCTTTGCAACCTCTTCCTCAATGACATGGGCGACAACATCAGCGCCAGTGGTTCTGCTACCGCTGCACCGTATGCGATCTTGTCCTCTCTGTTTGAAATCATGCTAGAATTCTTATGTCTAGTTTGTGCCATAGATTTAATCTATTCGTCTACTATGCTAGTCTGCAGGATTAGTTCAATCTCCGTTATTGCCGTCATGATTTATTTACTGTTTATTCGGATTAAATCTCGTAGTAATTTTCTTATATATTCAACAATCCAAAAACCTGACTATAGGCAATTTACTCCAAGTGGTTTTGTTGCGCATCTAAAGCCGCCCACCTTCAAGGGGGTGCAATATAAGAGGTGGCGCATGAGAGCAGTCTACTGGTTTCAGACCATGTACTGCTATGACGCCACCAAGGGCAATCCTTAGGGCGATCTTAATCCTGCACAGCAGGAAGCTTTTGAGAAGATCGATACCCTCTTCAAGGGTGCCCTTCTGAGTGTTCTTGACGATTCCACTGTGGATTCGTATATGTCGTTTGACAGCGGCAAGGATATGTGGGCTGCGCTCGAGGCCAAGTTTGGGGCCTCGGACGCTG
This sequence comes from Elymus sibiricus, assembly GCA_039707655.1. Lineage (NCBI taxonomy): Eukaryota > Viridiplantae > Streptophyta > Magnoliopsida > Poales > Poaceae > Elymus > Elymus sibiricus. Next base: position 220,896,095 of record CM077663.1, read on the forward strand.
ACAGCGAGTTGTACGTCATGGAGCAATTCTATGACTACAAGATGACTGATGAGCGCTCTGTTGTTCAACAAGCTCATGAGATACAGTCTCTCGCGAAGGAGCTTGAGTACTTCAAGTGTGTGTTGCCGGACAAGTTGTGGCCAGAGGCATCATTGCCAAGCTTCCACCTTCGTGGAACAATTTTGCTACTTCTCTGAAACACAAGAGACAAGAGTTTTCCGTTTCGGATCTCATTGGATCTCTTGATGTTGAAGAGAAGGCGAGAGCAAAAGACACACGTGCTCGAACTGTTGAGGGAGCTTCTAGTGCCCACATGGTACAGAAGAAGAACTTCCATCTCAACAAGCCCCAAAATAACAGGAACAAATCTCAGGGCAAAGGAAAGTTTGTTGCAAAGAACAAGCCGTCACAATCTACCAACTTCAAGAAGAATTCTCATAAGAAGGGGAAGGGACTATGCCATGTTTGCGGTGATCCTAATCACTGGGCTCCGAGATGTCCTAACCGCTATGAGGAGCGCAAACTTGAGAAGAGCGGCAAGTCCGCTAATGTTGTCATCGGTGATACTGATATGAAGGATTCTGGATACGGTATTTTTCCTACCATCCTTTCAGTTTGTCATTCTCCAGATTGGTTAATTGATACCGGTGCCAATGTACATGTTTGCGCTGATACCTCCATGTTTTTTTCTTATCAGGTCACAGGGACTTCTCCCGTGCTGATGGGTAACGGGTCACATGTCATCGTTCAAGGTGTCGGTACGGTCGATCTGAAATTTACTTCGGGGAAGATCGTGCGCCTGAAGAACGTTCATCATGTGCCCTCCATCAATAAAAATCTCGTCAGCGGTTCCCGTTTGTGTCGAGACGGTTTTAAGTTGGTTTTCGAGTCCAATAAAGTTGTAATTTCTAAGTATGGACAATTTGTTGGAAAAGGCTATGAGTGTGGAGGCTTGTTCCGCCTGTCTTTGTTAGATATTTGCACTAAAGTTATTAATAATGTTTGCCATGATAATGAGTCTAATATTTGGCATTCACGACTTTGTCATATTAACTTTGGTTGCATGACACGGCTAGCCAATATGAGTTTAATTCCGAAATTCACTACTGTCAAGGGCTCCAAATGCCAAGTGTGTGTGCAAGCTAAGCAACCTCGCGAGTCTCATAAGACTGCAGAGGCAAGATACTTGGTGCCACTAGAGCTTATACATTCTGATCTTTGTGAGATGAATGGTGTGTTGACAAAAGGTGGAAAGAAATATTTCATGATATTGATTGATGACTCCAGTAGATATTGTTATGTGTATCTTCTGAAATCAAAGATGAGGCTTTAAACTTCTTCAAAAACTATAAAGCTGAAGAAGAGAACCAGCTTGATCGGAAAATTAAACGGCTTAGGTCTGATCGTGGTGGAGAGTATTTTTCCAATGAATTTGATCCGTTTTGTGCGGAACATGGTATAATTCATGAGAGGACGCCTCCCTACTCACCTCAGTCAAATGGGGTGGCTGAAAGAAAGAACCAAACTCTAACTGATTTGGTTAATGCCATGTTAGACACATCGGGTCTCTCCAAGGCATGGTGGGGGGAGGCGCTAATGACTCCATGTCATGTCCTAAACCGAGTTCCCACAAAGCATAAAACCATTACTCCATTTGAGGAATGGGAAAGTAAAAGGTTGAATCTCTCTTACCTACGTACTTGGGGTTGTTTGGCGAAAGTCAATATCCCAAGAAGCGCAATTTTGATAATAAAATCTGAGGTACCCGACATGCATGTTGGTACGATTATAGAGTCGAATGATGCGACTTTCTTTGTGGACATATTTCCTATGAAGGATATGCCTAACTCATCAAATCGGGAGATACCTACTCTATCTAGTCAGGAATTAGCTGTAATTCCTGAACCCACCACTGCGATGGAACACGTTGAGAATCTTGAGGAGGATGACAATGAAACTCTTGTAAGGAGTAAGAGACGAAGGACTGCAAAGTGCTTTGGTGATGATTTCATTGTGTACCTCATGGATGACACACCTAGGACTCTTTCAGAAGCCTATGCATCTTCTGATGTTGACTACTGGAAGGAAGTTGTCCGTAGTGAGATGGATTCCATCTTAGCTAATGGAACCTGGGAAGTCACTGATCGTCCTTATGGGTGCAAACCCGTGGGATGTAAGTGGGTGTTCAAGAAAAACCTTAGACCTGATGGTACAATTGAAAAGTACAAGGCACGGCTTGTAGCCAAGGGTTATACCTAGAAAGAAGGTGAAGACTTCTTTGATACTTACTCACTTGTGGCTAGATTGACCACTATCCGGGTGCTATTATTGTTGGAAATATGCCCTATAGGCAATAATAAAATGGTTATTATTATATTTCCTTGTTCATGATAATCGTTTATTATCCATGCTATAATTGTATTGATTGGAAACTCAATTGCATGTGTGGATACATAGACAACATTGTGTCCCTAGTATGCCTCTAGTAGACTAGCTCGTTGATCAAAGACGGTCAAGGTTTCCTAGCCATAGACATGAGATGTAATTTGATAACGGGATAACGGGATTCACTATACTGGGTACCCGAGGGTACTGGAGGGTTATAGTGACTCAAACTGGATATCTGATGCTGATGAGATTAAGGCCACAAGTGGTTATGTTTTTACACTTGATGGTGGCGCTGTTTCCTGGAAGTCTTGCAAGCAGAGCATCTTAACGAGGTCAACTATGGAAGCAGAACTCACAACATTAGACACGGCCACTATTGAAGCAGAGTGGCTTCGTCAGCTCTTGATGGACTTACATGTGGCTGAAAAACCAATACCCTCTATCCTGATGAATTGTGATAATCAAACTATGATCATAAAGATAAACAGTTCTAAGGATAATATGAAGTCCTCAAGGCATGTGAAGAAGATGTTGAAATCTGTCAGAAAAATGAAGAACTCCGGAGTTATTGCGTTGGATTATATCCAAACGTCTAAAAACTTGGCAGATCCCTTCACAAAGGGTTTATCACGTAATGTGATAGAAAATGCATCGATGGAGATGGGTTTGAGACCCACCGTATGAGTTGTCCATAGTGGTAACCCACTCTATGTGATCGGAGATCCCGTGAAGTAGAAGTGGGAGACAAGTTGTTGGGCAGCTAGAAGGAGAGTATCCCTATTTGTAATCCCACTCCGTGAAGATGCAATACTCTCATAATCTGCATGGCAGGTTGATACTTATCTTAATGTGTTCCAAGTGACTTATTTGTGTAAGCAGAGATGTTGTCCTGCAGAGCATCACCTGAGGAACACACCTATATGAATTTGACTGTTAAACGTCGCAGTCTATGAGAATTGGGTGTTCTCTAATAAATTCATGAAAGGCCCTGGAGTATGACGTATACACTCCACCCACGGGGAAGCCTTGCGGCGGCCCAGTATTGGTCAAGGATTTGTGTGAAACTAGTCCCACAAAAAGCTTGTAGTTCAAGGCATAGTCCACTATTCAAGTTGTGATCTAGTGTAGCATAAAATTCTAAATGGAAGTTCAACTTAACAGTCTCCATCAAGAACCGGTATATAAACAATGTTTTGGAACTAAGAGATGAGATGTGCCAATAAGACTTTGTGGGGGATTGTTGGATTTTGCTAGTAGGCCTTTAGCCCAAAGCCCAACTAAAATCTGAAATTCTCATGGCTCATTCTTGCATGGTTGTGTGTGTGGTGTGAGTGGGACTAATGTTTAGTACCATACTGCTAGTTGGGAGGGAGTTGCACCACTTTATAAGGTGAGCTCTTCTAGCACTTGTACGAGCATGAGAAGAGAAGAGGCCCTCGCGCACTCCTCCTCCTCGCTCGCCTCGCCACGCCACGCCTTGTCTCGTCACGACGCGTCGCGGGTTGCGGGATTGAGCCGAGCCGAGCTCATACCTACGCGCATATTTTTGCCGGTCAAGAACGGAGAGTCCTTAACAGACGTGTCACGATCTTAGACGTCGGATCGTGGCCTATGACCGGCTCAGACGTGGGTCCAGTCCACGTCTCTCCACCCCACCACGCATATATATACGTGAGGTCCTTGCCAACCCTAGCCGTCGTCACAACATATGGTTTCGCACCATTCCAGATCATTGTACCGCCATCTAAGTCTTCTCCATCCCTCCTTCCGGCGTGCACCGCGAGAAGGGACAGCAGGCCTCCGGAACCCCGTCTCTCGTGATTCTGTATGGGAGAGAGGCGATCAGGTTTTGGGGAGCGCACTCGCGCGACTGCTGGCAGCGATGATTTCCTCAACGACGACTTCTTCCCTGATCTCGGCAACCTCTTCCTCAATGACATGGGTGACAACATCAATGCCGGCGGTTCTGCTCCCGCTGCACCGTATGCGATCTTGTCCTCTCTGTTTGAAATCATGCTAGAATTCTTATGTCTAGTTTGTGCCATAGATTTAATCTATTCGTCTACTGTGCTAGTGTACATGATTAGTTCAATCTTCGCTATTGCCGTCATGATTTATTTACTGTTTATTCGGATTAAATCTCGTAGTAATTTGCGTATATATTCAACGCTTACGGGTGGTCACGGTTAGAAACTTTTTAGCTTTCAAGCATAATTGTAAAACATGAGACTATTCTCATGTCATCATTGATCGTTGGGTAGAGCCTGGCCAGCCAGAAAGAACATCCCAACCCGAAGTTCAAAAGCTGAAGCCACCGGGAGGCATTTCAAACGTTTAAATTTCACCCGTCCTCGCGCGTTACCGATACTTTCCCCTGCAGCCCCCCTGCGCTTCCTACTGCCCTACTCCTACAGACGTCCCTTCTTGGGATAGAGAGGGACAGACCAGTCCCCTTGTTTCTGTGGACCAGCTCCAGTAGACCGTGCTCACTGACCCGGTGGACCAACCCCACCAATCTCTTCTACAAAACCGTCAAAACCAGCTCCTCGTTCCAAAAAAAAAAAGAACTCCTCATTCCGCTCCGCCAGTCCAGTCCACAGCAGCACACCACCCGCGATGGCGCTCCGGCTCCGGTCTGCACTTTCCGCCGCCGTCTCCGGGCGCCTCCTCCGCCGCCGGGCCCTCTCCACGGAGGCTACCTCGCGCCCTCAGTGGGGTGTGATCGCCGGCACGCGTCCGGTCAAGTCGCTGGCGCTCCGTGCGACCTTCCACCTCGCCGAGCCCCCGCGCGCCTCCCGCCTCCTCGTCCCCGCCCACCTCCTCGGATCGGGGCCACTCCCGGCCGTCGACAGAGGAATCATGGGCATGCTCTTCTGCGTCGTCCGCGCCGCGAGCGCCGACGGCTTCCTCCTCCTATCAACTTCCTCGACATCCGCACCACGACCCCCGTCCTCGAGAGCCACCGCGCTGACCCATTTCGGTACGTGACCCCTTCGGCGCTCCCCGAGGTCACGCGGTTCGTCTGCAACCCTCGACGGCACCAAGAAGACCCTGTCCAACAACTACCTCGGCCTCCTCACCAAGGCCCGGAGCGGTCAAGGTCCGCCGGACAGGTACGCCGTCGCCGAGTTCCTGGAGGAAAAGGAGCCCTCGGGGTGCTTCTCCATGAGGCGGTTCCTCTGCGAGACAGGGGAGTGGGAGAAGCTGACGGGCCTGCCGTCCCCTCTCCCGCTGGCGTGTCGGATTCAGGTGGACCACGTGGCCGTGGCCTTCGGCGGCCGGCTCTGGTGGGTCGATGTGAGCTGTGGTGCCGTCTCCGCGGACCCCTTCAGCGACCGGCCCGAGCTCCGCTTCGTTGAGCTCCCGGAGGGCAAGGAGCGGGTGGCCCCTGATCCCCGGACCCTGTGCAGATACAGGCGCGTTGGGGTCAGCGAGGGGAGGCTGCGTTATGCCATGGTGTCCCAGTGCGAGCCCTTCATTCTCCGCTCGTTTGCCCTCGACGGCGACGACGGTTGGAGTGGCGGACCCAGAAATACCGTGAGACCCAGGCCGTCCCAGGCATCCTTCGAGTACAGTCAACGAAGCAAACTCGCTGTACGTCCCAGGCAGCCGCCCAGGCTGCCTGGGGCCTGAAACCGCCTCTCACCATCGGCAAACCGTTGGACACTGGAGCACGAGGTGGCGCTTAGCCCACTCTGGACGAACGGGGGCTACCCCTGGCTGCCTATGGGGGAGACACCGCGGATTGGCGTCATCGACCCCATGAACGCGAGCATCATGCATCTCACCATCGGTAACTATGTTGTCACCGTGGACATGGACATGGGGAAGGTGGTTGCTACTGCAATTGTCTCGGCGGCGCATCATCAGGGTCTAATCACGGCCGACGGTGGTTTCTTTCGGGCATTTCTGCTGCCGCCATGGCTTGGATCAAGCCGGATTCCTCGTGCAGGTAATTGACTTGTGCATGACTCATTCTTCTCAAATGCAAAAGTTGTTTAGCATTATTGAAATAGTTAAGTAGAATAAGTAAGATCTAATGGAAGTTGTATGTTCAATACTTAATCGTAATGTGTGAACTAAAATTGAGGGAGGCATTTGGCATGCACATGCTAAGTACAATACTCAACTATTAAGCCATAAAGGACACAATTTGTTAACCTATTGGGAACTAGAGATGCAGAGGCCGGTGGTCTTCCTCCTTTTCAAAAGAAAAAATGAAGCGTTTGATTTGCCTTGGCAAAAGATTGCGTTAACCTCCCAAAATGATTTATTGGGAATTAGGTGTGAAACTATAATCATGCTTTTGAACTTTGTGTTTGAACATGAGAATGATTAAATTTAAATTGTTATGTTCTACTCCCTCCGTCCCTAAATATAAGTCTTTTTAGAGATTCCGGTATGGATTACTTACCAAGCAAAATGAGTGAATCTACGCTCTAAAATACGTCTATATACATCCGTATTTAGTCCGTATTGAAATCTCTAAAAAGCCTTATATTTAGAGACGGAGGGAGTAATTCAACCAAACAATGTTGTTGGCTTCGCAAGGATAGGATTAGAGCGGTTTGTGGTATTGTGGGCTGATGCTATGTTCCAAGTTACCATTTCAAATGTTTATGACGAAAAGGAGCCATTTTCAGGCAAGCGGACAATGCCAGGAACAAGACCCTGGCGGATGTTCTGATTCGCTCAAACTGATACTAGACCAGATGAAGCATACAAGGTAACCAGCTAACATATATCTTTTGATACTTTCTCATATCTAATGCTTCTATGGCCTCATGAGGATACTGCATCCCTTCCTATCCATCCAGCGTGTATACATATTTGTGCTCTTGCTCGGTATTCCTGGTGTGTGTTCAGACTTCAGAGAATCTCTAGGGGAGTTGTTGGTCTGGATAAAACAGATCAGGGGTGCTGGACAGCACTTGGTTTAGATTGGTGCTGCTGCTCTTTCCTGGGCCCTTTGGCGTACCAGAAACGATTTGATTGTTTGAAGCTACCAAGCTAATTCATCATCTGGCTGACGCGGTTCGTGAATTTGCAGCAATGGCGCGCGCTTTGGAGTCAGATGGAACAGGAGGCGTTCGAGACCCTCCTCGACGGGATTCAACCTATCATCATCAGGGGGAGCCAGCGGAGTTTGGGGAGTTTTCTTGATTTCGATAAATACTTTGCATTTCCAAGTTTTATTTTGCTTTGTATGGCTATCTTATAAACAGGGCCAAGCCTGAAACCTTGCAGCTTTTGAATGGAAGCTTGGTGATACACCTTTTCTCTAAAAGTGTCATGCATACTACTGGTTCCTATATATTGATTATGAAATACCCCCTCCTTTCACTATTATGAAAATGTTCTAACTGTTTTCTACATTGAATGTATGTAGACATGTTTTAGTATGTTTGTTTACTCATTTCAGTCTGTATGTAGTTCATATTGAAATATCCAAAACATCTTATAATAGTGAACGGAGGGAGTAGTATACTGAGAGCGACACGGATATGTGTTTCTTGTGGTTACAGAAAATCCAACCCAGGAGTCCCGCCTAATCAAATTTGGCGACATTATCAAGGTCAGGACAAGTCAAAGCAAAAAGAAGATAAAAAAAGAAAGTTAAAGATGAAGGCACATTCAGGTAAAGAGATTGTAGGCTAGTCCACCATAAACCATGCACCACCTTTCCATAAAACAGTGGATCGTCTTATTTTGGTAACACTCCCACTTATCAACCCCACCCCCCTCCCCCTCTCTAAGAGTAGCCTCGATCTTTTATGAAGGACTCCTAGCTTATATACACCTGAAGTGGATGGAGGCTCATTCATACAACAGAGTAGGCATTTGGAACCGTGCCCTTGCAAACCTGCACCGGGTGAAGGGCGGTAAGGCTTTTAGGGAGCATCTCGGCACGATTACTCGCCTTTGTTCGACTATGGCAACTACTTTGGCTAAATCTTTTTCATTGTCATGGCCAACACTGGCAAGAACACAAAAAGCTCTCCTCAACAATTATTGGGTTACTCAGATTGATACGCACCATGGGCTCACCATTGAGCATATTCAAGAGTTTGCCTTGCTTTGGGAGAAGCTATCCTCTGCCACTCTCGACAATGATGTGCATGATACTATCATGTGGAAGTTCACGTCTAATGCAGAATACTCGGCATCGACGGCCTATATGGCGCAGTTTGCGGGACACAAGACAAGCATCATGCCTGCTGCTGTTTGGAAGGGTTGGGCCCCTCCGAAATGCAAATTTTTTGCTTGGTTGATAATTCAAAACAGAGTTTGGACGGCCGATCGATTACACCGTCGTGGATGGCCGAACTGCACCCTCTGCCCGCTTTGCAAGAAAGTCCAGGAAACCGCAGCACACCTTCTCTTCCAATGCAGGTTCTCCCAGCATGTCTGGATCGAGGTTGCAACATGGCTGGGTATACATGGTGATGTGGTGAGGAGCTGGCGAAATGAGGCTTCGGTTCGAGAATGGTGGAGTAAAAACGTGATTGAGCATGGAGATCAGAGAAAGGTTATCGCCTCCTTGTTCATGCTTATGTCTTGGGAGATTTGGAAAGAGCGTAATGCAAGGGTGTTTCGAAACACCGCCGTTACGACGATGATGCTCGTCGCGAAGATAAAAGAGGAGGTCCATTTTTGGGCTATTGCCGGCGCCACCCACTTGAGTATTGTAATGCCACGAGAGTAGTTATTTGTCTCCCGTTCTGCGGTCATTTGTCTTAAACCTTCTCCCTTAATCAATGAAAATGACAAATCTTTTGCCTTGTTTCAAAAAAAAAAAAAGAACACAACCGACGCGATCATCCTGTATGTCCTGACGACCGTTTTGCTGGTTCATGCATTTGTTCATGTCAATTTCAAAGATGTGCTAGTTCAATATCCGTTGCGTTCTCGTGTGTCTACTTTTTGGCATGTCAGCAGTATTGCTATCATGCTTTTTATCTGCGTTAAAGTAATTTAAAAATTGTCGATTAATCTAATAAACCAAGCCGGTTGTTGTGCTTGTCAAATTAAGTCGAGCATCTTCATGTAACTTAGCCAAGTTAAATCTCCTTTCAGTGTCAGAAAAAAAAAGAGTCCAGTCTCCTTTCCTTGTCGGTTTGGTTTGCTTGTACTCCCTCCATTCCTAAACGTTTATAAATGGGGGAGTAGAAGAGAGTCAATATTTGATCATTCTTGTGTACTCTTCTTGTCTTGAGTTCGTCTTTATCTCCCTTTAGCTTGATCTTGTACTATCTTAAAACATTTATCGGTCATGTTTTGTACTCCCTCTGCAAAGAAATATAAGAGCGTTCTGATCACTATATATATTTTTTTACAGAGGGAGTACTTGAATTCCGACCTGACTTCAAGAAGATCAACAACAGTAACTAGCAAGAAGTAAATCAGTGGAGAAATTGGTGTGCTCCGCGTGATGGTCTTGTGAAAATCATCACGGACGGGGCCCTCTCGTCTACTACCAACCTCTGCTGAAGGGCAGCTCTGCTGGACGGCTGCCTAAAATTCACAGCATGTCACTGATGCTTTCCATGCTATTTGTTTTGCTGGAGATTGCGGACTTGAGGTAATGGAACGATTTCGTTCCGCTAAAATAACAAACTTGTAAATTCCGAACAAGAATACGATCTGCAAAATCATGAATGCAATGCTTTCCCTTATCCAACCAACTGTGCACCAAAATGTGCCAAAACTAATTCAGATCAGAACAACCTGTGTTGAGAGGCTACGCTGCCAGAGATATATCAAAATTTCTGTAGCCTCGACACGGGCGTTAAACGCTACAGTACAGGAAACACAATGTTACCACCATGCCTCTGAATGCCATGTTGTAACGTCAGCAGATATGTGCAAAACGGACTAAAAGGGGAATCTTCTAACTGTCCGGCCATTCCAGGTGCCTGATCGGTCCTCCACTAACATGCCATGCTCCTTCAGATAGCTCGTCAAACAGTTGGCTGTAGCCCCAACCAGCGTAGCCGAGGAAAAACCACAGGTCCTCGGCAGACTGCTCGCCCGCTTTGATCCCCGCGATTACCCGGCTTGTAGCAATTATGTTTCCATAATAGAGGTCGGGTATGACTTGCGTGTACCCCTCCAGGGCGACTCTGGACAAACTCACAAGATGGTAACCCTGCACCACAACAGGTCCGCCATAGAAGAGAGGGGCAAGTTTGATAGGCTCCAGGGAGCTGTCCAGATTCTTGAAGGCGTCCCAGCTTAACCTTTTGTTGATGATCAGTCCATGAAATCCCTCATGAGGATCAGCCGATACGATGAGTACTCGAGCATTATCGAATGGAACTGCAGCATCAAGCTTTTCGGTGGCGCCGAGGATGGACCCCGTGACGATATGCACCTTGCGCTTCTCTGGCTGACTTGCCGGATCGGAACCAACACTGCTGCCGCTCTTGTCATTTATGTGAAACCGGACCGTCTGCGGTGCTTCATGTTGCATTACCATCCTCTTCTTTCGCAGAAATCCTGTTTGCCAGAAAGAGCAAGGCTTTAGAATGTTTATTATATACCACAACTATACCGAGCAATACATTCATAATAACTTTCTTATTATCTTTGGTGTGATAGTTGGGGGATGCATGAGTCAGCTATGAACCAGTCAAGTAATACATTATAGGCAATATGCCCTCAAATTTTGTTTGAGCAGAACTTTCTTGTTGTGGCACTCTACAAAGCAAGGACACGGCAAAAACAGCCGAATTGCCGTTAGTTCGGCGGGACACGGCGATACGGCTGGATACGCCAGGATTCATGTATCCCCCAGTATCCCCTGATTTCCAAATTAAAAAGAAAAAAAGGAAAGACACGGCTGGGATACGTATGGAGTACGTTAGGGACACAGGAAGCCCAATAATAGTCTCGGCCCAATACCGCACCACAAAAAGTAACGCTGCTCCACGCTCCAACGAATGCGCCGCCGCTGCCTGGACTCGACGCTACTGCCGCCTGGACTCGGCCTTGTTGCTTGCTGTCATCCAAATATCGGCCAAGATAACAGTTAATCGGCCAGTTAATTGCTACTCGGAGGGTGACCGGTACGAAAACCCCCTGATCGCTACGTTTCTCGGCCAGCCAGTTAATCGAGCTGTCAGACCGATTTATCGGCTGTCAGAACGAGAAATCGGCCCGCAGCGATTAACTGGGCTGCCACTTTGACCTATTTAGAGCCCAAAATATCCACCCTGTCCACATCTCACAGCCGCGCCCGCATCTAGGGTTAGGGAAATTGGGGCTCCCGCGCCGTCCTCGTCTCCTCTCAGGCTCATCCTCCTCTGCTCTCCTGCTCACGGACGAGCAGCCGCTGGCACGACCTCGACCACCAAGCAGTGCAAGGACTCGCCGCCGATCATAACTGACGCATGGACGGACAAGAAAAGGAGCATAATGAACTTGTGTGTGCATTGGTTGGGGACTGCCTTTCTTGAATCAAAAGAGGCATCGGCTGATGCACACATGAGTCTATACATCTTCAACTATGTGGATGAATGCATTGCTAAACTTGGTATGAATCTGAATCTTAACTATTTCATTACTTCCATTGTTCCTTTCATTGATTTGCATCAACTTTCTTTCAGTCATTGCTGGTATCATTCATTTCTTTGTAGGTGCTGATAATGTGGAAAAAAATAAAAAGGCACCGACGGATGGAATATTCATTTTTAAGGTAGAAGTTTGTGGTATCTGTTCTACCGCAGCCTGCACGGTACCGTAAAACAGTTTTAAGGTTTCCCTTATGGTGGTTTTACGGTACCACGATACAAGGGATCTGCTAGAGATGCTCTAAGATATTAGTAATCTGCACTTCTGCAGTTGTATGCTTGGACAGCACATGAACACAGGAGGGTGAAAACTCTTGTGAACAGTAGACAAACATAGATTACAGTACTTCACGGATCCAAATTCTTACGTACGAGTACCAGACACTTTTGCACCAACCTTTATATTCCAACATATGGCGAGAATTGCTCGCATGCGACTCCAAAAATTCAATTAAATTACCCACAGACATTCCTCCTTCGTATGATATTGCGCTTTTGTTCTCCGCCGGGAAAAGCAACACCGTAGGATAAAGCTCCTCCTGTGAGCATATGAAAGTTATACCAATATTAGTCAAGTAAGCACTCAATACCAAAAAAATGGTCATGTCATGCAAGGCAACAATTCAAGTGGGCTTGAGAGGAAAAGGTTTCCTAAAATATCCACTTAAACCTGGGTTGTCGAAAAAACACCGATAGCCATATAAAATACCTATGGAATTCTGAGGAATGTTGGGTGTGATATTATAATGATCACTGGATTATTGCAAAGGTAGCAGGGGGAGGAGAGGTTTAGCGAAAGACCAGTTTATTGACTGATGATAAATGGATACATGCATCCGTGTATATAGGGATGCCTTACTTGGTTCTCAAGTTTTATCTTATCTAATCTCATCTCCAATTCAAGGAAAGCAAAACCGATCTCTATCTCTGTTTTCGTAGCTAATCTTTATTTGATTGTTGCCTGGTGCTATGGGTGTGGGCATACCAGTGGAACCGTAGTACCACAGAAAAAATGTATTCAAACATTTTAATACAGAACACTTGTCTTGTGTTCAATGACTTGAACTTCCTGGGCAGCATTCTGCTAACAACATTATGTCTATATAAACTGAACAGGCGGAGGGAGTTAAAATATCCCATTATTTCCTCCAGCTCTTTCAAAAGGGATTGGAGTATGGGCCAGAAAGGAAGATTTGAATTTTGCATGAACCAAATGCCAAGTTGGCCCTATCGTATGTAGACTACAAAATATGCTAATTAGATTGACCATCTCTATATTTTATTTACAGCTCACGCCGCTGCTTATCAGAACTGTAGATATCAGAGTGAATCTAATGGTTGAATGACGAGGTGTTTTCAGACAGATCAGAAGCTAATGTACTTCCTGCATGATTATTACCGGTGCAAGCACCTTTATTACAGGTTATGACAAGCTATGAGGTCACCTGTTCTCTTCAACTTGAGCACATGCCCTGGCTGGATGCCTTCACTAAGTGTGCAACGGTGCTACTCCCTCTATCCATATATATAGGGCCTAATGCATTTTTTTAGGCTAACTTTGACCACATGTTAGAGCAATAATATATGACATGCAAGTTACACAAAGCATACCGTCAAATTCGTACGTGAAAGGAGCTTCCAATAATATAATTTTCACATTATACATCTCATGTATACTCTGATCAATAGTCAAAGGCTCAAAGCCAGTATCAAAACTTGCATTTGGCCCTATATATATGGATGGAGGGAGTACCACTCTAGCTAGTTAACTAACAGTTTAAAGAGTTTACTAAGCACCATGCTCCCCATACTCTAGACTGCTAGCTAATACAACACATTCCAAGCCAAAGCATGGTAACATAATGCTCATTACCAAAACTAAAAATAGGGCTGTGTTTGTTCCTTACGACAAAAACTGGGCTCATAGGAGAGCTCTTTTTGTAAACTTGGAAAGGTTAAATAGATAGAATATGCAATCGATTATTACTACCTTGTCTGCTGATTTAAGTAAATGATGGCAATCGTTTGCTGTGCAGTCCATCATGTAAATAGCTGGAAGGCCCAAGTCTCCATTATTCTCTGCATACAATATAATAATCTTTTGTGTGACAATAAATAAATAGCATTTGAAACGTAAGTAATAAAGATACATTCTTTGCAATGTTCTGACCTCTGGGGGAACAGGCTATAATAAAATGTTTTCTGTACAATGGTGTTCCATTAAGGTTCATAACTTATATACTTTGTCAGTCTGCTTTATAAGTTGTACCTTGCATATTAGAGTCCTTAAAAGAAGTCATAAAGCGTCATGGTCCACTGGGTTAAGGCATTACTTTTGTTATAGAAAATGCAAATTTTGCAGGACAATTCCAGTCTTTTCTTGCTCTTAACTCGTGAGGTATGATTCATAACACCTAGGAGCCTAAGATAAGATTATATTTTCTAGTGCTCACTAGCATAAATGGATATATGTACAGAATGACGCATTACATCCCAAAAAAAAGTGCGCTGAGATAGAAGGAAATGTTTGCACAGTTCAAAAGACAAAGGGGCAATGTAGGCTCTCCCCTTTCAACTGATGAGTTCAGGTTAGTACCTTCGATCTGCAAACCTTGAGCCTTCGCAAACTGAGAATTCGAACTCATATAACTTTTGAATGATCGGTGCAATTCACGGACAACAAGCTCTGTTCTCTGGCAAAACCCACACCAAGAGTTGCTGAACAACACCAGCACATCCTTCTTCCAAGAAGAAGAAATATTTGCAGTATTCAATGGCGTTTCATTTTTTGAATCACAACCTTCAAATCCAAAGACCAAGCGACAAAAACTAGTTGCTGTCAACACTGGGATGGAATTTGCCTCATGGAAATCTTGATTGACAAAAGGCGGCCTTGGAAGCTCCTTTGAACTTACGACAGATGAGGCTGAACGATAATGCGGAGAAAGACTCTGATTCACAAAACTATGAAAATAATTTGCCAAGGAAGGGTAGCTAAATCCACTTTCCTGAGGAAAGACATAATGCTTTTGTTGAACTGGATCAATTATTACCAGGGATGGCATTCTTGACCCACCAGTTAAAGTTCTCAGAAGCCTATAACCTCCATCAGAAAAGAAGAATGAACCAACAAAATGGTTATCTGATATACTTGAAGTTACCTGCTCTGTATATTCAGTGTTATCACTTGCAAGGATGCTGGAAGAGCTAAATGTTGCACGTGGAGAATATTTGCTGTCACTTTTTTCTGATTCTTCATCTATATTAAACAAATCATCCTCGTAAATGAAATTTTCAATTCTTTCAGATTCTTGACTCAGGACTGAAAATACATCTTGCTGATTTGGCGATCCTGAATTCTCTTTGTTAGAGTTCACTTTTCTCCCATCAGGTTCCAAAATCTCCAAGACTTCTGTAACAATTTGCTCATCGCTGTGCTTTTGTAACTTGCCACGAACTTCATTGCTGCTATGCACATCAATGGAGGCCTCTTTCCGAAGGTCAGGGCTTACATCAGAGGCCTCGACGGCTTGTTGTTCCTCCATTTCTGTATCACTACAATGAAGATCATTATCATTGATACCACAGTAGTGTGCAGGAGTTTTCTCAAGTATAGTCGGTGTTTGTCCATCCTCAATATATTCAACTTCTGTTGCCTTGTTGTTTTCATGCACAGAAACTTCAGCGGTACCTTCATTGACACTGTCTGAGCTGGCAAATAAATCATCCGTTATTTGACTTTCTCGAATTGTCATGGAATCCACCACTTGGACTTCAGGATCGTCAGACAGCAACTTTAGATCAACATCTTTTGCTACAAAACTTATCCTCGTTTTCTTTGACCTATGTACTGATCTTGTTTTGTGAATCAGTTTTGTTAGAATTTCATATAAAGGACTATTAGTACTACCTTCGCTAGCACTTCTGTATGAAATACTTTCTCCATCTCTAACAACCATTACTGACATTTTCTCCCCTAGATCCATATACTTTGAGGCCAAATCATGTAACCTAGCTGTCCCAGAGTGGGCATCTGACTTACTTGTGCTCAGTGCAGAAGGACCCACTTTTGTGCGCATTCTGGAGTTACCACTATTTAGATCACCAGAAATGACATAAGGTGGATAATTTTTGTGAACATACTCCCGTAGTAACTTGAGAGATAATTTGCTTTCATCTCTAATTTTTAAGGAATCGGATAATCTATCGATAAATAGAATAGCTGAGGGCCTATTTGCAGGAAAGGTAACCTCGCCGCCACTCGCATCAGCATCAATCTACAAATATAACATGTAACTCCAAACGTCATGGCATGATGCATGTACAATTATAAGCATTGGATATTTGAATAGGCCACGAAAAAAACTATGTAGCAGAAATTCATAAAAGACAATGCCTTTTTACCAAATAAAACAAGGTATTCTGTTATAGAGATCAACAAATTACATACTCTTACTATATGAATTATGAATAAACTGGATTGTTCTCTTTATCTTTAGCTTGAGAACATTTTTTGTGAGATATATTTGCAATAAAATAGAACCTGGTTAAAAGGATTTGATTGGTAAGAATAGATAAACGAAGGAGATATATGCAAAGTAACAAGAATGCAATAAACACATCATTCTGACATGCATTCTCCTACTTTATTACCTACTACTACCTCCGTCTGGGTTTATTAGGCCCTTGTATTTTGGATCCAACTTTGACCATGTATTTGACTAAAAATATATAAAGTATATGCTATAAAATGTATATTGTTGGATTTGGAGTTGGAAAAGATTTTCTATTGTATAATTTTTGTGACATATAATTTACATTTTATTAGTTAAATTCATGGTCAAAATTTGGCTCAAAATAAAAGGGGGCCTAATAAACCCGGACGGAGGGAGTAATTGACAATCACACCGAGAATGCATGGAGAGAATAGCCATCTTCGTCTCAGAGTAATATTTAGCACATGTCATGTTCTTTTGGTAAATTTATAACGTACATGAAGCGGATTTTCACTGACCTCTTTAACATCAAGATTATGGTAGGATTGCAACAGGCTTCTTAGGTCATCCTCCTCTTTTGCAATAACTGAACAAGATGTGCATCCCAGATAATGGATACTGAGGAACCATGTCTCTGAATTGCTTGCATTGGCAATATCCAATGAAGATAATGGCAATTTTTCAGTTACAAGGCCAAATCTAACTTTCTCCGGAGGAAGAAAGTATTCTCTTGACAGGGCAGTAAGTTTTGCATAGAAGCTTTCAAACTGTTGGAACTTTTGCACTGTGCACAACTTACTATTTTCATCAGTTGATATCTCAATTTGATCTGAGACGCTTTGATTTGCTGTGGTAAATCCACCTTTCCAAGGAGAACCAGTAAGCTGACTCCCACCTCCAAAGATCAGTTCTTCATCTTCTATAACCTGCTTGTCATCCCAAATAAGTGCATTTTCAGGGATTTGTCCTCATATATGCTCAACCATCATAGTTCAGACAGACAGGAGTTCTCTCAAAGAAATATATCAGGAATATTAACCAGAGATAAATCCGACTTTCTTTGCTAAACTTACAAGCTCTAGTTGGCCATCTGATTGTCTGGTCACTGTCTTCCCAGAAGTGTCAACTGTATGATATCAATGAGTATAGCATCCAAATGTCAGAAACGAGTTGAAGTGATTTATCATCCACTCAGAAGTTTTATGATGATCATGGAACATGAAATAGAAGGATTAAGGTAGATCGGTTTGAAAGAATAAGGCAGACCACATAAAACTATGTCATCCTGAGTTTCCGATTGTGGATATTTTACCATCTTACACCATATGTGATTGTGGGATCTTGAATCATTTATTAATCATTAACGTTGGTCAAGATGGAAACCTAAATTAAGGTGTTTCTTCCCGTAAAGTTCAAAAAAAATGCATGCTCATTTTTGAGAGACAGGGAGAGAGACAAAGAGCTATTCAGGAATCGTAGTAACCAACCTCAATTTTAACAAGTGCCTCATCACAAAAGAAGAAAATGATACAAAATGTTGGATGAATCGAGGACAGATGACACAGAGTTGACTAACCATTCTCTGTGTGAATTTTTGATGGTGTGACCCCACTGCTTCTGTTGCTTCCGCCACTAGCCAACCTGGTAAACCAACCACAGAACTCGGATAGAAGTACAGCTCTGTCAGTTGATTGAATAAACTCCTCCACATCTTCTTTTGTATGCAAAATCACAAAAGGGGCCTCCTCATGCTTAAGTGACATGATATATTGTACTGAATATAATATATCACGTGCACGGAGCTTTCCTTGATATTTGAACTGTACGGATTGTTGGTAGTATATGAACTTTGTTCCTTCAGTTGCGCCAATAGCATCCGACAGCAACTTCTCAGAATTTCTGTATACAACCATTAACTTAAGGCGACCTAGCTCCATCTCATCGGTTGCGACAAGCTGCTGTATTTCGGCCATCAGTGATCTTGACTCGCCATACCCTATAGATGATCATAAGAAATAAAAGTTACAGTGAGTTGGGACTCAATCTCATGCACACATTCCCATTTGCTGGAGCATGTGGGGCTTACCGTGATGCATGGTAATGCCTCTGGAACAAACCTCGTATTTGGAAATAATAATGTCGAAACCATGAATTTGTTGAAATTTCATCTTAGTTTAAGAAGCAGCTCCAAGTCAATTTGGTCAAATAAAAAACAAACAGACAGACTACTTAAAATTGTCCAGGAATGTGTGTCATCGTGCAGCGTTTTGGACTGACAAATCGCACGGTTTGCCTTGTCATATCGGCTGCATCAAGTACTTCGTTGGCGCAATGGATTTTAGTAATTGCTTACTTATCCTTCCATGTACTGTACTTCTGAACTTCTAGACTTCGAATTCAACATGGACAGAAAATTCTCGACTGTTCGATTCAACAACTTGACCTTGGCAACTACTCATGCAGTCAGAAACCAAAGCTTTCAGCTAGACAGGATAGGTAGGACCGTAGGAGGGCTCACATGGCATGGTGACGACGAGGAGGACGTGGGGGTGGAGCCGGATCTGGGAAGAGAAGTTGGCCCTGGTCAAGACCTGCCACTCTGGGTGGCCAGCGGTGGCGCCGAAGCTCGACGCCGCCTTTGACTGTGGCGCAACGAGGAGGAAGGAGATAAGGAGGTGCGGCCATGCCGCGGCGAAAAGGCGGCGCATGGAGGCCGCCGTCCTCGGCTCCTCGCGGCCGGCAAGAGGATTTTTTTTTTTTTTTTGGAAGGGGGGAGAGGAAGTATTTTTTGAAGTGGGGAGAGGAAGTTTGGCGAGACCGAGCGTATGATTAGTCTTTTTTTTAAGAGAGAGAACCGAGCACAAAGTAAAGGATGAATTCAAAAAATATTTCTAGATGCCAAAAACCTCTGAAAAAACTTTCACGCATACATCTTTACACTTCACGTGCACGCAGAAAGTTTCGCGTAAAAGCAACTTTTTCTTTGGCCTACGTAAAAAAGACAAAAAAAAATGTGTCAGGAAACGCATTTAGTAGCACTGAGAATTATGTTTTTCGCAGAGACAAAATTAAAACATATATTTTCACAAAACTATGTGCCACACACAAATGTTGCGAAGATTTATGAGTGATTTTTTTTGCATATTTTGATATTCTAAAACGCGTTTAAAATACATTCTTAAAAATGAGTTTCATATGTCCATGGGTTTAGGATGTGCTCACTTAGAACCGAACGCATAATTAGTTGTCGAGTCGTAAGGAGTGGGGAGACAAGGTTGAGTAAAATGCATAGAAGCATCACAATAGCGGCATATTGGTGAAAAAACACCACTTTACAAACTGTGGCAAAAGTCACCCCACCGAAAAAATTGACGGTGGCAAAAAATACTAACGATAAATGCTAAGGCCTCCTTTGGTTCATAGGAATAGGAAACTTGTAGGAAATGTGATGGCATTCATCTCAAATCCTATGAGGGGGATTAAGAAAAGAGATGTCATTTGATTCACAACATAGGTATTTTTCCATTGAGTCTAGACTCCTTTTTATTTTCCTTTGAAATGTGGAGCATAGGAACCAATCCTATGTAGGAATAGAATGCATTCCTACAAACCAAAGGGCTCTAAAGAAAAAATTCCTACAAGAATCCTATCCTATATAATTCCTCTGAAATTCCTACACAATCAAAGGAGGCCTGAGTAGGATTAGGAAAAGATATGTCATTTGGTTTACACCATAGGAATTTTTCCATTGAGTCTAGTCATGTTTATTTTCCTTTGAAATGTGGAGGATAGAAACCAATCCTATGTAGGAATAGGAATTCATTCCTATGAATCAAAGGGTTCTAAAGGAAAAAATCTTATAATAATCCTATCCTATAGAATTTTTGTGAAATTCCTCCAACCCAAAGAAGACATAAGTGTTTTGATGACGTCAGTGATTGTTAGGGTTCACCTGTCAGATTGAGTTGGCAAAAAAAAGTGCCACGTGGACATGTTGAATTTGTCGTCGTCTTCTCTCTCTCTCTCCTTGGCATTTCACAAGCACAGTCCGAGGGTGCAAGTACGCAACACCATCGTACCCCCCCCACACACACACACATTTAATACACATGCAGTAGGAGTCTTTCCTATTGTCTTCGTTGTAAATAAAAACACCATCGTACCCCCGGCGGCGTTGCCCCTCCCCACGGCATTGTCGCGTGTCCGCCATGGCGGCGGCGCCATCAGTGCAGCATGGCGTGGCGCACTTGATGCCATCGGAGTAGGTGGAGGTGTTCCAGTTGTTGTGGAGATGGGCGACGGGGTCGCTGCTCCAGCTGCTCAAGCCCGTGGTGGACATCTGGCAGTCGACGGACTTCTTGTCAAATTCGTCATCCAAGATGTTTGAGCACGAGGTGGCCGAGTTGCGGGCCCGCTTAGCGGCGCTGCCCGACAAGTACTTCGTCGTGATGGTGGGGACATGTTCACTCAAGAGGCGCTGCCCACATGCCAGACCAGGGTTCGTCCGCGACGAGACGGGCGCTAGCGCCTGCCCCTAGGCTATTTGGACCCACGTGATACATCCATTTTGCATCACTATTTCCTACTGTAATTTATCTTATTTGATGTTATATTTCACATTATGTTGCAATTCTAATGTATTTTCTCTCTTAAAATGCAAGTTACACCAATAGAGGGGGATTACCTGCAACTGGACCTCTAACTTGAAAGAGCAATAGACAATTCTCAGGAGCTCAAAACAAAGAAATATTTTGTGGGTAATTATTTTGGAATATATAATAAATAATGGAGCAAAGATATACCAGAGGGGGGCCACCAGCTGCCCAAGAGGGCAGGTGGTGCGGCCACCCCCTGGCCGCGCCACCTGGGCGTGTGGGGCCTTCGAGCCTCCTCTCCCGAGGTCCTTTGGCCATATATTGCTATTTGCCCTAGAAAACTAAAGATGACACTTTCGTAACCTTCCACCGCCATCTGTGAGGCGGAACAGAAGCGGGGCACTTTTGCTCTCCGGTGAAACGATTCTGTTAGGGAACTTCCCTCCGAGAGGGGGAAATCAAATCCCTCATCATCACCAACACTCCTCTCGTCGTGTGAATCATCATCTTCACCAACACCATCTCATCTCAAAACCCTAGTTATTCCTTTGTGTTCAATCTTTGTATCAAACCTCATATTGGTACCTGAGGTGCTAGTGGTGTTGATTACATCTTATAGTTGATGTTAGTTGGTTTAATTAGTGGAAGATTACTATGTTTAAATTGTTTATCATATATTTGTATCTCTGATCATGAACAATAAGATGAGCTGTGATAAGTTCTATTTGTTTTTGAGGACATGGGATAAGCCTTGTTGCTAGTAATCATGTGAAGTTGATCATTGTTCAATGTTTTGATATTATGTTGAGTTATTCTTTCTCTATTGATGTTATGTGAACATCGACTACATGACACTTCATCATGTATGGGCCTAGTGGAAGGCATCATTGAATTAGTTTGTAGATGATGGGTTGCGGGAGTGATAGGACCTAAACCCCGGGTTATGAATTGTTCCGTGAGGGTCTGTTTAGATCCACATGTTTAATGTTATAGTTAGATTTATCGTAATTACTTCTTTTGTGTTTGTGGATGCTTGCATGGAGGCTGTAATCATAAGTAGGTATGTGTTCAAGTAGGAACAATACCTTAGCTCTGTTCCACCCACATAACACTTATCAAGGTAATGAACGTAAATCGAGGAATAGTGGTGAAAGTAACTTGGTAATATTCCCGCGTGTTCTCAAGAGCGTTTTAATCACCATAAAAAGTACTGCTAGCTTGTCCTTAGCAAAATTAAGGTCGGACCACTTGTTACACCTTGTTACCTTGTTACAAATTACCTTGCTATCAAACTATCTCACAACACTTGAAGTGGGATACGTCTCCAACGTATCTATAATTTCTGATTGTTAGATGTTATTATATTACTACTTTTGTATGCGATACATGTCATTTTATATTATTTTTTGGACTAACCTATTAGTTTAGTGTATGTAAGTGCATCTAGTGTCACGCTTGTTTGGTTTTGGAGTATTGAAGACAAACGCGGTTGAGGGACTAATGTGTTTGCGAGAGTTCACAGGATAACACAGATAGAAGTCCCTGGAGATTCGGTTTAACCGTCGAAGACGACCCCTAAAAATGTCTGAAGACATTGATGATGGCCGAAGCCATTGGTGGTATGCGAAGATAATCGCCTGAAGATAATGAAACGCGAAGACGAAGTCTTTTGGTAGTTTTGTTTCTTCTTTCCTGAGTCATAGGAACCACCGTACTGTTAAGTGGGGTCGATGTGATCGAAGTCAGACGCTGACGTGATGCTCAACCCAAACCCATGTCTTCGAGTGAAGACAACGAGAGGAAATCTCTTCCATAGTTGGTTGAGTCAACTTTACTTGTAGCCCAAGTAAAGCTGCCGCGTGTGTTTGAAATCCGACCGTTGTGACACGTGTCGGTTGGCCATTGACCCAGGGTCATATTGGTCATATCAGGTCGGGTGCCCGCTGGCTATAAATAGCCCACCCCCTCCACCATGAGAAGGTGGCTGCTCAGAGAGAGATACGGTTGTTGTCGTTTTGGAGCAACCCACCTCGAAGACATTGAGAGAGAAACATCCTGCGAGGATAAACCTAAACACCCAGAGCTAGAGTGTTTTAGCATCATCGAAGTCGTTTTGTTCTGAGAGAACTGAAGACTTATTACACTTGAAGACTGTGATCTTCCAGACGGTTAGGCGTATGGGTCTAGAGCAATCCAAGAGTCATTGTGGATCGCGGGGTGACCAAGTTTGTACGGGTTTCGGAAGTCTCGCCTGAAGACTTACCTGAATGATTGGGCGTTGTCTAAGTGACTTCGGCTCAAAGGGAATAAGGTGAAGACGAGGTCTTCTGAGTTCAATCTCAGCCTCCCTAACTAGACGTATAGTTGTCACAGCAACTGGAACTGGTCCAACAAATCCTGTGTCTTCGTCAAGCTACTGGTTCTATCCTTCACTCTTTTACATTCTGTACTGAACTATGAAGCCATTGCTTGAATACCTCTGACTGAAGACATTTCCCGAAGACATTCATATCTGTTATTTATCTTCATACTATCTAAGTTTGTCTTCGACTCATCTTAGTGTGTACGATGATAATGCTTGACTTGCTTGAATGTCTTTACTACATTGCATGCCTTGCCTAGATGCTTGATATTTATCCCTACCTGATCTTGTTCCGCTTCCGCATATTTCGAATACATACATTGTTTCGAAGCCTTTCATAAAATCGCCTATCCACCCCCCCCCCCCTCTAGTCGATAACTAGCACTTTTGAGTGTCCAGTGTCATTTCCTGTTTTTTGCATGTTTTTGGTTTCACAGAAAAACCATACCTACAGAAGTCCAAACACGACGAAACTTTTTGACAATTTATTCTGGACAACGAGAGACCCTAGAAGCTTAAGAGGGAGGCAAGAACACCCATGAGGGTTCCACAAATCTAGAGGGTGAGCCCTGAAGGGTAGGCGCGTCACACTGACTTGTGGGCCCCACATTGCTCTGTTTGCCTAATTCATGGCCTATGAATTCATATATATTCTGAAACCCTCGAAGCGGAACCAGAAATAATTTTATCGCCACCTCAAGCCTCTGTTCCATTGCGATCTCATCTAGAGCCTTGTTCTGGTACTCTGTCGGAGGGGGAATCATTGGGAAGGTCATCTTCATCAACCTTATTGCCTTGCCTCCATGATCATGTGTGAGCAACCATAACCCACAAGTACAGGGGATCGTAACAGTCTTCGAGGGAAGTATTTTACCCAAATTTGTTGATTCGACACAAGGGGAGCCAAAGAATATTGATTGGTCTTGGCAGTTGAGTTGTCAATTCAACCACACCAGGTTATCTCTCTATAGCAAAAGTTTTAGTATCACATCAAAATAGTAGTAGTAATGGTAATGGTAACAACAATAGTTTTATGGTGATTGTAACAGTAGTAGCAACAATAGTAACTTAGCAAGATCCAGTATATGAAAAGCGTAGGCCATGGATCGGTGATGGATAATGATTTTGATGACATCAATCATGTAACAGTTACATACTAGAGCGACACAGAACTAGCTCTAATTCATCAATGTAATGTAGGCATGTATTCCGTATATAGTCATACATGCTTATAACATGAACTTGCATGACATCTTTTCTCCTACCCTCCTGATACGTCTCCAACGTATCATTTTTTCCAAACACTTTTGCTCTGGTTTTGGTCTCTATTTTGCATGATTTGAATGGAACTAACCCAGACCGACGCTGTTTTCAGCAGAACTACCTGGTTGTTATTTTTGTGCAGAAATAAAAGTTCCTGGAATTGGACGAAACTTTTTGTGAATTATTTTTGGAAGAAAGAATGAATTATGGAGCGAAGATCCACCGGAGAGGGGTTGCGTGTGAGCCACAAGGCAATAGGGCGCGCCCTGTTGGCTTATGGGGCACACGTGGCTCCCCGACCCTAATTCCACTCCTATAAATTCACATCTTCGGAGAAAAAATAGGAGAGAAGATTTCATCATGTTTTACGATACGGAGCCGCCGCCACCTCCTATTCTTCCGCGGGAGGGCTGATCTGGAGTCCGTTTGGGGCTCTGGAGAGGGGGGTTCGTCGTCTGTGACGCCCCCAATTTTGACCGTACGATAATCAAACACGCAATGCGTACGACCAACATTAGGGACTCACTGATCGATATCACAACACAACACTAGACACAAATTAAAGTCATACAGCCTCATATTACAAGCCAGGGGCCTCGAGGGCTCGAATACAAAGCTCGACAAGCACGAGTCAGCGGAAGCAAATAATATCTGAGTACAGACATAAGTTAAACAAGTTTAGCCTTAAGAAGGCTAGCACAAACATAAGCAGCGGATCGAAAGAGGCGAGGCCTCCTGCCTGGGAACCTCCTAACTACTCCTGAGTGTCGACACTCTCCACGTAGTAGTAGGCTCCAGCGGTGGTGTAGTAGTCGTCTCCGGCGTACTCCATCTCCTAGGCTCCATCGTCTGAACGCAGAATCGTATCGAGGGGGAAAGAGAAAGCAAAGCAGCGGTGAGTACTCATCCAAAGTACTCGCAAGACTAACATCAGAACTATGCTAAGTATGCACCAGTATCAAGGAATGGGGTTATATCTGGGCTGACTGCAGAAAGCAAGAATAGGGGGAAGGCCTAGTCCTATCGAAGACTAGCATCTCCAGCATCTTGCAGCATTAGAAGAGAGTAGACTAGTATCTCATATATAGCAATATTATTGTAGCAAATTTTATTAAGTAAAACACGCCCAGAGATTCTTCCTTGACTCCCTGCGAGGAAGCAATCTCGGAGCCAACATCCATTCAACTTAAAGTCACCATTTTAGTTGTAGTAGATCAAGGTACAACTCCAAGTCGTCCTGTTACTGTGGACACGGCTATTCGAATAGATGAATTCATCCCTGCAGGGGTGCACCGCATATCCAACACGCTTGATCACCTCCGGCCGGACACACTTTCCTGGGTAATGCCCGGCCTCGGGATATCAACACGTCGTCGCCCCACCTAGGCTCAACAGAGAGGTCAGCCCGCCGGTCTAAATCCCAAGCACACAGGGGTCGTGGGCCCACTTGCCCTACGCGCTCCTGCACGATGCGAACGCGGCCGAGGTCAGCCCTAGTACACTCTAGTCCAAGAGCTGCACCGTCCAGCCACTCGGGCGCGCGCCGCTCCATTGCTGACGTCCGAAGAACTTCGGCTGATACAACGACGCTGAGAACCCATAACTTCTCCCACGTGATGGTTTGGTGCGCAATAAGGTCAACGACCAACTCATATCAAATACCCAACCCATTAGCATTTTATTAATGCGGGGCAAGCGCGACCCATGAAGTGCGGTCCCGTCGCCCCGTCTCGAGGATGTGTGGCAAGGGCCTCTCCTGCCCGTCCACGCCTCATCATCATCAAACGGTGGGTACCCCTCAGGGCCGACCCATCACCAACATGTTTCTGTAACCAGGTCATAGTAACTGTGTGTATAAAACATCAAGGCAGAACCTGAGGAATCACCCTCAAAGGGCCCCGCTCGATGAAACCGTCAAGGTGGACTTAGAGGAATCACCCTCGAGGGTCCCACACTTGAGGGCTTGCACGACAGAGTCATCGTCGGGAGTGGTGAAGGAGGAATCACCCTCGATAACCACGACCGACTAGCTGCACTACAGAGTTAGCATCTTGAGTACTTCACGAGGTGTCACCCTCGGTACTCGATAGTAGCTCTGTAGAGTCGTACAACAAAAGGGTGTGCGGTGATGTGAGGGGCCTGGCTCGTCGGTCGGTTGACCGAGTCTTCGAGTCGTCGATGAAGAAGCAGGGGGCAACTGGGACTAAGGGGGGTCACAGGGGATTCACTGATCAACCTATACTAAGCAGTTGATATGATTGCAGGTATAGTAGCAGTTTATCAAAAACAGGCTATGCATCAGAAAATAGGAGCTAGCTAATACAGTAGCAAGATCTAATGCAAGAATGAGAGGGAAAGAAATGGGCGATATCGGAATGATCAAGGGGGGTTGCTTGCCTTGCTGCTCTGCGGCAAAAGGCTGATCGTCAACGGTGTAGTCGTACCCGGCAGCACCGTCAGTCTTGGGGTCTACCGGAGAGAAGAGGGGGAAAGAAACAATAAATATAAAAGCATAGATGCAACACGATGCATGACATGGCAATATGCAGAGCTAGGCATGCACTAACGCAGCATTACACGTCGCAGACGGGTCGGAATAATATCTGATGATATTTTTCGGGTCTCGGGCTACTACCGGACAGATGATCCTAACGCCAAAATGTCCATGTTCATCATGCTAGGAGCATGTGACAGATGAACGGACAGCGTCTTCGGATTCATGGGATTTTTCTGAACAACTTTCATGTATAAATCATTTTCATCTGACTTACGGTTTATTTTATATTAATTTTTAAAGTTTTATTAATATTCAGAAATTAAAATAGATTATTTTAATTCAATAAACAATTATGACATCAGCATGATGTCATGCTGACATCAGCAGTCAACAGTCTCAGTTGACTGGTCAAACTGACTGTTGGGCCCCACCTGTCATAGGCTCAGCTTTTAATCCAGGGTTTATTAACTCTAAAACTGATTAATTAGAAGGGGACCCACATGTCAGTGACTCATTAGGTTAATTAAATATTTTGACCTAATCTAATTACTGGATTAGCCAGCTGACAGGGCGGGCCCACATGTCATATACACAGGGGGACTGGGACCCACCTGCCATTGACTGGACCAGGTACAGTCAGCAGTTGACCTGGTCAACTGGGCCCGCGGGACCCATTGGCCAGTGTCTCTGGCAGTGGCCCCGGCCCGGCCACGTAGGCGGCGGCGCCGTCCGGCCACCGGAGAAGCTCCGGCGAGCACCAGGAGCGGCGGTAGGGCTCGGGTTCCGCGTACAGGGCACCAAATCGGTCGCCGTTTCTTGCGTTCGCGAGCAGAGGTCGCTGCCGATCCTTTCCGGCCATCAAGGCGAGCAATGGCGGACGGTAGCGAGCGCTACGTCGACGGCGGCGGAGCAGAGCTTCGGGCGCCGATGGCAAGTGGCAAACCAGCGCGATTTCGAGATAACTACGGGTACTACGCGAGCCTACGCAGTGCGTGGAGTCGAACGGTAGCGACGGCAGGACCAAATGGTCACCGTATGGTCGCCGGCGTCGAGCTCAGGCGGAGGAGCGTTCGGGCTCCGGTGAAATCGGTGGCTAGAGCACGCAATCGAGCTAGCTAAGATGGGGAAAAGGTCCAGGGACTCACAGCGGTCCCGTAGTTGTGCTTAGCGGGCTCGGGGGAGGCCTGGAGTAGCCGGAACGGTCGCCGGAGCGTGGCGGCGATCCGAGGAAGAAGAAGCTCAGGGGCGAGGATGCAGCGGCATTGAGCTCGAACGGCAGGGCGTGGTCGACGCAGGGGCTCGCGGTGGTTCTTCCTGGCGCGGTGGCATCGCGTGGGAGGCACGGTGGCCGCGGCTAGCCGGCGGCCATGGCGACGGCGGCGCTCGGATGCGTGTGAGGGAGGAGAGCGGCGGCGCGAGGAGAGAGCGAGGGGGGAATCTGGGGCTAGGGTTTGCCAAGAGGGGCGCGGGGGCGGCCTTATCTCCTCCAAGGGTCGCTGTAGCAACGCGGGCGGTGAGCTGGCCTGGCGGGGACGACGCCGCGCTCGGTCGCCCTTCGCCAGGTGGAGGAGGGAGGTAGGGGACGAGGGGGGAGGCAGGCTGGGCCGACCTGGGCCTGCTACTGTGTCCTAAAGCCCAGGGCAGAGGGAGGGGGCTTTTCCCTTTTCCTTTTAAAACCTTTTTACTTTCTGTTTTAAAACTTCTTTTATAAATTTATTTTGGGGCTATAACACTTTAGTAAAATAAGGCACTTGGCCTAATAATTGCATTGCAATATTAGGTACTGCTACAAAAAGTTTGAGACCATTTGAAAAAGGTTTGGAAATTTTATAATTCAAAGGAAATTAATTAATTGTGTTGGCCTCTGTTATAAATGCTTTAGAGGCACCAAAATATTTTATAAAATGCTGGTTCTAATTTTATAAATAGCAGGTGAATATTTGTAACCCAAACATGATTTTTGTTTTCAGGTTTATAAAAATTATTTAACCCACTTTTGAATGAATTTTGAAAATCATTAGGGAATTCAAAAGAGATATGATTCCATTGTGATCATGCACTGTTTAGCAAAATGGATTAGCTTAAACTTGGCCATTACTGTAGCTTAATTACAATCATAACTGTAGCACTGACACCAGGGTGTTACAACTCTCCCCTACTAAAAAGAATTCTCGTCCCGAGAATTAAGAAGTAGAAGGAAAGACCCCGGGGTATTCTGCACGAAGATGAGCTTCACGTTCCCAAGTGGCCTCATCTTCAGAATGATTTGCCCACTGCACCTTGAAGAACTTGGTAACCTTCTGACGAGTCCGACGTTCAGTTTCATCGAGAATGCGGACGGGTTGCTCTTTGTAAGAGAGGTCTTGTTGCAGTTCAAGCATATCATGATCCACTGCTCGAATAGGATCCTTGAAGCAACGACGAAGCTGTGACACATGGAACACATCATGAACCTGAGAAAGGTTTGACGGTAATTCCAATTGATATGCCACTTTACCATGCCTTTCGAGAACAGTGAAAGGACCAATATACCGAGGAGCCAGCTTGCCCTTGATTCCAAAACGGTGTGTACCTCTCATTGGCGTGACTCGAAGATAAGCCTTTTCGCCAGGTTGATAGACCATATATTTGTGATGACGGTCATACTGACTCTTCTGACGAGACTGAGCAGCCTTCAGATTTGCATGAATAATGCAGACTTGATCTTCGGCATGTTGGATAATATCCGGACCGATAAGTGTACGATCCCCAGTTTCTGACCAATTCAGAGGAGTTCGACACTTACGTCCATATAACACTTCAAAAGGAGCCATCTTCAGGCTAGCTTGATATCTATTGTTGTAGGAGAACTTAGCATACGGGAGAGATTCCTCCCATTTCTTGCCGAAAGAAATGACACAAGCTCGAAGCATGTCTTCAAGAATCTGATTGACTCTTTCAACTTGTCCCTGGGATTGAGGGTGAAAAGCGGTGCTGAATGACAAACGAGTTCCCATAGCTTCCTGGAAACTTGCCCAGAATCTTGGAGTGAATAAGCTGCCACGGTCTGAACTAATCACCAATGGAATACCGTGGAGCGAAACAACTCTGGACATGTAAAGATCTGCTAGCTGACTAGCAGTAATAGTTTCCTTGACAGCCAGAAAATGTGCAACTTTGGACAGTCGGTCAATGACGACAAGAATAGCATCATTACCTTTCTGCGATCTGGGAAAACCAGTGACGAAGTCCATTTCAACATGGTCCCATTTCCATTCATGAATAGAAATAGGTTGCAGAGTTCTAGTAGGCTTTTGATGTTCTGCCTTGATCCGACGGCAAATGTCACATTCTGAAACATAGCGTGCAATGTCTTGTTTCATATTTGACCACCAGAATCTTTGACGGATGTCTTGATACATTTTGGTACTACCCGGATGAATAGACAGCGGAGTATCATGAGCTTCTTTCACTATTCTATCTGTCATATTCAGGTTTTCCCTCTTAGTTGGAACGAATAAGCGACCCTTAAAGTACACAGCGCCATCATCATCAACGGTGGGTACCCCTCAGGGCCGACCCATCACCAACATGTTTCTGTAACCAGGTCATAGTAACTGTGTGTATAAAACATCAAGGCGGAACCTGAGGAATCACCCTCAAAGGGCCCCGCTCGATGAAACCGTCAAGGTGGACTTAGAGGAATCACCCTCGAGGGTCCCACACTTGAGGGGTTGCACGACAGAGTCATTGTCGGGAGTGGTGAAGGAGGAATCACCCTCGATAATCACGACCGACTAGCTGCACTACAGAGTTAGCATCATGAGTACTTCACGAGGTGTCACCCTCGGTACTCGATAGTAGCTCTGCAGAGTCGTACAACAAAGGGGTGTGCGGTGATGTGAGGGGCCTGGCTCGTCGGTCGGTTGACCGAGTCTTTGAGTCGTCGAGTCGTCGATGAAGAAGCAGGGGGCAACTGGGACTAAGGGGGATCACATGGGATTCACTGATCAACCTATACTAAGCAGTTGATATGATTGCAGGTATAGTAGCAGTTTATCAAAAACAGGCTATGCATCAGAAAATAGGAGCTAGCTAATACAGTAGCAAGATCTAATGCAAGAATGAGAGGGAAAGAAATGGGCGATATCGGAATTATCAAGGGGGGTTGCTTGCCTTGCTGCTCTGCGGCAAAAGGCTGATCGTCAACGGTGTAGTCGTACCCGGCAACACCATCAGTCTCGGGGTCTACCAGAGAGAAGAGGGGGGAAGAAACAATAAATATAAAGCACAGATGCAACACGATGCATGACATGGCAATATGCAGAGCTAGGCATGCACTAACGCAGCATTACACGTCGCAGACGGGTCGGAATAATATCTGATGATATTTTTCGGGTCTCGGGCTACTACCGGACAGATGATCCTAACACCAAAATGTCCATGTTCATCATGCTAGGAGCATGTGACAGATGAACGGACAGCGTGTTCGGATTCGTGGGATTTTTCTGAACAACTTTCATGTATAAATCATTTTCATCTGACTTACGGTTTATTTTATATTAATTTTTAAAGTTTTATTAATATTCAGAAATTAAAATAGATTATTTTAATTCAATAAACAATTATGACATCAACATGATGTCATGCTGACATCAGCAGTCAACAGTCTCAGTTGACTGGTCAAACTGACTGTTGGTCCCCACTTGTCATAGGCTCAGCTTTTAATCCAGGGTTTATTAACTCTAAAACTGATTAATTAGAAGGGGACCCACATGTCAGTGACTCATTAGGTTAATTAAATATTTTGACCTAATCTAATTACTGGATTAGCCAGCTGACAAGGCTGGCCCACATGTCATATACACAGGGGGACTGGGACCCACCTGCCATTGACTGGACCAGGTCCAGTCAGCAGTTGACCTGGTCAACAGGTCAACTGGGCCCGCGGGACCCACTGGCCAGTGTCTCTGGCAGTGGCCCCGGCCCGGCCACGTAGGCGGCGGCGCCGTCCGGCCACCGGAGAAGCTCCGGCGAGCACCAGGAGCGGCGGCAGGGCTCGGGTTTCGCGTACAGGGCACCAAATCGGTCGCCGTTTCTTGCGTTCGCGAGCAGAGGTCGCCGCCGATCCATTCCGGCCATCAGGGCGAGCAATGGCGGACGGTAGCGAGCGCTACGTCGACGGCGGCGGAGCAGAGCTTCGGGCGCCGATGGCAAGTGGCAAACCAACGCGATTTCGAGCTAACTACGGGTACTACGCGAGCCTACGCAGTGCGTGGAGTCGAACGGTAGCGACGGCAGGACCAAATGGTCACCGTATGGTCGCCGGCGTCGAGCTCAGGCGGAGGAGCGTTCGGGCTCCGGTGAAATCGGTGGCTAGAGCACGCAATCGAGCTAGCTAGGAGGGGGAAAAGGTCCAGGGACTCACAGCGGTCCCGTAGTTGTGCTTAGCGGGCTCGGGGGAGGCCTGAAGTAGCCGGAACGGTCGCCGGAGCGTGGCGGCGATCCGAGGAAGAAGAAGCTCGGGGGCGAGGATGCAGCGACGTTGAGCTCGAACGGCAGGGCGTGGTCGACGCAGGGGCTCGCGGTGGTTCTTCCTGACGCGGTGGCGTCACGTGGGAGGCACGGTGGCCGCGGCTAGCCGGCGGCCATGGCGACGGCGGCGCTCGGATGCGGGTGAGGGAGGAGAGCGGCGGCGCGAGGAGAGAGCGATGGGGGAATCTGGGGCTAGGGTTTGCCAAGAGGGGCGCGGGGGCGGCCTTATCCCCTCCAGGGGTCGCTGTAGCGACGCGGGCGGCGAGCTGGCCCGGCGGGGACGAGGCCGCGCTCGGTCGCCCTTCGCCAGGTGAAGGAGGAAGGTAGGGGACGAGGGGAGAGGCAGGCTGGGCCGACCTGGGCCTGCCACTGTGGCCTAAAGCCCAGGGCAGAGGGAGGGGGCTTTTCCCTTTTCCTTTTAAAACCTTTTTACTTTCTGTTTTAAAACTTCTTTTATAAATTTATTTTGGGGCCATAACACTTTAGTAAAATAAGGCACTTGGCCTAATAATTGCATTGCAATATTAGGTACTGCTACAAAAAGTTTGAGACCATTTGAAAAAGGTTTGGAAATTTTATAATTCAAAGGAAATTAATTAATTGTTTTGGCCTCTGTTATAAATGCTTTAGAGGCACCAAAATATTTTATAAATTGCTGGTTCTAATTTTATAAATACCGGGTGAATATTTGTAACCCAAACATGATTTTTGTTTTCAGGTTTACAAAAATTATTTAACCCACTTTTGAATGAATTTTGAAAATCATTAGGGAATTCAAAAGAGATATGATTCCATTGTGATCATGCACTGTTTAGCAAAATGGATTAGCTTAAACTTGGCCATTACTGTAGCTTAATTACAATCATCACTGTAGCACTGACACCAGGGTGTTACATCGTCGTCGTCATCACCAACCCTTCTTCATCAACACCGCCATGATGCTCACCACCGGGAGTGGGTAATTCTTTTGTAGGTTTGTTGGATGGTGGTGGGATTGGATGAGATTGATCATGTAATCGAGTTAAGTTTGATAGGGCTTGATCCCTAGTATATACTATGTTCTGAGATTGATGTTGCCATGACTTTGCTACGCTTAATGCATGTCACTAGGGTCCGAGTATCATGATTTCAGATCTGAACCTATTATGTTTTCATGAATATAGGAGTGATTTGGATCTGCTCTTGCAAGTTGTATGCACTTTATTACATGTCTTGATCCGCATACCCCAAGGTGACAATAATTGGGATTCTTTTCGGTGATTATCACAGTTTGAGGAGTTCATGTATTCACCATGTGTTAATGCTTTGTTTTGGTTCTCTATTAAAAGGAGGCCTTAATATTCCTTAGTTTCTATTAGGACCCCGCTGTTACGGGAGGGTAGGACAAACGATGTCACACAAGTTCTTATCGCAAGCACGTATGACTATATAAGGAATACATGCCTGAGTGCGGACTTTTGGCGGGCGACCTCCATGGAGGTGGTTATTTTAAAAAATTCGATAACCACATTTTGGAGTTTCAAAAAATTCTGGAAAAAAATTCCACACATTCATATGGATATATTCTACATATGTGCAAAGTCTGACGATGAAATAAGTTATGGTGAGAGCTACACAAAAAAGACAAAATCCAACATTTCTAATAGTGAACAGTATTTGTAGTGTTCGTCAGTTTCAAAACGCGATTTTGTCTTTTTTGTGTAGCTCTCACCATAATATATACCATCTTAAAAAATTGCACGCATGTCGAATACATTCATATGAACATGTATGATTTTTTTTTTAAATGAAGCTTCAAAATATGTTTTTTGATTTTTTCAAAATAACCACCTCCATGGAGGTCACCCACCATTGGCATTTTCCGATACATGCCTACGTTACATTAATGAATTGGAACTAGTTCTGTATTGCCATAGTGTGTAACTGTTACATGATTGATGTCATCTAAATCATTATCCATCACCGATCCACGTGCATACGCTTTACATATACTGAAACTTGCTAAGTTATTACTGTTGCTACTACTGTCACAACTGCTACAAAATTACTGTTGTCACTATTACTATTACTTTTACTACTATTACTTGTCGTGCTACTAAAATTTTGCTGTAGAGAGATATCCGAGGTGTGGTTGAATTGACAACTCAACCGCGAAGGCCGATAAATATTATTTGGCTCCCCTTGTGTCGAATCAATAAATCAGGGTGAAATACTATCCGCAAAGACTGTTGCGATCCCCTATACTTGTGGATTATCAAGACCTTTTTCTGACGCCTAGCTCTGCTTTTGATTCACCTACTGTTTTCAATCAGCTTATAACACCACCACCTGTTGCTCGTTCTGATACGTCGCATAAACTTGATGATGCTACTTCTGAAATTAAAATGATGATACTACTGCTACACTTGATGAAACTGAAACTGTACCACTGAATGAATTATTTGATTTTCATATTACTAAAACTAGAGAACTTGAAAATACTGAAACTGACGAAGATTTTAAGTCACTTGTTGCAACTCTGTTGGATCGAAAAGAAACGTCTAGAGAAAGGGGGTGAATAGACTACTTAACAAAATAAAAAGCTAACATTTTCTCAACTCGAAAAACCGATGCAAATGGACGGGACCTCGGGCCCTCGGTTCATTCGGCCGGCGCGGACGACACGAGGTGCATTCTAGAAGCCCCACTTTTGAAGAACGTGGCCGGACCCCACCAACCAGCGTCCTTTGTACCGAAACTGTGAGCGCCACAGCATTTTTCGAGGACACAAGCAAGGCACATCTAGCCGCAAAAACTCGGAGCCCGGGCCCGCAAACAAGTTTCGCTCGCCGAGGCCCCACCCGTCATGTTCGCTCCCCACGAGGTTCGTCTGCTCCCCGCGAAAGTCTTATCAGTTGCGCCGGCCCTCGACCCAATCCACAGGAAAGGAGACAACGCGAGGCGACCACGCGGCACGAGCGCACGAGCACGATTCTTCCGGTGCGTCGCGCGGCGGCCTTCACCTCCACCTCCGCGGCCGTGCCGACTCCGCCTCCATGGCGTCCGTCCACACCGCGCCCCGCGCGCCGCTGCCCGCCTCCTTCCCCTCCTCGTCCTCGTCCTCGCGGCAGCCGGACCCCAACCCTAGCCGGTTCCTCGCTGCGCACCGCGGCCAGCGCCTCCTCCGCGTCCGACGCCTGGCGGGCGCCGCGCCGACCCGCCGCGCCTCCGACGCCGCCTCGGTGTTCCGGTGTAGCGCGCGCGACCCCGGCGCGGACCCCGGCGGCGAGCGACGCCGAGGCTGGGACGCGCTCTTCCACGACGCCTTCCAGGGCGCAGTGCGGCGGTGGAGCGAGTACGTCGGGAATTACTGGCCCTCGGCACACCCCTCGAAGGAGGCAGGTCTGGCGATGGGAGCGGAGAGCTCTCATGAACTGGAGGAGAGAGGGCAGAGAGTGGAGGAGGACGGTGAGGCGGTGGACGTGCAGGAAGAGGGGAAGTGGAGCTGGGAGAGGTGGAAGCAGCACTTCGCCCTCATTCAGGAGAGCGAGCGCCTTGTTGATGAACTGCAGGTTGATTTTTCTCACTGATCAGTCACTATTTGTGAATATGGATGAGGCTTGCACAGAACGCACCGTTATCATTTTTTTTTTGTTAACATGTGATTACGAACATGGAACGTTTAGCAGTACAAATGTCCTCCATGGGCCATGCCCAAATTCCATATTTCCCCTTTCTTCTGCCAGACCATCTATACTTGACTTATCGTAGGAATTAGTAGCACGAAGGAGTTGGGTTCTGAAGAAATTTACGTAATGCGGATACTCGATAAGCTCAATTGATGACGATTAACGGTTCCGAAGGAACTTACTCCTTAGGGAGCTGAAGCACTACTGAAGCCAGGCTCAAACTTAAACTGGCTTCTTTGGAGCGACACATTTTTTTCTCAAGTATCAATGTGAATTAGTCGCCAAAGTTCTTTCGTGTGTCTTGAAACTACTAATGTTGTCTTAGATCAATCCATTGATGGTAGGCTATATCTTGGGCTTAGCACCATAATATGTTCCATTTATGTCCTATGCCATCTGTTACCATGCGAAAAACATGTGGGAGATACCGTGTCTACATTTGTATTGAAGGTTTGCAATGCTTATACGCTTTTGTTATTAGGCTCAATGGTTTAATAGATTCACAAAGCATGCATCATACCGTTGATAGGCTCAATGGTTTAATAGATTCACAAAGCATGCATCATACCGTTGATAGGCTCAGTGGTCTAATAGATTCACAAAGCATGCATCGTACGTTGATAGGCTCAGTGATCTAGTAGATCTACAAAGCATGCATCATACTGTGGTTTAGACTGATAGAACACCTATGCTCTTATTGTAGAGCTGGGACTACAAATTACGGTAGAAGCAATGATAATATATGAGTTACAGTTTGGACTACCTTTCTGAAATCACACTACTAAGCTTCATGATTGGCCGCCATGTATTATTAAAGAAGAGCCAGGAGCTTATTTGCATTTTATATGATGTTTGATGTTTTTAAAATTGTTTTTCATGTACAATGGTGGCATATGGATACAGATGCCCCGTGAGAAAAAGTACCTTGAGGCATCTATATTGATTTTTTCTCCCCAATGCAAGCTACTACTTGTGGGCCTCATCAAAGAATAGAAAGTAGACTCCCACTATACATACATCCCTACTCTCCACTTCAACCTTTTCAGCTTTATACACTGGACCACACCTTTTCTTCTCAAGCACCCGCCTCCTCCCGAGGATCCCGCTACACCATCCGAACCTACTTTTCCAGACATCCGATCCTACATGGCCTGAGGGGCATCACCCTAGGGCTATGCATTGGCCATGCCCTTAGGTGTGCCAGTTTTTTTGTATCTGGAGTGTTTGGAACCATTGAGTGCTGGTTGTGTCATATCTGTATATGACTAATTAAAAACTGTATGGGCAATATTGGGCATAATTTAATTCTTTGCGCATTGCTGATATACCATGTGCATATTGTGTTTTTGGTCAATATATTTTTCCTCTTAATTGTTTACTTCTATCAAATTGCAAATTTCCTGATGGCCGTGTATTGTGTTTCAGCTACAACTCCGCACTGCTGTGTGTAGAGAAGACTATAGGAGTGCCCACAAACTGAAGTTAGCTATTGCTGCTACATCAAGAAATGATACTGTCGGCAGAGCAATATCTGAGTTACATGTAAGAAATAAAAAATATCTGCTCTTTTGTCTGTGTATAGTTAATGATAAATGGCACCTTTGATCATTTTAGTTCGCTTGCGACGTCATGCTTCCTTTATTATTACTTTAAAATATCCTAGTTAGGTGCCTGTCAATAGCTAGTGAAATAGTCCTATGCTACAGGGGGATGAATGTCTGGCATGCTTACTGCTTTGGATGGAAACAGTAGCTAATAACTGAGATAACCCAATTTATGGGGGCCATCAAGGCATACTCTCACCGAAATCTCTCACCTATTATATTTACATTCCCCATCTTAATCAACAATATCAGACCATGTCAGGTTAAAATGCCACTGGTAACAGAGTGACTATCACCAGTCACTGTTTCATATCAGTGTTGTTGCAACTGGATGTGACAGGCTGTTCAATTTTATAACTTGTGCTATTGGGCCGTTATGAACCAGCGGCAACAAGGCTGAGCAGGAATTCTTTCACACAGCTGTCTAGAAATTGGCAACTGTTGCATCTGCTTGGAGGAATAAATTGTTGGATAATGAAATGAAATATGAAGTGACGGTGGTTTGAGCCCACGTCCTTAACAATGGAGCAATCACACACTTGCCTTCTGGGTTTTGTGCATAACTTCAATTCATCATGTACTAGTTCTGCCCCGGTGATCCAACCAGGGACCATGAACTGGGAGCCTGACCGAGTCATCTACCTGTCCAGTTTCCATAACTACGCTGTAGATAAGAGGAACCAATCTGAATGCTTTCAAGTAGAGTAACTGATTTGATTCATGATACCAAGAGTAGATTGATAGTATGATATTAATTTGATAACTGAGCACCGTATATCTAATGTTTTAACTCTCACAGAGGGCCATAGAAGAGGAGCGCTATGTGGATGCAGCTTATATTAGAGACCACGCTGGTGCAGGACTGGTTAGTAACACAAAGGCTCAACAGTCTGTTATTTTTGTGTTCTTAGACTCTGGCTACAAATTAGCAACTATGAAATACGTAACATGCGGTATCACATACGGAGTACCATTTTAGTTAAGTCTGGATTAAACCCAAGTTAAGCTGAAGAGGTATGGTATGGTATGACATCACAATTCACATGCCCACTGGCTATAAACACATGCCACATATCAGACCGTTGCCTAGACCATGAGCAGAACACCATGCATTCTTGAACAGAGGGATTGAAAGAGGGTAATCATGTTATCTATCTTATTAGTACCTCCACTGTGGCTTTTCTAATTGATTCTTCTGTTAGCACTGTTGTTTATGTATGACGATTATGTCCCACAAGGCCATAACTCTTAGCCTAGCATCTTAAAGTTCAGGCAGGATAAAGTCATACGGCAGGCTACCGGCTAATAAGCCTGAATCTCTTGTTTTGGAAAGCGGAATGCACATGAGAAGAGAAGAAGAGCATTTGCACATGTTATAAAAGTATAGCTCTGTAAATGAGTAGCTTTCCCAAGTTTCTATTAGCTCCTGTACTCTACTTTATGGATATCCTTTCTACTTTTTGTGTCTTCTTCACATGTGCAAAAGAATGCCATTACCTGATCCTTTAGAGCATATGCAGTTGGGATGGTGGTCTGGGATTTCTGAAAGTTTGTCTGATCCATATGGTCTTATAATCCGTATAAGCGCTGAACATGGTCGATACGTGGCAAAAAGTTATGATATCAGGTATTGCTTTTTCTGGTTATTTATTATTGACACTCAAAAGTTCATGTTTGGTATGTCGAAACTACGAAGTTTTCTTGTCCTATATTTTAAGTCGTGTTTATTTTCTTTGATCAATCATTTTCTAGGTGCACTTTCAGTACACGCATTATGTT
This sequence comes from Elymus sibiricus, assembly GCA_039707655.1. Classification (NCBI taxonomy): domain Eukaryota; kingdom Viridiplantae; phylum Streptophyta; class Magnoliopsida; order Poales; family Poaceae; genus Elymus; species Elymus sibiricus. Next base: position 220,935,833 of record CM077663.1, read on the forward strand.
TATGGATGACTTGAGTTCATAGTTTTGTTGCTATTAATGTTGTTTTGGGAAAGAGATGGAAAAGAAAATCCCTGTGATAGGGTGGGTTAGCTACTCCTGGGAGTGCACTCTGAAGGCACCCATGCCATTACAAAATGAATGCATATTAGTTGGCATTTTTGGTCGCGCGTGTTACTACTAGAGAAATGAGACCAAATAAGGAGTGGAGTATGCTTGTTTCTGGTTGAATTAATGTGTTAAGATGTTGATGAGGTGATAGAAAACATGGTAGTAAAATCAGTAAGCTTATGGTGAAGAAACTGGGTTAAATCGTGATTTTCCATTGATGAAACATAACTTGGATTCTTAAGAATGACATTGTTATTTTACCACATGAAAGAAATAGCAATATCCATTTGGTCATAATAACAGTGGTTATGAAGAGCCGCAAGAAGAAATTATTTCCTTTCAAACATTATAGTTTGTATAAGATGGTGTACCAAGGTTGTTTCAGTAGTACTAAAACTATACATGTCCTGCACCAATTAATATTGCCAGTAATTTCTCCAACTCCAATGCTGTAAGCACTAGTTGGGCGGATGCCTGTATATTTATCTGTTTCCAGAACTCCGAGCTTACATTTAGTTGTTAAACTATTTTCAGTTTCTCAATACTGAGCTCTCCATACTAATATTCAGCTTGTAACAAAAGATTAAAGACGAGATTCAGTGAGTGTTTTCCTTTACAAGAAGAGCGTCTACTTGGAATAGAGCCTGAGTCAACAAGATAGTATTTTATCGGTGACGATAGTCCATTTTCCGGTTCACTGGTTGTTGGTAAGCTTCATGCACCAGCCAACGCAACCAAAAGTCCGAATTGATTGAAAGGGCTAGGCAATCCGCATATACACTTCAACACCCCCTCTCACGTGTGACGCGGGAAGTCAACACGTGAATAGACTCAGAGGTATGGGAGGCCTATACATGGACATAGAGGGGGCAACAACAATTTTTGGATAAATTGCGAAAGCCAGGACTTGGTAATCAAGACCTTAGGCCTTGATACCATGTTAAGGTTCATGCACTAGCCAACGCAACCAAAAGTTCGAACTTATGGAAAGGGCTAGGCAATCCACATATACACTTCAACATTCCCTCACACGTGTGACGCGGGAAGTACGCGCGGATAGACTCAAAGGTATGGCTCAAGAGGCTGTTAAGCTTCATGCACTAGCCAATGCAACCAAAAGTCCGAACTCCGAACTGATGGAAAAGGCTATGCAATCCACATATACACTTCAACACCCCCTCTCACGTGTGACGCGGGAAGTCAACACGTGAATAGACTTAGAGGTATGACTTAAGAGGCCTATATGTGGACACAAAGAGGGCAGCAGCAATTTTTGGATAAATTGTGAAAGCCAGTACTTGAACTCAAGACCTTAGGCCCTGATACCATGTTAAGCTTCATGCACTAGCCAGTGCAACCAAAAGTCTGAACTTATGGAAAGGGCTAGGCAATCCACATATACACTTCAATACCCCCCTCACGTGTGACGTGGGAAGTCAACACGTGAATAGACTCAGAGGTATGGCTCAAGAGGCCTATACGTGGACAAAGAGGGGGGCAATAACATTCTTTGGATAAATTGCGAAAGTCAGGACTTGAACTCAAGACCTTAGGCTGTGATACCATGTTAAGCTTCAACACGTGAATAGTCTCAGAGGTATGGCTCAAGAGGCCTATACGTGGACACAGAGGGGGGCAATAATATTCTTTGGATAAACTGCGAAAGTCAGGACTTGAACTCAAGACCTTAGGCTGTGATACCATGTTAAGCTTCATGCACTAGCCAACGCAACCAAAAGTCCGAACTAATGGAACGGGGTAGGCAATCCACATATACACTTCAACAGTTGTATCCAGAAAGATTCTTTCTCTCGGTCCCACCGGGGTGGGGCCCTCTTGGGCAATAAAGAAATGAATACATATTCATTGGAATGGGCTTTCCATGAAATGAATTAGTATCACGTGTGTTTTATTTGCTAAAATAGTCTTAGGCTTTAACTCTCTCGCATATGTTCAGGCAGCTGGCTTCAGATGGCCATGGTTACCCTATATTCGAAATTTATTTTGCAGAGGCAAATGGAGGATACAACCTGCAGGTATGCTGACTGACACTTCAAAGACAGTAAATTAATACTCAACCGAAAAAAATCCCATTCCCACTCATCACAAATTGCATCATCACAAATTGCATAAGTAGAATGCCAAGTTACTGTGTTTGCTCATGCCCATATAAACTCACCATTGCATCCGTTATGCCTTTTGATATGACAATATCATTATAGAGTATCATGATGCTAGTACTGATAGACATTACAATTTTTTATATGCATCTTTGAGTTATGTAGTTGTAGTCCATCCAAGCACTGGTATTTTTCTGATGCACATGAAATACCATGTTTTGACTTCCATAGATATTGTAATGTTTGCAAGGCTTTTTATATGCATCCTTCATAAGTTTGAGTTAATGGCCTTTTCAGCATAGTTGCTTATTAATTTTCTTATGGCCACTAGTCCGAACACGTTGATATTGAACGCTGGTATTTATATGGTACTACCTCTGTAAAGTAATATAAGACGTTTTAGATCACTCTTTAGTGGAGTATCTGGCAAGTGTAGCTGTCCTGTGCTATGACATGATTTCTATACCTGATTTGACCTAGTTTTGGTACAAAACCGTAAGCTTACAACAATTGCTATCTACTCCCTCTGTTCCTAAATATAAGCCTTTTCAGAGATTCCAATACGAACTACATACGGAGCAAAATGAGTGAATCTACACTCTAAAATACGTCTATATACATCCGTATGTAGTTCGTATTGGAATCTCTAAAAGGTCTTATATTTTGAAACGGAGGGAGTAGCAATTTGCGAGCCTTAGTTTTTTAGTCATGCTCATTTTCTAACAAAATAAAGCTTCTATTCCAGGCAGTGCATCTGAAACCAGACGTCAGTGATTCGGATCAGTTGCGAAACATGTTGAGTGGAAAACTAGATGTCAGCAATATAAACATATCGAGCAGTTCCTTAGGCGCTAAACACGAGGAACACGATGAAGGCATAAACATGGACGATCAAAATAGCGATGATAGTGACGTTGCTGCTGGTCCAGCTGGTTTGAAAAACTTGTCAAATGATTCAACTCCAATTCCCAGGATCAAAATATTGAAGGTAGCGCCTATGGAAAACATCAACCAGGACTATATAATTAAAATATTTGACCAGATTTCAGAGGAAGATGATGACAATGATGAAGCTGAGATCGAAAATGAATCTTCACAAGATATTGGTGATGAAGATAACAATGAAGAAGCAGGAACAATTTCTGCAGAAGAGAATAATGATGAGTCTGGTGAGGAAAGTGATATTGAAGCATTGTTATCGATTGGAATTGAAGTTGACAATGATAAGGATTTTGCTTCACAGTCATCACCTAAAACGTTTGAACGCATGCCAGCTAAATTAGACAAGAAAGACCGCTTTTCATTTACCTTCTATACCGAACAATCCAGTAAAAAGCCAGCTGCAGAAAAGCCTCAGCAAATTCCGAGGAAACGAGTTGGCTTCCGTACCACTGAACAGGATGGTGATCTCAAGTTTGATCGTGTAAAGTTGTCTGGGGGCAATAGGAAACTACCGGTAAATATTGTAACACTGAGCTGTTTTGCAATAGCTTTGGAACAAATAACCTACTATTTACTATGGGCTTCATATGCTATTTAAGTTTCTCTTTAAATGTTGCTAATCTGCACAAACTGGTAAAACATCAAACTGTGGTTTTTATAAATTTCTAGCCAATTGGTGAACTACATTTTGTAAAATGTACGACCTTTTGTCTTGATGATAAAGTGCATCGATTAAAAAAAAATCTGCAGAATACATATAACATCTGCCTTTTGAAGTCGGCTATTGGTTGTTAAGTGAAGTAGTTATCTGTGTCGAGCACCTTTTGACATGAACGTACTATGAATCGTTTTCGTATCACTTTTGTTTTTTGATCCAAGTATTTGAAGAAAAACATATCGACTAATTCATTAAGCCCTGAAATATATATATGTACTGGGCATGTATTTTCTACTAGCGTTGCTGAGTCACATTAAGAAAGAAGACCTTTTCACCTCAGCTTATCTGCCGCAGATACTACAACTTGGTATTAAGCAACTTAATAACAAGGTTCAGCCAAAACTATACGGAGTTACCCACTTCAGCCGTATTCAGATGCCCATATCTTCAGATCCTCTTAGTGGTATATTCCTAATAATTTCTTCAACTTAGCTTTTCATGATATCATTATCTGTCGTCTCTCTTTTACTGGTATTGGCTGAAAAGGTACTTCTTGGCAGGTCTATATGAGACTGCATCTGGGTTTGACTCAGAAGTTCTTAGTTTACAACGGAAATTCGGTCAATGGCAAGAGGATGATTCATCTGAGGAGCACTTGGATCTTAAGTTTTATGAGTATGTCGAAGCTGCAAAATTGACTGGGGACAATCTTGTGCCAGCGGGTCAGGTATTATGCTTTGATTTATTTCCTTCCCATTTGCAATGGAAATGCATCATTTTTTGGGTACATTGATGTTTAATTTTGCATTTACTAGTTCTCTCTGGTAAGAAGTGTGGGTTTTCATGCATTGCACATTCTTGGATAATTGTGGAATACCTTTTGTTTTACAGAACATTCTTAGGGGTACCATACTCAATATTTGGAGTTGCACACCCATACTCTGAATTTTTCATGTTGAATCTCCTTGCTATGTTTCTTATTTGCATTGTGGGACCTCTCTTGTCTTTATGTGGTCATGTAGAGTAATTGAGAGTTTGATTACTAGAGCTGATTAAGACACCTTAATTCCTGCTGATGTCATCCTTGCTCAAATTATTCTGATCTTGGAGATGGTTATTTCAGTTTTACGATGATGCATATTTGATGATGTTGAAATAGTTATGCAATATTTGACTTAAGCACTGATATTAACTGAGCATTGCCACACATAATAAAATGATCTACACAATGCTGGCGTGGATATTAACAGCATGGAGGTTGTAGAAGTCGACATATTGTAGTTATTTTTCTTAGTAATCAATATATGTCCACTCGTAAGTAGATATTCTATTTTCTTTTGTAATGATACCATTACTAACTCAATCCTATTTGATCTTATTTGCATCCCAGGTTGTCTTCCGTGCAAAAGTTGGCAAACACTATCAGCTTCCTCATAAGGGGGTCATCCCTAGAGAACTTGGAGTGGTATTTTCTGTGAGAGGATTAATGATTTTACATTTTCACCATCAAACTGCTCATCTTATGTTACGCTATGACACAGGTTGCTAGGTACAAGGGGCAAAGGAGAATTGCAGATGCTGGTTTCAAAAATCCTCGATGGGTTGACGGCGAGCTTTTGATACTAGATGGAAAGGTGAAATCATTCATACAAAGTACATATTTGTTTGCATATTGTTATTCATTACTTGTTTTGAACTGATTTCCTTTGTGCAATTTATAGTTCATCAGAGATGGTCCTGTGATAGCTTTCTTCTACTGGACATCAAATCTCCATCTTTTTGAATTCTTTAGGCGGTTGAGTCTTCCTGACTAGTTTCATTTGAAGAGATGCAGTTCAAGGTGAAGTGAATTTCATCTTATCTTGGTTTACTATACAACTACCATTGTAAATTAATGATAACTATCATGTCCTTTACTGTTGCGTCTCTTGCACTTGCTCAATATAGTTAATTTTTCATTCAAAAGTGGTCTGTGTTGGCTTTGATGATCTTATGCGTGTAAATACTTTTCATTTTAAATGTGTGTAATCTTTGTGTGAGCCAACTAGTATTAAATTGGACAAAATCTTATCAGCTGAATGTCTTTTGTGAAGGCAAATTGTGCTCAGTCCACAGAGCCAAAGCCAAAACAAGTGCATAAAATTTCTATGCCTATTTGGCGAAGATAAATATAACTGCTTTTTGGGTGAGTTGCTACTGAAGCTTACTTCTTTATAGGCAGCCACCATGATTTTACTATGGCCTCCTTGCTTTTAGTCAAGGCTGTGTTTGGTTGTTTTTGCTTGTTTTGAGAAAAAGGGTATTTGGTCTATTCTGGTTGGTCTGACCGTCTGAGCATTGTAGATTGGTAGATAGCTCAGAGAAAACATCATTATTGTATGGTGTTGCGCTTGTCTTTTTTGCTTTGTGAAGAATAAATTATTTTAGCTGTTACCTGAGAATCCAATCATGTTTGATCCTTATTTTAGTACAAGTATAGGTTCGTAAATAGAGAAATGTGCTGGCAGACTGATGTTGCTGATAGTTGCATGCACTCCACGTTACATTGTCAGCAGAGGCCCTTTAGGTGCTTGCCTGGAGCAATTGATGGAACGGGGCCTTGTTAGCCCATTATGCTTATATAAGTAGCTGTCGTGGCATTGATTACACAGTGTTCGACTAGCTCTTCTTGACTGGTTGGTGCTTGTTGGAGGAACTGTCTAGCTCTGCCGTCTGTCCAAGAACCGTTGTGTTCCCAGAGACCACATGATCACAAGCTTCCAGTCGTTTGCCATCTGACGAGAAGGACCACCTGGGAGGTCTTTTGTACAGAATCAATTGACCGGTCGATCTGTGGGAACCCAGGACAGGGACTCACCCCTGGCAGATGCCTGGGATCCTTTTCCATACCCAGGTGGACTTTTTTGCTCTACATTGGTCCAACGTTTACGAGTCGAAGAGTCGACGAGTTGTTCCAAGGTTGAGACTCATAGACTAGTCTAGACTAGTGCGAGACTAGTCGACATGGTACTGTAGCACTGAACTTACATCAAGGTCTGAATTACAAAAGAAAGGTTCAACAACACCACAAGCAACAAGTCCAGTCTTGTAGCCTTAGCCCTCAAATCAATCCAGATCTATATCCAGCTGAAAATCAGGGTCTATATCATTCGCTCGTGTAGGGCCATCATTGTCTTCACCATTGGTCTCCATGTCACTATCAATATCTTCAGCTTCCAATTCAGCCCGCAAGTCTTCATGGACAACCACACTTGTCCTTCGAGTGTAAAAGATATTAGAGCCAGCGGGAGGACTAGACTCACTGAAATCACCACAAGCCCTCCTTGGAAGATGGCGTCCACTTAGACCATCGGTCGCGCCAACGGCCTGATCAACAAGGACCAAAGTAGTGGATTGTCATCGTCCATAGCATCATTTTGATGAACCAATTCAGCAGTAACATCAACCGGCGACGCGAGGAGGGGCCGGCGGCGCGAGGAGGGGCGCGAGACGAAGGAGCAGGAGGAGCGCGCCTCCAGCAGCCGGCGACGGTGGAGCTTCAGATCCGCGACGTGGGGCCGGCGACGGTGGAGCTTCAGATCCGCGACGTGGGGCCGGCGACGGTGGAGCTTCAGATCCGCGGCGGCGGGCGTCCAGCGGCCGGCGGCGCGAGGAGGGCTCGACGGGCGCGTCCAGCAGCCGGCGGCGCGTCCAGGTGAGGAGCGGAAAGAAATTAGGTCTCCCGCGGGATGAGCCAGCTTATTTATACTAGTCCAGTTTTTTGAGTCGCTCGACTCGAACACGTCGACTAGTCCAGACTAGTCGTCGACTAGTCGATCCACAGCTCGACTCGTCTTTGTAGTCTACACGAGAAAACGAGTCGGCAGCCACTTTGCGACTCGTAGACTAGTCGAGCGACTAGTCTAGACTAGTCGTTCGACTCGTAATCGTTGCATTGGTCACCCCAACAGGCAGTATCCTCATAATTTGTACAAGGCCATGTTCCTATAATCGACATTCTGTTAGTGGATTTGTCGATTGTCATGAGCCTATAAATGTCCGCTGCAGGCCTGTAACTTGAACTCAATCAATACGAGACCTATAGATCCTGAGCCCCAAGGTTTGAGATCCTTACAAGGGATGGAATCTCAGCCAGGGGCACGCTGACAGGTGTAGGGTGCGTTTATTTGCACTTGAATCTGTATAAACGGCCCACTCACTTGCACCACTGGTCTATCCAGTGAAGGAATCAGTCACTGTACATGTTGGTGTCTACCTGACGCAGGTATCATGATTCTTGGTGTTCTTTGTTGTCATTCAAATCACTGAATACAAGAAAGAAGTGCCCAGCAGTGAAGGTGACCACGGTTTTTTGTAACTTGGGAGCCTTGAGAGTTGAGACTTCATTAATTGCTTCTGTTTTCACCAGCCACTTGGGTGACCAATGAGCCTTGAGAGCCCATTAGTTGACATCATTAAGCACCTGCTTTGTCATATATCTGTGTGATATCTGCAATTTGCTGATACACTGCGATTCGCCACAACAAGAAATACTTGGTGATGTTGGATCGCGTCATTAAGCACCTGCTTTGTCATATATCTGTGTGATATCTGCAATTTGGTGATACACTGCTATTCGCCACAACTAGAAATACTTGGTGATATTGGATCGCGTATGTTCTGTCTTTGCCCCTCTCCGCCTCAAGAGGCCATTTCTACTTAATTTTACCTTTATTTGACGTCTTCATACAGCAGGAGACTGAATATTGTATTTGTTATCAGGACATTCTGCAATCACACATGCCGATGTACAGTTTACGGAGGTAATGTACATAGTTTGCCTTTGGAGCAAATTGGGCTTTCGCCGAGCATCACATTTTCCATATACGGGGATCGTTGCGGAGATGACCCCACAGTATGGTGGATGAGAGGGTGAAGAGATTTATGACCAGAGAAATAGCTCAAATAGCCCACTGCCAACTTGAATGGTGAGCATTTCTCATTCCACTTCTCTCAGCTGACCCACCCAATTTATGAGTTGAGGCCAAAGACTTGCTGCATTAGAAAGAGCCAACTTATTTCGACCAGTCGAATTGAAACACGTTAAAAAGTGATGAGTGGGTTTTCAGTGTTTTCCTCCTCTTGGCATTCTTCATACAGGAACCCTTTTGTGAAATATAAGCAACAATTGTGTACACGTGATGAAATAATTTTGTCATGGTGTAACTAAGGTCACTATTGGTTTCAGAAAGTGGAGCGGAGCAATAAACTGGTGTATATGTATAAAGCTGAGTGCCCACGTATTCAATTATGTTAACTACATGCATATCATAAGCTTGCATTTCCCACATTACCCTTCTTCAGCATGCTGTTGACGAGACTCTTTGTGATGTTGCTTCATCTGGCTCGGGCCCGTTCCTAGCTAAACGGTAGCGCAACTGAGGATAACACACGTTCTAAAAGGAGAACCGATGATAACACACAAAGAGCATCTCCAATAGATGATTCAAATTTGGTGATGATAACACACAAAGAGCATCTCCAATAGATGATTCAAATTTGGTGATGGCCCGTGCGGCTGCTGTACATCTGCATTTGAACCTTCAGATAGCAATAAATTTCAAATTTCTATCAACAAAAGTTCATGATCAATCAAAGTTTGAAATCCTACAACCAAAAGTGCATTGTCTCAAACAAAGTTCATGGTCCAACAAATTAAAATGCACATAAATATCAAACATAGCACTTAATTTTTGTCCTCTCTATTGTCACTAGTGACATTATGGACGATGGTATGATCATTATCGTCAATGGCTTCTTTGTCGTATGTTTTACGTTGAAGTCTCGTTCCCGCAAACTCCACCGGAAGCACCTTCATTGTCACCTTCCATGTCGCTCATGTTGTTGACAAAGCCACCTCCCATGTCGCTCATGTTGCCGTCAAAGCCACCTCCCATTTCGCTCATGTTGCCACCAAAGCCACCTCCCATGGTACTCATGTTGCTGCCGAAGCCACCTCTCATGGCACTCATGTTGCCACCAAAGCCACCTCCCATGTTGCCACCGAATGCACCATTCATGGAACCTGCCATCATGTTCATGTAGTCGCCCATTCCACCTCCCATTCCTCCTCCCATTTCACCCATTGCACCTTCCATTCCTCCTCCCACTCATCCCATCGTCTCATGAGCATTTGCTTCTTCATGATCATTTCATCGCGACAAAGCTCGACATACGCCTTTGCCTTGGGATCAAGAGTTGATGTCTCCATGAATAAACTTGAGTCTTTTCTCTTCGATCATCTTGAACTCTTGGGTCGCCGCCTTTCTATCCTCTAGGTCAACCTTTCTCTCCTCGGCCGCCGCCCTCTTCTCCTCGGCCACCGCCCTCCGCCTCTCAGCTTCTCCCCTCTCCTCCATTTCTTTTAGCTTCAACAATTTTCTTCTTCTTCCGCATACTCTTTCCTCGCAATGACAATGGTGTCAAATCCTTATTTATGATCATTGTCTTCGACCTTGGATCCCTTCACTTTTTTACATCCATCCGGCCTATATGATTTAGTCGCCGAATGAGGAGTGGGGCTCCTTCTCTCCTCACTATTGCCATCTTCATCATCCTTCACGACCACACTTTTCTTCTTTGAAGCATCATAAACTTCTCTAGTTTTCCACTTCTCATCCTTGAGCTCTTTGTAGCAATGATGGGAAGTGAAAGCTTTTCCTTTCTTCTTCCTTCTATCCTTTGTTGTTCCTCTCTCAAAATAATACTTGCGCAATCATTTTCTACAAGAAAACAATCAAGATGTCATCATCAAATTAGAAAACATTTCGATATTTGCACAATGTAGAGAGAACACACACAACTAGCAAATGATTACCAAATCACTTTCACCGCAACCACTTGGGTTTATGCGCTCAACATTTGCCAAGCAACCAACCCACTTTTGGCATTCGACATAGATGGTGTCCCAACGTTGATGAATAGAGCCCCTTGATCGAAAGTGGCCGCTAGTATTGCACTTATCGAAGTATTCCTTGATGCGTTGCGAAATACGTGTTCGCGGCTTGGTCACTACAACGAATGCATCAAGAGAGATTTTTTTCCAAGCGGTGCAAATCAACACATCTTCGGGACCGGTATAATTTGTGGTTCTTCCCTTCATAACGAAGCTCTCTTCATCCATGTCAAGATTGTCATCATCACATTGAGTTTCATATTCTTGTGTTGCATACTCTTGAGAGATATAATCATCATTTGACACATTTTTTGCGCGCGTGAAAGCTTCATCATCAAGACTACAAATGAGCGTACATGTAATCAATCTCACATTCTATTCATATAGGAAATTAGAAGAACAAACACGAGCACAAAAGAAATGATTTTTTTATACCTTTGGGACATTTTGTCGAACACGTTGAATGCGGTGGCTGTGGGCGTGACCACATCTTCCTCCATACCTGGGGGTGGCGGCGGCGGAGGTGGTGGAGGGACTCCTTGGCCGGAGGCGGAAGCCACGCTGACGGTAGCCAATCGCCCGACGTAGTTGCGTCGGCTTAAAAAATTTGACCGCCCGAGGTGGGTTCGTCATCGGGTTGTGCCCCCGCCCTGTCGGTTGCTTCACGCCTCCACCACGGGGCTTGACGGCCCGCTGCTTCTTCGCTGGCGGCTCAGGCGTGACGACAATCAGACGAGGTGAAGCAAATCCAAGATGACGACATGGAGGCGGAGGCCAAATTGGGGAAGGTGGTCGCGTCGACGGCGACTGTGGTGAGGTGGGTCAAACAAGCAGCGATGGAGGACACATCGGCGTCGGGCGTCGGGTGGGAGGCAGACGGTCGGTAGGTGGGAAACATGCGAAAGCCGAATGAAGGTAGTTGGGCAATTGGTGTGCGACTGTCGATTTTACATCTCTTGTAGGTGGAGATGCAAATTTGCATCTCCAGGTGTTGTATTTTCATCTCCGGGAGGTGGAGATGTATTTTTTTTGCATCTACATCATCTGTTGGAGGTGAGTTTTTGGGCCTTGAAGATGCTCTAACACCGCAATATTCGAACGAAGAAAAAGAAAAAGCTTAGATAACACTGCATCCTTTTCAATTTGGGTATGAATGCAGAAGCATTTAAACATATGCAACGTTCTTTATTTTGTGTATACTTGCTTCTCTTGGGCCACTGTAAAGAAAGGAGTTAGGGCATCTTGGACGCGGACCCTCAAAACGCTCGCAATTGTCTGGACTGAGCTGTTCGGACGTAATTACCATTCAACTGGTCCTATATGTGTCCGCGGACGTGTCTGCCTGTTTCGTGCAAACCAGGGATCTTTGCGGGAGTTCGAACCTCTATCATGCAGGACTTCAACATCCTCCGTTAACTCAAAATCGAGGTGAAGCCCACACATTCGAAGCGGTCTAAAGGACAGTAACATAACCACAAACAACTTAAATCAATCATAGCAATTCACCAATTAACCCATATGACAAAAGTGATCTACGCAAACATAATAGCGATGACACAAATCATTGGATAATAATTCATAGAACCAAAGCCATGTTAAGGTAGGGGATTAGAGTGGGTTGCGGGAGAGTGGACTGTTGAATAAAGAGGGAGGAAGGTGATGAAGATGTTGATGAAGATGACGAAGTTGATGGAGATGGTCTCCGTGACGATGGTTCCCCCGACGGTGCTCCGACGCCACTGAGAGTGAGGGGGGAGAACGCCCCTCCTTCCCGCTCTTTCTTGGCCTTCCCCCTAGATGGGAGAAGGGTTCCCCCTCTGGTCCTTGGCCTTCATGGCCCCCGGAGGGTGGGAGCCCCTCCGAGATTGGATCTCTCCTCTTTTTCTCTAGGTTTTCCTCTCTATTTTGGTACTATTTCTGCGGCTGAGCACCATTTCTTAAATAGCCGGAGATCCGTAACTCCGACCGGGATGAAAGTTTAGCACGATTCTCCCTAAAATTAGCTTCCTTGCGCCCGAAGGAGAGCTCCAACCGAGTCACGATCTCTCCACATGGACACATGGCGTGGGTGGGCCCCAAGCCACGTGGTCCATCCATGTGGAGCCCACAAACGTCACCTTGCCTTGATTCGTCTGCCAAAAATTCAGATAGATTCCCGAAAATTCACAAAAAAATTCATGTCATTCCGGCTCCGTGATTTTTTCACCTAAAAACCCCAAAACAATAGAAAACAGGATCTGGCCTTTGGCACCGGTTAATAGGTTAATCCAAATAAGAATAATATATTTTTTTTTCCAAAAATATGTAAATGTGGTATGATAATAGCATGAAATAATAAAAATATATAGATATGTCAGAGACGTATCAATATCCCGAAGCTTAATTCCTGCTCGTCCGTGAGTAGGTAAATGATAAAACAATGATAATTTTTGATGTGGCATGCTACCTAGCACAATTAATTTTGATATGAACTTAGGATAAAAGTGATTCATGTCAATAGTTCATCAATTGACATTAAAGTAATAATACATGAGGATGCAAATAAAAAATTATTGCCTTTCAAGAATAAAGATGCTAAAGAAAGCGATTTTGCACACACTTAATCATAATAGCATAGCACGCTCAGTCTTCATGGCATAAAGGCATCGAATCATGAACTACCTCGTTATTCAACTAAGCAATTGAATCACACTTTTCTCGCGTCAGCTATTCAACTCCCACACACTACTTGAGTGTGAGCTACAGTCTTGGCACTTTGGATGGCAAATAGAATGATGGTGGAAGTTTTAAGAGAAGACAACAAATACAAGAAAGTCCCGCATCAATGCAGTGTGATCTTTAGGCAATGAAGACACCTTATAATTGATATTAATGCGAGGAGTAGGGATTTTCATGCAACAGATGCACTAGAGCTATAAGTGTATGAAAGCACTCCTAACGTAACTAAGTGGGTGTGCATCCAACTTGCTTGATCATGAAGACCTCGAGCATTAGAGTAAGCTTGTCATCGGAATATACAAGCCAAGTTCTATAATGTAAAATCTCACTAGCATAATCATGGAGTATATAAAAACTCTCTATGTGAAGTACATGGTGCTACTTTGAAGCACAAATATGGTACAAGATAGTAGTGTGCCCCTCTCTCTTTTTCTCTCATTTTTTATTTTTTGGTGGGATCTTTTGGCCTCTTTTTTTTTATTCTCTCTTTGGTAGGGGCATACTCTAGAAATGATGATCACCACACTTCTATTTTACTTACAACTCCGAAATGAAAAACAATATGATGACTACATATGAATGCCTCTGGTAGTGTATGAGGATATGCAATGATCTAGCGTAACATGTATGATAATGATGAATTGTATCTTTGTCACAAATATCATGCCAGTTCTCTATGATCATGCACAACAAAATGACAATGAATGCTCAAGTTATGTGATGAATAGTAACAATGAAAGTTGCATGACAATATATCTCGGAATGGCTATGAAAATGCCATAATAGGTAGGTATGGTGACTATTTTAAGGAAGATATAATGTTGCTTATGTGTGAGAGAGCGTATCATCTCACGGGATTTGGTTGTACCGGCGAAGTATTCACCATGTCTCGAGGTGAGAGAGGGCAATGCTCGATAACGAAGAGGCTAGCAAAATATGGATAGTTGGAAGCGCATAAAGACTTAAAAACTCACATTAGTCATAAAGAACTCAAGTATTTATTACGGAAGCCTAGTAGCTCATCTCAAAAGAAGCGCAACCCTCATACCCCTAGGGGGAGGTTGGCAGAGTTAACCATTAGCCCCCCCGATAAATACACATATGAGTGCTACTTTAATAAATCCCACACCCACACTTCTTCGTTAATAACAACGGCTACCAATTCCATGAATACGGACTCACGAACCTTAACACCAATATCCGTACTAAACGTTAACCATTTACCCACACAATCACATATTACTACCTCAATATTGCAAAACCATTGCAAGGAATCAAACTTACCGTATTCAATGATCTACAAATTTTATGCAAGTTTTTATATATACTACCCGTACATACCTTTGACTAACCATGCTGATAATCAATTTCTACCCAACTCTCCAAAAAAATATAAGTGAAGCAAGAGTGTTCTAATCCTTTCTATAAAAGACATTGCCAAGCTCGAACAAATATATGTGAATCAAAAGAGCATTCTACAAATAACAGTACTTCAAGTGTAGAGAAACAAGCATCCCAACTTCAAATACATACGTGAAGCACACGAAGGATTGTACAAAGCCATACTCAAAAGATATGCGTGAATTGGAAGAGCATTCTATAAATCAACCGAGGACTATCCCTTACCGGCATGGTGAATAACTAAAAAAACAATGCTCCAAGAATTTACGCATATTATGTGAACAAATAAAAATATAGGCCCAACCGAGACATACCGATAATTGTCGAGGAACAAAGAGGGGATACCTTCCAGAGCATCCCCAAGCTTAGACGCTTGAGTCTTCTTGAATATTTACTTGGTGTGCCTTGGGAATATCAAAGCTGGAACTCTTGCATCTCCTTATTCCTCTCATATCAACGTCTTCCCTCAGTCTTAAAAACTTCATCAACACAAAACTCAACAAAACTTTTATTAGAGAGGTTAGTACAAATAACATCAAATCTCATCATGTCTTGCTGTAACAACAATATATAATTATAATCCAACATTACCTATTGTATGCTTACACAATTCTAATGCTCCCACATTAATGGGGCTTAACAAAATTGCAAACACAAGCACATAAAGAAACTATAAGAACAATTTGTGAAAACAGGACAATCTATAAAGATGCAGATGGAACGTATACTTATACAATTCAAAAAAAATATCTGAAAATTAGGACGTAATGAAGAATTTGTATGGAAGTTATCTGTAATTTTTTAGAAAATTTGCACGTTCCAGTAAAATATAATACTTCAACAAAAGTTTTTTTTCCTGCACATCACATATCAAACTTGTAATTTAAACACCCTAAAGGTAAATCTTGGCACATTATTTTTAGAATACAATGGATTTTTACAAGGGGATAATTTTTTGTTGAAAATCTTTTGTGATTCAATACTCACAAAGTTTCCATGGGCATGAACAAAAGTTCAAGGACGTCCACCCCTTCAACGAGGCTCATCTTTCTCACTTTCACTTTTCTTTTAGAAAAAGTTTTAAGTTCCCCACTTTATGTTTTTTTTGTTTTTGAGAATTTTATAAGCACACAAAAAGAAGAAAATGACTCTATAAAACTTCCGGGTTGTCTCCTAGGTAGCGCTTATTTTAAAGCCATTAAGCTAGGCATAACGTGCTCAAGTAATCATTAAACCATGATCCCAAGGCACATCAAAGCCAATTTTAATCAACACATATTTGGATATTAAATATGAGCACAAAGAAACATATATTATGTAACAATGAATTCTAACTCTCTTCCTGTGCACTAGCATGTCATAAGAGAACAATTCATACACACAAAGTAAAGGCCAATGCATAGTGTTGGTAATTTATTGCAATTTTATTGTATTAGAAGCATAGAGAGGTGGAGATGAGGTTCCTATGTCATAATAATTGCAAGTAGGAGCAGCAGACACATGCATATTATATCCATTAGAATCATCATGTGCAATGGTAATCGCAACACAACAATATAATCCTTAATAAGAGCAAACTTCTCCGATATAGTGTAGTTGGGAGAATTAAAAAAGATAATAGGACTATCAAATGTGGGTGCAATAGCAAAAAAATCATTCTTAACATAAGGAACCACAACAATTTCATCTGCATAGGCATAATTCATAGTGACATCATGGCCATAAGCATAGCAAGCATCAAATTCGTCAAAAAGGGATATTTCATGCGAATCCAAGGGATCATAGCATGCATCAACATAAAAATCATCCTTCGGTAAGCATGGAGGGAAACTAAACAATGTATGAGTTAAAGAGTTACTCTCATTAGAAGGTGGACACAGGTAGCTAATAGGCTCTTCCTCCTTTTATTTTTCGCTCTCCTCCTCATATTTTTCATCTAATGAGCTCACAGTTTTGGCAAGTTCTTCTTCCATAGACTCCTGCAAAATATTAGTCTCTTCTAGGGAAACAAACATTCTCTTAATAAACTTGTTAATGTGAGCATTGTATTCATCATTTCCATAGCAATATTTAAGTATGACAAGATTTTCAGATTTGTAAAGAGCATCATCACACTTTTCTTATTTTTCAAGCAAAGAAGCGATTTCATAAGCACGCTTGAAAGCAACAAATTCTTCTATTTGTTAAATATCATAATAATCATAAACACCATTAGCGTAAGATGCCAAGGTTTCATTATCATTAAATTCACATTGGAAGGAAATGTGGAACCTCCATCTTATAACAACAAGTAAAATCATACATAGAGCACCTATTACAAGCATACCGACATAATATTTTTATTTGATCCCATGAGTGTTTCAAATAATACCTAAAGAATTCAAGCTGATACAAAGTGTATCCCATTTGAAGTTTAAAAGGGATTTATCAGGATTATCAAAGTAATTTTTAATGTTCCGCACATAACCAACATCGAGCGTCTTGGGAGGTTCCCCATCTCCAAGAGTAGCAAGTACAAGTATTTTTTTTGGTGTTTCGTGTTCCGTATCCATAACTAAAGATAGAGAAGAACATAGAACAGGAAATAAAATTTACTTAGTGATAAAGTCAACAAGCACACACGATAATATTCTCCCCACACTATTGCTCCCCGACAATGACGCCAGAAGAGGTACTGAAAACCCACAAGTGTATGGGATCAGTTGTAGCTGAAAGCACATATGCTCCCTTGGAGGTTTTCTTAATTCATGACAACATACATTGTCTCTTGGACTAATAGTTTTACCTAGTTTATTTCAGATGAAGTCCACAGAGAAGTTTGGCCATGGAATGTGTGGAGAATCCCCAAGGAGAGAAGAAGAAGAAATGGAATAGGATTGGCAAAATCAAAAAGCTTGAAGACTCTACATTTTACTTTATGTGAGAAATCACTTCGAGTCCATAGGAAAGCCAATATTATTAAAAGGGGATGAGTTGTCTATGATGATCTGGTTGCTCAAGTGCTTAGAGATTAGTCACCAAAAATACACATGAAATTCTCCCTCAAATATTCTGTCCAAAACCAAACATCCAAAATCGGTGCCACCAACAATTTCCATTCGGCCCTACCGAGTTTCACTTAGATAGAATCCTAGCCAAAACCCTAGTCTCGGTGCCACCAAATTTCTACTTTGATGCAACCGAAATCAGTGATGAACTCTCTGGTATCCTATTTTCAAGAATCGGAATTTCCGAGTTTTGAGAATCGGTCTCACCGAGATTTGGAATCTTCCTAGGTCACCCATATCGGTACCACCGAGATTTATATATCGGTCTCACCGAAAAGCCGAAAGTTGCCACATTTTGCACTAGTCGGTGCAACCGAGTTTTTACTCCGTTTTCACCGAGTTGGGAAATAATGTTGTAACAGTTGTATTTTTGGAGATGCCTATATATACCTCTCCACCTCCTCTCATTCGTAGAGGAAGCACTCAGAACATACCTACACTTGCCCCATCCATTTTTCTGAGAGAGAACCACCTACTCATGTGTTGATATCAAGACCTTCCACTCCAACCATATGAATCTTGATTTCTAGCCTCCCCAAGTTGCTTTCCACCCAATCAATCTCTTCTACCCAAGCCAAATCTGTGAGAGAGTGATTGTGTGTTGAGGACACTATCTTTTGAAGCACAAGAGCAAGGAGTTCATCATTGTTACCACATCTATTACCTTTTGGAGGGTGGTGCCTCCTAGATTGGTTAGGTGTCGCTTGGGAGCCTCCTACTTCGTGTTGTGGAGTTGAACCAAGAAGTTTATACGGGCAAGGAGATCGCCTACTTCATGAAGATCTACCCATAGTGAGGCTAGTCCTTCGTGGACAGAAGCCGTGATGGAATAGACGAGGTTGCTACTTTGTGGACCCTAACGGGTGGAGCCCTCCGTGGACTCTCGCGACCGCTACCCTCCGTGGGTTGAAGTCTCCATCAGCGTGGACGTACGATAGCACCACCTATTGGAACCACGGGAAAAATATTCATGTCATCTATTGCGTTTGATCTTCCTATCTCTACTCCTTCTTACATATGCTTGTCTTTACTTTCCGCTGCTATACTTGTTGACTAGCATGTGTAGGGTGCACTAGAATTGTTAGAATTGCTAAAATCTGCCAACCATTAAAATTGGGAAAAGGTTAGATTTTTAATTTGTCAAGTAGTCTATTCACCCCCCCTCTAGACGTCCCTTCTGGATCCCACAATTGCTATCAGAGAATTGGTCTCCATAGCTTTGGTTTTATCACCATTGGAGGAAGATGGATGTGTCTAGTTTGGGGAGTCTTAGTTGTAGAGTGCCCATTCTCGATGGGGAGTACTATAGTCAATGGAAATATGAGATGCTTAAGCTATTAAATGATTTCCATTTGAGCAAGTATGTTAAGAGCCCTTATGTGCCTCCCATTGATCCTTTACATCCTTCACATGAAGAAGAAATCGACATGCTTCGTAATCTTAGAACTGTTAATCTTATCATTAGAGGATTGCCAAGACTTGTGTTTGATCAAATGAGAAACTTTGAGTGTGCTTATACTTTGTGGAGTGATTTAGAGAATAGATATCCAAATTACTCCTTGAAAAATCTTGATGTCATTCTCCATAAAACCATTGCTTTTCACAAAATGAAGCCTAGTGATCCAAATTTTGACGATTATCTATTTGAGCTTAGAGACCTCATGCTTGCTAAATGGGATGTCATAACTATCAACAACATCATTGTTGAAGCCATTCGCATTCATAATCTTGAACATTATCATGATCACAACCTTAATGAATCTCTTGTCTCTTATGACGAGGATATCCCACTTGATGATGACGATGTGGAACATGGCTACTATGATGAAGATGAGTTGTTCGACATCGAGTATGAGAAGACTATGAAGAATCTAAGTCTCATGGCGAACTTTAAGGTCCGGAGGAAAAGAGTGGATTCTTGACAGTGGATGCACCGATCACATGACCGGAGATAGAGACATGTTTCAAGAGATCACACCAAACCATGGACCATGGAGGTATGTGACTTTTGGGGACAACTCCAAGGGTAAGGTACTCGGTCTTGGTAAGGTGGCCATATCTCATGATAGTTCCATTCAAAATGTCATGCTTGTTGAATCCCTTGGTTACAATCTTCTTTCTGTATCTAGACTAGCCGTGTGTTTCAATGTGCTATTTACTAAAGTTGATTGCCAAATGTTTCATCAAGATAATCATAGCATGGTCTTTACCAGTTTCCGTAGAGGTGATCTATACATTATGTACTTCACTAAGAGATCCAAACCTTGTACTTGTCTTATTGCAAAATCTTCAAATTGTTGGCTTTGGCATAGAAGGCTAGGACATGTTGGTATGTGTAATCTAGACAAGCTCATCAAAGGTGATCATATACTTGGTGTTAAAGATGTTATCTTTGACCAAGATAGACTTTGTAGTGCTTGCCAAGCTGGAAAACAAGTAGTTGGAAGTCATCCCATAAAGAATATCATGACTACTAGGAGACCACTCGAGTTGCTTCATATGGATCTCTTTGGTCCCAATGCTTACAAGAGCCTCAGTGGAAATTCCTTTGGTCTAGTTATAGTTGATGATTTTTCCAGATTTACGTGGGTATTCTTTCTTGATGATAAGTCGCAGGTGCAAAAGATCTTCAAGAACTTCGCTCGCAAGGCTCAAAATCAACTTGAAGTGAAGATCAAGAAAGTTCAGAGTGACAATGGATCAAAGTTCAAGAACACCAATGTGGACACCTTTCTTGACGAAGAAGGGATTTCACACGACTTCTCGGCTACGTACACACCTCAACAAAATGGAGTCGTTGAGAGGAAGAACCGGACACTTATAGAGATGTCTAGAACGATGCTCGACGAATACAAGACGCCAAGACACTTTTGGACAGAAGCCGTGGAAACAGCTTGTCATGCTACGAACCGACTCTACCTTCACAAGCTTCTCGGTAAAACGGCATATGAGCTACTCATCGGTAACAAGCCCCAAGTTGGATACTTTCGGGTATTTGTCTCCAAGTGTTACCTTCTTGATAAGCATCGTCATTCTAAATTCGCTCCTAAATCTCATGAAGGTTTCATACTCGGTTACCGATCAAACTCTCACACTTACCGTGTCTACAACAGCTTCACACGAAAAGTTGAAGAGACGGTAGATGTGAAGTTTGATGAATCTAATGGTTCGAAAGTTGAATAATTGCCTAATGATGTAGGATATAAGGAACCTTCAAAAGCCATTCAAGATTTGTCCATCGGCAAGATTCGTCCCATGGAGCTGAAGGAAAGCACTTCATCTACACACGTGGAAGCTCCAACCTCGCGTCATGGCGAACCTCGAAATGACATGGAAGAGTCCACAAGTGGTACACGACAAGAAGAAGAGGAGGAGGAAGTTCATCATGATGATCCACCACAACCACCTTCACCACCACCTCAAGGAAACGACACCTTCAACAACGATGAAGATGATGAGGATGAGGAAGCTCCGCCATCCAACAAGCAAAAGCTACCACGAGTTCAAGCAAGAGTGGACAAAAATCATCCCTTAGAGCAAATCTTCGGTGACATACAAACCGGGAGGATAACTCGCTCTAAAACTCGTTTGGCTAACTTTTGTGAGCATTACTCATTCATCTCTAGTATTGAGCTTATGAAGGTGGAAGAAGCGCTTGAGGACCCCGATTGGGTGAATGCCATGCACGAGGAGCTACACAACTTCGAGAGGAATGAAGTGTGGACACTAGTGGAGAATCCCAAGAACGAGCAAAACATCACCGGAACAAAATGGGTGTTTCGGAACAAGCAAGATGAAGATGGCCAAGTGGTACACAACAAGGCGCGTCTCGTGGCTCAAGGCTACACCCAAGTCGAAGGTATGGACTACGGTGAGACCTATGCCCCCGTTGCTAGACTTGAGGCTATTCGCATACTTCTTGCTTATGCTAATCACCATGATATCATTCTTTATCAAATGGATATTAAAAGTGAATTTTTAAATGGTGAAATTGAAGAAGAGGGTCTATGTTAAACAACCCCCTGGTTTTGTGAACCCTAAGAAACCTAATCGTGTTTACAAGCTTCGTAAAGCTCCCTATGGTCTTAAGCAAGCACACGAGCTTGGTACAAATGCTTAACGAAGTTTCTTATTGAAAAGGGTTTTGAAATTGGTAAAATTGACGCAACCTTGTTCACTAAAAGAGTTAATGGTGAATTATTTGTGTGCCAAATTTATGTGGATGATATTATCTTTGGATCTACTAACCCACATTTTAGCGACAAATTTGGAAGGTTGATGTCCGAGAAGTATGAGATGTCTATGATGTGTGAGCTGAAATTTTTCCTTGGTTTGCAAATCAAGCAAACAAGAGAAGGAACATTCATCTCTCAAACCAAGTATACCAAGGACTTGTTCAAGAAGTTCAACATGCAAGAGTGTAAAGGTATGAAAACTCCTATGCCTACTAGTGGACATGTTGACCTCACCAAGGAGGACAAACCGGTTGATCAAAAGGTATATCGATCAATGATTGGTTCATTGCTATATCTATGTGCCTCCCGACCCGATATCATGCTTAGTGTGTGTATGTGCGCTCGATATCAAGCTACTCCTAAAGAGTGTCATGTTAAGGCTGTGAAAAGAATTGTGAGATACTTGATACACACGCCAAACTTTGGCATTTGGTATCCCAAGGGATCTTCTTTTAACCTTGTTAGCTATTCTAACTCAGACTATGCCGGAGATAAGGTTGGTAGAAAATCCACCTCGGGTACATGTAAATTTCTTGGTAGATCTCTTGTGTCTTTGTCATCCAAGAAACAAAACTCGGTATCTCTATCTACCGCCGAAGCGGAATACATTGCCGTCGGATCATGTTGTGCGCAATTACTATGGATGACTCAAACTCTTAAGGATTATGGAATCCATGTGAGACATGCTCCATTGTTGTGTGACAATGAGAGTTCTATTAAGATTGCTCATAACCCCGTGCAACATTCTCATACTAAACATATTCAAGTTCGTCATCATTTCATTCGTGATCATTGATAACCCACAAGTATAGGGGATCGCGACGGTATTCACGGGTAGTATTTCACCCTAATTTATTGATTTGACACAAGGGGAGCCAAAGAATATTCATTGGCATTGATAGTTGAGTTGTCAATTCAACCGCACCTGGGATATCTCTCTGCAGCAAAGGTTTAGTAGCACGGCAAATAGTAGTAGCAAAAGTAACAGTAGTAGTGATGGTAGCAATTTTGTAACAGTTGGGACAGTAGTAGTAGCAATAGTAAATTAGCAAGATTCAGTATATGTAAAGCGTAGGCACGTGGATCTGTGATGGATAATGATTTAGATGACATCAATCATGTAACAGTTACACACTAGGGCGACACATAACTAGCTCCAATTCATCAATATAATGTAGGCATGTATTTCGTATATAGTCATACGTTCTTGCGATAAGAACTTGCATGCCATCTTTTGTCCTACCCTTCCGTGGCAGCGGGGTCCTATTGGAAACTAAGGGATATTAAGGCTTCCTTTTAATAGAGAGCCAGAACAAAGCATTAACACATGGTGAATACATGAACTCCTCAAACTACGACAATCACCGGAAAGAATCCAAATTATTGTCACCTTGGGGTATGCGGATCAAGACATGTAATAGGTGCATACAACTTGCAAGATAGGATCCAAATCAATCTTATATTCAAAGGTAATATAATATGTTCAGATCTGAAATCATGGCACTCGGGCCCTAGTGACAAGCATTAAGCATAGCAAAGTCATAGCAACATCAATCTCAGAACATAATGGATACTAGGGATCAAGCCCTATCATGGCGGTGTTGATGGAGAAGGGTTGGTGATGACGACGACAACGATTTGCCCTCTCCGGAGCCCCAAACGGACTCCATATCAGCCCTCCCAAGGAAGAACAGGAGGTGGCGGCGGCTCCGTCTCGTGAAACGCGATGAAAACTTCTCTTTGATTTTTCTTCGAAGATGTGATTTTATAGGACTGGAATCAGGGTCGGAGGAGCCTCGTGGGCCCCACAAGCCATCAGGGCACGACCTAGGGGGGGGGGCGCCTTGTTTTCTCGTGGCCCACAGGTGGCCTCCCTCCGGCAGGTCTTCGCTCCATAATTCAATATAACTCAAAGAAAAAATCCACAAAAAAGTTTCGTCCAATTCCGAGAACTTTTATTTCTGCACAAAAATAACACCAAGGTAGTTCTACTGAAAACAGCGTCAGTCTGGGTTAGTTCCATTCAAATCATGCAAATTAGAGGTGAAAACCAGAGCAAAAGTGTTTGGAAAAGTAGATACGTTGGAGATGTATCAACTCCCCCAAGCTTAACTCATTGCTTGTCCTCAAGCAATTCAGTTGACAAACTGAAAGTGATAAAGAAAACTTTTACAAACTCTTTTTTTCTTGTCGTTATACACATGCTTAGCTAGTGCTCAAGTTTTTAGCATAAATTATAATTAACCACATCCATGATAACAATTAAACATCATATTAAATCATGGCAATACATAACCAACTAGCAAGCAAATAATAGGATATCTCACATGCGAACAATTTATCAAAACAATCATGATATAATATGGTGACATGGTATTTCGTTAGCCCTTTCTGAGACCGTAAAACATAAATGCAGAGCACCTCTGAGGTTCAAGCAGCGACTAAACATTATAATTCAGAGCAGAAAAGATCCAGTCATGCTCACATCCAACATTAACTAGACTCAATGCATAAGAATGACAATAGAGCTCTTCGGTCTGGTGCCTTTAGTAAGAGGATGATAACTCAACATAAAAATAAATAGGTAGGCCCTTCGCAGAGGGAAGCATTGATTTGCAGAGGTGACAGAGGTCAAGTTTTAAAACAGGATTGAAATATAGTTTTTGAGTGGTGCACTTTTCTTGTCAACGTTACGACAAAGGTTTTCAATATCTCCCATGCTAAACTCATTATTGGCGGTTCCCAAACAGAATAGTAAAGTTTACTCCTATCCACCATCCATACACAAACCATGGCCGGCCGAATCCACGGATGCCTGCCAACATATCAACTGTCCCAATGAGTTTTGTTTAATTAATTTTTGATTATACAGGACCGGGCATCCTTTTTACCAGCCTCTCTCGTGAAATGACGGCGAATAAACGACCGTCTTGAGAATAACTCACTTAGCATGGAAGATACCGACCGCCTCGTCGCTCCATGAGCAAGATGCGTGCACAAAATGGATGTTTATTTGAACATTTAGAGATGGCACATGCAAGTTTACATGGAACGATGGGGTACTACCGCATATAGGTAGGTATGGTTGACTCATGTGGAATAACTTGGTTTAAAGGTTTTAGATGCACAAGCAGCATTCCTGCTTAGTACAGGTGAAGGCTAGCAATAGGTTGGGAAGCGACCAGCTAGGGAGCGAAAACGGTCATAGGTATGCATTATGAACGATTAACATTGGACATAGCATGAGTAGGATATGAACACTCTGAATTTAAACATCATGAAGGCTGTATTGGTTTTGAATCAACTACATGTTTGCACATGGGCCAAGTCAAGCCGCTTGAATTTCTCAGAGGGAAATAGCATACTACCATACCACATCATAACTATTTTAATGCACGTTGACCTATAAGATAAATCATTATTCACTACTAGCTATTTAAGCATGGCATGAGAAGCTATAATTTCTAATTGTCATCATGAACATGTTCACTCATAATTTAATGAATCAAGATCGAACGAGCTAAACATATTTACAAAAACGGAAAACAAGAAGAGTTCATACCAACTTCGTTTTCCACGATCACTTCATCAAATATAGTCATTATTGCCTTTCATTTGCATGACTGAATGATGTGATAATAATAATAGTGCAAGAATACCATGGACTAAGCTGGAATCTGCATGGCGGTATCGGACAAAGGAGAAGACAAGGTAATATTGGCTCTCTGTTAGATCAATAATAAAGCATATAAGAGCCACTCAACATTTTCATCATGGTCTTGTCCTTTCAAAGACTCAACAAAAAGAAAAGAAATTCAGAGAAACACACTGAAATATTTTTGGAGTTTTTGTTTTTCTCAAGCAAGCAAATAAACTAAGGGAAAACAAGAACGAGAAAAACTATTTACACGGGAAAGCTCCCAACATGCAAAGGAAATGTTTTTGGGTTTTCTTTTTAGTGCTCAAG
Organism: Elymus sibiricus; assembly: GCA_039707655.1. NCBI lineage: Eukaryota > Viridiplantae > Streptophyta > Magnoliopsida > Poales > Poaceae > Elymus > Elymus sibiricus. The sequence goes on from CM077663.1 coordinate 220,961,963, forward strand.
ATAATTTAAATGGGGAAGGAAAACTAAAAAGAAACGAGAAATATTTTTGGGTTTTCCAAAGTTTTTCAAACACACAAGAAGAAAGTGGAAAAATAAGACTAACATGGATATACAATGAAAGAGGATGAACGTCGACAATTTATATGAAGTGTGATCATGAATGTAATATCGATGAGAAATACGTACTCTCCCAAGCTTAGGCGTTTGCCTAGCTCCACCACTGATAATAGCCATCAGGTCCGGGAAAGTGCTTTGGTTGGGGCACCTGAGCATCCCACGCCTGGACCTCGGCCTCCGCAGCAGCCAACTCATTTCGGTAAGCAATTATATCATCTGGCATTATTTTGTATCCGTTCCTGGCATGATAGTTAAACAAAGAGGGTGCAGGCAAAGGAATACTATCGCAAGTCTTCTCGCTAAATACTAAGCTATAACTAAGATGTTGCGGTGGTTGTGGTTCCTCAATGAATTGGTGTTCCATCATAGACTGGTGATCAAGATAAACCTTAGGCAATAAGTAATCAGTAGGGCGTATAGGAACTTCAAAATGCTTTGCCAAGCGAGTGGCATAAATACCACCATGAACCTTGCCCTTGTATCGGTTAAGATTTAATCGACGCGCAACAATAGCTCCTATGTTGTAAGTATTATCACCATAAAGTGCACAACGTAGAATAGCCAGGGTAGGGGCACTAAGGCCACCACCTTGTTCCCTGGCAGTTATAAATTTTCCTATAAACAGAGAAAAATAGTGCACAGATGGAAGTTGCAAACTAGTGGCTCTAGAGTTTGACACGCCCCTAGTTTCTCCCACAGTTAAGGTTTGGAGGAAATCCTCAAACTCCTCGGGCTTAGGCTCACGCATTCCCCCGTCAGAGGGAAGCAAACATATTTCACAAAATTCATGTAGAGGCAATTCATAGTTGGTGGCATAAAGATCAAAACACACTATGGGAGCACCGGGCGTATTTGTGAAGTAAAAGTTTTGCACGAAGGTATTAGTAAGGAGATAATATTGGTCACACTCATCTGCGAGGAAGTCGGTAAGCCCGGTATTTGCAACGAATTGCATGAATTCTTCATAAAAAACCGCTTCGTTCATGAAGGGCGTGTGTGGCCATTCACAAGGCCTAATCTCCGTGTTGCGAACACTGTTGATGTCACGGTCCTGAGTTCTCCTAACAAATCCCTTGGGGCTCCAGCTTGAAGAACCTTTCCTTAAGAAATTCATTTTCCTAAGCACAAATTTCTGAAATTTTTGAACCACAAACTCATGTCAAAAAAACTTTGCAAGATTGATAGCAACTACTCATAATGGTGCCTAGAGGCCATATCAAGCATTCATACTACTTAGAACTCGAAGAATTCAACATGCAAGCTCATTTTCTATAGCACCAAGTGCAGCATATTATGCAAAATTTAAACCACTAAAACAAAAACTAATTGGAGGAGTGGAGGAGTCACATACCAAGGAACAATTCCTCAAAACAGTTTCGGAAACGGAGTTCCGAGCAAAGAGATCGAAAATTTCAGTTTCCAGGGGAAGAACACGGGAGAGAGAGAACTAGGGATTTTTTTTTCTGGAGGTAGGAGAAGGAGTGAGCTGAAGAGATAAGGCAGGGGGGCCCTGTGGGCCCCACAAGCCATCATAGCACGGCCTAAGGGGGGTCGCACCCTGTTGGCTTGTGGCCCACAGGTGCACTCCCCTGCTGCAATTTTTATGCCAAAAATTCTTATATATTCTAGAAAAATTCATGTTAAAATTTTGTGGCAATCTGAGACTTTTTATTTTCGGGCATTTTTCTATGCACGGGAAAAACTGAACGGAAAATCAAGCTAATTTATTTTATATAAACTGAAAATAAAAGAGGATAAACTTTTGATACAGAGAGTTGTGAGTACTAAATTCATCAACCACTTACCTTCTGAAAAGGATCCATTAATAAGGTTAATCAAGTCTTATTAACAACCATTTCCGGTTAACATGCAACCGAAGAATTTTTGTATATCACTAGGTTACCTCAATGGGGATTTTCATCTCCCCAATAATAAGATTATAATATTTCTTCTTGACAGTAGGTAGAGGAATCGCAAAACTTCCAATGATAACCGTGGTGGTAGGCTCAATGACATTAATATTATTAACCAAAGTTTGCCTCTTCGGGAAATGCACGGTATGTTGCTTGCCATTGACATGAAAGATAACCTCGCTCTTATTGCAATCAATAACAGCCCCTGCAGTATTTAAAAAGGGTCTACCAAGGATGATCGACATATTGTCGTCCTCGGGCATATCAAGAATAACAAAGTCTGTCAAGATAGTAACATTTGCAACAACAACAGGAACGTCCTCGCAAATTCCAATAGGTAAAGCAGTGGATTTATCAGCCATTTGCAAAGATATCTCAGTAGGTGTAAGCTTACTCAAATTAAGTCTTTTATAAAGGGAGAAAGGCATAACGCTAACACCGCCCCCTAAATCACATAGAGCAGTCTTAACATAGTTTCTTTTAATAGAGCAAGGTACTATGGGTATGCCAGGATCTCCTAGCTTCTTAGGTATTCCTCCATTAAAAGAATAATTGGCAAACATAGTAGCAATTTCAGTTTCAGGTATTTTTGTTTTGTTGGTAATAATATCTTTCATATACTTAGCATACGGGGGCATTTTCAATATATCAGTCAAACGAGTACGCAAAAAGACAGGTCTAATCATTTCAACAAAGCGCTCAAAATCTTCATTGTCCCTACTTTTAGAAGGCTTACGAGGGAATGGCATGGGTTTTTGACCCATGGCTCTCTTTCCTTTCCATGTTTCCTAGCAACAAGGTCTCTCTTATCATAACGCTCATTTTTAGGAGGTGGGTTATCAAGGTCCTCGGTAGGTTCTATTTCTACATCATTATCATGTTCTTTTTACTATCTGGTGGAGCATCTACATGCACATTATTATTTTCATCCCCCTTTTCATTATCACTAGGTGCATGTTCATTACCAGACTGGGTCTCAGCATCAGAAACAGAAACATCATTATGGTTCTCAGTGGGTGTTTTTTGTAACAGGTTCACTAGGAGCATACAAGTTCCTATCATTTCTCTTTTTCTTATTAGAGGAACTAGGTGCATCAACATTAATTTTTTGAGAATCCTGTTCTATTCTTTTAGGATGACCTTCCGGATAGAGGGTTTCTTGGGTCATACGACCTCCCCTAGTCATTACTCTAACAACATGATCATTCATATTATTATTTACTTCAGCAAGCAAATCATTTTGTGACTTAGGAACTTGGTCTAGTTGAGTGTGAACCATAGAAGCATGTTTCCTAGACCTTTCACATCATTAGCAATTCTAAACATCAAGTCACTTCGGTCTATCATCATGGCATTATGTCTCAATTGATCTTTAACATAGTTATTGAAGTGTTCTTGCTTAACAACGTAATTGTCATATTCATCCATGCATTGTTCATGAGTCTTAGTGTAAGGTATATCATTTTCACTAAAGGAACGGAGAGAGTTTACCTCTACTACCTGTGTCGGGGTATCAAGTCCAAGTATTTCTTCAATAGGTTGTAGTTTCTTGATATCCTCAATTTTAATACCTTTCTCCATAGATCTTTTTGCTTCTTGCATATCTTCAGGGTTGAGGAATAGAATACCTCTTTTCTTTTGAATAGGTTCCGGAGGTGGTTCAGGAAGCGTCCAATCATCGGCATTTTATAATATGTTATTCAATAGTTCTTCAGCTTGACTGAAAGTTCTTTCCCTGAAAACACAACCAGCACAACTATCTAGGAAGTCCCTAGAAGCATCGATTAGTCCATTGTAAAAGATATCAAGAATTTCAATTTTCTTAAGAGGACAATCCGGCAAAGCTCTAAGTAACCGGAGAAGCCTCCCCCAAGCTTGAGGGAGATTCTCTTCCTCAATTTGCGCAAAGTTAAATATTTCCTGTAAGGCAGCTTGTTTCTTATGAGCAGGAAAATATTTTTTAGAAAAGTAATGAAGCATATCCTGGGGACTACGCATACAACCAGGGGCAAGAGAAAGAAACCATTCCTTGGCCTCGCGTTTTAGCGAGAAAGGAAAAAAGGTTAATGATATAATAGTAGCGTATCTTTTCATCGTTGGTAAACAGAGCAGCAATATCATTTAGTTTCATAAGGTGTTAGACAACAGTTTCATTTTCATAACCGTGGAAAGGATCAGACTCTATTATAGGAATTAACTCAGGGTCCACAGAGAACTCATAATCCTTATCAGTAACAAATATAGGAGAAGTAGCAAATTTAGGATTATATTTCATTTTCTTCATCATAGATTTTCCTTTCAGTTTGCATAGCAGTTTCTTCAAGTCATCTCTATTTTCACAAGCAAAGAAATCCTTAGTTGTTTCCTTATCCATGACATAGCCTTCAGGTACATAAGGCAATTCATATCTATTAGGAGAGTGAGGTGTAACAGGTGATTCAAAGTCCTCATCAGTTTCAGCATTTTCAAGTTCTCTAGCTTTAGCAATATGAGCATCAAGTAATTCATTCAGTGGCACAGTTTCAGTTTCAACATGTGTAGCAATAGTATCATCATTAATTTCAGAAGTAGCATCATCAAGTTCATGTGACATATCAGGACGATCAACAAGTGGTGGTGTAACAAGCTGATTCAAAACAGTAGGTGAATCAAAAGCAGAGCTAGATGGCAGTTCCTTACCTGCTCTCGTACGAGAGGGGATGATCTTAGTTCGATTATCTTTCAGATTCTTCATAGTGGCAATTTGGATATCCTCAAGTTAACACAATAAATAGAGATATGCTCCCCAGCAACGGCGCCAGAAAAATGTCTTGATAACCCACAAGTATAGGGGATCGCGACAGTCTTCACGGGTAGTATTTCACCCTAATTTATTGATTCGACACAAGGGGAGCCAAAGAATATTTATTGGCCTTGACAGTTGAGTTGTCAATTCAACCGCACCTGGGATATCTCTCTGCAGCAAAGGTTTAGTAGCACGGCAAATAGTAGTAGCAAAAGTAACAATAGTAGTGACAATAGCAATTTTGTAACAAATGTGACAGTAGCAGTAGCAATAGTAACTTATCAAGATTCAGTATATTTAAAGCGTAGGCACGTGGATCGGTGATGGATAATGATTTAGATGACATCAATCATGTAACAGTTACACACTAGGGCGACCCAGAACTAGCTCCAATTCATCAATATAATGTAGGCATGTATTCCGTATATAGTCATACGTGCTTGCGATAAGAACTTGCATGACATCTTTTTTCCTACCCTCCCGTGGCACTTGGGTCCTATTGGAAACTAAGGGATATTAAGGCCTCCTTTTAATAGAGGACCGGAACAAAGCATTAACACATAGTGAATACATGAACTCCTCAAACTACGACAATCACCGGAAAGAATCCCAATTATTGTCACCTTGGGGTATGCGGATCAAGACACGTAATAGGTGCATACAACTTGCAAGATAGGATCCAAATCAATCTTATATTCAGAGGTAATATAATATGTTCAGATCTGAAATCATGGCACTCGGGCCCTAGTGACAAGCATTAAGCATAGCAAAGTCATCGCAACAGCAATCTCAGAACATAGTGGATACTAGGGATCAAGCCCTATCAAACTTAACTCGATTACATGATCAATCTCATCCAATCCCACCACCGTCCAACAAGCCTACAAAGGAATTACTCACTTCCGGTGGTGAGCATCATGGAGGTGTTGATGGAGAAGGGTTGGTGACGACGACGGCGACGATTTCCCCTCTCCGGAGCCCCAAGCGGACTCTAGATCAGCCCTCCCGAGGAAGAACAGGAGGTGGCGGCGGCTCCGTCTCGTGAAACGCGATGAAAACTTCTCTCTGATTTTTTTTCTCCAAAGATGTGATTTTATAGGACTGGAATCAGGGTCGGAGGAGCCTCGTGGGACCCACAAGCCATCAGGGCGCGACCTAGGGGGGTCGCGCCCTGTTGGCTTGTGGCCCACAGGTGGCCTCCCTCCGACAGGTCTTCGCTCCATAATTCATTATAATTTCCCCCAAAAAATCCACAAAAAGTTTCGTCCAATTCCGAGAACTTTTATTTCTGCACAATAATAACACCAAGGTAGTTCTGCTGAAAACAACGTCAGTCCGGGTTAGTTCCATTCAAATCATGCAAATTAGAGGTCAAAACCAGAGCAAAAGTGTTTGGAAAAGTAGATGCGTTGGAGACGTATTAATCATGTTGCCAAAGGAGACATTAATCTCAAACATGTTCGCACCAACAAGCAATTGGCCGATATCTTTACTAAGCCACTTGATGAGAAAGTGTTTTGTCACTTGAGGAGTGAGTTGAACATCATTGATGCTTAAAATTTAGCTAGACTCACTCGGATGCATGCAAGGGCATGAGCTTACATGACTATTCCTTGATACCTTTGACATAATATCTTATATCTTGGAAATCTATGCTCCCTTGTATTGCATCTAACCTTTTGTAGGTACTTGGATGAACTACATTCCACGAGATTGCAAACAACTCACATCAAAAGCAATATTGTATTGACCAAGTATCAACAACCCTATGTTGTGATGGAGGAAGAAGACAACACCAAACATATCTGTAGCGACCCGACCCGAAATGGTCGAATCTCCGGTGTTTCCGTACCATCCCAAGATCATGCTGGTACACACACGGTACATCAATGTATATATCAAGAGTTCAATCACAACTGCTTTATTAATCGAAATCTCATATCGAGTCCTTTATTACAATAAGGATTACAATAAAGTGGCTGAAGGCCAACTCATGAGATAAACTAATCAAAATCTTGCGGAAGCTTCAAAGGTAGTTGAGTCCATCTGATTCCAAGGGCATCTCACCGAGCGTAGAGCGTATCCTCACTCCTGGTCGGAAAAGTACTCTGCAACATGATACGTTGCAGCCGTGTAGGTCAGCATATTGAATATGCCGGCAAGTCACAAAAGAGAGGGGATGAAAATATCAACTATACTACATGCATATATGGCAGGTGGGGCTGTAAGTTTAAGTTTAGCGTAAAGCAAATTTTTCCTACAACAAGAGAGGGGCAAAGCGAAAATTATTACTACAATGTTGGTTGTTTAATGAGAAGGTTCCACCAACCATTTCTCATACCCAAGTTATCAATATAACCCACATCATTAATATTATTTGTGTTGAGACTGGCTGATAGTATCATCTCCGGTGCTCATGTTGTCCATAACCGGGGACACGGCTAATCGATTAGTTTGACACTCTGTAGAGGTTTGTACACTTTACCCGCAAGATTCGATCCCTCTCGTTGTGTCCTCGCACTGCATGATGTTTGAGAACGAGACGATCGAAACATGGTCTTCCAAAATGATCCTCTGATAGAAAGTCAGTGCCCATCCAATCCTACCGTTCTTCTACGTCTCGTAGCAATCTGACCTACCAGAGTCACCACTAAGGTCAACCAAGCCAGAGCCCATATTGACTTGCGGTTGCACACGTAAGCTTTCCGGCCTTGAAGTATCCATCCATCTCTTTGAGCCTGGGTGGCATTCCGTTGGGATGATCACAGGTAGATACCAGGATTCCCGGGCATAACCATCATAGATATCAGGCTGCCAGATGCATGTCCAATCCACCCAGAGGTATGTTGAAAACTTGTAGTCTTGAAGTCTTGATCATCATGTAGGTCTTGAAATAATTTATCTCACAACTCTCTCATGAATCACACAACCAACCCCGTCTACTAAAAGCATAGCAAAATAAAATAACGTCCCGGTCCAAAGTAACAAGGGAATAGGGGTGCCTACCACATGATACTACTCAAGTAACCAAGTTTCCAAGTACCTACTTTGTCAATGGGTGGAAGATTGAACTAATGCAATTTGAAAACATAGGTAATAACATGATCAACGTGAACTTGCCTTGCTGACGATCTTCGTACTCGAGTGACTCTAGATAACAAGCCTCGCATTCCGGATGATCTAACGAATCAAACATTGCACACAATCAGCATAACCATAACACATCTTACACTAACAGCAAGGTAAACTAATAATACTAAAACAATCAATAGCACAATCAAAAGAAAAGAAAACCAAAACAAATAGAAAGCCTCTCAAATTTTGTGGCAAGGCTTCTACTAAAACAAAACAAGACAATAATTGTTTTCAGCAACTAATATAGAAAATAACAGAAATTAAAAGTAAAGTTTTATTAGAAAACAGAAAGTATTTCACCATAAATCTTTTATGCAAAAAGAACTACTATAAACCTATTATAAAACACCACATAAGGTGGAAACAATGTTTTCCTACTAAAACAATGAACAAAACAATAAAAAATATTCTCATTAATAGAAAATAAATCACCTAATGATAAACAACAGAAACTAAAAGACTTATAATAGAAAGTTAAAAGAAAACAGAATCAAAATCAAAACTAAAACAAAGTAAATCAAATTAACCCTAAAAGAAACTAAACAGAAACTGTTTTGTTAAAAACCCTAATTTCAAATATACTAAAAATTCCCAAATTGAACAGGGTGATAAAACTAACTAATACAAAACAGTGTAAAAAAGAATCACCCAAAAATATATTTTTAAACTCAAGATATTCAGATTCTAGTGATTTGAGCAAATTCAAAAGAATTCAAATTTAAAAGTCCAGAATTTGATATATAAAGTTACTGGCATAAACTACATAAAACTTGTGAGCTACTGCAAAAAGAAACAACTAAGAACTCCTAATATTCTACGAGATATTCACAGAACAAAAACTGGTTGTATTCTGTTTCAGAAACTAAAAACAGAAATAAAAGAAAAACCTAAACTACGAACATGCTACGTGGCGGGCTAAGAGTGGATGCGGGTGTGCGCGCATTAGCTAATCGGGTGAACGTTCATTAAATAAAAAAAACGGTTCGGGTTTTTAGATCGATCTAATCTGGGTCGTGGGATTTAGATCCTACGGCTACAGAGAGGAAGGGGGTGCTCACAGAGAGAGTCGTCGGGGCTCCGGCGAGTCGACGGCGGGGCAGAGCTCGGTGGCGCTCGGGGAAGAGGCTCCGGTGGTCGGGGACGGCGTCCGAGGGGTCCAGTCGACGGCGGAGGACCTCCGGCGTCCGTTGGTGGCCTCGGCGGGGCTTGGGGGTGACCGGGGTGAGCGCGGCGAGCTCAAGGAGCTTCGGCTCTTGGCCGAACTCCGGCGAGGCGTTGCGGTGGCGTGGAGGCGTGGGAGGAGAGGTTTAGGGGGAAAACGGGGTGCGGGTGGGGGCTCCGGTATTTATAGGGCCTCGGGGTGGTCGGGGAAGGAAGGGAGAGAGAGATCGGCAGCGGATCCGATCTCGCCGGCGAGGAAAGGAAAGGGGAGGGAGGAAGGAAGGTGGTGACCGACGGGGGTCGGGATCGGCGGTGGGGCCGGGGCGTCAGTGGGTGAAACGAGGCGGCGGGGCAATCGGTGGCCGATCCGAAAGATCTTCGGATCTGATCCGGAGTGGATCGGGCCACCACTATTCCTATTGGGCCTCGGATACGATTCCGTTTTTAAAACATTTTCCTAATATTCAAAAACAGGAAAGAAAACAAACAAAAGGAAAAAGTAGATAGGGTCAAATATGGAGGTAGTATATACGAAAATACTCAGAAAAATAAATGCCACACGATGGACATTTTTCCACGGACAAATAAAATACTTTTTTAAAACAATATTTTCAGAAATGCCCAAATTTGATTTATTTCTTTTGCAAATATTTTTCAAATAACCCCCTGGTTATTATAGTTCACAAGTTTCACCGAAATACCCCTGGTGTGGAGGGTCATGTTCCTCCTCTCCTATTTGAAATATTTCAGGGGTTTGCAAATTTTTGAAAAGCAAAAGCAAAAGAATAGAAATGAATTTCCATATTTCAAATAAGAACTCCAGATTTTTATTCACTCACAAATATTATGCAAACAATATGATGTGATGCTTAACTATATTTCATAACATTCCAAAATGAAATTTTGGGATGTTACAATATCCTTGACCTACATATGATGAAAATCAAATTCTTGTCATTTGGATATATTATGTTCTTCCTTGCATAACTAACCCTTGTAGGAGTACCTAGCTCCAAAGAAAAGAAGGATTGCTCCCAACCCAAGATGATCTTCATCAACTTCGAGCATCCACTAAAAGCCCTCCTACACGAAATGTCATCTTCATCACGCCAAGGTATGTGATCATATCCTTGAAGAAGCTTTACTCCAAGTCATGAGCCAAAGCAATTCAAGTGATATGAATACATTAAAATGCTTAAAAGAACAATGGTGACCCCATTTTGAGCTTAACGTAGAGTCTGACCTATGATCAAGTATTCTTGCTTGGCTCCTAAGTCAACATACTCTAATATAGGTGACCTTGTCACCGACCATCATCTAGATGAAGTTTCTTTATTGGTTCATCTTATAGTTGCATGCTTTCTTGGAACCACTCAATCTCCATCTTGATGAAAATTCCTTGCAAATCTTTTGAAAATTCATTGCAAATCCCTTTATTCTATTTGAGACTTTCTGAAAAACTGTTTTGACAAAATGGCAATGACCAACTCTGCCAAGTTTCAGTTATGCCTTTTAGACCCTCCGATCAAAGTAACTCGGTCCCACTGATATTGCAGATAAGCTGCACATACACATATCGGTGCCACCGATTCACTTTGCCTCGGGGCCACCGATTTTGCCATCTTTTGTGTTGTTTGTCAAACAAAATCTCAAATGTTCAAGGATCCCTTCGTGAAAGGGGGAGAACTCTTAAAGTTTTCAGATATCTGTAGGCGAAGAAGTTATCTTCAAGGATCCCTAAGTCTAAATGCTCTCTATGACCCTGCTCTCAAGGATCCCTTACCCTCTAGCCCTTTTTGGAAATTAATGCCAAAGGGGGAGAACTATCAAAGCTTATGCTTGTTAATAGGGAGAAATATCAAAAGCTTATGCTTACCTATAGGGGGAGAAATAATTCAAGGAGAGAAATGTGAATGCTTATGCCCCAAAGGGAAATATCTATGAAGGGGGAGAACATTTACTAAGGAAAGAGAGAAGACCACATTCTCACTATCATTTTAAGGAGAAAATGCATATGATCTTATGTTAGACTTGTCTCACCCTACCTACTCCCAATATTTACATGCTAAGATTCAGGGAGAGAGGAAAACTAACAAATCCATATTTAGGGGAGAAAGTTCTAAATGCTTTTGGAGACATATCAGGTTTTATGAACTTTATCTTCTATATGTCTTCCATATCTTGGTACTTTTGAACTCTTTTGCATTTGGATGAGTAGAATACTCTTGTGTTCCCTAACATTGTTTTCTCAAGTGTGTTTCTACTAGTAAAATGCTCAAGAACTTCAAGGTAAGTATATGCATCATATCCTTGGTCAAGGTGATCTCTTGCTTCTTGCACATATTGTTTGCAAGAGTGAAATCTTGAACATGGAAACATCTCATTCATATTTGTTTGATGCATATAGCCAAGGCTCACATGACTCACCATATCCCTTCTACTATGTGTGTGCTCATGCATGCCAAAGCAACTATCCTCTAAGAGGGATTACACACATTTAGGGGGAGCTTGTCTTAGTCATGTGTCTCTTAAAGCTTTCATATATTCTTGCATATCTAAATTTGAAGCTTTTATTGTATGTTGTCATCAATTACCAAAAAGGGGGAGATTGAAAGCACATATGCTCCCTTGGAGGTTTTGATAATTCATGACAACATACATTATCTCTTGGACTAATAGGTTTACCTAGTTTATTTCAGATGAAGTCCACACAGAAGTTTGGCCATTGAATGTGTGGAGAATCCCCAAGGAGAGAAGAAGAAGAAATGGAATAGGATTGGCAAAATCAACAAGCTTGAAGACTCTACATTTTACTTTATGTGAGAAATCACTTTGAGTCCATAGGAAAGCCAATACTATTAAAAGGGGATGAGGTGTCTATGATGATCTGGTTGCTCAAGTGCTTAGAGATTAGTCACCAAAAATACACATGAAATTTTCCCACAAATATTCTGTCCAAAACCAAATTTCCAAAATCGGTGCCACCAACAATTTCCATTCGGCCCTACCGAGTTTCACTTAGACATAATCCTAGCCAAAACCCTAGTCTCGGTGCCACCAACTTTCCACTTCGGTGCAACCGAAATCAGTGACCAACTCTCTGGTATCCTTTTCAAGAATCGGAATTTCCAAGTTTTGAGAATGGGTCTCACCAAGATTTGGAATCTCCCTAGGTCACCCATCTCGGTACCACCGAGATTTATATATCGGTCTCACAGAAAAGCCAAAAGTTGCCACATTTTGCACTAGTCGGTGCAACCGAGTTTTTACTCCAGTTTCATCGAGTTGGGAAATAATGTTGTAATGGTTGGATTTTTGGAGATGCATATATATACCCCTCCATCTCCTCTCATTCGTAGAGGAAGCACTCAGAACATACCTACACTTGCCCCATCTATTTTTCTGAGAGAGAACCACCTACTCATGTGTTGAGATCAAGACCTTCCACTCCAACCATATGAATGTTGATTTCAAGCCTTCCCAAGTTGCTTTCCACCCAATCAATCTCTTCTACCCAAGCCAAATCTGTGAGAGAGTGATTGTGTGTTGAGGAGACTATCTTTTGAAGCACAGGAGCAAGGAGTTCACCATTGTTACCGCATCTATTACCTTTTGGAGGGTGGTGCCTCCTAGATTGGTTAGGTACCGCTTGGGACCCTCCTACTTCGTGTTGTGGAGTTGAACCATGAAGTTTGTACGGTAAGGAGATCGCCTACTTCGTGAAGATCTACCCATAGTGAGGCCAGTCCTTCGTGGACGGAAGCTGTGATGGAATAGACGAGGTTGCTACTTTGTGGACCCTAACAGGTGGAGCCCTCCGTGGACTCTCGCGACCGCTACCCTCCGTGGGTTGAAGTCTCCATCAGCGTGGACGTACGATAGCACCACCTATCGGAACCACGGGAAAAATCTTCGTGTCATCTATTGCATTTGATCTTCCTATCTCTACTCCTTACATATGCTTGTCTTTACTTTCCGCTGCTATACTTGTTGACTAGCATGTGTAGGGTGCACTAGACATGTTAGAATTGCTAAAATCTGACAACCATTAAAATTGGGAAAAGGTTAGATTTTTAATTTGTCAAGTAGTCTATTCACTGCCCCTCTAGACGTCCCTTCTCGATCCCATAGTAGCCTCTTCGATAAATAAGAGTGTCAAACCCAGCTAGGAGGTAAAGGTAGAATTACTATTCTCTCAAGTTCTATCAACCACCGATACAACTCAACACACACTTAACATTTGCTTTACCTAGAACTAGAATAAAACTACTTTGTAGGTGTATTGGGATAAGTTTGCAAGATAATAAAGAATGTGTAATTAAAAGTTAGGTGTTGTTTAAATAAAGAACAATAAAGTAAATATAGCGAGTGCAGAAAAGTGGTGGTAGGATGTGCGGAATTGTCCCTAGGCAACCAACTAAGTCACTAGACCGATGACAAGTTTCTATGTAGGAGAGGCCTTTGCTAGCATGGCATCCCTTACTTGGAATTCTATGCACTTATGATTGAAACTATTAGCAAGCATCCTCAAATACTACCAAGTTTCATTAAGGTAAAACCCAACTAAAGCATTAAGATGTATTGCCCCCCCCTTCAATTTCGTATGTATCAATTTCTATGGTAAGAGAAAATTTATGTCGATCTTGCCCCATAATGCATAGTCCTATGAACATACAACTAACCCTTGGTGTGATTCATGCACACGCTCATATGATGGGAACCAAAGGACAATAACATAACCACAAGCAATTTAAACCAATCATATCAATTCACAAATTAACTCATGGGACAAAAGTGATCTACTCAATTATAATAGCGATGAAACGAATCATTGGATAATAATTCATAGCACCAAAAAATGTCTAGGTAGGGGATAACAACGGGTTGCAGGAGAGTGGGACGCCAAAAAAAGAGGGAGGAAGTTGATAGAGATGTTGATGAAGACGACAAAGTTTATAGAGATGGTCGTCGTGACGATGGTTCTTCTGGCGGCGTTCCGGCGCCATCGGGTAGAGGGGGAGTGAAAGCACAACTTCTCCCTAGGTGGTTTTGGTAATTAATAACAAGATATATTTCATTGGACTAATGATTCTACCAAGTATATTTCATAAAAAGTTCAATGAATGGATTGGCAAAGGATTGTGTGGAGAACCCCTAGATGCAAGGAACATCAATTGGCAGAAAGCTTCAAGACTCTACATTTTACATTTTGTGAGAAATCACGTTTGAGTCCATAGGACAGCCAATACTATTAAAAGGGGATGAGGTATCTATGATGATCTGGTTGCTCAAATGCTTAGAGTTAGCCACCAAAAATACACATGAATTCTCCCACAAAAATACTCTGTCTAAACCCTGCCACTCAAATTCGGTGCCACCAACTTTTCCAAATCGGCCCTACCGAGTTTTACCCTAGACAGATCCAGAGCCAAACCCTAGCTTCTCGGTGACACCAAGTCCCATTTTCTGTGCAACCGAAACTAGTGACCAAATATCGGGTATCCTATTTCTAAAAATTGGAATTTCTGATTTTTGCAAATCGGTTCCACCGAGTTTGGGTAACTGCCTAGGTCAACCAAATCGGACCCACCGAAAATTATATATCGGTCTCACCGAAACACCAAAAGTTGCCACATTTTGCACTAGTCGATGCAACCGAGTTTTTGCATCGGTTTCACCGACTTGGGCAATAATGTTGTAACGGTTGGATTTTTGGAGATGCCTATGTATACCCCTCCACCTACCTCTCACTCGAAGACGAAGCACTCAGAACAAACCAACACTTGCCCCATCTATTTTCTGAGAGAGAACGACCTACTCATGTGTTGAGATCAAGATCTTCCACTCCAACCATATGAATCTTGATTTCTAGCCTCCCTAAGTTGCTTTCCACCCAACCAACCTCTTCTACCAAGCCAAATCTGAGAGAGAGTGATTGTGTGTTGAGGAGACTATCTTTTGAAGTACAAGATCAATGAGTTCATCATTCTTACAGCATCTATTACCTTTTGGAGAGTGGTGTCTCCTAGATTGGTCAGGTGTCGCTTGGGAGCCTCCGTCTTCGTGTGTGGAGTTGAACGAAGAAGTTTGTAAGGGCAAGGAGATCGCCTACTTCGTGAAGATCTACCCTGAGTGAGGCTAGTCCTTCGTGGACGTAAGCTGTGATGGAATAGACGAGGTTGCTACTTCATGGACCCTTATGGGTGGAGCCCTCCATGGACTCCCGCGACCGTTACCCTTCGTGGGTTGAAGTCTCCATCAACATGGACGTACGATAGCACCACCTATCGGAACCATGGGAAAAATCTTCGTGTCCCCCATTGCGTTTGATCCTCCTATCGCTTCCCTCTACTTATATGTGCATATCTTTACTTTTCGTTGCTATACTTTTATACTTGCATGTGTAGGGTGTGATTGACTTGATATATTTGCTAGATTTTTAATTTGTTCAAGTAGTCTAATCACCCCCCCTCTAGACATACTTTGGATCCTACAGGGAGAGAGCCCCCCTCCTTCTTGCTCTTCGTTCGCCTTACCCCTGGATGGATAAGGGTCCCCCCTCTGGTCCATAGCCTCCACGGCCCCCGTAGGGCGGGAGCCCCTCCGAGATTGGAACTCTCCTCCTCTTTTTCTCTAGGTTTTCCTCTGTTTTGATACTGTTTGTGCGGCCGAGCATCGTTTCTGCAATAGCCCAAGATCTGTAACTCCGATCGGGATGGAATTTTAACATCCCCCCCCAAAAAAATTAACTTCCTTGCACCGAAAGGAGAGCTCCAACCGATTCACAGTCTCTCCACATGGACACGTGGCGTGGGTGGGCAGCAGGCCAGGCGACCCGTCCATGTGGAGCCCACGACGTTGCCTTGCGTTGATTCTTTCCCCAAAGTTTCAGATATATTCTAGAAAAAATCCACCAAAAACTTCAAGTTATTTCGATTTCGTGTATTTTTCACCTACCCCCCCCCCCCCAAACAATAGAAAACCAGAACTAGCCTTTAGCACTAGGTTAATAGGTTAGTCCAAACAATAATAACATAAATTGTTGCCAAGAATATGTAAAAGTGGTATGGTAATAGCGTGAAACAATCAGAATTTATAGATACGTCGAAGACGTATCAACCTTGCACTTTAATTTGCTCATATTACGGGGGGGGGGGGGGGCTTAGGTCCAGTTTGCCAGATCGGACAATGATGATGTCTCGACATCGCCCCCTTCATGTAGGTGTTGTCTTGGGTACTCGTGGAGGTCCTTGGTGTTGGAACGTGATGTTGGGCATCGTGCTTGGTCTGGGCTGCTTCCCAGGGCGTGGGCATCCAGGGTGCAATGTATGACATCGCTGATGCCTCATCCAAGATTTCCTCCTCCGGCACGGCTGGGTCCTGTATCCCACTTTCCATATCCTAGGTGCATAAGGTGGGGGGACGTTGATTTGATCTGTGATGTAGTGGTGGTCTCTTGATGGAGGTTCCTTGCGTTGGTCGTGATGCGGTCTAGGTGCCATGTGTCCCTTCTCTTCACTATCTTTGGCTAGAGTTCGAGCTAGGCAATTTTTTTGGATGTGTTTCTTGTTGGTATGGTGTCCCTCTCTCCTCTGTGTAGTAACAATTCTCTCCTACCTATCAATCAAACTGAAAGAGCATGGTGACCTCATGTTTGTTTTGGTAATTGATGACAATCCCTATGGACTAATAGTTTCCTTGAGCTATATTTGAAGGGTTTGTCCATAGGCATTGCTTGAAGACCATTTGTTGGCTTCAAGGTTATTAGAAGAAGATTTTGTATTGACCAAGGTGCTATTCAAGGAGTTATCCAAACATTGGTCATGCGAGAGTTGAGATTATTGCAAGTATATATGTCTTGAAGAAGAAGATTGTGTGATCCTTCATGTTTACCTTCAAGACATCATCTTTATGAAGAGAGAAGACAAGATACAAGGTTGATCAAGACTAAGTACAAAGAGTGATTCAAGTTGATCAACACACAAAGCGTAAAAGATGTACCGAGAAGGATCAAGAGATCCTATGGTATGGTAAGCATTGTCCATTCCGCTTTGTGTACTAACCCATGGTGTTTGTGAGAGTTCTTTGTGGGGTTAGGTATATTTCCACGAGCGTGCATCAAAAGGAAGATATCCTATAACCCATGGAGGATGACATCAAGTGGTGATCTTCATCAAGGTGGTAGTGTGCAAGTTTTAAAGGACGTGGATGTGACGCCCCCATTCTTGTCCGTACGCTAATCATGCACACAATGTGTACGGCCAAGATTAGGGACTCACTGATTGATATCACAACACAACAAAGACACAAATATCAGGTCATACAACTCCATATTACAAGCCAGGGGCCTCGAGGGCTCGAATACAAAGCTCGACATAAACACGAGTCAGCGGAAGCAAATATATCTGATTACAGACATAAGTTAGACAAGTTTTGCCTTAAGAAGGCTAGCACAAACATAAGCAACGGATCGAAAGAGGCGAGGCCTCCTGCCTGGGAACCTCCTAACTACTCCTGGACGTTGGAGAAGTCTACGTCGTAGTAAGTGCCATCCTGCTGGTAGGGGCCTCCGTTGGGGTAGTAGTAGTCGACATCTCCAGCGTACTCCAATTCCTGGGCTCCATCAACTGAACGTAGCAACGTGTCGAAGGGGAAAAGAGAAAGGCATAGCAGCATGAGTACTCATCCAAAGTACTCGCAAGGCTTACATCAGAACTATGCTAGATATGCATCATTATCAAGGGGTGGGATTATATCTGGACTGACTGCAGAAAGCAAGAATAGGAAGAAGGCCTAGTCCTATCGAAGACTAGCATCTTCAGCATCTTGCAGCATTAGAAGAGAGTAGACCTGTATCTCATATAGAGTCATATTGTTGTAGCAATTTTAATTAAGTAAACACGCCCAGAGATCCTTCCTCGACTCCCTGCGAGGAAGCAATCCCGGAGCCACAATTCATTTCAAATTTTAAATTACAATTATAGTTGTATAAGGTCAAGGTACAACTCCAAGTCGTCCTGTTACCGTGGACACGGCTATTCGAATAGATTAATCATCCCTGCAGGGGTGCACCACATATCCCAACACGCCTGAGTCACCTCCGGCCGGACACACTTTCCTGGGTCATGCCCGGCCTCGGGATATTAGCACGTCGTCGCCCCACCTACGCTCAACGAAGAGGCCAGCCCGCCGGTCTAAATCCTAAGCGCGCAGGTTCGTGGGCCCACTTGCCCTTGCACTCCTGCACGATGCGAACGCGGCCGGAAGCACTCCTAGCACCCCTTAGTAACAAGCGCGATGCGTTCCAGACCAATCCGTCGCGCGCCGCTCCATTGCTGACGTTCGAAGAGCTTCGGCTGATACAACGACGCTGAGTGCCCATAACTTTCCCACGTGATGGTTAGTGCGTATTAAGGCCAACGACCTAACTCAGATCAAGTACCCAACCCATTAGCAATTTATTAGTGCGGGGCAAGCGCGAACCATGAAATGCAGTCCGTTGCCCCGCCAATAACATTCGGGTGCCTTACCGGCGCACCCCACCAATATCTCTCGGGTGCCTTAACGGCGCACCCCACCACATATCACTCTCGCGGGTACCATTGGGGCCGACCCGTCTTCAACATGTTTCTATAACCAGGTCATAGTAACTGTGTGTCTATACACCAAGTGGATATCCGAGGAATCACCCTCGATGGATCCCACTCGAGGTATGAGTAAGGCAAGAGTCGCTATCGAAAGATGGGAAGGAGGAATCACCCTCGATACCCACGACCGATAGCTACGCTACAGAATTAACACCGGGAGTGCTAAGTGAGGTATCACCCTCGGCACTCGGTAGTAGCTCTGCAGTGCCATACTTAAGGGGTGTGTGGTGATGTGTCGGTAACAGCTTGTCAGTCATGACGACTGAGTCTTCTGTCTTCAAGTCCTCGGTGTCGTCGATGATAGCAGGGGCAACTGGGACTAAGGGGGTCTCAGGGGTTCACTGATCAACCTATGCTAAGCAGTTGGTATGATTGCAGGTAATGTAACAGTTCATCAAAAACAGGCTATGCATCAGAATAGGAGCTATCTAATACAGTAGCAAAAACTAATGCACGCATAAGAGGGAGAGAGATGGGTGATATCGGAATGCTCAAGGGGGTTTTGCTTGCCTTGCTGCTCTGCGGCAAAAGGCTGAACGTCAACGGCGCAGTCGATCTCAGCAGCACCGTCAGCCTCGGGGTCTACCGGAGAGAAGAGGGGGAAGAAACAATAAATATAAAGCACACAGATGCAACAGGATGCATGACATGGCAATACACAGGGCTAGGGGTGTTTACGGCCTATCTAGGTGTGGTAGTTAATTTAGAAATTTATTTAAAATTATTTTAATAATGCCATGCACTATTCACCTATCCGAAACAGGCAAAAAGTTGCATGTTCAGATAGCTAGAGGCATGTGACATATGAATGGATGGCATATTTGGATTCTTGGGATTTTTCTGATCAACTTTCATGTATAAAGTTTTTTGATCTGAGCTACAGATTATTTTCAATGATTTTTCAAAGTTTTAAACAATTTCTAGAATTAATTCTATTTATTAAATCAACATTATCCAGAACAGTGTGTGATGATGTCAGCATGAGGTCAGCACTACGTCAGCAGTCAACAGGGGGCTGGCCAGGTCAAACCTGACCAGTGGGTCCCACATGTCAGTGACTCAGTTTAAATCAGTGTTTTATTAATTCAAAATCTGATTAATTAGCAAGTGGGGCCTATCTGTCAGTGGGACATTAGTTTAAACTAATTATTTTCACTAATCTAAATATCCAAATTAGTCGCCTGACAGGGCTGGCCCACTGTCATAGGCACAGGGGTGTTGGGCCCTACCTGTCAGTGACTGGTCAACCCAGTCAGCCCAGTTGACTGGGTCAACCCAGTCAACTGGGGCCAGGGGCCCCACTGGCAGTGACCCAGGGGTGGACCCCAGGTGTGCCACGTCGGTGGCCGGCGCCGAAGCGTCGCCGGCGAGCGTCGGACGCAGCCGAAAGCTCCGGCAAGCTCGGAAATGCCCCATGGTGGGTCATTTGGCGCGCGGCCGGGCGCGTTCGAAAACTGGACGAGCCGCCGATCCGTTCCAGGCATCGGAGCGAGCAACGGCGGGCCGTAGCGAGCGCCAAGTTGCCGGCGGCAGAGAAGCTTTCGGGCGGCGATGGCAAACGGCGAACGGGGGCGCAAACAAGCGAACCGAAAGCGCTGCGGGGTCCTACGCGAAGCGACAAGCACGATGGGCACATGCCCGTGACCATTTGGTCACCGGAGCCATGCCGGCGATGAGTAAAGCGGCGGCGGGTTCGGGCATCGGTGAAACTGCCGCCAGGAGCTTCGGCTCGTCGCGAGGAGGGGAGGAAGGGGAAGCAGGAGCTCACAGTGGGGTGTGGCCGTTCAAAGTGGGCTCGGGGAGGGCTCGACGGCGGCGAATTTGGTGATGGTGATCCTGCGGGTCCGAGGTAGAAAACGACGGCGTGGGGGCGCTCTAGAGGCTCCGGAGCTCGTGCTCGTGGTCGGGGAGGACGAGGAGGGCGCGGCGGTTCTTGTGGACGCGACGGCAGGGCTCGGAGGTGGCGGTGGCCACGGGTTTGACGGAGTGCGGCGGCGCATGCTCGGGACAGAGAGGGAACGAGCGAGCGCGCGTGATGGGGAGAGCAATGGAGGGAGAGGGAGGAGTGGATAAGGGCAACGGCGAGGACGAGGGGCTCCTCCTTATCCCCTCAGCTCACCTGCTCCGCAGCGGTGGCGCGCGCGGCCATGGCGGCGGCGACACGGGGGCGGGGCAGGTAGGGGGCGCCTTTTTTTTTTCTTTTCTTTCTTTCTTTTTTTGTTTTCATTTCTTTGTTTCTGTTTTAATTCCTTTTAGCTAATATTTGCTTTAGCAAAAATGTGTAACATGGTCCACAAAATAACATGCATTATTTTGAATGGCCACACCAAGTTTGAGCATTTTTGGGCACTGTTGGAATTAACCATGCAATTTAAAGGGCATTTTAAATGTAAAGATGGCTCTGTTTTGATGGTGGGGTCTACACCAGTGTGAGGGTGATGTTGTTTTCCTTAACAATATTTATTTTGAAATATGTGCTAAGTGTTCAGCAATTTTCCCATTATGTTTGAGGATTTTATTTCTCACATTAAATTTAAACCTCTTTTAGTGGTTGAATTTGAAATGGGATATGAATTTCAACTTGATCATATCTTGTTTAACAAAGTGATTAGGCATTGATCATGGTCATCAATGTGCTTAATTACAATGATCACTGTAGCTTAATTATCCGGGCATCACAATTCTCCCCTACTAACAAGAATTCTCGTCCCGAGAATTAAGAGGTAGAAGTAAGGGGGGAGGGGAATTTGGTTATGAAATTCTAACGTGCCTTCTCGTTCTTGGCTACTCTCATCGAAGAGGTTGGTCCTTCTTGTTGATGTATCCATTACTCTGATTCAGGTCGACCTGATGGAGTCGACATCCTTTCTGCGGGACCTTCATCGTCCTACGAATGCGATAAGGGGGGGGGGAAACTCTGGTAGAACGTATCTCCACCAAGTTGGGCACCTGACAGTAAACTCAAGGAAGAAGACATGAATTATTTCTCGAGTTGTTACTTAGGGAATTCATTGAGAGCAATATGCGATGGTTCAAAAGTTTCAAACGGGTAGGCAATCATTCGTTGCCTTAACAGAAGGTGAAAAGGGGTTCAGAGCAACGAAATAAATATTGCGTCTGACACAAGAATAGATCATCCCTTAGGCGGTGGCTCGGGAATTACAAACGAAGCCATGTGCAAAGGATGCTTTAGAATCAAAGATGTACAGGAGAGTCAGGTTTCGATCCTGTGGAACTGAGGGTTATGGGCCCATCATGTGGATTAAGAGTAAGAAGAGCTGTGACATCTTGCACGGTCATGGTAGCAAGACATGTCAGAGGATAACCTGTCATTTATGTCGGCAACAACATCGGTACCAAGGGCGGGGAGCGAAGAGAACCATCTTCCTGCTCGTTGAAACGAGGCGGACCAATAGGCAAAGTTCTCGTCCACCGGCGGTTACCGGAATGTTAACAACAATAGTAACAGGGTCTTACTGACGGAGTTGTACACCGAGGTGTTTACCTAAGCAGGGAATTATCACTGCTCAGATCAAACAAATCTCAAGAAAGGTTAAACAGACCAATGGAAAGGAAAATGTGATTATTAGTTCAACCAGACCAATGGAAAGGAAATGTGTTTATCACATTAAACAGACCAATGGAAAGGAAAATGAGTATACACGAGCATTAGGTGTATATCCTTTCCAAGAGCAAGCAGAGTGAGACAATCATGACAAGGCTCCAGGTAGGTAACCATTAAGACAAAGGGCAAGGAATTTATGAAGTTTACCCATACAACGGTGTTAGGAAAATTGATCAAGAAACATTTAGCATTATGCCTCCAATGTCCTTGATGAAATTCGGAATACCACAGTCATGCTTCGAGGTAGCATTGACATGGTCATCAGTTAAAGATCAGACTTTGGATACACAAAGGATCCATCGGGAACAACTTATAAAATAAGTCATTCAATTTCCTCATGGAAGAATGGCTAATCTTGCTGAACAAGATACTATAACCATAGGTCCACCTGCAAGGCATGCTATCCATGACATCACCTTACCGATTATACAGGGACCAAAACTTATAACCCTTGGAAAAAGTCCCAACCATCATATCTGACTGAGATTCAGACCTGGCTGAATAAACAGGTACTTCAGATGCTTGGTACTACAACAATGGGGATGCAAGATCCACGGAGGTGTGGATGTGGACGCGGTTACTTTTTATTGCGGGGAGGTGGGGTGTGGAGATACTCGATCCTTATCTGTGTGAAGAAGAGACGGTAAAATCCACCCATCCACCGACCCACGAGCTAGGTAAAGAGTTTCACTATGCGCGCCATTGTTGCATGCATGGCACGGAGGGTCCATGCGTGGCTGGCTTCTCTCGTGGAGAGACACGCGTGACACGTACCGTACCGGCGCATGCATGGACAGATTGACCAGGCTGTGCTTAACAGTGTTGCCTCTCCACCTTGGATAAGAACAGCTGAGAGGTCACCGTGGGCGATAGACCTGGGACTGACCACCGATCGACCAGGACATATGGCACGTGGCCATGGATGGAGGTCTCTACAAGACGGGACACTGCTACGCGCGAAAGGGGTCAAGACCTCAGCGTCGGCTGCAGTATCAACTCCAGCAGGAACATACGGGATGTATCGGTATGCCGTTTCCAGTATAAGACGAAGATGTTCAGCATGCTCTTCTTTATCCTTGGAGTAAACTAGGATATCATCCAGATGAACCATGACGAATTTATCGAGGTAATCCATGAATCATATAGATCATCGGGCGAGAGGATGTTGCTGGAGCATTGGTTAAGCCGAAGGACATGACGGTGTACTCGTATGAACCATAGCGAGTAACAAATGCAGTCTTGGGAATATCCTCTTCACGAACCCGGATCTGATGGTAACCTAACCTCAAGTCGAGTTTAGAAAATACTGATGAACCAGCAAGTTGATCATACAGATCGTTGATCCGAGGAAGCGGATATTTGTTTTGAATCGTTGCTTGGTTGATGGGTCGGTAATCTTGGATCAACCGATTCGTACCATCCTTCTTCTTGACAAAGAGAGAAGGTGCTCCCCAAGCAGAGGAACTTGGACGAATGAACCCTTGACGAAGCGAATTGTCAATTTCTTGTTTCAGTTCAAGGAGTTCATGTGGTGGCATTTTATACGGACGCTTGGCAATAGGAGTGGTACCAGGTACCAAGTTGATGACAAACTCGACAGCTCTAGCAGGGGGAATCCCTGGAAGTTCTTCCGAAAAAACATCTTGGAAATCCCAGACAGCTGGAATGTTTCCAATCCCTTCAAGAGGCGACTCCTTTAATGCATTCAAAGCATATAGTCGGGCTTCAACATTTAACAGCTTAAGAAGACATGATTGAGTATAAACTCATAAGCAAAGAAGATTCCAAGAGTTATTGAATCACAAAGCGCACTCGATTTCGGATATCAGTGTCCCTGATTGTCCAACAACTCAGAACACAGGGAAACTGGAATCAGTGAAATATCATAGTTGATGAGGAGCTCTTAATAAGTTATAAAGCTCCATGATATTCATCAAGATACCAGGGATAATACCCGGGGGTAGATCATAATAGAGGTTAGACTGGCGTATTGATCTGTGGAAGACAAGCACTTTAACTTGTCTGAGAATGAAATCGAAGTAGAACAACATGGTCAGAACCACGATTGCAAAGGACAAGATCAAAGATACAAGATCAATGTTAGTGACGATTCAATAACCAACAGCCTAAGAACGAACTATCGATCGTTAACTTCAAAGCGATAGGGTTGCTCGAAGTTAGAATCAAAGCATCATCATTTGATGGTGAGAAGTATCACTATGCCAAGAATTTCTAAGAGGTGGAGCAATCCTCCCAACATTCTCGACACAAAAGACAGTAACACTCCAGGGTAGAACATAACACAAGCTGGATAGCAAGTTGCATCCATACCATGGACAAATTTGCGATGAAAGGAGTCAAGGAGGTTGTCGATGATAACAAAAATCATCGAGGGCAAGGAAGGTATTTCTCATCAAGAACTCAGTAGACGTCTCAGAAGAAGTCAAATTGTGGACGGTGATCACGACACCTTTTGTCGAGAGTTTTCAAGAGAATGTAACCTAACAGCGGTTGCGTCAAGTAGGGGAATGACAACGTGGAAGGTTATAGGAACAACAGATAAGATGCAAGCTCAATATCGAGGTTGCTTTTCAAGACAAACAACATGATGTTGAAAGCTCGACGTGAGCAATGCTCACACTCTAAAGAATTTACGCACCAGAGAAGGACGAGGTAGCACAGTCGAAGATAGCAAGACAAGGATGTAGCCGATAGTCTAGGAATGACCAGATTGACTTTGATACTCCCAGTAACAATTACAAGGGGTATTGAATTGCAGTGTGGAATAAATTTTCCAACCGGTGTTCTCGGTTGACAACAATCCCAAAACCCGTGGAGTGATTAAGACAAGGAAAATTATTACCTCACCAAAGTTAATAAGATGTATTGCAAAGGCGTGATATCCTCGAGATACCAGAGGGTAAAACTCGAAGGTATAATATGATAGAAGTAGAACTGGGTCATTGACCTGCAACAGCAGAAACTTTAACCTTGTCAAAATTTGACGAGGCATCGGAATGAATTCCTTTCGAACAAATTAATAAGGATAGTATGGTCGGAACCATAACTGCAATCGATCAAATTAAGGATACCGAAAGGATCATACGGATGAATAATTATTTTGCAAGGAGCTTCCGAGACGGTCTACATCATTTCCATGGGCATGAACACAAGTTCAATGTCGACTCCCACTTCATCAATGTATAACATTTCATTCATTTCTTGCTTTGGACGATGTTGTAGTGTTGAAAATTTATCTGGCAAAAATCCATAAGAGTATGACCCTTGAAAACTTTCGGGTTCTCACGGATTAGGGAGGGCATAGGTTCAACCCATCGGGGAATCTTAGGAACATATACCACAAGCTTCAAGAGTAATTAACACAAGCTCGAAGGTAGAGCATGGTTGGCAAAACAGAGGATACAATTTACCAAAGGCATTATGTATCAGGGGAAGAACTCACAAGGTGATTGAATATGAACGACACTGTCGGATAATAACCCAACAATGGATCTGGCGATCCACAACGAAGTTGATGTGAGTATCGGTACTCAATCAGAGGAAGAAAGAATGCAGAGGTATCGGATTCAAGAGACACCTGAATAGTCTGTTGCTTAAAATACAAAGGAATTATGATTTCCAAAACTAAGGATCAGAAGCAGACGCTCTGATCAAGGATAGATAAGTTGAAAAGACTTAGTTGGACAATCAACACAGGTTCGAATTGCCGAGAACCAACTCATGTCCGGAAGGACGTCTGAGCCGGAAAGATAATTTAAGCGGATCACCTGATGAATGCGTGCATACGCACACATTGAATCAATAGGCTCAAAATGGCAAAGACAAGGGATGTCAACGAAGACTACTAGACATATGGAATTAACCATAATGCAAGCAGGCAAGAATTTCAAGAGCAACAGGCTACAGAGGATTTTCGAAAGATCGAAAAGCATTCCGAAGAATTTAGAGAGACATATGAACAATTGAGAAGAACGGATCCTCGATAAATGTGAGGAATTATCCGTAAGGCTTCCATGCGGAAAAGAACTACAAGGCAATAAACTCAAAGGGTTATCGGGGCAACGGAGAGTATTTCGGGCCATTTTGCAATAACAAGAGTAACAGAGAAAAGATTGTATGACTGACTAGTGCAATTAGTCATCCATAGGGATATATCGGAGGTAGGACTCGCAAAGGTGATGAGCACAAAGGTCTCGGGAAAACACCGAGGGGTATCTTCAGAATCTTCTGACGAAGCAGGTGATCTTCTGGTATGAGGGCTCTCCGGGAGAAGTAGTTACAAGAACCTAGAGTCAGAGTTAATAAAATCTTTAACCCGAAAGAGAAGAGAGATCAGAACCCAGAGTATAGACGAGGAATAAAAGATCCTAATACCACCCGATTGAGATGTGGGCCCGTAAGCCACAACATCAGTGTTAGTAAAAGTTTTTCAATGACTAGACTCAACTTCGGCCAAGGAGTTGGAAAGGGGGCTACCTACAGGCAGTTGGCTCTGATACCAACTTGTGACGCCCCCATTCTTGTCCGTACGCTAATCATGCACACAATGCGTACGGCCAAGATTAGGGACTCACTGATTGATATCACAACACAACAAAGACACAAATATCAGGTAATACAGCTCCATATTACAAGCCAGTGGCCTCGAGGGCTCGAATACAAAGCTCGACATAAACACGAGTCAGCGGAAGCAAATATATCTAATTACAGACATAAGTTAGACAAGTTTTGCCTTAAGAAGGCTAGCACAAACATAAGCAACGGATCGAAAGAGGCGAGGCCTCCTGCCTGGGAACCTCCTAACTACTCCTGGACGTCGGAGAAGTCTACGTCGTAGTAAGCGCCATCCTGCTGGTAGGGGCCTCCGTCGGGGTAGTAGTAGTCGACATCTCCAGCGTTCTCCAATTCCTGGGCTCCATCAACTGAACGCAGCAACGTATCGAAGGGGAAAAGAGAAAGGCATAGCAGCGTGAGTACTCATCCAAAGTACTCGCATGGCTTACATCAGAACTATGCTAGATATGCATCATTATCAAGGGGTGGGATTATATCTGGACTAACTGCAGAAAGCAAGAATAGGAAGAAGGCCTAGTCCTATCGAAGACTAGCATCTTCAGCATCTTGCAGCATTAGAAGAGAGTAGACCTGTATCTCATATAGAGCCATATTGTTGTAGCAATTTTAATTAAGTAAACACGCCCAGAGATCCTTCCTCGACTCCCTGCGAGGAAGCAATCCTGGAGCCACAATTCATTTCAAATTTTAAATTACAATTATAGTTGTATAAGGTCAAGGTACAACTCCAAGTCGTCCTGTTACCGTGGACACGGTTATTCGAATAGATTAATCATCCCTGCAGGGGTGCACCACATATCCCAACACGCCTGAGTCACCTCCGGTCGGACACACTTTCCTAGGTCATGCCCGGCCTCGGGATATCAGCACGTCGTCGCCCCACCTAGGCTCAATGAAGAGGCCACCCGCCGGTCTAAATCCTAAGCGCGCAGGTTCGTGGGCCCACTTGCCCTTGCACTCCTGCACGATGCGAACGCGGACGGAAGCAGTCCTAGCACCCCTTAGTAACAAGCGCGATGCGTTCCAGACCAATCTGTCGCGCGCCGCTCCATTGCTGACGTCCGAAGAGCTTCGGCTGATACAACGACGCTGAGTGCCCATAACTTTCCCACGTGATGGTTAGTGCGTATTAGGGCCAACGACCTAACTCAGATCAAGTACCCAACCCATTAGCAATTTATTAGTGCGGGGCAAGCGCGAACCATGAAATGCAGTCCGTCGCCCCGCCAATAACATCGGGTGCCTTACCGGCGCACCCCACCAATATCTCTCGGGTGCCTTAACGGCGCACCCCACCACATATCACTCTCGCGGGTACCATTGGGGCCGACCCATCTTCAACATGTTTCTGTAACCAGGTCATAGTAATTGTGTGTCTATACACCAAGCGGATATCCGAGGAATCACCCTCGATGGATCCCACTCGAGGTATGAGTAAGGCAAGAGTCGCTATCGAAAGATGGGAAGGAGGAATCACCCTCGATACCCACGACCGATAGCTACGCTACAGAATTAACACCGGGAGTGCTAAGTGAGGTATCACCCTCGGCACTCGGTCGTAGCTCTGCTGTGCCATACTTAAGGGGTGTGTGGTGATGTGTCGGTAACGGCTTGTCAGTCATGACGACTGAGTCTTCTGTCTTCAAGTCCTCGATGTCGTCGATGATAGCAGGGGCAACTGGGACTAAGGGGGTCTCAGGGGTTCACTGATCAACCTATGCTAAGCAGTTGGTATGATTGCAGGTAATGTAACAGTTCATCAAAAACAGGCTATGCATCAGAATAGGAGCTATCTAATACAGTAGCAAAAACTAATGCAAGCATAAGAGGGAGAGAGATGGGTGATATCGGAATGCTCAAGGGGGTTTTGCTTGCCTTGCTGCTCTGCGGCAAAAGGCTGAACGTCAATGGCGTAGTCGATCTCGGCAGCACCGTCAGCCTCGGGGTCTACCGGAGAGAAGAGGGGGAAGAAACAACAAATATAAAGCACACAGATGCAACAGGATGCATGACATGGCAATACGCAGGGCTAGGGGTGTTTACGGCCTATCTAGGTGTGGTAGTTAATTTAGAAATTTATTTAAAATTATTTTAATAATGCCATGCACTATTCACCTATCCGAAACAGGCAAAAAGTTGCATGTTCAGATAGCTAGAGGCATGTGACATATGAATGGATGGCATATTTGGATTCTTGGGATTTTTCTGATCAACTTTCATGTATAAAGTTTTTTGATCTGAGCTACAGATTATTTTCAATGATTTTTCAAAGTTTTAAACAATTTCTAGAATTAATTCTATTTATTAAATCAGCATTATCCAGAACAGCGTGTGATGATATCAGCATGAGGTCAGCACTGCGTCAGCAGTCAACAGGGGGCTGGCAAGGTCAAACCTGACCAGTGGGTCCCACATGTCAGTGACTCAGTTTAAATCAGTGTTTTATTAATTCAAAATCTGATTAATTAGCAAGTGGGGCCTATCTGTCAGTGGGACATTAGTTTAAACTAATTATTTTCACTAATCTAAATATCCAAATTAGTCGCCTGACAGGGCTGGCCCACTGTCATAGGCACAGGGGTGTTGGGCCCTACCTGTCAGTGACTGGTCAACCCAGTCAGCCCAGTTGACTGGGTCAACCCAATCAACCCAGTCAGCTGGG
The DNA here is from genome assembly GCA_039707655.1 of Elymus sibiricus. NCBI lineage: Eukaryota > Viridiplantae > Streptophyta > Magnoliopsida > Poales > Poaceae > Elymus > Elymus sibiricus. The sequence continues at coordinate 220,991,604 of CM077663.1, forward strand.
GCCAGGGGCCCCACTGGCAGTGACCTAGGGGTGGACCCCAGGTGTGCCACGTCGGTGGCCGGCGCCGGAGCGTCGCCGGCGAGCGTCGGACGCAGCCAAAAACTCCGGCGAGCTCGGAAATGCCCCACGGTGGGTCATTTGGCGCGCGGCCGAGCGCGTTTGAAAACTGGACAAGCCGCAGATCCGTTCCAGGCATCGGAGCGAGCAAAGGCGGGCCGTAGCGAGCGCCAGGTCGCCGGCGGCGGACAAGCTTTCGGGCGGCGATGGCAAACGGCGAACGGGGGCGCAAACAAGCGAACCGAAAGCGCTACGGGGTCCTACGCGACGCGACAAGCACGATGGGCACATGCCCGTTACCATTTAGTCACCGGAGCCACGCCAGCGATGAGCTAAAGTGGCGGCGGGTTCGGGCATCGGTGAAACTGCCGCCAGGAGCTTCGGCTCGTCGCGAGGACGGGAGGAAGGGGAAGCAGGAGCTCACAGTGGGGTGTGGCCGTTCAAAGTGGGCTCGGGGAGGGCTCGACGGCGGCGAATTTGGCGACGGCGATCCTGCGGGTCCGAGGTAGAAAACGACGGTGTGGGGGCGCTCCAGAGGCTCCGGAGCTCGTGCTCGTGGTCGGGGAGGACGAGGAGAGCGCGGCGGTTCTTGTGGACGCGACGGCAGGGCTCGGAGGTGGCGGTGGCCGCGGGTATGACGGAGTGCGGCGGCGCATGCTCGGGACAGAGAGGGAACGAGCGAGCGCGCGTGAGGGGGAGATCAATGGAGGGAGAGGGAGGAGTGGATAAGGGCAACGGCGAGGACGAGGGGCTCCTCCTTATCCCCTCAGCTCACCTGCTCCGCAGCGGTGGCGAGCTGCGAGCGGCGGTGGCGCGCGCGGCTATGGCGGCGGCGACACGGGGGCGGGGCAGGTAGGGGGCGCCTTTTTTTTTCTTTTTCTTTTTTTTTTCATTTCTTTGTTTCTGTTTTAATTCCTTTTAGCTAATATTTGCTTTAGCAAAAATGTGTAACATGGTCCACAAAATAACATGCATTATTTTGAATGGCCACACCAAGTTTGAGCATTTTTGGGCACTGTTGGAATTAACCATGCAATTTAAAGGGCATTTTAAATGTAAAGATGGCTCTATTTTGATGGTGGGGTCCACACCAGTGTGAGGGTGATGTTGTTTTCCTTAACAATATTTATTTTGAAATATGTGCTAAGTGTTCAGCAATTTTCCCATTATGTTTGAGGATTTTATTTCTCACATTAAATTTAAACCCCTTTTAGTGGTTGAATTTGAAATGGGATATGAATTTCAACTTGATCATATCTTGTTTAACAAAGTGATTAGGCATTGATCATGGTTATCACTGTGCTTAATTACAATGATCACTGTAGCTTAATTATCCGGGCGTCACAGTGGATGTCGCCTAGAGGGGGGTGAATAGGCACTTTAAAATAATTACGGTTTAGGCTTGAACAAATGCGGAATAAAACTAGCATTTAATTTGTCAAGCACAAAACCTAATACAACTAGGCTCACCTATGTGTACTGTCGGATTTCGGGCTCCGCAAAACCCTAAGGAATTCGAACCCAGGGGCGTGTGCAAAGATTCCCCAACAGCTTCGCCCCCTCCAAGCTCACAACACAATACCCTGCTCGATGGCGAGGAAGACGATGGCACACGAGAGTTTACCCAGGTTTGGGCCGCTGCGAAGCGTAAAACCCTACTCCTGCCTTTGGTGGATTGCCTCGCGAGGAGGTTTGTGGATGAACAAGTACAGCGGTGTCTTTGCGGGGTGGTTGCTCTCTCCCTTCTACCGGGCTACCTCGCCTCTACTTATAGCGGCCCGGGTCCTCTTCCCTTATCGTAATGGCGGGAAGGGATCCCACAACGGCCAAATTTGAAAGGGGACAGGAGGTACATCTTATCCTGACGAAAGGCGGTCTTCGCTTGAAAAGTTGGTGGTGGTGACGCGGTGGTGGGCTCGCTGGTGACATCCGTCCTGCCGCGCTCGCTGACCCGGTCTTGTTGCACCGGAATGGAAACCTTTGGCGGGGCTCCTTGGGAACCCGCGTTCGTCCTTGTTGTCTTTGCACAAAAGAGGAAACTGCTCCTTCTGGCGCGCTGGTGCCCGCCTGGCCTGGCTGTCGATACCCCTAACCTCCTGAGGCCCGGCGTTGCATAGGGATCTCCGCCGCTCGGGAGGAGGACTGGGGAGGCCTTCCCCTTCTGCCTTGACGCTGTCCTCCTCACGGGGATGGGTTCCTCGCGAGGGCCTTGCTTTGAGTGAGGCTGCACAGGGCCGTACGGACCGCCAGGTGGGCCACGCCTTGAGCCGCAAGCAGGCAAGTCTGGATACCCTGGTATCCAGAACGCCGACAGTAGCCCCCGGGCCCAAGGCGCGCTCGAGCCGGCTTCGAGGGGAAAGTCGAAGGGGGTGGCCCGGAGCGCCGCGGGCCCTTATTGCTTGCGGGCCTGGTTTGGCGTGCGGTGCTTGGTGGGGCGCGGGTGTCCCGCCCCGTGTCTCCTTGGCAACTGCCCGAACCGACAAAAGCCTGACGTCCAGCGCTGAGCCATTATTGCTTTCCTCTTCCGTGCCCTTGCTCTTCTTTCCAGATCTCCATCTTTTGCGAGAGCCTCCCCAGATCTCGGCACCGATCCATCCTCTTCTTGCTCGCTCGGCCCTGGAAGCTTCTCAATGGCTCTCGCCAGCAAGTCGAAACCTGAGGCCCAGGGCTCGGCTTCTGCTCCTATCTTGCCAGCGCTCTCAGAGTCCACCATAGCCAAGGACGGGGACCTTGCCCCAGTGCTCCCGTCGACGGCAGATGACTCCAATGAGCGGGGGCGGACCTTGATATGGTGCGGCTCCGCGGAGGGACGTCGCCTGGCCAAGTCGGCCTACCCTTTCTTCCTCCACAGCGTCTTCTCCGGGCTCGTCCCGCCCTTCTCCGCGTTCTTCACCGCCATCCTTGAGCACCACGGGATCCAGTCCCTCCATCTTCAACCCAACTCCATCCTGCTTCTGTCCGTGTTTGCCTTCTACTGCGAGGCTTTCGTGGGCGTGAAGCCGTCGGTGGCCCTTTTCCGCCATTTCTTCAGCTTGCGGCTTCATGACGGAGCTCAGCGGTCGGCATGCGTCTCCTTCGTCGCGGTCCAGAGCGGGAACATGCTCTTCAAGGCCAGGAAGAAGGTGGAGAACTTCAGGAATCATTGGGTCTTCTTCGATCTCCTGGGAAACGACCCTCGCCTGGAGCCCCCCAAGGGGTTTCCAGAGAAGATCCGGGCGTGGAGTTCCACGAAGCTCTCTGACCCTCGGGCCAAGCCCGTCTTGGAGCGGGTCCTACAAGACATCAGCACCCGAAAGCTGACTGGGGGAATGATAGTGAAGGAGTTCCTGGTGCAACGCCTGGCGCCCCTCCAGTCTCACTCGAGGCCCATGTGGGACTACCAGGGTGTCGGCGACGACATGAGGCTCCGTTCTGCGCCCCTGACCCCTGCGGAGTTGAACAGGGTTGTGACGACCCTGCTCAACGGCGATCCCGGGGACCTTCCTGAGGCCTACGCCCCGTTGTACTGCCGCGACGACAAGCCCGACATGGTCGCCGCGATGCCCTGCTTCGACGAGCTGGGGCTCTCTCCGGCCGAGAGCTCCGGCGCTCCTGTGGCGGTGTCCTCCGACGACACCGTTGATGGAGAGGACTCGGAGGAGACTGCGGATGACGACCTGGAGGAGGTGTCTCCTCCGTCGCAGAGTGCCCTTCTCCGTGGCTTCGATGACGACGACGCCGGCGAGCTCCCTGCCTCAAGTCCTCCGCGATTTGCTAGGGTCCTCAGGGGACCATGCCCCACACCTCGGGCCGCTCGATCCGCCTGCCGGGTGACCCCGAGGAAGCGCGAGGCTGGGCCTCCTCCGGAGCCCCCATGTCACGCCCAAGATGCGATCCTATCCTTATTTTGGCACAAGGGCCTCGACAGGAATAGAAGCGCATCTCGTCGTTTTGCAAGAATGGATATCATTACAAGTACATGTAAAGAAGAGATGAGTATATGGAATTGGCTTACACTCGCCACAGCTATATCAATATCACATCAATACAATAACATCTCCAATCATCATACAGAAGAGCAGGGTCCGACTACGGACGAAAACAAACGATAAAATGACATCCATCCTTGCTATCCCAGGCTGCCGCCTGGAACCCATCCTAGATCGATGAAGAAGAAGAAGAAGAACTCCAAATCAAAGAAAGCATCGCGCTCACGTCATATCATCGCATTACCTATACCTGCAACTGTTGTTGTAGTAATCTGTGAGCCACGGGGACTCAGCAATCTCATTTCCAAGGGTATCAAGACTATTAAAGCTTAATGGGTGAGGTATGGTTAAGTGGTGAGGCTGCAGCAAGCACTAGGCATTTATTTAAGTGGCTAACTTACGAGTACAAGAATAAAGGGGGATGATTGTCGAATAACGGACGTGAACTAGTAATGATCTCTAAGAGATCCTGAACACCTACATACGTCAAACATAACCCCACCGTGTTCTCTCTCGGATAAGGACTCACGAGAAGAGACAGTCACGGTTACGCACACGGTTGGTGTATTTTATTTGAGTTTACTTCAAGTTTGCTATGACCGGGTGTTAAACAAAGTTTCCAAGTTGCCACGTAACCGCGGGCACGGCTTTCCGAAAGATTTAACCCTGCAGGGGTGCTCCGACTCATCCATCACAAACTAACCACACGCAGTGAGAATAACCTCGACCACGAATCTCGTGATCTTCCTAGGCAATTCCACTGGAAAACCGCAACCTCGAGATAGCCCGAAGTATTTTCGGAATTCCTCGCACAAGACGTTCGAGAAAGGTAAAACAAATCCAGCAAGGCCGCCCGACGTGCCGACAATCCCGATAGGAGCCGCGTATCTCGTTCTCAGGCCACGGCGGATAAGCTACGCGTACGGAGGCCTGATAGAAATCACCCGAGTTGCCCCGGGGTGGCCCCGCATAGTGCTCTGTTTTGGACCAACACTCATGAGGAGCACTGGCCCGGGTTGTTGATTAAAGATCCTCGGGTTAATTACTCCCTATGCAGGTTTATTAGTTATTAGGCAAATGTAGTACCAATGTTGGGCCTTGCCAGACAAGTTTTATCCTAAAACGAAAATCAAGGGGGTCCCCATAACAACCCCGAGCATGTTAGGAGCGCTCAATTATGGAACATAACACCGGTACACAAGTAACTAGGGCGGCAAGAGTGGAACAAAACACCGAGCAAAGGCCAAGCCTTCCACCCTTTACCAAGTATATAAGTGCATTAAATTAAATAGCAATAATATTGTGATATATCAAAAAGGATAACCATGTTGGCACATGGAACAATTTTCACCTGCAACTAGCAACGCTATAAGAAAGGCTGAGCAAGCAGTAACATAGCCAAACAATGTTTGCTCGGATGTGGAGGGGTTAGATGCTTTTCATGGCAATTTGGGAGGCTCGACATACAAGTGGTAGGTAGCGAGACAACGATAGAAACGAGACAACTAGCATGGCAATGATAGTAGTGGAAATATGCCCTAGAGGCAATAATAAATATGCCCTAGAGGCAATAAGAAATTAGTTATTATCATATTTCCCCGTTCATGATACTAGTTTATTATTCATGCTAGAATTGTATTGACCGGAAACTAAATACATGTGTGAATAGATAAACAAATACTGTGTCCCTAGTAAGCCTCTACTAGACTAGCTCGTTGATCAAAAGATGGTCAAGATTTCCTGACCATGGACATGAGTTGTCATTTCATAATGGGATCACATCATTAGGAGAATGATGTGATGGACTTCACCCAACCGTTAGCATAGCAAATGATCGTTCAGTTTATTGCTATTGCTTTAACTATGTCAAATACACGTTCCTCTGACCATGAGATCATGCAACTTCCGGATACCGTAGGAATACTTTGGGTGTATCAAACGTCACAACGTAACTGGGTGATTATAAAGGTGCACTACAGGTATCTCCGAAAGTGTTTGTTGAGTTGGCATGGGTCGAGATTGGAATTTGTCACTCCGACTATCGGAGAGGTATCTCTGGGCCCTCTCGGTAATACAGCATCACAGAAGCCTTGCAAGCACTGTGACTAAAGAGTTAGTTACAAGATGACGTATTACGGAACGAGTAAAGAGACTTGCCGGTAACGAGATTGAACTAGGTATTGGATACCGACGATCGAATCTCGGGCAAGTAACATACCGCCAGACAAAGGGAACAACGTATGTTGACATATGAGGTTCACCGATAAAGATCTTCATGGAATATGTAGGAACCAATATGAGCATCCAGGTTCCGCTGTTGGTTATTGACCGGAGAGTCGTCTCGGTCATGTCTACATCATTCCCGAACCCGTAGGGTCCGCACACTTAAGGTTCGATGACGATTTAGTATTATATGAGTTATGTGATTGGTGTCCGAAGTTTGTTCGGAGTCCCGGATGAAATCACGGACATGACGAGGAGTCTCGAAATGGTCGAGAGGTAAAGATTCATATATTGGAAGGCTATATTCGGACGTCGGAAAGGTTCCGAGTGATTCGGGTATTTTTCGGAGTACCGGGGAGTTACGGGAATTCACCGGGAGAAGTAATGGGCCTTATTGGGCCATACGGGAAAAGGAGAGGCAGGCCACGTGAGGAGGCTCGCGCCCCCCCTTGCCCAAACCGAATTGGACTAGGGGAGGGGGCGCAGCCCCCTCTTTCCTTTCCCTCTCTCTTCCCTCTTTCCTACTCCGTATGGGAGGTGGAATCCTACTAGGACTAAGGAGTCCTAGTAGGACTCCCCACACTTGGCGCACCCCTAGGGGGCCGGCCTCCTCCCTCTCATCCTTTATATACGGGGGCAAGGGGGCACCCCAAAGTACACAATTGTCCCATAGCCGTGTGCGGTGCCCCGATCTCCGTTTTCCACCTCGGTCATATTTTCGGAGAGCTTAGGCGAAGCCCTGCCGGAATCACTTCACCGTCACCGTCGCCACGCCGTCATGCTGACGGAACTCATCTACTACCTCGACGTCTTGCTGGATCAAGAAGGCGAGGAACGTTACCGAGCTGCACGTGTGTAGAACTCGGAGGTGCCGTACGTTCGGTACTCGATCGGTGGAGCTCGAAGGATTGTTCGACTACATCAACCGCGTTGTGAGACGCTTCCGCTAAACGGTCTACGAGGGTACGTAGACACACTCTCCCCTCTCGTAGCGATGCATCTCCATGGATAGATCTTGCGTGAGCGTAGGAAATTTTTTGAAATTCATGCTCCGTTACCCAACACATAACACCGGTACACAAGTAACTAGGGAGGCAAGAGTGGAACAAAACACCGAGCAAAGGCCAAGCCTTCCACCCTTTACCAAGTATATAAGTGCATTAAATTAAATAGCAATAATATTGTGATATATCAAAAAGGATAACCATGTTGGTACATGGAACAATTTGCACCTGCAACTAGCAACGCTATAAGAAAGGCTGAGCAAGCAGTAACATAGCCAAACAATGTTTGCTCGGATGTGGAGGGGTTAGATGCTTTTCATGGCAATTTGGGAGGCTCGACATACAAGTGGTAGGTAGCGAGACAGCGATAGAAACGAGACAACTAGCATGGCAATAATAGTAGTGGTATCCAGGGAAATGATCATCTTGCCTGAGATCCCACTTGGAAGAAGAACGAGTCCATGAAGAAGACGAGCCAACATAGACGAACGAATCCTCACACTCCGAAGCGGTTTCGGAACTCTATCGAGAAGAAGAAAATCGGAAACAACAATCAACACACGAGAACACCACAACAAATGCATGACATTATGCGCAAACAAATATGATGCATGTCCGGTTTAAATATGCAAGGCATGGCAATCACAACAATCAAATACTACACATTAAGTGAAGCTCAATATGCAACGAGTTGCATATTGACGAAACTCCACATTTGAATATTTAGTTCACTCTCGTTTAGGTACACAACAATATTAAATGTTGTTACACATGGCAAGAGGTGAAGCATAAGCAAACTACACATCTAGGCAAGTTTAAATGAGGCCGGAAACAACATATAGCATTTCCGAAACGACCCCATATGTTAATTTCGAAATTGGTCCAGATCTGAACTAATCATGTTTTATATTTATTAAACAGGGAAATAAGATGCACAATGAGATTCTACTCGTCATTCTAGTCGATTTACATATATAGAACGTTTGAAACGGAGCTACGGTCTAAAAGATATGACATTCGCAAGATGCATATGACATGAATGCAAAATGCATGCAAACACCCACCACAAACATGTTAAATCATAGATGCAACAAGATATTATGAAACTACATGAGATTCTAAGCAAGTTTCATATGCAACATGTTCAAAACGGAGCTACGGTTCAACCACAACAACCAACACAAGTTTTATTTGAAATCTGCCCAAAACAGCAAGATAACGTTTTGCACACATGAAAACAACAAGCTACGAGATTCTAAAATGCACAAACTAAGCATGGGGCAGTAGCATATAACACACACTTCATTTCATCTTCACATATCACACTCAAAAGAGTTATGGATCACATGGTACGAAGCTCACAACATGACAACAAAATATAGCAGATTAGGACTTAGTGAAAATAACAGGTTTTTAGCTTAGCAGATTTCACGGAGGCATATTGGCAGCAGTAAAACTATATGCTACAGGTCATATATTGGCATGAAACTTAACAGCATGGTAGTAGGCATGGTGCACTACAAATCATTACTTTATGGCAACATCAAATTATGCTCAGATTCATGGCACCAATCAACACAACATGGCATATTGAAGAAAACAGATTCTCAGACTTAGCGAAAATTAGGCTAGTCATGAGCAGGAGTTTTTAGCAGATTGACATATTGAGCAACAGAAATAATTATGATGCTAAACCTATTCATGCAAACTATTGACACAACATGGTAGGCAACAACATGCTTAACAAAAGACTCCTTTGGAGCAACCACAAATGACCCCTAGAACACTAGAAAATCACATGGCAATATGGCAACAAAATAACAGTTTTCCAGACTTAGAAATAATTTGGACCCTCAAAACAACAGATTTTATGGCATGTTGGCAACAAGAAAACAACACCTAAACATGCATTTCTATAGCAACCAAAAATACCAGGGCCTAGCACACATGTCCACGGGCATATCTCATGTTCACAACTATTTCATATGATGCATGGATTAAATCGCACAAAATGGACAAAAGGACATCATGGCAAAATGACATGCACACGAACTTCCTCCAATGACAAAACTAAATGAACAGTTAAATTCTATGGATTTTTCTACCCCGAAAACATATATAATATGTGGGTTCATGTAGGGAAATATGTCACAATTAATTATGCAAGTTCATGGCCTAATCCCCTTTTAGCAATTATAAATGCAAGTTAAATGCAACTATTTCAATGAACAGGTTTGTCATGCATGAAAACGCGATGCCGATAATATGAACATTTTTAATATATGATTCGATTAAATCCCGATGCACGTTAATTAAAGATGACAATGCAAAATGACGGCAATTATGCAAAATGGTGCAAACACCGAGTCTAAGTATTTTTATCATGGAAGAAAATGGCATATTATTAATCTACACATTTATCTGAGCAATTTACGTATATAAAACATTCTATTCCGGCATACGGTTAATTAATTACGGGCATTTTAAAAACATGCAATCTCTGGAAAAAAAACATCATGGGCCGGGTTCGGTGGGTGCAACGTAACTATACTGCGCACGGGCGATGAATAGGGGCTGGGGCGGAGCTCACCTTGTGGGCTCGGCCCAGGTCGGTGGCGGGGCGAGATGGGCCTGCGGTTGGGCGCCGCTGGGCCCCGCGCGTGCGCGGCCCACACACGGGCGCAGCGAGCGAGCGGGCGAACCGAGCCTCCTACTCGATCCCGACGGCGCGACGGAGGCGGGCGGCGGCGGCGGTGTCTGGCGGGCATGGGACGAGGCGGCGATGGCGGGATGCGACGGGGCCGGCCAGATCCGGCCACGGGAGGTCACTAGGGCCCGGTCTTCGGCCGGATCGGGGCAGAGGCGAGCCGGAGGAGGAGCTCCGAGCGGTTGCGGCGACGGCTCTTTGGGCAGCACTCCGGCGAGCTCAAGGCCGGCGGCCGAGGCGAGGCTCCGACGAACGGGCGGGGAGGCAAGGTCGAGGCACTGGAGCTTGGCGACGGGGCGACCTCGACCATGGGGCGCGCGACACGGGCGGCCATGGAAGGAGCGGCGGGGCGGCGGCGGAGATCCGGGCCCGGGCGGGCTCCGGATGGGCTTGGCGGGCCCTGCGCGCTGGAGGAGAGAGGAGGTGGGAGGTGCGGCGCTGAGTGGTGGGAGGTGGCGGCGGCGGCGCGGATTTCGAGGCAGGGGCTTAGGGTTGCCTGATTTGGACGCCTAGGGGTCTATTTATAGCAAATGGGGCTAGGTTAGAGGGTTTTTTATCCGTTTTCGGACCTTCGGATCTCGATCCGACGGTCCGGAAGTGGAGGGCTAGCAGGGCTATGGTGGGCTGTGGAGAGGGGTGTGGGCTGAGAAGAGAGGGAGGATTGCGGCCCAACGACAGAGTTTTAAAACACCGAAACGTCCGATGAATAAACCGCTACGGTGCCGCTACGGTCGACCGTTCGGGTAGCAAACGACCTCTGATTGCGACGAAATTTGGCAGGCGGTTTACCTACAATAAAACAAGATCGCATGCCAAGTTTCGACCCAATCCGAGAAAGTTTTACACGCACTTTTAAAAACAATATTTTAACGATGCCGCGGGCGCGTGCGTGTGTGGTTGGTCTCGAAACGGGCGACGACACGAACGGAGAGAACCGACGACTATGAACGGATGCAAGTTTTCGAAAACGAATGACAATGCTATGCAGATGATGCGAATGATGCGATGAAGAATGCGACAATAAAACGAATCACATGACGAGAATGGAAATAAAACGGGAATCTTCTGGAGCGTTAGTCTCGGGCTGTTACACCCCAGCTCGCGTCGGCAAGGTGGCCGGAGCGCCTACCTCACCCCTGCCCGAGCCGCATCTCGCGGGCGAGGCGGCTGCGTCCGGGGCTGACATGACCTTGCCGGCCGTGGCCGCTTCGAGTGATTCCACCGCTCCTCCACGCAGCGGCAGCTCCTCGGAGAAGGACGGGGGCCTCCCCGCCTTTGCCGATGTGGAGAGGAAGAGGAAGTGGGTTGGCATCGAGGAGTAAGTAGTCCCACTTGGTTTCATGCCGCCTTTCAGTGGTTTAAGTACTGATGGGCCTCTCTTTGTCTGACGATCAGGGGCGCCGCCATGTCGAAGTTGAGGAAGAAGAAGGCCGGTGTCAAGCCAAGGGCGCCCTCCGACGCGACGCCCACTCCTGGTGCCTTGCCGCCGCCTGGCGAGGCGCCGGACATCACGGGCGAGGAGGCCCGCGGGGCGACTATCCTTTTCGCTGCCGCGGAGCCCCCGATGCTTACCGAAGAGGCCGTCCCTGCCCTCGGGGGCATGCCCGTGCTGCAGCCCAACGGGCCAGCCCCCGAGGGCCAGCTGAGTGTAGGGCCGCCCGCCTCTTCCTTGTCTGTGGTGGTGGTGCAGCCATGGGTGTCTTCTGTCCTTCATGCTTCCGCCCTTCCGGAGGCGGCCCCTGATGCCGCACAGATGCCGCCCCCGGGCCATGTCCTGGTGCCATCGACCCATGGCCCTTTGGTTGAGTCAAGCGCCCTGGACGGGGCCTATGCCGTCTTGGATCAGGTCTGAGGCGCTCTGGGCGGCGTCGACGATCGCCTCGCAAGGGGGCGCCTGGGTCTTCTTTCCGGATGGCTCCAATCCGACACCTCGGCCGTGGCGTTTTTGGGCCAAGCCAAATCCGCCGCGGCCGCGAGCAGGGAGGAGGCTGTGTCTGCCAGGGTAGCCCGGGACGCTGCACAGGCTGACACATCGTCTGCCATGAAGTGCTGTGACGAGGCGGAGGCCCGCCTGAAGGCCCTTCAAGAGGACAGGTCCGCGCTTGCGGAGAGGCTCCGCCAGCGGGAGGAGGACCTCAAGGCCTGCGAGGTCAAGCTCACCGATCATGACTCTGCGCTATCCAAGGCGGCGGTCGACCTAGCCGCCGAGCGTGAGCAGCAGGACAAGTTGAAGGAGGAAGTGGCTGCGGAGAAGGCCCGGCTTGCCTCCAGGGAGGAGTCCCTTGCCACGACTGAGGAGAAGAAGGTTGCGGAGCTCGAGGCCTTCCCGTCCATCGAGCTCAGGCTCCGCCGGGCGCTGCAGTCCATCTGCCGAGGGGGATTCACCGAGCCCCTGGTGGCTCCTGAGGGTGGCTTCGTCGGACTTTCTTCAAAGCTCGTCGAAGCGCTTGAGGGTGCCGTCGCCAGGGTGGAGAACGTCTTGGAGAGTGAGTGCCGCGACCTCTTCTCCAAGGCCGCGACGCGCGTCTTCAACCACCTCTACCTTCGTGAGCCGAGCTTCGACTTTGGCTCCGTGATTCGCCCGATCGATCCTGGGGTTCGCGCCGCTATGGCGACGACCGTAGAGGGCGCCATGGGCGCGCTGATGAAGAAGTTTGCCTGCGTCGCTGTTCCTTTGGCTCCTCCTGCGACTGCGAGGGTTGTCGATGACGATGACAGTGGCAGCGACGTCGACGACGAGCTCCCCTCGACCGGGGTGAGTGGTGGTGCCAGCTCCTCTTAGCTTCTTTTCCTGGGTCTTCCCCTGTAATGTTTATCGTGCCTCGTGAGCGAGGCGTTAGACTTGTTTGCATTTTCAAAGACATTTTAATGCTGGTAACGACTGTTAAGCTGTGTGATTTGTTTCCTCGCTTCGTTTCCTTCTTGCTTGCTGTAGCGCTCTGCGTCGGCAGGGCCCGGTCCCGCGCATACGTCGACCGCCGTTGGGGCGTCCGGATCGCCAGGACGACGCCAAGGGGTGAGGGGCTACGAGAACAGTGAGGCCCCTGAGTCGCGATGCTCAGGGGTCCCCCTTGACGTACGAGCAGCCCTCATGAAGGGAACGCGGCGGAGACGGGGTTGACTTGGGGATTTGGAGCGCATTGAGCTCTGCGTCGGCAGGGCCCGGTCTCGCGCATACCTCGACCATCGTTGGGGCGTCCGGATCACCAGGACGGTCCCAAGAGGCGAGGGGCTACGAGGCCAGTGAGGCTCCTGAGTCGCGATGCTGAGGAGTCCCCTTTGACGTACGAGCGGCTCTCGGAGCGCATTGAGCTCTGCGTCGGCAGGGCCCGGTCTCGCGCATACCTCGACCATCGTTGGGGCGTCCGGATCACCAGGACGGTCCCAAGAGGCGAGGGGCTATGAGGCCAGTGAGGCTCCTGAGTCGCGATGCTCAGGAGTCCCCCTTGACGTACGAGCGGCTCCCATACCTTTGTTTTTGTCCGGGGGGGACGCGTGAAGACTAGGTGCCAGGGACCTGGTGAGGTGGCGTAGCCCCCTTGCAGCCCCCTCACGCGTGCATCCCGGGGGAATGTCGCGAGATGGAGCCGCGAGGGGCCATCCTGAGGTTGAATGCACCCGCTAAGGCGCCCTGAGTTGTTTATCCCTAGCGCGGAACATAGGGCTTCCACATTGCGTGGGCATAGACATTGGTGGGCCGTGTCGTCCGCCAGCGCGGAGCATGGGGCTTCCACTTGGGCGTGGGAATGGAACCCCTCTGCGTCCTCGGGGGGCTCCGGGCGTGTACAGCCCATTAAGTTCGTACGCGTGGCCTGCACGGTAGAACTGGGAGGTGTATATGGGCGACGTGAGATAGCTTGTGTCTCACGTGGGCCTACCTCAAAGGCGGGTTGCGCCTGAATCTTCCGTGTGAATCGCCGCTTCAAGTCCTATACATTTTGGAGAAACCTGCACCGAATGGATTTCCAAGGGCCATCGCTTGAGAAGGCCAAACACCAATGACCCCAGGAGGTGACGTGAACGGGGCCGGCCCGCTAGACAGAGCTCAGCCATTGGATTTACCGACGCTGCAGGGACGGACCCGAGCACAGACGTCGTGCCCAGTCTTCTCATGCGAGAACTCCGAGGAGAAAACACCCGGCGCGCGGCCCCTAGGGCGGCGAAAGGCCGACCGGAACCGTGCCGCGCGCCCTGACTCACCCACTCCCGATTAGCTCACGCGAGGGCGAAGCACCGAGGGCCATGCAAGGTGACGTACACGGGGCCAGCCCACGAGACAGAGCTCGACCACTTGGATTTTTCGACGCTGCAGGGACGGACCCGAGCACAGACGCCGTGCCAGCCCTTAATCGTGAGGCGGTCGAGGGCAGGCTCATTAGGGCGCAGCGACATTCATGGCGGCGAAGCACCGAGCATGCAGGTTGGAATACTTAGGGAAATAGATTGAAAGCATGTAAAGGTCCAAATCATGCAGGAAAACACGGGCGGGAGGAGTTCCAGCCGACTGAGGATAATGCGGCCCGATGGGCGCCCTCAAGCTGAGCAAACCAAAAAGTTACCTGGTACGGGCCAAAGGATCGCTTGGCGGCGATGCCGTCGAAGCATGGAGGTAGTCGTAGGAGCTTGGCCCTGTGCCTTCACAAGCTTGACCTTCACGAGCCCGTCGCCTCAGGAGGCTCGGGGCTCCCGCTCGGGCCCGGCGCCTCCTCCAACTCCTCGTGGTGCCTGGCCCGGTATGGCGCGAACATGGCCCGGGCAAGACGTTGGAACGTGCCAGCCGCGTTCTCTAGCCCGAAGGGCATGCTGGCGTAGTTGCGCGGGTAGGCCCTGCCGTGACCGGCGCGCGTCGGCCAAAAGACGTCCGATGATGCAGCCCTGTTGATGCTAGGTACGTTGACGCAGATGCGCGGCGTGCCGCCCGGGTCGATGATGGCGACAGCGTTGGGTGGTGCGGGGCCGCGCCCACCTTGCACAACTTGTGCTTCCTGAAGCTCCTCGATTGCTCTGGTGATGAACTCCCGCGAACTTGGCGCCTCGCGCCGTGCTCCTTGCTCGGATGGGTGCGTGCCGACGCACGCCCCCAAGTTGTGCCCGAGCACCTCCCTCGTCTCACTGGTCAGGTTGGCAGTCCTCCGGGTGGAAGCCCCCAAGCCTGGCCCAAGGGAGGCGCCGGGCGCGCCTTCCTATGCGAGGGATGAAGGGGCCTGAGCCCCCGACGCGGACCCTGAGGCGCTGTCCTTAGGGTTTCCAGCCCCCTGGCGTCCCTTGGACAGGAGCTGCTTCTTCTTCTTGGGGACGTCCTCACGGGGCAGGACACCTCCTTCGTCGTCCGAGTGCTCGGCCGCCGCGGCACGGTAGGCGCGCTCGAGGGAGCAGACGGCGTCCTTCTCATCGCAGGCGATAGTGATGATGCCGCCACTTCCCGGCATCTTGAGCACGTTGTAGCCATGGTGGGTCACCGCCATGAACTTGGCAAGGGCTGGGTACCCAAGGATCGCGTTGTACGGGAGGTGGATGAGGGCGACGTCAAAGGTGATGATCTCGGTGTGGTAATTGCTGCGCCAGCCAAATGTGACGGGTAGGCGCACCTGCGCGATGGGGACTGTGGAGCCGTCAGTGACCCCTGAGAAGGGCTTGGTTGGCATGAGCTGGTCGTAAGGCACTTGGAGCATCTCGAACATCTCAATGGAGAGGACATTGAGTCCGGCGCCACCGTCGATGAGGGTCTTGGTGACGAGGACGTTGCTGATGGTGGGAATGCACAGCATGGGGAGCGCGTCCGCCATGGCTGAGCATCTGAGTTGATCCTTGGAGTCGAAGGTGATGGCGCACTGGGACCACTTGAGGGGGCGCGCGGCCTCCAGCTTTGGAAGAGCTGCGTTCACCTCTCGTGAAAACTGCTTGAAGACGCGGTTCGAGGCCGGGGCTTGAGCGCCGCCCAGGATGCAAGCTATTGCCCTGACCTCCTGGAAGCCCCCAGCCCTGTCGTTCTACCTATCCTCTTCCTTCCTTCTGGGCGGAGGCGGCAGCGGGGGAAGACCGGCCTCGCGAGGCCGGACCTCACGAGGCTGGCCTCGACGTGACCCCTCCGGAGGCTCGTCTCGCCAGCGGTCCTCACGAGCTTGATCGCGCCAGTGGTCCTCCCGAGGCTAGTCTCGCCACTCCTGACGCGGGTCGCGATTGTCCCTGCGGCCTCCGCCGCGGCCTCCGCCACGTCCGTAGCCCCGGTCAGTGCGCCCAGGGCGTCGACCGAAGTGCTCGTCACGAACCACCCTGAGCTCTTGACAGTCGATGGTGTTGTGGCTGTTGGTGCCATGGAAGATGCAGAATGGTCGCCCGACCGCGAGAGGTTCTTCGTCTCGGCCGCGCTTCATCTCGGGCTCAGCCGCCAGTACCGCGGGTGCCTTGCGCTTTGGCTCCCTTGCCTTGGTCTTCTTGTCTTCGGTTTCCGCCTCCGGAAGCTCACAGAGGGAGAGGCGGCCCTCCTCGGCCTTCGCACACTTGTTCACCAAGTTGAACATCTCCAAGACCGAGCTCAGGTCGTCGCGGATAGCCAGGTCCTCCCTCATCCTCTGGTCCCTGACGCCGTCGGTGAATGCCGAGATGATGGCCTCATCTGAGGCCCTCGGGATCTTGAGGCGGGTAGTCGTAAAGTGCTGTATGAACTTGTGCAGGGTCTCTTCAGGTTGTTGCTTCACGCGACGGAGGTCTCCTACTCCAAGCGCGCGGTCGCGGGTGCCCTGGAAGTTGGTGATGAAGTGCTCACGCAGGCCTTTCCAGGAGGTGATTGACCCTTCCGGGCGGTTGAGGAGCCAGGAAAGCGCGCCTCCTTTAAGCGCCATGGGGAACCAGGTTGCCATGACCTTGTCATTTCCGCCGGCCGCCTGGATGCTCAGCGAGTAGAGCTGCAAGAACTCGGCGGGCTCCGCGGTGCCGTCGTAGTGAGGAGGCAGGTCAGGCTTGAACTTGGAGGGCCACACGGCCGGATGGAGTTCCGGGGCGATGGTGCGGCAGCCCACTAGGCCCACGGGCGGTGCGCGCTCGGGAGGAACCTGGTCTTGATGCTCTTGCATGGCTACCTCCAGGGGTGCCCAGTCGCGCCGCTGGCGCGCCGGCGCTGGGAGTGCACTCGCGTCAACGCGCGGCCGCGGCACCACCTGGCAGCTTACTTCTTCTCTCACCTTCGCCGGGGGCCCACGCGGCTGGTCGCGCGGTCGTGCTTCACGCCTCGGCTCGGGGTCGACGTCGCGCTGGAGAGGAGGAGGTGGCACATCATGAGCTTCGTCGCCTGCCAGGGAGGGTTGGGGCCGGAACGAGTAGGTGAACGTTGAAGCATCGCCGGCTGCGCTGACGAGCTCCGCGACGCGCCTGAGCCAGTCGTTGAGGCGGTTGGGGGCGGGGCGGTAGCGCAGCAGATCGCGCGCCATGTTCAGTGCGCCCGATCCACGCGCCGGCCATGGGCGGGCGTGGGAGGACGACCCAGTAGCTGGACAAGTGACAGAGTGGCAGTGCGGCCGTCGCGCCGCGCGGTGACCGGCTGTGACGAATCCTGCTGCTCGTGGGCCTCCGGGCCCGTGGCAGCGTTGGCCACGGGGGAGGGAGAGCGGCGCGCAGCGGTGCAGCCCACTGGCGCCGTCTGGGAGACACGGGCAGCGCGGCGCTCAACGCGGGCTCGGCGGGCATCGGCCATCGGAGCGGTGAGGCGGAGGAAGAGTGAGGCTCGAGGAAGACTCCGACACGCCCCCTACCTGGCGCACCAAATGTCGGATTTCGAGCTCCGCAAAACCCTAAGGAATTCGAACCCAGGGGCGTGTGCGAAGATTCCCCAACAGCTTCGCCCCCTCCAAGCTCACAACACAATACCCCGCTCGATGGCGAGGAAGACGATGGCACACGAGAGTTTACCCAGGTTCGGGCCGCTGCGAAGCGTAAAACCCTACTCCTACCTTTGGTGGATTGCCTCGCGAGGAGGTTTGTGGATGAACAAGTACAGCGGTGTCTTTGCGGGGTGGTTGCTCTCTCCCTTCTACCGGGCTATCTCGCCTCTACTTATAGCGGCCCGGGTCATCTTCCCTTATCACAATGGGCAGAAGGGATCCCACAACGGCCAAATTTGAAAGGGGACAGGAGGTACATCTTATCCTGACGAAAGGCGGTCTTTGCCTGCAAAGTTGGTGGTGGTGACGCGGTGGTGGGCTCGCTGGTGACATCCGTCCTGCCACGCTCGCTGACCCGGTCTTGTTGCACCGGAATGGAAACCTTTGGCAGGGCTCCTTGGGAACCCGCGTTCGTCCTTGTCGCCTTTGCACAAAAGAGGAAATTGCTCCTTCTGGTGCGCTAGTGCCCGCTTGGCCTGGCTGTCGATACCCCTAACCTCCTGAGGCCCGGCGTTGCATAGGGATCTCCGCCGCTCGGGAGGAGGCCTGGGGAGGCCTTCTCCTTCTGCCTTGACGATGTCCTCCTCACGGGGATGGGTTCCTCGCGAGGGCCTTGCTTTGAGTGAGGCTGCACAGGGCCGTACGGACCGCCAGGTGGGCCACGCCTTGGGCCGCAAGCAGGCAAGTCTGGATACCCTGGTATCCAGAACGCCGACATGTACCAACAACTTATGCAAAGCAAGATGAACGACTAAGTGATAGCAAGATATATAACAAGAAACAATATGGCTATCACAAAGTAAAGTGCATAAGTAAAGGGCTCGGGTAAGAGATAACCGAGGCATGCGGAGACGACGATGTATCCCGAAGTTCACACCCTTGCGGATGCTAATCTCCATTTGAAGCGGTGTGGAGTCACAATGCTCCCCACGAAGCCACTAGGGCCACCATAATCTCCTCATGCCCTCGCACAATGCAAGATGTCGTGCTTACACTAAGGGACCCTTGAGGGCGGTCACCGAACCCGTACAAATGGAAACCCTTGGGGGCGGTCACCGAACCCGTACATTTTGGTAACCCTTGGGGGTGGTCACCGGAACCCGTACAAATCGCTCAGGGCAATCTCCACAACCTAATTAGAGACCTCGACGCTTGCCCAGTGCTTTACACCATAATGATTGAGCTTCGAGACACCACCAACCGTCTAGGGCACCAAAGCACCCAAGAGGAACAATCTCTAGGGTGCCCAGACACCCAAGTGTAATAAGCTTCTCAAACTTCACTTCTACGTATCACCGTGGAGAACTCAAACCGATACAACTAAAGCAATGGCAAGAACACACAAACTGGTCAAGCCCCTCACTCCAAAATCCCACCACTACAACAAAAACTATGGAGGAATATGAGAGGAAGAACAAGAAAGAGAAGACAAAGAACTACAAGATCAAGATCCAAGGGGTTCCCCTCACATAGAGGAGAAAGTGATTGGTGGAAACGGTGATCTAGATCTCCTCTCTCTTTCCCTCGAGAACTAGCAAGAATCATTGGAGGGATTGAGAGTTAGCAAGCTCGAAGAAGGTAAACAATGGGGGATGATGAAAGCACACCATGCTCCCTTGGTGGTTTTGATAATTCATGCCAACATACATTGTCTCTTGGACTAATACTTTTACCCAGTGTATTTCAGATAAAGTCCAAAGAGAGGGTTGGCAAAAGGATTGTGGAGATACCCCTAGATGCAAGGAAATGGATTGGCAAAGCTTCAAGCAAGAGGACTCTACATTTTACTTTGTGAGAAATCACTTTGAGTCCATAGGAAAGCCAATACTATTAAAAGGGGGTAAGGTAATGTTGGTGAACAAGATGCTCCACGTGCACAAGTGATAGTCACCAAAAACATCCACAAACTCTTCCACAAAAGTCTGTCCAAGCCTATCTTGAAAATCGGTGCTACCAACAATTCCCACTCGGTCCCACCGATTCCCAAACTCAGACACACCCATGCCAAACCCTAGCCATTCGGTGCAACCGATTCTGCATTGGTGCCACCAAGTTCAGTTGCCAACTTTCTGGTTAGCTATTTTCAAGCTTCGGTACCACCGAGTTTCGTTAATCGGTCTCACCGAGATTTGGACCACCTTCCTGGTTAGCCATTCTCAAGAATCGGTACCACCGAGTTTTGTGAATCGGTCGCACCGAGATTTTGGACCAACTCTCTGGTTAGTCATTGTCAAGAATCGGTACCATCGAAAATTGAGAATCGGTCTCACCGAGTTGTGCAATCTGACCGTTGGTCATCTAATCGGTACCACCGAGAGTTATGTATCGGTATCACCGAGATTCAAAAGTTACCACCTTTTGATCACTTCGGTACCACCGAGTTTTATACTTCGGTGTCACCGAGTTGGTCACTTTAGGTGTAACGGTTGGATTTTTGGGGATGCCTATATATACCCCTTCACCACCACCCACTCGAAAGAGAAGCACTCAGAACTATTCCATACTTGCCCCATCCAATTTTCTGAGAGAGAGCCACCTACTCATGTGTTGAGATCAAGCCATTCCATTCCTACCATATGAATCTTGATCTCTAGCCTCCTCAAGTTGCTTTCCACCAAATCAATCTCTTCCATCATAGCCAAATCCGTGAGAGAGTGATTGTGTGTTGAGGAGTCTATCATCTTGAAGCACAAGAGCAAGGAGTTCATCGACATTACCGAGCCTATTACCTTTTGGAGGGTGGTGCCTCTTAGATTGGTTAGGTGTCGCTTGGGAGCCTCCTACTTCGTGTTGTGGAGTTGAACCAAGAAGTTTGTACGGGCAAGGAGATCGCCTACTTCGTGAAGATCTACCCATAGTGAGGCTAGTCCTTCGTGGATGGAAGCCGTTATGGAATAGTCAAGGTTGCTACTTCGTGGACCCTTATGGGTGGAGCCCTCCGTGGACTCTCGCGACCGTTACCCTCCGTGGGTTGAAGACTCCATAAACGTGGACGTACGATAGCACCACCTATCGGAACCACGGGAAAAATCTTCGTGTCCCTCATGCGTTTGATCTCCCTATCTCAACTCCTTACTTCCATGTGCAATGTCTTTACTTTCCGCTGCCATACTTGTTGACTTGCATGTGTAGGGTGTGCTAGACTTGCTATAATTGTTAAAATCTGCCAACCAATTAACTTGGGAAAAGGTTAGGTTTTAAATTCCTGCTAGTAGTCTATTCACCCCCCCACTAGACACACACACTTCTAGTGATCCCTCAATTGGTATCAGAGCATTGGTCTCCATTGCATCGGTTTCATCACCGTGGAGGAAGATGGATGTGTCTAGTTCGGGAAGTTTGAGTTGTAGAGTGCCTATTCTTGATGGGGAGTACTATAGTCAAGGGAAATATAAGATGCTTGAGCTATTCAATGAATTTCATTTGAGCAAGTATGTTAAGAACCCCTATGTACCTCCCATTGATCCTTTACATCCCACACACAAAGAGGAAATTGATATGCTATGCAATCTTAGAACTGTTAATCTTATCGTTAGAGGATTGCCTAGGATTGTGCTTAATCAAATGAAGAATTTTGAACGTGCTTATACTTTGTGGAATGACTTGGAGAAACGATCTCCAAGTTATTCATTGAGTAATCTTGATGAAATTCTTCATAAGAGTATTGCCTTTCAGAAAATGATGCCTAGTGATCCCAAGTTTGATGACTATCTATTTGAGCTTAGAGACCTCATGCGTGCTAAAGGAGATGTCATAACTATCAACAACATCATTGTAGAAGCCATTCGAATTCATAATCTTGAACATTGTCATGATCACAACCCTAACGAATCTCTTGTTCCTTGTGACGAGGATTTCCCACTTGATGATGACAATGTGGAACACGGCTACTATGATGAAGATGGGTTGTTCGTCATCGAGCATGAGAAGATCATGAAGAATCTAAGTCTCATGGCAAACTTCAAGGATTACATGTCCGGAGGAAAAGAGTGGATTCTCGATAGTGGATGCACCGATCATATGACCGGAGATACAGAGATGTTTGAAGAGATCACACCAAACCATGGACCGCGAAGGTATGTAACTTTTGGAGACAACTCCAAGGGTAAGGTACTTGGTCTTGGTAAGGTGGCCATATCCCATGATAGCTCTATTCAAAACGTCATGCTTGTTGAATCCCTTGGCTACAATCTTCTTTCCATATCTAGACTTGCCAACTTTGGTTTTAATGTGCTATTCACAAAAGTAGATTGCCAAGTGTTTCATCAAGATAATCATAACATGGTCTTTACCGGTTTCCGTAGAGGTGATCTATATATTGTCGATTTCACTAAGAGATCCAAACCTCGTACTTGTATTATTGCAAAATCTTCTAAAGGTTGGCTTTGGCATAGAAGACTAGGACATGTTGGCATGCGTAATCTAGACAAGCTTATCAAAGGTGATCACATACTTGGTGTTAAAGATGTTATCTTTGACAAAGATAGACTTTGTAGTGCTTGCCAAGCCGGAAAGCAAGTAGGTGGAAGTCATCCCGTAAAGAATATCATGACTACTAGGAGACCACTCGAGTTACTTCACATGGATCTTTTTGGTCCCAATGCTTTCAAGAGCCTCGATGGAAATTCCTATGGTCTAGTTATAGTTGATGATTTTTTCAGATTTACGTGGGTATTCTTTCTTGATGATAAGTCGCAGGTACAAAAGATCTTCAAGAACTTCGCTCGCAAAGCGCAAAATCAGTTTGAAGTGAAGATCAAGAAGGTTCGGAGCGATAACGGATCGGAGTTCAAGAACACCCATGTAGATACCTTTCTTGACGAAGAAGGTATTTCACATGAGTTCTCGGCTACGTACACACCTCAACAAAATGGAGTTGTTGAGAGGAAGAACCGGATTCTTATTGAGATGGCAAGAACAATGCTTGACGAATACAAGACGCCAAGACACTTTTGGGCGGAAGCCGTGGAAACAGCATGTCATGCCACAAACCGACTTTACTTGCACAAGCTTATCGGTAAAACGGCATACGAGCTACTCACCGGTAACAAACCCCAAGTTGGATACTTTCGGGTATTCGGCTCAAAGTGCTACATTCTTGATAAGCATCATCGTACTAAATTTTCTCCTAAAACTCATGAAGGATTCCTACTTGGTTACGGATCGAACTCTCACACTTACCGTGTCTACAACAACTTCACTCGAAAAGTTGAAGAGACGGTAGATGTGAAGTTTGATGAATCTAATGGTTCGCAAGTCGAACAATTGCCAAATGATGTAGGCGATAAGGATCCTTCGGAAGCTATCCAAGACTTGTCCATCGGCAAGATTCGTCCCATGGAGGTGAAGGAAAGTACTTCGTCAACTCAAGTGGAAGCCCCTACTTCACGTCAAGGTGATCCTCAACACGATATGGAGGCATCCACAAGCGGTACACGACAAGATGAAGAGGAGGAAGTACATCATGAAGAACCACCACAACCTCCTTCACCACCACCTCAAGGAAATGACACCTTCAACAACAACGAAGATGAAGGAGATGATGATGAAGAAGAAGCTCCACCATCCAACAAGCCGAAGCTACCCCGAGTTCTAGCAAGATTGACCAAGAACCATCCGCTAAACCAAATCTTTGGTGACATACAAACCGGGAGAATCACTCGCTCTAAAACTCGCTTAGCTAATTTTTTTGAGCATTATTCTTTCATCTCTAGCATTGAACCGTTGAAGGTAGAACAAGCTCTTGAAGACCCGGATTGGGTGAACGCCATGCATGAAGTGTTGGAAATATGCCCTAGAGGCAATAATAAAAGTAGTTATTATTATATTTCCTTGTTCATGATAATCATTTATTATCCATGCTATAATTGTATTAATTGGAAACACTGATACATGTGTGGATACATAGACAACACTGTGTCCCTAGTGTGCCTCTAGTAGACTAGCTTGTTGATCAAAGATGGTTCAGGTTTCCTAGCCATAGACATGAGATGTCATTTGATAACAGGATCACATCATTAGGAGAATGATGTGATGGACAAGACCCAAACTATGAACGTAGCATATGATCGTGTCAGTTTATTGCTATGGTTTTCTGCAGGTCAAGTATCTGTTCCTATGACCATGAGATCATGCAACTCACTGACACCGGAGGAATACCTTGTGTGTATCAAACGTCACAACATAACTGGGTGACTATAAAGATGCTCTACAGGTATCTCTGAAGGTGTCTGTTGAGCTGGCATGGATCGAGACTGGGATTTGTTACTCCGTGTGACGGAGAGTTATCTCAGGGCCCACTCGGTAATACAACATCACAATAAGCCTTGCAAGCAATGTGACTAAAGTGTTAGCCATGGGATCTTGTATTACGGAATGAGTAAAGAGATTTTCTGGTAACGAGATTGAACTAGGTATAGAGATACCGACGATCGAATCTCGGGCAAGTAACATACCGAAGAACAAAGGGAACATCATACGGGATTGACTGAATCCTTGACATAGAGGTTCAACCGATAAAGATCTTCGTAGAATATGTAGGAACCAATATGGGCATCCAGGTCCCGCTATTGGTTATTGGTTGTAGAGGTGTCTCGGTCATGTCTATATAGTTCTCGAACCCGCAGGGTCTGCACACTTAAGGTTTGGTGACGTTTCGGTATAGTTGAGTTATGTATGTTGGTGACCGAAGGTTGTTCGGAGTCCCGGATGAGATCCCGGACGTCACGAGGGGCTCCGGAATGGTCCGGAGGTAAAGATTGATATATAGGAAGTTGGTGTTTGAACTCCGAAAAACTTTCGGGCATTTCCGGCAGTGTACCGGGAGTGACGAATGGGTTCCGGGGGTCCACCAAGCGGGCCCACCACACCCCAAGTGGGTCACATGGACCTGAAGGTGGCACACCAGCCCCTGGTGGGCTGGGCGGCCGGCCTAAGAAGGCCTATGCGGCTGGGCTTGAGGGAAAGGAAAGTCCAAGTGGGGGAAGGGAAGGAATCCTACTAGGAGTAGGATTGGAGGTGGACTCCTCCACCTCCTCCTCCTAGCGGCCGACTACTAGGAGGAGATTTCGGTCAGCCAGCCCCTCCCCTTCCTCCTATATATACTAGAGGGAGAGAGGGCAAAAGCACTTCAATCCAAAAGGCCATAGTGCAGCCCTCTCTCCCGATAGATCAAGTCCTCTAGTTTTTCAGCAGCGCTTAGGCGAAGCCCTGCTGGAATAGTTCCACCACCACCGCCGCTGCGCCGTCGCGCTGCCGAAGAACTCATCTACCTCTCCGCTCTCTCTTGCTGGATCAAGAAGGCAGAGATCGTCATCGAGCTGTACGTGTGCTGAACGTCGAGGTGCCGTCCGTTCGGTACTAGATCGTGATTGGATCGCGGGACGCTCGGCGATTTGGATCGCGAAGACATTCGACTACATCAACCGCGTTTCTTAACGCTTCCCGCTTAGCGATCTACAAGGGTATGTAGATCCACTCTCCCTCTCATAGATGCTCATCACCATGGATAGATCTTGCGTGTGCGTAGGAAATTTTTTTGTTTCCCATGCAACGTTCCCCAACAGTGGCATCATGAGCTAGGTCTATGTGTAGATGAGATCACGAGTAGAACACAAAGGAGTTTTTGGGCGTTGATATTCAGATTGCTTCCTCCCTTGGTATTTTCTTGATTCGGCGGTATTGTGGGATGAAGCGGCCCGGACCAACATTACTCGTACGCTTACGAGAGACCGGTTCCATCAACTGACATGTGACTTCCTTGCATAAAGATGGCTGGCGGGTGTCTGTTTCTCCCACTTTAGTCAGATCGGATTTGACAAAGGCGGTCCTTGAGAAGGTTGAAAAGCAATTTTTGTATCACCGTTGTGGTTTTTGCGTAGGTAAGAATTGTTCTTGCTAGATACCCGTAGCAGCCACGTAAAACTTGCAACAACAATTAGAGGACGTCTAACTTGTTTTTGCAGGGCATGTTGTGATGTGATATGGCCAATTACATGATGAGATATATGTGATGTATGAGATGATCATGTATTGTATAGAATAACACGACTTGCATGTCGATGAGTACGGCAACCGGCAGGAGCCATAGGGTTGTCTTTAATTTATTTTTGTCGTTTTGCTTTACTTTGTCGCTATGAGTTAGCAATAGTCGTGGAAGCAACAGTCGGTGCGACAACCTCATGGCGACACGTTGATGGAGATCATGGTGTCATGCCGGTGACGATGGAGATCATGCCGGTGCTTAGGAGATAGAGATCAAAAGCACAAGTTCATGTCCATATCATGTCACTTATGATTTGCATGTGATGTTAATCCTTTTATGCATCTTATTTTGCTTAGGACGACGGTAGCATTATAAGGTGATCCCTCACTAAAATTTCAAGATAAAACTGTGTTCTCCCCGAGTGTGCACCGTTGCGAAAGTTCATCGTTTTGAGACACCACGTGATGATCGGGTGTGATAGACTCTACGTTCGCATACAACGGGTGCAAGCCAGTGTTGCACGTGCGGAACACTCGGGTTAAACTTGATGAGCCTAGCATGTATAGACATGGCCTTGGAACACAAGAGGCCGAAAGGTCGAACATGAGTCATATAGTAGATATGATCAACATGAAGATGTTCAGCATTGAAACCATCTCAACTCACGTAATGATCGGACTTGAGTTGGTGAATTTGGATCATGTGACACTCGAATGACCGGAGGGATGTCAATTTGAGTGGGAGTTTTTAAGTAATATGATTAACTAAATTCATTATCTTGAACAATAGTCTAAGTTGTTTTTGCAAAATTTATGTTGTAGATCAATGGCTCACGCAGTAGCACCCCTGAATTTTAATGTGTTCCTAGAGAAAGCTAAGTTGAAAGATGATGGAAGTAACTTTGTGGACTGGGCCCATAATCTAAGGATTATCCTTACGGCTTCCCAAAAGGCTTATGTCCTTGATGCAACGCTTGGTGATCCACCCGCTTCAGTAGAGTCTCCAGACGTTGCGAACGCCTGGCAGGCACGTTCTGATGATTACTCAATGGTTCAATGTGCAATGTTGTATGGCTTAGAACCGGGACTTCAAAGACATTTTGAACGTCATGGAGCATATGATATGTTCCTAGAGTTGAAGTTTATCTTTCAGAAGAATGCCCGGATCGAGAGGTATGAGACCTCCGATAAGTTATATGCCTGCAAGATGGAGGAGAACGGGTCTGTCAGTGAACACATACTTAAAATGTCTGGGTATCCACCCGTCTGGCTGAATTGGGGATGCCCCTTCCAGCAGAGGCGATCACTGACAGAGTTCTTCAATCATTGCCACCTAGCTACAAGAGCTTCGTGTTGAACTATAACATGCATGGGATCAACAAGTCAGTTGCCGAGCTATTTGCGATGTTGAAAGTCGCTGAGTCTGAGATTCAGAAGGAGCATCAAGTGTTGATGGTCAATAAAACCACTAGTTTCAAGAAGAATGGCAAGGGTAAGAAGGGTAACTCCAAGAAGAGTGGCAAAGCAGTTGCCCCTCCCGTGAAGAAACCCAAGGCTGGACCCAAGCCAGAAACTGAGTGCTTTCATTGCAAGGGAAATGGTCACTGGAAGCGGAACTGCCCCAAGTATTTGGCTGACAAGAAGGCGGCCAACAACAACAAACAAGATATATATGATATACATGTTATTGATGTGTACCTTACCAACTCTCGTTGTAGTGCCTGGGTATTTGATACCGGTGCGGTTGCTCACATTTGCAACTCAAAACAGGAACTACGGAATAGACGGAGGCTGGCCAAGGATGAAGTGACGATGCGCGTGGGAAATGGTTCCAAGGTTGATGTGATCGCCGTCGGCACACTCGGTCTTCGATTACCATCGGGATTAGTGATGAACCTGAATAATTGTTATTTAGTGCCTGCGTTAAGCATGAACATTATATCTGGATCTTGTTTATTGCGAGACGGTTACTCATTTAAATCAGAGAATAATGGTTGTTCTACTTATATGACTAATATCTTTTATGGTCATGCACCCAATGTGAGGGGTTTATTCTTATTGAATCTCGATAGTGATGATACACATGTTCATAACATTGATGCCAAAAGATGTAGAATTGATAATGATAATACCACTTTCTTGTGGCACTGCCGTTTAGGTCATATTGGTGTAAAACGCATGAAGAAGCTCCATGATGATGGACTTTTGGAGTCACTTGATTTTGAATCACTTGACACATGTGAACCATGCCTCATGGGCAAGATGACTAAAACCTCGTTCTCTCGAACAATGGAACATGCAAGTGACTTGTTGGAAATCATATATACTGATGTGTGCGGTCCGATGAGCATTGAGGCGCGCGGTGGATATCGTTATTTTCTCACCTTCACTGATGACTTAAGTAGATATGGGTATATTTACTTAATGAAACACAAGTCTGAAACGTTTGAAAAGTTCAAGCAATTTCAGAGTGAAGTTGAGAATCATCGTAACAAGAAGATCAAGTTCCTGCGATCTGATCGAGGAGGAGAATATCTGAGTTATGAGTTTGGCAGTCACTTAAGACAGTGTGGAATAGTTTCACAATTGACACCGCCTAGAACACCACAGCGTAATGGTGTGTCCGAACGTCGTAATCGAACCTTATTGGATATGGTGCGATCTATGATGTCTCTTGCCGATTTGCCACTATTGTTTTGGGGTTATGCATTAGAGACAGCTGCATTCACTTTAAATAGGGCACCTTCGAAATCCGTTGAGACGACGCCATATGAACTATGGTTTGGCAAGAAGCCAAAGTTGTCATTTCTTAAAGTTTGGGGATATGATGCTTATGTCAAAAAGCTTCAGCCTGAAAAGCTGGAACCCAAAGCGGAGAAGTGTGTCTTCATAGGATACCCAAAAGAAAGAGTTGGGTATACCTTCTATCTCAGATCCGAAGGCAAAGTGTTTGTCGCTAAAAACGGAACATTTCTTGAGAAAGAATTGAGTGGGAGGAAGATAGAACTTGATGAGGTTGTTGAGCCTCTACTTCAACCAGAAAGTAGTGCAATGCAGAAAGATGTTTCTGTAGAGCCTACATTAGTTGAAGAGGAAGTTAATGATGATGATCATGAAGCTTCGGATCAAGTTGCTATCGAACCTCGTAGGTCGACAAGGACGCGTACTGCTCCTGAGTGGTACGGCAACCCTGTCTTAGAGGTCATGTTGTTGGACAACGATGAACCTACGAGCTATGGAGAAGCAATGATGGGCCCGGATTCCGAGAAATGGTTAGAGGACATGAAATCTGAGATGGGATCCATGTATGAAAACAAAGTATGGGCTTTGGAAGTATTACCTGAAGGGCGAAAGGCCATTCAGAATAAATGGATCTTTAAGAGAAAGACGGACACGGACGGTAATGTCACCGTCTATAAAGCTCGACTTGTGGCAAAGGGTTTTTCACAAGTTCAAGGAGTTGACTACGATGAGACCTTCTCACCCGTAGCGATGCTTAAGTCCGTCAGAATCATGTTGGCAATAGCTGCATTTTTCGATTATGAAATTTGGCAGATGAATGTCAAAACAGTGTTCCTTAACGGTTTTCTTAAGGAAGAGTTGTATATGATGCAATCAGAAGGTTTTGTCGATCCAGAGAATGCTGACAAAGTTTGCAAACTCCAGCGATCCATTTATGGACTGGTGCAAGCATCTCGGAGTTGGAATCTTCGCTTTGATGAGGTGATCAAAGCGTTCGGGTTTATACAAGTTTACGGAGAAGCTTGTATTTACAAGAAAGTGAGTGGGAGCTCTATAGAATTTCTAATATTATATGTGGATGACATATTGCTGATTGGAAACAATATAGAAATGTTGGAAAGTGTGAAGGAATATTTGAACAAGAGTTTTTCAATGAAGGACCTAGGAGAAGCTGCTTTCATATTAGGCATCAAGATCTATAGAGATAGATCGAGACGCTTAATAGGACTTTCACAGAGCACATACCATGACAAAGTTTTGAAGAAGTTCAAAATGGATCAGTCCAAGAAGGGGTTCTTGCCTGTGTTGCAAGGTGTGAAGTTGAGTAAGACTCAATGCCCAGTGACTGCAGAAGATAGAGAAAGGATGAGTGTCGTCCCCTATGCTTCAGCCATAGGCTCTATCATGTATGCAATGCTGTGCACAAGGCCCAATGTCAGCCTTGCCATAAGTATGGCCGGAAGGTTTCAAAGTGATCCAGGAATGGAACACTGGATGGCAGTCAAGAATATCCTGAAGTACCTGAAAAGGACTAAGGACATGTTTCTCGTTTATGGAGGTGATCAAGAGCTTGTCGTAAAGGGTTATGTCGATGCAAGCTTTGACACTGATCTGGATGACTCTAAGTCTCAAACCGGATACATATTTATTCTCAATGGGGGCGCGGTAAGCTGGTGCAGTTCCAAGCAGAGCGTGGTAGCTGATTCTACATGCGAAGCGGAGTACATCGCTGCCTCGGAGGCGGCAAAGGAAGGTGTCTGGATGAAGGAGTTCATGACAGAACTTGGAGTAGTGCCTAGTGCACTAAACCCAATGACTCTGTTCTGTGACAACACTGGTGCCATTGCTCTAGCCAAGGAACCAAGGTTTCACAAGAGGACCAGACACATAAAGCGACGTTTCAATTCCATCCGCGATTACATCAAGGAGGAGGACATAAATATTTGCAAAGTGCACACGGATCTGAATGTTGCAGATCCGATGACTAAACCTCTTCCAAGGGCTAAACATGATCAACACCAGAACTGTATGGGTGTTAGATTCATTACAATGTAAATCACATAGTGATGTGAGCTAGATTATTGACTCTAGTGCAAGTGGGAGACTGTTGGAAATATGCCCTAGACAACACTGATGTGAGCTAGATTATTATTATATTTCCTTGTTCATGATAATCGTTTATTATCCATGCTATAATTGTATTAATTGGAAACACTGGTACATGTGTGGATACATAGACAACACTGTGTCCCTAGTGTGCCTCTAGTAGACTAGCTTGTTGATCAAAGATGGTTAAGGTTTCCTAGCCATAGACATGAGATGTCATTTGATAACAGGATCACATCATTAGGAGAATGATGTGATGGACAAGACCCAAACTATGAACGTAGCATATGATCGTGTCAGTTTATTGCTATAGTTTTCTGCATGTCAAGTATTTGTTCCTATGACCATGAGATCATGCAACTCACTGACACCGGAGGAATACCTTGTGTGTATCAAACGTCACAACGTAACTGGGTGACAATAAAGATGCTCTACAGGTATCTCCGAAGGTGTCTGTTGAGCTGGCATGGATCGAGACTGGGATTTGTTACTCCGTGTGACGGAGAGGTATCTCAGGGCCCACTCGGTAATACAACATCACAATAAGCCTTGCAAGCAATGTGACTAAAGTGTTAGCCATGGGATCTTGTATTACGGAACGAGTAAAGAGATTTGCTGGTAACGAGATTGAACTTGGTATAGAGATACCGACGATCGAAACTCGGGCAAGTAACATACCGAAGAACAAAGGGAACAGCATACGGGATTAACTGAATCCTTGACATAGAGGTACAACCGATAAAGATCTTCATAGAATATGTAGGAACCAATATGGGCATCCAGGTCCCGCTATTGGTTATTGACCGTAGAGGTGTCTCGGTCATGTCTACATAGTTCTCGAACCCGCAGGGTCTGCACACTTAAGGTTCGGTGACGTTTTGGTATAGTTGAGTTATGTATGTTGGTGACCGAAGGTTGTTCGGAGTCCCGGATGAGATCCCGAACATTACGAGGAGCTCCGGAATGGTCCGGAGGTAAAGATTGATATATAGGAAGTTGGTGTTTGAACTCCAGAAAAGTTTCGGGCATTTCTGGCAGTGTACCGGGAGTGACGAATGGGTTCCGGGGGTCCACCAAGTGGGCCCACCACACCCCAAGTGGGTCACATGGACCTGAGGGTGGCACACCAGCCCCTGGTGGGCTGGGCGGCTGGCCCAAGAAGGCCTATGCGGCTGGGCTTGAGGGAAAGGAAAGTCCAAGTGGGGGAAGGGAAGGAATCCTACTAGGAGTAGGATTGGAGGTGGACTCCTCCACCTCCTCCTCCTTGCGGCCGACTCCTAGGAGGAGATTTCGGCCGGCCAGCCCCTCCCCTCCCTCCTATATATACTAGAGGGAGAGAGGGCAAAAGCACTTCAACCCAAAAGGCCATAGTGCAGCCCTCTCTCCCGATAGATCAAGTCCTCTAGTTTTTCAGCAGCGCTTAGGCGAAGCCCTGCTGGAATAGTTCCACCACCACCGCCGCCGCACCGTCGCGCTGCCGGAGAACTCATCTACCTCTCCGCTCTCTCTTGCTGGATCAAGAAGGCGGAGATCGTCACCGAGCTGTACGTGTGCTGAACGCGGAGGTGCCGTCCGTTCGGTACTAGATCGTGATTGGATCGCGGGACGCTCGGCGATTTGGATCGCGAAGACGTTCGACTACATCAACCGCGTTTGTTAACGCTTCCCGCTTAGCGATCTACAAGGGTATGTAGATCCACTCTCCCTCTCGTAGATGCTCATCACCATGGATAGATCTTGCGTGTGCGTAGGAAATTTTTTTGTTTCCCATGCAACGTTCCCCAACATGAAGAGCTTCACAACTTCGAGAGGAACAAAGTATGGACACTCGTGGAGAAGGCCAAGGACGAGCACAACATCATCGGAACCAAATGGGTGTTTCGGAACTAGCAAGATGAAGACGGTCAAGTCGTACGCAATAAGGCGCGTCTCGTAGCCCAAGGATATACGCAAGTCGAAGGTATGGACTACTGTGAGACCTATGCCCCCGTTGCTAGACTTGAAGCTATTCACATTCTTCTTGCTTATGCTAATCACCATGATATCACGCTTTATCAAATGGACATTAAAAGTGCATTTTTAAATGGTGAGATTGAAGAAGAAGTCTATGTCAAACAACCCCCTAGTTTTGTAAATCCTAAGAAACCTAATCATGTCTACAAGCTTCGTAAAGCCCTTTATGGTCTTAAGCAAGCCCCACGTGCTTGGTATAAATGCTTAACGAAGTTTCTCATTGAAAAGGGTTTTGAAATTGGTAAAATTGACGCAACCTTATTCACTAAAAGAGTTAATGGTGAATTATTTGTGTGCCAAATCTGTGTGGATGATATTATCTTTGGATCTACTAACCCACAATTTAGTGAAAGATTTGGAAGGTTGATGTTCGAGAAGTATGAGATGTCCATGATGTGTGAGCTGAAATTCTTTCTTGGTTTGCAAATCAAGCAAACGAGAGAAGGAACTTTCATCTCTCAAACCAAGTATACCAAGGACTTGATCAAGAAGTTCAGCATGCAAGAGTGTAAAGGTATGAAAACTCCTATGCCTACTAGTGGACATGTTGATCTTACCAAGGAGGATGAACCGGTTGATCAAAAGGTCTATCGATCTATGATTGGTTCATTGCTATATCTATGTGCCTCCCGTCCCGATATTATGCTTAGTGTTTGCATGTGTGCTAGATATCAAGCCGCACCTAAAGAGTGTCATCTTTTGGCCGTGAAACGTATTGTGAGATATTTGATACAAACACCAAACTTTGGCATTTGGTATCCCAAGGGATCTTCCTTTAACCTTGTTGGCTATTCCAATTTGGACTATGCCAGTGACAAGGTTGATAGAAAATCTACCTCGGGTACATGTCAATTTCTTGGTAGATCTCTTGTGTCTTGGTCCTCCAAGAAACAAAACTCGGTATCTCTATCTACTGCCAAAGCTGAGTACATTGCCGCCGGATCGTGTTGCGCACAATTACTATGGATGACACAAACGCTTAAGGATTATGGAATCCATGTGAAATTTTTTCCATTACTTTGTGACAATGAAAGTGCTATTAAGATTGGTCATAATCCCGTGCAACATTCTCGAACTAAGCATATTCAAGTTCGACATCATTTCATTTGTGATAATGTTGCCAAAGGAGATATTAATCTTAAGCATGTTCGCACTAACAAGCAATTGACCGATATCTTTACTAAGCCACTTGATGAGAAAGTGTTTTGTCACTTGAGGAGTGAGTTGAACATCCTTGATGCTTCAAACTTTAGCTAGACTCAATCGATTGCATGCAAGGGCATGAGCTTACATGATACTTCCATGATACTCTTAACATGTTATCTTATACCATGGAATTATATGCTCCCTTGTATTGCATCTAACCTTTTGTAGGTACTTGGAAGAACTTCATTCCACAAGATTGCCATCAATTCCAATCATAAGCAATTGTGTCATAACCAAGTATCCACAACCCCTCTTGTTGATGGAAGGAAGAAAACAACTCAACCATATCCTTGACATATATTTGATGTGATCACATTTGCTAATTCTCAATTGATATCATGTCAAATGGATATATATTGTTCTTCCTTGCATGACTAACCTATGTAGGTGATAAGTGTACCAAAACAACAAGGATTGCTCCCAACTCAAGATGAACTTCATCAACATCGAGCATCCACACCAAGTTCACCTACCAGCCACGTCATCAACATCACTCAAAGGTATGTACTCATATCCTTGAAAAAGCTTTACTCCAAGTCATGAGGTAAAGCAACTCAAGTGATATGAAAACATTAAAATGCTTAATCGAAAAATGGTAACCCCATTTTGATCTTAACGATGAGTATGACCTATGATCAAGTATTCTTGCTTGGCTCCTAAGTCAATATACTCTAATATAGGTGACCTAGTCACCGACCATCATCTAGTTAAGTATCTTGTTGGTTCATTCATTATTTGCAAGATTTCTTGGAACCACTCAAATCTTCTCTAGTTGATATTTCTTTGTAAATCCTTTTGTATTTCCTTTGTAAATATCTTTAATATTTTATCGCAAGTTTTCTAAAATTATTTGGGGTTTTCTAAAACATTGCCAAGTTTCTGTTTACCCCTCGGAGCCTCCGAATCAAATGACTCGGTTTCACCGATTCAGTAGATGAGCTGCATGACCACATCTCGGTTCCATCGACTTATTTGCCTAGGAGCCATCGATTTTGCTATCTTTTCTATCCTGTGTTAATTTAGCAATTCTCCATTTCTTCGATGATCCCTTAGTTATTATAAAAAAAAGGGGGGAGAAACTCTACTCTAGGATCCCTGACTCAAAGGAGGAGAAGTCTTATAAGTTCTCAGATCAGCCAAAGGGAGAGAAATTATTTTCAATGATTCCCTCAGTTTTTAATGCTCTCTATGATTCTAAAGTTTTTTCATGATCCCTACATTCCATGACCCTTGTCCTCAAGGATCCCTTCTAACTCCATGATCCCTGTGTCTAACCCTGTGTATGGACCTTTTTGGAAATTAATGCCAAAGGGGGAGAAATACCAAAGCTTCAAAAGCTAAAGGGGGAGATACATGCTTCAATGCAAAGGGGGAGAAACAATTAAGGGGGATAATATCAGAGTTTATACTTATATAGACAAGGGGAGAATACCAAAGGAAGGGGAGAAAAATATGTTTGGGAGAAAAATATGTTTATTTCATTTGACTACTCTTGTTAGACTTTTATCACCCCATCCAATCCCAATATCTACATGCTAAGATTCAGAGGGAGAGGATGACCTACTATTTCATATCCAAGGGGAGAAAGTTCTAAATGATTTTGGAGACATATCAATCTTAAGGAATACTACCTTCTATATGTTCTCTACATCTTGGTACTATTGAGTTCTATTGCTTTTTTTGATTGGTAGAATACTCTTGTGTTTCTTAACATTGTTTTATCAAGTGTGTTTCTACTACTAGAAGGCTCAAGAACTCAAGGTAAGTATATGCATCATATCTTTGTTCAAGATGATCTCTTGCTTCTTGCACATATTTTTTGCAAGAGTGAAGTCTTGAACAAGGATACATCTCACTCATATATAATTGATGCATATAGCCACGATACACATGACTCATATTATCCCTTCCACTATATGTGTGTCCATGCATACCAAAGCAACTATCCTTTAGAGGGTTTGCACACATTTAGGGGGAGCAAATCTAAGTCATCTGCCTCTCAAAGTCTTCATTATATCCATGCATATATTTATTTGAAGCTTTGATTGTATGTTGTCATCAATTACCAAAAAGGGGGAGATTGAAAGCACAACATGCTCCCTTGGTGGTTTTGATAATTCATGACAACATACATTGTCTCTTGGACTAATACTTTTACACAGTGTATTTCAGATAAAGTCCACAGAGAGGGTTGGCAAAAGGATGAGGGAGATACCCCTAGATGCAAGGAAATGGATTGGCAAAGCTTCAAGCAAGAGGACTCTACATTTACTTTGTGAGAAATCACTTTGAGTCCATAGGAAAGCCAATACTATTAAAAGGGGGTAAGGTACTGTTGGTGAACAAGATGCTCCACGTGCACAAGTGATAGTCACCAAAAACACCCACAAACTCTTCCACAAAAGTCTATCCAAGCCTATCTTGAAAATTGGTGCTACCAACAATTCCCACTCGGTCCCACCGATTCCCAAACTCAGACAAACCCATGCCAAACCCTAGCCATTCGGTGCAACTGATTCTGCATCGGTGCCACCGAGTTCAGTTGCCAACTTTCTGGTTAGCTATTTTCAAGCTTCGGTACCACCGAGTTTCGTCAATCGGTCTCACCAAGATTTGGACCAACTTCCTAGTTAGCCATTCTCAAGAATCGGTACCATCGAGTTTTGTGAATCGGTCTCACCGAGATTTTGGACCAACTCTCTAGTTAGCCATTGTCAAGAATCGGTACCACCGAAAATTGAGAATCGGTCTCACCGAGTTGTGCAATCTGACCGTTGGTCATCTAATCGGTACCACCGAGAGTTATGTATCGGTATCACCGAGATTCAAAAGTTACCACCTTTTGATCACTTCGGTACCACCGAGTTTTATACTTCGGTGTCACCGAGTTGGTCACTTTAGGTGTAACGGTTGGATTTTTGGGGATGCCTATATATACCCCTTCACCACCACCCACTCGAAAGAGAAGCACTCAGAACTATTCCATACTTGCCCCATCCAATTTTCTGAGAGAGAGCCACCTACTCATGTGTTGAGATCAAGCCATTCCATTCCTACCATATGAATCTTGATCTCTAGCCTCCTCAAGTTACTTTCCACCAAATCAATCTCTTCCACCATAGCCAAATCTGTGAGAGAGTGATTGTGTGTTGAGGAGTCTATCATCTTGAAGCACAAGAGCAAGGAGTTCATCGACATTACCGAGCCTATTACCTTTTGGAGGGTTGTGCCTCCTAGATTGGTTAGGTGTCGCTTGGGAGCCTCCTACTTCGTGTTGTGGAGTTGAACCAAGAAGTTTGTACGGGCAAGGAGATCGCCTACTTCGTGAAGATCTACCCATAGTGAGGCTAGTCCTTCGTGGACGGAAGCCGTTATGGAATAGTCAAGGTTGCTACTTCGTGGACCCTTATGGGTGGAGCCCTCCGTGGACTCTCATGACCGTTACCCTCCGTGGGTTGAAGACTCCATAAACGTGGACGTACGATAGCACCACCTATCGGAACCACGGGAAAAATCTTCGTGTCCCTCATGCGTTTGATCTCCCTATCTCAACTCCTTACTTCCATGTGTAATGTCTTTACTTTCCGCTGCCATACTTGTTGACTTGCATGTGTAGGGTGTGCTAGACTTGCTATAATTGTTAAAATCTGCCAACCAATTAACTTGGGAAAAGGTTAGGTTTTAAATTCCTGCTAGTAGTCTATTCACCCCCCTCTAGACACACACACTTCTAGTGATCCCTCAGATGAACACAAGCTCAAAGGATAAGATCCATTGGGGAAGAAGACCCCCTTTTATAGGTGGGAAAAATCCAACCGTTACCCCCTCAGCCCGCACATAAGCGGTACTACCGCTACGGAGAGCGGTACTACCGCTCGGGCGGCAGTGCTTCACTGAGCAATGCAATGGCACGAAGCCACGAGGCGGTAGTGCTGCCGGAGTGGTACTACCGCTCGGCCCAGTGGTATTACAACTAGGGTTGCAGCTTAGGAGTACACAGAGGCATGGAAAGAACTGGGACGGATGCAGTATCGCTACAGTGGTACTACCGCTTATAAACGGTAGTGTCGTGCCCCACTGCCGCCCTACCTCCACTGAGATTGCGAAGGGTCCAGAAAGGTAGGCGGTATTTGAGCGGTATTGGCGGGCGGTACTACCGCTTGTAGGCGGTACTACCACGCCGCACTACCGTCCCCACCACCGCACAATCTGACACGAAAAGTCGAGACTCTAGAGGCAGCGGTACAACACGCGGCACTGGACAGTGGTACTACCGCCTGTAGGCGGTAGTACCTCTTGCCCAAAGCGGTACTACCGCTTATAGTTATAGGCGGTACTACCAGTTGCCAGTGCGGTACTGCCGCTTGGGTCCTTCAGGACCAATGCATAGGAAACGGATGAATGCAGGAACACCAGAACTGCCATAACTTCTGCAGATGAGCTCCGAATTGAGCAAACTCAAGCTTGTTGGATAGATGACGACAAATACTATCCAAACAATGAAGCACCGGCATAAACTCCAACATCAAAAACATCATAGAAGATGCATATGAAATCCGTTTTCGATGAACTCGAGCTTGTCATGAAGATGACCATAGGCTCTAAAACTCACAAACAGAAATACCAAACAAGAACCAAGAAAGATGATGCAAGTGTTGGAAATATGCCCTAGAGGCAATAATAAATTAGTTATTATCATATTTCCTTGTTCATGATAAATTTTTATGATCCATGCTAGAATTGTATTGATTGGAAACTCAAATACATGTGTGGGTACATAGACAACACTGTATCCCTAGTGAGCCTCTAATATACTAGCTCGTTGATCAAAGATGGTCAAGGTTTCCTAGCCATGGATATGAGTTGTCATTTGATAATGGGATCACATCATTAGGAGAATGATGTGATGGACAAGACCCAAACTATGAACGTAGCATATGATCGTGTCAAGTTTATTGCTATTGTTTTCTACATGTCAAGTATTTGTTCCTATGACCATGAGATCAAGCAACTCACTGACACCGGATGAGTACCTTGTGTGTATCAAACATCACAACGTAACTGGGTGACTACAAAGATGCTCTACAGGTATCTCAGAGGGTGTCTGTTGAGTTGGCATGGATAAAGACCGGGATTTGTTACTCCGTACGACGGAGAGGTATCTGAGGGCCCACTCAGTAATACAACATCATAATGAGCTTGCAAGCAATGTGGCTAAGGAGTTAGCCGTGGGATCTTGTATTACAGAATGAGTAAAGAGACTTGCCGGTAACGAGATTGAACTAGGTATGGAGATACCGACGATCGAATCTCGGGCAAGCAACATACCGATGAACAAAGGGAACTGCGTATGGGATTAACTGAATCCTTGACATTGAGGTTCAACCGATAAAGATCTTTGTAGAATATGTAGGAACCAATATGGGCATCCAAGTCCCGCTATTGGTTATTGGCCGTAGTGGTGTCTCGGTCATGTCCACATAGTTCTCAAACCCACAGGGTCTACACACTTAATTTTTGGTGACGATATAAGTATAGTCGAGTTATTATGTTGGTGACCGAAGGTTGTTCGAAGCCCCGAATGAGATCCCGGATGTGACGAGGAACTCCGGAATGGTCCGGAGGTGAAGATTGATATATAGGATGAATAGTATTGGAGTCCGGAAGTGTTTCGGAGTGTACCGAGGTTTCGACGGAATACCGAAAGGAGTTTTGGGGGGGGGGCGGCAAGTGTTGGGGGCTCATGGGCCAAGGAGAGGGGGCGCACCAGCCCACTAGGGGGCTAGGCGCTGCCCAATCCCCAGCTTGAGTCAGCCAAGGGGCGGCCGCACCCCCTAGGGCCGCCGACTTCCCTCACTTGGGAGGCAAGGCGCCTTGGGGGGGGCACCCAAACCCTGGCCGCACCCCCCTCGGCCGCCGGCCCCTAGGGGAAACCCTAGGGCGCCCTCTCCTCCTCCCTTCCCCTATATATAG
Organism: Elymus sibiricus; assembly: GCA_039707655.1. Classification (NCBI taxonomy): domain Eukaryota; kingdom Viridiplantae; phylum Streptophyta; class Magnoliopsida; order Poales; family Poaceae; genus Elymus; species Elymus sibiricus. The sequence goes on from CM077663.1 coordinate 221,031,463, forward strand.
AGAGGGAGAAAGAGGGCAGCCGCACCACAACTTGCCACGGCGCTGCCCCTCCTCTCCCTCGTAGTTCTTCTCCTCTCATAACGCACGGCGAAGCCCTGCTGAGATTCTTCCACCACCACCTCACCACGCCGTCGTGCTGCCGGAGGACTCGGGCTAGTACTTCACCATATCTCGCTAGATCGAGGAGGTGAAGGCGTCATCAAGCTGCACGTGTGTTGAATGCGGAGGTGCCGTCCGTTCGGCACTTGATCGGGAGTTCACGGGACGGATCGTGATTGGATCGAGAAGACGTTCGACTACATCAACCGGGTTTCTTAACGCTTCCGCTTAGCGATCTACAAGGGTATGTAGATGCAATCTCTCCTCTCGTAGATGGTCATCTCCTAGATTGATCTTGGTGAAGCGTAGGAATTTTTTTCCATGCAACGTTCCCCATCAGTGGCATCATGAGCTAGGTCTATGGGTAGATGACATCACGAGTAGAACACAAAGGAGTTTGTGGGCGTTGATATTCAGATTGATTCCTTCCTTAGTATTTTCTTGATTCAGTGGTATTGTGGGATGAAGCGGCCCGGACCAACTTTACATGCCCACGTACATGAGACCGGTTCCATCGACTGACATGTAACTTTGTTGCATAAGATGGCTGGCGGGTGTCTATCTCTCCCACCTTAGTTGAATCGGATTCGACAAAGGTAGTCCTTGTAGAAGGTTAAATAGCAACTTGTATATCACCGTTGTGGTTTTGCGTAGGTAAGAATCGTTCTTGCTAGATACCCATAGCAGCCACGTAAAACATGCAACAACAAATTAGAGGACGTCTAACTTGTTTTTGTAGGGTATGTTGTGATATGATATGGCCAAATACATGATGATATATATTTGATGTATGAGATGATCATGTTCTGTAATAGTTTATATCAACTTGCATGTTGATGCATACGGAAACCGGCAGGAGCCATAGGGTTGTCTTTAATTATTATGTGGCTTGCATGTCACTCATTAAGCGCTATGTAATGCTTTACTTTATCGCTAAGCGATAGAAATAGTAGTAGAAGCATGGTTGGCGGGACAACCCCGATGACAACACGATGATGGAGATCATGGTGTCATGCCAGTGACGGTGGAGATCATGCCGGTGCTTTGGAGATGGAGATCAAAAGCACAAGTTCATGTCCATATCATGTCACTTATGATTTGCATGTGATGTTAATCCTTTTATGCATCTTATTTTACTTAGGACGATGGTAGCATTATAAGGTGATCCCTCACTAAAATTTCAAGATAAAATTGTGTTCTCCCCGAGTGTGCACCGTTGCGAAAGTTTGTCGTTTCGAAGCACCACGTGATGATCGGGTGTGATAGACTCTACGTTCGCATACAACGGGTGCAAGCCAGTTTTGCACATACGGAACACTCGGGTTAAACTTGACGAGCCTAGCATGTACAGACATGGCCTTGGAACACAAGAGACCGAAAGGTCGAGCATGAGTCATATAGTAGATATGATCAACATGGAGATGTTCACCACTGAAACCACCTCATCTCACGTGATGATCGGACTTGGGTTGGTGAATTGGATCATGTAGCACTCGGATGACCGGAGGGATGTCAATTTGAGTGGGAGTTTGAAGTAATATGATTAACTGAACTCATTATCTAGAACAATAGTCTAAGTAATCTTTGCAAATTTATGTTTTAGATCAATGGCTCGCGCAGTAGCTCCCCTGAATTTCAATGCGTTCCTAGAGAAAGCCAAGCTGAAAGATGATGGAAGTAACTTTGTAGACTGGGCCCATAATCTGAGGATTATCCTCATGGCTTCCTAGAAGGCTTATGTCCTTGATGCACCACTCGGTGCGCCAGCCCCTCCAGTGTGGTCTGCAGACGTTGCGAACGCCTGGCAGGCGCGTTCTGATGACTACTCAATAGTTCAGTGTGCTATGTTGTATGGCTTAGAACCGAGACTTCAAAGACATTTTGAACGTCATGGAGCATATGACATGTTCTAGGAGTTGAAGTTTATTTTTGAGAAAAATGCCCGAATCGATAGGTATGAGACGCCCGAATCGAGAGGTATGAGACCTCCGATAAGTTCTATGCTTGCAAGATGGAGGAGAACGGGTCTGTCAGTGAGCACATACTCAGAATGTCTCGGTATTCCAACCGTCTGGCTGAGTTGGGAATTACGCTCCCGCCAGAGGCGATCACTGTCAGAGTTCTTCAATCACTGCCACCTAGCTACAAAAGCTTTGTGTTGAACTATAACATGCAAGGGATTGACAAATCAGTCGCCGAGCTGTTTAAGATGCTGAAAGTCACCGAGTCAGAAATCCAGAAGGAGCATCAAGTGTTGATGGTCAATAAAACCACTAGTATCAAGAAGAATGGCAAGGGCAAGAAGGGTAACTCCAATAAGAGTGGCAAAGCAGTTGCCCCTCCCGTGAAGAAACCCAAGGCTGGACCCAAGCAGGAAACTGAGTGCTTTCATTACAAGTGAACTGGCCACTCGAAGCGGAATTGCCCAAAGTATCTGGCCGACAAGAAGGCGGCCAACACCAAACAAGGTATATATGATATAACTGTTATTGATGTGTACCTTACCAACTCTCGTTGTAGTGCCTGGGTATTTGATACCGGTTCAATTGCTCACATTTGCAACTCAAAGCAGGAACTACGGAATAGACGAAGGTTGGCAAAGGACAAAGTGACGATGCGCGTGGGAAATGGTTCCAAGGTTGATGTGATCGTCGTCGGCACGTTCGCTCTTCGATTACCATCGAGATTAGTGTAGGACCGAAAGTATGTCTAGAGGGGGGGTGATTAGACTACTTGACCAAATAAAAATCCTACCTTTTCCCAATTTTAAGTGTTGGTAAATTTTAGCAATGATAGCAAGTCAAGTACACCCTATACATGCATGTCTAAAAGTATAGCAGCGGAAAGTAACAACAAGCATGCATAGTAGAGGGTAGGAAGGGAGATCAAACGCAATTTGTAAACACGAAGATTTTTCCCGTGGTTCCGATAGGTGGTGCTATCGTACGTCCACGACTCCTTCACCATCCTTCATCTCCGCGACTCCTTCACCATCCTTCATCTCGAACTTGTCAAGCTGACTTTGAAGAACATCCAACTTGGATTCTATCACGGACTCGGTACCTTCGTGCATATCAACCAAAGTATCCCAAATCTCTTTTGCATTCTCAAGACGGCTGATTTTGTTGAATTCTTCGGGGCATAGGCAGTTGAAGAGAATGTCGCATGCTTGAGCGTTGTATTGCAACATCTTCAATTCATCCGCGGTTGCTTCACGATCCGGTTCCTTTCCATCACCAAAGAATTCACCTTGCAAGCCAACACGAACAACAGCCCATACGGCAGGGTTATGACCAAGAATATGCATTTTCATTTTGTGCTTCCAACTAGCAAAATTAGTGCCATCAAAGGACGGACCTCTACGATGATAATTTCCCTCACTAGACGCCATACTCTCCTAGGTTGTGAAACCAATGCAATGGAGACCAAAGCTCTGATACCACTTGTAGGACCGAAAGTATGTCTAGAGGGGGGGTGATTAGACTACTTGACCAAATAAAAATACTACCTTTTCCCAATTTTAAGTGTTGGTAGATTTTAGCAATGATAGCAAGTCAAGTACAACCTACACATGCATGTCTAAAAGTATAGCAGCGGAAAGTAACAACAAGCATGTATAGTAGAGGGTAGGAAGGGAGATCAAACGCAATTTGTAGACACGAAGATTTTTCCCGTGGTTCCGATAGGTGGTGCTATCGTACGTCCACGTTTATGGAGTCTTCAACCCACGGAGGGTAATGGTCACGAGAGTCCACGGAGGGCTCCACCAATAAGGGTCCACGAAGTAGCAACCTTGACTATTCCATAATGGCTTCTGTCCACGAAGGACTAGCCTCACTATGGGTAGATCTTCACGAAGTAGGCGATCTCATTGCCCGTACAAACTTCTTGGTTCAACTCCACAACACGAAGTAGGAGTCTCCCAAGCGACACCTAACCAATCTAGGAGGCACCACCCTCCAAAAGGTAATAGGCTCGGCAATGACGATGAACTCCTTGCTCTTGTGCTTCAAGATGATAGACTCCTCAACACACAATCACTCTCTCACAGATTTGGCTATGGTGGAAGAGATTGATTTGGTGGAAAGCAACTTGGGGAGGCTAGAGATCAAGATTCATATGGATGGAGTGGAATAGCTTGATATCAACACATGAGTAGGTGGCTCTCTCTCAGAAAATAGGATGGGGCAAGTATGGAATAGTTCTGAGTGCTTCTTTTTCGAGTGGGTGGTGGTGAAGGGGTATATATAGGCATCCCCAAAAATCCAACCGTTACACCTTAAAGTGACCAACTCGGTGACACCGATGTGTGAATCTCGGTGGTACCGAAGTGACCAAAAGGTGACAACTTTTGAATCTCAGTGAGACCGATATATAAAACTCGGTGGTACCGATTAGGTGACCAACGGTCAGATTGCGCAACTCGGTGACGCCGATCCAGAAAACTCGGTGGTACCAATTTTGTGAATCGAGGTAACAGAAAGTTGGCAACCCAAACTCGGTGGCACCGAAGTGGAATCGGTTGCACCGATGTGCTAGGGTTTGGCATGGGTCTGTCTGAGTTTGGGAATCGGTGGCACCGAGTGGAAAGTGTTGGTTGCACCGATTTTGGATATTTGACTTTGGACAGACTTTTGTGGAAGAGCTTGTGGGTGTTTCTGGTGACTATCACTTGTGCAGGTGGAGCATCTTGTTCACCAACAGTACCTTACCCCCTTTTAATAGTATTGGCTTTCCTATGCACTCAAAGTGATTTATCACAAAGTAAAATGTAGAGTCCTCTTGCTTGAAGCTTTGCCAATCCATTTCCTTGCATCTTGGGGTATCTCCACAATCCTTTTGCCATCCCTATCATTGAACTTTTCCTGAAATATGCTTAGTGGAAACATTAGTTCAATGACATATATGTTGTTAGTAATTAGCAAAACCACCAAGGGAGCAAATGTGCTTTCAATCTCCCCCTTTTTGGTAATTGATGACAACATATAGATCAAAGCTTCGACATATGATATAATCAAAGAATATAATCGTCGCTTTGAGAAGTATGTGATAAGCAAGAGCTCCCCCTAAATTTGTGCATTATTTGAATTTGCATTTGAATGCAAATGCACAATTGATTAGGTACATGGGGCACTCTTTCATGTCACATACAACTTGGTGGTGTGCGAGAATAATAAGAATGAACATCATAGCACAACACAATCAAGCAAAGGTGAGTGATCATCTCATAAGCATTAAAATGATAGGAAATAGTAGCAACACACATTGAGTGTATGATCAAACACCACAAGAGTTTAACACATCCAAACCAAAAGATCAAATGTTTTGTAAAGCGATAAAAACCAAACGCTCTCTCACTTGAAGCCTAAAGATCTATATACACTTCTCCCCCTTTGGCAATAAGTTACCAAAAAGTTCAAAGAGATATAGCTAATCGTTCTTGGGCTGATCTCCTCCGGTTGTTGATGAAGGAGTCGAGAGAACTGCGTCGGCGAAGATGTCGGCAGACGTCATGGATGGAGTTGGTGTAGCAACAGGAGGTACTGGAGCTGATGGAGCTGAGGAGGTTGTAGCAGGTGCTGATGAAGAAGGCCTCAAATCTGGAGCTCGCACTGTGGCTGATCTGGCTTGGGTAGTGAAGTGAGTGCCTGGCCTGAGAGGAGAGTCATCCTCATCATCTGAAGTGTCGGGACTGGGCACGCTGTCAACTTCCTTCTTAAGCTCATTCACGGTCTTTGTCAGCCCATCCACCTTGTCATTGAGAGTCTTGATCCTATTTTCCATGATCCTCACAAGACTATGCTGATTTGCCAATATGTCCTTGATGTCCTTCTGCATGCCCTAAACGGTAGTGATCAAGAGGTCAATTTGCTCATTCCTGGATCTAGGGACTTGAGCACCAGTGGCTCTAGTTGCCTCTCCCTCTGCCTGTGCTGTAGCTGAGGTGGGATGATCTGGGTTCATCTCCACGACATTGTCCTCAAGATCTGGCTGTAGGGGCAAGTGGGGCCTGTCAAGAGCAAAAATGTGCTTCTCCAGCTTGGAATTGATGAGCATCTGAATGTAGGGTGCATAGCAGCATGAGCGCTTCTGATCAGCAACAACCCTCTTCATAGTCTCTACTATCAAGTCCATCACCCTTATTCTGGTGTGTCTATCAAGATGGATCAGCATGTTGATGGAATAGCCTCGAATCATCTTCTCATCTGCAGACTTAGGCATCAAGGTGTGCCTCAAGATAGTGTTCATGGTGCGGAGGCCAGCCTGGAGGAAGTAAATGGATCCTAACTTGTGAGATTTCAAGTTAGCAGCAGGGATCTCATTATACATGTTCTTCATAGAATCATGGCTCTCCTTGGATTCAGAATAGACATCCAAGTCACCATCTTCCACCTTTGGGACTCCTAAGATGGCAGACAATTCCTCAACAGAAGACTCATATCTTGCTCCTTCAGTCATCCACACAATCCTACCATCTCCATAGAAATGAGCAGTGGAGTAGAATTGCATGATCATCTCGTCGTTCCATGCAGTGAATTCTTTGCCAACAAACTCATCTAAGCCAATGCAATGAAAATTATCTTGAACATTTGGAAAGTAATCTTCATTTGCCTTGATATACTTCCAGTCAACGTATCTCATGTCACTCACAACTGGGCTCTTATCAAGCAAGATAGTCTCATATAAATCTTATTGCTCCTTGGTATAGAACCTGTAGTCCACAGCTGTTTTTCTCCTCTGAGCATATGGATCAATTGCTCTCCATGCCCTCAAACCAGAATCCTTCCTCTTCTTCATATCTTCAGCAAGCAGGTGGCTGGCATTGTGCTCTGGAAGGTGTGGTCTAAGCTTCATCAAAGCAGTCATGTCATCATCATCCTTAGCTTCCCTGAAAGTGGAGGTCTTGTTCTTGCTGGAAGCTGGTATCTCTCTGGAGAACCTCTTAGGCTTATCAGCAGCAGTAGCATTCTTGGGAGCAGACTTGGTGCTCTTGGAAGTGGTAGCCTTAGGCATAGCATCTGCCATAAGCTTCTTTTTCTTCTTGGGAGGGGGCTTTGCAGCTGGTTCTACCTCCTCCTCTGCAGCAGCTGCCTCCTCTGGATCCTCAAACATAGAAGTTTGCCTGCCCACAACATGGATAATCCTCTTCCTGGATTTCTTTTTCTCCCCTGCCTTCTTAGGCAAAGATTTCTTGGGAGGCACAATAGTCATGGTTGCTCTGGAGCTCTCAGGTGCTCTCACTGTCTCAGAGCTAGCATACTCCTTTCTGATAGCTTTCTTCTTCTTGGAAGAAGTGGCAGCAGCATCTTTCTTAGGCAGCTCCTCAGGAATGAAGTCCTCATCCTCCTCATCAGAATTGAGCTTCCTCCTAGTCCTTGTAGCAGCCTTGGGCAAGTCAGGAGAACTAGGCACATCATCAAAACTCTCTTCAGGGCTAGTGCCTGAGTCCATGTCCACACTCTGCTCTCTGAGATCATTCTGGCTATCATCTGAAGCAGACATCTCTGACCCTGTGAATAGAGTATAGAAGAGTGGAGAAGATGAGTCATCACAAAATGCAGACATTTCAAAAGATTGAACTAAGATTTCTCAAATTTTGCATTCTGCCAAATGTATGTCGGTACAACCGAGACAAAATTTTCGGACCCACCGAGACAAACAACCTGCTTTCCAGAAACTTGGCACCTTTTTCGGTCACACCGAAAATTAGTACTCGGTTCCACCGAGGTGTTCTCAGCTGGCCAGAAAAACTGAATCGGTGCTACCGATTCTTTTGCATCGGTTCTACCGAGATTCATGTGGCGGACGGCAAAACCTAAAAAATCGATCATTCTCTATTCTACTGGAATTTCTAGAGGAAAGGGAGGTTTGCAATCCGTGGATTATCGATAAAATTAACTTCAATGCGCAAGAATCGGACGGGGAGCGCAAGGAAGGCCGGATCCATACCCTAGCTTGGTGAAGGATCCGCTAAGGCGACGACGGCGGCGAAGATTCCGTCGGCGGCGGCGATTCCCAACGGCGGAGACGCATGGGGAGGCAAGGGTGATGACCAGGGGTCCGGAGCAGCTGCTTAGGGTTAGAGGAAAATGGGCTCTTGAGATTGAATTTCAAAAGTCGTGTCCGCCAGAATATATTCCCTTCGCTGTCGGTGTCACCGAGTTTCTCAACTGTCAGCTGACAGGGAAACTCGGTGTAACCGAGAATAAGGAATCGGTGTTACCGAGATTGAAAATCCAGATCAACCCTAGGCATTCGATGAGACCGAGAATTTTGGTTGGTTCTACCGCGATGCACTTGGGAGGTTTTAATGGTCAGTCCTTTGTCGATATGGAACTCCGAGTGCTCCTCACACAGAGGGATCAAAAAGTACTTGTTCAAATTTTGTGATGCAGCAAGAAAAGAATATGAGGTGAGAAAGCATAGATAGCTAGAGAGTGGTCCTAGGCATTCTTTTCCATCCAATTGGCAAAAGAGAAAACAAAAGCCAAATAGCAACAATTGGATGTCCTCGAATGGATAAATAAATGCAAACCAACATGCTCACACAATAAGATGTCAAATGAAATCATGGCAAACATGCACAAACATACTAGCATCTATCAAGCATTTTGGCGATGACGGAGTCATCTATATATGAGTATATTGACTTAGGAGCTAAGTAAGATTACTTGATCATAGGTCATACTCATCGTTTAAGCACAAGTGGGGTTACCACTTTTACATAAAGCATTTAATGTTGTCACATACTAAGAGATGCTTTAACTCAAGTCTTAGAGTAAAGCTCCCCCTTGATGTGACATCCCCCCATAGGCGGGATAAAGTAACCTTGGGTTTTGTCGATGAAGACTTCATGTTGGTGAGTTAGTGGTGGATGCTCAAGGTTGATGATGATCACCATGAGTTGGGAGCATCCTTGTTGTTTCTTTACTCTTCTCACCTACATGGGTTAGTCCCAACACACAAGAGACAAATACAAGGATATCTATGGACATGGAGTGCAAATCATATGTGATGATGTCCATGGATTTGCTGATTACCTTGTCCCTTGCTTACCTTTGAGGGAATGTGTGACTCCTTGAACTATTGCATAGAGTTGATGTTGATTGCAACTAGTTCTTGCCAATAATGAATGTGAGTGAATTTCATTGGCGGAGTCACTCCTCAAGAACTCTCTAGTTCTTCTTCTTGGGAACCCACATCAACTTGATGGGGATCCTTGGTGTTGAAGTAGCCCTTGTAGAAGTTGAGCTTGAAGTAGCCTTAGGAACCCACTCCACCAAAGCTTGGGATTCATCTTCATATGAGTCAATGTCCTCTTGAAGCTTGTTCTTGCCCTTGAGCTTGTGGTCTTGTGGTGGAAGGTCATCTTGAGTGTTTGTTCCCTTGGGAGGAGTATTCTCATACTTCTCCTTTTGAGGAACAAACTTGGGCTTGGGGGTATTGACCTTCTTCCCATTCAACTCCATTAGCGTTGAAGTAGCCAATGCCATGGTTCTTCCGGTATCCCCCGTGCTTGCGTACAATTTCCTCAAATTGCTTACACCCGGCAAGACTCTTGTAGATACCTTTCTCTATAATTCCTTTCAATAAAGCATTTTCTTGCTCAAGTGCAATTTGGCTAAGAGAATCATCATTAGTGGAATCAATAGAACTACTAGAAGCAACATCATTAGGTTTGGCATTTTTATTGTTGCTACTAGATGAAGAACCTTTCTTGCCTTTGTTACTAGTTTGTATAGATTTAACTTGTGGCATGAATGTAGACAAGAGTAATCGTTTGGCTAGATAAGATAAAGTCTTCTTTCAGAGATCGTCATTGATAGCTTTAAGAAACTCATGCTCTTGCTCCAAGGTGAGCTTCTCGAAGCGTAGCTTCTCATGAGTCCTTACAAGCTCTCTATGATCTTCAAGAGTAGATTCATGAGCTAACTTAAGAGTGTTTAATTCTTTAGTTAGTTGTTCTATTTTCATCTTATCATTATCAAATGACTTATCTTGACTAGCATGAGAATTATCAAGTTCATTTTGACTAACATCACTAGTTTCATCAACGTGCAAGTCATCATCACAAAGTAAATCATCTTCATCACTATTGAAATCAAGATACTCGGGGTGTGATACCTTGGGGCCTTTAGCCATGAAGCAACTTCCACTCCCTTCATTTGGTGAATCAAATAGATCATAGGAGTTGGTAGTCACTAGTGCAAGTCTGGCAACACCTTCATCTTGACTATAGTCGGAGTTGGAGTGATAGCTTCTCTCGGAGTTGTTGTCGGAGTCGGAGCCGGAAACCCATTCACCAACATGAGCTTGATGTCTTCTTCTTGTGTAGCTCTTCGTGTACTTGTCCTTCTTCTCCGAATCCCTACTTCTCCTTGAGGGTCTTCGTTCATAACGATCATCTCTACTCCTTCTCTCTCTTTGAGGTGATTCATTCCTTGAGCTTCGTCTTCTAGGTGACTCTTCTCTTCGTTTGTAGGGAGCCGTGCACTCATTGGAGTAGTGTCCGGGCTTCCCACAATTGTAGCAGTTGCGGTCACGACTTGACGAACGCTTCTCTTCATATCTTGAGTTGGAGCTTCGTTCTTTGCCTCTATTCTTGTAGAGCTTGTTGAATTTCTTGACCATGAGGCTTATCTCTTCATTGGTGACAAGGTTGTCGCTTGAAGTTGCGGGAGCAACACTTGTGGCTTTGTAAGCACCGCTAGACTTGTTGTGAAGCTCTTCTTTGTCTTTGAGTGTCATCTCATGAGCAACAATCCTTCCAATGACTTCCGTAGGCTTGAGATCTTTGTAGTTGGGCATCATTTGGATCAATGTGCACACGGTGTCGTATCTCTCATCCAAAGCTCGAAGTATCTTCTTGATGATGAATTTGTCGGTAATTTCTTCGCTTCCTAAGTCGGCAATCTCATTGGTGATGAGAGCTAGCCTAGAGTACATCTCCGCGACTCCTTCACCATCCTTCATCTTGAACTTGTCAAGCTGACTTTGAAGAACATCCAACTTGGATTCTCTCACGGACTCGGTACCTTCATGCATATCAACCAAAGTATCCCAAATCTCTTTTGCAATCTCAAGACGGCTGATTTTGTTGAATTCTTCGGGGCATAGGCAGTTGAAGAGAATGTCACATGCTTGAGCATTGTATTGCAACATCTTCAATTCATCCGCGGTCGCTTCACGATCCGGTTCCTTTCCATCACCAAAGAATTCACCTCGCAAGCCAACACGAACAACAGCCCATACAGCGGGGTTATGACCAAGAATATGCATTTTCATTTTGTGCTTCCAACTAGCAAAATTAGTGCCATCAAAGTACAGACCTCTACGATGATAATTTCCCTCACTAGACGCCATACTCTCCTAGGTTGTGAAACCAATGTAATGGAGACCAAAGCTCTGATACCACTTTTAGGACCGAAAGTATGTCTAGAGGGGGGTGATTAGACTACTTGACCAAATAAAAATCCTACCTTTTCCCAATTTTAAGTGTTGGTAGATTTTAGCAATGATAGAAAGTCAAGTACACCCTACACATGCATGTCTAAAAGTATAGCAGTGGAGAGTAGGAAGGGAGATCAAACGCAATTTGTAGACACGAAGATTTTTCCCGTGGTTCCGATAGGTGGTGCTATCGTACGTCCACGTTTATGGAGTCTTCAACCCACGGAGGGTAACGGTCGCGAGAGTCCACCCATAAGGGTCCACGAAGTAGCAACCTTGACTATTCCAAAATGGCTTCCGTCCACTAAGGACTAGCCTCACTATGGGTAGATCTTCACGAAGTAGGCGATCTCCTTGCCCGTACAAACTTCTTGGTTCAACTCCACAACACGAAGTAGGCGTCTCCCAAGCGACACCTAACCAATCTAGGAGGCACCACCCTCCAAAAGGTAATAGGCTCGGCAATGACGATGAACTCCTTGCTCTTGTGCTTCAAGATGATAGACTCCTCAACACACAATCACTCTCTCACAGATTTGGCTATGGTGGAAGAGATTGATTTGGTGGAAAGCAACTTGGGGAGGCTAGAGATCAAGATTCATATGGATGGAGTGGAATAGCTTGATCTCAACACATGAGTAGGTGGCTCTCTCTCAGAAAATAGGATGGGGCAAGTATGGAATAGTTCTGAGTGCTTCTTTTTCGAGTGGGTGGTGGTGAAGGGGTATATATTGGCATCCCCAAAAATCCAACCGTTACACCTTAAAGTGACCAACTCGGTGACACCGATGTGTGAATCTCGGTGGTACCGAAGTGACCAAAAGGTGACAACTTTTGAATCTCGGTGAGACCGATATATAAAACTCGGTGGTACTGATTAGGTGACCAACGGTCAGATTGCGCAACTCGGTGACGCCGATCCAGAAAACTCGGTGGTACCGATTTTGTGAATCGAGGTAACAGAAAGTTGGCAACCCAAACTCGGTGGCACCGAAGTGGAATCGGTTGCACCGATGTGCTAGGGTTTGGCATGGGTCTGTCTGAGTTTGGGAATCGGTGGCACCGAGTGGAAAGTGTTGGTTGCACCGATTTTGGATATTTGACTTTGGACAGACTTTTGTGGAAGAGCTTGTGGGTGTTTTTGGTGACTATCACTTGTGCACGTGGAGCATCTTGTTCACCAACAGTACCTTACCCCCTTTTAATAGTATTGGCTTTCCTATGGACTCAAAGTGATTTCTCACAAAGTAAAATGTAGAGTCCTCTTGCTTGAAGCTTTGCCAATCCATTTCCTTGCATCTTGGGGTATCTCCACAATCCTTTTGCCATCCCTATCATTGAACTTTTCCTGAAATATGCTTAGTGGAAACATTAGTTCAATGACATATATGTTGTTATTAATTACCAAAACCACCAAGGGAGCAAATGTGCTTTCAATTAGTGATGAACCTGAATAATTGTTATTTAGTGCCTGCATTGAGCATGAACATTATATCTGGATCTTGTTTAATGCGAGACGGTTACTCATTTAAATCAGAGAATAATGGTTGTTCTATTTATATGGGCAATATCTTTTATGGTCATGCACCCAATGTGAGGGGTTTATTCTTGTTGAATCTTGATGGTGATGATACACATGTTCATAACATTGATGCCAAAAGATGTAGAGTTGATAATGATAGTACCAGTTTCTTGTGGCACTGCCGCTTAGGTCATATTGCTGTAAAACGCATGCAGACGCTCCATGCTGATGGACTTTTAGAGTGACTTGACACATGTTAACCATGCCTCATGGGCAAGATGACTAAGACCCCATTCTCTGGAACAATGGAACGGGCAAGTGACTTGTTGGAAATCATACATATTGATGTATGCGGTCCGATGAGCATTGAGGCGCGCGGTGGATATCGTTACTTTCTCACCTTCACCGATGACTTAAGTAGATATGGGTATATTTACTTAATGAAACACAAGTCTGAAACATTTGAAAAGTTCAAGCAATTTTAGAGTGAAGTTTAGAATCATCGTAACAAGAAGATTAAATTCCTACGATCTGATCGAGGTGGAGAATATCTGAGTTATGAGTTTGGCAATCACTTAAGACAATGTGGAATTGTTTCACAGTTGACGCCACCTGGAACACCATGGCGTAATGGTGTGTCCGAACATCGTAATGGAACCTTATTGGATATGGTGCGTTCTATGATGTCTCTTGCCGATTTGCCACTATCATTTTGGGGTTATGCGTTAGAGACAGCTGCATTCACTTTAAATAGGGCACCATCTAAATCCGTTGAGATGACGCCGTATGAACTGTGGTTTGGCAAGAAACCAAAGTTGTCGTTTCTTAAAGTTTGGGGATGCGATGCTTATGTCAAAAGGCTTCAGCCAGAAAAGCTTGAACCCAAAGCGGACAAATGCGTCTTCATAGGATACCCAAAAGAAATAGTTGGGTATACCTTCTATCTTGGATCCGAAGGCAAAGTGTTTGTCGCTAAGAACAGATCATTTCTAGAGAAAGAGTTTCTCTCGAAAGAATTGAGTGGGAGGACGATAGAACTTGATGAGGTTGTTGAACCTTTGCTTCAATCAGAGAGCAGCGCAGCGCAGAAAGATATTTCTGTGGAGCCTACGTCAGTTGAAGAGGATGCTAATGATGGTGATCATGAAGCTTCGGATCAAATTACTATCGAACCTCGTAGGTCGACAAGGACACATACTGCTCCCGAATGGTACGGTAAACCTATCTTAGAGGTCATGTTGTTGGACAACGATGAACCTACGAGCTATGGAGAAGCAGTGGTGAGCCCGGATTCTGACAAATGGTTAGAGGCCATGAAATCCGAGATAGGATCCATGTATGAAAACAAAGTGTGGAGTTTGGAAGTATTACCAGAAGGGCGAAAGGCCATTCAGAATAAATGGATCTTTAAGAAGAAGACAGACGTGGACGGTAATGTCACCGTCTATAAAGCTCGACTTGTGGCAAAGGGTTTTTCACAAGTTCAAGGAGTTGACTACGATGAGACTTTCTCACCCGTAGCAATGCTTAAGTCCGTCAGAATCATGTTAGCAATAGCTGCATTTTTTTATTATGAAATTTGGCAGATGGATGTCAAAACGGCGTTCCTTAACGGTTTCCTTAAGGAAGAGTTGTATATGATACAACCAGAAGGTTTTGTCGATCCAGAGAATGCTGACAAAGTTTGCAAACTCCAGCGATCTATTTATGGGCTGGTGCAAGCGTCTCGGAGTTGGAATCTTTGCTTTGATGAGGTGATCAAAGCGTTTGGGTTTATACAAGTTTACAGAGAAGCTTGTATTTACAAGAAAGTGAGTGGGAGCTCTATAGCGTTTCTAATATTATATGTGGATGACATATTGCTGATTGGAAACAATATAGAATTTTTGGAAAGCGTGAAGGAATATTTGAACAAGAGTTTTTCAATGAAGGACCTAGGAGAAGCTGCTTTCATATTAGGCATCAAGATTTATAGAGATAGATCAAGACGCTTAATAGGACTTTCATAGAGCACATACCTTGATAAAGTTTTGAAGAAGTTCAAAATGGACCAGTTCAAGAAGGGGTTCTTGCCTGTATTACAATGTATGAAGTTGAGTAAGACTCAATGCCCAGTGACTGCAGAGGATTGAGAAAAGATGAGTGTCATCCCCTATGCTTCTGCCATAGGCTCTATCATGTATGCAATGATGTGCACAAGACCAGATGTCAGCCTTGCCATAAGTATGGCCGGAAGGTTTCAAAGTGATCCAGGAGTGGAACACTGGACGGCGGTCAAGAATATCCTTAAGTACCTGAAAAGGACTAAGGAAATGTTTCTCGTTTATGGAGGTGATCAAGAGCTCGTCGTAAAGGGTTACGTCGATGCAAGCTTTGACACTGATCCGGATGACTCTAAGTCTCAAACCGGATACGTATATATTCTCAATGGGGGAGCGGTAAGCTGGTGCAGTTCCAAGCAAAGCGTGGTAGCTGATTCTACATGCGAAACGGAGTACATAGCTGCCTCGGAGGCGGCAAAGGAAGGTGTCTGGATGAAGCAGTTCATGACAGATCTTGGAGTTGTGCCCAGTGCACTCGACCCGATGACTCTGTTCTACGACAACACTGGTGCCATTGCTCTAGCCAAGGAACCAAGGTTTCACAAGAGGACCAGACACATAAAGCGATGCTTCAATTCCATCCGCGATTACATCAAGGAGGAGGACATAAATATTTGCAAAGTACACACGGATCTGAATGCCGCACACCCATTGACTAAGCCTCTTCCACGAGCAAAACATGATAAACACCAGAACTGTATGGGTGTTAGATTCATTACAATGTAAATCACATAGTGATGTGAGATGGATTATTGACTCTAGTGCAAGTGGGAGACTGTTGGAAATATGCCCTAGAGGCAATAATAAATTTGTTATTATCATATTTACTTGTTCATGATAAATGTTTATGATCCATGCTAGAATTGTATTGATTGGAAACTTAAATACATGTGTGGGTACATAGACAACACTGTGTCCCTAGTGAGCCTCTAATATACTAGCTCGTTGATCAAAGATGGTCAAGGTTTCCTAGCCATGGACATGAGTTGTCATTTGATAATGGGATCACATCATTAGGAGAATGATGTGATGGACAAGACCCAAACTATGAACGTAGCATATGATTGTGTCAAGTTTATTGCTATTGTTTTCTGCATGTCAAGTATTTGTTCCTATGACCATGAGATCAAGCAACTCACTGACACCGGATGAGTACCTTGTGTGTATCAAATGTCGCAACATAACTGGGTGACTACAAAGATGCTCTACAGGTATCTCTGAGGGTGTCTGTTGAGTTGGCATGGATAAAGACTGGGATTTGTTACTCCGTACGACGGAGAGGTATCTCAGGGCCCACTCGGTAATACAACATCATCATGAGCTTGCAAGCAATCTGGCTAAGGAGTTAGCCGTGGGATCTTGTATTACGGAACGAGTAAAGAGACTTGCCGGTAACGAGATTGAACTAGGTATGGAGATACCGACGATCGAATCTCGGGCAAGCAACATACCGATGAACAAAGGGAACTGCGTACGGGATTAACTGAATCCTTGACATCGAGGTTCAACTGATAAAGATCTTTGTAGAATATGTAGGAACCAATATGGGCATCCAGGTCCCGCTATTGGTTATTGGCCGTAGAGGTGTCTCGGTCATGTCTACATAGTTCTTGAACCCGCAGGGTCTACACACTTAACGTTTGGTGACGATATAAGTATAGTCGAGTTATTATGTTGGTTACCGAAGGTTGTTCGGAGTCCGAGATGAGATCCCGGATGTGACGAGGAACTCCGGAATGGTCCAGAGGTGAAGATTGATATATAGGATGAATGGTATTGGAGTCCGGAAGTGTTTCGAAGTGTACCGAGGTTTCGACGGAATACCGAAAGGAGTTTCGGGGGGGCAAGTGTTGGGGGGCCTCATGGGCCAAGGAGAGGGGGTGCACCAGCCCGAGTCGGCCAAGGGGTGGCCGCACCCCCTAGGGCCACTGACCTCCCTGACTTGGGAGGCAAGGCGCCTTGGGGGGGGCACCCGAACCCTGGCTGCACCCCCCTCGGCTGCCGACCCTAGGGAAACCCTAGGACGCCCTCTCCTCCTCCCTTCCCCGTATATATAGAGAGGGAGAAAGAGGGCAGCCGCACCACAACTTGCCACGGCGCTGCCCCTCCTCTCCCTCGTAGTTCTTCTCCTCTCATAACGCACGGCGAAGCCCTGCTGAGATTCTTCCACCACCACCTCACCACACCGTCGTGCTGCCGCAGGACTCGGGCTACTACTTCACCATCGCTCGCTGGATCGGGAAGGTGAAGGCGTCATCAAGCTGCACGTGTGTTGAACGCGGAGGTGCCGTCCATTCGGCACTTGATCGGGAGTTCGTGGGACAGATCGTGATTGGATCGCGAAGACGTTCCACTACATCAACCGCGTTTCTTAACGCTTCCGCTTAGCAATCTACAAGGGTATGTAGATGCAATCTCTCCTCTCGTAGATGGTCATCTCCTAGATTGATCTTGGTGAAGCGTAGGAATTTTTTTGTTTCCCATGCAACGTTTCCCATCAGCAAGGATGCAAATGGTTTGAGCTCTCAACAAACGATACGATCAAGCTACTCACTTGAGAGGCCCCCTTGATAGTATGCCTATCGATCCTATAACCCGGTCTCCCAACTACCACCATGAGACCGGTAAAATAGAAAACCTGTCAAGGTCAAACCTATACCTTGCACATAGTCCACTTGAGCTAGATGATGATGATCTTGACTTCCTCAAGTTGGACCACCTTTCTTGATTGCGTTGGCTTGATGAAGACTAGTTGATTGCTCCACCATGCTCCACTATGCGCGAGCCACTCTTCAGCACATCTTCACAAGCCCATTGACACCACAATGGACGACAAACTTCAAGCATGATCTCTTCGTGATGCTTGTCTTGAACTTGCACACTGCAACCTTGATGACGATCACCACTTGATGTCGTCCTCCATGGGTTGTATGTGATCTTCCTTTTGATGCATGCCCATGGAAACATACCTAACCCCTCAAAGAACACTCACAAAGATCATGGGTTAGTACACAAAGTGTAATGGACAATACTTACCATACCATGAGATCACTTGATCCCACTTGTACATCTTCTACGTTTTGCGTGTTGATCAACTTGAATCACTCTTTGTACTTAGTCTTGATCAACCTTGACTCTTATATTCTCTTCATAAATATGATGTCTTGAAGGTAAACATGAATGTTCACACAATCTTCTTCTTCAAGACATGCTTGCAATAAGCTCAACACTCACATGACCAGAATACCACCTTGGGCATCACATAAACTCCTTGAAACCAACAAATGGACTCCAAGAAATGCCTATGGACATATCCTTCGAATATAAATCAAGGCAACCATTAGTCCATAGGAATGTCATCGATTACCAAAACCACACATGAAGAAATGTGCTCTAATAAAGTTCAAGTTGAGCATCAAGAAGAGATCACATGCTTGAAGCTTGTCATTCATTGTGGTGACAATGGACATATGAAGTTGTGCAGAAGATAGGCTCACCCATAGTGGAGTATGGAGGGGCAATCTACTAGTCTTCATCGAGCCAGCGCAATCAAGAAAGGTTGTCCAACTTGAGGAGGTCAAGATTGTCATCATCTAGCTCAAGTGGACTATGCACAAAGGCAAAGTTTTGTCCTTGATAGGTTTTCTATTTTACCGGTCTCATGGTATTATTTGGGAGACTGGGTTGTAGGATCGATAGCCGTACTATCAAGGGGAGCTACCAAGTGAGTAGCTTGATCGTATCATTCGTAGAGAGCTCAAACCATTGCATTGTTGGCATCATCTTTCTTGGTTCTTGTTTGGACTTTTTTTCTTTGAGAGTCTTTGAACATATGGTCACCTTCATGACAAGCTCAAGTTCATCAAGAACAGTTTCCGTTTGCATCTTCTAGTATGTTTTCGATGTTGAAGTTTTTGCCAAATCATCACTGATAGAGGTTTCACACATCTATACCATTGGCATTTTTCTACTGCATCTTCCTATTATATCCAGTCTCTGTTGGATAGTACTTGTTTATTCTATCCAACAAGCTTGAGTTTGCTGTTTTCGGAGTCCGTTTGAAGTAGTTATAACAGTTTGAGTAGTGGAGCATCCTTCTGTTTTGCTTGGGCAGTTTTTCAGTTCTAAGCGGTAGTAGAGAGGTAGTACTTCTCTAAGAGGTAGTACTGCTCCCCCGAGCGGTAGTACCGCTTGCATGGTACTTCCCCTTCCTTCTACCGAAACCATTTCCGCTTATTTTTATGCTTCTATTGCCCGTTCTGCTCGAGCGATAGTAGAACGGTAGTAGAGAGCGGTAGTACTACGCAGGCAGTAGTAGTGCTCCCCCGAGCGGTAGTACTGCTCTGGCAAAATCACCGTTCATGTTTTTCCTCTCCCGTTGGGCTGTTTTGACCATGCTAAGCGGTAGTACCGCTCCCCAAGCAGTAGTATCGCTTGAGCACGACCAGTGGGCATAACGGTTGGATTTGGGGGGGGGGGGGCTATTTAAGGGGGTCCTCTTCCCCAATGGTTCTAACTTTTTTTGAGCTTGTGTTCTTCCCCCATTGTTGACCTTCTTCGAGCTTGCTTTCTCTCAATCCCTCCAATGATTCTTGCTAGTTCTTGAGGGAAAAGAGAGAGGAGATCTAGATCTATGTTTCCACCAATCACTTTCTCCTCTATGTGAGGGGAACCTTTGGATCTAGATCTTGGTTGCTTTGGTGGGATTTGGGAGAGAAGGACTTGGGCACTCCGTGTACCCTTGCCATTACATTTGGTGCATAGGTTTGAGTTCTCCACGGTGATACATGGAAGTGAAAAGTTGAGAAGCTTATTACTCTTGGGTATTTGGGCACCCTAGAGCTTGTTTCTCTTGGGTGCTTTGGCACCCTAGACGGTTGGTGGTGTCTCGAAGCTCAATCATTATGGTGTATAGCTCTGGGCAAGCATCAGGGTCTCCAATTAGGTTGTGGAGATTGCCCCGAGCAATTTGTACGGGTTCCGGTGACCGCCCTCAAGGGTTGCCAAATGTACAGGTTCGGTGACTGCCCCCAAGGGTTGCCATTTGTACGGGTTCGGTGACCGCCCTCAAGGGTCCCTTAGTGGAATCACGACATCTTGCATTGTGCGAGGGCGTGAGGAGATAACGGTGGACCTAGTGGCATTTTGGGGAGCATTGTGCCTCCACACTGCTCCAAACAGAGATTTGCATCCGCAAGGGTGTGAACTTCAGGATACATCATCGTCTCCATGTGCCTCGATTATCTCTTACCCGATCTCTTTACTTATGCACTTTACTTCGTGATAGCCATATTGTTCCATGTTATATATCTTGCTATCACTTAGTTGTTTATCTTGCTTAGCATAAGTTGTTGGTGCACATAGGTGAGCCTAGTTGTTTTAGGTTTAGTGCTTGACAAATTAAACGCTAGTTTTATTCCGCATTTGTTCAAGCCTAAACCATAACTATTTTAAAGTGTCTATTCACCCCCCTAGGCGACATCCACGTCCTTTCAGAAATGTACGCAATTCTTTGCGTATTCGCAAAAATTTGCTCATATTGCTCATTTGAAATGAAGGATGGTTGGACCTAGGTTGACGTTTAGGAGGGGATGCGATTGGATGGTCGGCTACCATATCCGTAACTGAAGTGACGGGCCAGTTATGCGGTAAAATAATGTAGGCGGCATTGGAGATGCCCTTGTGGGCCGAAAAAGAGTTGTTTTTGGAAGCGTACAAAAAATCTAGTGATGTGATGCATACGGCGTCGCACGCGGTCCTAAGGTGATGTCCACGGACCATGGTGTTGTACGACCATTTGGATTGGCTCTCCTGTTAATTTCTTATTTTTCTTAAGAAAAAGGCTCTCTGGTTAACGATTCAACGCTTGGATTGGGCTACCCCTTCATATCGGTTGTACGATGTAAAATATTTTTCAAATTTAGTGTCCCCCCTTTTTGGCACACATGACCTTTTTCGGAGGATTGGCAACATGGCCCTGCTTGGTATTAACTTGGGAAGAGGACTAAAAGTCTCAAAATTACATCAATAATAAACCGAGACGTAGGGCTCGTGGAAACACACAATAATCTCAGGGTAGATCATCTGTACTTTGTACTCCAAACCCAAAGCAATAAACACAAGAAAGACATAGAGTATTACCTTTTTGGAGAGCCCGGGCCTGGGTAAAACCTCGTGTCCTTGTTACCCACACATCTAGACGCTTAGTTCTTGGCACCCTACCCGAGATCTACCAGATTTAGCTCCGTCACCCGGGGTTGCATCAAAAACATTAAACTTCTTGGGATAGAATTAGAGGTTGAATCCAAAATGACCTCTATGACGCTGGACTCGGGGGTTCCTTCACAACATTGGATCTCCTTTTAGTCAGCTCTGAGGCTGCATCAAAGGAGACCTATCTAAATGTTGGACCGGGGTTGCAACAAAACAGACCTCTTTGAGGCAACGCCTAGGATCTGCATCAGGAATCTAATCAGCATCCCCAGATTCCCTTTATTTCTTACTATTCGCATTGGGGCAAAATAGATTCATAATTTATACTTGACAAAAGTCTTACATTAATTATGCATGTAAATTTACACTTCGTGTTCCAGTGATTTGACCATTCGCCTTGTTATCTTGACCTTTCACGTACTACGACCAAGCCTAGACCTTTGAGGTACTACAATCAAGCCTAGTCCAACCCGAAGGCTTCGGCCTCACCGCATCCGGACCTGGGGGCTTCAATTCGCCCCACGAGGCTCCTCGCCGCATCCATGCTTGGGGCTTCATTTCGCCTCAACAGCTTGAAGGCTCCGACCCGGGGGCTTCACTTCACCCCGTCGGGCTCCTAACCGCATCTAGGCTCAGGGGCTTCACTTTGCCTCAATAGCTTGAAAGCTCCGACTGTTGGAAATATTCCCTAGAGGCAATAATATTGAATTCTCATATTCCCGAATTCATAATTAAGAGTTTATATTCTATGCTATAGATGCTATGATTCGGGAATTCAATGGAAAACTCATATGCACGTGTGGAATGATAAACGATAAAATAAGGTTCCTAGTCTTGCCTCTAAGACTGGCTCAAGTGTTGTTGGTGATCATGTTTTCTGGATATTAGGATATCATTAAAGTGTAACGATAGTCCTAAAACAACATTGAGAGTATGACCTTAGAAGAACGATCATATTGAATCAACCCAAACTTGCTTGTTATACTTTGAGATAATATCGTTTGAAATCGGTTATTATAACACGGAGTGTTAACATGTGTTTTATGTTCGTTAGACCATGAGACTACCGTAGTCACTTCTTATCATACCATGAACTTTGAGGTTGCTCAAACGTCATCCGTAACTAGGTGACCATAAAGACAACTTACAGGTTCATCGGAAAGTTTGACAAGGGACTAGATAGCTCAAGAGTGGAATTTGCTCCTATGATGATCGAGATATATTCTTAGGGCCCTCTCAGTGTGACGTCATCTATCATCGTTTGGCCAGACATAGGTGACTGTGTCACGGGGATGCCAGAACACATCAACGAAAAAGAAGAACAAAACCGGTAACGAGGATAACAGTACAGTGAGCATGTGCATTACGCAAGAGGATACCGATGCATCTTTGGTTTTGTAAAGTATCAAGAAACAATGTAAATATCACATGATAACCAAAGTTTCACTCAAATATCATTCGTGTACTCATAGGGATCAATATGGACGTCCATGGTTCCGCTATCGGTCATTGAACGAAGGGGTTTCGTTCATGTCTAAGTGTTACCAAACCTACAGGGTCACAAGCTTAAGGTAATCATGATCTTCTAAGTGTTAGTAGGATGGGAGTGGTGAGAATATATTTGTGGAATTGTTTCATTAATATTCAAAATAGTGTCGAGAGGACCCGGAAGCGTTCCGGGGTCACCGGAAGGGTTTCGGAGACTATCGGTCAATACCGGGTATTACCGATAAATAATATATAGGTGGAAAATGTTTCTAGAGATGTTAAATTAATAATAAAAGGCTGTAATAATAGTTAAAAGGCTTTTATATTTAATTTAATATCAACAAGCCTTAAAAGGTCAAGTGGTGGAAAGCTACTTGGGCCTCTTGGGCCCAAGTGGAGGTGGCGCCCCTTCCCTCCTTGTGGAAGGAAGGGGGAGGCTGAATTGGAGGTGGTTTCCCCCTCCTTATGGCCGGCCAAGGGGGGGGGCTCCCCCCCTTGTGTGGCGCCACTCCTCCCCCTCGACCTATATATACTTGAGGTATTGGCACACTTTGAACACTCAAGTTTTGAAGCCTCCTCTAGTTCTCTAGTTCTAGTTCTAGTTGATCCTAGATGATCAATTAGAGCTAGTCCTAGATCCTCTAATCCTCATAATTAGAAGCCTGGTGTGGTTATAATCTCCTCCCTCTAATTCTCCGGTGATGATTAGCTCTGTATGGCGAACCGCTGCCGAATTGTGAAGATCGTATGCTTGCAACTCATAGAGAAGTCGTGCTTTCGGTCTTATGTTTGAGGGACTGTTCGTGGGAGGTATGCGGGATCGTTCATCTATGGTAAAGGGACTCCATCAACGATCTACACCGACTCTTCTTCTTCTGATACAACTCAGAGTTGGTAACGATCAATATCCAAACCGTTATTGCATCTTCATAGTGTTCCTAGTTTATCGTAGGACATTTTTTTTGTTTTCTACTACATTTCCCAACAGTGGCATCATGAGCGGTTCTATAAGTAGATACAGGTTTCAATCTAAATCACATGTGGATGTGAGGGTTTGATGTTATTGCTATGCTTCCCTCGAGTGTTGCTTCAGCATAGTTCATTGACGTCATGATGTAGCTTTGTACAAAGTTCTGACAATCGGTCGGCTCTGGTTGTCGATGATCTTCTAACAGTTCTTTGGGCTTCATCATAGTAAAGAATAGTAATCATCGCAAATACAAGAGGGTGATGAAGACGAACGATCTTCCAGGGGGTCATACATATTTTACCAAGTTTAGTGTGGGGCTAAAGATTAGTTAATTATCTTCCCTCACACACCCCGAAAGTTAATCTAGCAACAAGAATTATCGCCTTAATGGTGGACGTAGGTAGCTAATGTTATCCGTAAACCCTAGAAGCCACGTAATTAAAATTTGCCAAACTAATAGAGGACATCTAACTTGGTTTTACATGATTGCATGTGAAGTGGTATAGCCTTCGTCATGATATTGATTTTATGTATGAGATGGTTATATGTCGTAATGTTAAGTGAGCTGCGCGTCACAGTATGACATGATGGTTGGAGCCAAGGGATTATCACTTTAATGACCTGCATGTCAAAACTCATTATTTTATTATCAACGGACGTGACGAACATGCTTCAGAGGACCCCAAAGCAAGGAGGCTTCACCAGGCGCATGAGGTCATGGTGGCTGAAGAATCATCCCGGAGCATCATCCTGGTGCCAAGGGCTATACCATATCATGCTATTATGAATTGCCTGAGATGTTTATCCCTTTGTTGTTTGCACCTTTTGATTCTGCAGTAGTCAATTATTAGGGTGATCCATAGTAAATATCAAGTTAAAAGGTGCTCTTCCCATTGTTGCTACCGTCTATAACACATAGCATTCCAGAGTGCGTCATGTCCACATGAGTACGAACGGTTTGTGAAGTGTAAGACAGGTGGATGGTCAGACCATGTGAGCAGATAATAGTCGGTTGTTTTAAAGTTCTCGCAGAATCGTTCTCAGTTTGGAGTACGAAGCATCGAAAGATGAACAAGAGTCATATGGAGATATGATTGGCAAAAGATTGCCTATGGGTCAAAATTCTTGTCATCAGTGATGTCCACATCTATGACTGAGAATAAAGATCGGGATGAATATATATTATCGAAACATGATAAAATATACTAGGAAATAGTGATGAAAAATGGACGTATTAGTTCACAATTTGATCAAGATTATGCTAGGTAGCATTCCACATAAAAATGTATCTTTGTTTTATCATCTACCCGCTTGAGGACGAGTAGGGATTAAGATTGAGGATGCTGATACATCTCAAACATATCTATAATTTTTTATTGTTTCATGCTATTATAATATCACTATTAAATACTTTTTATAACAATTTATATTATTTTTGTGGACTAACCTACTAATCCAGTGCCCAGAGCCAGTTGTTGTTTTCTGCATGGTTTTGACTTTCTAGACAATGCATATCTACGGAGGTAAAAATCCCTGAGGATTTAATACGATTTTTTTCGCGTCATGAAGATTCCAGAAAATGTCGGGACCTGCCGGGGGCCATCCAGGGGCCCCACACGGCCAAGTGGCATAGTCAGGGGTTAACCCATGCCACTAGGCCGCGTGCCCCCCCTATAAACCTCCTTTCGCCCATTCTTTCGCCTATAAATTCTATAAATCGAGAAACCCTCGATACCAATTTTCTCTGATTTTTCCACCGCCACAAGTTCCTGTTCTGAGGAAATCCAATCTAGAGGCCTATTTTCGACACCCTGCTAGAGGAGGAATGCATTATCGGAGGCTTCTTCATCAACCGTGTTGCCTCCATGACCATGTGTGAGTAGTTCCCTTAGGACCTTAGAGTCTATAGCAGTAGCTAGATGACATCACCTCTCTCTCTTTCTTGTGATTCAATATAAAGTTCATGTGAGCTGCCTCACATGATCAGATCCATATGATGCAATCAATGGTGTGTTTGTTGGGATATGATGAATTGTCACTTTATAATCAGATTGTTCATTGAAATATACTGAATCTTTTGAAATTTCTTTGCTATATAATTAAGTAGCTTTGTATGCCCTTCTATTTATTTGTCTAGTGTCGCCAAATTTGATGGGTAGTTCTTCAAAGGGAGTGGTATAGAGTACTGGGTTCAATCTTACGGTGATATATATTCCAGTTGAAAGGACGTGGATGTTGCCTAGAGGGGGGGTGAATAGGCGCTTTGAAATAATTATGGTTTAGGCTTGAACAAATGCGGAATACAACTAGTGTTTAATATGTCAAGCACAAAACCTAAAACAATTAGGCTCACCTATGTGCACCAACAACTTATGCTAAGCAAGACAAACAACTAAGTGATAGCAAGATATATAACATGAAACAATATGGCTATCACAAAGTAAAGTGCATAAGTAAAGGGCTCGGGTAAGAGATAACCGAGGCACGCGGAGACGATGATGTATCCCGAAGTTCACACCCTTGCGGATGCTAATCTCCGTTTGGAGCGGTGTGGAGGTACAATGCTCCCCAAGAAGACACTAGGGCCACCGTAATCTCCTCACGCCCTCGCACAATACAAGATGTCGTGATTCCACTAAGGGACCCATGAGGGCGGTCACCGAACCCGTACAAATGGCAACCCTTGGGGCCGGTCACCGAACCCGTACACTTTGGTAACCCTTGGGAGCGGTCACCGGAACCCATACAAATTGCTCGGGGAAATCTCCACAACCTAATTGGAGACCCCAATGCTTGCCCGGAGCTTTACACCACAATGATTGAGCTCCGAGGCACCACCAACCATCAAGGGCGCCAAAGCACCCAAGAGGCACAAGCTCTAGGGTGCCCAAGCACCCAAGAGTAATAAGCTTCTCAACTTCTCACTTCCACGTATCACCATGGATAACTCAAACCTATGCACCAAATGCAATGGAAAGGGCACACGGAGTGCCCAAGTCCTTCTCTCCCAAATCGCACCACAACAACAAAAGCTATGGAAGAAAATGAGAGGAAGAATGAAGAAGAACACGAAGAACTCCAAGATATAGATCCAAGGGGTTCCCCTCACATAGAGGAAGTGATTGGTGGAAATGTGGATCTAGATCTCCTCTCTCTTTTCCCTCAGGAACTAGCAAGAATAATTGGAGGGATTGAGAGTTAGCAAGCTCGAATAAGGTCAACAATGGGGGGCAAACTCGAGCTCATGATGAGATCCAATGGGGAAGAAGATCCCCTTTTAGAGGTGGAAAAAAATCCAACCGTTACCCCCACAGCCTGCACACAAGCGGTAGAGCGGTAGTACCACTTATAAGCGGTAGTTCTAGGAAAGAACAAGCAAACGGCAGAAACCTCGAGGCGGTAGTGCCACCGGAGCGGTACTACCGCTCCTGCCAGCGGTACTACCGCTTGTTATAGCTGCTCAACTTCTGCTTGGGTGGTGCGGGGCATCACACAGGTGTCTGGTGGCTGGTGCGGACGCCAGAACCACCTGAGCGGTACTACCGCTCCATAGCAGCGGTACTACCACCCGAGTGCTGAAAACTGTCATGAGAAAGAAACTGCCAGAACTTTCGCATACGAGCTCCGAATTGAGCAAACTCAAGTTTGTTGGATAGAGGACGACAAGAGCTATCTAATATCAAGATGCAGTATAAAAATGCCAATGAAATAGAGATGTGAAACCTCTATGAATGATGAACTGGCAAAAACTCTAACATCAGAAACATCATAGAAGATGCATATGGACTCCGTTTTCGATGAACTTGAGCTTGTCATGAAGATGACCATAAGCTCCAAAACTCACATAGATAAACACCAAACAAGAACCAAGAAATATGATGCAAGGATGCAAATGGTTTGAGCTCTCAACAAACGATACAATCAAGCTACTCACTTGAGAGCCCCCCTTGATAGTACGACAATTGATCCTATAACCCGGCCTCCCAACTACCACCATGAGACCGGTAAAATAGAAAACCTATCAAGGGCAAACCTATACCTTGCACATAGTCCACTTGAGCTAGATGATGACGATCTTGACTTCCTCAAGATGGATCACTTTTCTTGATTGCGTTGGCTCGATGAAGACTAATTGATTGCTCCCCCATACTCCACTATGGGTGAGCCACTCTTCGGCACATCTTCACAAGTCCATTGTCACCACAATGGACGGCAATCTTCAAGCATGATCTCTTCGTGATGCTCCACTTGAACTTGCACACCGCAATCTTGATGACGATCACCACTTGATGTTATCCTCCATGGGTTGTATGAGATCTTCTTGACGCAAGCCCATGGAAACATACCTAACCCCACATAGAACTATCACGTAGACCATGGGTTAGTACACAAAGCGTAATGGACAATGCTTACCATACCATGTGATCACTTGATTCCTCTCGGTACATCTTGTACGCTTTGTATGTTGATCAACTTGATTCCCTCTTTGACTTAGTCTTGATAAACCTTGTATCTTATCTTCTTTCTTCATAAATATGATGTCTTGAAAGTAAACATGAATGCTCACACAATCTTCTTTTTCAAGACATGCTTGCAATAAGCTCAACTCTCACATGACCAATCTTTGGATAAAACCTTGAATACCACCTTGGTCACCATATAAACTCATTGAAACCAACAGATGGACTTCATGAAGTGCCTATGGACAAATCCTTCAAATATAACTCAAGGCAACCATTAGTCCATAGGGATTATCATCAATTACCAAAACCACACATGGAGAAATGTGCTCTTACACCAGTGACAGAAACAAACAAGACACGTATAAAACGATGGTTTCACACTTAGACGATAGTTTTACTGTCTATGTTATGCCATCATACTTATTGCAATGCTCTGTTTGTCATAAACTTAATACTTCGAGATTCATGCTGGATAACGGTCTTGGGTGGAATATTAGTTGTAGATGAAGTTGGATAACGGTCTACATATCACAAACGTAATGCCTATACGAGATTATACCATGAATGATCATAGTCATAAATATAAGGTTCTTTTATATCTGTGCCCCTGGTTCCTTAGTTGTACTCATTCATCCCCACGCTCTTAACTTTTGCTCACTTTTCCCCACTCCCTTGTCCGAAACCCTTAGAAATGGTCACAGTGGAGGATGTCGTCGGGTCAATGGTTTGACCGTTAACTCTAACAAGTGGGGCCGTGTCGGAACGGCTCCTCCTTTGACCATTATGACGTGTGGGGCCGCATTGAGACACGTCGGATGGGCTTGTCTAAACCTCGAGTTTGAGCCCTACAACACCGCGCCGCTCCGCCCCCTCCGCCGCCGTGCTCCGTCCCCTCCGTCGCCGTCGTGCCTTCCAACCTCTAACCCCATTCCGCCCCTGCCGCCGTCGTGCCCTCCGCCAGATATACCCCTACATCCTCATCTAGATTAAGCAGCGATGTCGGGGGAGTAGGCTCTCAAGCCCGTCGACCGTGGAGAGGATCGGGTGGAATCGGCGGCGGATAATTCATGGATTACACCTGGGTAAGCGTCGTTTTCCCCTCTAACTAATTTGATGATTCGTAAATTCGGCCCTTTTTGACCGCTAGTCGCTTGAATCGTTCAGATTTTGCTGAATTGTTCCCGGCCTAACAACACCCCTTATTTGAATTGAATAGGATTGATCCTGCGCTTGCTTTCCGGCTATCGGTTAGGATGGAAGTTAATGTGCTGCACGGTAGAAAACCGCATATGCTTACTGGATTTTTCTATCCGGAGGTGGTAGAAACCAGTATGTCGTTCAAAGATTTGCTCGCGGCGCTCCGAAATTCTCCATATGGATGGAGCCCTGCCGATGCTGTTGAACCAAAAAATTTCAGCAGTACCGAGCAAAAATTTCTACCACTAACTTGCGATGAGCATCTGTGATTCCTCTTTTCTTTGAATGCTAAAAGCCGCTTCGGTAAAATCCATATCGAGGTGCTTCAGCCACGCAATGAACGCGAGAAGGGGAAGGGTGTTCAGGAATCTTCTGCCTCTGCTAATGGAGAGCGCCCCGGCACTCCTTGTAGGTCGAAACCAAGCAGAGCTAGTGGTTCTGAAAGTCACAATATATCTGCTGCCATTTCTTGTGCCGCTTCTTCTGTCGCTGCTGCAGCCGATGTAGTACAGGATGGAGAGACAGACGAAGAGGTGCCTCGACATGATGACGAGGATGAGAATATTTTCCCTGACCTTGTAGATATTGCCAGTAAACAAGCAATGGAAGATGAATTTCAGGAGCAACCTATCAGCCATGCTAGATTTGATGACACTGACGATGAAGAGAGGGAGGAGAACATCGACAACTTAGTTTTAGATGAATATGATGGTGAGGACATGCCAACAATTGAGTGGAACAGGGAAGATCCTCAGCTTGGTGTCGGCACCATATTCCAGTCGATGGTGGACTGCCGTAATCCAGTGACTACATACTGCATTCTCACACAAAATACATATGTGATTGAAAGGTGTGAGCCATCAAGGTTCACCGATCATTGCCCATATGATAGGTGTAGATGGAGGTTGCATGCATCACGTATGTTGAGGAGCAAGTTCATTCAGGTTTGTGTACTTTAGTATATACATATTCTATTTTCAGATCATTGTGTAATGTTTTCATATCATATTTTTTCCAGATAAAAAGGAACCCACACCAGCACACTTGTCCACCTGGAGGGGGAGGGGGAAGGCTAAAACAAAGCTAGCAAAGAGTAGATGGGTGGCAGATGCAATTTTGGATTGGTTGAGAGAAAAACCAACACTTGGTCCAACAGAACTCCAAGGGAAGCTATTTGATAAGTACAAGATTGTTGTACCTTACATGAATATTTTTTATGGTAAGAAAATAGCTCTTGACAGGATTAATGGTCCTTGGAATGAGAGCTTTCAGTTGCTCTACACATTTAAAGTTGAAGTGAAGGCTGCTAGTCCAGGGAGTGTTGTAGAGATTGAGAAGCATATAGTTCCATACAAAATAAAAGGGAAGTCATTTGAGAAGGTGTGCTTCAGGAGGGCTTTTGTTTGTTTCAAGGCTTGTTGGCAGGGGTTTCTGGATGGTTGCAGGCCCTATTTGGCTATTGATGCGACTGCTTTGAATGGAAGGTGGAGAGGACAACTGGTGGCAGCTTCTGCAGTTGATGGACACAGCTAGCTATTCCCAGTTGCATTTGGTGTGGTGGAGGCAGAGTCCGAGAAAAGTTGGGTCTGGTTTCTGCAACAGTTGCGCAACCTTATAGGTACACCCCCAGGTTTAGCTATACACACAGATGCTTGCAAGGGTTTGGAGAGTGCAGTGGAAATTGTATTCCCTGGAGTGGAGCATAGGGAATGTATGCGACACCTAGCGCAGAATTTCAGAAGCAAGTTCAAAGGTAAAGTTTATGATGAGAACTTATGGCCATCATCATACACATGCAGTGAGAGGAAGCATGATCATCATTTTAGAGTGTTGTATGCTCACAATCCTCTGGTGAAGGAGTACCTAGATGCACATCATGGAAAGTTGTGGTCAAGAAGCAAATTCAATACAATATGCAAAGTAGACTATGTGACCAGTAACCTGACAGAGTGTTTCAATGCAAAGATCAAGTCATTGAAAGGGCTTCTGATATGGCAAATATTTGATAAGATTCGGCAGATGATCATGATAAAGATGGCTCTTCGCAAAAGAATTGCAGAAAAAGAATATGTTGGCCATCTTATGCTCCCATCTCTAATTAAGGCATTACATGCCAAGGCAAGAGGACTGAGCAGAATGAAATGCATTCGAGCG
Source organism: Elymus sibiricus (assembly GCA_039707655.1). Taxonomy (NCBI): domain Eukaryota; kingdom Viridiplantae; phylum Streptophyta; class Magnoliopsida; order Poales; family Poaceae; genus Elymus; species Elymus sibiricus. The sequence goes on from CM077663.1 coordinate 221,063,122, forward strand.
GCGACACACGAGGCTGAGGTAACATATACTAACAATAAAAACAGGGAATGGAGATATCCAGTTAACCTAGCAACTAGGGAATGCAGTTGTAGACAATGGCAGCTCTGTGGGAAGCCATGCATACATGCCCTACATCTGATGACTGTTATCGGTGGTGAAGATGGTGAAGTTGATCAATACATCTCTGAATATTTTCCTGTTGCCAAATTCAGGGCTGCTTATGCTTCCAATGTGCCTGCACTCTTGGGAAAAGACCAATGGAACATAGTAGATCCAGGGTTCAAACTACATTCTCCTGTACTGACTAGACCACCGGGAAGACCAAGGAAGAACAGGTACAGAAGAGGTGAAGAAGGTCGTGTAAAAAGACAGCGTAAGTGCAAAAAATGTAGAACCTTAGGGCACATTGCTAGGAAATGCACCAATCCAGTGGATGCTTCATTTGGAGAAGAGGAACAATGGGCAGCAACAAATGCAGAGGACAATGCAGGATTAGAGCAGATTGCAGCTATTGCAGCGAAGAATGAAGCATTAGAGCAGATTGTAGCTAATGAAGAGGAGGATGAAGCATTAGAGCAGATTACAGCTAATGCAGAGGAGCATGAAGCAACTGAATTAGCATTGCCGGCAGCTTGGTATGTGTGCAACAACCTTTCCTTTTTGTGCATTTCTTCTTTTTTTATCGATGGCTTATGCTCTTTTTTCTGTTTGATCTAGCTCTAGGGAAATTAAAGGAAAAGGAGAGAAAAGGCCAAGAGAGAATGAAACTTCGGTTTAGTCATCATTCGATGCAGAATTTGAAGCCATGGCTTATGAAGGTTTTGAAGCTATTGAACCATGTCAACTGGCCAGTGGAAGTTCTCCGCCAGCACCTCGACAACCACCAACCGAAGTGAAGATCAAAAGGAAGAAGAAAAAGGTGGATATCCCAGCTAGGGAAACTAGGAGCAAGTCTGTTAAACCGTCTAGGAACACAAGGAGCAAGGCAAAGATGTGAACTTTGAACGTTGAATGCAAGTTGTAAACTTTAAACTTTAAGGATTTGTAATAATCCAAAATTGGAGGCGAGATTTGAATTTGAACTAAACTTTGAATTTTAAGGATTTGTAATAATTCGAAATTGGAGGCAACATTTGAAGTCCATTGCTCTGTGATGTGATGTTTGCAAAATTTAAATTATTGTTTGGGACTAAAGGCTTTGTTGTTGTTGATGATGATGTTGGCAAAATTTGAATTATTACACGCGGCAAAATTTGAATAATGAAAAAATAAGTTCAGATCCTTCCTATTGACACTAAAAAGAAGCTTTGATGATTTTCTTGATTTAAAAAAAAATCATAAACCTATACCCACTATCACTCTCTTCTCGAACTCTATACAACCTCGTACGTGATAGCTCATTTTTGTGAATGAGTTTTCATAAAAATGTCCCTAAATCAAGTTTATAATTTTTTATGGTGACTATGTCTTATAAAACGATGAACTGCGAAGGTTTCATATTTTTTTTTAATTAGTTAAGGTCATTGGAAAGTTGGTCAAACCTAAGATAAACCCGCTGAACGGCTCAAAACCCCACAGCATCTCTCCAAACCCTAGCGTCGAGCTGTAGCCGTCCGATCATACCCTAGCGCCAAGCGACAGCCCTCAGATATGGTCTTCTAGAAGGAATTCTAAGGGTAGACTACGCGTCGTTGGATCACATGGACTGCTCCACATCGTTGTATCGTTGGGCGATCCGCAAGACGGCGAGAGGTTGGTTCTGCTCGCCCACCACTGCGACATTGCCTCCCCTTTCCTCTGCTTCTTCTTCTGCGGCGACGACAAGAGCCCCTCGTCTGCTTCGTCTTCCCCGGCGACGAGATATGTCGAGCTCCACCTCAGCCTTCCGCCCCGCGTGGACCCAGTATGGTCAACTGCCCATGCAGCCATGTCCTGACTGCCCACGCACCGCGCCACTGAAACTGTTGACTTTGAAGGAGGACAGGAACGGCAACTTTGGGTGCGAGTTCGTAAAATGCGAGAGCAAGCCAGAGGGGTAGGTTAGATCTCATGATTTTCCTCTTTGCTTTTAATTCTTTTTCGTTGGATCTAGGATTTAGGGCTCATGATTTCGTTTCAGATCATGAAAAAGTGCACACATTTTGAATGGTTGGACGACTACGTTCTAAGGCTTCAAGGGGAGGGCTTGAATCAATTCAATGGGGCCGCAACCCAGGAGCTCAATCTACCGTCAGCCGTACGGAATTTGGTCTCTCAAAGTGTTGCTCTGACAGTTGGGGATGCGGATCTGAAGGGAGAATTAAAGAAGATGAGCAAGAACTTGAGGTAGATGATTCAATTGAACAAGCAGGCGAATCTGATAGCTTTAGGATTTTATTTTTGTATAGTTGCTCTAGGATTTGCTTACTTGCTGGTCATCACTCGTTAGAGATGTTATTACTGCGGTGTAAACTTAATTTGTGGATCATGTGCTCTCTGGGTTGCTTAAACTATGTCCATGTTGGTTCTCCAGCTCTGGTTGGGTCGTCACATGGCGTTGACTGTCGAAGGCCCAAAGATAAAAGAGGCCTACGAAATGGTGCACGCGCTGGTTCTTCTTCTTTTTTGCTTATTGATTTGATTGCACCTACAGAGAATGAGTGCACGTTGATTTTGTTTCCTTTTTGCTGATTGATTTGAAATATGGACACCAAAAATTAATGCAAAATGGCCACAAACTATTCAAAAAAGCTTCTTTCTGTTCATAATATATAGGGATATACTCACTCCTTTCCGGTTTATAGGGCTCAAATCTGAAATCTCATCAACCAAGGTGAATTCTAAGTGGACGACACTAGTTTTAACTAGCCAATGAAATATTTCTCTCATATTCAATTTCCAAAGCAATAAATGTACCACCATCCTTCTCAGTTAGACTCAAAGCAAGAATTAAATACGGCGTGAGACTCAAAGCATTTTAACTCAGTTAGACTCAAAATGAGCCTAATATTATGAAAATATGAAATTTTTATATGGCCACCAACCGAACTGACGTGCACGCGCTTTCTCCTCGTCCGCCTCAGGGACGCGTGGCGGCCTTCCAACTATCCACACAGCCCAAAGTAAATGCGCACGCGCGGCGGGCCCCGGTCGTCGGCCACCTCTGTTCGGGTCGTCGTCCTTCTTTAAGTGGAAACCCATGTATAGTAGCTTCCACCCTTCCAAAGCCTAGCCTGTCCCTTCCAACCCCGACAGGGTCTACGAACACTAGACCACTGGCGACAAACCCTAGCCCGCCGGCGACAATTCGAAAAATTTAGCTTTTTTTCCTTCTTCTTCTTTTCAACATCAACATGGCTCATTTTTCTAGCTTTAGTTTCCTTTTGGGTACCCTTTCCTTTTTGACACTTCAAATAGCCCATTAGTTGCGCATGCCAAAACTTTGAAACGCATAAAATATAGCACCAAAACACAAATATCACCGAATGGGCGACAAAATAACAAATAAAAGTAGCAAGCATAACATAGATATATAAATAGGGTAAGGTAAGTAGAAAGCATAACATAGTTCTTACATAAAATACTATATAACACGACATAGGTAAATAGTTCACGTTACACCCAACGACATAACATAGAAATATATAAAAAAGCCCTAGGGTCTAACACCCTAGGGAAATACAAGCTTCTCCGTGCCTCCTCTTCACTGCTCCGCCTCCCTGCTGTTCTCGCCGAGGTGGTAGGGGAGGCTGTGGATGACGTTGCGGTTGGAGAAGATCCTATCGACATCCGTGAAGATGTTGTAGGTTGTGAATGCGATAAGCTCGCACCCACACCAAAACACCTTGCCGAGCAGGTGGAACGCATCAAACCTGTTGTGGAAGTTGACGATGAGCCCTGACGGAGGAGACCTGGAGTTTGGACGCAGTTCCTCCAGTCGGAACATCACCAGCGAGCTAGCCGGGAGGTGGGCGAAGCCCGCACGGAGGAACCACTCGGCCAAATCCCAGCCAGTCCTCCAGCGTGAGATCGTCCACACGCGGAGCGTTTTCTCCATGACGACGCCGGGGGGTACCGCATCTCCGGCCTGACTGGTGGCATCTGGAAGGTGGGGCCGTAGTACTCCATCTTCGCCTGGCTTGGAGAGTGCTCTGGATCTGGGTGAAGAAGAGAAGGGGAGCGGCGCAAATGGATGTGTGGAGAATAGTTGGAGGGGTGGGTGGTTTAAATAAGGGCATCGGCCGCATGTTGCTACGTTCAAACGCCGCGCGGCGATCGGTATGCCATAGACTTTAATTACTACGTTGAATTGATGTTGCGGATGTTAAAGGCTGAAACGATGTGAACTAGTATGAATCGATCGAGGAGACGCTTGTGAGAAGAGACGAACCAGCGGCAACGATCGTCTCTGCGCCCGTGGCGGCTCACAGGAAGGCTGCGTCAGTGGGGCATCGTGGCGGCGCACATCGGCGCATGCAGGCAGGCCAGCTGGATCATGTCGCGCATGCATAGCAGGCTTATCGTGGTGGCGTGCATCAGCGCATGCATGCAGGCGTTTCATGCAACGGCCCAACAGTCCAACGAAACCACGGCCCAACGGTCCAACCAGCGCCACCCTTCAACACGGCCCCACTTGGCAGGTCCAACGTGCAACACAGTCCAGCGCGGCCCCACTCGTCAGTAGTTAACGGTCAAACCATTGACCCGACGACATCCTCCGTTGTGACCATTCGTGAGGGTTTCAGACTAGGGAGTGGGGAAAAGTGAGCAAAAGTTAAGGACGTGGGGATGAATGAGTACAGCTAAGGAACCAGGGGCACAAGAATAGAAAGCCCTAACTATAAATATTGCAATTTAATCGCGGACCAACTGTAATTTGTTTACCACGCTACACTTGTCAGCTTGGAGGGATGTCACTAGTGTACCATATTATTTATTTTATCTGTCTATATCAATTCCTATCATACAGGCAATTTAATCTTGTAACTAGCAAAACAAGAAGCTTGACAACTTTCTTGTTGGGGACAAATTTATATTGTGTTTTATGTGTAGGTACCCATGACTTTATTTATTGGAAGAACTCTCCGGTTCGATAAACCTTGATTCTCTATCAAGAGAGATACTTATATTACTAAGTTACCTCACCCTTATACGTGGGGTTACCCAACACTCTTACAAGAGAGCAAGCACGGTGATACAGGTCATCGTAGATTGGTCCAACATGGCTGACACGTCCGTTCCACTCCATGTATGCCCTACATATGGGCGGTCAACCCGGATGTATAGGGGGGTTTGAGTGAAAATTCAAATATGAGCCCAGGCTCAGCTGGACCTGATATCATAACCATTCAATTACATGCGGGTCTGTGCATGAAGTTGTATTTGAAGTCGTATTGCGCTCTGTAGTTGCGGCAAAAAATGGTGGGCCATGAGCACATTTAAAGCGGGCCACATCGGTACTGTGTAGACGAATCGGGAAGATGGTCACAATCCAGTTCTTTTTAGCTTTTGATTCTCCAGAATAAGCTTTTGGGAAAACTTCCCCCAGAATCAGCCGCCGAGTTCTTTTGTGAGATTGTGGTCTGAGATTATGGGATGAGTTGTATGCTAAAATATTTGTAATGCCACTGAACAAAAATTGGGTGCTGAATTGATAACACTTAGATGTTTCGAACAATTTATCGTCAAATATGAGCATGAATACGATTTATGAATATCTTAGATTGATAAATATTACAATAAAGAAGGTTTTCGCGTTTCCTTTGGTACAAAAGAAGTTCCACAAATAGATTGACTAATCTCCTGGTACAAGACTGGTAGCAATAGCCTCACGTGTGGCGGACATGGTACCATCATCTTCTCGCGTTGGCGCCTGTAAATGGCAATGGGGGTTGCACATACGCATCATTGTCAAACTTGTCAAAATGCACATCATGCAACTTGCTATCACGAATGAAGCTGTGGAGACACATGCATCCAGTGACAATCATCTTTTGGGTCTCTGGTTGTACTGTGGTATGCCTCCGAGAATTCGCCATTTCATCTTGAGAACACCGAATGATTTTTTGATGACATTTTGTAAAGAAGAATGACGATGGTTGAATGTCTCATGTCTACCAATGGGCGGGTGTTGTTGGAACTCTCGTACATGGTATCGTTGCCCTTTGTATGGTGCTAGATATCCAACTCTGTTTGGATATTCGGAGTCCACAAGGTAATATTTATCTATTGTAAGACACGAGAAGATATTAAAATTTACTGTGTACCATCATGTACATAAGAAAATGCAGACATAGAAGAGATTACCTGTGGGGGGTTGTGGAAAATGATCATAACGAACTATAGCATCGCTCCATACACGTGTGTCATGAACAGATCCGGGCCATCCAGGAACAACAAAAGTGAACCTCGTATCAAAATCGCAGACTGCCATGACATTTTCACTTCTAACCCCTTTCCTATTCCTGTGTTGGGGCTCCAACTCCTTAGGAATAATCACTTCAATGTGTGTTCCATCTATGGCTCCAATAGCATTTTTGAAATGAGGCTAGAACTTTGTTTTTCTTAGTATGGGATGCGGTTCGGAGAATGATGGATCAATAGGCCGAATGAAATCACCAGCCATGTGGTCTACACACTCCAAAACCTCATGATTTTTTTTGTTAATGACAAAACGACCATGTCCAAACCGATCTGCTACATTATTAGTTGTTTGGCATGTCCCCAAAGTCCATAAAAATTGTGCGGTGCTTCTTTCGATGATATGTTGCAAGTTGACTTAAGCCTGTAATTCTGAACCAACAATTCATGCAATGAGTAAAACACTGACCTCCTCATTCTGAACATAGAGTAGAAAACTTTTGCATCTTGTTTCTTCTGTTCCACCCATTGGAGTCCTGTAACAAGGTGTAACTTTCTTGGTGCATACGACAATCTCTGACTTGACGACTCCATTTCCATAGCACATGCAAACATGGCCAAATCCCATTCCTCATCTAATTCATCTGAAGTGTCCAATTCATCTGAAGTGTCCATCTGCCACATAAACATGCATATAAGAGTTGAGCAACAACATAGAAAACTACGAACAGTAGTTCAACATGATACAACACAAATTTCATTTGCCACATAAACATACACATGAGAGTTGAGCAACAACATAGAAAATTACCAACAATAGTTCAACATGGAACAACACAATTTCAAAGCAAATGATTATGTTCTGGACAAGGACAAGTGAACATTACAATGTGAGAGCAACAACATGTTCAAAGCAAATAGTTAGGGTTCAACTTATTCCAGGTTCGAAGCAAATAGTTGAAAGCAAATGATACATATAGGTTCACAACATTACAGGTTCTACTTATTTTTGTTGAGCTCCCATGCCCTCTCTATCCATCGAAGCCTTTCACTAGGTTCGTGATCCTTGAATGTTACGAAAATATCACGATATTTCTTCTCCAACATAAGATGGGAAGCATAGAAATGCATATCACTCCCAGGTTTAGCACCATCTGCAATCACCATGTCCATCATGTCTCCAATCTCCTTTCTTGTTGTATCCTCTCCCAGATTTCCCTTACTCTTTTCCTTGCACCAAAGAGGTCAACCATACGCACAAGTGCATCAGTCTTAACAATTTCATTTAACCACTTCTCATTCATCCTAGGATTTGGCGAAAAAGAACATGGCATCTTCTTCCCACTCTTGGCACGCTTCATGCGAGGTACACCTTCGACATCATGGCTTTCACAACCTGAATCATCATCCATATTGAAACGAGATGAACCACTTTGATATGTGGGAATTGGCACCCTGGCATGCTCATTTCTGACACAACAAGCATCAAACACCTCTCTCATTTTTTCCTCCTCTGCTAGTGGAGCATACCGGAACTTGGCAGCCGTCGGATTTGCCTGCAATCAAATACCAAAACTCACGGTTAAATAATGAAACAAGAATATCACACATTATTTGAATAACTGACATGGCAACAACATATTTTATCTCCAATGCCCACCACTCATCCGAAGCTGCAATGGTCTTCGTATATTCATCTCTACCAATGCCAGATGCTTTTTGAGTCAACGTCTTTCACACACTGTACTCTGATCTACATACATCCCATCTATTTTTCAGTTGGCCGGAAGAATAATTTCTCCCAGAACGCTCGTTAAACTTTCTAACCAAATTAGCTTTTCTCATGTGAGTCAAAGTGGTGCCGCCAACAACAACATCCGAACTGCAGCTCAAAAAACAACAACATCCGAACTGCAATATCAGCCGAGCGATATAGCAGCGGCCAGCTCAAACCATATCTGAACCGCTTTAGAAAAACATTACGATCACACCAAACTTAACTGCCGGACGTTTTTTTTTTCTTTTATAAGTTTTGAGCTGAACTGTCAAATGCTTCACAAGAGGAGACGGAGGAGTGCCACGTTTCTTTTTCCTGCGTCCCCTTCTCCCCCGACCCGACCCCGAGCCGCGTCAAACAAAACAACATCGAGGGAGCTCTCTCTCTCTCTCCTCCACACCCGGCCTCCTCTCTCCTCTCTCCTCTCTCTCTCTCTCCCTCTCTCCCTCCTCCCCGCTAGCCAATTCCGGCGCCATCATCCCCCCCCTCCCCCGCGGCCACCGGAATCCGCCGCATCGGACGGCGAGCCCGCGGCGCCCCGCCCGCGAATCCGGGCCGCCCGCGCCCAGATCCGCCCCCCCGCGCCGCCCCCGGATGTCATGAGCCGCCCCCATTTGCCCAAAGACCACGCCTTTCCGCGCGCGAATGGGTTCTTCGACGGCCGCCACTGCGAGATCGAGGAGGCGGACGCCGCGGCCGCCCTAGCCGCCGCCGACCAGTCCTGGTCGGGGTCGCCGTCGCAGTCCACCTCCCCGTCGTCGGCGTCGTCGCTGCCCATGTCGTCGTGCGGCCAGTACATGCTGCACCGGGTCGGCAAGTTCGACACCCTCGCCGGCGTCGCCATCAAGTACGGAGTCGAGGTAATGCGACAGGAGTACTCTTCTCTTCAGGGCCTCCGGCTTTTATATTACTACTATATTGGAATACCAGAGGGGATATAAAATAACAGTGTTTAACTTCTAGCTGCTTCAGGCAGAATGGCATCCTGTTGTAGTATAATGACGATAATAAGGTGTTTGAATGATTTGCGTGTTTTGATGCGTAGGTAGCCGACGTCAAGAGGCTGAATAGCCTCTCCACTGACCTCCAGATGTTTGCGCACAAGACGCTACGGATTCCGCTTCCTGGAAGGCATCCTCCTTCGCCTTTCCAGCAGAATGGTTCATACGAGTGTGATGACAGGTATACAGAAAAATAGTTTTTGCGTTAGTATGTTGCTTCCCTTTTTCTTCTGGAAAGGCATTAACATGTTGTTACTTTTAAGCCATGCCTTTAGTGAGTTGGCACGTCGCAGTGCTGTTGATCAAGTGCTCAGCTTAGTGTTGTGTGAATCGATAGTCAAGAATTGTTACTACATTGCTCCGAGTTTTTTCCGATGTGTACTCTGCATTGGATTTTATTTGAGCACTGGTTAAGGTAGTTCTGGATTGACTATGAACTACTATGATATCATGCAAAATCGTAGCGTTAAGTGAAGCTGCCATGGGAGTATGGTCTCGTAGTCTCATGCAAAGTTATCTTATTGTTTCCACAGCTCCTTAGACACTCGAAATGGAGCCACAATTATTACCTTTTCTCTTAACCATGTGTCTTTTATGAAACTAAGGTTTTGCTTTTGCATGAAGCTTTTCCTTCACGAATGCATGCATGCTGCAAGTCGTATCACGTAATGGGAGGAGTTGAGAGTTGCAAAAAAATTCATTAGCCAATTTATGCCTGCAAAGTGCCATTAATCAGTTTGGCGGGTACTACATAACTGCGGAATTTTGGATTCTGACTGTATGAATGGATGATTACATGTTTATTTTGGCAGTATTTGCCTGTGCTATCAATTGCCATGCCCTACAGTTCATAAATTGACCATATCGAACATAAGTTAAGCTGACGCACCAAGGGCCTTGAAGGCAAGGAAATGGAGAAAACAAATTCTAACAAACCTGTGAACATGTCTCAAACCCTCAATGTTCTTGTGCTTACGCATACTGATACTGGCCACAACTTTCTCCTTTGTACAAGGCGTGTAGATTCTGGTCACTTTCTGTTTCTGAAACAAAGTCAACAAAATAGCATCACTACGAGCGTGGGGTGCTTTTGGATAAATTCGACCACAGCAGTATTGCGTCCATAATCTATTACATGTTTTGATATTCTTTTCTACTTGGGATAACAAATAACTTTTGTTTCTGCCTTTTAGATTTTACAACACTTCATGAACCAACTACTTGCTATGTTTTTTGTTCGTACCATTACATTTTTTGCTGGCTCTACTTTATGTATCATCAGGTATAACAGTAATAATGTTTATTTCAGGGAATATACTCCACGGCGTCTTCATGATGATCTATTGGATTCAGTTTTGCGAACACCAAGACACAAAGTCTCGCCAGCCATGAGCCTTTTGCAGGGATACTATGGTCTCACACCACCTCCAAAGAGGAATCCGACACAGGAAGGCACCGAGATAGCAGTATATGGAAAAGGCAAATCAATTTCCTTGGTTGATGAGCCCTGGTCCGCAGAGACACCAAATCCCAACACGTTCATGTTTGAGCATAGGAAACCCAGAAGCCAGACAATAGGTTCTCTTGTGAATGGCGAGTCTGAGGAGAATGGAGACGGTGAAAGGCCAGTAAGGAGGCGCCCAAAAGCTGATGGCGAGTTGCTACCTAGGGAGGAAAATGGCAGCGCCTTGTTGTCACGGGCGGGGAAAGGCCTCGCATTGAGGCCAAAGTCGGGCACTCGACCAGACATGAACAAGAGCCATCAGAATCTTATCGCGATGTCGGAGCCTTCGTTTGACGGCGGGCTTCAAACCGTGAAGAAATCGTCAAGCACCCCTGAGTTCCAAGAGCCAGAGGGCAGCAGTGGCTCGTCCATATGGTCAGCAAGCAAGTGGAGCTTGAAGCCAGACGCTTTCGCCCTCCCTCTTTTTGACAGCATTCCAAAGCCAATCGCTGCTTGGAAAAACAAGGCGGCCCGAGATTAGCAGCTTTCCCCATCTCTTGGCCGCCCACCTGATTCTTTCCCTGAACTCTGGCTATATCCCATGTAAGCCCGTGAGGAGCTTGAGCTCAGGTCGGCACCGGTCCTCCCAGCGATGAAAGCAGGGGAGGAAAGACCTCGATGATGCGGAGACGCCGTCGAGGTGACAGCCTCTGATTTTGCATGGTTTGTCATGCTATATATTGGAGATGTTGCGGCGGGTAAAGGCGTTACCTGTCTTCACATAATCTTATAGAAGATGACACAGAGCCTTGGGTATTCTTTTGTACACAATCGGAGATAATGTAGGATGAATAGGCGGGCTATATGTTGTATGTGTGATCCCATTCCCATACACTAATATAGAAAAGATTGGTCTTCTTTCATGAGTTTATTCATGTGCCTTTTGGCGTGTGCTAGCTGTTCAACTATACTGTGTTCCTCAAGAAAAGAAGAATAAAATGCAGCTCATTTCACTACTGTTGGGTGTTCGTGAACGTGCTGGTTCGGAGATCCTGTCGGTGATGCCGGAATCTCCTCGAAAACCAAACCATCTCATGTGAAGTTCATGCAAAATTATGTCCCAAACATACATTCAAATGTCAGACTCAAAATGTCGTGTTTATCTTTTCATGAATTCACAAAGCTTGTGTATCGTTTCATTGATAGAAACAAAAATAAGTACATAAGAAGATACAACACATAACACTAACCCGTGAGTAGGTACACTAACACATGAGAAAGGTGGGCACGGTACCCCGGAGTAGGTACAACACATGGCATGAACACATATGTGAAAGCGTGGGCATGATACTCGGAGCAGAGACAAGGGATGCTCAGCCTGAACGAAGAAAAGAACATAACTAAACCCATCAAGCCTAGGACCAAAGGGGCAGGCTGAACAGGCATGACGTTGAACATCTCCGGCACCAACTCCGGGGACGTCGCGAGCAAGCAAGATGGTGCTTTCAAAAATGGGAGTGATGCCATGACGCACCGCCATCTGATCCGAAGAATCAGATCTAGAATTTCCTCCGCTGCTCGAAGAGGGGTATAGATAGAGGCCATAACAACATCTACAAGAAGGGAAACGACTCCCGTGAGTGCCGTCGCTGCCAACATCGGCGAGTTGAGCTGGGATTTCGCTCTGGCCTAAGTCCGAGCAATCTCATTGCCGCAGATCAGGGTCCGAAGATAAGAAAGTCAGCCAGCTGGTCGAGACCACCTCCGGAAGGGGGGGGGGGGGGGGGGTGTGCCTGCCGCCGAAGGGTGGCACTGGGCGCCGGCGCCGTTGAAAAACACGAGTTTTAGGACTGGCACACCATGGAGGTGGACAATATCGGAAAGGCGACAGGGCAGAGAGAGCCGACGCGAAGGATGCGATGGCCACTGACAAGCCTGGAGCCAGAAGGGAAGGCAGATCAGAGTTGTCGAGAACGCTAAGACGCCAACGAGCCAGAGGCTGGAGAGGATGCAACAACCTGACAAAGAACGCTGGCAGGCCATGAACGCCGAAGAACGCAGGTGCATAACCGGGAAATGGTCGTTTCATGAAAAATGAAAAAGGAAAAAAGGACAAGAAAAACAACGGGTGCAAAGGCCTGAGACGTTGATCCGATTGGCATGATGACCCCACAAAGAAGAGTAATGCTACATGAACGGACGATTTATTATGGAGTTCACGGCCTGGTTTACGTGGACCACTAGAATTAAAGATTAGGGAAGGAAGGACCCACACCCTCTGAAAAACTGGGGGAGAGAAAATTAGTTAGAAGGAAGCCCCGTGAACGCCTGTACTCCCTCCGGTCCTTTTTACTCCGCGTATTAGATTTGAATCAAGTCAAACATTGCAAAGTTTGACCAAATTTATATTAAAAAGTATCAACGTCTACAATACCAAATATATATACTATGAAACTACATTTCATAATGAATCTAACAATATTGACTTGGCATTGTGGATGTTGATACTTTTTTCTATAAGTTTGGTCAAAGTAGAGATACTTTGACTTCGGACAAAAGTTATATACAGACTAAAAAGGACCGGAGGGAGTAATTGTCCGTGAAGTAATCTAGCATTATTGCACACAGAATATCATCGCAGACAAAAAGCATTTACGCCTTCTGACAAGATGACCCCACAAACCAGCCACCGGATGACCCCCCCGAACCTCCACCGCGGAAAGTTCCTTCCCCAAAACCTCCTCTCCGCGCCAACGAACGCAGCGCAAGCGCAACCCACACCTCCGCTGGAGTAAGTGTCAGCTGTCAGGGCTTACTCTTATCCTGGGACACGGTCATTGGTTGAATCCAAATGCACACTGAATTGGTACACGTGCCGTGCTCATCAAGTGCTTGATGAATGACTTGTTGACAAAGAACCAACATTATTAGTTTCTGGGTGGTAGCAGTTTCGGATCGCATGTAGATTGAGGCCATCTGTTATTGGAGTAGTATTCTCTAGCGTCAGGGCTGTCGATTAAAGCGATTGGCTGAAGGGTCGTGCCTATGAAATAGCCGGGGTCTGGACACAAGTCCTAGAAAAAAGAAAAATCCCTTTCAATGCAGTCACTGCTAAATTTGGGATGCAACATATTTACAATGCATCTTATTATGCCTTCCATTATTTGTTTCAGATTGCTGTTATGACGCCACAGATATTGTTGGATGCCCTGAGGCATGCCTTTGTAACAATGAGTGCAGTGAGCCTGCTAATATTTGATGAATGCCATCGTGCCTGTGGAAACCACCCATATACACGAATAATGAAGGTAATGGGATTTTTCTTGTTTTAACATCATAGGTAGATAGGATTTGGCTTGCCTCAGCAGTTTTTTGACAGTTAAGAAGTTTCTTAGGATAGCAGTATTTTTAATAGTTTGGCATGCCGAATTTCCTAACGGTTTATGTATCTCTTGAATCTGTAGGAATTTTACGTTGGCTCTGAGTGGAGGCCAGCTGTATTTGGAATGACAGCATCTCCTGTTGCTACTAAAGGCAAGAATTCTACACATGACTATCATGTGCTTCCTTTCTTTCTACCCTCTGCGATATATCTTCGTCAATATTTCTGGCAAACGACCACTATTTTGGTTCTTGAAATCAGCATGTTGTATGACTGTTATGTACCATGTGTCGTGCTCTTATCTTTTCCCTCACAAGATCATACACTTCCTGAAGTGTGATACTCTCTGTTGTGCCAACAGTGCCCCACTGCTCTGCACTATAAATTGCAGTTAGCTACCTGTACATGATTGCTTCCTTCTTCATCTGGATAACTGGGAACACAACTTGTACGTTGACATGATTTTTATTGGTTTATTTCATTTTGACAAAAAGGATAATTGTGCCTGCTATTCATCCTACTTGAAGGCACTTGCGACTTGGGACCAATTTATCAAATCGAAATTATTTTCCTGCACTAGGATGATTTGTTAGATGCTAAATTTTCTAATGCTATCCCCCTCCCCCCCCCCCCCCCCCCCCCCCCCCCCCCCCCGCGCGCTTATTATTTATTACAACCTTCTATATTTACTATTGATAAAAGAACAGTGGAGGAGAGACAAGTTTCATTTCTAAAAATTACCGTCCTTTTCAGGCACTTCCACGGTACAAGATTGTGAAGCACACATAGGTCAATTTGAACTTACATTGGATGCAAAGGTTATCTCAGCATCCTCAACTTCTTTCACTTCGAATTTTATTGCGCCTTTGGAAACGTATATTGCAGTAAGGAATAGCTTCCATACCTTACATGCCATTCCAGGTATATATCATAAAGGATCGTAGTGAACTTGAGAGCTTCTCCCCTCCCGCAACAATTGTGAACAAATACTATGATGCTTACTCGATTGATTTCGAAGATCTGAAATCGAAGCTACAGATATTGTATGAAGAGGTGATTTGATTAACTATGTTTTGACTCATTCATAAGATACATCTGTAGTTTGGAGTAGCCACAGCTATAGTGTGTTGTATTTCTCTCTTTTCTTCTATATATATTGTACAAATGTTTATCGGTTAAAACTTGTCATTGTTGGGCAGTATGATGCTTTGTTGGCTAATCTGCAAGAATCATCACCAAATAAATTTGAAGACACGAATAACATATTAGAGACATCAAGAAAGACCTTGTCCAGATACCATGAGAAGATATTTTATGGCCTAAATTATCTTGGTCCAATCATCACCGCTGAGGTATTGTATTATCTAATCATTGAGTAGCTTTACCAAATTTTCCGTAAGACTTACAATGGTCATTGTTATATCTGATCTAGTTCGTTGACTTCACTTAAGTGCCTGATTCCAACTGAAGTTATTCAAACTTTTTGGCCATGTGTAGAATATTCGTATTGGCATATTCCTAGCTGATATACCACCACAATATCCCTTATGTTCAGCTGCTTCAGAAGTTGCTGATAAGATCTCTGAATTAGTGATGATGGGCAGAAATTTTACCTAACATTAAGAAGATTAACTGCTTTGCAAGGTCATTTAATATATTTTTATTGTGGGGAAAATCATGCGCATCAAGTCTCTTGTACATTTTGAGGGAATAAACGCTGCATCAGGAGCAGGTAGACTACGATTTAGCTACCCATCATTTTCCTCTCAACGGAAAAGTATATTTCTTAGCATTATGCTGCTGTTGAGTTCATCCCTAATCCTTGAAGGCCAAAATAATGGAGTAAATGGACAGTTGAATTGCCAGTATTGTTGGTTAACAAAGGATCGCTTTGTGTTGAATATGGAACATATCCTTCTTATGAAGTACAAGTTGCATGTGAGGAGAAGCTTGAGTCTACTAAAAGGTCAACTAGTATTGTCATTCAAATGATTGTGAAGCGTATTAATTGGTTACAACTTACAATACCACTTTTTTAATTTGCTGTGAATTGACCATTACACTTGGAGCTATTTATCTTTGTAAATACATTAAAACTCTAAATTAAGAGGCTCACAAAGGGGGAAAATATGGACGCCCCGGTAATATTGCTTTAGTAACATGATGGATCGAATGTGTTAGATGAGGCAAAATAGGTAGTTAGAATTCGGACAGAATAATTTAGTTGAGGTAGTTGCTGAAGCATTTGAGCTGCAACTGGAGTTAACCTATATTGAGTGGTAGAGTTTGCTCCTGGGACATTGTAGGAAACATCACGAAGAAACCATACACTGATAATAATGGTAGCATTTTTCCATTTTCTTGTGCCTCCCTCACCATATGAATTGTAAATTGGGTCACTTTAATGTATACTATTCGGTAAAAAAATACTCGATTCTTCCCTACCACTTCCACAGTTCCAGTCTTATGAAGAAGGTTGTGGTCCAACCATTTCCCTTGCCTGTGGGAGTTAGCATACCTTTTTCATTATTCTTCCATATCATTTTTTATTATATGAAAGACTAGTTTTTTCCTGGAGAATAAACTGTGTATTGTTTTCTTAACAGGTAGTGAAGATATATAATGAAAGCATTAAGACACTGGGTGATTCTGAAGATTGCCTCTTCTCTAAAGCTAGCTTCAGTCTGCATGTAGCTTATTTTAAAGAAGCTTTAGATTTAATCGAGGAAGTATTGCCACATGGTAAGCTGCAAACAAATATCCATCAGTTAGATGTGTTATATCTGTCTGTTTTCACTTGCTATTGCTCATAAATAGTAATATAGTACTCCAAAGTTAGTACAAAGTTGAGTCACTTATTTTGGGACGGAGGGAGTATACATCTAGAATCTGCAGCATCTTTCTGTATATAAAGGGGTAGGTTATAAAATCAGTTGCAAACTGCATTAAGATCCTCTGAATCCTTAGATAAGTTGTATTTATTTCAGTACTTTGCCTGCTATATCTCGAAATAAAAACGAAAATAAAATAATGCTTCTGCACAAACCTCTTAATTTGCACACTCTATAGAGGTGAGCTATGAGGAAGTACCTGCAATGTGTACAGTTTCTATAGCAAATAGCCGAATAGCAGTATGTGCTGCACACATACTGTCCATTATTTTGGCTTGAATGTAGGGCACTCCTCGTTGTGTGAATCTATAGCCTCAAAGACTGAAATCGCCTGTTTCTTGATGCACCTATGTGTTTTGATTTCTGAAGCATTGTATTATTGATATCTCACAAGACTGTAAGCAGCTTGGAAACTACAATGTAGTGCATTGATAGTTTCTTCTTCTAATTCTGCTGATGGAATTGCATCATAGGTTATGGTGAACTAATGAAATCAGAATCTGGTTCTGCGGAATTAAGTAAAAGGGGGTATATTTCTTCAAAAGTGGATGCTCTAATCAGCATTTTTAAATCATTTGGGTAAAGCCATATTCTGCTCAAGATGCTTAGTTTTGCCTACTTGTGCTCTTGTGTCAGAAAAAGCGGGTAAATCCACATGTATTTTCTCCACAGGTCATCAAACGAAGTGCTTTGCCTAATTTTTGTAGAAAGAATTATGACAGCTAAAGCTGTTGAGAGGTTCATGAGAGGAATTGTTAATTTCTCTAGTTTTTCAATTTCTTACTTGACTGGAGGGAGTACATCAAAAGATTCTCTAAGCCCAGCAGTGCAGAGATATACATTGGACTTGTTCCGATCTGGAAAGGTATGCCATTTAAATTGCAAAGATTGATTTAAACAGGATTCGAAATGATACATCAACTCCATGTCAATTTCTAGGTGAACTTGCTTTTCACCACAGATGTAACTGAAGAGGGTATTGATGTACCTAACTGTTCTTGTGTCATACGCTTCGACCTGCCCAGAACTGTTTGTAGCTATGTTCAATCTCGTGGTCGTGCCAGAAGGAGAAGCTCAAATTATGTTCTTATGATTGAGAGGTACAGTAATCGTCACACTGCATAAGTTGCATGCTGGTATAGCATATTAAATTTTAGAGAAATGTTTTGGCCACCATTTATTCTTATTCTAAGCACGTTTACCACGCATATTATATTCATAGATTGGATACAATTTATGCCTCATAATCATTAATTTTTCTAGAAAAGGATATGCTCTTTTACATAATTTGGTTTGGCATGAACGGTATGTTTTGTCAGTCAGCAGTCTGAGTTTCTAGCCCAGGAATTTCTGAATCCCGATCCTCTCATCTAAAAAAAATGTTACAACCATCTTTAAACAATGTTTTAATAATTTTTATGACTACCTATTCACCTTTTGATCCTTCACATGAATTTTTCAGGGGAAACATGGATCAGCAGGAACACATATTCCGCATAATACAGACTGAGTACTATATTAAACACTTCGCTCTGTATAGACACGAAAACCCCCATGTTTCATCCTCTGAGTTGCCTATGCAAGACAAGTATGCATACCGTGTTGATTCAACAGGAGCAACTATAACTGCAGACTGCTGTGTCGATCTGATTCGTAAATATTGTGAGAAACTTCCTAAAGATAGGTACACATATGCTTGCCATTTTTGTAGCTTTTGTTGTTCTGTCAGTCTGCTTGGTAATGCACCTCATGCATAATCACTAAGAATGGTGGTGTTCTTGAGATTCCTGAACTGTCATGTAACCAATTACATAGATAGCATGTTGTTGAAAAATTTGGTTAATTTGAATGTCACACAAAGCACAAAGAAAAACTATTTCTCGTACTTCCCATGGCACGATCTTACTGTCTTTCATTAGATAGAAGTGATTGATCATTATAACATTCTTCTGAAGGTATTTCATGCCAAAGCCTTCCTTTGCGGTGGCTATAGAAGATGGATCATACCAATGCACCTTGACTTTGCCTCCAAATGCGGCGTTTCAAAAGATAGTTGGCCCTTTATGCGGTACAAGTAATTTAGCCAAGCAGCTTGTATCCCTAGATGCGTGCAAGAAATTGCATCAGCTAGGAGAACTCAATGATCATCTTCTACCCTTGACCGAAGAACCTATTGATATTGATGTTGCTTTAAGAGATGGGAAATTCCTTTCTGGACCAGGTATGTGTCTAACCCTTTTTCAGTCTTGCTTACATTAAAGTTCTTTAAATAAGAACATTTATTTGCCTGTTTTGCTATTTTCTTTCACTCATTTACTCCCTCCGTCCCATAATATAAGAGCGTTTTTGACACTACATTAGTGTCAAAAACGCTCTTATATTATGGGATGGAGGGAGTATTTTATAACAGTGATCAGAGTAAGACTGAGCTTGCCAATTTGTTGTACATCGTTAAACTTGTGCAACTAATGCTGGCGGGCTTTGTTTTTATTGTTTTGCACAGTAATGGAAACTCTGTGTGTATGAGGTTGTCTTTTGGACATGTTTGTGCAAGGCTTGGGACAAGTATGAAATATCCCCCGACTGTTGAGATCCGCTGACCTTATATAGTTATTCTCCATTCTTTTACTTTACCATTTCCTCTGAGTGGTGCTGTTACATGGCATACTGCTGTCTGTAGTGAACTGTGCAAGTTTCAACAGCAACCCCTTCTTCCAAAATGGTATGCGTGCTTCTCTCATCGTAGATGATAATGATGTTTCCATTGTTCTTTTTTCATTTTGGCAGGAACGACTAAAAGAAAGGAGCTCCATGGAACAAGAAATGTTCTTGCCTTGTCAGGATCGTGGATTCATGAAAGTGAAAGTGTCACATTGAATACTTATAGATTCGATTTTCTTTGCGACCAAGAGGGTGAAAACTATGCTGGGTTTGTTCTCTTAATGGAGTCAGCACTTGATGATGATGTAGCTTGTTCAAAAATGGATTTATTCCTGATACCTAATAAAATGGTCTACACCACCGTAACTCCGTGCGGAAAAGTTCAACTGGACAAAAAACAGGTTGTTCAAGAAATAATCGCATACTGTAATTCTTTCTATAAAGTTTGTTTGGCCATCGCTTATTTTTGTCATTTCTTCAGCTACGTGATGGGAAGTTGTTCCAAGAATTCTTTTTCAATGGAATATTTGGTAGATTATTTCATGGATCTCGAACAAGTGGAGTGCAAAGGGAATTTCTTTTCAGAAAAGGTCATGAAATACAATGGAGCTCAGAGAGCATGTACTTACTTTTACCTTTGAGGCATTCACCACATATCCAGCAAGATTTAAACATATACTGGGAGGCAGTTGAATCCTGCACCCAGGCGGTGGAGCAGTTGAGAAATTTGTATCTGGAAGATGAAAATATCCGTGCAAATTTTATTCAACATAGAAGTATCAAAGAGAAAGACATTATTCATCTAGCCAACAAATCTCTTCATTGTTCTAGCATCAAAGATTCAGTTGTGCTATCGCTTCATACTGGGAGGATATACTCTGTTCTTGACTTGATCCATGACACAACTGCTGAGGACTCGTTTGAAGAGATGTATAATGGAAAAACTTCACCATTTTCTTCATTTGTGGACTACTACCGTGAAAAGTAATGCCTCTATTACATGTGTTAAACTCTTAATTACAAGTAAAATTTATTCTGATATGCTTCCTGACAAACTTATTTTTTTACCACTCTTTTGTAGGTATGGTATTATTATTCAACATCCAAAACAACCGTTGTTGCTGTTAAAGCAAAGCCACAATGCACACAATCTTCTTTTTTCAAAATCGAAGTACATAGTTACTAGCTATAAATCCTAGTCCGGTCCAGTTCCCATTTTCCTGTTATGATGTGCAAGATAGCTGTTGCTTTACTATTTAGCCTGCATTTTACATGAAACTCTACATAACCTATGGCAGATGGTTCTACGGGCGATCCTTTGCTCATGGAAAAGGAACAAATATACGCCCGGGTCCCGCCTGAATTGTTAATCCACATTGATGTGACAATTGAAGTTCTCAAATCTTTTTATTTATTGCCTTCTGTAATGCATCGACTTCAGTCTCTCATGCTAGCCAGCCAGCTTCGCAGAGATATTGGTTACACTCAACATATACCAAGTTACCTGGTCTGTTCTCTTTCACGAATATATAATTTTATTGCTATGGCTGGTTATGCATCCCTGAATAATTTTTGATCCGTTTCAATGTCAGATTTTGGAAGCTATCACAACTTTAAGGTGCTGCGAGACATTTTCCCTGGAGCGTTTAGAACTATTGGGAGACTCAGTACTAAAATATGTGATAGGATGTGACCTGTTTTTAAGGTATCCTATGAAACATGAAGGTCATCTTTCTGATATGAGATCAAATGCTGTCTGCAATGCTACACTTCATAAGCACGGAATCTGGCGATCCATGCAGGTAGATGGCCTAAATCCAAGCCTATTATAATGGTTTCAACTTCCTGAAGTTTATGATGAGTTCTGTTAGACAAATAATTCTAATTTAGTCAGTTCATGTGCACTTGGCCAGTCAACCAGTTATATTTGAGCCTTCCCCGCAATAAATAAATAAATATTTGAGCCTGAGGGCCAACAATCACATATGCACTTCATATAGCAAGTGGTTTTCTTCTATTCTGCTCCATCTTGAGTTTTAATTTTGTTTGAGCCCATGCCAGTCAGATGTTTCCTAGAGGTGCTTCATCAATGTTCTTTTCATTCAAAAAGCATGTTTCATGATATTGTAAAAAGGCAGAAGTTATATACGAGCAGAGTCAAGTTGCGTATAGGAGATATAATATAACCTAGATACCGTTGAGATTTGCAAGGTTGAGAATACAATTCTGAGGTGTGTATGTTTACTGGCTATTTGTTATCTTGCTTTACAGGGTTACGTGCGGGATAGTGCATTTGACCCACGGCGTTGGGTTGCTCCTGGGCAGATATCCTTGCGCCCTTTTCCTTGTAACTGTGGAATTGAGACTGCATTTGTTCCAACTAATGGAAGGTATATCAGCGGCGATCCATCTTTTGTCGTTGGAAAACCATGTGATAGAGCTCACAGATGGATGTGCTCGAAAGCAATATCTGATTGTGTTGAAGCCCTGGTTGGAGCATATTATGTGGATGGTGGCATAGTTGCTGCACTTTGGGTTATGAAGTGGTTCGGTATTGAAATAAAATGTGATAGGAAGTTGGTACAGGAAGTAAAGCTCAATGCATCTCATATATGCTACTTGCCTAAAATAAGTGTTATCGAGGAGTTGGAAGCAAAACTGAAGTACAACTTCTCAGTCAAGGGCCTTCTACTCGAAGCCATAACTCATCCATCTCTGCAGGAATTAGGGGTTGACTACTGTTACCAGGTCAGTGTATAGTAGCATATTTCTATATTGGTTCGTGGGGTTATCATTAGCTTATTGTGCTTCAATCAGAAATTGCTTCAAAACAAGATATATCCATGTCTTCTGTCCTTAACATTTTTGTGTCTAACTTGTGCCTTTATTTCAGCGTCTGGAATTTCTGGGTGATTCTGTGCTGGATCTACTAATTACACGCTATCTCTATGTTACCCATACTGATGTTGATCCTGGAGAATTGACAGACTTGCGTTCCGCTTTGGTTAGTAACGAGAATTTTGCAGAAGTAGTTTTAAGGAACAACATTCACAGTCATCTACAGCATGGGTCTGGAATACTTTTGTAGCAAATCACAGAATATGTTAGATCCAATTTGGAGTGCCAAGGGAAGGTTAATAAATTCCTTCAACATGCTACATGTAAAGTACCTAAGGTTAGAAATACAGTTTCACTTATGTTCATTATCTTAACAGTCTACCTTTTCAATTTTGTGCTTTTATTGTTTCTGGATGACCTTTTTTCTGTGAAGCCTTTCCCAGCCAACATTACACGTAGAAATTAACAATATTATTTTGTTTGTTTTACAGGTACTTGGAGACATTATGGAAAGCATTGCCGGTGCAATATTTGTAGACACAGATTTTAATGTTGATGTGGTTTGGAAGATTGTTGAACCGTTGCTTTCCCCAATGATAACCCCTGATAATCTTGCATTGCCACCTTATCGGGAGTTATTAGAGCTGTGTAGTCACCTTGGTTATTTCATAAATTCAAAATGCAGTAGTAAAGGAGAAGAAGTAAGTATAGAGATGTCAGTGCAATTACGAGATGAACTGCTGATAGCGCAAGGACAAGACAGAAATAAGAAGAGTGCAAAGGCAAAAGCAGCAGCTCGTATATTGGCAGATCTGAAGGTAGGTTCTTTAAACATGAAGAGGAATGCTGTATTAGTGTGTAGTTCATGACAGGTGCCTCGTGGTTTTAATTGTTGTTCAGTTGAATCGGTAGCAGAATTATATCCTGAGCATACTTTCTTGTATTTAACTAGCTGATGTTCTTCTGCTTAGAAATTAGATGATTTGTCTATGCCATTTATCTATGACAGAAACTGATGTTTAAGTTTGAAGCAGAAAAGAGGTCTTTCAATGAAACAATGGTCCTCTAAAGCTAAGCAGTTGGATATTATATCTTCGGACCAGCGGTATCCTTTGGCAAGTGTAAGCTTCTACGCAGTTTTCCAGCAAATGCTTCAAGAAAGTTGCACTTTATTATAGATAATGACTACTACTACTTTTCTTTAGTTGGAATCACCACTTGATTATCGTGACGTGAATGCCAATCCTAGCCTAGGAGGCCTTCCCTCACTGAAAGAAGCAGGTATGTGACATTTCCCATTTTAATGGTTTAATTGTGTTGCTTGATAGTTCACAGCCTGTCAAACATGACATGCTAAAATGTAAATATATACCCTTTTACCTTTGCATGGATAAGATGCATGTCTACTCAGAAACCATGCAATCTTGTTTGTTTTAGTTGTTCTTCGGCTCAAAATGGACAAAGGTGGACCACGAAGTGCTCTTTTTAAGCTATGCAAGAGGTTGCAGTGGCCAATGCCAGAATTCGAATATGTGGAACAAAGGTTCAGGTATGTCCAGGAATACAAGATATATATGACCTCTAGCAACCAAGGCAAAAACTTCATTCCACTTGAATGTTGGCGATGCCGATCCTTCTGGTCTTTTAACGAAGATGTGCTAAATTCTTGTACTGGTTTGATGCAACAGGACTCCTATTGTTCTGGACGGGGTAACCACGACAAACTTCAATAGCTTCGTGTCAACCATCACCTTGCACATACCTGATGTAACAGCCATTACACTTCAAGGCGAGCGGAGAACTGACAAAAAGAGTTCCCAGGATTCAGCGTCGCTGATAATGCTCCACAAGCTTCAAGAGCTCAAGGTCTGTATATGCAAGACTTAGCAAAGCATCATGGATCCACTTGCGAGCTAACTGCTAAGGCTCGTTAACCTGGGGATCTGATCCTCCATCCCAAAGTGAATTGTGTCGAAAATGTTTATGAAAGGCTCGGTGGTGGTGCTAGATTATCCTGCAGGATATCTTAGAAATAATTAATGCCTGTCTTCCGAAAATAACAGTATACAATTTCACTTGCTGGACAATGAAAACATTTTGCAAGAACTGATATTGGTTTGGTTTGAGTCCGTATTTGGGTCAACTATCGATCTTAGGTTCCTCTTTTCAGGGTAGTTTTCTTTTCTGGGTTCTTAGTGGAATTGAGTGCAATTTTGCTAGCTCCTTAGCAGAGTTCACATGTAGTTAACTTTCTCTACTTCACCCCACAAATGTCCCATCAAAACTGATTTCTACAGTTGGTAGCTCTCTAATGTACTGTATAAATTTACAACCAAACAATGTAAGAAACAGGCCCAACATGGCATGCCATATCCCAAACCCAAAACCACTCCAAACCCAACAATTTACAACACCAGCTGCTGCTGTCAGACACGACCACTATATACAAAAGCGTGACGACGGCCTCTTGCCGCCGGCTCTGTCCAGCAACCCACACATGGCCACCTTCTTCTTGTGCTCCTCCGCGCACAAGTAGTCCAGCGCCACCCGGTCACCGAGCCTCCGGCTGCTGCCGCCACCGGCAATGCCGCCCCTGGTGTCGGCCCGCGCCGCCCCGAACCACCGCGCGCCGTACATGCACGAGCACAAGAAGAACACCGCGGTGACGCGGCCGAAGAAGACGATCACGCCCAGCGTGGTGGCCGCCGCCCACAGGCCGCCCGCGGAAGGCTCGGCGCCGCCACGGTCGAGCTGGAGCGAGTGGAACCTAGACGACGGGGCTCGCCACACGCCATCGGCTGGCCTCGGGAACGGCGGGCTGATCGTCTCCGGCTGCGCAGGCGGCGCCTCTGTAGCGCAGCTCGTGGTTGGTGCGGCGTCGTCATCGACCGTTCGCCATGGCTTGCTCCGTTTTTGCTTCTTGGCGCCCCCGGAGCCGCCAACCTGCAGCTGCAGAACATTGGCAACGGGCAATTAGCCATCGAAGTAGGACTGTAGGCACTGCACTGCTCCATAGTTGGAACTACTAGCTTTTTAATTAGTAAAACAAAGGCATATCATGTTTATCTTAGAGAGTGAACCTTAGAGGTCCATGTACGTACCTAAACAAATTTGGAAAACGAAGGTACCTTGAAAATTAAAAATTTCAAAATTTCATTTTTTTTTCAAAAAATTTGGTAACTTCGTAGAGGTTTGATCCTAACTAAGGACAATTTGGCAAGGCACAACCCTAGGGATAAAAAAGCTAGTTCCAATTACGCCTGGAAATAAGAAATGTTGTTTTTACCACAAGGACGAGACAATCAGACCTCTCTTCTTTCAATAGAAGTGTGTCCGTACTACATGGTCGGCTATGCAGGTGGCTTCTAACTTGTACCCACCCCTTAGTGTTGCTATTACGTTTGGCAATGAGTTATGTGAATACTATTGCAAGCTTAGAATCCTTATCTGGGAGGGAGTAATTAAAACTTCTCTCCACTAGAGGCTTCGTTTTTGTTGGCGACGATCGATAGTAATCATAAGGTGGACCAGATGTCTCGATGGAATTTTTATTATGTTTGAGGTGTTTTACACTTTTGGTGGACTTTTATAATAGATCCGGGTCCTTTTCGGAAAGAAAAGCAAATAAATTGATCTCACCACTAGAACACATTTCCAATGGTTAAAAAATGTGTCAAATAGGAATAAAATGGGTATTGCTATTTCTAATAGCTGCCTATAAATAGTTATTTTTGAATTGATTAAGTCGGATGCAACCTACTGTCTAGCTAGCCAGCTATTCAATTTCTGTTGGTTGGATATGAAATAAGCACTCATGATTGCTGACTTTTTTTTGTGAGTCGACACCTATTAGTCGAAACACACGCAAAAAACATTCCGTATGAGCCACACATACTTTGCTCAAGTATTGTTTACTTAGAGTAAAAATTATAGCTAATAAAGAGGATAAAGTTACTTCGTCATACGGTTTTTATAAACTTTGGATTGCTTACCACGTGTGCCACGTGATACCTAGGCATATGGCTGGAAAAACTGAATTGACAAGTTTTCTCGTGCACTACGGCTTAGGTGGCTATGGTACGAATGGAAAGAGCCTAACAAACCTTGGATTGGGCTGGGCAACCCTTGCACCAAGGAAGACCTGGAGTTCTTCTACGCCTCATCCACAATCATCGTCGGTAATGGTGCAAAAACACCTTTTTGGGACTCCCCATGGCTACTTGGTCGCAAGCCCAAGGACGTTGCCCCGCTTATTTTTGAAGCCTCGACAAGGAAGAGTTGGAAGCTTAGGGAGGCTATGCGGGGGAACGCTTAGATGACCCACATCAAGCGAGGCACTATGGTTTCCGCTGCCCACGTTCGGGAGCTTTTCTCACTTTGGACACTTTTGCACGACTTCCAACTTGTCGACCAGGTTGAGGATGACATTGTTTGGAAACATGCTGTTGATGGGATTTACTCGACGGCCACCGCATACAAGGCACAATTCCTTGGTCTGACTCGCTCGCCCATTCACTACATGGTCTGGAAAGCTTGGGCTCCCCCAAAAGTTAAATTCTTCGCCTGGCTGGTCTTGCAAGACCGGATTTGGACGGCAAATCGTTTGGAGCGGCGCGGCTGGGAAAACTGTGGGCTTTGCCCACTTTGCAAACGGGAGCAAGAAACGGCCATCCATCTTTTTGTCAAGTGCCGCTTCTCCATTAGGCTCTGGCGTTCAGTCATGGATTCTTTTGGTCTGGCGCACATCGACACCTCCGTTTGGCACCTTGAGGACTCCCTTTTACGCTGGTGGGAACGTAGGACAGACAGGAGAAACCCCAATCGACGAGCCATGGCCTCCCTCACCATGCTAGTCTCGTGGACTCTTTGGAATGAGAGAAACGCCCGGGTGTTTCGCCAAAAGAGTGCACCGCCGCCTATTCTTCTTCAAAATATCAAGCTTGAGGCAAATTTGTGGGTTACGGCATGTGCTAAGAATCTAGGGCGCATTGTTGTAGGAGAGTAATTGCCATGCCGTTTTTCTGTTAGGGTACTCTGTAATCTGTCAAACTCTCTACTCCTCTTATTTAATGGATGAGGCAAAGCTTTTGCCTCCGTTTCGAAAAAAAAAACAATCCATCGCTAAACCATACACAACCCCTTCGGCATCCTTGCAGTATTCAGCAAGGCATGACATCCGATTGTGTGTTATGTTAGTTTTTATGCTTTTTTAGAATAATAATAATATAATATGCCATTTTAGAGGTCCTTCAGCCATAAGGCAAGCTGCCAAGCACGTTGGCGCATGTTTCATTAGTAAACGGCACACGTGACGCGCGGGCTAAAAGTCGCTAGTCCAAAACCTCATAACAGTGACGCGCCGGAGACCCAAAACCCTGTCGCCGGCGTTGGTGGGTCAATCACGCAGCCCCGGCCTCGGCCCCGTCTCCATCTCCGTCCCGTTAAACTACTTCGTACCGACCTGCCAATTAATTAACCAACCACGCAAGCAACTGCGGAGCCTAGCGCTTGCTGATAACGCCGTACCAGTCGGAAAGAAAACAGGATCGTTAATGGCCATGGCGATCGATCGATGGCCATGCATGCATGTGGCGAGTGTGTACCTTTGGTAGGAAGGTGGTTCCCGACGAGACGGAGGCGAGCGCCTTCTTGACCTGCAGCGACCTGAGCAGGAGCAGCAGCAGCTTCCTCCTCCGCTTCCCCTTGTTCTTGCCGCCCGCCTCTGAGCTCTTGCCTCCGCGGCTTGAATTTTTGTCAAAAGAAACCACCCGGCGAACGGAATTGACAAAAAAGACCTCCTCTGAGACGAAGTGACAAAAAAGACCCCCTCGGCCGTGGCGGCAGGCGCGCCAGGCGACACGTGGCACCTGCCGCCACGGCACGAGGCGGCAGCCTGCGCGCAAACGGGAATCGGAACCGGCGACGGAACGGCTGGCGCGGTGGGGCCCGGCCGCCTCAGGGGCTGGCGGTAGGACTGTTCCTGCTGGGCCCGGCCGCCTGAGGGGCTGGCGGCAGCCCTGTGGCGTTGCATATTCTATTCCAAACTCCCTGTAGCATTGCATATTCTATTCCAAACTCCGGTCGCTGATTAAGTGCTCCAGTGTGCACGCGCTATTCCAGTGCTCCCGTGCGCGCGAGCCAGATTCCGCTGCTGCGGCCCCTCGTCGTTTCCTGGCCCTGATTCGTATGCATCTGTCTATTTTCTGCTCACGGGCCGGTCTGTCTGCCTTTCGTGAAAGCAATGCGTGATTCCGCCTAAACTTTTATCCATCTATTTTCTGCTCACGCGACAGCACCGAGGCGTGTGATCACGATGCTTCGTACATACACTGCATGCTCTCTCGCGAATCTGCATTATTCCGAAGCAAGATGCTGCATTATTCGCTGCGTGATTCCCGCCTAAAATTTCGTCTGTTCGCGCCATTTTTTTCCGCCTTCACGTCCGTCAGAGCCTATAAAACCCCTCCCTCTTCGTTCATCGTTCACCCATCCTGAAAACACCAGACCGCTAAGTGTGTCACATTTTTTTAATGAGTATGAGTTTACCTTGCTCGGATCAAAGCATTAGGCCTAAGAAAATGAAGAGTGCGACTTTGCCTCGGGGGGTGGAAGAACTTCGTTGTTGGTGTGGCGATCTCTGCAAGGTGAAGGAGGTGACGGATTTTTCAGATTGGTTGGGCATGAAGTTTTTCATGTGCGCCAATTATGAGGAAGATCCACCCGTTGCTACTTCACCGTACGTCAGGCCTCCGGTATGTTTCAGTCATCAAGAATAAAACGTTGTTGATATTATTGTTGATTTGATATTTATATTTCTATTTTTGTTGTAGTCTCCTCCGCCTCTGTGCATGTACTATCGTTGGATTGACAAGAAAAAACCGGACTGGGCGGTGACCGAGATTCGTGAAAGAGGTCGTCGTGCATGGGCAAGTTTGGACGTGGAAGAGCGCCGCGCGAAGGCGGCAGCAGAGGAGAAAGCAGAGCAGGAGAGAGAGTGGCAAGCGTACTGCGTGAAGCAGAGGGCTTTTCTTGATGAGATGAAGAAGAAAAACCGAGAAGAGGCACTTCGACTGGCGGAGGTTTACCGACAGCGAGAGGAGGCCCGTGAGGCTGAGAGGCAGATAAAGAAAGAAAGGGCTCGTGCAGCCAAGGCAGCAGAAGAAGCTGGTGATGGAAAAGGAAAATATCCACGTTGGACTCAGTAGATTCATGTTATTGTATCCTAAAATTCGCATTGCAGCAAGTTGTATCTTAAAATTCGCAACAAGTTGTATCTTAATTTGAACATGTTAAATTTTATGTATCTTATTGTATGCATGTTATTTTATGTATGTTATTTTATGCATGTTATTTTTAATGCATCTTAATTTCAACAGTTTAATGTATCTTATTTTATGCATGTTAATTTTAATTAAAAAAAGGGAGCAGAACTTTTATTTCGTCATAGTACATAGATGTCTCGTACATACATCCGAAAGTTGAAAATTGACATAGATAGATACAATAGTTCGCACACATACATAGACGAATCACCCTATTCGACGACGGCCAGCTGGCCTTTCACGACGACCGGAAGGCGACAAGCGATTAGGTGGTCGGTGTTCACGAAGACCACGGCCGTACTGCTCCTCGTCTTGTTGTGTCTGTGACTCGTGCAAAGGTGGTGGAGTCTGCAATCCATATTGAGATGCTGATGCGAAATTATAGGTGTTTGGTTGTGACTGTGGAGGGATATAAGATGGGCCAATAACGTTCTCGTGGAAGAAGCCTGAAATTATTCCCGTGTATCCAAGATCAACGGAACCTCTAAGGATGGCTGGGTCTAGGCTAGCACACTCCTGCCTTTCTTCATCATGCCATTTGGATCAGCACTTTCCTGCACAGAAAAACCTTATGTAAATAAAAGTCATGAAAATGTTGTATGCTTGTAGTTGCCTATTATGGAAGAACATACTTGAGGGCTGTTGTAGCTTTGTGATCCATCGCCTCCAGTGTACTGGTTTACCTCTGGCAAACGAGTCTCCTCGGGCATCGAGATCCCTCGCGTGGAGGGATACGGCTAAGATCCCTCGCCTTGTGTGTGGAGAGACGAGTCATGCCGTGGCAATGTAGTTGTACCGCTAGTACCCTCCCCCCACCGTCTGGACGACGTCGCCGCACTCGTTCTAGCTGACCTCGGTTCCGGCATGTTGTACGCTCCGGTGACAACGTCGTCGCCTCTACCGCATCCCATCCTTGCGGAGACGAAGTCTATAATTTTCCGGAAGCCTCCCCTTGACTGAGCGACACCCCGGGCCCGCATGCCTTCCGTGGCCATCATCCCTACTTGGTTGCAAATATCAACCTGTACAAAATTTGGTTGTTGTTAGATTGAAATGTTCATGAAATAATGGACATGAATAATTTAAATTGTATTACCGTGGAGTCATGATAGTAAGTTGATGATGTGTGTGTGGGATGGGTTGGCCTCGAAGGTGGTTGAGCGGTTAGGCGAGTACGTGTGCTCATGCAGTACCACTCGTTATACGCCTGACCGCTAGTTGCATCGTATGGTCTGCATAATTAAATAATTACATCAACTTGTGTATGTACATAAAATACCATAAATAAACTTTACCTAGGTTGATGCACTATATTTTGCAGTGCTTCATTGTTCCACTGGTCTACCCATTGAATGTTTAGTGCCCTCCAATCGTAACCACTCTTTCCCATATTGCTCATCCTGAAAATTATGTAACAAAGTGTGAGTTTTGTAAATTTAAAAGAAATTGACTATTTAGTGATGTCTCATCTTACTTATGAGTTTCTTCGCCGATACATCTCGGAAGAGGTGGTGGAATATCTTGATATAGACCAAACTGTCTCATGACACGCTCAGGATTATACGGTTCAACAAACCACAGATATAATAAATTGCAGCGAGTCAACCAGAAGCCACTATCTCTCACGCATTCGACTGGGATGCGTTGCGCACCAAACACCATGTTAATTTGAAGCTCAGTCCACGGGTTCCATGTGATTTGGGACGCATCAAGAAGCTCAAACTGATCATGGTAAGTGGGGTAACAACTTTTCGCGATTTTTGGAGACCACTTTTTCCCACCTAGTGTCCACCGACTGGACATAGTTACAATGCCCTCACCACAGTCGTATGGGGTTACGGGTTTTACTATCTGGGGTCGTCCAACAGGTAGGTATTCCCATGACCACAACTGTAGAAACTCGTACGAGACACAAAGTAATGGAGCTTTTGTCCCGAACGAAGATTTCTGTGTTGCATCACACAACCCTCTATATGTATGAGAAAGCATAGCAGAACCAAAGCTGTATTTTGGATCCGCGGGTAATGGTTCGTCCACTATCTTCTCGGCAAAGTAGATGAGACCAGGTAGAACTACCTCACCGTGAGAATTCGGAAACATCAGACCAAATAGCCACAACAAATATGCAAACAAGTGTCTCTTCCTCGACTCAGGATCAGCGTAGCTAGGTAAATCTTCAAAGAATTTAAAAAGCCAGCTGAGTGGGACCCCCCGAGGCGGACCACTACGATCTGATACAGGCATTATCAGCCCAAGACGGGCCGAGACAGTGTCTGGCCAAGATGGATTAACTTGTGGAGGGACCAATGGCTCACCTCTAATTGGTAGAGCTGTGATCATTGAGATATCTTTCAGCGTAGGTGCAAGCTCTCCACAAGAAAAGTGAAAGGTGTGGGTCTCAGGTCTCCATCGGTCAACGAGGGATGTCAAAAGAGATGGGTCGGAAGTGAAAGTGCCTGTACGAGTTGCGAGGTTAGCAAAATGAAGGAGTCCATAAGCCTGAAGGTGTTGAAGGAAACAATTATGTATTCTCCATTTGTTCTTTACGGTTCGAAGCCTGAAGGTCTGAGGAGGACTTTCATTATTTGGGTTTAAGAAAAGGTGGCAACGATGGTGGGCGTCGTGGTGCCCCTGCAAAAGGATTGGCACTTCAGCCATAACCTGCAGTCACGATTACAAACATAAGTTAACAAATATAACAACATGATGATTTAATTAAATTAAATTAAATATCTGAAAATTACTGCACGATTAAATTAATTTAGATATCTGAAAATTACATCACGATAAAATTTAAATAAATATCTAAAGATTACATCACGATTACAAATATAAGTTAACAAATATAACAACATGATGATTTAATTAAATTAAATTAAATATCTGAAAATTACTGCACGATTAAATTAATTTAGATATCTGAAAATTACATCACGATAAAATTTAAATAAATATCTAAAGATTACATCACGATTACAAATATAAGAACATCATGCGGTGTTGTTGTTGCGATATGGGCATTCCCTACGCGAGTGCCCGGGGCACCTGCAAATGCGACATCGTCTTGGTTCTCCCAGCTGGCTATGGTCCATGTCATTGCGATGACGCCTAGACTGACGTCGTCCCTTCGCGGTTCTCTTCAACACGGCATTAGGAACCCATTTCGTCCCTCCTGGCCATAAGAACTTGTAGTGCATATCAATGCCCCATGCCCAGAACTCACCATTCCAGGTGTGGTATAAATTGTACATGTTGAAGTACGGCGACACGTATGGTTCGACGCTGATTTTTTGATCTGCAGCTGCCCGAAGAACGTGACTGCAAGGGTATCCCAGAAGATTGGGCTTATTGCAACTACACTCACACGACGTTGAGCCGAGGGTAACAGCTTGTTTTCTTGATCCTCTGTGGTGACCCTTAACATACTTGGCTCGCACGTTGACTTCCCATTTATTCCTAAGTGCATCCACTTTCCTACAACCATGGCTTTGCGGCTTCTTTGCTTTCTCATCCAGATGTCTTTGCATCTTCTCAGACCAGGGCTTGTTCAAATCAACTAGTGCCTTGGCGACGGTGACTCTGTCTGCAAAGTACGACAGAGTTCGGTTCCAAGTCTCATCTATTAGGGCTGTGATAGGTAGGGCTCGCACACCTTTAAGAACACCATTGTAGACCTCTGACATGTTGCTGGTCATTATTCCATAACGAGCCCCGGTGTCGTGAGATTGCGCCCACTTGTACAAATCAGGGCAATTCTCGTCGATCCACTGGCTCAAATTTATTGCCGTCCGACGACCCCTGCGATCTTCTCCCGCTGGCACAGATGCGCGCTCGATCTCCCCATTGATACCTGCCCAGATAGCATTCATTTTGACTTCAGTTTTCTGCATGCACATCCTCTTGAATAACTTGAACCAATCTTTGTTCTTGAATTTGGAGTAAAAATTTGCCCCCAAATGCCTCATGCACCACCTTGTCTCTAGATCGGGCCACCCCCACTCTGGATCTTCTGACGCCTTAATTATGTCGAGCGCGCTTAATAGCCCGGTGTTGCGATCAGAGATGATGCAAACGCCGTGACGATCTTTCACGACCCCCATCTTCAGGCAGCTCAGGAACCACAACCAGCTTTCTTTGTTCTCGCTCTCGACTAGTGCGTATGCAATAGGAAGAAGTTGATTATTTGCATCTGCAGCAATCGCCACCAACAGTGTGCCCTTGTATTTGACCGTGAGAAATGTACCATCAATTGATAATACCGGGCGACAGTGACTGAATGCTTGTATGGTCTGGGCGAATGCCCAGAATAAGCGGTCCAGGATTTTCTCGCCCGGGTTCATTGGGTTTTCACGTTCTTTCCGCCAAACTTGAGTCCCCCTGTTAGCAGTTGCTATCTGATGAAGCATCCTCGGTGCATAAGAATAGGCCTCCTCATAGGTTCCATACAACCTCTGGAATATCTTTTCCTTTGCACGCCTAGCTTTGCTGTAGCTGACAGGGAAGCCAATCTGATCGGCTGCTGTTGCCTGTAAAGCCCTAATAGTAATATTAAGACTTTCCTGCACAGCCGTTTGCATCCTCTGTGACACATATTCTGCTGTCACATTGCAGTGATCTGAAAGAGTCCCGGTTTGCTCACAGCTATGTTCCACTATTTTTGTGATATGCCATGGCTGACATACCCCAGGCTTTAGTCGAGCGATAACTCTACCGCGGCAACCCCCTTCGTGATGGAGGCATATGACCGTCAACTCCTTTTTATCAGACTGCCTCACTCTATGCTGGCGGTGTATGCCTATTGCATAGCTATTCATTGCCTGGTAAGCAGATTTCTTATCAGGGAAAATCTGCCCAACGGCCAGACTTCCCGCTTCTAGGCCAGGAACAGAGTGAAATTCATTGGTGATGCTCATAACCTGTAAAAACTCTGGGTTAATTGGTCCGGCAACCGCCCTCTCAGGAGGAACAACTTCTTCATCATCTGTGTCCGAAGAGCAGGCAGAAGAATGACCATCATCATCATCATCTAGCGCCTCCGGCAATCCCTCCACGTGTTCGCTGATGTCAACGACCGCAGACCAGTATCCTGTGTCATACACTTCTTGGCCGCCTGTCGGTTCCGATGGGCCGGCGCTGGGGCCTACACTGATGGCCAACTCGTACTCACCGCCCCCGCTACTGCTGCACCCGGCAACATCAGTGACAGAAATGAACTCCACATACACCATGGGTTGTCCAAACATACAGTTCTTCGGATTGCTTGCAAACCCCATGTACGAACCCCACGATCTTTCACCAGTAACCGGCCGCAGACCCCAACGGGGAACTGTCCCATCATTTCCCCCGGCAACCACGAAAGCCTCCATGGTCATCTTTTTTCCATCCATCGATGGCCCAAACACTGCCCGGATGCACCTTCTAACTGCCGCATACCCTACATTGACCATGTCTTTCACTACAACCATAGTCGTACCGCATCTCGACACATCCACACCGGAAGGAGTGTCGCGTACGATGTCCCCATAGAACACTAACAAATTTTCCATAATACCTAATGAGCAACCGTATTTACATTGTTAGACGATTAAAACTTTAAAAAAATTAATCGGTGTATTTTAGAAAATTTACATGTTGCATGTCATGTACGGTTTCCTACTTTACCAAATTAGCTAATAAAGTGGACCTACGATTTACTAACTATATAACTTATTAATAAACATGACACATGAAATAACAACACATTTTTTCATCCACGCACAACATTTTTTGATGCAATTTTTGATGAACTTAATGTTGCGTGAATGAGAAAAGCATGCAATGACCAAGTACAATCATTTTCTTAATTATCATATTAAGAACTTCTTGCATGTCTAAATAAAATGAGTCGTCTTAAAGGCATAACGATGATCTACGATACAATAAAATATCTGTTGTCCAAATTTCGGCTCTAACTCAACCTAGACATTTAACAGAAGTCTTAATTATGACTTAATGACCAAAAAGACATCTTGCATGTCAAAAAATATAGTACTACTAGACACAGCTAACATTGATCTATAACATCTTCAACATACTGGTCTGACGAATATTACTATAAATGCAAAATATCGCATATGAAAACGTTTATAACCTCTAAGCAGTAAACATCGCATAACTAATGTCGGGCTACAAAGCGAATTAATTTCAACGTGCATGCACAAGAAATTTCATGTACTGCAAATATCATACCTTGATCTTCAACTTAGTAGTTCACTTCACACGGCAAATCGTACTCCTAAAGCTCCAAATTACTCCACGAAGTGACGAATTGCTCCCTGTAACAACAGATAATACACACTTAGACACAAATCAAACGGAGGAAAGATGTCATGCATGCGAACACAACCAACAAAAATGGACAACTCTTACCTTGATATATCGTTTCGTCAACTACAACATCTTCAAAATCCAAATCTAAACCTTCCTGAATCGCGGTCTATTGAGCTATTCTTCCTTCGTGTTCCTGACACTCAGAAAGATAAGACAGCAGGAGAGGCAGAGTGTGTGCGCGAGAGAGTGAGAGAGCACGCGTGTGCGCGAAAGAGTGAGCAGCAGCATCGCGTATAAAAAGAATAGAAATACTGTAGTGTCGGCAGAACAGGTCTAAACCGGCTGTCGCGTCCGCCGTAGCAACAGAACCGCGGTCGCTCGGGTAGCGAGCAGCAGCATCTTCTCCTTTTCCACAAAGCAGCCGAAATCAGCGCGGGGAGCGACGCGGGGCCGGACTGGCAATGTGAGTGCCATCGTCGAGGGAATCACACGCCTCGGTGCTGTCGCGTGAGCAGAAAATAGATGGATAAAAGTTTAGGCGGGAATCACGCATTGCTTTCACGAAAGGCAGACAGACCGGCCCGTGAGCAGAAAATAGACAGATGCATACGAATCAGGGCCAGGAAACGACGAGGGGCCGCAGCAGCGGAATCTGGCTCGCGCGCACGGGAGCACTGGAATAGCGCGTGCACACTGGAGCACTTAATCAGCGACCGGAGTTTGGAATAGAATATGCAATGCTACAGGGAGTTTGGAATAGAATATGCAACGCCACAGGGCTGCCGCCAGCCCCTGAGGCGGCCGGGCCCAGCAGGAACAGTCCTGCCGCCAGCCCCTGAGGCGGCCGGGCCCCACCGCGCCAGCCGTTCCGTCGCCGGTTCCGATTCCCGTTTGCGTGCAGGCTGCCGCCTCGTGTCGTGGCGGCAGGTGCCACGTGTCGCCTGGCGCGCCTGCCGCCACGGCCGAGGGGGTCTTTTTTGTCACTTCGTCTCAGAGGGGGTCTTTTTTGTCAATTCCGTTCACCGGGTGGTCTCTTTTGACAAAAAAATCCCGCGGCTCTTCCGGAGCCACGACCACGAGAGCCACGACAGGCTGAGCCTGAGCCTGAACCTGCGACGTCGACGCCTCCGCCGCTCCGGCGAGGCCGGTACCCGGGAGCTCCAGAAGCAGAACGGCAGGCACGGGCAGCCTCCGCCCCGGCCGCCGTGGCTGCCGGCGACGTCGTCTTCGCCCATGTCGACGGCGGCAGCACAGGCACAGCTCTCGTGTGTCGATCGGCACGTATGCACTGGCGGTCCGGCCGCGCGCGCTAGACAAGTGCGTGGCGGTGACACGGCAGGGACGACAACGGCGGCATGCTGCGCGCCCAAGTCCGGGAACAAGAAATCCGATCTCGGAAGTGCTTGGATTCTTGGTGGCCGGCTGGTCTGATCAAGAGGAGCTTTTAGGCGATGCGATTGCGAGGATTTTCCAAAGGGGGGGACAGACGCGGTCTCGCTCTAGGCATCACGACGGCAGCTCATGGAAACAGCCCTGGCACGTTGAGCTTGCTTGCTAGCTAGCCTCGAGTTTGCAAAAGCTAAGGGGAGCGCAAATAAACAAAATTCTAGGTCGTGGTCGCCTAACCCGCTCTGTAGCTATCGGCAAGCTTGCAATTAAAATGTTTAAAACAGAGGAATGGAAACGAGTTGTTTAAAAATTTGGAATTGATATAAATCTGACGTCAGATTTATAGATTTGGGGGCGAACGTGCCGCGGGTCGTCCAATCGGATGCACAAATCTTGATGCGTGGTGTCCCGCCACGTCACGTTTTCCTGTAGTTCGATATGGGGTGGTCTTAGCCTGAGCGGACCTTATTCCCTCGACCTCGACGACTCTCTTTTCTCACCCGTTCCACATTCTCTTCGACACCATTGTGCCACCGTTGACGCGCGTCGCCCATGGAGCTCGCCGCGCCATTCCCTCCACCCCCTCTCAGCTCCAGCTGACGGATCTCGCCACGCCTTTTCCCATTCACCTCCTCCCTGCTGCCTTAAAATGCCTCGCCTGAATCCCAACGTCTGGAGCAGCCCCCGATAGATCACAGCCGACCCGTGTCACCGCTGCTAGTCATTCTCCCCGTTCCTCGCCGGAAATCGCAGCGGAGAGAAAGGGCATCCGCAAAGGAGGCGGGGTGCTACCTTTCCACAGGAGCTCACCATGACGACCTCCTAAGCCGTGCCGAGCGGGGGAGCTGCTCACCGGAGATGTGCGTGGGTGGTGGAGGGCCTCGCGGGAGGGGTAGCCGGGGTCTTGTGGAGCTCGTGCACCCTGGATATACCATTCGATGGTGAGTCGTCGATGATTTCCTCGTCTGCTTCAACGTCATCTGCATCAAGGTCGATCTGGCCCCGGCCAGCACTTCGTCTACCTCCGCCGCAACATGGGAACATGTCTGATGAATCCACGCCCGCTCCTCTATTCAGCTACTTGATGAGTTCAGTCGACGCTCGATTTGGGTTACTGGATACCAGCTTTGTTGGTAAATTTAGTATCCATTAGAGCATAATCGATTTGCAAATTAGAATGTGTGATTGTATCCTCTGCAAGTTTTCTAAGTGGTGTTGAACATGATGTATTTCTATGGGGCCGGGGGCTCCGTTACTCCTTTTTAAAAAGAAAAATGATGTATTTCTATGTTAGGAGAAGTATATGTTAGACGATGGACATTGACTTGCCCGGATCCTGATCGGCCATTCCGTCCAAATGCCGGCTGGGGATGCACTGGCCATGGAGCCGGTCAGGTACCCGTGGTTCTACCTATCACATGACCACGTGACCAGGAACGAATGTAACACATAAGAACAGCCAACAGGCAAGCATAAGAATATCCTAAGCTCAATTGCATGTACAAACCAATTATACATGAAGAGAAATCGATAGCTATCATAAACAACAAAAAAACTGCCCTAAAACATCCTGTCCGGGCAATCTGTGTCTCTTCTACCCCTTGCCTACCTAGGGCTACCGGATCCACCGCATGGCCTACACGTGTCAAGTACCCCGGCCGTCGTTCTTCGACGCCATACGTGGCGGTTC
The DNA here is from genome assembly GCA_039707655.1 of Elymus sibiricus. Classification (NCBI taxonomy): domain Eukaryota; kingdom Viridiplantae; phylum Streptophyta; class Magnoliopsida; order Poales; family Poaceae; genus Elymus; species Elymus sibiricus. The sequence goes on from CM077663.1 coordinate 221,102,165, forward strand.
TTCGATGCCATACGCCACAACCCTATTTCGGGTTGGTGCATCGTCGGAGTGGGGCAAGCAGCGCTGCGACAACGAAGAAGGCAGAAGACTATGAACGAAAAGAAAAGAAACCCCATAGCAAGAACAGTAGCAAAGAAAAAAATAATCCCTCAACCGACACGAGGAACGAACGCCGTGACACAGACCATCAAAGGATAGTTGTAACGAAAAGTCAACGAGCCTCCAACCACAAACGACGCTAGACAAAGCACAGATCGCGCCGAAATAGCTCGAAGAGGCCCATGCGAAACGAAACAAGAAGAAAGCCACTGAACGACCTGCAGTGTAAAACAACAGTTTTATAGGAACATACCGCTGACATAATGAAAAAACCGAAATGCCCATGGGACCACCCGGCTGAGCACAGACCTAACAGAACCGCAAGCCTACCCGGATCACGTGTGATGAGTCCAAATTATGTCATGATTTTGATGGTTATTTTATGCCTGCATGGTAGGCTTGTGAAATTTTACCGCGGTCGCGCACTACTTTTTGTTGATATTTCCTAGGCAATATATTTTGAAACAAATAAAGTTTTATTGAAGGAATCCCAGGAAATGATGGTGAAATCACGTTATTTAATGTGATAATCGACTAACATAAAAAGAATGAAGAACATAAATCAAAGAGGAGTTCATGCGACGCCGCCAAAGCAAAAGGAAGCCTAGCATACAAGCACGTCTGCTCGTATGCATGGTCATATGAGGTGCCGGCGTCGTCGCCTTGTCCGCTACTCCCATCCCATGAAGTCGGATCGGGGATCAAATGAACATACGCATCAGGAACACATCTAGAAGATAGAATTCTAGCCTCTGGAGTGATCTGAAGAAGGGATTGGAAAGGAGCGGTGCTTGATCACCTTTGATTCAATATCTCATTTCAAATTCCACTTTAAATTCAAATTCAAATAATAAGTGAAATAAAGAAATTTACTAACATGAAAACTAAAATGTTCATAGTGTTGCAAATATTCTTTGGATAATTGTCATGGTGAAACCAACTTTTTATAAAGTGGTTAAACGCCCTAAATCAACTAAAACAAAGGCCAAAACAATATTTTAAATGCCTTTTAAATTATGGAAATACCAAACTTTTTCAAATGCCTCCCAAACTTTTTGTGGCAGTGCCTAAATTTGCAATAAGAATAATGGACCTAGTTCCATATTTTTGCAAAAGACAAATGGTATTAAAATAAATGCAAAACGGAAAGAAATAAAAGAAACATAAAAGGGAAAATAAAAATAAAAGGCCCCACTGTGCACTTGGGCCTCAAGTGCATAGTGCACGCCCAGCCCACCAGGAGGTCATCTCCTTCCTCCTGCTCATCCGAGCGCGATGGACGCCCGCGCGTCGTCCTTGCCGCGGATGGCCATGCGCCGGCCATCCCCGACCCCCCTGGTGGATAAGATCACCCCCGCGCCCCCGTGGACGAAACCCTAGCTCATTTTCTCCTCCCCCTCGCATGCTCTCTCTCCCTCGGTCCCGATCTCACCAGAACACCGTCGTCGCCATGGCCCCTCGCCACCGCGGCCACTGAACTCCCCAAGCCACATCACCGGGTCAGGGAGGAGCGCGAGCCTCGTCCGTGTTGCCTGCACCAAGCCATTGGATTCGGGGAGCTGCACAATGACCGCCTCGAGCTCTTCTTCACCTTCGGCCACCGCAACTTGCCGCTGTTGAATACGACTCCGTCGAGCCTTCCCCGAGCCACCTGCGCTGCCCTGCGTGATCGCTGTGAGGCCGCCATCCTTTCCCCTCTGTTTCCGCTCTAAATCCGTAGTCGTAGCGCTGCCGCCGTCCTCGTTTTGTTCCGACCGAAGCTTGCCATCGCGGTGGAGCTTGCCGCCATGGCAACTAACCGTTCCAGGGCCAGCTGAGCACATGAGTGTGCTCAGGGCTCCTCTGCGGAGCCGCCTGACCCATTCGCTTGTCGAACCCAAGCCCGAAGGCGTGTTCCGCTCGGAGCCCGAACTCCGGCAGCCACCGCGAACTCGATTCCGGCGAGCACAGTCCACCCCAGCTCTTCCCACTTGTCCCAAGGGACGCGCGCGAGCACCAGCAACTCATAGCCGCAAACCACGTGAAGAATAGTGCCCTATATTGACCGGACGGTGAACTTCCGCCATCGGTTTGGTCGTCGCCGGCGAGGTCCCAGTGGTGCAGACATGTCTGGTGTCATTAGCCACTAATGACGCCTCTAATTACCCCACGTGTCGGTGACAGATGGGCCCGAGGCCATTAGGTTAGTCTAAAAATCCGGGGTTAATTAAAATACCCCTTTGTGTCACTGACACACGGGCCCCATTGGACCCGCTGACTAGTCAACCAGTCAACAGTTGACTGCTGACTCAGCAGTCAACTGGGCCCCCCTTGTCAGCCTCTGGTGCACTGCTGGGTGCACTGGGCCGGGTGCACCTAGCTTTTTCATGTATATTTTCGAATTAATATTAATTTCAGAAATTCCAGAATATTAATAAAACTTTGAAAAATCATATAAATTAATCCGTAAGTCAGATGAAAATAATTAATATATGAATGTTGCTCAGAAAAATATAACGAATCCGAATACGTTGTCCGTTCATCTGTCACATGCCTCTAGCATGATGAACACGAAACTTTCCCCTCTGATTCATCTGTTCGATAAATGGCAAAGACCTGGGAAATATCCACAGGTATTCTCCCGCTCCGTTTGCAACATGTAGCACTGCGTTAGGTCACCCCTAGCACTCCATATTGCCATGCCATGCATCGTGATGCATCTGTTTGCTTTATATTTATTATTTCTTCCCCCTCTTCTCTTCGGTAGACACTGAGACTGACGCTGCTACCGGGTACGACTACACCGCTGACGTCGAGCCACTTGCAACAGAGTATCCAGGCAAGCAAAACCCCTTGATCATTCCTATATCGCCCATTCCTTCTCTCTCATGCTTGCATTAGATTTTTCTACTGTTGTTGATAACTCCTATTCCGATGCATAGCATGATTTTGTAACCTTCTATTGTTACCTTACCTGTTATCCTATATGCTTAGTATAGGTTGGTTAGTGATCCACCAATGACCCTCACCTTGTCCCGGTTGCCCCCGCTTCATCATCGATGACTCGATCAACGTGATCGACACCCTGAGCTCGACACATCACCTCACACCCCCTTAGTTGTACAACTCTATAGAGCTACTATCGAGTGCCGAGGGTGATGCCTCGTAACGCACTCCTGACGATAACTCTATAGTGTAGCTAATCGGTCGTGGATTACGGAGGGTGATTCCTTTACCACTCCCGATAACGACTCTGTCGTGCAACACCTCAAGTGTGAACCCTCGAGGGTGATTCCTCCCAGGTCACCTTGACGGTTACATCGAGTGGAATCCATCGAGGGCGATTCCTCAGATTCCCCCTTGATGTTATGTACACACGGTTACTTTGACTTTAACCACAGAACCATGAGAAAGATGGGTCGGCCCCAAGGGTACCCGCGAGGGAAACGTGAAAGACGGGTCGGCCCCAAGGGTACCCGCGAGAGATGTGTAGTCGGGTTGACCAGGAAGGTGCCTGCGAGATAACTACGCGGCACGACCGGGTATTCTTAGCCCTTGCCGTAAGTTCGGGAGACGGGGCGACGGGACCACATATCATGGATCATTGATCGTCACCCCGCGCTACCAAGACACTAACGGGTTTGGATATGTGATCTGAGTAGGCCTCTGGCCTTTTTCGCACTGACCACCACGTGGGAATAAATATGGGTACTCTACGTCATACATTCGCCCGAAATCTCTTCATACGTCACAGTTGAGCGGCATGCGCCCGGGTGGCCCGCGTAAGCACCTGCTTTGTATAAAGAGGTGCTAGGACTGATCCCGGCTATCCTCGTAACGTGCAGGAGTGTTTAGGGTGATGTGCCCATGACCCCTGAGCACTTAGGATTTAGACCGGCATGTTAACCTCTCTGTTGAGCCTAGGTAGGACTACGACGTGTTGATCAGCCGAGGCCGGGCATGTCCCGAGAAAGTGTGTCCGGCCGGAGTTAATCGAGCGTGTTGGGTAATTTTATGCACCCCTGCAGGGAAGTATATCTATTCGAATAGCCATGTCCACGGTAACGGACGCTCAGAGTTGTATCCCGACCTATACAACTAGAACTGGATACTGGAGACATGAAATGGAAATGATGGCTCCAGGATTGCTTTCTCGGAGGGAGTCGAGGAAGGATCTCTGGGCGTTACTACAACATACGTATTACTTTTAATATGCTAATCTACACTCTTCTAATGCTGCAAGACACTGAAGATGCTAGTCTTCGATACGACTAGGCCTCCCCTTCTATTCTGGCATTTCTACAGTTCAGTCCAAAGATATAGCCCCATTCCTTTGATACTGATGCATACTTAGCATAGATCTGATGTAAGTCTTGCGAGTACTTTGGATGAGTATTCACCGTTGCTTTGCTCCCCTGTTTCCCCTTGATACGACTGCTATGATCAGATGACGGAATCCAGGAGCCAGTTGATCCCGCCGATGACTACTACTATTAGGACGAAGCGTACTACTACATGGAGGCTGCTGAGTAGTTAGGAGGCTCCCAGGCAGAAGGCCTTGCCTTTTCGATCCGATGCTTATGTTTGTGCTAGACTTCTTAAGGCAAACTTGTTTACTTATGTCTGTTCTCAGATATTGTTGCTTCCGTTAACTTGTTTGTATTCGAGCTTATGTATTCGAGCCCTCGAGGCCCTGGCTTGTAATATAAAGCTTGTATGACTTTAATTTGTGTCTAGAGTTGTGTTGTGATATCTTCCAGTGAGTCTCTGATCTTGATCGTGCGTATTTGGGTGTATGATTAGCGTACAATCAAGGCGGGGGCGTCTGTCGTGGTTTTGTCACGGCAGATGTCCGAAGACTTAGGTTCGAGGCCATCGCCATAGCAGTGGACTCAAAGGGGTTGATCGGGACGAAGGACACGAGTTTACCAAGGTTCGGCCCCTCAAGTAGAGGTAAAAGCCTACGTCCTGCTTGTGTTGTATTAGCTGGAGTATCGATTACAAGGGAGCGGATTGCTTGACCTAGCTCTCGATTACTTGGTTTCTTGTCTAAGCCGCCCCGGGGTCTAGCCTTTATATAAGAGGTCAAGGCCCCGGGTTACACGAGTCTCAAACCGACTCACACAGCGTGTCCTATTCTGTCTCTAAGCCGCCATACCATCTTGGGTAAGCCGCCACCGGGCGGCTTAGCCACCCGGGTCTTCACGCCATCTTCCGTCTCTGGGCCCCTGTCAACGGCCCATCTGGTAAGCCGCCCTGGCGGCCTTGCCTGCATCCTTAAGCCCACCTTACAAGTCTTGGGCTTACGAGCCGCCCGGTGTAACCCGGCCCCGCCTGGGCGGGTCTCACCACGGGTTATATCCCCAACATTAGGCCCCAGGTTGATTTGAGCCAGCTCATGTCAATCTTTAACTTTACTTAACGGCGAGTCTTCATTGCGCTGTCATCTGGAAAGTCAACTTGTAACCCGCCATGACGTCACACGGAATATTCGGAAAAGATTCCATGACGTTTGCAACGGATCTTTGTCACCGAAAGGTCATCCCGAAAATCAAGGCGCCAATTTACTGTAGCTCCCCACTTTCGCGCGTACGGTTGCCCTTTTCCTTATAAATAGCGCCACGTGCGCCTCCTCCCTTTCTCCGCCTGTCGCTGTCGTCTCCTTCCTCGCGTGAAGCCTCCCTCTCCAGAGCTCCGCCGCCCGCAACCGAAGACGCGCCGTCGCTCTCCTCGCCGGCCACTGCCTCAGCCCGAAACGGACCAGAGCCTCATCGGCGCCTCCGCATCTCAGAGGTAAGCTCCTCTGATCCTCATTGAATCTGTGTACACTCCCGTTAGGGTTCCGAGTTCTTCCTTGTTCTTGCGAGTTCATCACCATCGATAACCACCGAGGCATCGAGCACTGCCCAAGACCTCGTATCACTACCCTTTGGCTGCGGGCACTCCTCCGAAGTCCATCCCCCACTCATTTTTGTGTCCATATGACACTCATTGTTGCGGGTAGATTGATCTCGTTCATCCACTGTTATTTCTAGGTCGTATTCATTTTCATTTTTTCTTCGCCCGTAGATCTTGCAATGAATAGACAATATGCAAAATCTGTTTTCTGCACTTAGTCATTTTCCCATCCATACCATCTTGGCTTCGTAAGTCGCCATTGTATTGCCGGCTCTCCGCCAATTTTTCTGGCGGCTTAGCTCTTCCACTTACACTGATTATAACTGCATTACACAGCGACTGCTCTTCTTAACCCACCATTCCTTCTATTTTTGTAGCGTAACCCGCCGTCATGACAAGGACTCCATCCTCCTGTGATTGGGTCAGCTCCGGAGTCACTGAAGAACTCCTAGCTAACTTTGTTGAATCTGGCATGTTACCAAGTAAAGAGGAAATACACTGGCGGGTTCCAGGACCGGAGAAGAGGCCTGAGCCCAAGGAGGGAGAGATCATCATATTTACTGACCACATCCTTCGCGGGTTTCGCCCTCCCGGGTCAAAGTTTTTTCGGGATGTTCTTCACTTCTTCCAGATCCATCCTCAAGACATAGGCCCCAACTCAGTTACCAATATATGCCAATTCCAAGTTTTAACTGAAGTCTATATGCAAGAAGAACCGTCTGTTGACCTCTTCTATGAATATCACTATGCAAACCGCCAGACTGAAATGGCGGCCGGTCCCAGCTTGGAACTTGGTGGTATTACCATCCAAAGATGAAGAGACCTGCCATACCCTTCAGCCACCTTGCCGAGTCACCCCAAGGACTAGAACAAAACCTGGTTTTATTGCCAGGACACCTCTCCTGAAGGCGAGAATCCCCTGCCGGGTTACCGTCCAACCCGGCTCTGCTTTACCAATGACAACCCCCTCCCAGCACGAATGACAGCCGCCGAGCGAGCAAAGTATGCCTCGGCTTACACCAAGGTCAAGGCTCTGCTGGCTAACGGCTTGACAGGTGTTGACCTAACCCGTTGCTGGGTAAGCTGGAAAATCATGCCGTTGAGCCGGCGTGACCGGCTCATGTGCGAATATACGGGTGAACCCAATGACCCCCTTTGCTTCAAGACAACTCCCTTGACTGACGAAGACATCAACAGTGGCGTCAAGGGACTCCTTGGCGAAAGTCAGGAAGCTTGCGACAAGGTTGGGCTAAAGCCCTTCTATGCCAAGAATCCGGCTCCAGACGTAAGTCTCTTTTCCTTCAATTGATTATACTTATCTTGCACCTTGTAACCTTAACCGGCGGCTTATATATAGGCCAACTCCCCGTTCTGGAAGAAGAAATTTAACCCGCCGGTGAGAAAGCCTAAGACGAAAACCCCAGCCAAGAAGAAGAAGAAAGCCGCCACTCCAGAGCCGGCCGAAAGTGACGACTCGGAGGTAGAACTTGATTCTCTTGGCCGTCTCTTTATACAGCTTATTGACAATAATTACTCACAGGATGAGACGGAAGCAAGCCACGCCAACGCTCCTGAGGTAATTGATATTTCTGACTCAGAGATCTATTCACAAGACAGAGTACGGCGGGTCGTCCGGAAAGTCCCCTTCTCTCATCCTCTTGCTCACTTAGATCCCAATTTCCTTTTGAAAAAGCAACAGCACAACTCCCGACGCCAGACCCGGAGCGCCGGCTCTGACGACCTCGTGGCCGGGTTACCTCATTCCCCGACTCCTCGAAAACGGCCAGCTGAGGTATCCTTTTACGGAAACATAATTCTCATCAACTTTGCATTGTAATCTTACTGTCTTGTATTACTTTGGATGCCTTCAGGACTCTCCGCCTTCATCTGGCGACTCAACCGCATCAAAGCTGCCCCCAATGAAGATCAACCCGGAGTATGTATATTATTTTGCACTTGAATGTTTTCAATGTCCTTGACATATATATAACCATCAACTGCGCCTTCCAGGGCCCAAGCCAAACGAAGAAAAACTGGCGGGTCTACTGCCGCCCCAATTGCTAAAGAGCCAGTGTTTGCTAAGCCGGCCTCTCCACCAGCCGCAGATACTGAGAAAAACATTCACCAGCCACCTAAGCCGGCGGGTCATGATACGACCGCTGAAAGCCCTGCGAGGGATGATCCTAAACTGCCCAGCCCTTCAATGGCTGATGAAGAAACAGCCCTTCCAGACGTTGCTATTACTGAGACGGGTCACCACACCCCTGAACCCCGTGTATTAACAAGGCACTCTGGCAAAGCTGAAACTTCTTCGCTGGAGGAATTTAATTTGGAACCTACTGTACTGGAGAAGTTTACCGCTGATGAACTTCATGCTGGATTTCTAAACCGCCTGGAGTCAAGCCGGAAGATGGAGCTGAAGTTTGTCAGCCTTATGAAGAAAAAATATGAGGTAATACTTTTACCAGCCTGTCCTTTATACCCTTTCCTAGCCGCCAAGAGCCGGATTAATATGTCAAATAATAAACCGGGGCTTTCCTTAGCAATACTTTTCATAACTTGAGCTGTAGCCCCCAAGTATCGGGTTAGTATAAGTAGTAGGCCGATACTCGATGTATAGAGTTTGAACAGTTGTAGCCCCCAAGTCCGGGTTATCATGAAATGATGACCCGGATTCTCATTGGATACTGTATAAATGCTGATTGTAGCCCCCAAGGGCCGGCTTATCTTTTTTTTTAAAGATGAGTCGGGACTTTAATTGAAAGACTTGAGAGCGTGATCTGTAGCCCCCAAGGGCCGGCTTACCTTTTTTTTAAAGATTAGCCGGGACAAGCCCTAGAGAACAAATAGACATTAGCCCCCAAGTGTCGAGTATATTGCTTGCAATCTGCTTGAGACTTGTAGCATAATTTCCTCAGTGGTAACTTACCATGAACATTGAACCCCCCTTTTCCTGCTTTTGAATTGTTACAGGATGCTCTAGAGGTGGCTGAGTCTGAAATGGCCAGCCTGAAGAAAAATCTCGATGTGCAACAGACCGCCCGGTCAGAGGCGGAAACCAAGTGGCGGGTTGCCGTCGAAGATCTTGAGACGCAAGTGGACTTTGCTCTTTTCAAGAAGAATACTGAAACTCATCAAGCCGCCCTGACCAAGCGTGCAGAAGATGCTGAAGGGCGGCTTGCCACTGTGTCGACAGAGCTGCAGACCCTGAAACAGCATATATCCAGGATGACCTCTGCTATCTTTGGTAAGCATATGGTACTTAATGACCGTCTTGTCCGTGATAAATAATATTTCTGGCGGCTTATACCACCAAACCTTTTTTTTGCAGGTGAAAGGAGCCGCCAGTTATCCTCTGACAGTGTGATGAAGCTGAAGGCAGTGTACTCCTTAGCTGAACAACTCTACTGCGGGACTCTCCTGACCATTAAAGCTATGCTGACTGAAAGGAGCATCCCCAAGCACATGAAAGATATCTTAGAGCTGCTGTCCACGCTGCCTAAGCAGATTGATGAGCTCAAAAGATCAGCCGCCAGGCAGGGGGCTCTATCCGCGCTAAGCCGGTGCTTGGCTTTCGCTCCTGAGTTAACTGCTGACGAGATGATGGACGGGTTCCCGTCCAAGAAAGATGACGGCTCGGAGTTCACTACAGAAGACTATGCTCAATGCAGAAAATCTTCCAGGGTTCTTGCCTCCAAGCTGGTGGAGGATCTTGACATGTCAACTTACCAGGCGGCTTACAGCGAGACATCCAAGAAGATACGTGGTCCCACATTTGAATGCAGAGACTTGACCCCCGTGCGCCGTAAGCATTTCTTCGCCCCTGAGATTGATCCGTCTCCTCTGTTTGAGGACGCCCAGTTTGAAGCACTAACACACTGCAACTGGGACGTGGACAATCTTCAGATCGAAGAAGTCGAAGACCCGGAGCAGGATGACCCGCCGTCAAGCTGAACTTGATATTTGATAACCCGGCTTCTTGAGCCGCCGATGTGTATAAAACTTTTGGCTGCTTGCCTGGTGAGCTCTCAAAGAGAGCTTTGTAATAGGCTTGTAGAAAAACTCTTTCACTGTCTGACCCGTGCCATAGTGCACGTATGAGTCTTTAGTCAATCATAATATATTCCTTGCTTTTCTTCAAGTGGCTTATGATATCAATCTGCACGGCGTCTTACCTTGTAGACAAACCCGGCAATATAAGACAAGACAGAAACATGTTCTGCATCACTGCGAAGGGTGACTTAAAAAGTCTAACCCGGAGGCGTGAAACCTCATTTTCCTTGCCTGCTTTTCCGAATATATAAGCCGGTTCTTCTGTGGTCTTAGCTACTTTGAACTCTTAATAAGAGCGTAGCAACCCAGAGAGACGCAGCAAATAGAAGAGTTAACCTCGCCGCTGTAAGAGGCACTTGCAGAGGGTAAGTTATAGAACTCGCTGCACCCCTGACAAAACGCATCTACTTACAGGCAGGTATAACCCGTAGTTACAAATGTAAGAGTTAACCTCGCCGCTGTATGAGGCCTTTGTAGGGGGTAAGTTATAGAACTCGCTGCACCCCTGACAAAGCGCATCTACATACAGGCAGGTATAACCCGGCCTTACAGAGTTAGCCTCGCCGCTGTAAGAGGCCTTTGCAGGGGGTAAGTTTTAGAACTCGCTGCACCCCTGACAAAGTGCATCTGCATATAGGCAGGCATAACCCGTTTTCACAGATTAGAGGAGGTGAGTTCATGACTCGCTGCACTCCCAGTAATCTTTGTTGATATTATCAACTTTGCACACCAACTTATAAGCCGCCGTCTTGTAAGCCGCCAGTATGTGGTGATATTGTAGATAAGGAGCCGATCAAGAAGGTTGAAGCTTAACCCGGCGGGTTAGAAGCCCCCAAATGACCTTGTAACTCCGGCTTGAAGAGCCAGACCAAGAGGCTTGAAGCCTAACCCGGCAGGTTGAAAGCCTCCAAATGATCATATGATTGTAGCCATCTTGGACAATGTGATGTAAAAACGGCAGATGCCCCGGCTTGCAGGGATACCAACTTTATTATATATATATATATATATATATAATATACAATGATATTATACAACGAGGGAAGTCGATGACTTAGGTGTAGTAAGGCCGCAGATGAGCGATATTCCACGGCCGGAGGGTCTCCTGCCCAGAAGTGCGTGACTCGTCTCGTACGTCAATAAGATAGTATGACCCATTGTTGAGGTTTCTGCTAACCACAAAAGGCCCTTCCCATGGAGGAGACAACTTGTGCGCATCCGTCTGATCTTGAATCAGGCGCAACACTAAGTCGCCTTCTTGAAACGTCCGGGTCTTGACTCGGCGGCTGTGATAGCGGCGCAGGTCTTGCTGATAAATCGCCGATCGAGCCGCCGCCAGGTCACGCTCTTCATCCAAAGCATCCAACGCGTCTTGACGCGCTGTCTCATTGTCTGTCTCAACGTAAGCCGCCACCCGTGGCGAGTCATGATGTATGTCACTTGGTAAGACGGCTTCTGCGCCATAAACCATGAAGAAAGGCGTATAGCCAGTGGATCTGTTGGGAGTTGTATTGATGCTCCATAAGACTGATGGTAACTCCTCAACCCAACAACCCGGCGTTCTCTGCAAAGGAACCATAAGTCGGGGCTTGATACCTCTCAAGATTTCCTGGTTAGCACGCTCCGCCTGACCATTGGACTGTGGATGAGCAACTGCAGAGACGTCAAGCCGGATGTGCTCTTCTTCACAGAAGGTTTGCATAGCCCCCTTGGATAGGTTTGTGCCATTATCTGTGATTATACTGTGAGGGTAACCAAAACGGTAGATCAATTTTTTGACAAACTGAACCGCCGTAGCTGCGTCACACTTGCTGACCGGCTCAGCCTCTACCCACTTCGTGAATTTATCAACCGCCACCAAAAGGTGGGTCTTCTTATCTTTGGATCTCTTGAAGGGCCCGACCATATCAAGCCCCCAGACCGCAAACGGCCAAGTAATCGGGACCATGCGCAACTCCTGAGCCGGCACATGAACACGCCGTCCAAACTTTTGACAGCCATCACACTTGAGCACTAAGTTTTCTGCATCCTTATGAGCCGTCAACCAGAAGAAACCATGTCTAAAAGCCTTGGCCACCAGAGATTTTGAGCCGGCATGATGACCACAATCTCCGGCGTGGATTTCATTAAGGATCTCCTTGCCTTCCTCAGGTGAAACACAACGCTGAAAAACGCCCGTAACACTGCGTTTATGTAACTCGCCATTGATGATTGTCATGGACTTAGATCGTCTGACGATTTGTCTTGCCAAGGTCTCCTCGTCAGGTAACTCGCCACGAGTTAGATACGCCATGTAAGGCAACGTCCAGTCAGGAATAGCACGCAGAGCCGCCACCAATTGCCCCTCCGGGTCAGGAATAGCCAGATCTTCCTCCGAAGGTAACTTAACTGAAGGGTGATATAACACGTCCAAGAAAACGTTAGGCGGCACCGGCTTACGCTGGGAGCCAATTCTTGACAATGCGTCAGCCGCCTCGTTCTTACGACGATCAATGTGATCCACCTGATAACCCTTGAAGTGACCTGCAACGACGTCTACCGCCTGACGATAAGCCGCCATGCATGGGTCTTTGGAATCCCACGTGCCTGAAACTTGCTGAGCCACAAGGTCTGAGTCGCCGAGGCATCGAACCCGGCTCAGATTCATCTCCTTAGCAACCCGGAGGCCATGAAGCAAAGCTTCATACTCAGCTGCATTGTTAGTACAAGGAAACATCAGCCTTAATACGTAACAGAACTTATCACCTTTGGGGGAAGTTAAGACAACTCCAGCCCCCGAACCTTCCAGCTGTCTAGACCCGTCGAAGTGAATCGTCCAATAAGTGTTGTCCGGCTTCTCCTCTGGCGACTGACACTCAGTCCAGTCGTTTATAAAGTCCACCAAAGCTTGAGACTTAACCGCTGTGCGAGGCACATATTTTAGATTAAGAGGTCCAAGCTCCAACGCCCACTTAGCAATCCGGCCAGTGGCTTCTCTGTCTTGAATTATGTCTCCCAACGGGGCAGAGCTAACCACTGTGATCGGGTGTCCCAAAAATAGTGTTTCAACTTCCGGTTTGCCATGAATACTCCATAGATCAGCTTCTGCCAATGTGGGTATCGCTGCTTGGACTCGATCAAAACTTCACTGACGTAGTAAACCGGCCGTTGAACCGGATATTCCTTCCCTGCCTCCTTGCGCTCCACAACAACCGCAGCGCTGACTGCCCTGTTGTTAGCCGCCACATAGAGGAGTAACGGTTCCTTCTCAGCCGGAGCAGCCAAGACGGGCGGCTCAGTCAGTTGCTTCTTAAGCGCATCAAACGCCTCACCCGCCGCCTTGCTCCAGACGAAATCATCCGTCTTCTTTATCATTTGATACAAGGGGATTGCCTTCTCGCCCAGGCGGCTTATGAACCGGCTTAACGCGGCGATTCGACCCGCCAAGCGCTGAACGTCGTTTATGCACGCCGGCTTAGACAAAGATGTAATTGCTTTGATCTTGTCCGGGTTAGCTTCAATCCCACGCTCAGAAACCAGAAACCCCAAAAGCTTGCCTGCGGGAACTCCAAACACACTTGGCCGGGTTAAGCATCATCTTGTAAACCCTCAAGTTGTCGAAAGTCTCCTTCAGGTCGTCCAGCAAAGTTTCCTTCTTCCTTGACTTGACCACTATATCATCCACATAAGCATGAACATTGCACCCAATTTGACTGTGAAGACAGTTCTGCACACAACGTTGATAAGTCGCCTGGGCACTCTTGAGCCCGAAAGGCATAGACACATAGCAGAAAGCACCAAAAGGCGTGATGAAAGCCGTCTTCTCTTGGTCTTTGACTGCCATCTTGATCTGGTGATAACCTGAATAGGCGTCCAGGAAGCATAAACTCTCACAACCCGCCGTTGCATCAATGATCTGATCAATCCGAGGGAGAGCAAACGGGTCAGCTGGACAGGCTTTGTTGAGATCCGTGTAATCCACACACATTCGCCAAGTGCCGTTCTTTTTAAGCACCAGCACCGGGTTAGCTAACCACTCCGGGTGAAAGACCTCCATGATGAACCCTGCTGCTAAGAGCCGGGCTACTTCTTCTCCAATAGCTTTGCGCCGCTCCTCATTGAAACGACGAAGGAATTGCTTGATCGGCTTGAACTTAGGATCCACATTAAGGTGGTGCTCAGCAAACTCTCTCGGTACACCCGGCATGTCAGACGGCTTCCATGCAAAGATGTCCCGATTCTCACGGATGAATTTGATGAGCGCGCTTTCCTATGCGGGGTCCATGTTAGCCCCTATAGTGAACTGCTGAGATGAGTCGCCCTCCGTAAAATCCACCTGTTTGGTATCATCCGCCGAAAACTTGAGGGGCAGCTCTGATTCCGTAGTAGGCTTCTTCAAGGGAGTCATATCCTCCGGGTCAACATTCTCTTTATAAAACTTGAGCTCTGCCTCTGCACAACTTGACTCTGCATAAGCCGCATCGCCTTCCTCACATTCAAGAGCCGTCTTCCGATCACCGTGCACAGTAATCGTTCCTCTTAACCCGGGCATCTTGAGCTGTAAGTAGACATAACAAGGCCTAGCCATGAACTTGGCATAAGCCGGCCGTCCGAATAAAGCATGATACGGACTTTTAATTTTGACCACCTCAAACCACAGGGACTCCACCCTGTAATTGTACTCATCACCAAAGGCGACTTCCAGCGAAATCCTGCCCACTGGGTAAGCCGACTTGCCAGGCACCACACCATGAAAGACTGTGGAAGACGGCTTAAGATCTTTGTCAAGCAGACCCATCCGGCTGAAAGTATCATAATACAGGATGTTGATGCTGCTACCACCATCCATAAGAACCTTCGTGAACATGTATCCACCAACTTGGGGGGCAACCACCAAAGCTAATTGCCCCGGGTTGTCAACCCGCGGCGGGTGATCCGCCCTGCTCCAAGTGATGTCATACTCAGACCACTTCAGATATTGCGGGAGAGCCGGCATGACCGCATTAACCGCCCGCTTGCGTACCTTCTGGTCTCGCTTGTCGAAGCTGGTTGTGAAGACGTGATACTGACCCCCGCTAAGTTGTTTTGGGTTACTCTGAAAACCGGACTGGTTATGTTGCTGTTGGCCACCGCCTCCAGACTGTTGATTATGACCTCCCTGATTACCCTGATTCTGGTAACCCGACCCTGAGCCGCCAGGACCCAAGCCGGCTCCTGACCCGCCTGGCCCTGAGCCGCCGGACGGTCCATTACCGTTGTTATGATGCTGCTGAAGGCTGTAATCTCGAAACTGCCGCATAATGTGGCAATTCCTCCACGTATGCCCTGCCGGCTTATCAGGTCGACTATGCTCTGGACAAGGCTTATTAAGCATTGCTTCCAAATTAAATGGAACCTTTCCCTTGTTAAAATTCTGCTTGAAGTTCCCATTGCCCTTGGCATGGTTATTCCCAGCGCTGGTATTCGCCACCAATTCTGACCCGCCGTCCGGGTGTTTCCGCTTGCCAGAGTTGCCGTTTCCAGCCGCGTTCTGCTGCTGACCCTTTCCATTGTTACCTTTCTTCCCTTGACCTGATTTTTCATCATCAGAGCCTGGGTCTTTCGTGTTGTCAGAGTCCGCATACTTGGTTAGAGCCGCCATAAGCTCCCCCATGTCTTGACACGAACGTTTAAGCCGGCCAAGCTTCTGCTTCAAAGGCGTAAAGTGGCAATTTTTCTCCAGAATCAAAACTGCTTGAGCCGCCGTGATCTGTTCTGAAGAGTGGATGATAGTCGAAACCCGCCGGACCCAATGATGAGCCGACTCATCCGTCTGTTGCACACAATGATCCAAATCCACGATCGTCATGGGCTGCTTGCACGTCCCTTTGAAATTTTTGATAAATTTCGCCTTCAACCCGGCCCAGGAAGTAATGGTGTTGGGTGGCAAACCCTTCAACCACGTGCGAGCCGGCCCTTCTAGCATCATGATAAAGTACTTGGCACATCCAACATCTCCATGGCGAGCTCATAGCTTTCGATCCAAGCCTCCGGAGGTAGGTCAGCTGTGTAATTGGGCACCTTACGAGGGCCCTTGAAATCTTTTGGCAGGCGCTCGTTCCGTAAAGCCGGCGCTAAGCACGGCACTCCCACAGCCCGGGAGGTCAACCCGGCTCCGGCTGAGACGGAAGGTGCAGCCGTGGGTTCCGGATGAGCCGCCGCTGCCGCCAGAGCCGCCGCTTCTCGTTGTGCTCTTGCTCGATCCACCAGCGCCTGCGCATCCAGAGCCGGCCGGTCAGCCCGCGGCGGGTTCCGATGTCGTTCACTGCTAGATACCGCCGGCGACTCATAACGCCGGCTGTAACTGCGACTGGGGATGGGGGTTGAATGCACACGACTCCGGCTGTAAGCATACTTCTCCTGCTGGGCCATTGCCGTTCGCAGGTATCCAACCGCGTTCCGCACTTCTTCTGCGAAGGGTGACTCATCGGGGATTGGGATAGCAGTCAGCCGAGTCGCTGCCGCTACCAAGTTCTCCGCCGGGTTAGAGTAATGACCCGGCGGCGTAGGAAAAGAGGTCGGTGCAATCTGGTTTCGTCGGGGCGGGTTAACCTGCTGATGCTGAGCCGCCGCCCGGCTTCCAGGTACTTTCGCCGTCCGGGTTACGACCAAAGGCACGTTCTGTCCCGTTCCTGGCGTGTTGAAAAGATTCCTCGCTTCATACTGATCCGGCAAGCGGGATTGGTGCCTCATCCGCTGAACCGCCGCTGCTGATTGCTGCTCCAGCCCAAGACGGAAAGCATCCGCCCTAAGGCGCTCTGCCTCAGCGTCCATCCGAGTCTTCAGTTCATTGATCTCCTGCTGGACTTCAGTCATCTGATTCTTCAACCTCGCAATCTCCGTGTTACGGGCGGCTTGGTTTTCAGCTGTGACCTCAGTCGCCATCAGGGTTGAAAGCTCACCCATTAAATCCAGAAGGACCTGAGCCGGCTGCCTGCCAGCCCCCGATCCGGTTGCCTCAGCAGCTGTGCTGTTATGAGCCGCCGCGGAACCCGCCATGAAGACGGCGGCGCGGTTCGGCGGCTCATATTCCTCCGGCTTATGAAAATCCGACTCGGGGTAAGGCTCAACGTAGCCCCCGAGTCCGCCATTATGGAGCTGGTAGATTGATTCCGTCTCTCCGCTCGAAGATCCGTTTTCAGAGCAGATGAGAGTTTCCTCCTGTGACATAGATCCTTCTAGATCCATGCCCTGAGTGAAGCCGACGAAGACGTGTTTCCGACCCGGTTTAGCACGGGCGGGTTGACCACGTTGGGCGGGTTGCTTGCGCCGAGCCGGCTCGACGATGTCGGTGTAGACGTCCGGCCCGGGTTCAGATCCGCCGATCTTGCCGATGAAGACGTGAATCCCGCCGAAGGGGACCCGGAAACCATACTCAACGGAGTCAGCCTCGGGGCCCCAGCCGGCGTCGTCGATGTAGAGCCGGCCACGGCGACTCTTGGTCATCCTGCCAACCGCGTACCCCTCGATCCCTGGTAGAGAGCCCTTTGAGAACTCAACACCACCGAGCGCTGGCCCCACGGTGGGCGCCAACTGTCGTGGTTTTGTCACGGCAGATGTCCGAAGACTTAGGTTCGAGGCCATCGCCATAGCAGTGGACTCAAAGGGGTTGATCGGGACGAAGGACACGAGTTTACCCAGGTTCGGCCCCTCAAGTAGAGGTAAAAGCCTACGTCCTGCTTGTGTTGTATTAGCTGGAGTATCGATTACAAGGGAGCGGATTGCTTGACCTAGCTCTCGATTACTTGGTTTCTTGTCTAAGCCGCCCCGGGGTCTAGCCTTTATATAAGAGGTCAAGGCCCCGGGTTACACGAGTCTCAAACCGACTCACACAGCGTGTCCTATTCTGTCTCTAAGCCGCCATACCATCTTGGGTAAGCCGCCACCGGGAGGCTTAGCCACCCGGGTCTTCACGCCATCTTCCGTCTCTGGGCCCCTGTCAACGGCCCATCTGGTAAGCCGCCCTGGCGGCCTTGCCTGCATCCTTAAGCCCACCTTACAAGTCTTGGGCTTACGAGCCGCCCGGTGTAACCCGGCCCCGCCTGGGCGGGTCTCACCACGGGTTATATCCCCAACAGCGTCACAAGTTGGTATCAGAGCCGACTGCCTGTAGGAAGCCCTTTCCAACTCCTTGGCCGAAGTTGAGTCTAGTCTTTGAAAACTATTTTACTAACATTCTTGTGTGGCTTACGGGCCCACATCTCAAATGGTTGGGATTAGGATATTTTATTCCTCTTCCTTACCCTGGGTTCTAATCTCTCTTCTATTTGGGTTAAAGATTTTGCTAACTCTAACTTAGGTTCTTGTAACTACTTCCTCCCGGAGAGCCCCTCATTCCAAATGATGGCTTGATTCATCAGAAGACTCCGAAGGTACTCTCGGATGTTCTCCTGAGAACTTGTGCTCATCGCTTTTGCGATTCCCTTCCACCGTCAACCCCTATGGATAAACTAACCACAACTGTCGTTCGTGCTTTCATTCCTAGTTGCTCTTGTTATTACAAGGTACATCGAATTATTCTTCGACTTTTTAAGAATCCCTTGTGCCACTACCTCGCAGTTCTAGTCGCACGAATACACCTACAAATAATTCCTCACACTTACCGGGGATTCGCTCATCCTCGGTTGTCATGTGTTTCACAAAATTCTTCGAAACGCTATTCGATCTTGCGAAACCCTCAGTAGCCTATTGCTCTTGACCTTCCTTGCCTGCTTGCATTATGGTTAATTCCATATGTCTAGCAATATTCATTAAAATCCTTTGAGATTGTCATTCTGATCTTATTGATTCAACATGTGTGCGAATGCACACAATCATCAGTCAATCCTTATAAATTATCTTTCCTGGTCAAACGTCTTTCCAAACATGAGCTGGTTCATGGTAAATCAAACCTTGTTTGATTTTCCATCTAAGTCCATTCAACATACTTGTATTTGATACAGGAGCATCGCATTCTTTTATGTCAGAAGATTTTGCATACATGAATGTCATTAAATATGAAGAAATGAACACCCCACTAGTGGTACACCCCCCCCCCCCCCCCCCGCGGGCCAATGTCGAACCTCCGTGGTTAGCCAAAATATCCCCATTGAAATTGAAGGGTTGGAATTCCATGTCTCCCATTATGTTGAAGTCTTCCAATATTGACCTCATTCTGGGAATGGATTGGTTGAAAAATCATACTACTTCAATCGTTTGTGCCACAAAAACCGTCCATCTCCTACACCCTTCAAATGAGATAGTAAGCTACCATGCTCGTCTTGTTTGAGATGCCGAAGCCTAGATTTATTTATTAAATGCATTGAATGCGTCACCTCTTGAGGGGATTGAAGGCATTCCAGTTGTTTGCGACTTCCATGATGTCTTTCTAGAAGAACTTTCAGGAGTTCCCCCTGTTAGAGTTGTCGAGTTTGTTATCGACTTAAAACCAGGCACCACCCCTATCACCAAACGACCTTACAAGATGCCTTCATACGTCCATTCTGCATCATGATTTCTTATTGATATTTATGTTATTCTTGTCCATTATTCCCTGTTATCATACAATTCTTATGCTCTTTCTCTCTGAATATGCAAGGTACATCACAAAGAGGGAAATATCTGGAAACTGGAATTCTGGACTGAAAACCGAGGAAAAGGTAGAAAAAACACCAGACTCC
The DNA here is from genome assembly GCA_039707655.1 of Elymus sibiricus. Classification (NCBI taxonomy): domain Eukaryota; kingdom Viridiplantae; phylum Streptophyta; class Magnoliopsida; order Poales; family Poaceae; genus Elymus; species Elymus sibiricus. Next base: position 221,121,871 of record CM077663.1, read on the forward strand.
AAATGACCTGAAATTTCACGAAGAATTTTTATGGAATATTTAAGAATTTCTGGGACAAAAATATACCAGAGGGGGGCCACCTGCTGGCCACAAGCCAACAAGGCGCGACCCACCCCTTGGCCGCGCCCTGATGGCTTGTGGGGCTCCTGCTGGCCTCCCGATGCCCCTCTTCTCCTATATGGTGTGTTTTACCATAGAAAAAAATCATAAGCAACCTTTTGGGACGAAGCGACGCCGTCTCGAGGCGGAAACCTGGGCAAAGGCCCTTTTGCACTCTGATACGTCTCCAACGTATCTAAATTTTTTGATTGTTCCATGCTGATATATTATCATTCTAGGATACTTTTTGGGTCATTATTTACCAATTTATAATATTTTTGAGCACTAACCTATTGACCCAGTGCCCAGTGCCAGTTGCTATTTTTCAACGTCTTTTTGCCTTTGCAGGTTTACTGTACCAAACGAAGTCCAATTGCCACGAAACGTTCTGATGATTTTTCTGGACTATATGAAGACCTAGAAGCTTCGGAAGGAAGCTAGGAGGTGCACGAGGGCCGCACCACGTATCAAGGCACGCCCTGGGGGGGGCTGATATGTGGTGCCCCCCTCGGGCGCCTCCCGACGTCCCTCTTCGGCCTATAAATTCCCTAAAATCCTAAAAACGCCAGAAGCAGTCCCGAAACCCTTTTTCCGCCGCCACAAGTCTCTGTGCTATCGCGAGGCCATCTGGAGCTTTGTTCCGACACCCTACCGGAGGGGGGATCGATCACGGAGGGCCTCTTCATCAACCTCACTGCCCTCATGATGATGTGTGAGTAGTTCACCACAGGCCTACGGGTCCATAGCTAGTACCTAGATGGCAATCTCTCTCTCTCTCTTATGATCTTCAATACAATGGTCATCGCATCTTCGCTTTGATCTATCCGATGTAATCCTATTGTGCGGTGTGTTTGTTGGGATCCAATGAATTCTGGGTTTATGTTCAGATTATTCATGAAAAGTATTTGAGATGCCTCTGAATTATATTATCTCTTAACTGCATGATTATTATAGCTTCGTAATGCTCTCCGATCTATTGATGTGCTTTGGCCAAGTAGATTGATATTTCTTCGGTGGGAGTGGTGCGTTGTGGTAGGTTCAACCTCGCAAGTTTCTATATCCCAGTGACAAAGTAGGGGACAAGATGCGTCTTTGTGTTGTTGCTACTAAGGATAAAACGATGGGGTTCATTCATATTTTTTGAGTTTACTTTGTCTACATCATGTCATCGTTCTCCAAGCATTACTCTGTTTTACTTAATACTCTAGATGCATGCTGGATAGCGATCAATGTGTGGAGTAATAGTAATAGGTGCAGGCAGGAGTCGGCCTATTTGCTTATGGACGTGATGCCTATATATACATGATCATTGCCGTGAAAATCGCATAACTATCCACTTTTCTATCAATTGCCCAACAGTAATTTGTTCACCCACCGTATGCTGCCTACATTAGATATGCCACTAGAGAACACTATGGCCCCCGGGTCTATTCACTTATATATTTGCAAACGCTATTATTACCTCGCTGCCTTTATTTATTTTTTATTTAATTTGCTTTTATCAACAATTATCTACACAACTCATTTGCTTGCAAATAAGGAGATCATGGGGATTGACAACCCTCTTGCCCGCGTTGGGTGCAAGTCGTTTATTCATTTGTGTGCAGCTGTTGAAGACGGTTAAGGATTGATATTCCTATTTGTTCGATAAACCTTGGTTTCATAACTGAGGGAAATACTTATCTGCTTTGTGCTGCAATTATCCGTTCCTCTTCACGGAAAACCCAACGCAGATCACAAGTATCAAGAAGGATTTCTGGCGCCGTTGCCGGGGAATATCATCATCAACTATCAAGTAACTTCACACAAATTTTCATTCACTTGTTCTTCTTTTTATTTGCTGTTATATTTAGCTTGTCACATAAAAATCAAAAATAATTTATTTTTATCTTTGCTTGTTACTAGTTTGTTCGTCGTTATGGCTAGTTCTTCTTCCACTCGCTTTACTCCCAATGATGATGTAGTGAATTTCAAACAAAGGGGAGGAGAAAGCTTAAAAGATGCATGGTATAGGATTTGCTTTGCTCAAAATAAAGCAACCAAAAAGTTATCTACCACTACTTTGCTTCACAATTTTTATGTTGGTGTGACCACTTGGTATAGGTTCGTACTTGACACCATCACCGGTGGTAATTTTTTAATGTGTCACACCTTGGATGCCTACACCACAATTGAAAATCTTGTAGGGACACCACCCATTATTGTTAATGAACAAATTTGACCTTGGAACATGTTATGCAAAGGCTTGATGCTATTGAGAAGAATATGATCACAAACAAACCAATTGAGGAGTTGGATAAAAAACTTCATAGTCATATCACTCAACTTGGGTCACGAGTAGGAATGACTTTGAAAACCTTGCAGGAAAAAGACACTACTATTGAGAGGATAGAACAAGGTTTGAATATAATTGATAAAATGGAAGAGGTCATTGACAAAGTAGGATCCACCTTCACACCTTATAAAGCTAATGCTAGTACCTCTCACAACAAAAATTGCAAGTTCATATACATTCCCAAGAATACGAGTACACCTCCTACCAAAGGGGACGAGGATCTAAAGATGATTAGTGTTCACCCCAACTTTATAAATTTGATAAAAGATCCTATTTCCAAGCCTCCTATTTCCCCTACTATCCACGGTTGTGTTATTGAGGAGCTTGATGTCAAAGATGACAATACTTGAAACTATGCATTATGCCTAGCTAGGGGCATAAAACAATAGCGCTTGTTGGGAGGCAACCCAATAGTTATATTTAAATTTTTTGCTTAGAACTTTATTTTTTAATAGCATGATTATTGCCTCTGCAATGATTATGTTTTCATGTTTAAATTAGTGTTTGTGCCAAGTAAAGCCTTTGGGATGACTCACAAGATGAGTAGAATCGATGTTGAAACAAAACAGAAACTTTTGACTCCAGTACAAGAATTTTCATTTTTTGCTAGAGCGTGATAATGATCTGAATTTTTTACACAGTGTTTCTATACAAATTTTCGAGGTTGTCCTAATTTTTAAGAATTTTTATAGTTACATAAGTATAGGGTCTTTACAGATTGCTAAAGACTGTTCTGTTTTAGACAGATTCTGTTTTTGCTTGCATAGTTGCTTATTTTGATTAAACTATGGATTGTATCGGGGGGTATAAGCCATGGAGAAGTTAGAATACAGTACCTATTATGCATTTATGAAATTTGAATCAATTTATAACAGTACTTAAAGTGTGCAATATGTTTCTTATACTAACGGATCTCACGAGGTTTTGTTGAGTTTTGTGTGATTGAAGTTTTCAAGTTTTGGGTGTTATCTTGATGGACAAAGGAATAAGGAGTAGCAAGAGCCTAAGCTTGGGGATGCCCAAGGCACCCCAAGGTAATATTTTAAAGGAGACTCAAGCGTCTAAGCTTGGGGATGCCCGGGTAGGCATCCCCTCTTTCGTCTCAAATCCATCGGTATGTCACTTGGAGCTATATTTTTATTCGTCACTTGATATGAGTTTTGTTTGGAGCGTCGTTTGCTTTAGTTTGCTTTTACTTTCAGTTTGCCACAATCATTGTTTTCTGGACAAACCTATTTAAGAGAGACACACCTTCATCATAATTTGTTAGAATACTCTATGTGCTTCACTTATTTCTTTTGAGCTTAGCAGTTGCTCTAGTACTTCACTTATATCTTTTTGAGCACGATGGCGTATAGATTTTATAGAAATGATTTCACTCTCGTTCTTCACTTATATTTGTTTGAGAGTTAATAAATAGTGACAGTAATTTGCATGGGTCATACAGACTAGTCCAAAAATATTAGGTATTCAAAGAGTGATAATCAAAACCATCATGTAGCACATATAGAGAAATTGTGGGTTAATGATATTGATGTAGTAATATGAAATAGGTGTGAGTTCATAAATTTTAAACCGTAGAAGTGTCGATATTAAGCGGGGTTTACCTTTTTGTTCATCTAAAAATTAAAGAGGCATGGTGATGATGTGTGAGCATTTCTATTCCTCGTTGAAATCCTAGTGTTGTTTCGGGTCGGAAGCGCGCAATGGTTAACTCCTACCAACCTCTTCCCTCGGGGCATGCGATTAGTACTTTGATTTATGATAAACTAATAAAACTTTGCAATAAGTATATGCGTTCTTTATGACTAATGTGAAACCATGGACATACGCAATCTCACCTTTTCATAATTTGCTAGCCTCTTCGGTACCGTGCATAGCCCGTTCTCACCTCGAGGATTGGTGCAACTTTCGCCGGTGCATCCAAACCCCGTGACATGACATGCTCTGTTGCACATAAGCCTTATTATATCTTCCTCAAAACAGCCACCATACCCACCTATCATGGCATTTCCATAGCCATTCCGAGATATATTGCCATGCAAATTCCATCGTCACTTCACATGAGTTAGTTTTTTCATCGTCATATTGCTTTGCATGATCATATAGAGATGGCATAGTATTTGTGGCAAAGCCACCTTCATAATGTTTTTGATACATGTCACACTAGATCATTGCACATCCTGGTACACTGCCAGAGGCATTCATACAGAGTCATATCTTCATATGAGTTCTCCATGTTGAGTTGTAAGTAAATAAAAGTGTGATGATCAGCATTATTAGAGCATTTCCCAGTGAGGACAGAATGATGGAGACGATGATTCTCCCATAAGTCGAGATGAGACTCCGAAAGAAAATAAAGATGGGGGCGGCCAATGAGCCCACCATCCATTCAAAAAAATGAGAGAAAATGAGACAAGGGACTTTGCTACTATCTTTTACCACACTTGTGCCTCAAAGTGGCACCATGTTCCTCATGTAGAGAGTCTTATGATATATCACTTTCATATGCTACTGGTAATTACCTATTCATTATTTCAAACTTGGCTTGTATATTCCTAAGACGGGCTTCCTCAAATGCCGGAGGTCTTCATGAGAAAGCAAGTTGGATGCACACCCCACTTAGCTTCATTTGAGCTTTCATACACTTATAGCTCTAGTGCATCATTTGCATGGAAATCCCTACTCCTCGCATTGACATCTATCGATGGGCATCTCCATAGCCCGTTGGTATGCCTAGTTGATGTGAGACTATCTTCTCCACTTCCTACCCCTTTGATATCTACCACCATATTCTATTCCACCTAAATGCTATGTCCAATGGCTCACACTCATGTATTGCGTGAAGAATAAAAAGTTGATGCATATTGAAAAAGTACGAACCAATTGCCTGACTTGGACACCGTGGTGCTTAACATTTGTATTAATGTGGTGAAGATGGAGCCATGCCTTGCTAATATAATAAGATGAATGGGGGGGGGGGGGGTAAACATTTCTGAAGGATCGTATACTTTTAAGAATTAACAATTCTGTTTCTTACACTTTGATTATTGCTATGTTAATATTTGTTGATTCATCTTTTCTCAATGAGCATACATGCACAAGTTTACATAGTGGATAGCATGTCACATCAAAAATTCTGTTTTTATCATTTACCTACTCGAGGACGAGTAGGAATTAAGCTTGGGGATGCTTGATACGTCTCCAACGTATCTATAATTTTTGATTGTTCCATGTTGATATATTATCATTCTAGGATACTTTTTGGGTCATTATTTACCAATTTATAATATTTTTGAGCACTAACCTATTGACCCAGTGCCCAGTGCCAGTTGCTGTTTTCTGCTTGTTTTTGCCTTTGCAGGTTTACTGTACCAAACAAAGTCCAATTGCCACAAAACTTTTTGATGATTTTTTCTGGACTATATGAAGACCTAGAAGCTTCGGAAGGAAGCCAGGAGGTGCATGAGGGCCGCACCACATATCAGGGCGCGCCCTGATATGTGGTGGCCCCCTCGTGCGCCTCCCGACGTCCCTCTTCGGCATATAGATTCCCTAAAATCCTAAAAATGCCAGAAGCAATTCCAAAACCTTTTTTCCGCCGCCGCAAGTCTCTGTTCCGTCACGGGGCCATCTAGAGCTCCGTTCCGGCACCCTGCCGGAGGGGGGATCAATCACGGAGGGCCTCTTCATCAACCTCGCTGCCCTCATGATGATGTGTGAGTTGTTCACCACAGACCTACAGGTCCATAGCTAGTACCTAGATGGCAATCTCTCTCTCTTATGATCTTCAATAAAATGGTCATCGCATCTTCGCTTTGATCTATCCGATGTAATCCTACTGTGCGGTGTGTTTGTTGGGATCCGATGAATTGTGGGTTTATGTTCAGATTATTCATGAAAAGTATTTGAGATGCCTCTGAATTATATTATATCTTAAGTGCATGATCATTATATCTTCGTAATGCTCTCCGATCTATTGATGTGCTTTGGCCAAGTAGATTGATATTTCTTCGATGGGGGTGGTGCGTTGTGGTAGGTTCAACCTGGCGAGTTTCTATATCCCAGTGACAAAGTAGGGGACAAGATGCGTCTTTGTGTTGCTGCTACTAAGGATAAAACGATGGGGTTCATTCATATTGTTTGAGTTTACTTTGTCTACATCATGTCATCGTTCTCCAAGCATTACTCTATTTTACTTAATACTCTAGATGCATGCTGGATAGCGGTCGATGAGTGGAGTAATAGTAATAGGTGCAGGCAGGAGTCGGCCTATTTGCTTATGGACGTGATGCCTATATATACATGATCATTGCCGTAAAAATCGTATAACTATCCGCTTTTCTATCAATTGCCCAACAGTAATTTGTTCACCCACCGTATGTTGCCTACATGAGAGATGCCACTAGAGAACACTATGGTCCCCGGGTCTATTCACTTATATATTTGCAAACACTATTATTGCCTTGCTGCCTTTATTTACTTTTTATTTATTTTGTTTTTATCAACAATTATCTACACAACTCATTTGCTTGCAAATAACGAGATCAAGGGGATTGACAACCCTCTTGCCTGCGTTGGGTGCAAGTCGTTTGTTCATTTGTGTGCAGCCGCTGAAGACGGTTGAGGATTGATATTCCTATTGGTTCGATAAATCTTGGTTTCATAACCGAGGGAAATACTTATTCACTTTGTGCTGCAATTACCCGTTCCTCTTCATGGAAAACCCAACGCAGATCACAAGTATCACACTCCGACAGTCAGATTCTGCCAGGGAAATTCCTCCCCGGGAGGGGGAGATCGAAGCCATCGTCATAACCAACGCTTCCTCCTTCATGGGAGGACCAATCCTCATCAACATCTTCACCAGCACCATCTCATCTCCAACCCTAGTTCATCTCTTGTATTCAATCTTTGCCTCAAAACCTCAGATTGGTGCCTGTGGGTTACTAGTTGTCACTGGTGCAACGACGTGCTATACAAGCAGTTTTTAACTTCTTTCTGCGATGTACTTTGAAACCGTCGCCTTGCATGTGTGGGCGATGGGGGGGGGGGGTCCATCCCACACGACACAGAACAATCGTCGGCGATGGTGTCCAACGAACGCAAACGTTTGGCAAAACTAAGCGTATGGGATGTCCGCATCTATCACAAATGAGAGTCACCGGTCAACTGTTTGAGATATGGTGGACTTCCCATACGGCCCATCCTTGCAACTCGTGTGAGATCACACTAACATCGCACGCGCTATTCTGTGGCTCACCATTTACGATGTGCACTGAATCACAAACAGTTCACAATTATGAAGCGTGTATGATAAGGGGTATATCACAAACACTTATATTGGACGAACCGTTGGTGATATTTAACTAAGACAATAATTTAACCATCATACAAGTATCAGATAGGTTTAAGAAATGTCTGAATGTCGTACTGGCATCCGACAGGATAAGTATCGCACACGCTATTTTGTGGCCCAACGTTTGCGATGCATACAACATCACAAACATTTTATCATTTAAAACTATGTGCGACAGAGATTCTATCACCAACGTTGAATTCGGTTGCACCGTTTGTTATATTATCTAAAATCACACACGGTTTGCAAACGGCAACTGTGTGCGTGGGCGCACACGTTTTCTATCTGTGAAACGTGTCGGATCATGAGGTATATCACAAACATTGAGACTTACAAACTGTGTGCGGCGTATTGACCCGCAGAGATTTTTATTATTATTTTAATCGCTACAATTTAAAATTGTACATAATTTGAATTTGAAAGTAGGGAATAGCTTTTTACATATACATAGATACGTTCATCAACCAATGCATTATTTCATTCACAGGTACATACGTTCAAGAATTACCTCAACGAAAGAATTACATAAGCACCAAAATGATGAACGACGATTGAATACTTGTATTAAAGACGGCAAAGAAAGAGGCAAAAGATATTCTGATTGTTGTAAAAGGTGAAGCGGAATGCCCGTAGTGTGCCCTCCTCCATGTCGTATGCACACACGACTCTAGCCCAATCCCTTGTGATGGCCGAACGCCCATCCTTCAATATCTTCATGACTTCCAGATAGTCATTCTAGTCTGGTAGAAATACATGTACATTTTCATGTCCAACAATCATATAGTTTGAGAGGTGATCTTGGGTAGACTGCGTTGGGAACCACTGCAAAGGAAAAAGATACAGAGATTGTCATCTAACAACTCATTATGTGCAGTAAAAAGGGTACATAGTTATGAGTTAATATACTTCATATCACTGTTGTCTTGGACAAACTGTAAATAAATAGTTTAATTGCCACATTTTGACCCATTGTACTAGCAATCTTTATTAGTTACCTCACATGATGCTCTCTCCGTCCCACTATATAAGATCTAATTACATCCAATGCACGAACATATTGGATGTATTAGCATCATATATTATGGGGCGGAGGGAGTATAACATGGGAAACAAATATAGCCATGTGAACCAAAAACCATTAAACTAGGCATATGCTCACTACATCAGGCTTAACAACAACCAAATAAAGTCATTCATAATGGTATTGTTGAATTTGCATAGAACAAAGCTTGTACTTCAACATCAAATGGTATAATTGAACATCACAGAGTGAAAAAAATAGGGGGTACATTATCTACACCAGGCTTAACAGGAAACAAATATGGCCATTGAACTGGTATTAATCAAATTGTACTGGACATTGTGAATAACTAAATAAACAAGGCATACTACAACAACCAAATAGTCATTCATATCGGTATTGTTGAAATTGCATAGAACGTAACATGTGCTTAAACATCAAATTCTATGATTGAACATCACATTGTTAGAAAACCGAACTAAATAGGGGCATGTTAACTACACCAGCTTTAACAGGAACCAATTGTATGATTGAACAACCAAATCTAGCAATTGAAGCTGGACATATGTTCACTACAAACAATCAAAAATAGCTAACCAAGGTATATGCTCACTACAGACAACCAAACATAGGCGTTCGTGAAATTGAACTGAACAATTCATAATCCAGCGTAGGGCGCACTTGTCGATGACAAGTTGTCGTCGTCAATGAGGCCTAACTTGGCAGCTGACGATGCCAAAACATCACCATAGAACACGACTTCCATAAATGACAAAAGGGTCTCGTTGGCGGTGAAGGAAAATTCCTGACAGCAAAGCAGAGTAGATCAGATGCATACTACAAACAACCAAATATAGGTATATGCTAACTACAGACAACCAAACATAGGCAGTGAAATTGAACTGAACAATTCATACTCCAGCATATCAAATTGCACTTTTGAACATTACAATTCATACTCCGGCATAGCAAATTCCTGACAGCAAATCAGAGTAGATCAGAGGCATACTACAAACAACCAAATATAGCAATTGAAACTGGACAAATCATAACCACAAACCACCAAAAAACCTTTAAAGGAAGCATATGCTCACTACAACAGACTTAACAACAACCAAACAGTCATTCATATCAGTATTGTTGAAATTGCATAGAAGATAGAACGCACCATGTGCTTAAACATCAAATTGTATGATTCAACATCACATTGTGAGAAAACTGAAATAAACAAGGGCGTGTTAAATACACCAGCTTTAACGGGAACAAATTGTATGATTGAACAATCAAACCTAGCAATGAAAGTAGACATATGTTTACTACAAACAACCACATATCACGCTAAACAAGGTATATGCTCACTACAGACAACCAAACGCATCAGCACTAAAATTGAAGTGAACAATTCATACTCCAGCATATCAAATTGCACTTTTGAACAATTCACAGCCCTTGGAAGAGCCTGGACTGGGGGTGCGCACCGTGCGCTCCTTGTTGTGGCAGCTTAGCTCCTTGCCTTTGGAAGAGCACGTCTGCAGGGTGACGTCCCTGATGTCGTGGATGGGCTATTTCCCCTTGGAAGAGACGGATAGGGCGCCCTTGTCGTCGTCGTCAATGAGGTCTGACTTGGCAGCTGACGATGCCGAGCCACCACCATATATAGAACGCGACCTTCAGAAATGACAAAAAGGGTCTCGATGGCGATGAAGGCAAAATCCTGATAGCGAAGCAGAGTAGATCAGCGGCGGCGGGGGGGGGGGGGGGGAGGGGGCATGGAGGAGATCCAAGGAGGCTGAACCTGAAGGGGTGGAGGTGCGTCACTTAACCTGTGTCATAGCCCGCGTCAAGCCATCGCTGTCGACAAGCTCGATGTCGTAGCCGACTGCTGGGACATACAGACATGCGCGAGCCCGCTTATTAAAAGCCCCGGGTTAGTCATCGTACTGAGCTTCCCCGGGGGGCCTCGGCGGCCACCTCGTCGTCGTCCAGTGGACATGCCTCGATATACCTCTTTTTGTCCATTCGCTCCTCCAGCTCCCCGGGAAGCATAGCCGGGCTGAGGCAGCGATGCTCTAGAGTTGTGGGTGATGATGGGGACGGGGATCTGCGGGAAAGAGGGTTCTTTGCAGGCTGACACTACGGGGCGGACCAGAGTTGTGCGTGCATTCGACATGGAGGAGCACTACTGTCGATTGCATGGAGGACTCTAGTCCAACCCCCTTGTGATGGATCTTCATGAGGACTTCGAGATTGTCACGGGAAGGCCTGCAGAGGATGATGGTGGAGTCAGGGGCGGCGGCGGCGGGCTAGCTAGGGTTCGAGCGAGGGAGAGGAGTGGTGCATGCGGGAGCGGATGTTTTCCTTTTTTACGTAATCTGAGCAGAGGTTTTGTAGTGGGGAGGGGGGCGGGTGGTGTTTGAGGAAATGCCGCGCGGCTACCGAAAATTTTACTAGGCGGGAATTCCAGGATGCCAGGGCTACTGAAAATTTAGATTACGGGATTGAAGCGGCACGGCCAGGGCGGGAGCAACAAACATCGCACACAGGAGAAACATAATAAGTGTGTGCTATCAAATAGAAAAAACCAGCGGAACTGCCATTTTTCAAATGGCTCAAGGTGGTAGATATTTTTACGAGGGAAGTCTCGTGGAACCCAATCGTGTCCGGCACCCACCAGTGGACCGTGCTGATGTGCCAGCGGAGGAGGGAATGGTTTCTGTCGGGGATATAACTCCACGGTATAACCCGCCCTACTGGGCCGGGTTAACATATCAACAACTCTGCAACCAAGTTTAAATGGGCCGTGTCCTGAATACAAGATAAGTAAGGCGATGGCTCACTAAGACACCGGACGGCCCAACACCTGAAGACGGCGGCTCAAGGCCCATAGGGGCGGAAGGCGCCGTCTAGTTTCCCTTGCTTAAGGAGCAAGGCGAGTTAGAGACATTATAGGTTACGAGTCACATTATGACTCGGACTCTGTTGTAAAACCCTAGGGACTTGACCTGTATATAAAGGCAAGCCCCTAGGACTGAAAGGGTAAAAAAAAGTTACAACCTCTCGATAGCTAGGTTAGCGATTCCGCACCCTTGTAATCGAGATCTATCCATCAAATACACACAAAGCAGGACGTAGGCTATTACCTCCATAGGAGGGGCCGAACCTGGGTAAACCCGACTCTCTCTCTCGTTCAACCCCTTCGAGTCGCCACCAAGCGACGATGGCCTCACACCTAAGTCCTGTTACGAGGACATCTGCCAGGTTGACAAAACCACAACAGTTGGCGCCCACCGTGGGGCTCTTGTCTGGTGGAGTTGAGTTTTCGAAGGGGATCCAATCAGGATTTGGGAAGGTTGTGGTGAACCAGATGGTCAAGAACCACCGTGACAAGATCTATGAGCCGCCTTGGAGCGTCAAGGACGACCCGATCGGACGTGGGTTTCGAGATCCCGCGGGAGAGATCGGTTTAGAAACTTCCGAGTCGGACATCTACATCAACATCGACGAGCCGGCTCGGAGTACCCGATCCAATCAACGCCAGGGCGGTCTTCGTCATGGGTTCGTCGGCTTCACACAAGGGGTCAGCCTTTTGGATGAGCCGGCCTCTAGCAGCGACGTCCTCGTTAATTCGGACGGCACATCATCTACAGGAGATACGGAGTCAATCTGCCCTATTTATGATGGCGGACTTGGGGGCTCATTGGAGACCGAAGCCCCTGAAGAATACAATGAGTCGCCTCGACAAGTCGCCGTCTACATGGCGGGGGCTACGGCGGTTCCAGATCTAGCCGCAGCTGGAGGTTCTGGCAGGTCAACTAAAACGCCGGCTCAATCCATGACTGGTCTCATGGCCGAGATGGCGAGACTCGTGGATACCCCGGTCACCGCGGAAAATCAGGAAGAGCGCAATGTGGAGCTAACCAAATTGCGTAGTCAAATAATTGAGGTACATAAGGAGATTGATGCTGAAAATGCATGAATGGCGGATCTACAGGCTCGCATACATCAAGAGACGGAGCACCTTAAGGCCGAGTCCTGGCGATTAGGAGTTCAGAGAGAAGCATCGGAGGCGGTTTACGAGAGAAGACGCCATCGCGGGCTCCCTCCAAACCTTGAGCCACAACAGATTTTTAACACCCCACAACAGACACCAGGAACTATTCAGCAACCCGGGAATCGGCAAGAGGAACCAGCTGAAACCCCCCGGCTCAATCCCCGCCTCGGCGATTTCAGACACCGCGGGGCCACTTTTCCAATCCTGTTGACAACATGTTGGCTGCAACCCGGAATTTGGAAGCATTTCCTATTAACGGAAACTCCCCTCTTGAGGTTGAAGCTAGAAATGCTATCGAGATGCTAAAGGCTGCTGTGGTACAACAGGCACAGTATTCGTACAGCCGGGATCGGATGCATTCCACTCCCTACGCTAGCAAGGGCAGTCATGTGGAATCCCCGACTGTTTCTAGCAGTGGGCGAAGACAGCAACCTCATGTCTTTCCAACCCGTCTCGTGCCATCAGATGCCCAGGCAGTTGTTGATGCCGCGAGAGGTGCACGACAGGCAGAAGCGGAAGCAGCAGCACGGGCGATCCAGTAGCTTCACCCTCAACCAGCGAGTTTGGGGGCTGGGTCCAACAGGACGATTGGTATACCATGTTTATCCCTGGCACTCCGTGCTGAGCGCATGCCAAAGGATTTCAAGGGGCCTCGTAAGGTGCCAAACTATACGGTAGATCTTGAGCCGGCGTCTTGGATTGAGAGTTATGAGTTGGCAATGGACATGCTGGATGTCAGCGACGCTGTATGTGCTAAATACTTAACCATGATGTTGGAAGGACTGGCTCAGACATGGTTGAAAAACTTGCCGCCTAACTCCATCAACACATGGGCTGAGCTGAAAGAGCGATTCATCAAGAATTTCCAAGGAACCTGCAACAAGCCTATGACAATAGTAGACCTACAACATTGCATTCAACGAGTAGATGAGTCGGCTCACCACTGGACTCGCCGGGTCGCGGAAATCATCCACTCGTCGGACAGCATCACGGCGGCTCAGGCAGTCCTAATATTGGAAAAGAACTGTCACTTCCAGACTTTGGTCCAGAAGCTCGGACGGCTCAAGCGAAAGGTGCAAGACATGGGCGACTTGATGGACGTTCTCACCAGGTATGCTGAGTCGGATAACACGAAGGATCCCGTCTCAAATGAGGACAAGACCACCAAAGGCAAAAAAGCTGAAGGAGGGAAAGGTCAGCAAGGTCCAGGAGGCAACCAGGGGGCTCAAAATAATAAACGGAAGCAACCGGACGGTGGGTCAGACTTTGTGGCCAACACTAATACATGTTTCAAAAATCAGCGCCAGAACGGTCGACCCGGAGGAGCTTACAATGGGAATAAACCTCGCAATTATGAGGAGGCGCTTAAAGCACCTTGCCCTAAGCACAGCACCCAAGATAAGCCGGCTAGACACTCTTGGGAAAATTGTTATATCATGCAAGAGTTCCATAGCCAGGCTTTCCAGATAACTCAGGAGGCAATGTCGGAGGACATCCGGGTCAACATGGACCTGGCGGGTCACAAGGTGGCCCAGGGGCTGGTTTTTGAACATCAGGGAAATCATGGCAATGGGCAACATCCTGGCCAGGGCAATCAACATAATAACCAAGGAGGATTTCAATGTAATCCCAAGCAATTGAATAACGGTCAGTACCACTAGCACCTGAATCCCTGAATAAAATTCGTACTCTGGAGGGTATCAAAGAAGAAATTTTATGTCTCCAAAAGGGAAATAAGCCGGTCCTGGAACACCAGTGGCCTTATTAAAATTAGCTCTGCCAACTCCTTTTTGTAATTTCTTCCCCCCTTGCAGAATTCTGTATATACTTCTTTATGTTTTGATTATAAATAAAGCCGACGTATTTTGTCGCTTTCAACCTACAAGTTGAGTTTGAGTCTTTATTTTCCGAAACAAAGGGCACCTGGGGGCTTCCGACTCATCGAGTCTAGCTTTCTCACCCTTGTGACCCGGCATAATAATGCCACCTTATTAAAGGGCATTTGGGGGCTTCCAGCCCACTGGGCTTAGCTTTCTCACCCTCTTGACCCGGCAAAAATAAACACCATATATGGTTAAACCTGCGTGTATGCTTGATGCGACTCCGATCAGATGACCCGTGAACTCTTGACGCGTCAATCCTTTTTTAGACCCTGAAGTTGTTAAGGGTAAAACACCGACTTGAGTCATGAGAGAGCCGGCATACGGAAAGCTAGGATAAACCATGGGTTATCATACCCGCTTCATTGAAGCAAGACCCGAGCCTCGAAAGCCGGTCTTTTCTTGTCGAGCCTCGAAAGCCGGCAGACCATCTCGGTATTATGATCATATGTCCTTTGCATTAAGGCTAGGACCATCAAAGGTGCCTTCAAAGGGGGCTACCTTATATTTCTAACATTTGAGAAACAATACCCAAAACGAGCACTATGTGCTGAAACTCATCACATAAAAGTGTTTTGGGCACACCCTGTTTTTTCATTTACCGGTTATGTGTGAAATAACCAGGTTATCGGCTGCATGACAGCACAAAATTATGTTATTGCTTAAGAGACTAACAAAGGACCTCAAGCTTGGACATCAATTTCGGCCAAGACTCATTGAGCCGGCTTCAATATTGTTTTATTTGGCTTGTTTATTATAGCCAGTTTCAGGTTTAAAATTATTACCGGCCCATGCTTCAAAAGCCGGGCTAAAAAATTGAGTGTGCATGGGCAACCAATTGACGAGGCATACAAATCCTCAACATTGTGGAAAGAAGAATAGGTTGATCAAAGACCGGCTCATTTTGCCCTGCTCTATCTTATCAAAAAGCCCATTGATAGAAAGACGGTCAGCAGACAGGGTGGTGAAGCGGCAAATAAGTATCTTGCATTTAAAGTGCAAAACGTGCATGATGGCATGACAATAGTTTTCGGCTATCCCTATTACATGCTTAAGGAAGCCACAAATTGTTTTTCCACCCATACTCGGGGGCTTAAGTTGACAAGGTAACGGTTGAGGAAGTTTAAATTGCCGACCGCATCATCCGGGTCGGTGACGGCTAATCTTGCGCGTGAGATGCCTCTGGGTTATCCACCAATTGGTCTTCTGGCTCCTGCATCTGAAGGTTGTCCGCGTCCCAGTTGCAATGAGATAAAGCCTGGAACACAGCCTCGTCATCAAGAATTGAAGACGGGTCAACTTCAAGGGCAAATACATGCTCGCGCTATTGAGGAGCCAGACTCCTTGTTGTAATATCAGGTGGTGGAATCCGAGTATGATTGTCGCCATAAGCTGCTTGATAGTTCCTCAGTTTCATCTCAGAGACCAGCTGAGTCGACAGAATTTGAGCATCCTTGACACAGGCCACATAATCCTCCTGGAAGAATTCTGACCCATCATTTTTAAATTCAGGGAAGCCCTTTGGTAGCTCAGCTGGATCAAGCTCCTCTCCATAAGCTAAAGCCCGTCTCAATGCATATAACGCGCCAGATCGGGCGGCTGATTTTTTTAGCTCTGGAATGTGCTGAGGGATAATGGAAAGACTTTCCAGTACATTCTTGATATACTTTAAGGGCTGCTTATCCCCCATTGTCGCCTTGATTGCAAGATGAGTCCCAGCGTAAAGTTGCTCTATCAGAGAATAAACAACCTTGAGCATGAGCATACTGTTATCATAAAAACTGCTAGTCCGGGGGCCTGCAAAATAGAATCAGTGCATGTGTCGCCGGGCGCATTATATCTATATTTCAAGAAGATAGGAGGCTGTAACACCCTGGTTTTCGCTCCTGGATTTTTCCTTCGCGAGATTTGACTCCCATCTTTTTTTTTTGGTGTTATCGGATTTCTCTAGCTTTTGGGTATGTGAAGATGGTCATCTAGCCTTGCCTTCCCGATCCAACCAGAGATTCTTCCCAGTCCACCCTTGCCACCCAAGATCCATCTTAGGACTTTGTCATCAGAACCCTACCTTCCGAGTTGCCGGAAGGGAAACCCTGATCCTTCCAGTTACGAGGAACCCCAATTTTCTTTGATCTGCTGACTCCCAAACTTTACCCAGTGATCATCCTTCCTCTATAAACCTTGGATATGCAAAAATATTGCCAAGTCATTTGCAATATTTTTCATATATAATTAATTCCTTTTTCTGCCAGTTAAAGGAATTAAATCCAGGAAAATATCTATCCATCTCCAAAGTTCATGAAACCTTGTGGAGATATTCTTTGTGATCATGTTGAGCTCCCACAAAAATATTGGCCATAATTAAATAAGGAAAATTGTGTTTTCCTATTTAATGCCAATATTGCATTTTGGGCACTTTCTAAAGAAACTACCATTTTGGTAGCCAGGAAAAATCCCAAATAATTTGTGGAGCTTCTTATATCCATATCTTTCCCATTTCCATCAAGATCCCAAGCTCCATAGTTCAAATTTTGAGCACCACATCCATTTGCAACAATCTGTCCAGTTGGGCAAATTGCAAAGGAAGTGCTCTATTCCTTTATCTATTTGAGCTGAAACTTTTCATGGCGGTTAAAATTGCTAAATCACTCATGGATACCAAAAATCAGCTCAATCCCTATCTCCTTTCATCCACAACAATTTTTCTAAGTTTCTGTCCATTTGGAAGCTCTGTGAAGGAAGTACCATTTTGGCATTTCCAAATGAGCTGAAACTTTTACAGTAGATTCCTATGGTCAAATCATTCACTTCCTCCAAGTTTGAACCAAATCTATGTAGCCAATTTGTCCCAGCAAATTCATTTCTCTTTCTGGCCTGACTGCAATGTTACAAAGGAAGTGCTAGCTAGCTCTGCCCATGTGTGCTGAAATTTTGCTATGATGGTCACCTTAGTGAGTGATCATACTCAGCCAAAGATCAGATCAAATGGAGTAGTGAGCTATATACACCTCAGATCAAATAGTCTGCTGTCAGAATCTTATTGTGCATGTTTCTCCCACCCCAGAGTCTTCCAGTTGACTCTAGCCTCAGATCTTATCTATTTGAGCAGTGAGATGTCTTGTTGACATGATCTCACAGTCAGGAAAAGGCCAGGACATACTTTGGCCGTGGTGACCACATGTAGAGCCGGCCAAAACGGTGGTCTACGTCTTGTCCTCGTCGGGTAGCTTGTTCCGGCCAGCTCCGACGCATCCTGAGTTGTCTAGTGGCTTCATGGTGTCCACCTGCTCCTCTCCAGGCCCTTCTCCACTCCTCTTCCTTCCTCTTCACGGCATGGCGGTCGCCGTCGCGGCACTGCTCACCCGTGACCGTCGTCGCCTTCCTCCTGGTCCCTCCTTTCCCTTGGCTCCTTCCTCCCCGAGCCGTCCCCTCCCCCTGTTGCTCGTCAGGTCGGCAGCGCCGCGACACCCGCAAGGCTCCAGCCACGTCGCCCGCAACCTCTAGAACGCCGGCCAGCTCGGCGGGCGGCCGTGCCTATCCTCTGCCTCGGCTGGGCTATAAATAGCCGAGGCCGAGCCCTTCCCGAGCATCCTCGACCTCCCCAGCTCCTTCCTCTCCCTCCTGGTAGCCTCCCCGACCCGTCACTGCCTCGCCGGAGTCCCTCCACTCGCCGTTGACCGCCCTAGCCGCCGCTCTCCCCCTCTCAAATTCGCTCGAGTCCGGCCCTCTCTCCCTCCTTTTTCATCGCCAGAGAGACCCCCGCCGCTCGCCGGACCTCTTCCAACTGTCGCCAAGTACTCTGGTGGCCGGTTGCTACCGCCACCATCGGCACCCAAGCCGCCGTCCGCCGTGGTCAGAGCCACGGGCACCTCGGCCCTCCCCGAGCTCCGCCTCCTACCTGGATGGATGCACCGTGCCGCGCTGATCTCTTCGGAGGCCGGAGCATCGCCGGAGGTGGCCGGTGGCGCCGGGACGGCCGCCGGCGCCGACGCCCTTTCTCTGCCTCGCGGGCGCGAGCGGGAGAAGAAGGCAGGGGGTGAGAGAGAGAGAGAGACCCGACAGGTGGGCCTTGACCCCACCTGTCGGCGAGAGTGGGTCGGCCAGCTGGATTAAGTGGAGACGGCCCGGCCATAATTACGCTTTCCCCAAGGGAAAGCGTATTCTTCCAAAGTGCGCGACCCGCAGAGCTGCGAGGGACCCCGGTGGAAATATCCTTTTACAGATAGGTCCCTGACAAAAAAACCATCATATCTTTCCCACTGAAACTCCGATCCCGGTGATTCCAACGCTCACATCTTCGTCTCATCGAGCCCGTTCTTTTGGCATCATTTTCACAAGGTGGTCACACAGTGAAAATGACCATTCTGCCCTTGCCTCTAATCAGCCCCCTTCGAGAGAGAATCTTTTCCGGTGAATCCTTTCCGTGGACTCTCCGCACTTCTTCCCGGAGTATTCTTCGACCCCAGGCAAGCCGACCATCTGACATATGCTTTAAAGCATCGCCCTGTGGTTTTATTGCGTGTTTAATTATTGATTATGCCTGTGATAGAAATAATTAAACTGCTGTTATATTGCACTTACTGTTTTCAGTACTTTCATATTATAATTCAAGTAACTGATTTAATGCCTAGCTGATGCTATCTTAAATTATTGTGATAAACCACTATGTTGGCTAAATGAACTTAGTTGGTTGATCTTGAGTCACCTGTCCGGGCTCACCCGTGCAACCACATTTGCCGGTATGGGACGACCTTGACTTGGCCTGACTGCGTGATCTTTCACCGGTACCTCCAAAGAGGGAGGATTATGCGCGCGTGCCACCCTGATCAGGTAGGCGGCGATAATCCTGTGAGCCCAGTTGTTGTTTGTTTGCGTGCGGTCCCCGTTTGGGACAGTTTAGTAGTCCCCGTTTGGGACAGTTTAGTTTGGCCACGACGGTGGCAGGTGTCATGAGGACACAGGGGCCACCCAGGGCAGGCCTCCACGGGGGAGGATGAATGCCGGAGGTATGATGAGAGAGTCACGGGTCAGGCAGGTTTCGTTGAAGCAACGCTGGTCCACCCGAAGGGGATCTCGAGGCCAGGTGCTTCATTGCGTGGGTAAAGTGCGCAACCTCTGCAGAGTGTAAAAATCTATTTGAATAGGCGCGTCCACGGTATTGGACAGCCCGTCCAGACCTCACTAGGTGGTCAACCGAAGTAATGGTAACAATGATGGAAGAATTCGTCCTGTGCAGACATCAGATGATGTCAGGAATATGATATGTTAGCCATGGGATGGCTATGAGATGAGTGGTTGGATGACCACATGTTTTGGATTGGGTTTGGATCAGATCTAGATTGGATCGTGAGAATGTTCGGAGTATGGAATATTTACTTAGTATGCTTAACTTTACTGTATTTACTTCAGTAGTTATCTTGCTAGATAATCCTGTTATGCCATGATAATTAATATTGCTCTAATAACAAATGCATGCTTGAATGCCATGGATTGCTTTGCTTGGTGTATATGTTAGTTTGGTTTGCTTGCGAGTACATTCAAAAGTACTCAGCGGCCTTTAACATGGCCAGGTTCACATAAGGATTCATCGTCCGTCGTCAAGGAGCCGGAGCGTTCGCGGGCTTGAAGAGTAACCTAGTCAGATCCCTGTGAATTGGAGCCGCACCCAGACCATGCTGCCTTAGATAGAGCCTTTCCGCGGCCATCACCGTTGTAACATATCCCCTGTAAGACTCATATATCCATTAATAGAAATGCCTGTGTTCATGATACTTGTTGTTAACGCGCATGCCAGAGTGATTTCCTGGGCTGGCATGCGTGGCAATCGTCTGGTTACAGTGGTAATCAGGCGGGGCGCCACAAACGAATGGTATCAGAGTAGCCAGGCTGACTATAGGTTACCCAAGCCAGACTTCATTGTCTTGTGTTCAGTAGAAAGCCCAGATGGATTTCAGCCATCTTTGCCACCTGGCACGGCTACTATTGATCATGAGGCAACCCCATAGGTTTTCGGCTCCATCAGACCCCAACTCTCGTGGCTCTTGCCGCCGGTGTGAAATGCTCGCACCCGGCAACGACCCGTGAGCCCTGAAACCCCTAGGTAAACCAGATATCCTTACCCTGCTTGCTAACCATGGCATTTCTCTTCTTACTCTAGTTTCCTTTGGGAAACACTTATAAATTCTATCTCTCCTCGCCAACTTTAGGAACGTTGACTAAGCCACTTTGGCTATGGTCCTGCGTCGAGTGTGATGCTCCCTAAGGAAGTAGTAGGAGCTTGACACCAGTGATACCAGGAGCATTGTGTGGTTTTGCTTCTAAATCCTTAGAGGTGCATCGAGTGCGCTATACTAGTTATACTAGTGGATCCTCGGCCATGTGTGTAAGGTCCGCAACATTTGAGCTTTATTTGCTTTTTGGTTTTCGCGGTTCTTGTTTCTTTTGTAAATTCCGTCTCTCCGCTCCGACTGGATCCATCCGCAAGAGTTGCCTAAGAAGATCAGCATGCAACTGGGATAATACCCAATAATCCCAATTCAGCAAGAGTCCTGTCCAGCCAACTATCTGATATTCAGAACATTACCACCGGATCTGTCAAGAATGAAGAATGGGTCAGCAGCAGAATCCGTGTGCAACAGATTAGGCCAGAATATACATGAGAGAGTTGGCCTCAGGACCGTTCATACCCGAGGAGCACTCAGAAGAGCTACCAAGAATAAACACCAGTAGGGACAAATGATTCCGTCCTCGACACAAGGATTATTTCAGTCAGTGGGGTGAACCTTGAGTCTTTTCTCAGTGGACCCAAGAATCATTTATCACCCACCGAGGACATATTTCGAGAAAGTGAATGTGCCAAGAGCAGCAACAAAACTCTGGTACATTGGTACCAATTGCAAATCATATTTTGAAGTTCACCGGTACAAATACAAAATTTTATGGGCACTGTGAACAAGGTCTGCAAGGAATATGGATAAGTTTGCGGTTACCAGAATCAATGAGAACTTCACATGCTTGGAAGCTCAGCTAAACCAAATGGAATTATCTGTCAACTGCTTATTACCGGCAACAGATGGTATTCCGAATCAATTGTCAACATGAGGTCCGCATCAGTCATGCAACCTTTGCAGCAACAACGATCAGGCCCGCAGAAGGACAAGCGATGTGCATGACCATCGGAATATCTTCAGTCAAGGTATGGCCTATACCAAATTTGGCTCTGCTATGGGTAAAATTCTGGATACTTCGGAAGGAAGCCAGAATCGGCCATAGATCCGACTGTGTACACGAGGTTTCTGGTATAAGGAACCCAGCCTTTCCCCCGCAAGCTACCGAGAAGAACTTACGATACCAGACCGCCAATCTTCCTCGGTACGCCACTTGGTGATAGATTCTTCTGAGATACGGCACTCCCATCTTCCACAGCGTGCTACCACGGAAAATTCCGGCATAAGGCACTCGACCTTCCACAGTAAGCCACATGAAGGAAAACTTTCGAGGCACGATACCCAACCTTCTTCAGCACGCTACTCCGGCAGAAGCTTCAAGTATAAGGAATTCAAGCTTCTTCAACACGCCATCGTGCCTACAACAAGCTTGTCAGGAGCACGAACTAGTCTGGACACACAACCGCCTCAGAACTCAGTGGTTATGAAAGGAATGATCTTACCCCTGCATGTGATGTGAGCATGCCGTCCAGTGGATCATTTCCTGTGAGCCACTCGTACACGGGAATGACTGTGTCCAGAGAAACATTGGCCCTACAATTCAAAGCAGAATATGAGCACATCAACCCCTGCAAGGTCATTACAGGTCCATCAAAGGAATCCTCAAGAACAAAGAAGTTGTGGACAAACAACCTCCGTGACGGTCAACAAGATACAACTGCACATACAAGGTATTATTACCCATCCTTGTCAGACTCTTGCGTATGCGGCCACAACAATGCACTACTCGCGGTTACAAGTGAGATTGCCGCACTCCTCATGAATACGGGCCATTAACCAAGATAAGAGGCTATGCTCCGAAAGATACACCGGATGATAGCGATACAATGCTCAGCTCAGAGGTCACAACAAGGACTACAGAGGCTATATATACGACAGAGCCATCACCGCGAGCAACAGAGTTTGAAACAAGACGTTCAGATAGAATGGCTCAAAGCATGTCAGCACCAACAGCTCAGAGACATCATGACATCATGGGAATAAGAGATTACTGTCTATGATTATTTTGCGATCACGCCTGACATTTCAGTTGGGGATATAGCAACAATAGCTCGGTTATGTGGTTCCTTGAATTGTGGATCACCTAAGGACAAAGTCAGAATGCCTGAGACAGAAAGAAACATCTGTATGGAACCCCAACCAGACCGAGCATTCTGACATGGCAAAAGAAAGCCACCCCCACTCATTTGAAGCCATACGAGCACGAGAGCCTGGTACCAGGAAAGGATGTCTTACCCATAACAGTCAGGGTACGAAGTATCGCAATTAAAACCAAAGCAGTTACTTCCAGGCCCTGGAAAACCGAGCCGTCTGTTGGTATTACCCGCTACCCCACCCAGCAATACCACTACCAGGACAAAAGGTACACCTGACAGGAAAGAGAAGGATTCAAGAAAACTGTGTGCAGAGACAACACATGGTTCATCAGAAGAGGCAGTTAAAAGGTCAGTGAACCAACGAAGACAAGACCGCTGATGGATCCAAGTCGCACACAGGTAAGTCCCCCTTCCCCGGGAGGTAAGCCTGGAAATCTCGAGGACGAGATTTTCTTAAGGGGGGTAGGTTTCTAACACCCTGGTTTTCGCTCCTGGATTTTTCCTTCGTGAGATTTGACTCCCGTCTTTTTTTTCGGTGTTATCGGATTTCTCTAGCTCTTGGGTATGTGAAGATGGTCATCTAGCCTTGCCTTCTCGATCCAACCAGAGATTCTTCCAAGTCCACCCTTGCCACCCAAGATCCATCTCAGGACTTTGTCATCAGAACCCTACCTTCCGAGTTGCCGGAAGGGAAACCCTGATCCTTCCAGTTACAAAGGAACCCCAATTTTCTTTGATCTGCTGACTCCCAAACTTTTCCCAGTGATCATCCTTCCTCTATAAACCTTGGATATGCAAAAATATTGCCAAGTCATTTGCAATATTTTTCATATATAATTAATTCCTTTTTCTGCCAGTTAAAGGAATTAAATCCAGGAAAATATCTATCCATCTCCAAAGTTAATGAAACCTTGTGGAGATATTCTTTGTGATCATGTTGAGCTCCCACAAAAATATTGGCCATAATTAAATAAGGAAAATTGTATTTTCCTATTTAATGCCAATATTGCATTTTGGGCACTTTCTAAAGGAACTACCATTTTGGTAGCCAGGAAAAAATCCCAAATAATATGTGGAGCTTCTCATATCCATATCTTTCCCATTTCCATCAAGATCCCAAGCTCCATAGTTCAAATTTTGAGCACCACATCCATTTGCAACATTCTGTCCAGTTGGGCAAATTGCAAAGGAAGTGCTCTATTCCTTTATATATTTGAGCTGAAACTTTGCATGGAGGTTAAAATTGCTAAATCACTCATGGATACCAAAAATCAGCTCAATCCCTCTCTCCTTTCACCCACAACAATTTTTCTAAGTTTCTGTCCATTTGGAAGCTCTGTGAAGGAAGTACCATTTTGGCATTTCCAAATGAGCTGAAACTTTTATAGTAGATTCCTATGGTCAAATCATTTACTTCCTCCAAGTTTGAACCAAATCTATGTAGCCAATTTGTCCCAGCAAATTCAATTCTCTTTCTGGCCAAAGTGCAATGTTACAAAGGAAGTGCTAGCTAGCTCTGCCCATTTGTGCTGAAATTTTGCTATGATGGTCACCTTAGTGAGTGATCATACTCAGCCAAAGATCAGATCAAATGGAGTAGTGAGCTATGTACACCTCAGATCAAACAGTCTACTGTCAGAATCTTATTGTGCATGTTTCTCCCACCCCAGAGTCTTCCAGTTGACTCTAGCCTCAGATCTTATCTATTTGAGCAGTGAGACGTCTTGTTGACATGATCTCACAGCCAGGAAAAGGCCAGGACATACTTTGGCCGTGGTGACCACGCGGAGAGCCGGCCAAAACGGTGGTCTGCGTCATGTCCTCGTCGGGTAGCTTGTTTCGGCCAGCTCCGACGCATCCTGAGCTATCTAGTGGCTTCATGGCGTCCACCTGCTCCTCTCCAGGCCCTTCTCCACTCCTCTTCCTTCCTCTCCACGGCACGGCGGTCGCCGTCGCGGCACTGCTCACCCGTGACCGTCGTCGCCTTCCTCCTGGTCCCTCCTTTCCCTTGGCTCCTTCCTCCCCGAGCCGTCCCCTCCCCCTGTTGCTCGTCAGGTCGGCAGCGCCGCGACACCCGCAAGGCTCCAGCCACGTCGCCCGCAACCTCTAGAACGCCGGCCAGCTCGGCGGGCGGCCGTGCCTATCCTCTGCTTCGGCTGGGCTATAAATAGCCGAGGCCGAGCCCTTCCCGAGCATCCTCAACCTGCCCAACTCCTCCCTCTCCCTCCTGGTATCCTCCCCGACCCGTCACTGCCTCGCCGGAGTCCCTCCACTCGCCGTTGACCGCCCTAGCCGCCGCTCTCCCCCTCTCAAATTCGCTCGAGTCCGGCCCTCTCTCCCTCCTTTTTCATCGCCAGAGAGACCCCCGCCGCTCGCCGGACCTCTTCCAACCGTCGCCAAGTACTCTGGTGGCCTGTTGCTACCGCCACCATCGGCGCCCGAGCCGCCGTCCATCGTGGTCAGAGCCACGGGCACCTCGCCCCCTCGAGCTCCGCCTCCTACCTGGATGGAAGCACCGTGCCGCGCTGATCTCTTCGGTGGCCGGAGCATCGCCGGAGG
This sequence comes from Elymus sibiricus, assembly GCA_039707655.1. Classification (NCBI taxonomy): domain Eukaryota; kingdom Viridiplantae; phylum Streptophyta; class Magnoliopsida; order Poales; family Poaceae; genus Elymus; species Elymus sibiricus. Next base: position 221,147,498 of record CM077663.1, read on the forward strand.
TGGTCGGTGACGCCGGGACAGCCGCCGGCGCCGGCGCCCTTTCTTTGCCTCGTGGGCGCGAGCGGGAGAAGAAGGCAGGGGGTGAGAGAGAGAGAGACCCGACAGGTGGGCCCTGACCCCACCTGTCGGCGAGAGTGGGTCGGCCAGCTGGATTAAGTGGAGACGGCCCGGCCATAATTACGATTTCCCCAAGGGAAAGTGTATTCTTCCAAAGTGCTCGACCCACAGAGCTGCCAGGGACCCCGGTGGAAATATCCTTTTATAGATAGGTCCCTGACAAAAAAACCATCATATCTTTCCCACCGAAACTCCGATCCCGGTGATTCCAACGCTCACATCTTCGTCTCGTCGAGCCCGTTATTTTGGCAATATTTTCACAAGGTGGTCACACAGTGAAAATGACCATTCTTCCCTTGCCTCTAATCAGCCCCCTTCGAGAGAGAATCTTTTCCGGCGAATCCTTTCCGTGGACTCTCCGCACTTCCTCCCGAAGTATTCTTCGACCCCAGGCAAGCCGACCATCTGACATATGCTTTAAAGCATCACCCTGTGTTATTCTTGCGTGTTTAATTATTGATTATGCCTGTGATAGAAATAATTAAACTCCTGTTATATTGCACTTACTGTTTTCAGTACTTTCATATTATAATTCAAGTAACTGATTTAATGCCTAGCTGATGCTATCTTAAATTATTGTGATAAACCACTATGTTGGCTAAATGAACTTAGTTGGTTGATCTTGAGTCACCTGTCCGGGCTCACCCGTGCAACCACATTTGCCAGTATGGGACGGCCTTGACTTGGCCTGACTGCGTGATATTTCATCGGTACCTCCAAAGAGGGAGGATTATGCGCGCGTGCTACACTGATCAGGTAGGCGGCGATAATCCTGTGAGCTCAGTTGTTGTTTGTTTGCGTGCGGTCCCCGTTTGGGACAGTTTAGTAGTCCCCGTTTGGGACAGTTTAGTTTGGCCACGACGGTGGCAGGTGTCATGAGGACACAGGGGCCACCCAGGGCAGGCCTCCACAGGGGAGGATGAATGCCGGAGGTACGATGAGAGAGTCACGGGTCAGGCAGGTTTCGTTGAAGCAACGCTGGTCCACCCGAAGGGGATCACGAGGCCAGGTGCTTCATGGTGTGGGTAAAGTGCGCAACCTCTGCAGAGTGTAAAAATCTATTCGAATAGCCGCGTCCACGGTATTGGACAGCCCGTCCAGACCTCACTAGGTGGTCAACCGAAGTAATGGTAACAATGATGGATGAATTCGTCCTGTGCAGACATCAGATGATGTCAGGAATATGATATGTTAGCCATGGGATGGCTATGAGATGAGTGGTCGGATGACCACATGTTTTGGATTGGGTTTGGATCAGATCCAGATTGGATCGTGAGAATGTTCGGAGTATGGAATATTTACTTAGTATGCTTTACTTTACTATATTTACTCCAGTAGTTATCTTGCTAGATAATCCTGTTATGCCATGATAATTAATATTGCTCTAATAACAAATGCATGCTTGAATGCCATGGATTGCTTTGCTTGGTGTATATGTTAGTTTGGTTTGCTTGCGAGTACATTCAAAAGTACTCAGCGGCCTTTAACATGGCCAGGTTCACATAAGGATTCGTCGTCCGTCGTCGAGGAGCCGGAGCGTTCGCGGGCCAGAAGAGTAACCTAGTCAGATCCCTGTGAATTGGAGCCGCACCCAGACCATGCTGCCTTAGATAGAGCCTTTCCGCGGCCATCACCGTTGTAACATATCCCCTGTAAGACTCATATATCCATTAATAGAAATGCATGTGTTCATGATACTTGTTGTTAACGTGCATGCCAGAGTGATTTCCTGGGCTGGCATGCGTGGCGACCGTTTGGCTACAGTGGTAATCAGGCGGGGCGCCACAGAGGCTCTTACCTAAAATAGCTTGAGCCATCTGGGCAACATGCCGTTTTAACCAGGACAACTCCTCGGTAATGGGTTTGAGCCGCCCCCCAGCATCCTCTGCACGCTTCAGCAGAGTCGTCTTTTCATCTTCAAAGGATTTCTTCTCTTTTAAGAAGCCTGTTTTGGTGTTTTCCAGCTCGATCAATGAGAGGCGAAGTTTTTCTTCAACTTCTGTTTGGGAGGTCTGCCCTTTTTCCAGGTCTTTTTTCAAACTGGCCACGCTGGATTCGGCTGTCTTTAAAGCTTTCTGCATCATAAATAAAGTTTATATGAAGTCCCAAGAAAATTGCAAAGCAATATATTTGGCACTTGGGGGCTAATGTATCACTCTTTTTGACATTGAAGATGTGAACAAGACCCGACTCATCTCAAGAAGATGAGCCGACCCGTGGGGCTACAGGTCGAAGTTCTTCAAAATTATATAAAAGACCCGACTCATCTCAAGAAGATGAGCCGGCCCTTGGGGGCTACAGCTCGAAGTTCTTCAAAATTATATAAAAGACCCGACTCATCTCAAGAAGATGAGCCGGCCCTTGCGGGCTACAGGTCGAAGTTCTTCAAAGTTATTACAGAAGACCCGAGTCATCTCAAGAAGATGAGCCGGCCCATGGGGGCTACAGGTCGAAGATCTTCAAAAGTTATTACAGAAGACCCGACTCATCTCAAGGAGATAAGCCAGCACTTGGGGGCTACAGGTTGGGTCAGTCAAACATTCGCAAGACCCAGCTTATCTTAAAAAAACAAAACTGGGCCTTGGGGGCTACAAAAGGATATATGATGAGAGCATATAAAAGAGAACATACCTCGTATTTATTTCTCATCATACTAACAAGACTGATTTTCATTTCACGGCTTATAACCAGGCGGTCCAAACATGCAGCATCAAGATCTTCAACACTAAAACCCTCATAATTTGGAAGCTCCAACTTGGTCTTCCCTTTTTCTTGCAGTACCGCTTCATCCTTAGCAACAACCTTTGTTAACACCATGGAAATCTCAGGAGCAGTATAACTCGTCCCAGTAATAATAACTTTAGGGATATCTTTGTTTATTACTGCAGGATTGGGCGGGTCAAGGTTAACTACTAATGTAGCTTCAATAGTTACAACATCAGTATTGGTTGGTTCAGATGGAGGAGGTAAACCATTTTGGATATCCTGAGTGTCTTTAGGATGATCAACATGGATTTCATAAGCCGCCGGATCAGGAAGCTCCGGCTCAGGGGCCTCCGGGTTAACAGAAGACCCGTCAGTCTTCCTTTTCTTGGCTTTGGCTCTGCCAAGTTAAAGAGTATAATAAGAAGAATGGGAAAAAACAATAGTTTACTCAAACAGATGAATTGATGAGGAATTTACCCATGATTGATGACAAAGGGCGCCAGCTTGGACGCAGTTGAGTCGTCCGACGAAGGTGGCGACTCGTGATTAACCAAGGCATAGGAGTCAAAAGTTGACACATCAAATCAGAACTTCCTTGGAAATTTGGAATATCAAGTACCTTGGCTGGTCATTTCCGGGCGACTGATTTATCAGTTAAGCCCTCGACGAGATCACCACTTCCACTTCGGGTCTGACGCCTAGACTGGTGCTGGGTTTTCTTCAAAATAAAGTAAGGATCTAGATGAGCGTCCGGGTGAGAAAAGCCTACCTTCCGAACAACCCGCCTTGTTTTCAACGGAAGTGAAGGTTCCGAGTCGGAAAATATGGAAATTACCTCAACATCACCTGCACGGCTTGTTTCGACATCACCCTAAGAGGAAAAGGCGTCAGATAAAGTCAATGAAATATAAACAAAGATTAATTTTACCTCTGAACGGGTATCAGTGGCAGCTGTTTCGTCCTTATGAGACAGTCCTTCTGCAGCCGCCTTATTCTTCTTCTTGCTCGCGGCGAGTTTGGGCTTGTTAGCCACGGTCTTGGTGCGTTTCCGATTTTAGAAAGAAGAGGTAGCCTGCAAAATCAAAATTCAGACCAAGGAAGCAAAGGCTCAAAGTTTGTTCAAAAAGCCGGATTAAGATCTTAAAGATTTTGTATCAGAGGAGCTGGGTTAAGGGCGTAGAAAGGTTTCAACCTGTCCTTGCTGCAAGTCTCCTGGTTTTCATCTAGCAGCTTCTTCACAATCCGGTTTATTTCGCTGGCCTCCAAAGAAAAATTGTTGTACCGTTGAGCGTCGTTTAAGTCGCCAGAGTAAGTACACATTAAGCCACTGCACAGACTTAACGGCAGAATCCTCCAAGATACCCAACACCGGGTTAAGTCGACCCCAGTCAACCCGTTTGTTAGCAGATCCCTCAACTTTGGATAAACATGGGCATGTTGGGAGCGTTCCTCTGGAGGAGCCCAACCCAGAAGCTCAAGATCCATGGGGAGGCGGCTGGGCCTATAACCTGGCAAGGGATTTTCATCAGCAGGAGTGGTATTTCGGCAATAAAACCAAGTCTTGTTCCACCCTTTAGGGTGGCTTGGTAAGGTGGCAGCAGGAAAAAGGACATCTTTCCGCCTCTGGATCGAAACCCCACCAAGTTCTAAGCCAGGATCGTCCACGCACTCGGTTTTCCGGTTCAAGTAGAAAAACTCCCTGAATAGGGAGACAATGGGTTCCGTCTGAAGATACACCTCGCAAAAAACTTGGAACTGGCAAAGGTTCGATATGGAGTTTGGGCCCAAGTCTTGAGGATGAAGATGGAAAAAGTGTAAGACGTCCCGGAAGAATTTTGACCCGGGAGGGGAAAAACCCCTCTGTAGGTGATCCAAAAATATCACCACTTCCCCCTCCTGGGGGTTTGGGATCTCCTCTTCAAGGATGACTCGCCAGCCAAGCACATTTTGAGGCGGCAGAAACCCATGTTCCTCATAATCCTTTAAGTGAACATCAGAAACTTGAGTTGCCACTCAGTTGCAGCCTTTTGACTCCGACATGATGAGTCGCCTGGATAAAGCAAAAAATGGCGGCTTGAGTAAATGGTTCGAAATTAAAGATCTAGTTATTTTCAATGGAAGGGCAAGTTTGGTAAAGAACCAGAGTCTATACAATGGCTTACACATATGACAGATTACAATTATTAAGCCGGCAGAAGTAAGGTCGACTTGTGCTAAGACCAAAGGTTTTTGAGAATTTTGCTAAGTGTGAGGCAACCAAGTTTCTCCCGAAGCCACAACAATTTTGGATCTACTAATAGTTCAAAAATGCCAGAATATTCGTTAGCCCTAGCAGGAGGGCATGGAAGCAATGAAGGTACGGTTTGATACGTACATTTTGCATCATGCTTTTATATTGATATTTATTGCATTATGGGTTGTTATTACACATTATGGTACAATACTTATGCCTTTTCTCTCTTATTTTACAAGGTTTACATGAAGAGGGAGAATGCCGGCAGCTGGAATTCTGGACTGGAAAAGGAGCAAATATGAGAGACTTATTCTGCACAACTCCAAAAGTCCTGAAAAGTTACGGAGAATTATTTTGGAATATATATAAAATATTGGGCAAAAGAAATACCAGAGGGGACCCACCAGGAGGTCACAAGCCAGGGGGCGCGCCCTACCCCCCTGGGCGCGCCCCTGTGGCTTGTGGGCCCCCTGGCAGGCCTCCGGTGCCCATCTTCTGCTATATGAAGGGTTTTGACCTGGAAAAAATCATAAGAGAGCTTTCGGGACGATCACCGCCGTCTCGAGGCGGAACTTGGACAGAACCAATCTAGGGCTCCGGCGGAGCTGTTCTGCCGGGGAAACTTCCCTCCCGGAGGGGGAAATCGAAGCCATCGTCATCACCAATGATCCTATCATCGAGAGGGGGTCAATCTCCATCAACATCTTCACCAGCACCATCTCCTCTCCAAACCCTAGTTCATCTCTTGTATCCGATCTTTGTCTCAAAACCTCAGATTGGTACCTGTGGGTTGCTAGTAGTGTTGATTACTCCTTGTAGTTGATGCTAGTTGCTTTACTTGGTGGAAGATCATATGTTCAGATCCTTAATGATAATTAATACTCCTCTGATTATGAACATGAATATGCTTTGTGAGTAGTTACGTTTGTTCCTGAGGACATGGGATAAGTCTTGTTATAAGTAATCATGTGAATTTGGTATTCGTTCGATATTTTCATGAGATGTATGTTGTCTCTCCTCTAGTGGTGTTATGTGAACGTTGACTACATGACACTTCACCATTATTTGGGCCTAGGGGAAGACATTGGGAAGTAATAAGTAGATGATGAGTTGCTAGAGTGACAGAAGCTTAAACCCTAGTTTATGCGTTGCTTCGTAAGGGGCTGATTTGGATCCATATGTTTCATGCTATGGTTAGATTTATCTTAATTCTTCTTTCGTAGTTGCGGATGCTTGCGAGAGAGGTTAATCATAAGTGGGAGGCTTGTCCAAGTAAGGGCAGCACCCAAGCACCGGTCCACCCACATATCAAATTATCAAAGTAACGAACGCGAATCATATGAGCATGATGAAAACTAGCTTGACATAAATTCCCATGTGTCCTCGGGAGCGCTTTGCTTTATATAAGAGTTTGTCCAGGCTTGTCCTTTGCTACAAAAAGGATTGGTCCACCTCGCTGCACCTTTGCTACATTTGTTACTTGCTACCCGTTACGAATTATCTTATCACAAAACTATCTGTTACCGATAATTTCAGTGCTTGCAGAGAATACCTTACTGAAAACCGCTTGTCATTTCCTTCTGCTCCTCGTTGGGTTCGACACTCTTACTTAACGAAAGGACTATGATAGATCCCCTATACTTGTGGGTCATCAAGACTCTTTTCTGGCGCCGTTGCCGGGGAGTGAAGCGCCTTTGGTGAGTGGAACTTGGTAAGGAAAAATATATATATATAGTGTGCTGAAATTTACTGTCACTTGTTACTATGGAAAATAATCCTTTGAGGGGCTTGTTCGGGGTATCTTCACCATGACCGGAAGCACAAAGAGATGCTCCTCAACCTACTGCACCCACTGAAAATATTTATTATGAAATTCCTTCGGGTATGATAGAGAAACTGCTAGCTAATCCTTATGCAGGAGATGGAACACTACATCCTGACTTGCATCTAATCTATGTGGATGCAGTTTGTGGATTATTTAAGCTTGCAGGTTTGCCCGAGGATGATGTCAAGAAGAAGGTCTTTCCTTTATCTTTGAAGGAGAAGGCATTGGCATGGTATAGGCTATGTGATGATATTGGATCATGGAACTACAACCGATTGAAATTGGAATTTTATCAGAAGTTTTATCCTATGCATCTGGTTCATCGTGATCGGAATTATATTTATAATTTTTGGCCTCGTGAAGGAGAAAGTATCGCTCAAGCTTGGGGGAGGCTTAAGTCAATGTTATATTCATGCCCCAATCATGAGCTCCCAAGAGAAATTATTATTCAGAATTTTTATGCTCGGCTTTCTCGTAATGATCAATCCATGCTCGATACTTCTTGCACTAGTTCCTTTATGAAGAAAGATATTGAATTCAAATGGGACTTATTGGAAAGAATTAAACGCAACTCTGAAGATTGGGAACTCGACGAAGGTAAGGAGTCAGGTATAAACCTTAAGTTTGATTGTGTTAAATCCTTTATAGACACCGATGCTTTTCGTGAATTTAGCACTATATATGGACTTGACTCTGAGATAGTAGCTTCTTTCTGTGAATCTTTTGCTGCTCATGTTGATCTCCCTAAGGAGAAGTGGTTTAAATATCATCCTCCCATTGAAGTGAAAGTAGTTGAACCTATTAAAGTTGAAGAAGAAGCTATTATTTACAATGTTGATCCTATTATTCCTACTGCTTATATTGAGAAACCACCCTTCCCTGTTAGAATAAAGGAACATGCTAAAGCTTCAACTATGGTTCGTAAGAGTTATACTAGGACACCTACACCCCCTGAACAAATCAAAGTTGAACCTAGTATTGCTATGGTTAAAGATCTCTTGGTTGATAATATTGATGGGCATGTTATTCATTTCTGTGATGAAGCTGCTAGAATTGCTAGACCTGATACTAAAGATAAACATAGACCTATTGTTGGCATGCCTGTTGTTTCTGTTAAAATAGGAGATCATTGTTATCATGGCTTGTGTGATGTGGGTGCTAGTGTGAGTGCAATTCCCTTCACCTTATATCAAGAAATTATGAATGATATTGCACCAGCTAAATTAGAGGAAATTGATGTTACCATTAAGCTTGCTAATAGAGATACTATAACACCAGTTGGGATTGTTAGAGATGTTGAAGTCTTGTGTGGGAAAATAAAATATCCTACTGATTTTCTTGTTCTTGGTTCCCCACAAGATGATTTTTGTCCCATTATATTTGGTAGGCCTTTCTTGAATACTGTTAATGCTAAGATAGATTATGAGAAAGAAACTGTTACTGTAAGTTTTGGGGATGTGTCTCATGAGTTCAATTTCTCTAAATTTCGTAGACAACCCCATGACAAAGAATTACCTAGTAAAGATGAAATTATTGGTCTTGCTTCTATTGTTGTGCCTCCTACTGATCCCTTAGAACAATATTTGCTAGACCATGAAAACGATATGCATATGAATGAAAGGAATGAAATAGATAAGATTTTCTTTGATCAGCAGCCTATTTTGAAACACAACCTGCCTGTTGAAATACATGGGGATCCTCCTCCACTCAAGGGTGATCCCGTGTTTGAGCTTAAACAATTACCGGATACTCTGAAATATGCTTATCTTGATGAAAAGGAGATATATCCTGTTATTATTAGTGCTACCTTTCAGAGCATGAAGAAAAGAGATTATTGAAAACTCTGAGGAAGCACCGTGCTGCTATTGGATATACTCTTGATGATCTTAAGGGCATTAGTCCCACTCTATGTCAGCATAAAATTAATATGGAGCCGGATGCTAAACCAGTTGTTGATCACCAACGACGGTTAAATCCTAAAATGAAAGAAGTGGTAAGAAATGAAATACTAAAGCTTCTAGAGGCAGGTATAATTTATCCTATTGCTGATAGTAGATGGGTTAGTCCTGTTCATTGTGTTCCTAAGAAAGGAGGTATTACCGTTGTTCCTAATGATAAAAATGAATTGATCCCGCAAAGAATTGTTACAGGATATAGAATGGTAATTGATTTTAGGAAATTAAATAAAGCTACTAGGAAAGATCATTACCCTCTACCTTTTATTGATCAAATGCTAGAAAGACTATCCAAACACACAGATTTTTGCTTTCTAGATGGTTATTCTGGTTTCTCTCAAATACCTGTGTCAAAAGAGGATCAAGAAAAGACAACTTTTACTTGTCCTTTCGGTACCTTTGCTTATAGACGTATGCCTTTTGGTTTATGCAATGCACCTGCTACCTTTCAAAGATGTATGACTGCTATATTCTCTGACTTTTGTGAAAAGATTGTTGAGGTTTTCATGGATGATTTTTCCGTTTACGGAACTTCTTTTGATGATTGCTTGAGTAACCTTGATCGAGTTTTGCAGAGATGTGAAGAAACTAATCTTGTCTTGAATTGGCAAAAGTGCCACTTTATGGTTAATGAAGGTATTGTCTTGGGGCACAAAATCTCCGAAAGAGGTATTGAGGTTGATAAAGCTAAAGTTGATGCTATTGAAAAAATGCCGTGTCCTACGGATATCAGAGGTATAAGAAGTTTCCTTGGTCATGCTGGTTTCTATAGGAGGTTTATTAAAGACTTCTCTAAGATTTCTAGGCCTCTCACTAATCTTTTGCAAAAAGATGTTCCATTCGTTTTTGATGATGATTGTGTAGAAGCATTTGAAACTCTTAAGAAAGCCTTGATTTCTGCTCCTGTTGTTCAACCACCTGATTGGAACCTACCCTTTGAAATTATGTGTGATGCTAGTGATTATGCCGTTGGTGCTGTTCTAGGACAAAGAGTCGATAAGAAATTAAATGTTATCCATTATGCTAGTAAAACTCTAGACAGTGCTCAAAGAAACTATGCTACCACTGAAAAGGAATTTTTAGCAGTTGTGTTTGCTTGTGATAAGTTCAGACCTTATATTGTTGATTCCAAAGTAACTGTTCACACTGATCATGCTGCTATTAAATATCTTATGGAAAAGAAGGATGCTAAACCTAGACTTATTAGATGGGTTCTTCTGCTACAAGAATTTGATTTGCATATTATTGATAGAAAGGGTGTTGAGAACCCTGTAGCAGACAACTTGTCTAGGTTAGAAAATGTTCTTGATGACCCACTACCTATTGATGATAGCTTTCCTGATGAACAATTAGCTGTCATAAATGCTTCGCGTAATGCCCCATGGTATGCTGATTATGCTAATTACATTGTTGCTAAATTTATACCACCTAGTTTCACATACCAACAAAAGAAAAAGTTCTTCTATGATTTAAGACATTACTTTTGGGATGATCCACACCTTTATAAAGAAGGAGTAGATGGTGTTATTAGACGTTGTGTACCTGAGCATGAACAGGAACAGATCCTTCACAAGTGTCATTCCGAGGCCTACGGAGGACACCACGCTGGAGATAGAACTGCACATAAGGTACTATAATCTGGTTTTTATTGGCCTACTCTCTTCATGGATGCTCGTAAGTTTGTCTTGTCTTGTGATGAATGTCAAAGAATTGGTAATATTAGTAGACGTCAAGAAATGCCTATGAGTTACTCACTTGTTATTGAACCATTTGATGTTAGGGGTTTTGATTATATGGGACCTTTTCCAAAGTCTAACGGGTATACTCATATTCTAGTTGCTGTTGATTATGTTACTAAGTGGGTAGAAGCTATTCCAACTAGTAGTGCTGATCATAACACTTCTATTAAAATGCTTATTAAAGAAGTTATTTTCCCTAGATTTGGAGTCCCTAGATATTTAATGACTGATGGTGGTTCACACTTTATTCATGGTGCCTTCCGTAAATTGCTTGCTAAGTATGATGTTAATCATAGAATTGCATCTCCTTATCATCCTCAGTCTAGTGGTCAAGTAGAATTGAGCAATAGAGAAATTAAATTGATCTTGCAGAAGATTGTTAATAGATCCAGAAAGAATTGGTCTAAGAAACTTGATGATGCATTTTGGGCTTATAGAACTGCTTACAAAAACCCTATGGGTATGTCTCCGTATAAAATGGTTTATGGCAAAGCATGTCATTTACCTCTAGAACTAGAACATAAAGCTTATTGGGCAATTAAAGAGCTCAACTATGATTTCAAACTTGCCGGTGAGAAGAGGTTATTTGACATTAGCTCACTTGATGAATGGAGAGCCCAAGCCTATGAGAATGCCAAGTTGTTTAAAGAAAAAGTTAAGAGATGGCATGATAAAAGGATACAAAAGCGTGAATTCAATGTAGGTGACCATGTCTTGCTATACAATTCTCGTTTAAGATTTTTTGCTGGAAAACTTCTCTCTAAATGGGAAGGGCCTTACATTATCGGGGAAGTATATCGTTCCGATGCCATCAAGATCAACAACGTCGAAGGCACAAATCCTAAGGTGGTAAACGGGCAAAGAATCAAACATTATATCTCAGGTACTCCCATAAATGTTGAAACCAATATTATCAATACCATGACTCCGGAGGAGTACATTAGGGAGACCTACCAGAACATTTCAGACTCCGAAAAGGAATATGTATGTGTTACGGTAAGCAAACCGACTCCAAAACTTTTCCAATAGCAATTTTTATCCGTTTTGGAATATTTAATAAATTAGGAAAATTTAAAGTAGTTCGAAGAGTGCACGAGGAGGCGACAAGCCAGGGGGGGCGCGCCGTACCCCCCTTGGGCGCGCCCCTGTGGCTTGTGGCCACCCTGTGTACCCTCCGGACTCCGTTTTCTGGTGGTGTACTTCTTCAGGTTGGTAAAAATTCATTATATAATCTCCCGAAGGTTTGGACCTTCGTATCACGACAATATCTCCTGTTTTTGTTTCGAGTTGTTTTCCGGACAGATTTAGATTGACATGATGTCCCCAAGTGCTTCGAAGGACAAGTTCTTCGAGAAGGTCATCAACCCCTACCTTGCGGAGGTGCTGCGACACCCTCAAACCATTGAGATGCGTGAGGGGGTGCTGCACATCCGTGATGTTGAGGGGCCAAAGAAGACCGGAAGCATGGAGACAAGGCTCGAAGCAATGGAGCAACAAATCTTCAAGTGCCATGGGATGGTGGAACGCGGACTCAATGCCAATCACATGATGATCGCGGAGTTTACCCATAAGCACAAGCTGGACGCCAAGGACATTGGGGAGCACATCTTCAAGCTTTACGAGAAAATCGAGCATCTCCAAGCCCAGATCTTTGACCTGCAAAACTAAAACTGTGAGTATGAATACAAGTTTAAGAGAATGAGTTTGGCTGCAGATTTGAGGATCCCGGAGACTCGTTCATTTTTTTACGATGGTGAGCCTATGCCTTGGAAGACGGAGGAGAAGCTTCCAACCTCGTCAACAACTCCAACATCACCACCTCCGAAGAAAGACAACTAAACACATGGGTATGGGCACTCCCCTTGGCTTGTGCCAAGCTTGGGGGAGGTGCCCCGGTATCGTATCACCATCACATCTTTTACTTTTATCGTTTTTCTTAGTTCGATCCTTTTGGTTATATCTTGATCTAGTAGAATAAAGTCTTTAGTGTGATCTAGTTTTGAATTTTGCCTTATGTTCCCCCTATGTAAGCGAGTCCGAGAGTTATATAATAAAAAGTAGTTTTGAGTTGAGGGCTTTGCTTGCTTTCTATGATCTTGAGAAAAAGAAATAGAAAGAAGTATAAAATAAAAGCAAAGAGTATATACGATGATCTTATGGGGGTGATGACTTCACATATAAGAAGTATGTCGATTGAAATTTGTTGTGAGTTGACAAACATAGCGATTGTTCATTGTTGCAATTAAAAGGAAGTAATAAAGAAAGAGAGGTTCACATATAAATATATTATCTTGGACATCTTTTATGATTGTGAGCACTCATTAAATACTATATGCTAAGAAGTTGATGTTGGACAAGGAAGACAACATAATGGGTTATGTTTGCTTATTTCCGAATAGAAGTTATATGGTTATAGATCCTTTAACATGTGATGCTTGCTTCCACCCCATATCAGCCAAAACTTCCGCACCAAGTAGAGATACTACTTGTGCATCCAAACACCCTTAACCCAGTTTTGCCATGAGAGTCCACCATACCTACCTATGGATTGAGTAAGATCCTTCAAGTAAGTTGTCATCGGTGCAAGTGATAAAAATTGCTCTCTAAATATGTATGATCTATTAGTGTGAGGAAAATAAACTTTATACGAACTTGTGATATGGAAGAAATAAAAGCGACAGACTGCATAATAAAGTTCTTTATCACAAGGGGCAATATAAAGTGACGTTCTTTTGCATTAAGGGATTGCGCATCCAACTATAAAAGCGCATGACAACCTCTGCTTCCCTCTGCGAAGGGCCTATCTGTTACTTTTACTTTCTAGTACTTACCTTTATGCAAGAGTCGTGGTGATCTTCACCACTTCCTTTATTTCGCCTTTCTCTCTTGGCAAGCGTCATGTGTTGGGGAATGATCTAGACACATATATCCACTCGGATGTGGGTGCTCATGAGTTATTTCTGTTGACATTACCCTTGAGGTAAATAGTTGGAACGCGAAACTATAAGCCCCTATCTTTCTCTGTGTCCGATTGAAGCTTTGACCTCATAGGTACCGCGTGAGTGTTAGCAATTATGAAAGACTAAAAGATGATTGAGTATGTGGATTTGCTTTACAAGCTCTTATATTGACTCTTTTCGACGTTATGATAAATTGGAATTGCTTCAATGACTAAGATCATAGTTTGTTGGTTCTCAATAGAGTTCTTGATTCATACTTTACCTTGTGAATGAATTTTTACTTTAGCATACGAAATTATATGTCAATATATGTTGCTGTTCTAAAGATGACCATGATGCCTTCATGTCCGTATTTTATTTTATCGACACCTCTATCTCTAAACATGTGGACATATTTATCGATTTCGGCTTTCGCTTGAGGACAAGCGAGGTCTAAGCTTGGGGGAGTTGATACGTACATTTTGCATCATGCTTTTATATTGATATTTATTGCATTATGGGTTGTTATTACACATTATGGTACAATACTTATGCCTTTTCTCTCTTATTTTACAAGGTTTACATGAAGAGGGAGAATGCCGGCAGCTGGAATTCTGGACTGGAAAAGGAGCAAATATGAGAGACTTATTCTGCACAACTCCAAAAGTCCTGAAAAGTTACGGAGAATTATTTTGGAATATATATAAAATATTGGGCAAAAGAAATACCAGAGGGGACCCACCAGGAGGTCACAAGCCAGGGGGCGCGCCCTACCCCCCTGGGCGCGCCCCTGTGGCTTGTGGGCCCCCTGGCAGGCCTCCGGTGCCCATCTTCTGCTATATGAAGGGTTTTGACCTGGAAAAAATCATAAGAGAGCTTTCGGGACGATCACCGCCGTCTCGAGGCGGAACTTGGACAGAACCAATCTAGGGCTCCGGCGGAGCTGTTCTGCCGGGGAAACTTCCCTCCCGGAGGGGGAAATCGAAGCCATCGTCATCACCAATGATCCTATCATCGAGAGGGGGTCAATCTCCATCAACATCTTCACCAGCACCATCTCCTCTCCAAACCCTAGTTCATCTCTTGTATCCGATCTTTGTCTCAAAACCTCAGATTGGTACCTGTGGGTTGCTAGTAGTGTTGATTACTCCTTGTAGTTGATGCTAGTTGCTTTACTTGGTGGAAGATCATATGTTCAGATCCTTAATGATAATTAATACTCCTCTGATTATGAACATGAATATGCTTTGTGAGTAGTTACGTTTGTTCCTGAGGACATGGGATAAGTCTTGTTATAAGTAATCATGTGAATTTGGTATTCGTTCGATATTTTCATGAGATGTATGTTGTATCTCCTCTAGTGGTGTTATGTGAACGTCGACTACATGACACTTCACCATTATTTGGGCCTAGGGGAAGGCATTGGGAAGTAATAAGTAGATGATGGGTTGCTAGAGTGACAGAAGCTTAAACCCTAGTTTATGCGTTGCTTCGTAAGGGGCTGATTTGGATCCATATGTTTCATGCTATTGTTAGATTTATCTTAATTCTTCTTTCGTAGTTGCGGATGCTTGCGAGAGTGGTTAATCATAAGTGGGAGGCTTGTCCAAGTAAGGGCAGCACCCAAGCACCGGTCCACCCACATATCAAATTATCAAAGTAACGAACGCGAATCATATGAGCATGATGAAAACTAGCTTGACATAAATTCCCATGTGTCCTCGGGAGCGCTTTGCTTTATATAAGAGTTTGTTCAGGCTTGTCCTTTGCTACAAAAAGGATTGGTCCACCTTGCTGCACCTTTGCTACATTTGTTACTTGCTACCCGTTACGAATTATCTTATCACAAAACTATCTGTTACCGATAATTTCAGTGCTTGCAGAGAATACCTTACTGAAAACCGCTTGTCATTTCCTTCTGTTCCTCGTTGGGTTCGACACTCTTACTTATCGAAAGGACTACGATAGATCCCCTATACTTGTGGCTCATCACGGTTCATCTAATACTAGGAAGGATTAAACATATCATACACGAAATGGAGTTGGTGTCTCTACCGCTCTACTCTAGAGATTACGCTCGCGAGATCCACTCGCGAAGTTAGCAATGGTGATGAACTGGAGGAAGGTTACCGAAGAACTCAAAGAACCTTGGGGTGCTATAATGGATCTAGGTCATAAGAAAGATGACTTACTCGAGTGGTCACCAATGGCGGCGGAAGCACCTAGAGGATTTGACTGACGAAGAAAAAACGCCGCGATGACCTCGAGGGAGATTGTCGAGATGAGGAAACCGCGGCGGTGGCACGAGGAGCTTCCGGACTTTAGGAAGAAGAAGAAGTGAAGAGAAGAAGTGGAAAGTGAATCCAGGGCCTTTTGGTAAATATTAAAAGGGAAGGAGCTCGAAGGGGCAATTGACAGGCACGACAATCGAGGAAGTACAGTAAATTTCGGGGAAAAAAACGCCTCGATTTTCGGGATAAACGGATATGGCCAGATTCACTATGATGTCATTATTATTTTTCTAGATTGATGACAGACGATGTCACAATAAATGAACATTGGGTAAATGAGAAGTATGGGAGCAGAAGAAGCCGGCGTTATGAAATTCATAGAAGATAAACAGCCCAAGGACGAGCCGCCAAAAGAAGGAAAGATCTATTGACATGAATGGATTCAAATCAATCTGGGGCCTAATGTCGAGGATATAACTCCACGGTATAACCCGCCCTACTGGGCCGGGTTAACATATCAACAACTCTGCAACCAAGTTTAAATGGGCCGTGTCCTGAATACAAGATAAGTATGGCGGTGGCTCACTAAGACGCCGGATGGCCCAACACGTGAAGACGGCGGCTCAAGGACCATAGGGGCGGAAGGCGCCGGCTGGTTTCCCTTGCTTAAGGAGCAAGGCGAGTTAGAGACATTATAGGTCACGAGTCACATTATGACTCGAACTCTGTTGTAAAACCCTAGGGACTTGACCTGTATATAAAGGCAAGCCCCTAGGACCGAAAGGGTAAAAAAAGTTACAACCTCTCGATAGCTAGGTTAGTGATTCCGCACCCTTGTAATCGAGATCTATCCATCAAATACACACAAAGCAGGACGTAGGCTATTACCTCCATAGGAGGGGCCGAACCTGGGTAAACCCGACTCTCTCTCCCGTTCAACCCCTTCGAGTCGCCACCAAGCGGCGATGGCCTCACACCTAAGTCCTGTTACGAGGACATCTGCCGGGTTGACAAAACCACGACAGTTTCTGTTGAGTGTACAATCGCAAATGGTTGTTACATTCGAATCGTTTGCTATTTACTCCTTGAATAATAATATATAGGAGCATTTCGTCAAAAAAAATTGCGGGAAAGGGGTCAGAACACATACACGCCTGCATGTGGAACAAAAATATGTATGCACAGGGTGGTTTGATCGTTCAAAATACCCAATGCGCAACTTTGATGTGGCACATGTCTCCTCCGTCGCCACTTCGTGTCGGTGAAGGGGGGATCCTAGCCATGAATACATGCCCCCAAACAGGTCTTGCGTATCACTCATGCCATAACACGAAAATGAAACATATACATGAATCCAGGATGGTAAAACCACCCCATCTCTTTTATGGTCAAAGGTGGACTATGGCCCATGCGCCTCGCAACACGGACATCCCGACCAAAGAATCAACATTTGGGTCGAACCTCTGCCGCTGTCGGTCGAAAGGATGGACATCCACCGAGGCCCATGAATGGGCGTGACGCCGATAACCACGCGGTGGAGTGTCGAAGACAGCCATCACCTGCCTGTGGTGCAAACATATGTACGGAAATGTTGTGTTGCGTTTGAATTCATTAATATATACCTCATGTGCAACTTTGATGTGTCACATGCTTTTGAATAGGAAAGTCCCCCCTCCCCCCCGAGCGAGTGTTCATGATGCGTACAACTAGTATGCCGAGCGTCGATGGGAACGATTCACGCATACGTACGCATGTGCTCAGACTTGGGTAAGGAAACTCAAATGACCTATATAATATATACCATAACACAAAACAATTGAAGAATCCACCATGGTAACCTCTCTCTCGTTGTCAGTCAATGTGATGGACATCCACGTGGGCCTAGGAATGGACTTTCCAACGACAACCACACGAAGGAGTATCCAAAGACAATCACCGTCTAAGCATGGATCAAACATATGCATGGAAGTGTTGTGTGATGTTTACATACCCAGCACACAAACTTTAGCGTGGCCCACCTTCCTCGGGAATCTTAAAGTCCACACAGAAAGCGAGGTTCACGATGCGTAGAATATACACCCCCCCATTCGAGCCGATGGGAGAGACATTCATGCATACACTACACTCACTCAAATTATACCATGTAATCTCACACCCATGGCCTACCGCAAACATCGACCCAAAAAGAATCCACAATAATTAACCTCTCTTGTTGCGGTACAAAAGTACGTGAGGCAACAGATGGGAGTGACACTAATAATTGTGCGAGGGGGGCGGTGTCCGAGGACAACCACCGCCTCCATGCTGCCGTAACATATGTACGGAGGTGTTGTGTGATGGTTTGAATACCCAATGCACACCTTTCATGTGGCACCTTCGCAAATCGGAAAAAAATGGAGGTTCACAAATTGTACAATGAGCACGCACGTGCAGACATGCGCCCAAACTTTCGTCCGTAATCTCACCATGATATTCGCCGAAACATGGACTAAGATGAATCCACCTTTTATCAAACCCCTGTTGCACGCGCCATCCAAGGTGATAGACTACGCGGGGGCAACGAATGGGTGTGTCGGTGGTAACCGCATGAGTGAGTGTACGAGGACCACCACCTCATGCATGAGACACAAACATATGCATGAAAAAGGTCATGATCGAGATGCTTTAAATATATACCCAATGCACGACTTTTGACGTGGCACGTGTGCCTCACCTGAAGCTGTCAATGGTTAAAACCGTTACCCGCATCCCCATGGGTGTTTACTCTATTAGGACATGGAGAAGTGCCAGCTTGAATTCCCATGGGGAAGATGGTGGGTCAAATACCTTACCCAGTGTGCAGGACGGGGACGGGGATGGGACATACATAGCATTACCCGCCTTAACCATGAAGTACTTACATGTGGGCTCTGAAATTAGTAGACCCCACGTAATTTGCGCCCTCGGTCACCCAAATTTCCACAGATCCCACCCATCTGGCCCAAATATCCCTAAGAAATCCCAAACTTAGCCACAACATATTGTTTATTGCGTTGAAATGCTGTTTTTTTACTGAAATACTATCGAATGTTGTTCTTAAATTCATGTTGGGTTTCCCAACGGGGATAAAGAAGTGGCGACGGCGATGGGAAACTTTTTATCCCCTCGCACGGGTACGGAGACGGTCACAGGAATGGGAGGGCGGTGATGGGGACGGGGATGGGAAACTTTTTATCCCCGCGCACGGGTACGCAGACGGTGACGGGAATGGGAGGGCCGTGATGGGGACGGGGTTGGGACTCCAATATACCCGCCTGAGTAATCCCCATTGTCAGCTAGATGCCTAACTAACCGGACAACCCCACGTGGTGGCGCGCATACGACGCGTATTGTGTGCCGGACCCCACACCCCCACTCGTCCCACCACACCATCGTCACTTCGAGGCATGCATGTCAAACTTTTTTATGTAGTGCACATGTGACAATAGGAGTGCAGTGTTAAAATTTGATTTTTAAAGAACATTAAGACATTTTATACATTAAATTGATTCCTTAGGTATTTAATTTGTAAATTTCAAATTTGAACTATATGCACACGCGGTTGTGCGCCCGAATGGATTAGAAATTCATTTTTTTGGTCTTGGGTGCATGTTTAGTCCCCATGGAAGGAAAAACAATAAATTTGGAACATCTCAGGGCCACAAACATTGACTCTTGGCTTTCAAATTCCAGCAAACGCCCAGCTAAGCTAGAATTCATGAAACATTGACATGATTTCATGATAGGGAACTTATAGGTCGTGGTAAATAAATCGTCCAATTTGAGAGAAGTTTTCATCTAAGCTTCTTGCAAATGAGGGCTTATTAATAGATGCAACACAGAACCATCACGTTTACATCGCAAACGGTTTATTAATCCAAACTGTTTTTATTTGGTCCGCGTATTAACGTTGGTTAAAGTCAAGCTTTGTAAACTTTGACCAAATTTAGACAAAAATGTTAATGTTTACAATTAAAAATTATTACCATTAGATTCTTTATTGAATGTACTTTCACATCATATATATTTGTCATGGTAATTATTTCTATTTCTTTCTTTAAAGTTGGTCAAACTATATCAAGTTTGACTTCAGTCAACTCCAATATGCAGACTAAATAAAAACAGAGGGAGTAAGTGTCGTAGCTTCGCAGAAAAACAATACACGCCCCGCGATCCATGCACGCATATATGATTTGATGGGACACATGCTAGCAGGTTGCCTCGCAGGCTGACCGGGATGCATACGAGAAGGTGTGTGAATTGATGGGAGGCGTGTTCGCTTCTCAGTTTCGTAGGGAGATGTGTCGTTAGGTGTGTGAATTGACGGTGCGCATGCCAGCAGTCCGGCGCGTAGGTGGCTCACCGGGAGGCGAGCCGTCCCTTTAAACCGCCGCCTGCCTCCCTCTCAAGTCCCAACTCCCCTTTATTAACTACGCCCGAGCCGCTGGTTTTAACATTCTTGCTACGCACAATCCTCTCTCACCCCTGCATCCTCGCCGCCGTTCTCAATCATCATCAATGGCCTCCCTGCACCATGAGAGGGAGTAACCACGTTGGTGCCGGCGAAGCACCCGAGCACATCATGAAGGTGGGCACAAAAATTGATGTCGTCGGAGATGACGTATCGCGCGGACAGCAGCGCGGCCTTGACGTTGTCGCCGCCGCCGTGCTTCCCCAGCCGGAGCCGGTGGTCCACAACGACTCCGACGAACACTCCAGCGACGACAACGACTCGGACGGAGAACCGGTTGGTCATATATACCCATTTTTGGTAAATACATATAATAGGTTGATTGGTTTGCTACCAACATCTGGCATTGCTGCCAATATTTGGCAAAATCAAAAGTTGTCAACATTTTGCAACCTTTTGTGAGATTGATAACGAGAATTGGTATGCAACCAATCTCTAGCCAACATTTGACAGTTGCTAAAATATGGCATGCCAAATTTTGGCATCAAACCAATTAGCTTCGATTTAGGGTTCACGTTGTCGCATGATATATTATGTTTCATAAACTCTGCCTTGCGAATTCGCATTATAAAATATATGGACGTCACATTTTTTACTATGTATAGGTGCTATCTGACGATGTGGACAGCGAGGATGAAGACATCCAGGAGAGGTTCAAGAGGCAAACACAGAGAGATCTTATGGCTGGAAAGCATAACAGGCGTGCCAGGAAGAATGGGGTCTATGGATGCCCATTCTGCAACAATAAGATTAACAACACGTACTCTAGTGTTCTGGTGCATGAAAGAGGACGAGCCGTTGGCTCCTTCAAGCAGAAGTATTCTCGCAGGATAGCGCCCGCCGCGTATGCCCAGTTCCTGGAGAATCTTAACGATCAAGCATGAAGATGAGATGTTGGATTGAATCTATCTAGTTTTTGTGTATTATATCTATGCTTGTGTATTATATCTTTTCCCGAGATTGAAACTATGCAACGACTTTCATTGTGCGGTATCACCATCACACCGGAGTGCTAGTTTACATGAGAGTAATATTTATATAGGATTTATCACACACGGTTGGATCTAATAAACTGTTTCCTCTGAAGCACATTATTCTAGGACAGAAAACCCTCAGCACCACTTCAAGAAAAAACCCTTAGCACCCACACGTCACCAAACCCTCGCCTGCTCCCCTCCCCCTCCCCCTCCCCAATAGCACCTACACTAACACTAGTACTCCGGGACTCTTCATGCATGTCACTGCCTATCCCCGCGGCAACCACTTAGCTCGACGCCTGTCGCCGCCAACGGCTGCCGCAAAATGCCACCTTATATCTCCACTGCCGATTGCCGCGGCCTGTCGGCACTGACTTTCTCGACGCTACTCGCTGTCGACCCAGCTTGCCCGATTGGGGAATCTTCGGTACTGGTTTTTTTCCCCATGAAGAACTAGGTAACTAATCTACTGAAATATTTCCGCTCATCTCTTATCCCAATCCGTCGGCCCCTTTTAATCACCTGTCCGAAATCACCATGGATTCATGTTTCTTCTAGCTGATTCGAGGGTTTTCATGTTGGAAATATGCCCTAGAGGCAATAATAAATTGGTTATTATCATATTTCCTTGTTCATGATAATCGTTTATTATCCATGCTAGAATTGTATTGATCGGAAACTCAGATACATGTGTGGATACATACACAACACCATGTCCCTTGTGAACCTCTACTAGACTAGCTTGTTGATCAGAGATGGTCAAGGTTTCCTGACCATAGACATGAGTTGTCATCTAATAACGGGATCACATCATTGGGAGAATGATGTGATGGACAAGACCCAACCGTAAGCATAGCAGTTGATCGTGTTAGTTTATTGCTACTGCTTTATCCATGTCAAGTATATGTTCCTACGACCAAGAGATCATGAAACTCCCGGACACCGGAGGAATGCCTTGTGTGTATCAAACGTCACAACGTAACTGGGTGTCTATAAAGGTGCTCTACATGTATCTCCGAGGGTATTTGTTGGGTTGGCATGGATCGAGACTGGGATTTGTCACTCTGTATGACGGAGAGGTATCTCTTGGCCCACTCGGTAATACAACATCACAAGAAGCTTGCAAGCAATGTGGCTAAGGAGTTAGTCACGGGATCTTGTATTACGGAACGAGTAAAGAGACTTGCCGGTAATGAGATTGAACTAGGTATGGAGATACCGACGATCAAATCTTGGGCAAGTAACATACCGCTAGACAAAGGGAACTGCATACGGGATTGATTGAATCCTTGGCATCGTGGTTCGAACGATAAAGATCTTCGTGGAATATGTGGGAACCAATATGGACATCCATGTCCCGCTATTGGTTATTGACCGGAGAGGTGTCAAGGTCATGTCCACATGATTCTCGAACCCGTAGGGTCCGCACGCTTAACGTTCGGTGACGCTAGAGTAGTATTGGGATATGTATGTTAGTGACCGAATGTTGTTCGGAGTCCCGGATGAGATCCCGGACGTCACGAGGAGCTCCGGAATGGTCCGGAGGTAAAGATTTATATATGGGAAGTCATATTTTGGCTACCGGAAAAGTTTCGGGTTTTGCCGGTATTGTACCGGGAAGCTTCCGGAAGGTTCCGGAGGGTTCCGGAAGGATCCCTCCAGGTCCCTAGGGCATGCATGGGCTTTACGGGGGCGCCCTAGCCTTATTGGGCTAGGGGCACCAGCCCCACAAGGCCCATGCACAAGGGGAAGGGGAAACCCTAAGTGGGAGGGAGTCCACTTGCCTTGGGAGGCAAGTTTCCTCCCTAGCCGCCGGCCCTCCTTGGAGGAGGGGCTTAGGGATGCGACCAAACCCTGCACCTTGCCTCCTATATATAGTAGAGGAGAGGGGGAGGGCTGGACACAACAATCCCATGCCCCGGTGGCAGCCTTACCTCTCTCCCTAGATCGGTTTCTCCTCAGATCGCATCTACGGTAGCGCTTGGCGAAGCCCTGCCGGGATTGCTCCACCACCATCTCCATCATGCCGTTATGCTGGTTAAGATCCCATCTACTTCTCCTCCCATGCTTTCTGGATCAAGAAGGAGGAGACGTCATCGAGCCGCACGTGTGCGGAACGCGGAGGTGTCGTCCGTTCAGCGCTAGATCAGATCGGATCGCGATTGGATCGTGAAGGGTACGACTACATCAACCGCATTATATACGCTTGCGCTTAGCGATCTATAAGGGTATGTAGACACACTCCCCCTCTCGTAGCTATGCATCTCCATGGATAGATCTTGCGTGTGCGTAGGAAATTTTTTGTTTGCCATGCAACGTTCCCCAACAGTGGCATCATGAGCTAGGTCTATGCGTAGATGATATGCACGAGTAGAACAAAAAGAGTTTGTGGGCATTGATGTTCAGATTGCTTACTTCCTTAGTCTTATCTTGATTCGGCGGTATTGTGGGATGAAGCGACTCAGACCAACCTTACTCGTCCTCGCACGAGAGACCGGTTCCATCGACTGACATGCAACTTGTTGTATAAAGATGGCTGGCGGGTGTCTGTCTCTCCCACTTTAGTTGAATCGGATTCGACAGAGGCAGTCCATGTAGAAGGTTAAATAGCAACTTGAATATCACCGTTGTGGCTTTGCTTAGGTAAGAACGGTTCTTACTAGTTGCCCATAGCAGCCATGTAAAACTTGCAACAACAAAGTAGAGGACGTCTAACTTGTTTTTGCAGGGCATGTTGTGATATGATATGGCCAAAGACATGATGCGATATATGTGATGTATGAGAGCATCTCCAACAAGCGCCCAAAAAACTCCCCGCGCTACAAAATTAGCACTTTTAGCGCGCGTGCAACTGAACCGGGCGCTCCAGCGGCCGCGCTAAAACCGCGCGCGCGGCATAAGTGGTTCCGCGCGGGGAGCGAAACGGCATCGCGCGCCGCTTATTTCGTGTGCCCGCTCCCGCGCGCGGAACCAGTCAAGCGCTCGCGCCTCTTCCACCTCTTCCGCCGGCCGCGCCGCTCTCGCGCCGCCCCACGCCGCCGCCGGCGCAATCGCCCGATGGACGACCGCGGCGACATCCCCATCACCCCTTCCTACGTCCGTGACCCCTCCACCGCCGCCGCCGCCAACCCTAGCGCGGGGAGCTTTGGCTTCGCCTCCGCCGGTGCTCGTCCAAGCACCGAACTAGCGCGCCGGCTCTTCATGGCGCCAAGGACGACCTCGGCGGGTGGCATCGCGCCGGCGCCCATCGTGAAGCCACGTGACCCCCTCACGAAGCTCTCAAATCCGTCGGTAGAAAAGGCGGGGAAGGTGACCGGGAAGAAGAAGAAGGCGGCGGATGGCTCTTCTAGGCGGCCGAAGAAGAAGCTTGCAGGGCGCGTGGCCGACGCGCGGGCGAGCGAAGCGCCGGCGAGCTCGTTTGTTGCGCCGGCGCCCGATGCGCACAAGGTGTATGATGAAATGCCAACATGGTA
Organism: Elymus sibiricus; assembly: GCA_039707655.1. Lineage (NCBI taxonomy): Eukaryota > Viridiplantae > Streptophyta > Magnoliopsida > Poales > Poaceae > Elymus > Elymus sibiricus. The sequence goes on from CM077663.1 coordinate 221,172,182, forward strand.
TGACTTCGTCAATTTTTTTCGTTGTTGTTTTTTTACATGAATGGATACATATGGATAGCTTATTTGTTTGTTGTATATACTTTGTAGTTTCAATGATGAGACCTACATGTCAACTATGGGTGTTGGCTCCAACAATTCTCATTGGTCTCAAACCAATGATGAGTTTGAAGGGGACGAGGATGGTGAGGGTATCTTCGATGCACCGAAAGGAAGAGCGGGCAACTACACCACGGACGAAGACAAATTGATATGCCAAACATGGTTGAAAGTGTCTAGAGATGCCATCGTTGGAGGGGATCAAAGTAGAGAAGCCTATTGGATCCGGATGAAGGAGCACTTTGATTTACACAACAAGAGTGGAATGGACTGCACGGAAAGATCTCTTCGCTCCCGGTGGTCGACAATCAACAAAGATTGTCAAAGATGGGCGGCCGCACTTAAGGCGGTTGACACGCTAAACCCAAGTGGAACTAATGATAATGATAGGGTAAGTGTCATTTCTTTCATGATTCTTTCATGTTCATGTTTCTTTCATGTCCATGCTCTTTCTTCGGTGTTTCAAGTGCTAACTTGTTCTTCCATGTCCATGCTTTTTGTGTAGCTCACTATCGCACAAAACTTATTTCAAGGAGAGGAGAAGAAGAACAAGAAAGGGAAGCTCAATAAAGGGAGACCATTTACCTTGCCCCATTGCTATGAAGAGTTGAAGGATGATGAGAAATGGAAGCCACGTGAAGGTGTCAATGAGGAGACCAACAAACGCAAGCGAACTATTGATTTGGATGATGATGAGGAGGAGGCATCAACCGATGACAGCAAGAGAAGCCCTACACCAAACTCGGTTGCCTACTCGAAGTCAAAAAGACCAATTGGAGACAAAAAAGAAAGACAAGAAAAGAAGAAGAGAAAGGATATGATGACCTCAAAAATGTTATGGAAGCTATTGTGAATGCAAGAAAGGAAGCGAACGTGGATAGGAAGATGGCAAGGAACCAATATGCGGTGGCCGAGGAGAGGAGGGTGGCAGCCGAGGAGAGGAAGGTGGCATTGGAGGAGAAGAAATTGGCCATGGAGGAGAGCACTAGAATGTTAGAATGGGAGAAGATTTTGTTCATCATGGACACATCTACCCTCGATGAGAAGCAAAAGGAGTACGTCAATCTTGCCCGTGAAGAAGTCTTGGTCCAAAAAAGAGCCATGTCCATGGGAGGCATGGGAGGCATGGGAGCTACCATGGGAGGCATGGGAGCTACCATGGGAGGCATGTGAGCTACCATGGGAGGAATGGGAGCTACCATGGGAGGGATGGGTGCCATGGGAGCTACCATGGGAGCTACCATGGGAGGCATGGGTGGAATGTGTGGCTTTGGAGCCACCATGGGCGGCATGGGAGGCATGAGTGGCTTCGGAGGTACCATGGGAAGCATGGGAGGCATGAGTTTTGCGTCACTCATGGGAGGCATGGGAGCACCTCCGGGTGACATGGGTGGACGCATGTCTTCCGGTGTGCCTCACATACCTTCGGCATCTCCGAGAGACAATGAAGAGGAGGACGAAGATGAGACTTCGGATGAGGATGGTGAATCGGAGGAAGAGGAGGACGAAGATGAGGATGCGGCATGATTGATCATGTGCCATTTGTTTGTGTGAACTTGTTATGTTAAACTTCGTTTGTGATTTTGAACTTGGTTGGATGATGAGATGATGGGATGATGTGAAATGCTTTTGAACTTCCTATGTCTTTTTGTGTTTCATTTTTGATCAAATATTATCAAATTGTCTTGAAAAATAATGCATATTGCAAGCGCCGACTGCTCGCGCGCGCTGCAGTTTTGCGCGTCTGCTGGAGCGCCGCGCGCACGCTATATTATGCGGCGGCCGCTTGAGCCAGCGCTCGGCCGCGTGCTAAAAATTGCTTTTCGCGTGCTGCAAACCCGCTTTTTGCGCGCCGCGTGTTGTGCGCCTGTTGGAGATGCTCTGAGATGATCATGTTTTGTATAGATTATCACGACTTGCAAGTCGATGAGTACGGCAACTGACAGGAGCCATGGGGTTGTATTTAATTATTTTCGCTTTTTTTGCTTTACTTTATCGCTATGAGTTAGCAATAGTTGGCGCGACAACCACATGACGACACGATGATGGAGATCATGGTGTCATGCCGGTGACGATGGAGATCATGCCGGTGCTTTGGAGATGGAGATCAAAAGTACAAGATGATGATGGCCATATCATGTCACTTATATGATTTGCATGTGAAGTTTATCCTATTTATGCATCTTATTTTGCTTATGACGACGGTAGCATTATAAGGTGACCCCTCACTAAAATTTCAAGATGAAATTGTGTTCTCCCCGAGTGTGCACCGTTGCGAAAGTTCGTCGTTTCGAAGCACCACGTGATGATCGAGTGTGATAGACTCTACGTTCACATACAACGAGTGCAAGCCAGTTTTGCACATGCGGAACACTCGGGTTAAACTTGACGAGCCTAGCATGTACAGACATGGCCTCGGAACACAGGAGACCGAAAGGTCAAACATGAGTCATATAGTAGATATGATCAACATGGAGATGTTCACCATTGAAACCACCTCATCTCACGTGATGATCGGACTTGGGTTGGTCAATTTGGATCATGTCACACTTAGACAACCCGAGGGATGTTGATTTGAGTGGGAGTTCTTTAGTAATATGATTAATTGAACTCCTTATCATGAACATAGTCAAAATATCTTTGCAAATTATGCTGTAGATCGATAGATCACACTGTAGCTCCCCTATATTTTGATACGTTCCTAGAGAAAAACTAAGTTGAAAGATGGTAGTAGCAATTATGCGGACTAGGTCCGTGATCGGAGGATTGTCCTCAGTTGCTGCATAGAAGGCTTATGTCCTTGATGCGCAGCTCGGTGCGCCACCCCCTCAAGCGTCGTCTGTGGGTGTTGAGAACATCAGCCAGGCACGTTTTTGATGACTACTTGATAGTTCAGTGTGTCATGCTTTACGGCTTAGAATTGAAGCTCCAAAGACGTTTTGAACCTCACGGTTCATATGAGATGTTCCAAGAGCTGAAATTGGGATTTCAGGCTCGTGCCCATGTTGAGAGGTATGAGACCTCCGACAAGATTCTTTGCCTGCAAGATGAAGGAGAATAGCTCAATCGGTGAGCATGTGCTCAAATTGTCTGGGTGCTATAATCGCTTGAATCAAGTGGGAGTTGATCTTCCAGATAAGATAGTGATTGACATAGTCCTCCAAGTCACTGCCACCAAGCTACTAGAGCTTCGTGATGAACTATAACATGCCAGGGATGGAGAAGATGATCCCTAAGCTATTCGCTATGTTTTACACCGCGAAAGGTAGAAATCAAGAAGGAGCATCAAGTGTTGTAAGTGGATCTAGTGCCCCTTAGTGATTTCGGTGTATTGAAGACTTATAGGTTAAGGGACTGATGCATTTGTAAGTGTACACAGGCTCTATAAGTCGCTGAGGAGTTTGATATTAAGAAGAATGTCGACCCCTAAAAATGAATGTCTTCACCTGAAGACTTTGGTGAAGACTTTGGTATTCCCTGAAGACTTTGAAAATGAAGAAGTTGGTGTGACCTTGAAGATATGAACAAGGACTATGAAGCGTGAAGACTTTTGTTTTCGTAGTTTCATTTCCTTTCTTTGAGTCATAGGAAACACCGTACAGTTAAAGGGGGTTGAGGTAATACTAAGGAAAAATTTCCAACTGATGCTCAACTCAAAAGCCTCAACACAACCAATCCTTCGAGTGAAGCCTTTGGAAATCTCTTACAGTTCAGTCAAGTTCTTTAGTGACACAGACGATGTTCTTCTGGTCTCTGAGGAAATTGCTATGACTGAGGAGTTAGGACTTCGCCAGTGCGAATTGCCTACCGTGAGGAATATGATAAGCCCTGAGGAATTTGACAGTTCAAATTCCGACCGTTGCTGTGCTTTGTGCCAGCTGCCCAGATATTTTATCCACCTAACGGTCATATCATTGGGGGGCATTTATGTCTTATCATGTTGGGTTGCACCCTGGCTATAAATAGCCTCCCCCCACAACCACTAGCTGGTTGGCTTCTCCGAGAGAGAACTTGACACTTGTCATTTGAGAGCAACCCATTCCTCGAGGACTTTGAGCGAAAATCATCAGTGAGGAAAAACCCAAAACCCAAACCACCAAAACCCAAAGTGATTGAGCATCACTTAAGAAATTGTTCCTGTGTGGAACCGATGCTTTTTACCTTTGAAGACTGTGTATCTTCCAGACGGTTAGGCGTCATGGTCTAGTGCGTCCTGCAGTCAATTGGGGATCGCCGGGTGACCGTGGTCTAGAGCATCCAGCAGTTAATTGTGGATCGCCGGGTGACCGAGTTTGTGAGGGTTTGGAAGTCTACCCTAAAGACTTACCATGAGTGCGGGGCGAGGACTGTGTGATCTTAGCTCAAGGAGAATACGGTAAGGACTGTGTGTCCTGGGACTGTGTGTCCTTTGGTTTAAATACCAAGCCGCTCCGAACCAGACGTACGACTGTCACAACAGTTGGAACTGGGTCATCAAACCATTGTCTTCATCGAGCTCCTGGTTCTATTTCCTCAACCCCTTCATTTCCTCGATACTTGTTGATGAATCTGATCGTTACTGTTTGAAGAATTTGACTGAAGACTTTCTCAATTTCCTCATCTCAAATTCTTCAGTCACTTTTATCTTCTGCCTGCTTATCCTGTTCACGCTACTTATGCTCTGTGTATGTTTCATTTCATCATGATGACTATGCTACTACTATGTTTCGCATGCACTTGAGTACTTATTCTGCTGCTAGTAGTTCGTCACTTAGCAAATTCCTCAACTAGTAATTCCTCAGTGATGAATTTATAAAAATCGCCTATTCACCCCCCTCTAGTCGATATAACACACTTTCAATTGGTATCAGAACAAGGTACTCCCTTGTTCTGTGTGATTTTGGTTTAACCACCTGGAGTTTTAGTTATGTCAACTGCAGGCATGATCAAGGTCTTAGCTGGGTGTCCTACCTTTGATGGGACGGACTACCCCTACTGTAAGAACAAGATGCGCATGCATCTTGAGGCAATTGACAATGATCTCTGGTATGTTGTGGAAAATGGTGTTCCCTTTGTCACTCCCACTATCAACACTGCTGACGTGAAGAGATTCAAGCAACTCGACTCTCAAGCGAAGAATATCATATGTGGCCATCTGAGCAAAGGTCAGTATAGCAGAGTGAGTGCTTTGGAGACTGCTAAGCTTATCTGGGATAGGCTGTCCAAAGTCAATGAAGGCATTTCAACTCAACGTGACTCTCGAGTTGATGTTCTTCGCAATCTCTTCAACCACTTCAAAAGACTCGACAACGAAAATGTTCAGCAAACTTTCGATCGTCTCACTGATATCTCTAATGAGCTCCAAGCTCTTGGTGCCACTGACATCACCGACCATGAGGTGGTGAAGAAACTGCTGAGATCTCTTGATTCCTCATTCGATACACTTGCTTTGATGATTCAAGAACGTGGAGACTACAAGTCACTAGATCCTGCTGATATTCTTGAGAGACTCAATACTCATGAATTCGAACAAGCTGAGAAGAGAGACCTCTATGGGCCAAGTTATGGAAGATCTCGTGCTTTGAAGGCTAAGGCAATTTCCTCATCCGAAGGCGAAGAATCTGACAGTAGCCTTGGTGATCCTGAAGAACTGAGTCAGGAACTTGCAATGCTCATGAGGAAATTCCAAAAGTTCTCAAGGAGAGGTCGGTTTGGAAAGTCATCAAAAAGTGGCATGAAGAACTCAGAATCTTCATCAAGCAATTACAAGAAGAGAACTTGTCACAAATGCAAGAAATCTGACCATTATATTGTTGATTGTCCCCTCTGGGAAAAAGAATCAAAGAAGAAGAAATACAAGGATGACAGTTCTGATGACTCGAAGAAAAAGAAGAAATCTTCAAAGTCCTCAAAGTCCTCATCTTCAAAGTCCTCATCGCACAAGAAGAACAACTTAAGGAAGGCTCGGGCACTTATTGGCAAGGAAATGGATTCTGAAGAAGAATCTGAAGAATATGAGGAAGAGGAGGAATCTGAGGAGGAGTCGGACTCTGGTGTGGCGAGCCCAGCTCTCGCTACTGCTTTTGTCAGCAAGTCTATCTTCAATGATGAGGAAAATGACAACTCCAACGACTCTGACGTCAGCAACGACGACTATGCTCCCACCTATTGCTTCATGGCAAAAGGTGCCAAGGTACTCAAACACCATTCCTCCTCTGAATCAAGTGATGGTGAATTTGAGGATTACATGAAACCTAGCTATTCCAAACCTGCTAATATTGCTACTAAACAACAAAGTGCCATTGAAAAGCTTCAGAAACTGCTAGACAAAAGTGATGACCTGTTAAATGAGGAAATGGATCGCACTCAAACTCTGACAAAGGGACTTCAAAGTCTTCAGTCTAAGTTTGATAACCTTCAATGTCGTCATGATGCCCTCTTAGTGATCATGAGAAGCTTTCCTATGAATTTCTTCAAAGGAAGCAAGAGCTTGAGAAACTAAAAGTGTCTCATGAGTACTTACAAAGGGATAATGACTCTTTGCTTGCTCAACAGATCAGTTCCGCTCAGGAAGAATTCATTCCACCTTGTTTGAAATGCATCGAACGAGAAACTGCTAATTCTTCACCTGAAAGTTCAAATGCTTCTATTGCTGCAAATTCTTCAACTATTTCCGTGGTCACAAATTCCTCATCTGAGGATACCACAAATATCACTGACGAAAATGCAGGGTTGAAGGAATTGTATGTGACAGGCATATACAAAAGTCTCAAAGGGCATCAAACCCTTTGCGATGTGCTTAAAAAGCAGATTCTGAACAGGAACCCTAGGAAAGAGGGTATTGCATTTGAGAGGAAACTCAATGCTGATGGGTCCTACTGGAAACCTGAGCAGTATCCCAAAACCTCATGGGTTGCTGCAAAAGGACCTCATGTAGATCCATCTACTTTATCTGGCTTTACTTGTGAAACTTCATATTCCTCTAATGAGTCAATTGACTCCAACTATAAACTGTTCAAAAATCAGAATGGTGAAGTATTTGCTAGATATGTTGGAACTAACTGCAGGAATGGTCCCCCTCTGAGGAAAATATGGGTTCCCAAGACCTGCTTGGAAAGTCTTCAGGTGAATGTCCTCATGACACCACCCCCGAAGAAAAGGAACCCCAGATCAAATTCCTCATATGGACCAAAGTCTTCACATGGACCAAATTCCTCAAATGGCAAATGTTATATAATTCTCATGCTAATGCTTCTGTTTCGCAGGGAAAATCTAAGGGTCATGAATATGTGCATTATTCCTCAAATCATTATGTTCATAAGTCCTCAAAGAATTTCTCTACATATTCATATGAGTACTCTAACCCCCGTCCTGTGAAACGAAGTGCACTATCTTCTATGCCACCCTTCTCATATGGAGCTCGCAGAATGATGAACTCTTTGCCACCCCTCCAGATGTGGGTGGTGAGGAAATTGAACTAATCTCTTATGCAGGGTCAGGTCACCAGACGAACTTGAACGTCTAATGAATTTGCTAGAGGCCTGAGGAAATGCTTGAAAGGACGCAAGCTAATCACGAAGAAATGAATCATTCATTTCTCACGTCCTCACATTACTTTGCTTACTATACTATGTGATGAAATTCAGTCTGATGAATTTGATGTCATATTCTTCACTCTGAAGTATATGTATTCACATATTGCTTGCTTATGCTAACCATCATAATATCATCTTATATCAAATGGATGTGAAAAGTGCATTCCTCAATGGTAAGCTTGAGGAAGAAGTATATGTTGCTCAACCCCCAGGTTTTGAAGACCCTAAGCATCCTGACAAAGTCTTCAGACTCAACAAGGCTCTCTACGGCCTCAAGCAAGCCCCCTCGGGCGTGGTATGACACACTTAAGGAATTCCTCATGAAGAAAGGCTTCAAACCCGGTTCACTTGATCCAACTCTTTTCACAAAATCATATGATGATGAATTATTTGTGTGCGAAATATATGTGGATGATATTATCTCTGGATGTACTGACAAACGTTACAGTGACGAATTTGCCTATATGATGAGTGAAGAATATCAAATGTCTATGATGGGAGAGCTGAAATTATTCTTAGGACTTCAAATTCGTCAACAACGCAATGGCATCTTCATCTCTCAAGAGAAATACCTCAAGGATGTCCTGAAGAAATTCGGCATGCAGGATTGCAAAGGCGTCAAGATTCCTATGCCCACAAATGGTCAACTCTACACTGACAAAAATGGTAAAGATTTCGATCAGAAGGTATATCGCTCCATGATTGGCTCTTTATTGTATCTATGTGCATCTAGGCCAGATATTATGCTTAGTGTTTGCATGTGTGCCCGTTTTCAAGATACACCGAAGGAATCACACCATAAGGCTGTGAAGCATATTCTTCGAATGTTGTTTGAAAGGACACACATCCTAACACTGATGCAAAATTGATGACTTTGATGTGCAACACACGAAGTAACGTTTTTTCTTCAATCAATGAAGACTAACACTCTAAGTGTTAAGAAATTAATGAAGAATTTGATTCTCAGAACCCTACGACAATTGCATGTGGTGTCTGAAATAATCATTCTTATACGGTGGGTCACGCCACCACCATAGTTGAATTTCTTTAGAAATTGAATTTTTTCATCATTTTGCAAATTCTTCAAATTGTCAAATTCTTCAATTTTGCAAATTCCCCAAATTTCAAATTCTTCAAACTTTTCAACTGATGTTTTTCATGTGAGTTTCTCTTTATTGACTATATATATATATAAAAATATTGAGTTTTCAATGTCCTCAACAGCATTCACTTATAGCTAATTCTTCAAGTTGATTTTCTTCTAAGTGAATGTGATCGGACCTGTTCCCCCTCTATGCTAAACCCAACCCAGTCTGTTCACAAATTCTTCATATGCGTTCTACTTTGAAACCCGTTCAAAGTCTTCACTGTTTCCTTGTCAACTGAAGAATTTGCGAACGAAAACTTTAAATTTTCAATTTCAATTTTTGGCGGTTGCCGGATAAACCGTTCCGATTCCCATGACTGGATAACCCACGATCCTCCACTATATCCACTACTCAGTACGTGGGTGACACATGTCGCGTGGATGGCAAGGGTCAGGGGTATATTTGTCCAAAATCTTCGGACTGTTCAGTTTTCACTACGGCTATAAATACCCCCTTCCTTCCACTTGCTCGAGTTACTCCTCACTTCCATCCCTTCCGAGTTCAAGACCTAGCGCCGCCGCTAACCTCATCGTCGCCGGAGAGGAATAGCTTCGCTGCCTCGACCTCGCCGTTGTCGTACTCACATCGGCTGCGGAAGTCTTCACTCCGCCGCCGCTGTAGCTGTCTCCCTCTGCCAAGCTAGGGCGTGGGAGATCTGGACTGATGAACTCCTCCATTTCACTTCTCTGTTCGTCGTGTTCTTCATCAGTGGTAATTGAGATTCAATTTTATTACCGTGTTTGATTCATATAAACTTCTCAAAATCCTCAAAAGGTGTTTATTCTTCAGCATTCCATCTCTTAAGCACCAAACGAACTCCTTCTCTTGATTTATTTCGCTAAGTTATGATTTTCTTCAAGATTCCTCAATTGCGTGGATCTTCAAATCTACACAACTCTGGAACCTAAGTCAAGAACACTTAGTGAAATTATTCAAGTCATCTATGGTCAAATTCCTCAAACTTGATACTTTTGCAAAAATTTCTGAGAACACATATGACCTCTTCAAATTCTTCGCACCTATACTCTATTCACAGGTACAAATGTTAGCTGATGAATCTCAAGGTTCTCATCAACTTAACTCATTTGCAGCATTCCTTGAAGAATAATTGCATACTTCGTCAGAATCCTCAAAAGTTCAAAATCCTCAGCTGAAGAAAATGGCAGATGGGAAAAGACCTCAGAAAGGAGGAAAGAAACCTGAAGTGGACACTGCTTTTGAAATTCCTGATGACTTATATGCTGAGTACTGCACACCAGATGAGGAAATATATGGGAAGGAAACCAAAGAGAAGCGTAAAATACGCATACAAAAGATTGAGAGGAGATGGGCAAGGGAATGGAGAGATTATCGTTATGTTACCCCAAAGTACATGAAGAAATTCGCTCTCAAACCCCCATGCCTAAGACCACCTTTGGCTGAAGGCCAACGTGCTGATCCCACCAGTCTCAAAACTAGTGAAGACTTTCCTCATGAATGGGAAAAGCTTCATGCCAAGCTGGCTAGGACTGCCAAGGAGGCTGTGAAGAAATTCAATGAGGACTCTGCTGCTGCTGCATCTGTTGGGGCCACCAGTAAAACTGCCCCTAAGAAGATATTGAAGAAGAAATTTGCTATACAGCCAAAGTCTTCAAGCTAAATGCCCTCACGGCCAAGTTCTTCACAGCAAATGCCTCAGGCAAAATCATCAAGGGCTCCTTCAATACCCTTAGTGGCTGCACAATCTTCAGCTACTGCTGCCAAGTCCTCAACTCCAGTGCACCTTGCAACATGTTAGAGGACTGCTAGTTTTTCAATTGCTTCGAGGGCATCTGCAACTTCATCAGCCCAAGCACATTCCTGAAGCAGTCCCACATTGCTGAAAATGAAAGCTACTGCAGGACGCAGCAGGAGGCCAAGTCCTCACCAGAAGAAAGTGGTATTTCAAGTTCCCTCGGGATCTGAGAATGATGAAGCTGATGACGACAAACTCGCTGAAATCGTCAGAAACAAACAAGAGAGAATGGCTCAAGAAAAGGGCACTCAAATTCCTCTTTTGTTAGATCCAAGGACTGTGCTAGACTTCATTGATATATGGCACAACGATCCAAACACTCACATTGATGACTTGAAGCTTCCTCCTGGTCCGAGTCATGTCCTCACCGCCTTCATTGGTGAAGAAAAGTGGAAGTTTGAGAAGGCCAGAAAGGCAAAGAAGGCTCAGTTCAAGAAAGAGCGCTTCATGAAGAACAACATTCTAAATCTTACACCTGAACAACTTCTCTTTGTCCAAAAGGACATCAAAGGCCTCAACGATGAATTTGACAGGTACTATGCTGATTGGAAAGGTGCCAAGGTCCGATTTGTTAACATTGTTGACAAAGTCATCAAAGACCACAACACAAGGGTACTGCTTGCTCGCAACCACAAAATCCTCACGCAAGCTCTTCCGCTCAGCCTGCTAAAGAAACTGCAAGCACAACTGAAGAAATTCTCAGGGCAACACCAAATGTTGCGCCTGAAGAAATTGTAAGGCCAGCTGAAGAAATAGTTGTGCCTGATGAAACTGAATCTGCCAGGGTGACTGCATCAATCGTGCCTGAAGAAAATGCACCACCTTCACCCCATGCTCCTCAAGCAAAGTCTTCAAGGGTGAAGAAAGTCACACTTCCTTCTGCATCAGAAGTGAAGAAAACAAAGGCTGCAGAGAAGGTTGCCGCAAAGAAAAGAAAAGCATCAACTTCTGCAGAATCCTCAACTCCCAAGAAAGTGAGGACTTTGCCAAGTTCCTCAAACAAACCAATTGATTCTACTCCAATTTCTTCAGTCCCATCATATGAAATTGTCCCTTTTGGAGAAGAATATGTGATTCCTGATGAGAATGACGAAACTCAGTCTGCTGCTTCATCAGAGCAGATTGATGAAAAAATTGAGGTAGAAGCAAATGCTTCAACCCCTCATGTATCATCGCCCCAGCCTCAGTTAACTGCTGAAGAGGCTGGAGTTGAAGAAATGGATGAGGATGTGAACATTGGAAACACCACTCCACTTATCAATGATGACTATTGGGAGGCTGCTCACCCCAATTCACCAATGACCACTCCTCTTGCTCAGATTCCTCAGTCACCTGCCCAGACTGAAGAAATTCAAATAGGGTCTGATGGTCTGTCCACTCCCCTCATGACTGTTCTTGAAGAGATTCCAGCTGCATGTCGAAGGAAATTGTGGGTCGCTTCAAGGCAAATCTCCAGCCTAAGCCAAAGTTGCCATTCAAAGGCACAAAGCGCCCCAAATTCATCAAGGACAATTTCTTCAACGAACACATTTTCTTCACAGGGCCAAATCCATATGAATCTGCAAGGGTTGGACGCACAAGGTTCTGGACTCCGTCACAGATGAATTTCTATGCTGCTATACTGTTTGACAAAGACAAAGTCTTCCAACATCATCAAATTCCTCATGTGGATATGTAGTCCATCCCCTGCTTCACTCTTGTGCTCACAGTTCTTCATGACGTCGGGCTTCTGCCTTTCTGTGCTGATGTTTGCAATTGGAATGAAGAGCTAATTATTCAATTTTATTCAACCTTGCACATTTTTGGTGAAGCTTCTGATGTTAACACATGGATCCTGGATTGGATGTTTGGTAACACACACTACACTGCTCCAGCAACTGAATTGCTTCACTGTGTCCCAACTCCAATTCCTTCAGAAGGAGCAAGATGCATCTATGATGAACCTGAACTGCAAAATCACATGATGCAAGTGCTAATGAAGCCTTTGGTACCAGGCAAACCTCCAAGGACCACCTTCTTAGTGAAGGATTTGCTATATGTGCCCCGGACAATATACCGTATATTGACTAAAACCCCCAGTCCTATCAATGGCCGCAACTCTGAAGAAGAAGAAGTTGTTGGCATCATGAAGAATTTGCTGTTCAACATCATTCATGGGATTCCCATCAATTATCACGATTTCTTCATGAGGACTTTGGCAAATATAGCTGTGTCACCATTCGAGTTGAAGCCTTATGCTCCCTGGATCATGAAATTCATCAGATCAAGGTCTTCAATTCCCTTCAAGGCTGACTTTTAGAATCACTTCAGTTTTCTGCCTCCGATTGAAGTCCTCAAGAAGACATTTTCTTCAGTTGAAGGAAAAGGCAAAGCTGTGATTGATGAAGGCACTCGTCCATTGGATGGTCAATTTCGTAAGGCTGCATCTTACTCCACCAATGATGACTCTGCCACACAAGATTCTGCTGCAAAAGCCTCGGCTCAAAATCCTCAAGCTTCTTCCCCTCGTGTGATGACCGATCATGAGCTTCTTCAGTCTTCATCATAAGGTTTATCATAATCACAAGTGGGTCAAACGTCAGTTCAAATCAATTCCTCAGAACATGACTGTGACGCAGAACTCAGTGAGGACAAATCATTACTATGTGCATGAAATCTTTGACCACACTTGGGCCATTCTATCTCATCTCAAAACACCTAAAGAACTTGTAGTGATGGGATTTTAGTAGGACTTTGACTGGTCGATGCCTCCAAAGAAGAAGTGGAAGAAAGTTCAAGTTCCTCAGCTGGTGACAAGTTCATATTCTTCATCGCGTGAGATGGATGAAGCTGAGGATATTGAAGATACTGCTGAAGGCCCTACCCCACCAACTGACCCCGACAACGCTGGCGCTCCTCCACCACCTTCAAGATGAAATTCTTCAGGGGCGTTAGTCCTCAATTTCGTCCCTTTTGGTCACTGATGACAAAGGGGGAGAAATTTGAGTTAGTCTTCAAGTGGGTCTCTATACATGGGCTGTTTTTGTTTAAGTTACAACTCTCGCTCTTCTGAAGTGTTTGTTGATTGAGTTGTAAACTTAAGTCTGATGGTGGTCTGACGCTTTTGAACTGCTTTCTGCATGCTTATTTCCTCAAGTATCTTAATGCACGCATGCTAAATTTCGTCAGACACCATTTTCCATCATGCATTTCAATTTCCTCATGATATATGTTAAATGAGTGTATGGATTACAAGATATAGGGGGATATCTCCAAGATTTTATCCTGCCATGTGCATTTGTAGTCCAAAGAAAATTCCTCAAATATGCACATCTTCAGGGGGAGTTCCTCCATATCTTGCAATCAAATTCCTCAAACTCTATACTTACAATTCATATGATTATCCCCGTTGAAAACTTAACCTATTTGTCATCAATCACCAAAAAGGGGGAGATTGTAAGTGCATCTAGTGCCACTTAGTGATTTTGGTGTATTGAAGACTTATAGGTTAAGGGACTAATGCGTTCGTAAGTGTACACAGGCTCTATAAGTCGCTGAGGAGTTTGATATTAAGATGAATTTCGACCCCTAAAAATGAATGTCTTTAGCTAAAGACTTTGGTGAAGACTTTGGTATTCCCTGAAGACTTTGAAAATGAAGAAGTTGGTGTGACCTTGAAGATATGAACGAGGACTATGAAGCATGAAGACTTTTGTTTTTGTAGTTTCATTTCCTTTCGTTGAGTCATAGGAAACACTGTACTATTAAAGGGGGTCGAGGTAATACTAAGGAAAAATTTCCAACTGATGCTCAACTCAAAAGCCTCAACACAACCAATCCTTCGAGCGAAGCCTTTGGAAATCTCTTACAGTTCAGTCAAGTTCTTCAGTGACAGAGACGATGTTCTTCTGGTCTCTGAGGAAATTGGTCTGACTAAGGAGTTAGGATTCCGCCAGTGCGAATTGCCTACCGTGAGGAATATGATAAGCCCTGAGGAATTTGACAGTTAAAATTCCGATCGTTGCTGTGCTTTGCGCCAGCTGCCCAGATATTTTATCCACCTAACGGTCATATCATTGGGGGGCATTTATGTCTTATCATGTCGGGTTGCACCCTGGCTATAAATAGCCTCCCCCCACAACCACTAGCTGGTTGGCTGCTCCGAGAGAGAACTTGACACTTGTCATTTGAGAGCAACCCATTCCTCGAGGACTTTGAGCGAAAATCATCAGTGAGGAAAAACCCAAAACCCAAACCACCAAAACCCAAAGTGATTGAGCATCACTGAAGAAATTGTTCCTGTGTGGAACCGATGCTTTTTACCTTTGAAGACTGTGTATCTTCCAGACGGTTAGGCGTCATGGTCTAGTGCATCCTGCAGTCAATTGGGGGTCGCCGGGTGACCGTGGTCTAGAGCATCTAGCAGTTAATTGTGGATCGCCGGGTGACCGAGTTTGTGAGGGTTTGGAAGTCTACCCTGAAGACTTCCCACGAGTGTTGGGCGAGGACTGTGTGACCTTAGCTCAAGGAGAATATGGTAAGGACTGTGTGTCCTGGGACTATGTGTCCTGGGACTGTGTGTCCTTTGGTTTAAATACCAAGCCGCTCCGAACCATACGTACAACTGTCACATCAGTTGGAACTGGGTCATCAAACCATTGTCTTCATCGAGCTTGTGGTTCTATTTCCTCAACCCCTTCATTTCCTCGAAGTACTTGTTGATGAATCTGATCGTTACTACTTGAAAATTTTGATTGAAGACCTTCTCAATTTCCTCATCTCAAATTCTTCAGTTACTTTATCTTCTACCTGCTTATCCTGTTCACGCTACTTATGCTCTGTGTATGTTTCATTTCATCATGATGACTATGCTACTGCTATGTTTCGCATGCACTTGAGTACTTATTCCGCTGCTAGTAGTTCGTCACCTAGCAAATTCGTCAACTAGTAATTCCTCAGTGACGAATTTATAAAAATCGCCTATTCACCCCCCCTCTAGTCGATATAACGCACTTTCAAGTGTTGATGGTAAGACCACTAGTTTCAAGAAGGGCAAGGGCAAGAAGGGAAACTTTCGAGAATGACAAGCCAGCTGTCGCTCCAGTGAAAAAACCCAAGGTTGGACCCAAACCTGAGACTGAGTGCTTCTGTTATGAGGAGAACGGTCACTGAAGCGGAACTGCCCCAACATACTTGGCAGATAAGAAGGCTGGCAACGTCAACAAAAGTATATTTGATATAGATGTTATTGATGTGTACCTTACTAGTACTCCTAGTAGCACCTGTGTATTAGATACCAGTTCAGTTGCTAATATTGGTGACTGGAAACAAAAGCTACGGAGTAAACAAAGATTAGCTAAGGGCGAGGTGAGGATGTGTGTTGGAAGTGTTTCCAAGGTTGATGTGATCACCATCGCATGCTCCTTCTACCTTCGATATTAGTGTTGAACCTAAATAAATGTTATTTTGTGTCTGCGTTGAGCATGAACATGATTAGATCATGTTTATTGCAATACAATTATTCATTTAAGTCAGAGAATAATGGTTATTCTGTTTACATGAATAATATCTTCAATGGTCATGCACCCAATGTGAATAGTTTATTGAATCTCGATCGTAGTGATACACATGTTCATACTATTGATGCCAAAAGATGCAAAGTTAATAATGATAGTACCACATACTTGTGGCAATGCCGCTAAGGTCATATTGGTGTAAAGCGCATGAAGAAACTCCATGCCGATGGATCTTTGGACTCACTAGATTTTGAATCGGTTGAGACATGCAGACCATGCCTCATGGGCAAGATGACTGAGACCCCGTTTTCCGGTATGATGGAGCGGGCAAGTGACTTATTGGAAATGATACATGTTGATGTATGCGGTCCAATGAGTGTTGAAGCGTGCGGTGGATATCTTTATTTTCTTACCTTCACTGATGATTTGAGTAGATATGGGTATATTTACTTAATGAAACACAAGTCTGAAACGTTTGAAAAGTTCAAGCAATTTCAGAGTGAAGTTGAAGATCATCGTGACAAGAAGATAAAACATCCACGATATGATCGTGGAGGTGAATATCTGAGTTGCGAGTTTGGTATGCAACTTAAGACAATGTGGAAATTGTTTCACAACTCACGCCACCTAGAACACCATAGTGTAATGGTGTGTCTGAGCGTCATAGTCGTGCTCTATTGGATATGGTGTGTACTATGATGTCTCTTACCGATTTGCCACTATCATTTTGGGGTTATGCATTGGATACAACTTCATTCACTTTAATAAGGGCACCATCTAAATCCGTTGAGATGACACCATGTGAATTATGGTTTGGAAGAAACCTAAGCTATCATTTCTTAGAGTTTGGGAATGCGATGCTTATGTGAAAAGACTTCAACCTGATAAGCTCGAACCCAAAGCGGATAAATGTGTCTTCATAGGATACCCTAAGGAAATATTTGGGTATACCTTCTATCTCAGATCCGAGGGCAAAGTGTTTGTTGCTAAAAACGGGTCCTTTCTCGAGAAAGAGTTTCTCTTGAAAGAATTGAGTGGGAGGAAGGTAGAACTTGATGAGGTTATTGAACCGTCACTTCAGGTGGATGGTAGCACGACGCAGAAAGATGTTTCTGTGGTGCCTACACCAAATGAAGAGGAAGCTAATGATGATGATCATGAAACTTCAGATCAAGTTACTACTGAGCCTCGTAGGACGACAAGGAATCCTACCACTCCTGAGTGGTACGGAAATCCTGTCTTGGAGGTCATGTTGTTAGACAACAGTGAACCTACGAGCTATGAAGAAGCGATGGTGGGCCCGGATTCCAAAAAAATGGCTAGGAGCCATGAAATCCGAGATAGGATCCATGTATCAAAACTAAGTATGGACTTTGGTAGACTTGCCCGTTGAACGGCAGACCGTTAAGTACAAATGGACCTTTAAGAAGAAGACAGACGCTGATGGTAATTGTCACCATTTATAAAGCTCGACTTGTCACAAAGTGGTTTCCGACAAGTTCAAGGAGTTGACTACGATGAGACTCTCTCACCCGTAGCGATGCTAAAGTCTGTTGGAATTGTGTTAGCAGTTGCTGCATTTTTCGATTATGAAATCTGGTAGATGGATGTCAAAACAAAGTTTCCTTAACGGTTTCCGTGAGGAAAGGTTGTATGTGATACAATCAGAAGGTTTTGTTGGTTCTAAGGATGCTAAAAGGCATGCAAGCTCCAGCGATCCTTCTATGGACTGGAGCAAGCATCTCGAAGTAGGAATATACGCTTTGATGAGGTAATCAAAGTTTTTGGGTTTATACAAAGTTTATAAGAAGATTGTATTTACAATAGAGTGAATGGGAGCACTATAGGATTTCTGATAAGTATATGTGGATGACATATTGTTGATCAGAAATAATGTAGAATTTCTGGAAAGCATAAATGGTTGTTTGAAAGGAGTTTTTCAAAGGAAGACCTAGATAAAGCTACTTAAATATTGGGAATCAAGATCTATAGAGATAGATCAAGACGCCTGATAAGACTTTCAATGAGTACATACGTTGACAAGATTTTGAAAGAGTTCAAAATGGATCAGTCAAAGAAGGAGTTCTTACCTGATTTTTAAGGTGTGAAGTTGAGTAAGACTCAAAGCTCGACCATGGCAAAAGAAAGAGAAAGGACGAAGGTCGTCCCCTATGCCTTATCCATAGGCTCTATATAGTATGCCGTGTTGTGTACCGCACCTAGTGTGTGCCTTGCCATGAGTCTGTCAAGGGGTACAAGAGTGATCCAGGAGTGGATCACTGGACAGCGGTGAAATTTATCCTTAGCAACTAGAGGACTAAGGAAATGTTTCTCGAATATGGAGGTGATGAAGAGTTCGTCGTAAAGAGTTACGTCGATGCAAGCTTTGAAACCTATCCGGATGACTCTTAGTAGCAATCCGAATACGTATAGTGGAGCAACCATTTGGAATAGCTCCAAGTGGAGCCTGGTAGCAGCATCTACAGTATGACATAGAGATTTGCAAAGTGCACATGGATCTGAATGTTGCAGACCCATTGACTAAAACATCTCTGATGACCCACAAGTATAGTGGATCAATCATAGTCCTTTCGATAAGTAAGAGTGTCGAACACAACGAGGAGCAGAAGGAAATGACAAGCGATTTTCAGCAAGGTAATTTCTGCAAGCACTGAAATTGTAGGTAACAGATAGTTTGATAGCAAGATAATTGGTAGCAAACAAGTAACGGTAACAGTATACAAGGTGCAGCAAGGTAGCCCAATCCTTTTGAGGCAAAGGACAGGCCAGAACAATCACTAGTAATAGGCAAAGTGTTCTTGAGGGTACACGGGAATTTCGTCTAGTCACGTTTATCATGTTGGTTTGATTCGTGTTCGCTACTTTGATAATTTGATATGTGGGTGGACCGGTGCTTGGGTGCTGTTCTTACTTGAACAACCTCCCACTTATGATTAACCCCCTCGCAAGCATCCGCAACTATGAGAAAAGCATTAAGATAAAATCTAACCATAGCATTAAACGTTTGGATCCAAATCAGCCCCTTACGAAGTAGCGCATAAACTAGTGTTTAAGCTTCTGTCACTCTAGCAACCCATCATCTAATAACTACTCCACAATGCATCCCCTTAGCCCCATGAATGGTGAAGTGTCATGTAGTCGACATTCACATGACACCACTAAGGGAATCACAACATACATATCATCAAAATATCGAACACATATCAAATTCACATGATTACTTGCAACATGACTTCTCCCGTGACCTCAAGAACAAAGGTAACTACTCTTGATAAACATGCTCAAGATCAGAGAGGTATTGAATAGCATAATGGATCTGAACATGTAATATTCCACCAAATAAACCATATAGTAATCAACTACGCAAGGTAATCAACATTACTAGTCACCCACAGGTACCAATCTGAGGTTTCGGTACAAAGATTGAACACAAGAGATGAACTAGGGTTTGAGAGGAGATGGTGCTGTTGAAGATGTTGATGAATATTGGCCTCCCAAAGATGAGAGGGGTGTTGGTGATGACGATAGCTTCGATTTCCCCCTCCGGGAGGGAAATTCCCCTGGCGGAATCGCTCCGCCGGAGGGCAAAAGTGCTCCTACCCAAGTTCTGCCTCGAGGCGGCGGCGCCTCGTTCTGAAAGCTCTCCTCTGATTTTTTCTAGGTCAAATGTGACTATATACCAGAAGATGGGCACCAGAGGTGGGCCGAGGTGGCCACAACCCATCAGGGCGCCCCCAGGGGGGCCTAGCGCGCCCTGGTGGGTTGTGCCCACCTGGCAGGCCCCCTCCGGTAGTTTCTTGCTCCAGTACTTTTTATTAAATGCAAAAATAATCTCCGTAAAATTTCAGCTTCATTGGAGTTGTGCAGAATAGGTATCTCTGATGTGCTTTTCTTAGGTCCAGAATTCCAGCTGCCGGTATTCTCCCTCTTTGTGTAAACCTTGAATATTATGAGAGAAAAGGCATTAGAATCACTCCCCAAAGCATTATTATTCAACAAAACAAAGTAAATAACAGTAGGAAATCATGATGCCAAATGGACGTATCAACTCCCCCAAGCTTAGACCTCGCTTGTCCTCAAGCGAAAGCCAATATTGAAAAGCATGTCCACATGGTTTGAGAGAGAGGTGTCAACAAAAACAAAATACGGACATAGTAGCATGATGCTTATTATCATAACAACAACAAACTCTATCATAAAAATTTATTTCAATACATATTTGTCATATAACTTTTCATGAGCAAGTAACAATTCATCACAACATAGAAGTATAAAGCATAAACCTTATTGGGAACCAACAAATTATGTTCTCAGTCAACTTTGCAACTACAATTCATCATATTTTCAGGAAGGGTCTCATATCGGAGCCTTTTGGCAAGTCCACATACTCAACCATCATTTAGTCTTCTATGATTGCTAACACTCACGGCATACCCATGAACAAAAAGTTTCAACCGAACACATAAGAAGATAGGGGCTTATAGTTTCGCCTCCCAACGTATTCACCTCAAGGGTGATGTCAACAATAATAACTCATGCCACCCATATCCAACTGGATATATGTGCCTAG
Source organism: Elymus sibiricus (assembly GCA_039707655.1). Taxonomy (NCBI): domain Eukaryota; kingdom Viridiplantae; phylum Streptophyta; class Magnoliopsida; order Poales; family Poaceae; genus Elymus; species Elymus sibiricus. Next base: position 221,192,860 of record CM077663.1, read on the forward strand.
ATCTTTCCTCACCACATGATGCTTGCAAAAGAGAAAAACTAAAAATGAATGGGGAAGAATACTTTGACTCTTTGCATAAAAGTAAATACATGAAAGTAAAAGATAGGCCCTTCGCAGAGGGAAGCAGAGGTAGTCATGCGCTTATTGGTTTGTATGCCCAATCCCTTAATGTAAAAAAATGTCACGCTATATTGCCCCCTATGATAGCAACTTTTATTATGCAGTCCATCGCTTTTATTACTTTGCCACCATAAGTTCGTATAGCGCTCAATTTTCTCTTACACTAATTGATCAAAACACTTTTAGAAGCAATTTTTATTGTCTTATTGCTGTTGGGTAACGTTGCATGGGAAACAAAAAAATTCCTACGCACACACAAGATCTATCCATGGTGATGAGCATCTACGAGAGGGAGAGTGAATCTACATACCCTTGTAGATCGCTAAGCGGAAGCGTTAAGAAACGCGGTTGATGTAGTCGAACGTCTCCGCGATCCAAATCGCAAGTCGTCCCTCGATCCGATCACGAACTAGTGCCGAACGGACGGCACCTCCGCGTTCAACACACGTACGGCTTGATGACGCCTTCACCTCCTCGATCCAGCGAGCGATGGTGAAGTAGTAGATGAGTTCCGGCAGCACGACGGCGTGGTGATGGTGGTGAGGAACAATCTCTGCAGGGCTTCGCCAAGCACTACGGAGATTATGACGGGAGAACTAGAGGGTTAGGGTTGCCGACACACGGCTTGGGAAATCTTAATGTGTCCCGTGTGCTAGCCCTGCCCCTCTATTTATATGTTGAGCCTTGGGGTCTAAACTTGGAGTAAAAGCCTCCTCCAGGTCGGTTTTGCCCGCACAAGGTTGGTTTGGCCCGCAGGGAAAGAGTCCAACTCGGATCCCTGCAGTACCGCGCACAAGCGGTAGTACCGCTTGAGCGGTAGTACCGCTTCACACAAGCGGTAGTACCGCTTATGCGGTAGTACTGCCTTACCAGCGGTAGTACCGCTTAAGGCAGCAGCAAAACTTCCTTTTGCACTTTCCAATACCTCGTGGGCTTTACCCCTTTGGCTCATATAAAGTGTTGCTGCACCCGAACACTTCGGTAAACATCCGGAACCCCTTCCGGTGAATTCCGGAACCCTTCCGGAGATCAAAACACTATTATCACATATATCAATCTTTACCTCCGGACTCTTCCGGAGATCCTCGTCATGTCCGGGATCTTATCCGGGACTCCGAACAACCTTCGGTCACCAACAAAATAACTCAACTATACTAATCGTCACCAAACGTTAAGTGTGTAGACCCTGCGGGTTCGAGAACTATGTAGACATGACCGAGACACCTCCACGATCAATAACCAATAGCGGGACCTGGATGCCCATATTGGCTCCTACATATTCTACGAAGATCTTTATCGGTCGAACCTCTATGTCAAGGATTCAGTTAATCCCGTATACTGTTCCCTTTGTTCTTCGGTATGTTACTTGCCCGAGATTCCATCGTTGGTATCTCTATACCTAGTTCAATCTCGTTACCGGCAAGTCTCTTTACTCGTTCCGTAATACAAGATCTCATGGCTAACACTTTAGTCACATTGCTTGCAAGGCTCATTGTGATGTTGTATTACCGAGTGGGCCCTGAGATACCTCTCCGTCACACAGAGTAACAAATCCCAGTCTTGATCCATGCCAACCCAACAGACATCCTCGGAGATACCTATAGAGCACCTTTATAGTCACCCAGTTACGTTGCGACGTTTGATACACACAAGGTACTCCTCCGATGTCAGGGAGTTGCATGATCTCATGGTCATAGGAACAGATACTTGACATGCAGAAAACAATAGCAATAAACTGACACGATCATATGCTACGTTCGTAGTTTGGGTCTTGTCCATCACATCATTCTCCTAATGAGGTGATCCCGTTATCAAATGACATCTCATGTCCATGGCTAGGAAACCTTCACCATCTTTTGATCAACGAGCTAGTCAACTAGAGGCTTACTAGGGACACAGTGTTGTCTATGTACCCACACATGTATTTAAGTTTCCAATCAATACAATTATAGCATGGATAATAAACGATTATCATGAACAAGGAAATATAATAATAACCAATTTATTATTGCCTCTAGGGCATATTTCCAACAATTGCACCGATGCCAACTTACTTGAAGGATCTTTCTCGATCCATAGGTTGGTATGGTGGACACTCAAAGAAAGAGTTTGGGTTTGGGTTTTTGGATGCACAAGTAGTATCTCTACTTAGTGCGGAATTTTGGCTAGCAAAGATATTGAGCAAGCACCACATGTTAAAGGATCTATGACAATATAACTTTTATGTGGATATGAATAAACATACATCATTATGTTGTCTTCCTTGTCCAATGTCAACAATTTTGACATATAATATTTGATGGGGGCTCACAATCACAAAAGATGTCCAAGATAGTGTATTTGCTCTTCCCTTATTAATTCTTTCATGAATTGCATCATTGACTAATGCTATGTTTGTCAATCTCCAATAAATTTTACTACTTATACTTTTCATTATGTGATGTCATCACTCACCATAAGATTAGCATATGATTCTATTCATTTATTTTTCTTTTCTTTTATTTTGATTGCAACAAGAAAGTAGAGAGACAAAAACTCAAACTAAACTTTATTATATAGCTCTCGCACGATTACATAGATAGATAGGCCACGAAACTAACACACGAAAATAGATCATGCTAAACTTTTATTCAACTAAAGCAAAGGGAAACTAAAGATTGAACTAAAATAGGCAAAGGTGAATAAAAGTGGTGGTGATATGATACCGGGGCACCTCCCCCAAGCTTGGCTCAAGCCAAGGGGAGTGCCCATACCCGTGTGCTCAAGTCTCCTTTGATGGTGGTGATGAAGAAGGTGGTGGAGATGAAGTAGGTGGTGGTGATGATGTAGTATGCTTGTCCTCCAGCTTCCAAGGCAAGGGCTCCCCATCATAAGTTGACGCAAGAGTCCCCTGAGTCCCGCAACTGGCAGCTAAACTCATACCTTTAAATCTTGCCTCATATTTAGAAACCTGGTTTTGAAGGTAATAAACTTGGCTCTGCAAAAAATTAATTTGATCGTTGAGGGTAGAGATTGTGTCCTTCACAGATCGGCCATCCACCACCTGATCACGGGTGAATTCCATGATCATGGAGTGATTGGCACTAAGTTCGTGCTCCACCATCTTCTGGCACTTGATAACTTCCTCTTCCACCGCCTCGAGCCTAGCCTCCACGCTTCCGGTCTTCTTGGGTCCTTGAACATCGCGGATGTGAAGCACCCCCTCACGCATCTCAATGGCTTGAGGGTGTTTCATCACCCCCGGCAAGTACGGGTTGATGACCTTCTCGAAGAACTTGTCCTTGGAGGAGCTTGGTGGAGCCATGGAGATCTAGATCTGACGAGAAAACAGCAAGAAACAAGAACGGAGGATTTTTCTATGACGCGGTCGTCAAAACAGTCGGGGGTATATATAGAGAATTTTTATTCTTGGAAAACAAGCATATGGAACGAAAACGGAGTCGGGAAGGCATCCGAGGTGGGCACAACCCACCAGGGCGCGCCCTGGTGTATCGTGCTCACCTCGATCACCTTCCCGTTTATTTCTTTATTTCCAAAATTTTAAAATATTCCAAAACTGACAAAAAATATTTTTGCGGATTTTTCGGAGTCCGTTTACTTACCGTATCATGTACCTCCTATTTTTAAGAATTCTGGAGTGTTCCGGAAGGTTTCTTTTATGTGTTCCTCTGGTGTCATGGTTTGGATAACATTGCTTTCAACATTAATAGGCGTACCTAAGATATAATGCTTAATTCTTTGTCCATTGACCACCTTCGGGTTAGTACCTTTGGCATTATTAATCTTGATAGCTCCAGAACGATAAACCTCTTCAATAATATAAGGTCCTTCCCATTTGGAGAGAAGCTTACCTGCAAAAAATCTTAAACGAGAGTTGAACAAAAGAGCATAGTCTCCTATTTTAAATTCCCGCTTTTGGATTCTTTTGTCATGCCATCTTTTTACTTTTTCTTTGAATAGCCTAGCATTTTCATATGCTTGTGTTCTCCATTCATCTAGCGAGCTAATGTCAAATAGCCTCTTCTCACCGGCAAGTTTGAAATCATAGTTAAGTTCTTTAATTGCCCAAAATGCTTTGTGTTCTAATTCTAGAGGCAAATGACAAGCTTTCCCATATACCATTTTGTATGGAGACATACCCATAGGATTTTTATAAGCTGTTCTATAGGCCCAAAGTGCATCACCTAATTTCTTAGACCAATTCTTACGAGACCTATTGACAGCTTTTTGTAATATTAATTTTATTTCTCTATTGCTAAGTTCAACTTGACCACTAGATTGAGGATGATAGGGTGATGCAATTCTATGGTTAACATCATATTTAGCAAGCATCGTACGGAAAGCACCATGGATAAAATGTGAACCACCATCGGTCATTAAGTATCTAGGGACTCCAAACCTCGGGAAGATAACCTCTTTAAGCATTTTAATGGAGGTGTGGTGATCGGCACTACTAGTTGGAATAGCTTCTACCCACTTAGTGACATAATCAACAACAACCAAAATATGAGTGTACCCGTTGGAGGAAGGAAAAGGCCCCATGTAATCGAATCCCCATACGTCAAATGGTTCAACAACAAGTGAATAATTCATAGGCATTTCCTGACGCTTACCGATATTACCAATTCTTTGACATTCATCACAAGACAAGACAAACTTACGGGCATCTTTGAAGAGAGTAGGCCAATAAAAACCAGATTGTAATATCTTATGAGCAGTTCTATCTCCCGCATGATGTCCTCCATAAGCTTCGGAATGACACCTCCGTAGGATTTGTTCCTGTTCATGCTCAGTTACACAACGTCTAATAATACCATCTACTCCTTCTTTATAAAGATGTGGGTCATCCCGAAAGTACTGTCTCAAGTCATAGAAGATTTTTTTCTTTTGTTGGTATGTGAAGCTAGGTGGTATATATTTAGCGACAATGTAATTAGCATAATCAACATACCAAGGAGTGTTTTGACAAACATTTATTGCAGCTAATTGTTCGTTAGGGAAACTATCATCAATAGGTAGTGCATCAAGAATATTTTCTAACCTAGACAAGTTATCAGCTACGGGGTTCTCAGCTCCCTTCCTATCAACGATGTGCAAGTCAAATTCTTGAAGCAAGAGAACCCACCTAATGAGTCTAGGTTTAGCATATTTCTTTTCCATATGGTATTTTATAGCAGCATGATCGGTGTGAACAATAACTTTGGAATCAACAATATAGGATCTAAATTTATCACAAGCAAACACAACTGCTAAAAATTCTTTTTCAGTGGTAGCATAATTTCTTTGAGCACCGTCTAGAGTTTTACTAGCATAATGGATAACATTCAATTTCTTATCTACTCTTTGTCCTAGAACAACACCAACAGCATAATCACTAGCATCACACATAATTTCAAAAGGCAAGTTCCAATCAGGGGGTTGAACGATAGGTGCAGAGGTTAAGGCTTTCTTGAGTGTTTCAAAGGCTTCCACACAATCATCATGAAAAACAAAAGGAATATCCTTTTGCAAAAGATTAGTAAGAGGCCTAGAAATTTTAGAGAAGTCTTTAATGAACCTCCTATAAAAACCAGCATGACCAAGGAAACTTCAAATACCTTTAATATCTTTAGGACATGGCATTTTCTTAATTGCATCAACTTTAGCTTTATCCACCTCGATACCTCGTTCGTATATTTTATGCCCCCAGACAATGCCTTCATTAACCATAAAGTGGCACTTCTCCTAATTCAAGACAAGATTAGTTTGTTCACATCTCTGCAAAACTCGATCAAGGTTGCTTAAGCAATCATCAAAAGAAGTTCCGTAAACGGAAAAATCACCCATGAAAACCTCCACAATCTTTTCACAAAAATCAAAGAATATAGCAGTCATACATCTTTCAAAGGTAGCAGGTGCATTGCATAAACCAAATGGCATACGTCAATAAGCATAGGTTCCAAAAGGACAAGTAAAGGTGGTTTTCTCTTGATCGGATTGTGACACATGTATTTGAGAGAAACCAGAATATCCATCTAGGAAACAAAAGTGTGTGTGCTTAGATAATCTTTCTAGCATTTGATCAATGAAAGGTAGAGGGTAATGATCCTTCCTAGTAGCTTTATTTAATTTTCTAAAATCAATTACCATTCTATAGCCAGTGACAATTCTTTGTGGAATGAGTTCATTCTTATCATTAGGAACAACGGTAATACATCCTTTCTTAGGGACACAATGAACGGGACTTACCCATCTACTATCAGCTATGGGATAGATTATACCTACTTCCAGAAGCTTTAATATTTCAGTTCTTACCACTTCTTTCATCTTAGGATTCAATCGCCGTTGGTGATCAACAACGGGTTTAGCATCACGTTCCATATTAATCTTGTGCTGACATAGAGTGGGACTAATTCCCTTAAGATCATCAAGAGTATATCCAATAGCAGCCCGGTGCTTCCTTAGAACCTTCAATAACCTTTCTTCTTCATGTTCTGAAAGGTTAGCACTAATAATAATAAGATATATCCTTTTCTCATCAAGATAAGCATACTTCAAAGTGTCAGGCAATTGTTTCAATTCAAACACAGGATCACCTTTAGGTGGAGGAGGTCCTCCAAGAGTTTTAATAGGAAAATTGTGTTTCAGGAGAGGTTGTTGTGCAAAGAAAATTTTATCTATCTCATTTCTTTCATGAGAGTGCATATCATTTTCACGGTCAAGCAAATATTGTTCTAATGTACCAGTAGGAGGCACATCAATAGAAGCAAGACCAATTATTTCATACTTACTAGATAGCGCTTTATCACGGGGTTGTCTACTAAACTTGGAAAAATAAACTCATGAGACACATTACCAAAACTGACACCGACAGTTTGTTTCTCACAATCTATCTTAGCATTGACTGTATTCAGGAAAGGTCTACCAAAGATAATGGGACAAAAGTCATCTTGTGGGGAACCAAGGACTAGAAAATCAGTAGGGTATTTTACTTTCCCACACAAGACTTCAACATCTCTAACAATCCCAAGTGGTGTGATAGTGTCTCTATTAGCAAGTTTAATAGTAACATCAATGTCTTCCATCTCAGCAGGTGCTATTTCAACCATAATTTCTGTTGGGGAACGTTGCATGGGAAACAAAAATTTTCCTACGCACACACAAGATCTATCCATGGTGATGAGCATCTACGAGAGGGAGAGTGAATCTACATACCCTTGTAGATCGCTAAGCGGAAGCGTTAATAAACGCGGTTGATGTAGTCGAACGTCTTTGCGATCCAAATCGCCGAGCGTCCCGCGATCCAATCACGATCCTTCCGATCTAGTGCCGAACGGACGGCACCTCCGCGTTCAACACACGTACGGCTTGATGACGCCTTCACCTCCTCGATCCAGCGAGCGATGGTGAAGTAGTGGTTGAGTTCCAGCAGCACGACGGCGTGGTGATGGTGGTGAGGAACAATCTCTGCAGGGCTTCGCCAAGCGCTACGGAGATTATGACGGAGGAACTAGAGGGTTAGGGTTGCCGCACACGGCTTGGGGAAATCTTTATGTGTCCCGTGTGCTAGCCCTGCCCCTCTATTTATATGTTGAGCCTTGGGGTCTAAACTTGGAGTAAAAACCTCCTCTAGGTCGGTTTTGCCCGCACAAGGTCGGTTTGGCCCGCAGGGAAAGAGTCCAACTCGGATCCCTGCCGAACCGTGTACAGCCGCACACAAGCGGTAGTACCGCTTCACACAAGCGGTAGTACCGCTCGGGCGGTAGTACCGCTTCACACAAGCGGTAGTACCGCTCGGGCGGTAGTACCGCTTCACACAAGCGGTAGTACCGCTCCGGCGGTAGTACCGCTTCACCAAGCGGTAGTACCGCTTACGCGGCAGCAAAACTACTTTTGCACTTTCCAATACCTTGTGGGCTTTATCCCTTTGGCTCATATAAAGTGTTGCTGCACCCGAACACTTCGGTAAACATCCGGAACCCCTTCCGGTGAACTCCGGAACCCTTCCAGAGATCAAAACACTATTATCACATATATCAATCTTTACCTCCGGACTATTCCGGAGATCCTCGTCATGTCCGGGATCTTATCCGGGACTCCGAACAACTTTCGGTCACCAACATAATAACTCAATTATACTAATCGTCACCAAACGTTAAGTGTGTAGACCCTGCGGGTTCGAGAACTATGTAGACATGACCGAGACACCTCTACGGCCAATAACCAATAGCGGGACCTGGATGCCCATATTGGCTCCTACATATTCTACGAAGATCTTTATCGGTCGAACCTCTATGTCAAGGATTCAGTTAATCCCGTATGCTGTTCCCTTTGTTCTTCGGTATGTTACTTGCCCGAGATTCGATCGTCGGTATCACTATACCTAGTTCAATCTCGTTACCGGCAAGTCTCTTTACTCGTTCCGTAATACAAGATCTCGTGGCTAACACTTTTAGTCACATTGCTTGCAAGGCTCATTGTGATGTTGTATTACCGAGTGGGCCCTGAGATACCTCTCCGTCATACGGAGTAACAAATCCCAGTCTTGATCCATGCCAACTCAACAGACACCCTCGGAGATACCTGTAGAGCACCTTTATAGTCACCCAGTTACGTTGCGACGTTTGATACACACAAGGTATTCCTCCGGTGTCAGTGAGTTGCATGATCTCATGGTCAAAGGAACAGATACTTGACATGCAGAAAACAATAGCAATAAACTGACACGATCAAATGCTACGTTTACAGTTTGGGTCTTGTCCATCACATCATTCTCCTAATGATGTGATCCCGTTATCAAATGACATCTCATGTCCATGGCTAGGAAACCTTAACCATCTTTGATCAACAAGCTAGTCAACTAGAGGCTTACTAGGGACACAGTGTTGTCTATGTACCCACACATGTATTTGAGTTTCCAATCAATACAATTATAGCATGGATAATAAACGATTATCATTAACAAGGAAATATAATAATAACCAATTTATTATTGCCTCTAGGGCATATTTCCAACAGTCTCCCACTTGCACTAGAGTCAATAATCTAGTTCACATCACTATGTGATTTACATTGTAATGAATCGAACACCCATGCAGTTCTGGTGTTGTTCATGTTTAGCCCTTGGAAGAGGTTTAGTCATCGGATCTGCAACATTTAGATCCGTGTGTACTTTGCAAATATTTATGTCGTCCTCCTTGATGTAATCGCGGATGGAATTGAAACGTCGCTTTATGTGTCTGGTCCTCTTGTGAAATCTTGGTTCCTTGGCTAGAGCAATGGCACCAGTATTATCACAAAACAGAGTCATTGGGTCAAGTGCACTAGGCACTACTCCAAGATCTGTCATGAACTCCTTCATCCAGACACCTTCCTTCGCCGCCTCCGAGGCTGCGATGTACTCCGCTTCGCATGTAGAATCAGCTACCACGCTTTGCTTGGAACTGCACCAGCTAACCGCACCCCCATTAAGAATAAATACGTATCCGGTTTGCGACTTAGAGTCATCCGGATCAGTGTCAAAGCTTGCATTGACGTAACCCTTTACGACGAGCTCTTGATCACCTCCATAAACGAGAAACATGTCCTTAGTCCTTTTCAGGTACTTCAGGATATTCTTGACCGCCGTCCAGTGTTCCATTCCTGGATCACTTTGAAACCTTCCGGCCATACTTATGGCAAGGCTGACATCGGGTCTTGTGCACAGCATTGCATACATGATAGAGCCTATGGCTGAAGCATAGGGGATGACACTCATCTTTTCTCTATCTTCTGCAGTCACTGGGCATTGAGTCTTACTCAACTTCACACCTTGCAAAACAGGCAAGAACCCCTTCTTGGACTGATCCATTTTGAACTTCTTCAAAATCTTATCAAGGTATGTGCTTTGTGAAAGTCCTATTAAGCGTCTCGATCTATCTCTATAGATCTTGATGCCTAATATGAAAGCAGCTTCTCCTAGGTCCTTCATTGAAAAACTCTTGTTCAAATATTCCTTTACGCTTTCCAGCATTTCTATATTGTTTCCAATCAGTAATATGTCATCCACATATAATATTAGAAACGCTATAGAGCTCCCACTCACTTTCTTGTAAATACAAGCTTCTCCGTAAACTTGTATAAACTCGAACGCTTTGATCACCTCATCAAAACGAAGATTCCAACTCCGAGATGCTTGCACCAGTCCATAAATGGATCGCTGGAGTTTGCAAACTTTGTCAGCATTCTCTGGATCGACAAAACCTTCTGGTTGCATCATATACAACTCTTCCTTAAGGTAACCGTTAAGGAACGCTGTTTTGACATCCATCTGCCAAATTTCATAATCAAAAAAGGCAGCTATTGCTAACATGATTCTGACGGACTTAAGCATCGCTACGGGTGAGAAGGTCTCATCGTAGTCAACTCCTTGAACTTGTGAAAAACCCTTTGCCACAAGTCGAGCTTTATAGACGGTGACATTACCGTCCGCGTCCGTCTTCCTCTTAAAGATCCATTTGTTCTGAATGGCCTTACGCCCTTCAGGTAATACTTCCAAAGTCCATACTTTGTTTTCATACATGGATCCCATCTCGGATTTCATGGCCTCTAACCACTTCTCGGAATCCGGGCTCATCATCGCTTCTCCATAGCTCGTAGGTTCATCGTTGTCTAACAACATGATGTCTAAGACAGGGTTGCCGTACCACTCGGGAGCAGTACGCGTCCTTGTCGACCTACGAGGTTCGATAGCAACTTGATCCAAAGCTTCATGATCATCATCATTAACTTCCTCTTCAGCTAATGTAGGCTCCACAGAAACAACTTTCTGCGCTGCGCTACTCTCAGGTTGAAGTAAAGGTTCAACAACCTCATCAAGTTCTATCTTCCTCCCACTCAATTCTTTCGAGAGAAACTCTTTCTCAAGAAATGTTCCGTTTTTAGCGACAAACACTTTGCCTTCGGATCTGAGGTAGAAGGTATACCCAACTGTCTCTTTTGGGTATCCTATGAAGACGCATTTCTCCGCTTTGGGTTCCAGCTTTTCAGGCTGAAGCTTTTTGACATAAGCATCACATCCCCAAACTTTAAGAAACGACAGCTTTGGCTTCTTGCCAAACCAAAGTTCATATGGCGTCGTCTCAACGGATTTCGATGGTGCCCTATTTAAAGTGAATGCAGTTGTCTCTAATGCATAACCCCAAAACGATAGTGGCAAATCGGCAAGAGACATCATAGATCGCACCATATCCAATAAGGTTCGATTACGACGTTCGGACACACCATTACGCTGTGGTGTTCCAGGCGGTGTTAATTGTGAAACAATTCCACACTGTCTTAAGTGACTGCCAAACTCATAACTCAAATATTCTCCTCCTCGATCAGATCGTAGGAATTTAATCTTCTTGTTACGATGATTCTCAACTTCACTCTGAAATTGTTTGAACTTTTCAAATGTTTCAGACTTGTGTTTCATTAAGTAAATATACCCATATCTACTTAAGTCATCAGTGAAGGTGAGAAAGTAACGATAACCACCGCGCGCCTCAATGCTCATCGGACCGCACACATCAGTATGTATGATTTCCAATAAGTCACTTGCCCGTTCCATTATTCCAGAGAACGGCGTTTTAGTCATCTTGCCCATGAGGCATGGCTCACATGTGTCAAGTGATTCAAAATCAAGTGACTCCAAAAGTCCATCAGCATGGAGCTTCCTCATGCGTTTAACGCCAATATGACCTAAACGGCAGTGCCACAAGAAAGTGGTATTATCATTATCAATTCTACATCTTTTGGCATCAATGTTATGAACATGTGTATCATTACTATCGAGATTCAATAAGAATAAACCCCTCACATTGGGTGCATGACCATAAAAGATATTACTCATATAAATAGAACAACCATTATTCTCTGATTTAAATGAGTAACCGTCTCGCAATAAACAAGATCCAGATATAATGTTCATGCTTAACGCAGGCACCAAATAACACTTATTTAGGTTCATCACTAATCCCGACGGTAATCGAAGAGCGAGCATGCCGACGGCGATCACATCAACCTTGGAACCATTTCCCACGCGCATCGTCACTTCGTCCTTTGCCAGCCTCCGTTTATTCCGCAGTTCCTGTTTTGAGTTGCAAATATGAGCAACCGCACCGGTATCAAATACCCAGGCACTACAACGAGAGTTGGTAAGGTACACATCAATAACATGTATATCATATATACCTTGTTTGTTGTTGGCCGCCTTCTTGTCAGCCAAATACTTGGGGCAATTCCGCTTCCAGTGTCCAGTTCCCTTGCAATGAAAACACACAGTTTCTGGTTTGGGTCCAGCCTTGGGTTTCTTCACGAGAGGAGCAACTGCTTTGCCACTCTTCTTGGAGTTACCCTTCTTACCCTTGCCATTTTTCTTGAAACTAGTGGTTTTATTGACCATCAACACTTGATGCTCCTTCTGAATTTCAGACTCAGCGGCTTTCAGCATCGCAAACAGCTCGGCGACTGACTTGTTCATCCCGTGCATGTTATAGTTCAACACGAAGCTCTTGTAGCTAGGTGGCAATGATTGAAGAACTCTGTCAGTGATAGCCTCTGGCGGAAGGGGCATCCCTAACTCAGCCAGACGGGTGGAGTACCCAGACATTCTGAGCACGTGATCACTGATAGACCCGTTCTCCTCCATCTTGCAAGCATAGAACTTATCGGAGATCTCATATCTCTCGATCCGGGCATTCTTCTGAAAGATAAACTTCAACTCCTGGAACATCTCATATGCTCCATGACGTTCAAAACGTCTTTGAAGTCCCGGTTCTAAGCCATACAACATTGCGCATTGAACTATTGAGTAATCATCAGAACGAGCCTGCCAGGCGTTCACAACGTCTAGAGACTCAACTGGAGCGGGTGGATCACCAAGCGGTGCATCAAGGACATAAGCCTTCTGGGAAGCCGTAAGGATAATCCTTAGATTACGGGCCCAGTCCACAAAGTTACTTCCATCATCTTTCAACTTAGCTTTCTCTAGGAACGCATTAAAATTCAGGGGTGCTACTGCGCGAGCCATGATCTACAACATAAATATAGCAAAGACAACTTAGACTATTGTTCTAGATAATGAGTTTAGTTAATCATATTACTTAAAAACTCCCACTCAAATTGACATCCCTCCGGTCATTCGAGTGTAACATGATCCAAATCCACCAACTCAAGTCCGATCATCACGTGAGTTGAGGTGGTTTCAATGGTGAACATCTTCATGTTGATCATATCTACTATATGACTCATGTTCGACCTTTCGGTCTCTTGTGTTCCGAGGCCATGTCTGTACATGCTAGGCTCGTCAAGTTTAACCCGAGTGTTCCGCACGTGCAACATGTCTTACACCCGTTGTATGCGAACGTAGAGTCTATCACACCCGATCATCACGGCGTGTCTCGAAACGACGAACTTTCGCAACGGTGCACACTTGGGGAGAACACAATTTATCTTGAAATTTAAGTGAGAGATCACCTTATAATGCTACCGTCGTCCTAAGCAAAATAAGATGCATAAAAGGATTAACATCACATGCAAATCATAAGTGACATGATATGGCCATGAACTTGTGCTTTTGATCTCCATCTCCAAAGCACCGGCATGATCTCCATCGTCACCGGCATGACACCATGATCTCCATCATCTTGATCTCCATCAACGTGTCGCCATAAGGTTGTCGCGCCGACTGTTGCTTCCACGACTATAGCTAACGTTTAGCGATAAAGTAAAGCATTACATAGCGCTTAATGATTGACACGCAGGTCATACAATAATTAAAGACAACTCTATGGCTCCTGCCAGTTGCCGTACTCATCGACATGCAAGTCGTGATATTCTATACAATACATGATCATCTCATACATCACATATATCTCATCATGTAATTGGCCATATCATATCACATCATACCCTGCAAAAACAAGTTAGACGTCCTCTAATTGTTGTTGCAAATTTTACGTGGCTGCTACGGGTTTGCAAGAACCGTTCTTACCTACGCAAAACCACAACGTGGTGTAGTGATTGCTTTTTGATCTTCTAAAAGAACCCTCTTCATTGAACCGATTCAACTAAAGTGAGAGAGACAGACACCCGCCAGTCACCTTTATGCAACAAGTGCACGCAGCGGTAAAACCAGTCTCGCGTAAGCGTACGCGTAATGTCGGTCCGGGCCGCTTCATCTCACAATACCGCTGAATCAAGTATCAACTAGTAACGGCAAGCAATATGTATACACCCACGCCCACAACTCGTTTGTGTTCTACTCGAGATCTCATCTACGCATAGACCTGGCTCATGATGCCACTGTTGGGGAACGTTGCATGGGAAACAAAAATTTTCCTACGCACACACAAGATCTATCCATGGTGATGAGCATCTACGAGAGGGAGAGTGAATCTACATACCCTTGTAGATCGCTAAGCGGAAGCGTTAATAAACGCGGTTGATGTAGTCGAACGTCTTTGCGATCCAAATCGCCGAGCGTCCCGCGATCCAATCACGATCCTTCCGATCTAGTGCCGAACGGACGGCACCTCCGCGTTCAACACACGTACGGCTTGATGACGCCTTCACCTCCTCGATCCAGCGAGCGATGGTGAAGTAGTGGTTGAGTTCCAGCAGCACGACGGCGTGGTGATGGTGGTGAGGAACAATCTCTGCAGGGCTTCGCCAAGCGCTACGGAGATTATGACGGAGGAACTAGAGGGTTAGGGTTGCCGCACACGGCTTGGGGAAATCTTTATGTGTCCCGTGTGCTAGCCCTGCCCCTCTATTTATATGTTGAGCCTTGGGGTCTAAACTTGGAGTAAAAACCTCCTCTAGGTCGGTTTTGCCCGCACAAGGTCGGTTTGGCCCGCAGGGAAAGAGTCCAACTCGGATCCCTGCCGAACCGTGTACAGCCGCACACAAGCGGTAGTACCGCTTCACACAAGCGGTAGTACCGCTCGGGCGGTAGTACCGCTTCACACAAGCGGTAGTACCGCTCGGGCGGTAGTACCGCTTCACACAAGCGGTAGTACCGCTCCGGCGGTAGTACCGCTTCACCAAGCGGTAGTACCGCTTACGCGGCAGCAAAACTACTTTTGCACTTTCCAATACCTTGTGGGCTTTATCCCTTTGGCTCATATAAAGTGTTGCTGCACCCGAACACTTCGGTAAACATCCGGAACCCCTTCCGGTGAACTCCGGAACCCTTCCAGAGATCAAAACACTATTATCACATATATCAATCTTTACCTCCGGACTATTCCGGAGATCCTCGTCATGTCCGGGATCTTATCCGGGACTCCGAACAACTTTCGGTCACCAACATAATAACTCAATTATACTAATCGTCACCAAACGTTAAGTGTGTAGACCCTGCGGGTTCGAGAACTATGTAGACATGACCGAGACACCTCTACGGCCAATAACCAATAGCGGGACCTGGATGCCCATATTGGCTCCTACATATTCTACGAAGATCTTTATCGGTCGAACCTCTATGTCAAGGATTCAGTTAATCCCGTATGCTGTTCCCTTTGTTCTTCGGTATGTTACTTGCCCGAGATTCGATCGTCGGTATCACTATACCTAGTTCAATCTCGTTACCGGCAAGTCTCTTTACTCGTTCCGTAATACAAGATCTCGTGGCTAACACTTTTAGTCACATTGCTTGCAAGGCTCATTGTGATGTTGTATTACCGAGTGGGCCCTGAGATACCTCTCCGTCATATGGAGTAACAAATCCCAGTCTTGATCCATGCCAACTCAACAGACACCCTCGGAGATACCTGTAGAGCACCTTTATAGTCACCCAGTTACGTTGCGACGTTTGATACACACAAGGTATTCCTCCGGTGTCAGTGAGTTGCATGATCTCATGGTCAAAGGAACAGATACTTGACATGCAGAAAACAATAGCAATAAACTGACACGATCAAATGCTACGTTTACAGTTTGGGTCTTGTCCATCACATCATTCTCCTAATGATGTGATCCCGTTATCAAATGACATCTCATGTCCATGGCTAGGAAACCTTAACCATCTTTGATCAACAAGCTAGTCAACTAGAGGCTTACTAGGGACACAGTGTTGTCTATGTACCCACACATGTATTTGAGTTTCCAATCAATACAATTATAGCATGGATAATAAACGATTATCATTAACAAGGAAATATAATAATAACCAATTTATTATTGCCTCTAGGGCATATTTCCAACAATTTCTTGGTATAGAGTAAAAGGGATAGCACTCACACTAGCACCCAAATCACATAAACCATGATAGCAATGATCTCCTATTTTGACTGAGACAACAGGCATGCCTTCTATGGGTCTATGCTTATCTTTTTCATCGGGTTTAGCAATTCTAGCAGCTTCATCACAGAAGTAGATAACATGCCCATCAATATTTTCTACCAAGAGATCTTTAACCATAGCAACACTAGGTTCTACTTTAATTTGCTCAGGGGGTTTAGGTGCTCTTATATTACTCTTACGAACCATAGTTGATACCTTAGCATGTTCCTTTATCCTAACAAGGAAAGGTGGTTTTTCAATATAAGCGGTAGGCACAACTGGATCAACATTGTAAAAGATGGTATCTTCTTTAGCTTTGACCGGTTCTTTAATTTCTTCTTTAATAGGGGGATGATATTTAAACCACTTCTACTTAGGGAGGTCAACGTGAGTAGCAAATGCTTCGCAGAAAGAGGCTACTATCTCAGAGTCAAGTCCATATTTAGTGCTAAACTTATGAAAAGTATCGGTATTCATAAAAGATTTAACACAATCAAATTCAAGCTTTATACCTGACTCATTACCTTCGTCGAGTTCCCAATCTTCAGAGTTGCGTTTAATTCTTTCTAAGAGATCCCACTGGAATTCAATAGTCTTCTTCATATAAGAACCAACACAAGAAGTATCGAGCATGGATTGATCATTATGAGAAAGCCGAGTATAAAATTCTGAATGATAACTTCTCTCGGAATGTCATTATTGGTGCATGAATATAACATTGACTTAAGCCTCCCCGGAGCTAGAGCGATGCTTTCTCCTTCATGAGGCCAAAAATTATATATATAATTCCGATCACGATGAACTAGATGCATGGGATTAAACTTTTGGTGAAATTCCAATTGCAAACGATTCCAGTTCCATGATCACAGATCATCACATAGCCTATACCATGTCACTGCTTTTCCCTCCAAATATAAAGGGAAAACATTCTTCTTAACTTCATCTCCGGGTAAACCTGCAAGCTTAAATAATCCACATATTTCGTTCACATATAAGAGGTGCATATCAGGATGTTCAGTTCCATCTCCTGCATAAGGTTTAGCAAGCAGTTGTTCTACCATACCCGAAGGAATTTCATAAGTAACATTTTTAGTAGGTGCCGTAGGTTGAGGGGCAACTAATTGTGGTTCCGGTCGAGGTGAATATACCCCGAACAAACCCCTCAAAGCACTGTTCTCCATAGTAGCAAGTAGCAATAAATTTCAGCACGTAGTATAAGTTTTTCCTTACCGATTTCCACTTACCAAGAGCGCTTCACTCCCCGGAAACGGCGCCAGAAAAGAGTCTTGATGACCCACAAGTATAGGGGTCAATCGTAATCCTTTCGATAAGTAAGAGTGTCGAACCCAACGAGGAGCAGAAGGAAATGACAAGCGGTTTTCAGCAAGGTAATTTCTGCAAGCACTGAAATTGTAGGTAACAGATAGTTTGATAGCAAGATAATTGGTAGCAAACAAGTAACGGTAACGGTAAACAAGGTGCATCAAGGTAGCCTAATCCTTTTGAGGCAAAGGACAGGCCAGAACAATCACTAGTAATAGGCAAAGTGTTCTTGAGGGTACACGGGAATTTCGTCTAGTCACTTTTATCATGTTGGTTTGATTTGTGTTCGCTACTTTGATAATTTGATATGTGGGTGGACCGGTGCTTGGGTGCTGTTCTTACTTGAATGACCTCCCACTTATGATTAACCCCCTCGGAAGCATCCGCAACTATGAGAAAAGTATTAAGATAAAATCTAACCATAGCATTAAACGTTTGGATCCAAATCAGCCCCTTACGAAGTAGCGCATAAACTAGGGTTTAAGCTTCTGTCACTCTAGCAACCCATCATCTAATAACTACTCCACAATGCATCCCCTTAGGCAAAAGAATGGTGAAGTGGCATGTAGTCGACGTTCACATGACACCACTAAGGGAATCACAACATACATATCATCAAAAATCGAACACATATCAAATTCACATGATTACTTGCAACATGACTTCTCCCGTGACCTCAAGAACAAAGGTAACTACTCACAAATGATAAACATGCTCAAGATCAGAGAGGTATTGAAAAGCATAATGGATCTGAACATGTAATCTTCCACCAAATAAACCATATAGTAATCAACTACGCAAGGTAATCAACACTACTAGTCACCCACAGGTACCAATCTGAGGTTTCGGTACAAAGATTGAACACAAAAGATGAACTAGGGTTTGAGAGGAGATGGTGCTGTTGAAGATGTTGATGAAGATTGGCATCCCAAAGATGAGAGGGGTGTTGGTGATGACGATAGCTTCGATTTCCCCCTCCGGGAGGGAAGTTCCCCCGGCGCAATCGCTCCGCCGGAAAGCAAAAGTGCTCCTGCCGAAGTTCCACCTCGAGGCAGCGGTGCTTCATTCTGAAAGTCCTCTAATTTTTTCTAGGTCAAATGTGACTATATACCAGAAGATGGGCACCGGAGGTGAGCCGAGGTGGCCACAACCCATCAGGGCACGCCCAGGGGGCCTGGCGCGCCCTGGTGGGTTGTGCCCACCTGGCAGGCCCCCTCCGGTAGTTTCCTACTCCAAGATTTTTATTAAATGCAAAAATAATCTCCGTAAAATTTCAGCTTCATTGGAGTTGTGCAGAATAGGTATCTCTGATGTGCTTTTCTTAGGTCCAGAATTCCAGTTGCCGGTATTCTCCCTCTTTGTGTAAACCTTGCATATTATGAGAGAAATGGCATTATAATCACTCCCCAAAGCATTATTATTCAACAAAAAAAAGTAAATGACAGTAGCAAATCATGATGCAAAATGGACATATCAATCTCTCACAAGCAAAACATGATAAAACGCCAGAAATCATTGGGTGTTAATCACATGGTGATGTAAACTAGATTATTGACTCTAGTGCAAGTGGGAGACTGTTGGAAATATGCCCTAGAGGCAATAATAAATTGATTATTATCATATTTCCTTGTTCATGATAATTTTTTATTATCCATGCTAGAATTGTATTGATCGGAAACTCAGATACATGTGTGGATACATAGACAACACCATGTCCCTAGTGAACCTCTACTAGACTAGCTCGTTGATCACAGATGGTCAAGGTTTCTTGACCATAGACATGAGTTTTCATCTAATAACGGGATCACATGATTGGGAGAATGATGTGATGGACAATACCCAACCGTAAGCATAGCAGTTTATCGTGTTAGTTTATTGCTACTGCTTTATCCATGTCAAGTATTTGTTCCTACGACCATGAGATCATGCAACTCCCGGACACCGGAGGAATGCCTTGTGTGTATCAAACATCACAATGTAACTGTGTGACTATAAAGGTGCTCTACAGGTATCTCCGAGGGTATATGTTGGGTTGGCATGGATCGAGACTGGGATTTGTCACTCCGTATGATGGAGAGGTATCTCTGGGCCCACTCGGTAATACAACATCACAAGAAGCTTGCAAGCAATGTGGCTAAGGAGTTAGTCACGGGATCTTGTATTACGGAACGAGTAAAGAGACTTGCCGGTAACGAGATTGAACTTGGTATGGAGATACCGACGATCAAATATCGGGCAAGTAACATACCGCTGGACAAAGGGAACTGCATACGAGATTGATTGAATCCTTGGCATCGTGGTTCGATTGATAAAGATCTTCGTGGAATATGTGGGAACCAATATGGGCATCCAAGTCCCGCTATTGGTTATTGACCGGAGAGGTGTCTCAGTCATGTCCACATGATTCTCGAACCCGTAGGGTCCGCGCGCTTAACGTTCGGTGACACTAGAGTAGTATTGGGATATGTACGTTGGTGACCGAATGTTGTTCGGAGTCCCGGATGAGATCCCGGACGTCATGAGGAGCTCCGGAATGGTCCGGAGGTAAAGATTTATATATGGGAAGTCATATTTTGGCTACCGAAAAAGTTTCGGGTTTTGCCGGTATTCTACCGGGAAGCTTCCGGAAGGTTCCGGGAGGTTCCGGAGGGTTCCGGAGGAGTCCGGAAGGATCCCTCCAGCTCCTAGGGTGTGCATGGGCTGTAGGAGGCACCCTATCCTTATTGGGCCAGGGGCATCAGCTCCACAAGGCCCATGCGCAAGGGAAGGGGAAACCCTAAGTGGGAGGGAGTCCACTTGCCTTGGGAGGCAAGTTTCCTCCCTAGCCACCGGCCCTCCTTGGAGGAGGGGCCTAGGGATGGGACCAAACCCTGCCCCTTGCCTCCTATATATAGTAGAGGAGAGGGGGAGGGCTGGACACAACAATCCCACGCCCTGGTGGCAGCCCTACCTCTCTCCCTAGATCGTTTTCTCCTCAGATCGCATCTACGGTAGCGCTTGACGAAGCCCTGCCGGGATTGCTCCACCACGATCTCCACCATGCCGTCGTGCTGGTTAAGATCCCATCTACTTCTCCTCCCATGCTTGCTGGATCAAGAAGGAGGAGACGTCATCGAGCCGCACGTGTGCGGAACGCGGAGGTGCCGTCCGTTCGGCGCTAGATCGGAGCGGATCGCGATTGGATCGTGAAGAGTATGACTACATCAACCACGTTACATACGCTTCCGCTTAGCGATCTACAAGGGTATGTATACAAACTCCCCCTCTCGTAGCTATGCATCTCCATGGATAGATCTTGCGTGTGCGTAGGAAATTTTTTGTTTCCCATGCAACGTTCCCCAACATTTCATTCATAGAGTGTACAATGCAAGGACACATCAGGGCTATGCGGACTCGGCCAAAAATTCGAGGAGTTCCATTTATCGTACTAGATGACTTCACGAAGCGCATGGTATGTTCAATATCACACTATCTGGGTTGACATGCATGGCCTATTCTTTTTCTGAACCTATACTATAGATTGCTACATTTGGATAAAAGGTGCCACATGCAGCATTTACGTCAAATGTGATTTCTTCTTCTTATTATTTTTCTCCTTCTATATTAGGCAAATTAATGTTGTATTTTTATTTCGTTTACTCTAATATATATTTGCACGACATCATGGTTACATTATCTGTTTACTTGTATTTTTTGTCCTTTCATATCAACTGATGTGCATGCTGTTCTTTTAACTACTACTCCCATACTATCATGTTACCCTGTTCTTTAACAATTTTATCAATTCTTGTAGTACATCCCTTGTGTTGCAACGACAACTGTAGCGCTAAATCTTGGCCTTTACATAACTGAAGACTCCAGGGATGTCATATTGAGCACAAACCATGGATTTACAATCGTTGTTTCTGTAAAACTTGATGAAGATTGTCACTCCTATTTTGAAGAAGGCCTTTGGGCAGAAATTTCTAAGTTTTATGTACTGAAAGCTAGCACTAAAATTACGCTGCACCTAAAAGAGCCTGACCATACGATAAATGCTAACTTCCCCGACAATATCCTCTATCCAAATTTTGTTGGAAGAAAGTGTTCTTTCTAGTATCTGCATGTTGACTTGAGTAGCAATATCAAAGTAACTGTGTAGTATTTCAGCAACCAATTGGGATTTAATTTTCTTAATCTGTTAAAACTATTCCTACCTTGTAACTTGTAATTACCAATGCACTATTCTTCTACCCTGATCTAGCTACATAATCACTATCCTCCCACTGCTCTACTCTTGACAGAAAGAGCCGCCGGCGGCCATTATCCGGAGGTGGAGGTCGAGGTTGCCAACAAGATGAGGCGGGCTGAGCCAGAAACACAAGCGCCTCTGATAGGCCTAGACTTCATCAGCAGCCTCCCCGACGATATGTTGAGAGTCATCATCTTCCTCCTCCCTATCGTAGATGGCGTGCGCACAACCGTCCTCTCCCGGCGGTGGCGCCCCCTATGGCGCTGCGCCCCGCTCGGCCTCATCAGCGATCACATGCTTTGCACTCGCTATCGCAAACGCTTGGATGCATTATCCCAGATCCTCGGCATGCACTGTGGCCCAATCAAAGGCCTTACCATGGGCAAGTTCCGTTCCAATGGCAAGGACCAAGCCAAGCTTGACGAGTGGTTCTTATCGCCAGTCCTAGATCATCCCGAGGAGCTAACTTTTAATGATGGACATATGCGCCCGCTGCCACCCTCCGCGCTGCGCCTCGCGCCAATGCTGCGCTTCGCCAAGTTCTTGAACTGCCATTTCCCCCAGAATAACGCCAATCCCGCTCTTTTGCTACCTCGACTGAAGCACCTTGAACTGCCATTTCTCCCAGAATAACGTCCTCTGCATCCCCAAAGACGACATTGAGCGCCTGCTGAGGGAGTCCGGGATTAAGGAGTCCTTGGACTGCCGACCTATTTCTCATAGGTCGGGTTAATGGGCCACTTGTTGAAGATAAGATTGATCGAAGGCCTCGTCGCTAGGCAGGAAACCTCAGGAGCCGTGACGTGTCCGCCAAGTTGAATATGGTAGTTTAGGCATGTTTTTCCCTCCGGTGGGCAACCGACCAAATGTAACCCTAATGACCCCCTGGCGTCTATATAAGCTAGAAGGTTTTAGATCATAGAGACAGAAACTCATCTAGGGTTTTAGCTAGTCGATCTCGAAGTAGATCAACTCTGTAACCTTCATATCATCAATATAATCAAGCAGGACATAGGGTTTTACCTCCATAGGAGGGCCCGAACCTGGGTAAACATCATCTCCTTCATCCCTTTGTTACCATCGATCCTAGTCTCACAGCTCGGGACCCCCTACCCGAGATCTGCCAGTTTTGACACCGACATTGGTGCTTTCATTGAGAGTTCCGCTGTGATCGCTAGAGGAATCGATGGCTCGCCTTGTCATAAGCAACGAGATCTGCGGCCAGGATATTCTCATCCCTGATCAGATCTTCACAGGCGGCGACGCCTCGTCGCACGCCATCCCGACCGGCCATCTTGGCCAAATCGAAAGCCTTGCCCCCGATCAAGGAATCAGATTCGGAACCCTAGAGTTCGTCGCTGATTCGCGGGGAGAACTTGTCTTGATGGGACCCTCAACTCTTGTGGAGGAACCCGCAGACCCCGACGCCTTGACGTCAAAGACATCAGGCCCCACCTCTGAGGCGGCCTTCACCCTCGGGCTGTCTAGACCGCCCAATCCAGTCATTGTGACCAGATCCGCTATGGCCGAACAAGACCCGAATCCTCTTTCAAGCAACTCCGAAACCGCCACGCCGTAGATCGACCCCACGCGCTTCAGGACACGCATCCTACCATCGACTCGTTCCTAAGCGAGTTGTTTGATCGGATTCAGACCATGCGTATGACTAACGACCAGCCCCCGGTCTATGATCGGATCGGGCTTAAACCCGACGATAGGGAGATTCTCATCCCCATGGTCACCCACCTAGTCGCCACCATCGAGTGTCCGGCTGGGGGCTCGTCACCCCAAAGACAGGAATTAAAAATGGTTTATACCCCAATCTCTGATCATCGAGGCCTCGCTTGTAACCCAGACCCTGGAGTTCGCTCCGGAGATAGATCCGTATCGGTCCCTGATCTAGCATGCAACTCGGAACCCGTAATTTCGGACTCACATCATGGCGTGGAATCAAAGATTTTCCCACCCACCACCCAAGTCGAGCACTCAAGCATCACATCAGAGTCCAAGTCTTCGGACTTACGGGATGTTAAACATTTACCAGGAGAGTCGGTTCATCATTTTTGGGCTAGACTCCTCCTCGCTAGAAACAAAGTACGAGGTCTTAGTGACCAGGAGATAATGACAACCTTCAATCGCAATTGCCATGACGAAGGGATTCTCAACGCCCTAGCTCGTCGGCACATTCGCAACTTCACCGAGCTGTCTGACTTGGTGCAAAAATATTGTGCCATGGAGAGCACCTGGCAAGCCGAGCGGCTACTTTCGGAATCAACCTTTACCGAGTACCCTAGAGGAGACCGGAAAAAGAGGATACCTCCGAAGCGGCCAGCCGAACTCGAGCCCACCGAAAAGAGAAATCGGCCCCTTGCGGGGGTCAGAACTGTCCTTGACGGGCTATTGGATAAACCATGCCCTATACATTCCGTATTGCTGAACACAAGCCCGACTCACAGCCTTAGAGCCTGCTGGGTCGTCAGGCAGGTCACAAAAAGTGGTGAAGCAATCCTTGAGGCACTACCGCCGAACAAGCGCTCCACATCGCCACCAAAATACGATGCCGAAGTCCTGATGATCTACGAAATGTTCCCCTCAAGGAACAGGAGGAAAAGAGCTCTTAGAGAACTCGAACAGGTCTATCACGTGGCAACAACAAGTTCATGGGCACACATACTCATCACCTTCACAGATACTGACCGACCAACCATCCGTCCCGAACATACACCGGCTGCACTAGTTTTAAACCCCATCGTCGATGGCTTCAGGTTGCATAAAGTGCTAATGGATGGCGGCAGTGGTTTAAACCTTATCTACGAAGATACCCTAGAAAAAATGCAATTCGACCGATCTCGCATCGAGCATAGCAACACAACATTTCGGGGGATCATTCCTGGGAGAGAGGCGCGCTGTTCAGGACGGGTATATGAAGCTCAAGATGCCAGGCCCAAACGGAGTAATCACAATCGCCAGTGATCCGAACATAGCCCTTCGAGCTGAAAACAAAACAGCAGTGCTAGCCCTCGAGGCACTAGCTGAGACCTTCGCCGCAGAAGAACTGACTACACTCCGGTCAACAGTAGATAAGGACGATGTGATCCTTAGCAAAAGGCCCAAATCCACGTCCTTTAAACCTGCAGACGAAATCGTTAAATTCCAGGTACACCCGATGGACCCCAACAAGACAGCGTCCATAGGAGCTTAGCTGGACCCCATGGTGGACGAAGCACTACGAGCATTCTTACGAGAAAATTGGGACATCTTCGCTTGGCACCCTTCTGATATGCCCGGAATCCCACGGCGGATGTAGGACCGAAAGTATGTCTAGAGGGGGGTGATTAGACTACTTGACCAAATAAAATTTCTGCTAGCCTTTTCCCAATTTTAGAGTTGGCAGATTTTAGCATTCATGGCAAGTCAAGTACACCCTACACATGCATGTCTAAGAGTATAGCAGCGGAAAATAACAACAAGCATGAGTAGAAGGGAAGGGTAGGAGGATCAAACGCAATTGTAGACACGATGATTTTTCCCGTGGTTCCGATAGGTGGTGCTATCGTACGTCCACGTTTATGGAGTCTTCAACCCACGGAGGGTAACGGTAGCGAGACTCCACGGAGGGCTCCACCCATAAGGGTCCACAAAGTAGCAACCTTGACTATTCCATAACGGCTTCCGTCCACGATGGACTAGCCTCACTATGGGTAGATCTTCACGAAGTAGGCGATCTCCTTGCCCTTACAAACTTCTTGGTTCAACTCCACAACACGAAGTAGGAGGCTCCCAAGCGACACCTAACCAATCTAGGAGGCACCACCCTCCAAAAGGTAATAGGCTCGGCAATGTAGATGAAATCCTTGCTCTTGTGCTTCAAGATGATAGACTCCTCAACACACAATCACTCTCTCACAGATTTGGCTTGGTGGAAGAGATGGGATTGGTGGAAAGCAACTTGGGGAGGCTAGAGATCAAGATTCATATGATTGGAATGGAATGGCATGATCTCAACACATGAGTAGGTGGCTCTCTCTCAGAAAATATGATGGGGCAAGTATGGAATACTTCTGAGTGCTTCACTTTCGAGTAGGTGGTGGTGAAGGGGTATATATAGGCATCTCCAAAAATCCAACCGTTACACCTAAAATGACCAACTCGGTAACACCGATGTGTGAATCTCGCTGGTACCGAGTTGCTCCAAAGGTAGCAACTTTTGTATCTCGGTGAGACCGATATATGAAACTCGGTTGCACCGATAAGGTGACCAACGGTCAGATTGCCCAATCTCGGTGACGCCGATTCCACAAACTCGGTAGGACCGATTTTGTGAAATTGGGTAACAGAAAGTTGGCAAGCTGAACACGGTGGCACCGAAGCAGAATCGGTTGCACCGAAAGGCTAGGGTTTGGCTTAGGTCTGTCTGAGTATGAGAATCGGTGGCACCGAATGGAAAGTGTTGGTTGCACCGATTTGGGTATTTGACTTTGGACAGACTTTTGTGGAAGAGCTTGTGGGTGTTTTTGGTGACTATCACTTCTGCACGTATGAGCATTTTGTTCACCAACAATACCTTACCCCCTTTTAATAGTATTGGCTTTCCTATGGACTCAAAGTGATTTCTCACAAAGTAAAATGTAGAGTCCTCTTGCTTGAAGCTTTGCCAATCCATTTCCTTGCATCTTGGGGTATCTCCACAATCTTCACATTCCTTTTGCCAACCCATCATTGAACTTTTCCTAAAATATACTTAGTGGAAACATTAGTTCAATGACATATATGTTGTTATTAATTACCAAAACCACCAAGGGAGCAAATGTGCTTTCAGCGGCTAGCAGAACATAGTCTGAACATCATCGCATGCTTCAAGCCCGTCAAGCAGACTCTGCGCCGCTTTTCCGAGCCCAAACGTCAAGCTATGGGTGAAGAATTAGCCAAACTGCTAGAGGTTGGATTCATTCGGGAGATTAAGCACCCCGAATGGTTGGCAAACCTGGTGATGGTACGAAAGAAAGACAAATCCTGGCGGTTGTGCGTCGACTTTAAAGACCTCAACAAGTCCTGCCCTAAGGACCCTTTCCCGTTACCACGCATAGACCAGATTATTGACGCCACAGCCGGACATGACTCATTGTGTTTCCTCGACGCTTATTCCGGATACCATCAAATCGAAATGAAGGAATCCGATCAAGCCGCAACCGCATTCATCACCCCCTACGGGCCATTTTGCTTCAACACGATGCCCTTCGGGCTAAAAAACGCTGGGGCTACCTACCAGCGCATGATCCAGACTTGTCTCTCCAAACAAGTCGGTAAAACAGTCGAGGCATACGTGGACGACGTGGTAGTCAAAACCAAACACGTCAGCCAGCTGATTGACGACCTAAGGCAAACCTTTGCCAGCCTATGTGAGTATGATATATGACTCAACCCGGAGAAGTGTGTATTCGGAGTTCCCGCTGGTAAACTGCTCGGATTCATCGTTTCCCATAGAGGAATAGAAGCGAATCCGGCCAAGATCCGTGCCCTATCAGAACTTGCAGTTCCCACAGAGCTAAAGCATGTCCAAAGATTGGCTGGTTGCGTGGCGGCGCTAAGTCGCTTTATCTCCCGCCTTGGTGAAAAGGCTTTACCGTTCTACAGATTGCTGAAATGGACCAACAATTTTGAATGAACCGATGAAGCAGCGGTTGTGTTAGAAGAAATTAAAACACTGCTGGCAAGCAATCCCATACTCACAGCACCAGGCGCTGGTGAACCCATGTTATTATACATATCGGCCACCAACCAAGTCGTTAGCACAGTGCTCATCGTCGAACGAGAGGAGGAGGGACACAAATTCCGGACACAGAAGCCGGTCTATTACGTGTCAGAAGTACTAACGCAGAGCAAGTCCAGATACCCGCACTACCAGAAGATAGCCTATACAGTTTTTATGGCATCACGGAAACTAAGACACTACTTCCAAGAGTGTTCGGTTATGGTGGCATCCGAAGTACCCCTGAACGATATAATCAACAACAAGGACGCCACCGGCCGCATAGCCAAATGGGCCATTGAGCTCCATCCTTTTGAAATTGCCTACAAACCATGACGAGCTATTAAATCTCAGGTGCTGGCAGATTTCCTCGCCGAATGGACAGAGGCCGAGCTCCCCAGGGAATATAGTACATACTCCCATTGGACGATGTACTTAGATGGATCCAAAACTTTGGCCGGACTGGGGGCTGGAGTTATTCTCACGTCCCCCATAGGCAACAACGTTCGATACGTGTTGCAAATCATGTATGCCGACTCCAAGAATGCAGCCGAATATGAAGCACTCTTGCACGGTCTTCGGATGGCAGCCTCAATGGGCATACAACGGCTGGAGGTACGGGGAGACTCCAACCTGGCCATCTCTCAAAACAACGGCGAATTCGATGCCAAGAACCCGAAGATGGCGGCATATAGAAACGCCGTGCTCAAAATATCCGCACGGTTCGAAGGGCTAGAATTCCATCATGTCGCTAGAGACAACAACCAAGCCACAGACATGCTAGCTCGCATGGGGGCCAAACGCGACCCCGTCCCGAAAAACACTTTCCTGGAATGGCTCTTTAAGCCATCAGTGGTTTGGCAGGACGACAATATGGGCACCGGACCCACCAGTGCGGAAGAGGTTGTTCCCCCTACAAACGAACCCGACGACCAAGTCATCGGCGGCTCCGTAATGGACGAAACGCCTTCGGCTCATGAGGTCATGGCAGTAATCGCTCCATGGACCGAGCCCTTCCTTGCCTACCTTCTTCTCAAAGAACTCCCCGACGATCAGACCGAGGAGCGGCGCATAATCCGGTGATCCAAGGCCTACAAAGTCCACGAGGGTGAGTTATACAAGAAAAGCACCACCGGAGTACTCCAGCGGTGTATATCTGCGGAAGAAGGGTGGCAGCTCTTGGCCGAAGTCCACGCAGGAATGGGCGGCCATCACGCCGTAGCAAAGGCCTTAGTAAGCAAAGCCTTTCGGGCTGGTTTCTTCTGGCCCACCGCTTGAGTGGACACCCAGTCGCTTGTCTAGCATTGCGTGGGATGCCAACTTTTTGCAAATCAAAGTCACATGCCCCCAACGGCTCTTCGGACTATCCCAATCAGTTGGCCTTTTGCGGTCTGGGGGCTGGACATGGTCGGACCACTTAAAGGGGGGACCAAGAAAAATAAATACCTACTGGTCATGGTGGACAAGTTCACCAAATGGATTGAAGCAAAACCTGTCAAATCAGCCAAGTCCGGACCAGTAATCGACTTTATATCCGGCGTGGTGCACCGTTACGGCATCCCGCACAGTATAATAACGGACAATGGATCCAACTTCACCGCCCAGGAAGTTAAAGACTGGTGCGCAAAAATGGGCATTAAGCTCGATTACGCATCGGTGTATCACCTGCAGACCAGTGGACAGGTCGAACGAGCCAACGGCCTCATTATGAGTGGTATTAAGCCACGTTTGGTCCGATCTCTCCATGAGTCCGACTGCCATTGGGTGGAGGAACTTGATTCCGTTCTGTGGGGCCTGCATACCACCCCGAACCGATCAATGGGATACACACCGTTCTTCATGGTCTACGGGGCAGAAGTGGTCCTCCCTTGTGATATTATTCATGATGCACCAAGGGTGCGCATGTACAAAGAAAAGGAGGTCGAGCTAGATCGGCAGGACGACTTGGACGCCTTGGAAGGAGAGGGCGACATAGCTCGGGCTCGCTCTACTTTTTATCAACAGCAGGCCCGGCGTTACCAGAGCAGGGAGGTCAGGGCAAAAGCATATAATGTGGGCGAACTCGTCTTACGGCTCCCGGAGAAGCAGAAGCATAAACTCAATCCCAAATGGGAAGGTCCCTTCTTAATTGACGAAGTACTCACAGGAGGGGCTTACCGTCTTCGGAACCCGCCGGACAACCACCTCAAACCAAACCCATGGAACGCAGCTCGACTTTGGCGTTTCTACGGCTAGACCGGTGTCGTCATACTCTTTACCCTCCTTTCTTCTTTCTTTTCTTTGTTGTTTCCTTTCCCTCCCACCTTCATTTTTGGCAGGTTTGGATTTTTTATCCCCATGACTATGTTCGGTAAACCGGTCTTATATTAAGATTTTCGGCATGCATCCTCAAATGCTAAATCCGAACACAGCACCTGGGGGCTTCTTCCTGAAGCTGATGATTATATATTTTAAGCATTTATTCACATTTATTGTGTATGCACGATTCCCTTGTCGATTTTTATGCCATTATATGAATCAATTCGAACTAAGATTTTTGCCAAGCTGGGTCGCCTCGCTCCTGTGCTTACCCTCTATGTTCCCGATTGTTCGGCTAGAGGGTAAAGGGAGCACCTCTGCGATTGTTATGACCGGGTCATCCGGATACGTACCTCGGACGGGTGAAGCCGAAAGCTAGCTATCTTCAGCAGAAGCTACGACGGGATCAACAAATAAAATTACGGTGGTTATCGCCCTTACTCAGGCTTCTTTTCTCACGAAAGCCATTAGTCGCATACTAGCAGTATACGGCCTTATTATCTACGATTTACGTAGCACCCTGAAGAAAGGTATCGATAGAGGTACTATTTTCTTCGGAAGATGTTTTTTACGCTAAACGGTAATATAACATATCTCCCTGTGTGCTTTTTGTCCGTTCGCACCAAATGGACGGATTGCCTGCTTCCCCGAACACAATTCACTCTTCTCGAGTGATATTTTCTAAGGAACACTCCCAAGCTCTTAGCGCGGGAGGTCGAAGCCGATGGCCGGTTAAGACAAAGTTTACAACACAGACGGAGCAATTCCTTGATTATCAATACATGGTTACATATAATCATACATCTGGCTACTGGTCAAGATTGTCTATTAAGGCGTCCAGGGAGCAATCTTCTTGCGAGAGACGGGTGGCAGGCATCACTTGGTCGTACACCAAATGAAGCGGCACTTCTTGCCCATCCGACCCTACCGGCCCAACCCGAGCCATATGCTCGGGGTTAAGGCCGGTATAACGGGTCTTGATCATAGCCCACGCCTCCCGCGCTCCCTCTCGGCAGGCCGAGGTCTTCCATAGCTCGAATCTGCTTCGGGCTCCCTTGAATCAATCAACCAGTTCGGTCATCTCCTCCGGAGGTTGCTCGGCAGGCCATAGCGCTTTTATCATGCTCTTCATGGCCTTCCGAGCCCGCTCGTGAAGGGCGAACAGTTCCTTCAGAAGGCTTCCCCGGTAGGATCCGATCTCTTCTTCGGGCCGCCCGGATAGGAGACCTATACATGAGTTAAGGCATGTCCATTATACTGCATATATAAGAAACACCGTCTGATGTTAGAATCACACTCACCGAACATGCCCCTCTGTAGTTTCTGGTTCTCTTCTTGGGCATGGGCCAATTGAGTCTTTAAATTCTCAATCTCTTCGGCCTGCTTTTTGTTTTCCACCTGGAGGCTTTTCTTATCCTCCAGGTTTCGCTGCAGCGAAAGGCAGCCAGCCTCGTACTGGGATTCGGCGTACCTCTGGGATTCTCGGGCAGCATCCAGATCTTTCCGCAGTTGCCCTATTGATTCAGCTGCTAAAAGTACCATCGCGTCAGCATGGGATTATACGCTAAGATTCGCAGAATAATTATTCTCACCATGCGCCTCCCGGATAAACTTCTTCACTTGTTCAAGCTCGGCCTTCACGGTTTCCACCTGTGTTCGGCTCGCTGCCAATTCCTCGGCCAATTGCTCGTTCTGCTGCCTTGAGGCCTGCATCATCCATGCAAGGAATATGTGGATCCTTAATTCAGTCGTCCCGACCAAATCAAGGCTCGGGGGCTACTGGGTTTACGTTTATGTCCGGACTTTTAATTACTTACCTTCAGGCCAGATGATATTAGTTTCACAGCTTCGCCAAACTCGGCTCGGGCAGCTCCAAGGTGTGCGTCCGCCGAGCGTAGAGCATTGAACTCTTGTTCGGAAAACATCTAATCGCACAGGATTCCTCGCCGCTGTCGATGTCTCATCACGCTCCCTGCTTCGGATTTGGTGACTGATACCTCGCCCTCAGAGTCTTCGGGGGTTGGATTGGCCATGGGGGCCTCCACGACGGGCTCGGCGTGAGCAGAAAATCTTGACTCATGCGGGTTGCCGGGCGTCCCGGCAATGTCTTCGGCTGAGGAGGGTTGCACTCGCTTCCTGAGTAAGTCGAGTAATTCGACATAAGATCTTCTGTAAGATCCTACCGATCATAACAATAATAGATTAAGCGACCGAACAAAGTACCTTTTGGTTGATCGAGTGTTCGGCGCCGTCTCCATGACCGGCTCACATGAGGGACTCCTGTTGGCGCCCGGCTCGGGCATTGCTGATGTAGCCGACGTTCGTCGCGAGTACCGGCGGTGCTTGGGAGTGGGAGCCGGTATGTTTGGGTCGACGGAGGATGTCTGCCTTTTGCGGGTGGAATTTTTCTTCCTGCCCGCAGTGGAGGAGGGGAGTGATCCGGGGTGATCGGCTATGATGGCCACCTTGGATCAATCAAGGCTCTCCTGGTAAAAGACCCCGTCTTCATATGCCAGTGACAGCTCCGGATCGTCATGAAATCCTGGATCATCATCGTGGGAGTAATTCTCTGGTTGGGGGGGCGGACAGTTGATTGTCTCGGCAAAGCTTCGCCATTCTTGTTTGCGCGGATTAAAAGCGTTAGTCAAAAAGGGAGAATAAATGCCCGAA
Organism: Elymus sibiricus; assembly: GCA_039707655.1. NCBI lineage: Eukaryota > Viridiplantae > Streptophyta > Magnoliopsida > Poales > Poaceae > Elymus > Elymus sibiricus. The sequence continues at coordinate 221,225,535 of CM077663.1, forward strand.
CTCAAAACACAGAGTCGAAGGGCTTACCCATTCAATAGGGTTGTAACTCGAGTAGCCCTCCTTAACCTGCAACTGAGTAAAGTCTTCTTTTTCTCCTTTGTACAAGTCGACAAGTGCGGCTGCCAAGGCCACCTGATTGGCAGGGCCCAGCCGTCGGGAGCGAGTGGTGTCACTCGTTCCATTGTATTGCCACAAAGGATGTATCCTTTGTTGAAGAGGTTGGACGCATTGGGAGATGGCGGCGGCCATCACGTCGATCATTGTCAGCTTGTGATGTGCCAGTACCCTTATGTGGGCGGCCAAACGTCGAATTTCGGCACTATCCTCTTGGGACGAACTCCTCGGTCGCCAATTATAATTTTTCTTCGGAGGAGCATCGGAGTATTCAGGCAAGCCCCTCCGAGCTGGATCGAATAGGGGAACATCCTCGATGTAGAACCACTCTGAGGTCCACTCTTCGGATTCCTTCTTCGGTGTCCCCGCTGGGTATCCTGTTCCCGCTATGTGACATACTTCGGCTCCTCCGATTTCCCGAATTGTCTTCCCCCGAGTTCGGGGGACGAGGCAGAAATACTTCCTCCATAGTTCAAAATGTGCCTCGCAGCCCAAGAACATTTCGCAGAGAGCGACAAAGCCCGAAATGTGCAGAATGGATCCGGGGGTAAGATGATGGAGCTGGATCCCATAGAATTCCAATAACCCCCAGAGGAAAGGATGAATGGGAAACCCTAGGCCCCGTAAGAGGAAGGGCACAAAGCATACCCGCTCGCCCGGGTTAGGATTGGGGAAGTTCTCCGCGAAATCTTCGCCGTCAAAGGAAGTCAAGCCGACGCGAGTTGTCACCAGATCTGAGGAAGGAAGATACCCTTGGGTCTCGAGGTCACGCAATCGGAGGAGGGATACAGAGCAACTCGTCCAATCCCCAGGGCGGGAGCCGTAAGGGCACGAGGAAGAGCTGGGGGCGCTCGCCATGATTTTGTGGTGGTCTCTCGCTTGAAGTTTTTCTCTCAACGGGGGCGAAGAAGAAGCTGTGACCCAGACTGCAATTTAACTTGTTTAAATAAGTGGTGCCTCCCTTGCGGGAGGGGTAGTTTTGTAAATAACTGCCAGGCCGCTCGTCTCCCCTCAGTGCACAAGGATCGAGAAGCGCTGAAGGTTATTATATTGGGTCCCGCGAGTCCTCAGCAATCGAGGACTCTTCGATGACGGGATGGTTGCCAAACCAGAAGAAGTTGAGGGACTCGCCTCGCAAGCCGAAGACTTCGGCGGGTGATATTTTCCGGATATACCTCGGCGTTGGAGGCTAGTCCGGGGGCTACTCAGGGAGTCCGGGATTAAGGGGTCCTCGGATTGCCGACCTATTTCTCATAGGTCGGGTTAATGGGCCACTTGTTGAAGATAAGATTGATCGAAGGCCTCGTCGCTAGGCAGGAGACCTCAGGAGCCGTGACGTGTCCGCCAAGTTGAAGATGGTAGTTTAGGCATGTTTTTTCCCTCCGGTGGGCAACCGACCAAATGTAACCCTAATGACCCCCTGGCGTCTATATAAGCCAGATGGTTTTAGATCATAGACACAGAAACTCATCTAGGGTTTTAGCTAGTCGATCTCGAGGTAGATCAACTCTGTAACCTTCATATCATCAATATAATCAAGCATGACGTAGGGTTTTACCTCCATAGGAGGGCCCGAACCTGGGTAAACATCGTCTCCTTCGTCCCTTTGTTACCATCGATCCTAGTCTCACAGCTCGGGACCCCCTACCCGAGATCCGCCGGTTTTGACACCGACACCCGCTCTGCGGCTGTACTACGCTCGAGTACCTTCATATTCAGGCGATCAGTGGGTTGAGTTGCCTCCACATCACCTCCATGAGTCTCCGGGCAATTTGTGTGTATTGCTGGTGCTGCAACAGGAGATCGCACAAGGTGAATCACCAAATGGTCATTGTGGACGTGCATTTACTTGAGAGATTACTTGTTGTTGATCAACAAGGTCCAACAAGAATTAGGGTCATTCATGCGCCGAAATTGACAGTGTTTGGCTACTCACCCGTCAACTTATCTGAACTTGTTTTTGGATCCATAACCGTCCAGGTACAACAGTCGCCCTCTTCTCATTCTTGAATTAACATTTTTTCTCTATTCAAGATGTATGTTTGTCTGTCATCCAGAAAATCATATCGACAAGCTTGACCACGTATCTACGCACAGTGAAGGTCTTTGCAGTAGAATCTATCGGCCCCGACCTAGACCAAGTTGTCAGATTGCTGAGATGCTTTCCGTGCCTGGAGAAGCTACATATCGAGGTGATGCTCTTTCATGTTAAATTTTAACCACGAGGGAGTTCAATTTTTGAAACCTTGCAAACTGTAAGAGGTCCCTTGTGTGTCCAAGCACTATACATTCTCTTCTTTTGCAGATATGGTTAGGCCCGGTAGTGGATAATGTGATACAATATAACAATCCCATTGAATGCCTTGATCTCCATCTCTCAGAAATTACTTTGAACTCCTACCGAGGGACCTTACCGAAGATTATATTCGCCAGATTCTTTGTTGTGAGAGAAAGTGTGCTAAAGATAATGAGATTTTCCCTACATTTATTATGCAAAAAAGAATGGTTTCATGATCAGCTCCGATGACTAGGACAGAATGGAAAAGTCTCTACAGAAGCTCAATTTTGTTTTGTAACTTCAGTTGGCAGACTATTCAGAAGTCCTAATGCCAAGCCCATAAATGACATGTCAGTGGCGGATCCCTTTGCAGAAATATTGAAGTTGCCAAACTAGTAGTAATATCAGTATGAACCTATCATATATGTTCATGTTTAGCTGATCAGCGCGGGCGTCTAGAGCTGCATGACAAAGTTTCTGCATAAGCTGAATTTCATTTCTATTATCGGTTTGAACCTTGTAATCTTTGAATTTGAGCCTTGTAATGCTGGAATTTGAACCTTTGTACTATTTCTGTCATTTGTGATACAACCATGCAAATGGCATCTTATGAGGGAGACTCGTATTTTGGTAGTACTATCTTTTCCTTAGTATGCAATGGACGATTAATATCTGGACATTAATATGCAATTGACGATTAATATCAGGACCGTAAGAAGCAGAACCATGACCGAGGGTATCTTGCGCGGCTCCAATGGCGCTCCCAGTGTCCGCCGACGATGAGTGCCAATTCACCATGCATGCCGTAGTGGACACGCCCTGTCGGTTCGCGGGGCTCTCGGTGGGGTACACCAAACATCCGATCTGGCTGGAGAACTCCAACGTCATGGACATGTTACTTGATGAGGACAAGTACAGAGTGGTCTGGTTCAACCTCGTGTCCCACCGCGTGCTCTACTCTCGCGTCCCTGTGCGTGCTCTGCTCTCGCGCCCCTCCGCGTGCGCTCTGCCAGTGGTTGGGGCCGGCCCCCGATCACGTTTGGGGCTCCATATGCATGCAGTTGCACCATGCGAGTCGCTCCATGTAGTTACCTGCTCCACGACTGAATCACGCGCTGCAAAAACTGCCATCCGGACGTGCCGGTTTTCTAGGACATCCGACCCCCATTTATACCCACGTCCATTAACCATAGTCTCTTCATGCTTTCGATCGCGCCCCACAACACAATAAGCACACCCTGGACGATGCATACAGAGAGGATGTTCAGTGGCGCTCCAATGGAGTTCGGTGTGCATCATGTGGAGACCCACATTAGGAAGACGGACCTCATGGTGGTGTACACCAACGACCCGAGCATGGTGGAGGACTCCATCGACACCATGGAGCGGTTGCTTGATGTGGATGACAAGTACAAAGTGGTCGGCTTCGACCTCGCTTACACCGACGGTCGTGCCGGGCATGATCAGAAGGTTGCCGTCGCCCAGTTATGTGTGGGTCATCACGTCCTCCTCTACCACTACTGCCTGGCCACAGTGCCTTGCAAGCGTTTCACCAGGTTTGTCAATAGCCCCAACTACAGGTTCGCTACGGTGGACACCACCAACGATCCAAAGGTGCTCAAGACTTCGGGCTTGGCCTGCGAGAAGCTTGTCGACATCCGCGGCCACTACAAGGTCTGGGGAAGCAAGAAGAACATGGACTCCCATGTTGACCTGGCCGAGGCCATCATCGACCCCTACTACGATGGCATGAAGGTTGAGTGCGACAAGAACAAGCCTGTCTGGCACATGGCCTGGGTGAAGAAACTGGATGAATATCACCTCCAGACCGCGGCCAAGGAAGCGTACACATGCTACGAGATCTTCAGGCAGATCGTTAACATGAGGAAGTGCCTCCTACCTGAAGACAACGAGGGATCGAGCCACAAGCAGAGCGGTGGCGGCAAGCGTCACAAGAAGTAGATGATTTGATGATTGTTTCTCAATTCTCATACTCCCTCTATGCCGAAATATTCATAGTTTTAGAGGGATAAGTTTATTATGCATGTAATAGTTTATTGAGGTGTGCGTCAATGTTATGTGTGTATTTGGATGTTTAATTTGGTTATGCAATCATGTTCTTCTAAACAGAGCATAGATGTTTGTGGGCAGATTGCTTTTTATAGGAGTAGAGATAAGTTTATTATGCATGTAATAGTTTATTGAGGTGTGGGCCAATGTTATGTGTGTATTTGGATGTTTAATTTGGTTATGCAATCATGTTCTTCTAAACAGAGCATAGATGTTTGTGGGCAGATTGAGCAAATCACATCGCATACGGAATAAACAACCAAATCCATCGGTGATGATTTCATCGGTCCCTGACAGTTCTTTATCCGGAACTGTTTGCCCACAACACATCCGAGTGGCCTGTGTACATCACACACATCTTGATCTGAGAAACCGTTTGTGTTATTTTTTCTTATCGCACACAGTTCATCCCAGTGGCATGTATGCTATCTATCACACACATCTTGATCTATGTAACCATTTATGTTATTTTATCTCATCACAAACAGTTCATCCGAGTGACATGCATGCCATCTATCGCACACGTGATCATTTGCACAATCGTTTGTGTTCTGCTTGATCAGCGCAAACAGTTTATCGGGGTGAACTGTATGCCATACATCACACACACTTGTATTTTTATAACCGTTTGCGTTATATTGTCCAATCACAAACAGTTTATCTAGGCCAACTGTTTGCTAAACATCGCACACGCAACTATTTTTTAGATCGTATTTGATGGATACGCCATCGCACACAGTTAACGTCATTAGCGACAGAGCTATAACTATACCGTTTGCGATTTGGTCATCGCACACAGTTTCGTCGAAGGATCTCTGATTGATGTTTCGTTTTTGGACCATTCTGTAGTAGTGTTTGTTGATTACATCTTGTAGTTGATGCTTGTTGGATTACTTGGTGGAAGATATTATGTTCAGATCCTTAATCATTATTATTACACCTCTGATCTTGAACATGTTGATGAGATGTGAGTAGTTACTATTGTTCCCGAGGACATGGGAGAAGTCTTGTTATAAGTAATCATGTGAAGTTGGTATTCGTTTGATATTTTGATGATATGTATGTTGTTACTTCTCTTAGTGGTTTCATGTGAATGTCGAGTACATGACACTTCACCATGTTATGGGCCTAAGGGAAGTCATTGTGGAGTAACAAGTAGATGATGGGTTGCTAGAGTGACAGAAGCTTAAACCCCAGTTTATGCGTTGCTTCATAAGGGGCTGATTTGGATCCACATGTTTCATGCTATGGTTAGATTTATCTTAATTCTTCTTTTGTAGCTGTGGATGCTTGCGAGAGGGGGTAATCATAAGTAGGTTGTTAGTTCAAGTAAGAACAGCACCTTAGCACTAGTCCACCTATATCAAATTATCAAAGTAGCGAATGCGAATCAACACAACATGATGAACATGACTAGACAGAAATTCCCATGTGTCCTCGGGAGCACTTGCTTAATATAAGAGTACTTCTAGGTCTGTCCTTTGCTATAAAAAGATTGGGCTACCTTGCTACACCTTTGTTACTATTGTCACTCGTTACTTGTTATGAATTATCTTGCTACAAAACTATCTACTATTGCTACTTACAGCACTTGCAGAGAATACCTTGCTAAAAACCGCTTGTCATTTCGTTCTGCTCCTCATTCGGTTCGACACTCTTACTTATCGAAAGGACTACGATTGATCCCCTATACTTGTGGGTCATTTAGACTCTTTTCTGGCGTCGTTGCCGGGGAGTGAAGCGCCTTTGGTAAGTGGAATTGGTAAGGAAACATTTTCTATACGTGCTAAAATGTACTGTTACTTGTCGCTATGAACGGTCACCCTTTGAGTGGCTTGTTCGGGGCATCTTTGCCTCAAACTGAAGATGCGGAAATTGTTCCTCAACCTACTAAACCTACTGAAAATATTTATTATGAGATTCCATCGGGTATTCTTGAAAAACTGTTATCTAATCCATATGATGGAATGACTCATCCTGATTATCATTAGATATTTGTCGATGAAGTTTGTGGATTATTTCAGCTTGCAGGGTGGTCTGGAGACAAAGTTAAGAAGAAATTTTTCCCTTTATCTTTGGAGGGAAAGGAATTAATGTGGTACAGGCTATTAGACGATATTGAATCATGGGACTGGAATCACTTGAAGCTGGAATTTCATCGGAAGATTTATCCTATGCATCTAGTCCATCGTGATCGAAAGTTTATTTATAATTGTTGGCCTCGTGAAGGAGAAAGTATCGCTCGACTTGGGGGAGGCTTAAATCCATGATGCACACCTGCCCCAACCATGAGCTCTCAAGAAAAAATATTATACAAAATTTTTATGCTCGGCTTTCTCATGATGATCAAGTACTACTCGATTCTTCTTCTACTTGTTCTTTTATAAAGAGGACTATCGAATTCAAATGGGATCTTCTCGAAAGAATTAAATGCAACTCTGAAGATTGGGAACTTGACAAAGGTAAAGATTCGGGTATAAAGCTTAAGTTAGATTGTGTTAAATCTTTTATGGGGACCGATGCTTTCTATAAGTTTAGCAATAAATATGGCCTCGACTCTGAGATAGTAGTTTTTTTGTGAATCATTTGCTACTCATGTTGATCTCCCTAAGGAGAAGTGGTTTAAATATCATCCACCAATTGAAAAACAATTAGAGGAACCTATTAAAATTGAGAAGGAAGAAATAATTGTTAGCCATGTTGATTCAATTGTTCCTACTGTTTACATTGAGAAACCTCCTTTTCCTGTTAGAATTAAGGAACATGCTAAGTGACGGTGTCCTGGACTAGGGGGTACTCACCACGTCGTCTCTCGACCAGTGGGTCGGGCTGAGGACCTCCAGGGCGATTCATTAATGGGCCAGTTCGGACAGCCCACGATGCATACGAGGAAGATTCCACAAGACTTGGTGATCAAGACAAGGACTCCTCTCCACCGACGTAGCCGACTAGGACTCTTGTTATCCTAGGCCTCTGGTGTGTTATATAAGCCGAGGCCAGGCTAGTCATTAGGGACAATCAGATTATCATAGATCATATCATCATACGAGCATAGCTCTTAGGGTTTAGACCACAACATACGATCTCGTGGTAGATCAACTATGTACTCGATACACCATCATCAATACAAACAAAGCAGGACGTAGGGTATTACCTCCATAGAGAGGGCCCGAACCTGGGTAAACATCGTCTCCCTTGTCTCCTATTACCCATCGATCCAAGATCCATAGTTCGGAACCCCCTATCCGAGATCCGCCGGTTTTGACACCGACATTGGTGCTTTCATTGAGAGTTCCGTTGTGGGATCGCTAGAAGGATCGATGGCTCGTTTGCAGATTGCAGTTTTTCTGGACAGCGAATTTGTGTTTGTCGTCCCCGTTTCCTCGAGCGTCGCTTTGATGATTGCTTCGGTGGAATTGTGCGGAATTGTATCTACAACAATCCTGCCAAATTTCGTCGCGTTCCGATGGAGGAATCTCCGGCAATCTCCGATATACCGGAGCCGTGTCGAATCTTGACGGGAATCTGGTGAGTTTAGCGCGAGAAGTCCAGTATCTAGCTCGGACATCCGTTGGAAAATCCCACCATTCATCGGCTGCGGAATTCCTATACCGATCACCCCTCAAAATTTCAGCTCGATCTGACGGTCCAAACTCTGGGAAACATCCGATTAGTACAACGAATTTTGGATCTATTTTCTGCGCGAAAACGAATCCGACCCGAGTTCATCTTCTTCATGAACGGGTTGTCGGACGTCCTTTTTGAAGGAAATTTTCTCATCATCTTTGTCATCCAACCAAGAGTTCGGCATCGCGAGGGCCGAATAATCATCAAGCGAACCTCGTCATCCGCAGGTTGTACGGGTCGTGCGCTCCATTGCTTCATCAAGCGAGCATTGACCTCGTCACAAATTCCGACCTGCGTCGGCATCGCCGCGCCGTTACTTTTTCAAGATGACGTCCACCACGCCGACCTGCTTTGACACGTCGGCTGTCATGGGGCTCTAGCGTCACCTTACCGATCTGCTCCGTCACCTCGGATAGACCGGGGCTTTGGCATCCCTTCATCAACCTGCTCCGGGGACTTCGGCGTCACCAGCCGACCTGCTTCAACACCTTGGCTGGCATGAGACTTCAGCGTTACCAGCCGACCTGCATGAGACTTCGGTGTCCGCCGATCACAGCTTCGCCATATTAACTGGACCGAGGACTTCATCTCGCCACATCGATCGTGCAACGTCGCCACTTCGTCAAGCCGAACTCTTCGTTCAGGCACCTCGGCGCCCAGGCCATATTCCTTTACTTATTTGCTTTACTTAAATTAACTATCATGAAGAGAACTATCCAGTTTATGAACTCGAACTCGCTGTAGTTATCTATGTACTACTGTTATGGCGACATTACCTTCTCGGTAATTGTTGCGAGATCTACACCAACCATCAAAGTCTGAAATATCTGTTCATTCAGTCAGATCTGAATCTCCGCCAGAGGCGATGGATGGAAGCAATCACAGATTATGACTGCGGTATTTCTTATACCCCTGGCAAGGCTAATGTCATGGCCAATGCCTTGAGTCGAAAAGCTTATTGCAATAACCACATGGTTCAGAAAGCTCAACCCCGTCTTCATGAAAAACTTTGCAAATTGAACCTTCAAATAGTTATTAAGTCCGCGCAAGCCAAAGATGCTCACGTTGATCAGATGAAAACGGATCTTGCCTTAGAGAAATCCAGAGATTTCTCGCCTGCTGTAGATGGAACCTTGTACTTCAAGGATCGCATAGTGGTACCCCAATTCGAGCTTACGACAGAGAAGGTGATGAAAGAAGCACATGACACCCCTCTCTATCCATTCGGGAAGTACCAAGATGTATCTGGACATCCGTCAGAAGTACTGGTGGTCCAAGATGAAGCAAGACGTTGCTCGATATATCGAAGAATGTGACGTTTGCCGTCGTGTCAAAGCAGAACATCAGAAACCGGCTGGACTTCTGCAGCCACTCCCTATTCGTGAATGGAAATGGGATAAGATTCATATGGACTTTGTCACTGGCCTTCCCAAGTCATAGAAAGGTAACGATGCTATTTTTGTCGTCATCGACCAGTTCTCGAAAGTCGCACACTTTCTGCAAGTCAAGGAGACAATCACTGCTAGTCAATTAGCAAACTTATATATCTCCAGAATTGTGTCACTCCACGGCATTCCGAAGGAAATCAATTCACCGTGGTAGTATTTTCACTTCTAAGTTCTGGGATAGTTTCCAAGAGGCAATGGGAACTCATATAACCTGGAGCACTGCTTATCATCCCCAATCCCAAGGCCAAGTCAAGCGAGTCAATCAAATTCTTGAAGACATGCTTCGGGCTTGTGTTATCTCTTTCGATAAGAAATGGGAAGAATCTATCCCTTATGCTGAACTCTCTTATAACAACACCTATCAAGCCAGCTTGAAGATGGCACCCTTCGAAGTGCTATATGGACGTAGGTGTCGAACCCCTCTAAATTGGTCAGAAACTGGGGAATGGACGCTCATTGGTCCAGACATTATCCAACAAGCTGAAGAGCAAGTCCGCATTGTACGGGATAACCTCAAGGCGGCCCAGTTCCGCCAGAAGAGCAAGCTTATCTGCGTGTCACTCCTTTGAGAGGCACTCATCGGTTCGGAGTCAAGGGCAAGTTAGCTCCTCGCTATATTGGTCCTTTCCGCATTCTCGCCCGTCGAGGACTTGTGGCTTATCAATTAGAGTTTCCACCTCAATTCTCTCACATCCATGACGTCTTTCACATGTCGCAACTTCGTCGTTGCTTCAAGGACCCATAACGTGAAGTGGATCCTGAATTCATCGAAGTACAAGATGATCTCACTTATAAAGAGCATTTGATCCGCATTCTTGAAGAAGCTGAACGTCGAACCCGCCAGAAGGTTACCAAGTTCGTCAAAGTGCAGTGGTCGAATCATACTGAAGATGAAGACACTTGGGAACGTGAGGATAATCTGCGTGCGGAATACCCCGATCTTTTCCCTTCTACCTCTTAATTCTCAGGACGAGAATTTCTTTTAGAGGAGGAGAGTTGTAACACCCCTGTAATCAAGCTATAGTAACCCTGTTTGATTAAGCTAATCATTTTGCTAAACAGTACTTGATCACCTTTTATTCAATAACTCATTTCAAATTCCACTTTAAATTCAAATTCAAATAATAAGTGAAATAAATAAATTCACTAACGTGAAAACTAAAATGTTCATAGTGTTGCAAATATTCTCTGGATAATTGTCCTGGTGAAACCAACTTTTTATAAAGTGGTTAAAAGCCCTAAATCAATTAAAGCAGAGGCCAAAACAATATTTTAAATGCCTTTTAAATTATGGAAATACCAAACTTTTTCAAATGCCTCCCAAACTTTTTGTGGCAGTGCCTAAATTTGCAATAAGAATAATGGGCCTTGTTACATATTTTTTTCTGAAGATAAATGGTATTAAAATAAATGCAAAACAGGAAGAAATAAAAGAAACAGAAAAGGAAAAAAGAAAAATAAAAGGCCCCACTGTGCACTTGGGCCTCAAGTGCACAGTGTAGTCCCAACCCACCAGGAGGTCGTCTCCTTCCTCCTGCTCATCCGAGCACGGTGGATGTCCGCGCGTCGTCCCTGTCGCGGATGGCCACGCGCCGGCGATCCCCGAACCCCCCTGGTGGATAAGACCGCCCCCTGCGCCCCCTTGGACGAAACCCTAGCTAATTTCTCCTCCCCCTCGCACGCTCTCTCTCCCTCGGTCCCGATCTCACCGGAACGCCGTCGTCGCCATGGCCCCTCGCCACCGTGGCCACTGAACTCCCCACGCCTCACCACCCGGTCAGGGAGGAGCGCCAGCCTCGTCCGCGTTGCGTGCACCAAGCCATTGGAGTCAGGGAGCTGCACATCAACCGCCTCGAGCTCTTCTTCACCTCCGGCCACCGCAACTCGCTGCCATCGAATACGACTCTGTCGAGCCTTCCCCGAGCCACCTGCGCTACCCTGTGTGATCGATGTGAGGCCGCCATCCTTTCCCCTCTGTTTTTTCTCTAAATCCATAGTCGTAGCGCTGCCGTCGTCCTCTTTTTGCTCCGGCCGAAGCTTGCCATCGCGGTGGAGCTTCCCGCCATGGCAACTAACCGTTCCAGGGCCTGCTGAGCACATGAGTGTTCTCAGGGCTCCTCCACGGAGCGCCTGACCCATTCGCTTGTCGAACCCGAGCCCCAAGGCATGTTCCGCTCAGAGCCCAAACTCCGGCAGCCGCCGCAAACTCGATTCCGGCGAGCACAGTCCATCCCAGCTCCTCCCACTTGTCCCAAGGGACGCGCACGAGCACCAGCAACTCGTAGTCGCAAACCACATGAAGAACGGTGCCCTATATTGACCAGACGATGAACTTTCTCCGTCGGTCTTGTCGTCGCCGGCGAGGTCCCAGTGGCGTTGACGTGTCCGGCATCATTAGCCACTAATGACGCCTCTAATTACCCCACGTTCACTAAAAAATGGGCCCGAGGCCACTAGGTTAGTCTAAATAAATCCGGGGTTAATTAAAAGACCCCTCCGTGTCAGTGACACGCGGGCCCCACTGGACCCGCTAACTAGCCAACCAGTCAACAGTTAACTGTTGACTTAGTAGTCAACTGGCCCCTCCTTGTCAGCCTCTCGTGCACTGCTCGGTGCACTTGGTCGGGTGCACCTAGCCTTTCCATGTATATTTTTGAATTAATATTAATTTTAGAAATTCCAAAATATTAATAAAACTTTGAAAAATCATATAAATTAATCCATAAGTCAGATGAAAATAATCTATATATGAAAGTTGCTCAGGAAAATATAACGAATTGGAATACGCTGTCCGTTCATTTGTCACATGCCTCTAGCATGATGAACATGAAACGTTCATCTCCGATTCATTTGCCCGATAAATGCCAAAGACCCGAGAAATATCCACACGTATTCTCCCGCTCCATCTGCAACACGTAGCACTGCGTTAGGTCACCCCTAGCACTGCATATTGCCATGCCATGCATCGTGATGCATCTGTTTACTTTATATTTATTGTTTCTTCCCCCTCTTCTCTCCGGTAGACACCGAGACTGACGCTGCTACCGGGTACGACTACACCGCTGACATCCAACCACTTGCAACAGAGTATCCAGGCAAGCAAAACCACTTGATCACTCCTATATCGCCCATTCCTTCTCTCTCATGCTTGCATTAGATTTTGCCACTCTTGTTGATAGCTCCTATTCTGATGCATAGCCTAATTTTGTAACCTGCTATTGTTACCTTACCTGTTATCCTATAGGCTTAGTATAGGTTGGTTAGTGATCCACCAATTACCCCTCACCTTGTCCCTGTTGCCCCTTGTATGACTCTGCAGATCTACTATCGAGTGTCGAGGGTGATACCTCATAACGCACTCCTGATGATAATTCTGTAGTGTAGCTAATCGATCGTGGATTACGGAGGGTGATCCCTCCTTTACCACTCCCGATAACGACTATGTCATGCAACACCTCAAGTGTGAACCCTCGAGGGTGATTCCCCCTAGGTCACCTTGATGGTTACATCGAGTGGAATCCATCGAGGGTGACTCCTCAGATTCCCCCTTGATGCTACGAACACACGGTTACTTTGACTTTAACCACAGAACCATGAGAAAGACGGGTCAGCCCCAAGGGTACCCGCGAGGCAAATGTGAAAGACGGGTTGGCCCCAAGGGTACCCGCGAGTGATGTGTAGTCGGGTTGACCAGGAAGGTGCCCGCGAGATAACTACGCGGCACGGCCGGGCATTCTTAGCCCTTGTCGTAAGTCCGGGAGACAGGGCGACGAGACCACATATCGTGGATCATTGATCGTCACTGCGCGCTACCAGGACACTAACGGGTTTGGATATGTGATCTGAGTAGGCCTCTAGCCTTTTTCGCACTGACTACCACGCGAGAATAAATATGGGTACTCTACGTCATACATTCGCTCGAAAGCTCTTCAGACGTCACAGTTGAGCGGCACGTGCCCGGGTGGCCTGCATAAGCACCTGCTTTGTATAAAGAGGTGCCAGGACTGACCTCGTCCGTCCTCGTAACGTGCAGGAGTGTTTAGGGTGATGGGCCCATGACCCCTGAGCACTTAGGATTTAGACCGGCGTGTTGACCACTCTGTTGAGCCTAGGTAGGACTATGGCATGTTGATTAGCCGAGGCCGGGCATGTCCCGAGAAAGTGTGTCCGGACGGAGTTAATCGAGCGTGTTGGGTAATTTTGTGTACCCCTGCAGGGAAGTATATCTATTCGAATAGCCATGTCCACGGTAACGGATGCTCAGAGTTGTATCCCGACCTATACATGATGGCTCCGGGATTGCTTTCTCGTAGGGAGTCGAGGAAGGATCTCTGGGCGTTACTACAACATACTTATTACTTTTAATATGATAATCTACACTCTCCTAATGCTGCAAGATACTAAAAATGCTAGTCTTCGATAGGACTAGGCCTTCCCTTCTATTCTAGCATTTATGCAGTTCAGTCCAAAGATACAACCCCATTCCTTTGATACTAATGCATACTTAGCATAGATCCGATGTAAGTCTTGCGAGTACTTTGGATGGGTACTCACTGTTGCTTTGCTCCCCTGTTTCCCCTTGATACGATTGCTACGATCAGATGACGGAACCCAGGAGCCAGTTGATCCCGCCGACGACTACTACAATCAGGATGGAGCGTACTACTACGTGGAGGCTGTTGAGTAGTTAGGAGGCTCCCAGGCAATAGGCCTTGCCTTTTCGATCCGATGCTTATATTTGTGCTAGCCTTCTTAAGGAAAACTTTATTACTTATGTCTATACTCAAATATCATTGCTTCCGCTGACTCGTTTGTATTCGAGCTTATGTATTCGAGCCCTTGAGGCCCTGGCTTGTAATGTAAAGCTTGTATGACTTTAATTTGTGTCTAGATTTATGTTGTGATATCTTCCAGTGAGTCTCTGTTCTTGATCATGCGTATTTGCATGTATGATTAGCGTACGATCAAGGCGGGGGCATCACAGTAGACCACATAGTTCTCGGGGATATAGATGAATCTTGGTATATATAGGATCTGAAACGTTATAATGGATATGAGATCCTATGTTGAATGCTTAGTTTAATAAATTTCATGAATGTTGTGAAGAGGGCCCCACTCGACATTACCGCCGAAAGGCCGTGAAGTGTATCACTATCATTATAAAGATTAGGACGTGAAGGTAATTCGAAGTGATAATAGAAGCCTTTGCTTCTAGCTTTTGCAATTGATAGGAGATTTATGGAGAACCCTCAAAAAGTCTGCATCTACGGGATAACCCTTAATTACCGTAGTTGTAACCTGCAGGAGGAGACTACGCTAGTAACGTGCATGGCACGAAGTCTACCTAGAGTAGAACATGTTCTGTACTCGGCTCCGCCCAACATAATCGTCAAGAGTGACTCAAATGTCCAGACTATACTATGTGGATGCATAGATTGTGCTAGAAACATACCAATGGAAATTCCAGACTCTCTGAGAACGCCTACTCATGCTACTATTTTCTTATTACTTTTTATGTTATTTATTTTCAGCTCTCTCTGCAGCAAAACAACTATTTATTTTCGCCCTCACTTTGTCTGGAGTCTATAATTACCTGCAGGCACAAATCCATAATTCACTACAAAAGGCAACGCTTAATCCCTGTGGGATCGATACTCTTAGTTCAAAAAGACTACAACTAAACCATGTGCACTTATAGACCATCAACGCGAATGAAACAACCCGCCACAACACGTGCCCAGTCAGGCCGAACAAAACATGCCACCACCACCGCAAGCAAAGCATCCAGCCATGGGGCGAATTATACTGGCAGCGGGGTCCTGCATGTAAGCTGGCGTGCGCGGACGCATTGTACGTAGCGGTTGATAATGTTTAGAAAATGTTTGTGGATTAAAAAAAACTTTAATTTTTAAAAAGTGTTCAATGAATTAAAAAATCATGAATTCAAATGGATGAATTCCAAAAAATGTTCAGCAATATTTAAAAAGTTCAAGATTTTTTTTAAATTGTGAAACTAAAACATGTTCATGGATTTTAAAATATTCAAAAGTTTTTTAAAATTAGACAAGTAACAAAAAGTGTTCACATGTATTAATTTTTTTGATATAAAAAAATTCGATGTATATTTCAAGAATGTTCAACGTATACTAAAAATGTTCAAAGCATATTTTTGAAAAATCCTTCATTCATACAAATTGTATTTATACTAGAAGGAGGGTGCGCGCTTTGCCGCGCCGCTTATATTCCTGGGGTCATACATGTTTTGTTTAATTTTTTTGAAGTTGTGAAAAATATTACGTATTAGTTGGTTTGGCATGTGGGGATACAATGAAGTGCATTTTCTTATCAGATATGCTACTCCTACAGACAGACATTACGAAATCATGCTTACAGATGGATGTGTCAATTTATGGTGAGAGATCAGGGAAAAAATGGGCCAACGGTGCAAATCGGGGAAGTGATTGATGGGACAATGTTTGGTATGACCAATCCGTAGCGAATCGTTCGTGAGCTTATCATTTTTCTTTTTTTATTGTGGTGACTAGGTGGATTTTTTTGACCGAATGATTGGAGGGCATCTTTTAATTAGTAAAAAAACATGAGAAAGTTACTTACGTTATTGGACACATGTGTTATGCTGGTGCTAAACATGTCATGAGCGACACTTCCGTTTTATCACCCATTCATCGAAAGATCCCACCACGAATCCAGGGTGAACTACCCAATCAATTATGTATCCAATCCAAATTGAAGAGTTAAATGAGCAGCTTTAAAACGGGATGGCTTAACGAAGTTAGAGATTTCATTGCCACAACAAAGGATTGACGGAGTCAAAATCAAGGATTGACGGGAGAAGCTTTAAAATTAGGGAGCATAGTCTATTAAAAAATGAATGAGAGATCTCATTGTGAAATTGTTGAGTTGAATGAGGGGCTTTAAAATGGGATAGCTTAACGAAGTTAGAGATTTCATTGCCACAACAAAGGATTGACGGAGTCAAAATCAAGGATTGATGGGAGAAGCTTTAATATTAGGGAGCATAGTGTATTAAAAATAAATGAGAGATTTCATTGTGAAATTGTTGACTCGGTCAAAATTGAATGAACCAACTCCAAATTGAGACCTCAATTGGTGGTGAGGCCTTAAAAAATAGGGAGCTTAGTGTTATGGAGGATTAAAATAATTGAGTGAAAAATTGTTGACCTGGTCAAAATCGGTGATCCAATTCCAAATTGGTGATCTCAATTGAATGAGAGGCCTCCAATTCTAGGGGAATTAGTGATATAGTATATTAAAATAATTGAGTGAAAATTGTTGACCCGGTCAAAATCGGTGACTCAATTCCAAATTGGTGACCTCGATTGAATGAGAGGCCTCAAATTCTAGGGGATTAGTGATATAAGGTGATAGTTTAAAAGGCTGAGAAGAATGGAACGGAAGAAACCGACTTCCTAGAAGCACAAAAAATCTGGCAGAAAAACTCACTACCATAAAAACCAGGATGCAGAGCTATTTGCATGTACCATGAATTGAAACGTCTTATAAAAGTTTACACAGGGAGTATCTCTCATTCGCTACTGAACTGAAAAAAGGCCAATTTAAATCCCGAGCTCGCAGAGCCTAATATAAGTCGAAACAAACAACCCAAGGAAAAACAGTGCGTAAAACATCCACTATACAAGTTTGATAAAAAACATGTATAAAAATGATAAGTTATAGATGTGCCTTGTGAACAAAAATCAGGGAAAGATGTGCATAGTATTAGCCGCAGTATTGGGTGGATGATTGATGCGTCCATTTTGCATCATGATTTCCTACTGTTATTTATTATGTTTTGTTGAATAATAATGCTTTAGGGAGTGATTCTAATGCCTTTTCTCTCATAATATGCAAGGTTTACACAAAGAGGGAGAATACCGGCAGCTGGAATTCTGGACCTGGAAAAGCACATCAGAGATACCTATTCTGCACATCTCCAATGGAGCTGGAACTTTACGGAGATTATTTTTGGAATTAATAAAAAATACTAGAGCAAAGAACTACCGGAGGGGGCCACCCTGGTGGGCACAAGACACCAGGGCGTGCCAGGCCCCCCAGGCGCGCCCTGGTGGGTTGTGCCCTCCTCGACCCACCTCCGGTGCCCATCTTCTAGTATATAAGGTCTTTTGACCTCGAAAAAAATAGGAGAGGACTTTCGGGATGGAACGCCGCCGTCTCGAGGCAGAACTTGGGCAGGAGCACTTTTGCCCTCCGGCGGAGCAATTTCGCAGGGGGGACTTCCCTTCCGGAGGGGGAAATCGAAGCCATCGTCATCACCAACACCCCTCTCATCTTTGGGAGGCCAATCTTCATCAACATCTTCAATAGCACCATCTCCTCTCAAACCCTAGTTCATCTCTTGTGTTCAATCTTTGTACCGGAACCTCAGATTGGTACCTGTGGGTGACTAGTAGTGTTGATTACCTTGCGTAGTTGATTACTACATGGTTTATTTGGTGGAAGATTATATGTTCAGATCCATTATGCTATTCAATACCCCTCTGATCTTGAGCATGATTATTATTTGTGAGTAGTTACCTTTGTTCTTGAGGTCACGGGAGAAGTCATGTTGCAAGTAATCATGTGAATTTGATATGTGTTCAATATTTTGATGGTATGTATGATGTGATTCCCTTAGTGGTGTCATGTGAACATCGACTACATGACACTTCACCATCCTTGGGCCTAAGGGAATGCATTGTGGAGTAGTTATTAGATGATGGGTTGCTAGAGTGACAGAAGCTTAAACCCTAGTTTATGCGCTACTTCGTAAGGGACTGATTTGGATCCGAACGTTTAATGCTATGGTTATATTTTATCTTAATACTTTTCTCGTAGTTGAGGATGCTTGCGAGGGGGTTAATCATAAGTGGGAGGTTGTTCAAGTAAGAACAGCACTCAAGCACCGGTTCACCCACATATCAAATTATCAAAGTAGCGAACACGAATCAAACCAACATGATAAAAGTGACTAGATGAAATTCCCGTGTACTGATACGTCTCCAACGTATCTACTTTTCCTCACTCTTTTGCCCTTTTTTTGGACTCTAATTTGCATGATTTGAATGGAACTAACCCGGACTGACGCTGGTTTCAACAGAACTATCATGGTGTTGTTTTTGTGCAGAAATAAAAGTTCTCGGAATGGAACGAAACTTTTTGGAGATTTATTTTGGAAAATATAAAAAATACTGGAGTCAAAAACCATCGGAGAGGGGGCCTAGGCTGGGCACGATACACCAGGGCGCGCCAGCCCCCTCCCGGCGCGCCCTGGTGGGTTGTTCCCACCTCGTGGCCCCACTTGCCCTAACTCCGCCACTATAAATTCCTAAATTTGGAGAAAAAAATGAGGGAGAAAGAATTATCGTGTTTCACGAGACGGAGCCGCTGCCACCTCCTGTTCTTCATCGGGAGGCCAGATCTGGAGCCCGTTCGGGGCTCCGGAGAGGGGAATCTTCGGTCTTCGTCGTCACCAACCTTTCTCCATCGCCAATTCCATGATGCTCCCCACCGGGAGTGAGTAATTCCTTCGTAGGCTTGTTGGTCGGTGAGGAGTTGGATGATATTCATCATGTAATCGAGTTAGTTTTGTTAGGGCTTGATCACTAGTATCCATTATGTTCTGAGATTGATGTTGCTATGACTTTGTTATGCCTAATGCTTGTCACTAGGGCCCGAGTGCCATGATTTCAGATCTGAACCGTTTATGTTATCATCTCTATATCCATGTTCTTGATCCGATCTTGCCTAGTCATATGCACCTATTACGCGTTATGATCCGTCAACCCCATAGTGACAATATTTGGGATACTTCGCGGTGATGACCGTAGTTTGAGGAGTTCATGTATTCACCATGTGATAATGCTTTGTTCCGGTTCTCTATTAAAAGGAGGCCCTAATATCCCTTACTTTCCTTATGGACCCCGCTGCCACGGGAGGGTAGGACAAAAGATGTCATGCAAGTTCTTTTCCATAAGCACGTATGACTATTTACGGAATACATGCCTACATTACATTAATGAATTGAGCTAGTTCAGTATTGCCCTAGGTTATGACTGTTACATGACGAATATCATCCAACGAGTTACCGATCCAGTGCCTACGACCTTTCCACTTATTGCTCTTGCTAAGTTACTACTACTGTTGCTGTTGTTCCAACTGTTACAAAACTATTGCTACTAGTGTTACCACTACTGTTGCCATCACTATTGCTACCAAACTATCATATTACTGTGCTACTGATCACTTTGCTCCAGATATTTAATCTTCAGGTGTGGTTGAATTGACAACTCAACTGCTAATACTCTCAAGTATTCTTTGGCTCCCCTTGTGTCGAATCTATAAATTTGGGTTGAATACTCTACCCTCGAAAACTGTTGCAATCCCCTATACTTTTGGGTTATCATGTACCCTCAAGAACACTTTGCCTATTGCTAGAGACTGTTTTGGCCTGTCCTTTGCCACAAAAGGATTGGGCTACCTTGCTGCACCTTATTTACCGTTACCGTTACTTGCTCGTTACCAATTATCTTGCTATCAAACTATCTATTACCTACAATTTCAGTGCTTGCAGAAATTACCTTGCTGAAAACTGCTTATCATTTCCTTCTGCTGCTCGTTGGGTTCGACACTCTTACTTATCGAAAGGACTACGATTGATCCCCTATATTTGTGGGTCATCAATGATGAATCGGCAAACTGTCTTCAGTGATCTCGCCCACCAACGGGAATACGCCGAGTGTTGTCAAAAAGAAAAAGGAGAGGGGTAAGAAAAAAAGGAGAGGTAAAAAAGGGAAGCCTTGCACGAGATTGGCAACCTTGCACCTTTTTTTAGGGGAAATTGCCGCTTTATTATGCTTAAACAAAGCCTGGAATCTCGTTCGAAATTACATCCAAAATAAAATCTGGTGGGGAGTCCAGCCAAGTCTGACATCGCTCCTCTCCTATGCCTACCTTTGCTAACTTATGCACGGCTACGTTCCCAGTACGACGAACCCAAGACACCTTGTACTCCTGCCTCGAGTTGAGCATCTCCTTGATTTCGCTTACCCAAGGCCCGACAGCGGACAAATTCCTTGAATCTTGCTTGATCATTTGCACCACCGACCGGCTGTCCAGTTCAACATGCAGGCGCTGGACATTGAGCTCCATGGCTAGCTGAATCGCCCTTTTGCAAGCCAACACTTCAACTGCTTCAGGATCAGCAACATGTGTGATGAAATGGCATGCTCCAGCCATGAAGGCACCGTTGTGGTCTCGAAGCACTGCCCCACCTCCCCCCTTCTCTCCATCTTTTGAGACGGCCCCGTCACTGTTTACCTTGGCCCATCCTTCATCAGGGGGTTCCCATATTTGGATGATTTTGGGCACTAGCGGTCGCTCCCTCGCTGCATGCACCTGCTTCCATTCACTCAAATGCAGGCTCACTGTAGTCATGATTTCATGTGGGGGCGCGATCCTCTTCCCATCCCGCGCCTCATTGCGTGCAAGGCACAGGTCGTATGCTGCCTGCACCAGCACCTCCCGCTCGTCTTCCGATGCCCCGGCGAACCAGCCCAGTAACCAGGAAGCCAAATTGTTCTGGGAGACCCTCGAACACGGTGGGATCGCCACCGAAGCTCCCAATTCCGACCGCATCAGCTGCCAAAACTGCACTGAATGTTGACATGCCCAAAACCGATGAACTATGGTTTCCTCTCGGCCACATACAACACAAAAAACACCTGGTTTTATCCGTCGACGAAATAGCTCCGCCCCCATTGCCAATCCATTCCGAATAAGCCTCCACATGTGGATCTTGGCCTTAGCTGGTACATTAGTCTCCCATAGTGCCATGTACCCTTTGTGCTTGTTCACTGAGCTTGAAGACTCCTGCTGCCCATTTTTTGCCTTGTTCATCGACATCTTCAGGTGGTATGCCGACTTGACTGTAAACACACCGTTGCGAGTAAAGTTCCAAGCGAGGTAGTCCTGCATCAACTGTCCCCCTACTGCAATCTGCTTGATGTCCACTGCATCATCCACCGTGAACATGTTATCAACTTTGTCATTGTCCCAGCCCGTTCCTTCAGTGTTCAGAAGGTTAGCTACTTTTGTAACCCCGTGCACGTGTACATGGCCCAACGGTTTCATGCTCCCACATCTTGGAATCCACTAGTCATGGTGTATATTAATTTTATAGCCATCACCTACCCGCCAAACCAGCCCTTCCCTCGGCAGGTCCCTACCATGCAATATACTCCGGAAAGTGTACGATCCCGCGGAGGGACAAGTTGCAGTCATGATTGATCCATCCGGAAAATACCTGGCCTTGAGCACCCTTGCACACAAGGACATGGGCGCTTGTAAGATCCTCCATGCTTGCTTGGCTAGAAGTGCTTGATTAAAGGCTTCCGGGTCACGAAAACCCATACCCCCTTCGCGCTTTGACGCACACATTTTCTACCATGAAATCCAATGCACCTTCCTCTCACCATTCATCGCACCCCACTAGAATTTTGAAGAGATCGAAGTCAGATTCCGATACATTTTCTTTGTGAGGTGAAAACAACTCATGGTGTAGGTCGGTGTCGCCTGAAGGCCGGATTTTATAAGTACTTCCCTTGCTGCTTTCGATAACCCTTGTCCTTTCCAACCACATACTTTGCCCTTCGAGGATTCAGTGACATGTTTAAAAGTCCCCTCTTTTGACTTTCCAACCAGTGTTGGAAGACCAAGGTAGCGCTCACTATGGGCCTCCGACTGAATGCCAATAGTCTATTTAAGTTGTTCCTTCACTTCATCCTGGCTACCCTTTCCAACAAATATAGAAGACTTTTGCAGATTCACCTTCTGTCCAGAAGCCTTCTCATACCTAGTCAAGATATCCCTGAGAGCCAACATATTTTCTTGTGATCCTTCAAGGAAAACAATACTATCATCCGCAAATAGCAAGTGTGTAATATGGGGGCCAGTGCCTCCAAATGACACACCTTTTATTGTTTTTTCCTGTTGTGCCATCTTTAAAAGAGCAGAGAACCCCTCCACACAAAAAGGAATAGGTAAGGCGATAAGGGGTCTCCCTGTCTGAGTCCTCGAGAGGGATAAAAATAAATCTAGAGCACCCCCCATTAAGCTTAACGGAGAATTTTGCGGAAGTAACACATCTCATGATCATGGTGACCCACTATTGTGAAAAACCAAACTTCAACATCATTTGTTCCAGAAAGTGCCACTCGACTCAGTCGTAGGTCTTCATCATATCGAGCTTCACTGCACATAGACTCTTTTTCCTCTTCCTGGTTCTTATTGCATGCACACACTCATAGGCTACCCCAATATGTTGTCGGTAATCAATCGCCCCGGTACAAAGGCGCTTTGTTCCTCCGAGATCAGAACAGGGAGGATCCCTTTTAGCCGGTTAGCCAACACCTTAGTAGCAATCTTGTATAGCACATTACATAGGCTAATAGGTCTGAATTGCGAAAGTAACTCCGGTGAGTTTACCTTCGGGATCATAACAATGATTGTGGCGTTGAAAGCGTCCGGAGTTAGAGCCCCGCTTAAGAAGTCCCTAACTGCCTGACATACGTGGCCCTTTACCAAAGACTAGTGTCGCTGGTAAAATAGCGTCGGTAGTCCATCCAGTCCAGGCGACTTGGTCGGGCCCATTTGAAATAGGGCCGCCTCCACTTCCTCATCAGAAATAGGTGCAACAAGCTTCACATTCATGTCATCTAAAACCGCCCCATCAATGTTGTCCAGCATGCATCTCCTATGTATCCACCGATCCTTCAGATTTGAACAGGTTCTCATAAAACTTTGCGGCCAACTCTCTCATCTCCTCATCCACTGTACACCTCGTCCCATCCTCTTTCCGCAGTGCCTTGATAGTATTTTTCCGCTTACGGTGGGATGCCCTGTTCTGGACGTACTTCGTATTTTGATCCCCAGCTGATAACCAGTCGACCCTCGACCTTTGTGTGTATAGGATCTCTTCCCGCTCATACACCTCTCAGAGTTGCTCCTCTATTTCCCGGACCTCCAGTGAGGTCCCGGTAGAGAAAACACTTTTCCTCGCATCCGCTAGAAGGGTTTTCAGTTTCGTTATCTGCCGCCATATAGAGCCGAAAACCTCCCTAGCCCATCGCTGCATGTTCTCCGCCACTGTAGTAAGCCGATCCCAAACTGCTGTTAAGGAATGTTCTCCCGAGCTAGCAGCTTCCCAGGCTTCCTGTACCATAGCATCGTACTTCTCATGCCGGGTCCATGCCTCCTCGAACCGGAACGGCCGCACTCCCTTATTCACCAAGCGAGGAGCAGTCTCCATCGCTCGGACTAGAATAGCTTGGTGGTCGGACTCCTCTGTTACCAAGTGCTCAACTGAAGTTTCAGGGAAAAGATCCAAAAAAATGCTGGTACAAGTAGCTCGGTCATGCCGAACTTGGATATTTTCTGTGCCCTCCCGTTTGTTGTTCCACGTGTTTGGGTATCCTGAGAAGCCCAAATCGGAAAGCCCGCAATCTGCCAAACAGTCCCAGAAGTCTTCCATCTGTGCAAATCTCCTCGTCTTGCCACCTATTTGATCAGTTTGGAACAGCGCTTCATTATAGTCTCCTGCACAAAGCCAAGGTAGATCATCTTGTGCCCTTAAGAATCTGATTACATCCCAGGATTTCTTCCGGAGTTCAGTTTTGGGATCCTCGTAGAAACCAGAGAATCTACAGGTTTTCCCCTCCCAAACCATCTCTGCATCTATGAAGTATTGACACCATGGCCGTACTGTCATCTTTACGTCGTCTCTCCACCACAAAGCTAATCCACCACTAAGTCCCACACAATCCACAGCCACCCCATTCTTAAACCCCAAGCTCCACCTAATTCTCTCCATAGCCCTCGCCTTCTTTTTTGTTTCACTCAGAAAAACCATCGCTGGGTTGCATGACCGTATCAGGTCCCTTAATTCGCCCACTGTCGAGGTCAACCCCAACCCTCGACAGTTCTAGGCAAGACAATTCATGGCGACCGGCGGCCCCGCTGCTCGGGGTCCGCCAATGTGTCAATGTTCTCTGCAATACGATATGCTGGATCATCCTTTTCCACCCAATATTGCCTCGGTCCCCTTTTACGACCCCCATGGTCAAACCTTGGTTGAGACTTGTCATAGTATATGTTGGGGAACGTTGCATGGGAAACAAAAAATTTCCAACGCACACGCAAGATCTATCCATGGTGATGAGCATCTACGAGAGGGAGAGTGGATCTACATACCCTTGTAGATCGCTAAGCGGGAAGCGTTAAGAAACGCGGTTGATGTAGTCGAACGTCTTCGCGATCCAGATCGTCGAGCGTCCCGCGATCCCATCACGATCCATCTCGCGATCCAATCTCGATCCGTCCCGCGATCCCATCACGATCCGTCCCGCGATCAAATCACGAATCGTCTCGCGATCCTGATCACGGTCCTTCCGATCTAGCATCGAACGGACGGCACCTCCGCGTTCAGCACACGTACAGGTCGATGACGATCTCCGCCTTCTTGATCCAGCAAGAGAGAGCAGAGAGGTAGAAGAGTTCTCCGGTGGCGCGACGGCGTGGCGGCGATGGTGGTGGAACAATTCCGGCAGGGCTTCGCCTAAGCACCGCTGAAACTAGACTAGAGAAGAAACCGATCTAGATGAAGTAGAGGGAGCATGTGGCAATTAGGGTTAGCTCTTCCCTCTAAATCCTCTAGTATATATAGGAGGGAGGGAGGGGAGGAGGCAGCCTCAAACCCTCAAGGTTTGGCCGAAATTGGAGGTGGAGGAGTCCTACTCCAATCCTATTAGGAGTAGGATTCTTCCTCTCCACTTGGAAACCCTTTCCACCTTTCCTCCTTTGGATTTTTTCCACCCAAAGCCACATGGGCCTTAGTGGGGGGGTTAGGCCAGCCCACTAGGGTCTGGTTTGACTCCTCCCACAGCCCATGAGGTCCTTTGGGTCGAGACACCCCTCCCGATGGTCCCCGGTACCCCTCCCGGCACTCCCGGTACACTACCGAAATACCCGAAACTTTTCCGGTGACCAAAACAGGACTTCCTATATATCAATATTTACCTCCGGACCATTCCGGAACTCCTCGTGACGTCCAGGATCTCATCTGGGACTCCGAACAACCTTCGGTCACCACCATACATAACTCTACTATACCGAAACGTCACCGAACCTTAAGTGTGCAGACCCTGCGGGTTCGAGAACTATGTAGACATGACCAAGACACCTCTACGGTCAATAACCAATAGCGGGACCTGGATGCCCATATTGGTTCCTACATATTCTATGAAGATCTATATCGGTTGAACCTCTATGTCAAGGATTCAGTTAATCCCGTACGATGTTCCCTTTGTTCTTCGGTATGTTACTTGCCCGAGATTCGATCGTCGGTATCTCTATACCTAGTTCAATCTCGTTACCGGCAAGTCTCTTTACTCATTCTGTAATACAAGATCCCGTGGCTAACACTTAGTCACATTGCTTGCAAGGCTTATTGTGATGTTGTATTACCGAGTGGGCCCTGAGATACCTCTCCGTCACACGGAGTAACAAATCCCAGTCTTGATCCATGCCCACTCAACAGACACCCTCGGAGATACTTGTAGAGCATCTTTATAGTCACCCAGTTACGTTGTGACGTTTGATACACACAAGGTATTCCTCCGGTGTCAGTGAGTTGCATGATCTCATGGTCATAGGAACAAATACTTGACATGCAGAAAACTATAGCAATAAACTGACACGATCATATGCTATGTTTATAGTTTGGGTCTTGTCCATAAAATCATTCTCCTAATGATGTGATCCCGTTATCAAATGACATCTCATGTCTATGGCCAGGAAACCTTGACCATCTTTGATCAACGAACTAGTTAACTAGAGGCATACTAGGGACACAGTGTTGTCTATGTACCCACACATGAATTTGAGTTTCCAATCAATACAATTATAGCATGGATAATAAACGATTATCACGAACAAGGAAATATAATAATAACCAATTTATTATTGCCTCTAGGGCATATTTCCAATAGTCTCCCACTTGCACTAGAGTCAATAATCTAGTTCACATCACCATGTGTTTTACATTGTTATGAATCTAACACCCAATGAGTTCTGGGGTTCGATCATGCTTTGCATGTGAGATAGGTCTTTAGTCAACGGGTCTGCGACATTCAGATCTGTGTGTACTTTGCAAATCTCTATGTCATACTGTAGACACTGCTACCACACTCCACTTGGAGCTAGTCCAAATGGCTGCTCCACTATACGTATCCGGATTGCTACTCGGAGTCATCCGGATTGATGTTAAAGCTTGTATCGACGTAACCCTTTACGACGAACTCTTTATCACCTCCATAATCGAGAAATATTTCCTTAGTCCTCTAGTTACTAAGGATAATCTTGACCGCTGTCCAGTGGTCCACTCCTGGATCACTCTTGTACCCCTTGACAGACTCATGGCAAGGCATACACAGGTGCGGTACATAGCATGGCATACTATACAGAGCCTATGGATAAGGCATAGGGGAGGACCTTCGTCCTTTCTCTTTCTTCTGCCGTGGTCGAGCTTTGAGTCTCACTCAACTCCACACCTTACAAATCAGGCAAGAACTCTTTCTTTGACTGATCCATTTTGAACTCTTCCAAAATCTTGTCAAGGTATGTACTCATTGAAAGTTTTATCAGACGTCTTGATCTACCTCTATAGATCAAGATGCCCAATATTTAAGTAGCTTCATTCCAGGTTTTCCTTTCAAAAACTCCTTTTCAAACAACCCTTTATGCTTTCCAGAAATTCTACATCATTTCCGATCAACAATATGTCATCCACATATACTTATCAGAAATTCTATAGTGCTCCCACTAACTTTATTGTAAATACAAGTTTCTCATAAACATTGTATAGACTCAAAAACTTTGATCACTTCATCAAAACGTATATTCCAACTCCGAGATGCTTGCTCCAGTCCATAGAAGGATCGCTGGAGCTTGCATATATTTTAGCATCCTTAGAACTGACAAAACCTTCCGGTTGTATCACATACAACCTTTCCTCACGGATATCGTTAAGGAAATGATGTTTTGACATCCATCTGCCAGATTTCATAATCGAAAAATGCAGCAACTGCTAACATAATTCCAACAGACTTTAGCATCGCTACGGGTGAGAAAGTCTCATCGTAGTCAACTCCTTGAACTTGTGAAAAACCCTTTGCCACAAGTCGAGCTTTATAGACGGTGACATTACCGTCCGCGTCCGTCTTCCTTTTAAAGATCCATTTGTTTTGAATGGCCTTTCACCCTTCAGGTAATACTTCCAAAGCCCATACTTTGTTTTCTTACATGGATCCCATCTCGGATTGCATGGCCTCTAACCATTTCTCAGAATCCGGGCCCATCATCGCTTCTCCATAGCTCGTAGGTTCATCGTTGTCCAACAACATGACCTCTAAGACAGGGTTTCCGTACCACTCAGGAGCAGTACGCGTCCTTGTCGACCTACGAGGTTCGATAGTAACTTGAGCCGAAGCTTTATGATCATCATCATTAACTTGCTCTTCAACTAATGTAGGCTCCGCAGAAACAACTTTCTGCGCTGCGCTACTCTCTGGTTGAAACAAAGGTTCAACAACCTCATCAAGTTCTATCTTCCTCCCACTCAATTCTTTCGAGAGAAACTCTTTCTCGAGAAAGGACCCGTTTTAGCAACAAACACTTTGTGCTTGGATCTGAGATAGAAGGTTTACCCAACTGTTACGTTAGGGTATTCTATGAAGATGCATTTGTCCGCTTTGGGTTCGAGCTCATTACGTTGAAAACCTTTTCCACATAAGCGTCGCAGCCCCAAACATTAAGAAATGACAGCTTAGATTTCTGCCAAACCAAAATTCATACGGTGTCATCTCAACGGACTTAGATGGTGCCCCTTTTTAAAGTGAATGTAGTTGTCTCTAATGCATAACCCCAAAACGATAGTGGCAAATCGATAAGAGACATCATAGTACGCACCATATCCAATAGAGCACGACTACGACGTTCGGACACACCATCACACTATGGTGTTCCAGGTGGCGTGAGTTGTGAAACAACTTCCACATTGTCTTAAGTTGTATACCAAACTCGTAACTCAGATATTTACCAACTCGTAACTCAGATATTTACCTCTACGATCATATCGTAGATATTTTATCTTCTTGTCACGATGATCTCAAACTTCACTCTGAATTTGTTTGAACTTTTCAAATGTTTCAGACTTGTGTTTCATTAAGTAAATATCCCCATATCTACTCAAATCATCAGTGAAGGTAGGAAAATAATGATATCCACCGCACGCTACAACACTCATTGGACCGAATACATCAACATGTATCATTTCCAATAAGTCACTTGCCCGCTCCATCATACCAGAAAACGGGGTCTTAGTCATCTTGCCCATGAGGCATGGTCCGCATGTCTCAACCGATTCGAAATCGAATGAGTCCAAAGATCCATCAGCATGGAGTTTCTTCATGCATTTTACACCAATATGACATTTAGCGGCAGTGCCACAAGTATGTGGTACTATCATTATTAACTTTGTATCTTTTGGCATCAATATTATGAACATGTGTATCACTACGATCAAGATTCAATAAACCATTCTCATTGGGTGCATGACCATTGAAGGTATTATTCATGTAAACAGAATAACCATTATTCTCTAACTTGAATGAATAACCGTATTGCAATAAACATGATCTAATCACATTCATGCTCAACGCAAACACCAAATAACATTTATTTAGGTTCATCACTAATCTCGAAGGTAGAGAGAGCGTGCGATGGTGATCACATCAACCTTGGAAACACTTCCAACACCCATCGTCACCTCACCCTTAGCTAGCCTCCGTTTATTCCGTAGCTTTTATTTCGAGTTACTAACATTTAGCAACCGAACCGGTATCCAATACCCAGGTGCTACTAGGAGTACTAGCAAGGTACACACGTATATCAAATATAATTCTACCGACGTTGCCAGCCTTCTTATCTACCAAGTATCTAGGGTTGTTCCGCTTCAGCGACCGTTCTCCTCATAATAGAAGCACTTAGTCTCGGGTTTGGGTTCAACCTTGGGTTTCTTCACTTTGGCAGCAACTGACTTGCCATCCATGAAGTTTCCCTCCTAGCCCTTGCCCTTATCAAAACTAGTGGTTTCACTAACCATCAACACTTGATGCTCCTTCTTGATTTCTACCTTCACGGTGTCAAACATCGCGAATAGCTCAGGGATCATTATTTCTATCCCTGGCATTTTATAGTTCATCACGGGGCTCTAGTAGCTTAGTGACAGTGACTTGGAGAACTATATCAATCACTATCTTATCTGGAAGATCAACTCCCACTCGATTCAAGCGATTGTAGCACCCAGACAATCTGAGCACATGCTCACCGATTGAGCTATTCTCCTTCATCTTGCAGGCAAAGAATCTTGTTGGAGGTCTCATACCTCTCAACACGGGCACGAGCCTGAGATCCCAATTTCAGCTCTTAGAACATCTCATATGTTCCGTGACGTTCAAAACGTTTTGGAGCCTCAATTCTAAGCCGTAATGCATGATGCACTGAACTATCAAGTAGTCATCAGAACGTGCCTGTCAGATGTTCACAACATCTACAGACGATGCTTGAGGGGGTGGCGCACCGAGCGGTGCATTAAAGACATAAACCTTCTGTGTAGCAATGAGGACAATCCTCAAATCACGGACCCAGTCCGCAATATTGCTACCATCATCTTTCAACTCTATTTCTCTAGGAACATATAAAAATTCAAGGGGGCTACAACACGAGCTAGTAATCTACAACATAATTTGCAAAGACATTTTGACTATGTTCATGATAATGAGTTTAGTTAATCATATTACTTAAAAACTCCCACTCAAATTGACATCCCTCCGGTCATTCGAGTGACACATGATCCAAATCCACCAACTCAAGTCTGATCATCACATGAGTTGAGGTGGTTTCAATGGTGAATATCTTCATGTTGATCATATCTACTATATGACTCATGTTTGACCTTTCGGTCTCTTGTGTTCCGAGGCCATGTCTGTACATGCTAGGCTCGTCAAGTTTAACCCGAGTGTTCCGCACGTGCAACACTGGCTTGCACCTGTTGTATTTGAACGTAGAGTCTATCACACCCGATCATCACGTGGTGTCTCAAAACGACGAACTTTTGCAACGGTGCACACTCGGGGAGAACACAATTTTATCTTGAAATTTTAGTGAGGGATCACCTTATAATGCTACCGTCGTCCTAAGCAAAATAAGATGCATAAAAGGATTAACATCACATGCAAATCATAAGTGACATGATATGGCCATGAACTTGTGCTTTTGATCTCCATCTTCAAAGCATCGGCATGATCTCCATCGTCACCGGCATAACACCATGATCTCCATCATCTTGATATCCATCAATGTGTCGCCATGAGGTTGTCGCGCCGACTGTTGCTTCCATGACTATTGCTAACTCATAGCGATAAAGTAAAGCAAAAACGGCGAAAATAATTAAAGACAACCCTATGGCTCCTGCCGGTTGCCGTACTCATCGACATGCAAGTCGTGATATTCTATACAATACATGATCATCTCATACATCACATATATCTCATCATGTAATTGGCCATATCACATCACAACATACCCTGCAAAAACAAGTTAGACGTCCTCTAATTGTTGTTGCAAGTTTTACGTGGCTGCTACGGGTATCTAGCAAGAACAATTCTTACCTACGCAAAAACCACAACGGTGATACAAAAATTGCTATTCAACTTTCTCAAGGACCGCCTTTGTCAAATCCGATCCGACTAAAGTGGGAGAAACAGACACCCGCCAGCCATCTTTATGCAACGAAGTTACATGTCAGTTGATGGAACCGGTCTCTCGTAAGCGTACGAGTAATGTTGGTCCGGGCCGCTTCATCCCACAATACCGCCGAATCAAGAAAAGACCAAGGGAGGAAGCAATCTGAATATCAACGCCCACAAACTCCTTTGTGTTCTACTCGAGATCTCATCTACACATAGACCTAGCTCATGATGCCACTGTTGGGGAACGTTGCATGGGAAAAAAAAATTCCTACGCACACGCAAGATCTATCCATGGTGATGAGCATCTACGAGAGGGAGAGTGGATCTATATACCCTTGTAGATCGCTAAGCGGGAAGCGTTAAGAAACGCGGTTGATGTAGTCGAACGTCTTCGCGATCCAGATCGCCGAGAGTCCCGCGATCCCATCACGACCCATCTCACGATCCAATCTCGATCCGTCTCGCGATCCCATCACGATCCATCCCGCGATCAAATCACGAATCGTCTCGCGATCCTGATCACGGTCCTTCCGATCTAGCGCCGAACGGACGGCACCTCCGCGTTCAGCACACGTACAGCTCGATGACGATCTCCGCCTTCTTGATCCAGCAAGAGGGAGCGGAGAGGTAGAAGAGTTCTCCGGTGGCGCGACGGCGTGGCGGCGATGGTGGTGGAACAATTCCTGCAGGGCTTCGCCTAAGCACCGCTGAAACTAGACTAGAGGAGAAACCGATCTAGATGAAGTAGAGGGAGCACGTGGCAATTAGGGTTAGCTCTTCCCTCTAAATCCTCTAGTATATATAGGAGGGAGGGAGGGGAGGAGGCAGCCTCAAACCCTCAAGGTTTGGCCGAAATTGGAGGTGGAGGAGTCCTACTCCAATCCTATTAGGAGTAGGATTCTTCCTCTCCACTTGGAAACCCTTTCCACCTTTCCTCCTTTGGATTTTTTCCACCCAAAGCCACATGGGCCTTAGTGGGGGGGGGGTTAGGCCAGCCCACTAGGGGCTGTTTGACTCCTCCCACAGCCCATGAGGTCCTTTGGGTCGAGACACCCCTCCCGATGGTCCCCGGTACCCCTCCCGGCACTCCCGGTACACTACCGAAATACCCGAAACTTTTCCGGTGACCAAAACAGGACTTCTTATATATCAATATTTACCTCCGAACCATTCCGGAGCTCCTCGTGACGTCCATGATCTCATCCGGGACTCCGAACAACCTTCGGTCACCACCATACATAACTTTACTATACCGAAACGTCACCGAACCTTAAGTGTGCAGACCATGCGGGTTCGAGAACTATGTAGACATGACCAAGACACCTCTACGGTCAATAAACAATAGCGGGACCTGGATGCCCATATTGGTTCCTACATATTCTACGAAGATCTTTATCGGTTGAACCTCTATGTCAAGGATTCAGTTAATCCCGTACGCTGTTCCCTTTGTTCTTCGGTATGTTACTTGCCCGAGATTCGATCGTCGGTATCTCTATACCTAGTTCAATCTCGTTACCGGCAAGTCTCTTTACTCGTTCTGTAATACAAGATCACGTGGCTAACACTTAGTCACATTGCTTGCAAGGCTTATTGTGATGTTGTATTACCGAGTGGGCCCTGAGATACCTCTCCGTCACACGGAGTAACAAATCCCAGTCTTGATCCATGCCCACTCAACAGACACCCTCGGAGATACCTGTAGAGCATCTTTATAGTCACCCAGTTACGTTGTGACGTTTGATACACACAAGGTATTCCTCCGGTGTCAGTGAGTTGCATGATCTCATGGTCATAGGAACAGATACTTGACATGCAGAAAACTATAGCAATAAACTGACACGATCATATGCTATGTTTATAGTTTGGGTCTTGTCCATCACATCATTCTCCTAATGATGTGATCCCGTTATCAAATGACATCTCATGTCTATGGCCAGGAAACCTTGACCATCTTTGATCAACGAACTAGTTAACTAGAGGCATACTAGGGACACAGTGTTGTCTATGTACCCACACATGTATTTGAGTTTCCAATCAATACAATTATAGCATGGATAATAAACGATTATCACGAACAAGGAAATATAATAATAACCAATTTATTATTGCCTCTAGGGCATATTTCCAACAGTATACATCCCTGTACTCTTTCTGAGGCTTCCTTACATATGTGCCCTTCCGTATCCCCTCCTTATCAGAACCTCTTGCAGCATAGCTATAGGGAGTAGCCCTGTTGTGATCACCCGGGTATTGCATGCTGCCATCAAACTTTCTCTCCCACTCCCAGTCTCTATTGTTGCTTCCATTACACTACTTTTGATTATCAATCAGCTTGTCCCTCAAATCTCTTTCCTTCTTCTGCTCTAGCCCCTGCCTGAGATCATAGTCCTTCATTCCATCAAAGCGCATTCTCTCCTTTAGAGGACTGTTCACCTCTCCCTTGTCATGCATATAACCAGCACCAGTGCCCGGGTCAGCTGGCTTAGAGAATTCTACTTGCAAGTTACGCTTTGCCGGGACATCTTTTTTCATACTGGTTGGACGCCCCCGGTCGTTGTCGCCGGTACGCCCACTACCCCAGCTATTATTACTACTGAGAGATGGTCCAAAGGACCCCTCCTTTACATTGTTGTTCCTCCCAGGGGATGCTCTGAGCCAGCCCCCCCACTGCGAAGTAGAGTCTAACGGCGGGTCACAAGTTCCACCAACATGCACAAGCCGTCCACATTCAAAGCAAAAGTGGCGTATCTTCTCATAGTGAAAATCAAACCATGTTTTTGATTTATCTTCCCGTGAGGCTTAAGATAAAAACCTCTCACCAAGGATTCATATACTGAAATCTTTGCCCGAACCTTGAGATTCGTGCCCCTGGCTACACCATCTTTATCAGCATCGACTTTCACAATTGCACCAAGCCACTTCCCGAGAGCTTTACCAAAAGTCTCAGTTCTTTTATCGGGGGAAGATCATCCACACGCACCCAGACATCCACTGTATCAAAGACCATCTCAGATGGCCTCTTATTACCCTCATACTCCTTGAGAATAAGCACGCAAAAATCATATTGCCAAGGACCGTTGTTCATTGCGTGTTTCCAATCCCCCTCACTTCCGAAGTGTAACTCAAACACGTTTGAACCCAGATATCTGAAACGAGCCTCCCTATGCAGACCCCATGCTCTCGTCATAGTTCTTTCCAGCACGCTCTTGATCAATGGTCGTGATGAGCAAACTTTGCCAACCGCAGACCACCTTGAGTTCTTCGGGATTACCTCTTCTGGGTCATCAAACACTAGGCCCTCCGCTTCCTTATCCATCAACACCATACCACCCATCCTTGCCGAAAGGCTCAACGTTGGATCTGGAGTCTTGTTACTACCCCCTGGCGCAATGGCGTGGACGCAGTTTTCCCTGTCACATCCGCTGACTGCTTGCCCTGGACTACCGTCGCCCCTGGCGCCGTCGCCGGGGTCGCCGGTCTCCTCTGATTCATAGCACCCGCTGCCACAGAAGCTGGATGTGTTGCGGTCGCCGTCTTTTTCGCACCCACCAGTCCCTCACGCCTCACAGCAGAGGAGCCAGCCTTGTTTGTCATCGTCGCCGCCGCCCCGGAAGATGCCATTTGCTCCTCGCCCCTCGTCGCCTTTCCAGATGTTTTGTCCACCATAAGCTATGCTCCCTAGCAGAGGAGAACACCGTCGGTCAGAGTCCAGGGTTGCGCCGCCGCCTCCCTAGCCTCCACCGCAATCCCACTCACCCCCACAGCGAAAACCCTAACCCTAGCACATGAGCGCAATCGCCATGCAGTCGCCTCCTATCGCCTTAGCTTTTTCCTGTGCGGTGGACCCCCATGCTCTAGTACGTCGCATGACCGGCAACCTTGCACCTGAATGAATGGCATCCGGGTCCTTTAGTGGTTGTTTGGATAAAGGGAATTAGCACCGAGTTTTAACAAAACACGTTTTAGTAGGAATTTTCGAAAAACTTGTTTTACCAATAATTCGGTTACAAATAAGTATAAACAAAATCTTGTTTGGGTGATAAAACAAGTTTAAGCGCAAGGAATTGCACCATTGCCGACGAGCGTAGAGTGGTCACCGCGGCCTCATATCTACGCAAGAGATGGTCACGCCCAACTGGTTGCCATGGTAGGCCACTTCGTGGTACTCGCTGGATGGTTCATGTGGGCAACGCTGTAGAGCTCTACAGCTCGACATGGACAAGAAATTAAGAACAAGAGCCGACGAGAATGCCAATGAGGCCATGGAGTGAAGGCGCTCGACAGTTCGACACAGTTCGACGTACATGCATCATTGGCAGACGTCGCCGCATAGAATAAATCTGCTGCGGGCAGACAAAATCTCAAGGCCAAATTGTTGAACCAGGCCTTCAGCATGCTAAGCCTTGATGCTGGAGTGGTTGCCGCCCAGGTGAAGGCTGCCTCACGGGGAGACTGCCGTCGGCGAGGAAGGCGACAGCAAGGAAGGTGCGGCAGGAGTGGCCGCCAAGGAGCACTGGTGGAGCTAGGCAACATCTTTTTTTTGGGGGGGGGGGCGTAAATATGAATGTTTGGGGGTGCCAAAAGACTGTACTTTTCCTAAACTTTCTTTGCAAAAAAAAATTCTTTCACATATTTTATCAAAGTTGGGGGGGGCATGGCCCCTGCAGCTTACTACATAGCTCCGCCGCTGAGGAGAGTGGTGGCCAACGGCAATGGCGAGTTGGTGACGAGCATACCAGTCGCGGACGACGCAGCTAAGGTCGTCGTTAGGGAAGGATCGGTGGTCGACGGTGCCGTTGTAGGCCACTCGCAGTCTGCTGACGGTGGACTTCGCGATCAGAAAGAGACGCGGATTAGTCGTTTTTCTATATACTAGTACAAATGCCCGTGCGTTGCAACGGGCATAGAAACTCACAAAACCTGATTCATGTGCTATTATGTTTCATTTTTTACATTCAGTTCTGATAAGATTGCACTGATTATTACTTTTTGGATCCTAAATTTTGGATGTGCAGAAGTCACTTTAGCTTTCTTCATCTGATAGAAGAGTAGTGGTTCATGGAATAGTCTGTGAATACTTTTTATTTTTTCCTTTTCAAAAAACATGGTTTATTTATTTATTTTAAAAGTGAACACTTTATTAAAACTGGATTACGCTGACATAAGCATCATAATATATGTGTTATTTGCATGCTAGAGTATCATGTTTTCCTTGAAGCAATCTAGATAGCGATAAAATGATGTTAAAGTAAGAGCATTACTATATACAACATGTTATTCGTCTGACTTCACTATGATGTTTAGATCAGTCCGTCGATGCCAAGTGACAAAGCACATCACACCGGCAGATTAACCATTGCACTGACATCAGACAATAAAAATGTCGTATATGCAACACTCTCAAAGTAATTTTACATGTATGCAATTGTTTCATGTTTCTCCATAGCATCAATGTTTGGGTCAAAAGGATGTATAAGGTGGTTGCCTCCTTCCTCTGTACCACCTTCAACGTGACCATCTTTAGGGCCATCAAGCATGGCATCTTCTTCCTAATCCGGAACAACAACTTTATTGAGAATAACTAAAGACTCAGTGCCATGACATGTAAATGCCTATGTTTTAGCACCAATGGTTTATTATGCACTCGTATGAACCGGAATCAGTAGCGCCCGGAGATAATTTATGTATTTACTTTATTGGGCATCCAGGCATATATGTTTCCGCCGTGTGTGTCCTGACCTATGTAGTCAATATGAGTACGACAAAAACACAAACAGAAGCAATTCCAACTTCAAAAAAGAAAAAAGGAAGCTCGTTTCCTTCTTGAAGGCGTCATCGCGGCTCTCATTGCCCGTCGTGTTGCTCCAGGGGAAACTCTGATCCTCGGATCAGGCGGTGGCGGCGCTTCGGTGTCGTGACCTTTCTGAAGGCGCCGCCTTGGAGCCCACGGTTCATCGTATGCGGCTTCATCTCTTCGCGGTGGCGTGTTCTCGGTTAAGTATCCCGGTTGCTCTTGTAGTGCTAGGGATGGTGTTGCTACGCTCAGCACCTATGTATCTTGCCTTGGGTATGTGCGTGTGTTGTGGTGACGTGCGTCTATACCGGGATGCTGATGATGGTTACTTTATATATAAAACGGGGCGAAAGCTTTTTCGGCAAAAAAGAAAAAAATATAGAACCAAAACCGGCAATCATGTGCATGAAGATTCGGAGAAGAAAAAAATGAATGCATGGCGAGAATCGAGCGGTTTTATTGGTATATGGAGCGTGTCCCTCCTAGTAGTTAATCTTATTAGTGTCCAGCCCACTCCACCGACTATCTCGCGCGGGCGACACGTTTCCTCTGACCTGAGGACTCTAGTCCCTCTGTAAATCGTCGTCCCGGACGTTGTCGGTTGTGCTAATCTGGTTTCTTCGTGGAAGCATCCGATGCTGCGTGCGGATTTGTAAACCTCCTTATTCGTTTGCTTCTGCTTCCCACTTGTTGACTTCTGATGCGGCAAGGTCGCTGACGTATAAAAGTTGATGGCAATGGATGCAAAGGAGCGAGGTGGGATTATTATTACTTTGTACACGTAATCTAGCTTAGTTGATTGTGACATTACGTATTTTTTTTGCCTCCAGGGCCGCCAGAAATCTTAACCAGGTTATAGGTGGGCCTGTGCTGGCTCATGGGCTGGATGCTTGGATCGTTCGGCGCCGAACGAAAGTGACGTACGAACGACAGTAAAAATGGTTGTTAATAGGTATAGACTCGTTTTTCCAGTTTTACCAAAACTAAGATTTACTTATCCATGGATTTGTTAGGCTAACCAAACAGGATTTTAGTTAGTTAGAACCGAAATCGTGTCTAGGCAAAACTGGTTTACTATATTCCCGGTATCCAAACAACCCCTTAATAAGCGAGAAAAGAGACGGGGAGGAAAACGGAGCGACCGACGGGCAGAGAGAGAGGAGAGGAAAGCGAGGGGCGTCGTGACTTGTGACTGGAGCGTGGAAAGGTAAACCCCCCTCCGGGACCCCGACGAACGCCATTGTGAGGTATTCTCAGGGCCTGTTCGGTAGCCCTCCAGCTTCACCGGATCCACAAATCTCGCTTCAATTTCTGGATGCCAGCTTCTTCTACGAAAACTGGATCGATGGAAACTGTTCGGCACCCTCGCTCCAGCTTCTTGTATGCGCCAGCAGGCCAAACTGCCTGGACGGGCTAGAGCCCAGCCGGCTCAATAGATAAGGTGGCCTTAGGCCCGGTCGGACGCTGGAGGAGAGTGGCTGGGCTTGGCCCAGTTCGGAACGTAAGGTAGCCATGTCTCCACGTAGCCTCGTAAGAAGAATAGAACGTGACGTGAGATGGGAGAGAGAAAGCAGCGAACCGGTACGCATCCCTCAGATCACTTGGCGGTGGCATCTGCCTGTAAATAAGGCCAACTCCAGCTTTCCCGATTCTGGGATCGCCAAAACAGCCGCTCCAGGTTTTTGTACGTGAATACTGCTCCGATCCAGGAAGCTGGCTTCCCGGAGCCGAGCCGTTCGGGCCAGCTTCTCTCACTGATTTACGGAAGCTGGGAGCTGGCTGGATACCGAACAGGCCCTCAGTCTGCCACCAAATCCAGGTCTCTCTCTTCCTCCGCTTCCTCAATGGAGTTGCAATTCCCGTCTCTTTGCCGCAAATCGCGCGCTTGCCATGCTACTGTATTTCGTTTTTTTCTTCTGTAGTCGAGGGTTTTTGAGACTTCCAGTTCTTTGTTCACAAAACAGGGGTTTCAGGGTTTTTCGCTGCAAGTTCTTGGCTTCCTTTCGTGATCGATCGAGGGGTAAAGCGCGTGGCCGTAGCTCTTTAATCGACCTGCTCGTGGAGTGGGATTTTCTCTTCTTGTTCTCTCCTTTATTTATCTTCGCGGGTAATGATTTTTACATGCTGCGGTAGTAATTATTTTGGACCCAGATTGGCTCTACCGCCGAAGATCCTGATAATTACCTTCTTTGTCTACCGTGGTTCTTAGGACTAGTATTTTATATGATGATGCGCTACATTTCCCTGAGATGTAGTATGATTTAATCTCACTTGCAGAGGATAGAAGAGGAAGGAGCAGATCCATGGGAAACTGCAGGAGCTCATGTATGTATGTCTGGTCAATCGTGATGTTTGGATTGTGTCTTTTATAAACCAAAAGTTAGATGCAATTTGCAGCATTAATTCCTTTGGCAAAATTCAAGGTGTAAGAACATGAGATCCTAGCTCTGAATTGAGGAAGCACTTGCCCTCGCCATCATGTTGATATATTCATTTTTATTTTCCCATCCTCATGGCCTTTCTATCTTTCTAATCTAATTTGAGGTAGTTAGTCTTGATGTCTTATTGATTAGAAGCAATAACAAGTATCTTCTGCCTTGTTCTACCCTTTATTGATGACATGAATAACTATTCTGATTAATCAGGGGTCACTTATCACACATAATTGCGTTCAAGAGTTTGATTCATATAATTGGAACATAAATTTCTTATATGTTGTTGGCCATTTTTTCGGTGGTCGCTATATTATCCTGTTTATTTGGAACTGCAACATACACATGAATATTGCATGTTCTCTCTTTTTTTCGTTGTGTAATTTTGAGTTATTGCACTTGTGCAAATATCAGCTCGTGCACTCCTAGGAAAGACCCATGTTGTTCCGGATTCAGAATGGGCGATTCAGGACTTCGGAAAGACCCATGTTCCAGGTTTTGAATGGAGGATTCAGGACTTCTCGTCACTGCTCAAGACTGGAGCTAAGAGCACGACATCTGGTGCTTTTCACTGCTCTGGGTATAACTGGTATGCGCCATAATTGCAAAAGGAACTCTGTGAAATTCATGTATCAGATTCAGATGTAAATACCATCTGGTTTGTTTTTGTAGAAAAAGTAATTATATGTTATCAATATACACATTAATTTAGGATGTTGTCTACTCACCAATGATGTTTTGATTGATGTACTCAAATTAGCAATCACAATATCATAAACAACCAGTCAGACGCTAAAGCTTGATACGGTGGATGAAGTCAAGAAATTAGACTTCACTCCTACTTCAGTTATGAATTCTAGACTGAGTTTGGTTTCCTCCCATGATTTCATTTACGTTGCTCTTCGTCTTGTGCCATCCCAGCTAAGCTTGGTGCCAGGTCACACGGTGCACGCGGTGTTTGCGTTGTCAATATACAACCATTCAAAAGGAATCTACTGTGGATGCAAAGGTAGTCTTATGGGTGTTTTTTCTCAAGCACATCCATCCTATTACAGCTAGGAGTCCATACTCTGTGCATCATTAGTTTGAGATATAAATACCATGATTCCATCATTACAAGTCAATATCTTTAATTTTGTAATACAATCAAATATTACTTTTCCCATGAAGAAGTTGCTTTGCATTTTCCTTGCTGTCAAGTTTATCTGATTCGGACTGCATACACATGTTCTCTTTAAATTTTATAATCATTATTAGGATGTAATTCACTATCTTGATATCTTCTTGCTTTCTGAACTGGGGTGAAGTTTGGTTATATATATTTATGTACTTTTTTTAATGGGGGTTGTTCATATATTATTTGGTATATTTGCACCTTACGTACAAGTTCTTCGTTCTCTAATCTTCCAACCTTTACCTAAAAGCAGCTACCTACAACTTTGATTTCAAGAATACCTACTCGAAGGAGCATTGCTTGATTCCTCTTCAGGAGCTACTGAAATCGTCTGCTTTTCTAGTTGATGATAGCTGTGTCTTTGCTGTGGAGATATTGAAGATTGATGTTTCTTCTCCTGAAAAGAAGTCTGTTGTGGTTCAGAAGAAGGCTACCATAGTTCAGAACCTCTTTGTCCAGAGTAAGGGATTCATCAAAGGGACATACACTTGGACCATGAACAATTTCCTTGAATTGGACTTGAAGCACTTCGTCCATTCTCCTACATTTGAAGTTGGCGGACAAAAATGGTATGTATCTGTTACCAGTTAAACAATTACATCACAAATGATTTATACAAATAGTATGCATGTGTTATCCAACATTTTAGCTTATATGTGTCCTTTAGCTTACTATAGGTTCTTGTATGTGTCACATACCATCAATTATTTTCTCTGATTGTTTCTGGGTAACATTGTATTATCTTGTACTGTAGTAATGGTTTGCTTAGATTTTTTTGTACAGTTGCAATGCCACGAAGTTGTGTCCGAAGTTAATGGTTGGCTACACCCAAGCTCAGCCACAACTTTCCGATTTCTGTGTAAGGCGAGGCAAGGTCCTTTAGATATTCTAACTTGACCTTGATACAACCAAAGAACTGTACTTTTAGTATATTTACAGATATGCGTAGCGCATTCCAGTTTCAATAGAAACAGGTTATTGTAATCATGCTGCACCTAAAATTCCGAAACAATGTAGTACTAAAATCTATGTTGAATAAAAGCTAGAAATTTCATTCTCATATATATATTTGGTACCACCGATTCTTGTATGTGTCACATACCATCAATTATTTCTCAGATTGTTTTTGGGTAACATTGTACTCCATTATCTTGTACTGTAGTCATGGTTTTCTTAGCTTTTTGGTACAATTGTGATGCCATGAAATTGTGCCCAAAGTTAATGGCTGGCTACACCCAAGCCCAGGCATAACTTTCCGATTTCAATAACTAGCCACATTCTTCAAATACCTTTTCCAGGGTACCTAATTATATTTGAAGTGTCACTTCCCGTTTTTGTCAACAAGTACATTGGCATGTATCCCCGTGGCGACAAGTACAGCACTGATTGCCTCAGCTTGTACTTATACCCGGGTGTCTCGGATGAGCTCCAACTCGAGTCCAAGAAGGTGGCTGTAGTGACTCTGTCCATCCTGGACCAAAAGAATGGGAAACACTTCACTAGAACTTCAGGTTCAACTTTCCTTAGCAAGTATCAGTGCTACTGATATGTGTGATTCAAGCAGCTAGTGTGTGTAACCTGATGATGATTGCAGTTGATCTTACTTTTGTGGTGATTGCAGGTCTCTGGGTATGTGGACAAGCATGGGGATGGCCTAACTTCTTTGGACTCAAGAAACTCAAGGACCCGTCGGGAGGCTATGTTGTAGGATCGAGCTGCATTGTGAAGGCAGATCTCACTATCATTGGTTCATCCAATGATGACTAGATCTTTACCTCATGGCCTCATGGAGAGATAATGGCCTTTCATCCTACTAAGTAGACTTATATATGAGATAATGATGTGGTAGCACTACTAAAAACTTGTCTGATGATTAGTAGTACTTCTATATGCATGGATGATGCAACTATGTTAGTCAGCTTGTCTCGCTACATGGATGTTGTATTCCGCCGAACCATGTTATCCCTGACTTGGTTCTATGTATATGTTCCCAGTTGATGAATCAGGGTTCCATGTATTTGCTTCGAGAGGGAGAGTGATCGTTGCTTTGTCATCTGTCCATTCGTTTCCATCCCACGGACCAGTTTTTAGTTAACTCTTAGGCCATCTCTAACAGATTGGCTCCCAAATCTGAAACAATGGAATAATCAACTCATTGACAGCCTCTTTCATCCAGATGCAGCCTTGGTTATAAAATAAACTCCAATCATCCAGGATGTAGGAGAAGATCTCCTTTGCTGGAAACTTACTCCTACA
Source organism: Elymus sibiricus (assembly GCA_039707655.1). Classification (NCBI taxonomy): domain Eukaryota; kingdom Viridiplantae; phylum Streptophyta; class Magnoliopsida; order Poales; family Poaceae; genus Elymus; species Elymus sibiricus. Next base: position 221,268,633 of record CM077663.1, read on the forward strand.
GGGAAATTCACAACAAAGAGTGCATATAGATTGTGCTTACAGGTGTTACAAGAAGAAGGAGAACCACAACCAGCAGCTATTTCAGCTAACTCAAAGGAGCTTGTAAAAACAAGTTTGGAAAACGAAAGATATAGCGCCAAGGATTCAAACATTTGCATGGAGACTAATAAGGAAAGCACTTCCAATGGGTAAGAGAGCAGGTAAATACACTTCTCATATAAGTAAGCTATGTTCTAGGTGTGGAATGGAAGAAGATGAGCAACATATTCTCTTTTTGTGCCCATATGCCAAAGTTGCTTGATTTATACATCCGTGGTATATTAGAATTGATGAACTCTTGAAAGATTGCAACTCCATTACAGATATGATTTCTTGTATTCTCAATTCCAATCATCCTCATGCTACTTTAAGCAATGTATTTACTTTCATGTGGTGTTTATGGAAGTTAAGAAATGACAAACTGTTTCAGAAAAAAGAAAGCTCTCCCCTACAGGTTTTTTATGCAGCCCAAGCTATTGAAAAGTGTCTATCACAAGAAATGGGAGTCCAGGAACAATCTCACCAAGTGGAGAGAAAACAAGAAACACAAATATCAGGTTCTTATATGCAGGGGACAACAATAGATTTGTGGCAAATACCAACTACAAACAAAATCTTCATTGATGCTGCATGGAAGGCACATGACCAACACAACAGCAGTACAAGAATTGGATTAGGTATTCTGTTGCAAGTAAATCAAGGAGGCCAAAGACTGAAAGTCCAAGTCTGGGCAACTAGACAACAAGCAAAATCAGCCTTTCAAGCAGAAGCACAAGCTTTAGTGCTTGCAGCCAACTTGTTAGATCAATTACAGATAAAAGGAGCAGCAGTCTTCACAGATAACTTATCTTTAGCAAAAGTAGCAACAACTAGATCTCCTAGAACAGATCCAGGACATTGGGAAGCTAGAGGTTTACTTGCAGAATTTTGTGCAATCACTAATCCTGATTCAGTTCAGGTATTTCATATCCCAAGACTTCATAACAAGGAGGCTCATGATTTAGCCCAGTTAACTATCCACCAAATATCGGATCAAACACTTGAAGTCTCCTGTAGTAATGTGATTCATGTTCAGGAAGGTTGTCCATTGAAGTTGATATGTTCTGGCATGAAAGTTCATGGAGTTGTAACACTCAATGTAAATTGTTTGAACTCTGAATAGAATGCTAATGAATTGGCGCCTTTGGCGCCTTTGATTGTTCAAAAAAAACAGATCCCTCAAAATCTTTTGAGATAAACCTCAACTAACTGAACCCTCAAGCATATAACTTCTACTCCCTCCGTCTCATAATGTAAGACGCTTTTTGACAGTACACAACGGAGGGAGTATTTTTTAGGAGTTGGGCCTTAAAAATATCTTTATTTTTTTAATTTGAGCAGCCCACACAATTTTCCATAAATCCTCTCTCTCCTCCTCCGACACCTAGCAGCACACAACACCTCCCGGTGAACCATCGACCTCTCAGGCGATGCCTACCACCTCCATGGGGACCAACATGACCATGCCCGTGCACCCTCGCTGAAATTGCTTCCCAGGGACGGAGTTGATCAAGCGGAATGGACTTGGGGATGGTCTTTGCCCCCTTGTGTTGTCCTAGCGGCGGGACACCACCGCGACGACTATTTATCGCCTTAAGTGATACAAGCAGCTTCTATCGCTGAAGAGGAAAGCAACGCGCGAGAAGGAGGCATCGGACCGGGGTCTCTAGGGGGAACGCGCACCACGCTAACCACTCCACCCAAGTTCCCTTCGTGGTTAGAACTAGGGGGCGAGTTTTACTTGAGGCTACTGTAGCCATTTTCTTTGGGTTTTTTATTCTGCTTTTTCTTTTTGTTTTCTGACAGGGTTTTCTTCATTTTTCCTTTGGTTTCTTTTTTTCTTCATTTTTTGTTTCATTTTATTTTTCTTCTCCATTTTCCGTTTGATTTTATTTTTTCTTCTCCATTTTTTTCTGTTTTTTCTTATGTTTGTTTTAGTTTTCACTCTATATTTTCGTATATGTCAAAAAAATATTTTTAATAAGTGATCAACATTTTTTGTATACACGTTCAACATTGATAGAACGCTTATTCAACATTTTTCAAATACCTGTTCAACATTTCAAATACTTATTGAACATTTTTCAAATACTCGTTTAATATTTTTCAAATAGTCGTTCAACATTTTTAATACTTATTCAAATACTTGTTCAACATTTTTCAAATACTTGTTCAGCAATTTTTAATACTTATTCAATATTTGTCAAATACTTGTTCAATATTTTGAATACTTATTCAAAAATTTCAAATACTTGTTTAACATTTTTTAAATACTTGTTCAATATTTTTTAATACTTATTCAATATTTTGCAAATACTTTTCAACATTTTCCAAATGTGCTTTTGAAGAGTGTTTTTTGTATATATATGTATAATATTTTAAAGTACAAAAATAAAGCAAAAAATGAGAACAGAAAACAAAAAAAATAAGTCGTGGTCTCCCGCGCGGCTAGCCCGGCCCATCTGCCCTCCCCCCCGACACGAGGCTTTCCCTTGTGCTCGCTCAAAGCGGGGACATAGGGGCGCCCGGACACCACATCTTCTTCTTGTGTCCAACGGCGCGGTTCCTGTTGTGCTTTGTCTGTGAGGCTCTGGGGCCCGATTGGGAGGCCCATTACCTGGCCGGGTTTCTACCTGGGCCAACCAAACTGGGAGGAGAAGACGCCTCTTCTGATTTGTGTTTGCGGCGTTGACATGGTTCCTATGGACAACGTGCAACAAGATGATTATTGAGCGAGTTTTTCTTCAATGGACCTCTCACTCTATTCAAATTCTTGGTCAGAACTGACACCCGCTATCTAGATAGAGGGATCGCGAGCGGCTTGACAGTATGATGGATGCTATGACTGTGCCGGCGCACCACCTTGTCTCGCCTTAGGGTTCCTGAGATGACTGACACTTGATGGTGTTTTTATTTTTTATTTTTTGGGGTGTGTTTGTGTTGATGTCTCAACAGATATTATTCTTCCATTTGTTGCCTTGGACTTGTTGTGCAAAGTGAGTGGTTGTTTTATCTATAAAGTGGAGCGAAATCCAGTTTCAAGAGAAACTTATCCTCGTATGTCTGGGTTGCTCGCAAATCCTCATATCCATCCCTATGTTGGAAAGATAGCAGGACGTACAGGTGTGTCCGGGCAGTCTGGAACATTTAATTTGGCCCACCCGGACCACTTTCTCTTGCTCTTTATTCTTTTTCCTATCTTCATCTCCACCAATCATATGCATGTGCCACACATATAAAGGGAAAAGTGTGAGGCAGGGTTGCATGTACGCGACAATGAGAGCTTGAAGTGTACATGTCTGAATAGCGTCCAAACGTCAAATTAGGACAGTCCGTTTGTAGATGCTTTGAGGGCATCTCCAAAGCGGACACTCAAACCACCCACAACCATCCAACACGATGGTCCACGGACAAACACGAATGTTCGAAATCCTGCAAACTAGACGCAAATCATGGGGGCTTTGCAGGCGTCCATGCCGCTGCCACATACCTGTCGCCACCCCGGTCCCACCCAAAACCCTTTCCGCGCAAAGCGTTCGCCACATATTCATGCCGGTTAGCGTCGCTCTAGAGTGGACGTGACTCAACGACATTGAAGATGGTCAAACCGCGCGTCCGGACGAGCTGGGCTGCACCACTTCAGCGTCGGCGCGGTGACAAGGAAGCCTACTCCGGCCTCTGCATTCAAGCCGGCTTCCCGTCCCTTCACCTTGCCTGGCTAAGCCTATCTAGGCTGGGCTCCGACGCCGTCCACGCGGCACTGCACCATTGCTCTTCCTCTCCGCTCCCACCTTCTCTGATTCTCTCTGCTCCAGTGCCGTCCAAACCATCGTGTCGACACCGCAATGAAGTCATGGTTCTTCGCGCCAGCATGTGGTGGAGGCGGCTTCGAATCTTGGCGCCGTCGTCGTCGCTTTTCGGGGGGCCTCGATCTTCACGGCCACCGGCTCCTCCAAGAGCAGCACATGTATGTAGAGGTTGGGAACGATGAATACATGCAGCAAATGGAGCTCATGATTGAGCGGGCGCTCTAGAATGGTGTTTTGGCACCACCCTCGCCACCGCCAGCCAACGTGAAGGAGAAGTGGTGTCGCCGCCGCGCTACCGCATGAAGGAATTGACGTCCCGACCTCTCCACAAGGTGAAGGTGGAGTCGGCGTCCCCCCTCACGTGCAACCGTGGCTTCCAAATCAGGCGTCGCCGCCGCCGCATAGACCAGCCACCGCCGCCGCGACTAGCACACCAAGGCCATGAAGGAGGAGGTGGTGCCGTTGGCAAACACGAAGACGCGCGGGCTCCTCCTCCACTACCTCAGTGGCTGCGGCGGCTCCTCGTCGTTGCTGAGCATCGTCACGACGGATGAGAGGACAACCAAGTAGGCGGCATGGTGGGAGCCGCGCAACACGACGTGTTGCTCGGCGTTCGCCAAGTCCTATGAGGTGGCGACCTGGGTCTGCGCAAACCCCGATCTCGTGAAGGCCTGGGCCTGCGAACTGTCAACGATTACCGCAGAGACGGCCACGCGGCAGCTACGCCACCTTGACTGGGAGCTTGCCAATATTGGTGAGGAGCGCTTTCTCAGCGAGACCACCGCCGCCGTCACCGCTATTGAGAGGGACAAGTGCAAGGCTCCTCGACAAAGGTCGGCTTTGGCCGTGACAGCCCTCCGCACGGTGCGGGAGGAAGCGGAGCGGCTCCTCCGCGAGTGAGTGACGGCGGCCGGGCAGGGCTGCCGCGTCCCCGTGCAATTCCGCCACTGGAAGGACCACTCCGACGACGACATAGAAGGCGATGGTGGTGCCGCTGGCCAAGCAGGCCATGTGATACGAGGTCACTGTCCGCTACAAGCTCTTTATGTTTGTAGTTAGGTTTTTGGTTGAACAGATAAAATATCGTCCGTTTTATGTAAATAGATCTTAAAATTCCGTCGTATTTGCATGAAAATCGTTCAGTTCAATCAAAATCTCTTTGAAATGTATGTGGACATGGCTAGATCGCCGGACTGCTGTATTCACGGATTTTTTTTAGTCTAAACACATTTTATTAATTAAACATTAATGTTCATGGAAATACAAGATAAATCAGGAAGATTTATAAACCACAAATGCCGACCTATCCTCAGGCCTCTAAAACATGTCTGGCGAAGCTATGTGCGTTAAAGTTGATGTCTTGCGCTGCGAAGATGAAAGAGCAACTCTGAAACTGTGATGTAGTGTCTATAATTTCTTTCAGAATTGCTACATACGCTCCACCTGTTCCTTGTTTTAGTACATCATTGACCACACCCTATGATAGCCGGACTACCATATTCACAGATAAATACCATTCGTTTTCTGGGTGGAAGATGCCCTGAAGTCTTTTTCTTTTTTGATTGAACTAGTAAGCATGCACGTGCAACGCACGTCTCAAACAAATGAATTCACATAACATCATAGTAAAATATTTTTTACCAGATGCTAAATGCTATCATGTTACTCAAATTGTATTTTCAAAAGTGTGACATATTTTTGATCCAACACATGTATCATAATCTATAGTAAAAACATCTATTTTGAATCTAATTTCTACTTTAATGAGTTTTTTACCGAGTCATTTAAATGTGTCTGATGCCCAACGATATGAGAACGCGTCTAACACACGATCCAGAAACATGTCTCCGCATAAAAATCACTATCACATAATAGTTGTATCATAATGCTTACAAAAAGTATATTTTAAAGACCAGAACTAAGCATGTCTTGAAGGGCCATCTTTTGAAGCAATGAAGGTCCATCTATAGATGCGATCTATGATGCTTCGTTCAATGGATGGGATATTGTTTTGAGCTTCATTCTCTTCATACTTTAAAATATGCACCAAAAAATGCTTCCTCAGTTCAAAACCATCCTACATATACATTATACACCATTGTTATAAAACAAGTTTGTATGTGCAATCTGTATACAAATAAGCATGATGTAGATACTCACCTGGGGTATGGGAAAATATAGCTTTCCATCACACAATGAGTGCATGTAATTGAAAACCAAATAACTCAACTAAGCACTGCATGTATGAAATACCGTATATGCTCTCTGAAATATTTAGCGTCCTCATCATCTTGACTTGTAAACAACCGTTTCAACTCTTCTGGAACATCTGGAGTAAATAAACTGACTTTTCCTTTTCTGCAACAAAATGCTGGCCCCTCAAATGGAAACCGCAATGCCCACACAGTGGCGACAGTCCGCAACCTTTCTTAGGACATGGTGCTTTGTAGGTAGGTTCCGGTATAGGAACTCATCAGTATTTGATACGGTACTGCTCGTGTACTATGGCGTCCAATTTGGAACGATTCAAATGCAACATCTAGCACAGAACAACAGATGTATTAAATTATCAGTAAACACTAAAATCCGCATTTGAGGGTGCTAAATTAGAAAATACATAATTGGCACACCTTGATCCATAAAAAAAATCTAGCTTCTTCATCAGGCTCATGGCATGCAGCTTCTCCATTATGCAATGGATCCAAGCAGTCTAGTAGGAAATTTTATGGTCAAAGAGAATTGCCTCTAATTTATGTATGACGAACTTTATATGTGAACGATAGTATATTATATAATATGCCTTGTAAATTGGTTTGTCCAACACCGGGCTCAAAAATTCCATATGGATCATCCTTCTGGTCGTTGCCCACTATGAAAAATCATGAGATCAGTAGAGCATAAGAGTGCAGGATCATGAAAACCCCATTTCAGATTATTAGTGATTTGAGTACCATGCGGAGTCGGTTGAGCAGGTCTTCTCCTATCATTAGCCGGCGTATTTTCAGGTTCATTGGATCCGTTAAAAGGTTGTATACCTGAACAAACGAAAGAGAACCCAGATTTATGATCAAATAAACACCGTCGACACAGGTACAAGATAATTATATCGATCAACTAACCCGCATCTTCGATTGTGCAATCTGGGTCACGTATTATGCTCAGTTGGGGTAACTCAACCCCTGAAATTTGGGTGAGAGGCCCTGCATGCACAATTAATTTTCAGCCAGAAGATGATTACAATCAGAATGTCAAGGCAAATATAGCAAAGCCAATTAAAAATACCTTGTCCAGGAGGCACAGCTCTTTTTGAGCTTCCTGCTATGTGTTGCCTCTGATACACATCATTTTTGTGCAACCAATTGGATTCATCCTAGTTTGTTAAATTACTCTCTTTATTGTCATGGATGCGTTCATGGGATGAATTTTGTATATTTGACAAGCCTGTCAGAAAAATTCAGCAGCATACCAGTACCCATTTTTTTGGGTATATTCGATGAGCTAAGAACATGCAACCATAATTTTATGGTACCCCACAGCCTGTAGCAGTACATGTCAACTTTTGTAATTGGGTGACACCGGACTGTCTTGTAACTGGTGTTTGTGACACAGTGTTTTCATCGTTGAGGAGGCCAGTAGTAGTCTTTTTCTTTTCACGGGATAGGCGTTGTCGTTTTAATATCTCATCCATGTTTTGTGCATACCGCTCCCTGTCCCTTTGCCTCCTCAACTCCTTAGGGTCTGCGTATATTGTGTCATAAAGGACATTAGTATGATGAACACACAGGGATGTATCTAATATGTTGACCATCATTACCAATGGACATGGACACCGGTGTTTGTGTTGCATTTTCTTGTTCATCGATATTGGCAATCACAACTGCCATTGTTCTATCACTGTAGGCTTGACGTTGTCTATTGAATACATCATTCATGTGTTTGTGAATATTGTTCCCCAACCATTTTCCTTTGCAGTTCATTAGGGTCCACATCTATGGCACATTGTTGTTAGTTTGGTGCATGTCATCTCATTAGTTATCTGAACAGAACATAAGCATGCAGTATAAGGGCAGTTTTACCTCGGGTCATGGCCAGGGGTGTATGTGCTACATTTTGCTCGACATTAAGCAGTGCTGTTGAAGCATGTTTCTTCTCACGGGCCTCACGACGTCTTTTAAGAATATCATCTTTATTGTGTGCATAATACTCTCTGTTCCTTTGCCTCTTTAATTCTTTAGGGTCTGCATAAGTACATACCGCAAGTTAGGATATAAGCAACATCAACAACAATATCAGAATTTAGGAAGAGGTTAATGAGAGTTACCCAATAATTGGTTGCTACTTATATCCTGAAATGGCGTGCGCGCCCCCGCACTATTGGGAGATGACATACCTTCGCCTTCATGTGAATATTCATGTCATTAATATTTGAGAAGCATGGAATTTATGGAAATTAATTGTGAACACCGATGATGATATTGGCCCTGCTGGTGAGCCACTAACATAGACTGTTGCTTTGACAGGCAGAGAATTAATTTGTCAAGAGGACGTTGTGAGTTCGTTGTCAATGAACTTCTATTATTTATCGTCATGTATATTTAGATTTTATGTATCTGCCTGGGGATACAACTGAAGCCACCTTTTTAAATCCTGAACCACAATTTTTTTTACACCAGGCCTAGGAGATAGGACGCATGATTCAGTTAGTTAGAAAACTGCAGTAGACATAACACTAACCATTAACCACAGATGTAAAACAAACGGCTTCTAGCATTGTGATGTGCAACTGTTTACATAGATTCTAATTCTGGCTTCTAGATTCTGACGTGCAACTGTTTATAGTTTAGAAATCTATCTCTGAAAATTATAATTCCAAGTAATGCTGCAACAGGTCAAAGGAAGAAGTTGAAACTAAAGAAGTCCAGAGAAGGATTACAACTGCGTGTATCCGGCTGGCTGAAGGTGTGCAGTGCAGGCTCCTGGCACTGGGGATCTCGTGGACGGATGCCACGGTCGATGGCAGGGTCCTGGGCGTTCCGTCGCCTGGCCTCCCTGCTCTGGCTACCTCGCTTACGGATGCGACGGTGCTCACGGACGGACTCCACGCTGCTGAGGCAACAATCGGCGACGGCAATGGCGATGGTGGGAAGTTATGGTGTAGTGCGACGAGGTCGGCGTGCAGGCAGGATACGGTGTTGGTGGGCGGCGTTGAGGTTAATGGCAATCGGAGCCGATCTCGTTTTAGTTTCCTTAGTTTCCGATGTGAACCGCATGATTGTAGAGAGGGACGTGACTGGTAATCCTTTCTGTGCTGGTGAACAGAAGGTGGAGGTGGAGCACGGTCAGTCATGAGAAATTGCTAACTGCACACTGCAGAGGTATTAGATCAATGATGGCTGTTAGATTGGGATTTGTGGGACTAATTGTGTGGTGCTGATTGGTTAGTGTATTTTGTGGGACTAATTGTTAGGTGCACGTAAGGAAGTTTTTGTTTGCTTGTTTGATAGTAGTAGAGATGACAATGCTAACTTCAATCGACCGGAGGATCAGTAGACTTCAATACTCGCACGACGGCGCGACCCACTTTCCTCTGTCCGTGTCTCCGTAGCAGCCTGTTAGGCCTGACCAAGAGCAGCCGACGACTGGGGCCCAGTCGCAGACCGACCAAGATGCCAGCACGGAAGGACCCGCCGAAGAGATCGCAGCGTGACCAAAGGCGATGACGAGACAGTGGCTCAGGATTGGCTGAAGGGTGACAGCGTGGCTGGACGTCTTCTTATAGGCCTAGTGGTGTGCGTGAGTGGGTATGAAAAATGTATTATGACAACTGGAGCTGATCTCCTGAACCTCTCCTCCTAATCTCAATCCCCTTCTTCCTCCTCCTACCTACTGAGCCTTCCTTCCTCCCTCTCTAGATCCTTCCCTGAGAGTAGGCACGTTACATCTGGTATCAGAGGTCCAGTCCGTCGATCTGGAGACTGCCTACCCCAAGCCACGCTACCAGACGAAGCAAGCGAAGCAGGCGGCGGTGATGGAGGAACAAATCGCGGCACTGGCCAAGGCTGTCAACGACGGGCGGGTGGCCAACGAAGCCCGCCTCGACGCGATCCAGCAGTCTCTGGAACTCTGGAGGCCGGCGGTCACCCATCTCCAACAACAAGTCGACGAGTTGCGCACGCAAGTGGGGCGCATCGCCCTCCACCCCGTGTTGGCGGCGCCTCCGGATCCGATCCCGGAGGGCGGCGCAGTGGCGCATTCCGACTCGGCCCCAGCCGTCAACACCGAGCGGCGCGACCACGGGCCCGATGGCCGCGGCGAGATCGACAACACCGGAGGGCCGGCGTATGGAGTGGTCACCACCCATGTGCCGCCTCCGGTCAGGGGTACGTCCTTGACCGATTCTCAACTCGCAGTCCAGCAATCCTCCATGCCCCTGGTAGAATTTGATGCACGCACATCGCACGCCGCTCCGCTTAGTTGGTCCCTGCCCAAGTTGGATTTTCCGTCCTTCGATGGGGATAATCCACAGTTGTGGAAGATGCGTTGTGAGAAATACTTCTCTGTCTATGGGGTTCCGTCAGAACTTTGGGTGCGTGTGGTCACTCTGCATTTCACTGGGAATGCTGCTAGATGGTTGCAATTGCACGAAGCGCAGAACACTTCGATGGCTTGGGATGAGTTGTGTGCTGCATTAGGAGGGAAGTTTGGCCGTGAGCAGTACCAGGCTCATCTACGGCAGTTTCGCACACTTCGTCAGACTGGCACAGTTCATAGTTATATGTTACAGTTTGAGGAACTTATGCATCAGTTGCTAGCACATAATCCTTCCTTCGATCCGGTGTTTTTCACTACTCAATTTTTGGAAGGGTTGCGGCATGAGATTCGTGCCAGTGTTGTTTTGCACCAACCAAAGGACCTGGACTCCGCGTTTTCCTTGGCTTCTATGCAGGAGGAGCTGCTGGACGCCTTGCCTCGGCGTGAGTACCGACGTCAGGAGGCGCCTCTGCCTCGCGTTGCGGTGCGGCCTCTTGTGACGCTGGGAGCTCCACCAGCTCGCGCTGCAGTACCCGGAGCTCCGGTGGCAGCAGAAGACCGACGGGGGATTGAGGCGGCAAATCCGCCAGATCGCGCTCGAGCTGGTGACGATCGCGTGGCAGCGCTCCGGAATTATCGGCGCGCCCGTGGTCTCTGCTTCAAATGTGGGGAACGCTGGGGCCAAGGGCACCAGTGTGCCGCCACGGTCCAGCTCCATGTGGTCGAAGAGCTGCTCGACCTCCTGCAAGCCGACGATCGTTTCCAAGAGCAACCAGCCGCAGATTCTGATGATGAAATCCTGATGTCGATCTCGAAGCTTGCCACTACTGGGCAGACCACACCTCATACTGTTCGCTTGGTGGGCAAAATTGAGGACAAAGAAGTGCTGATTCTCGTCGATTCGGGTAGTTCTCACAGCTTCATCAGTGACACGGTAGCAACGACGATGGCTCCTCGAGTTCAGCAGACAGCCAGTTCTTCAGTAAAAATTGCTGACGGCGGCATACTCACATGCAACAGTATGATTCCCCAATGTGTGTGGCACACACAAGGGCACACATTTACAACTGATCTGCACGTGCTTTCTCTTGGCTGCTATGATATGGTGGTAGGAATGGACTGGCTCCAACATTGTGGACCCATGTGGGTGGACTGGGAACACAAATTGCTGCAGTTCCAACATGATGGTCAATGGATTGAGCTTACGGGGGTGCAACCGAAGCTCACAACTGTCACACAAATCTCGGCTCTTCAGCTGCAAGAAATGGAAGAACAACACGCGGTCGCTCACATGGTGCTCCTCTATAGTGTGTCCACCACCTCAGACAGCAGCCCAAATGGCTCAGAACACCCAGCGGTGCAGGCTCTGTTGGAGGAATTTGCAATGGTGTTTGCAGAACCCACCACCCTGCCTAAGCATAGAGCGTGGGACCACAGGATACAGTTGCTGGAAGGAACTAAACCGGTCAACATTAGGCCGTATCGGTACACGCCAGAACAGAAAACTGAGATTGAGAAACAAGTGATGGAGATGTTGAAACAGGGGCTAATTGTGCCTAGTGTGAGTCCATTTTCTTCTCCGGTGCTTCTGGTCAAGAAGAAGGACCAAACTTGGCGCTTCTGTGTGGATTTTCGCCATTTAAATGCCATCACAGTGAAGAGCAGCTACCCCTTACCCATCATTGACGAGCTTCTGGATGAGTTAGCCGGATCATATTGGTTCTCTAAACTTGATTTGAGAGCTGGATATCATCAGATTCGGCTAGTAGAGCAAGATGAGGAGAAGACGGCTTTCAAGACTCACCAAGGGCACTTTCAATTCCGGGTGCTGCCGTACGGAGTGACTGGGGGGCCAAGCACATTCCAATCGGGGATGAACATAGTTCTGTCCCCACTGTTACGCCGCGGAGTTCTAGTCTTCATGGATGATATCATGGTGCACTCGGATACGTTGGAGAGGCATCTGGACTTACTGCGACAAGTGCGGCAATTACTAAAGGATAATGAGTTGGTTGCTAAACGCTCCAAGTGTTCTTTTGCTCAAAACCAAATCGCGTACTTAGGCCATCAGATCAGTGGGCGGGGTGTCGCTACACTGACAGAGCATGTCCAAATGGTGCAAGATTGGAAACAGCCTACCAATGTTAAGCAGCTGCGGGGATTCTTGGGACTGGCAGGGTACTACAGGAAATTCGTCAAGGATTTTGGATCCATCAGCTGGCCTCTGAATGACCTGCTCAAAAAGAACTCTGTGTTCGTGTGGACGCCGACAACAGAGGCCTCGTTTCAAACTCTCAAGCGAGCGCTAGTCTCTGCTCCAGTTCTCGCGCTGCCGAATTTTTCGAAGCAATTCATTGTTGAGACAGACGCCAGTGCCACTGGAATAGGTGCAGTATTGATGCAAGCCGGCCACCCCGTTGCATACCTGAGCAAGAGTTTAGCTCCTCGCAACCTCGGTCTGTCTGCGTATGAGAAAGAGTGTCTGGCACTTCTCCTGGCCGTGGATCACTGGCGGCCGTATCTACAGCACTCTGAGTTCCTTATCCGTACAGACCAGCGCAGCTTGCTCAACTTAACTGATCAACGTCTCAACACGCCTATTCAACAGAGAGCTTTTACCAAGTTAGTGGGGCTTCGCTTTCAGATTCAGTACAAGGCAGGAGCAACCAATCGAGCGGCGGATGCTCTGTCCCGCCGCCTCCACGATGACACACAAGAACTGGTGGCAGTGGGTTTGGCGTGACCAGCGTGGTTGGAGGCAATCCGAGCAAGCTATCAGCAGGACATCGCAGCGCAACAACTCATGACTAGATTGGCTTTGGACAAAAACAGTGACACTGGCTTTGAACTCAGTGATGGAGTCATTAAATACCAAGGGCGCATTTGGATTGGCGAGGACCCTGAAACTCAAACATCTCTTGTCAAAGCCCTGCATGCCAGCGCCGCGGGAGGACATTCAGGCTTTCATGCTACGTACCACAGAGTGCGCATATTGTTTGCATGGAAGGGGCTTAAGCACATGGTGCGCCAGTTTGTGCGGGAGTGTCAAGTCTGCCAGCGAGCCAAGACAGAGAGAATAGCCCCAGCAGGGCTCCTGCAGCCGCTGCCAATACCAAAAAGGCCGTGGGCAGTTATATCCTTGGATTTCATCGAAGGGCTGCCAAAATCAGGAGGGTTTGATGTCATTTTGGTTGTGGTTGACAAGTTCTCGAAGTATGGCCACTTCTTGGCCCTGAAGCACCCATACACAGCCCTGTCAGTGGCAACTACCTTTATGCAGAACATCTTCAAGCTGCACGGTCTCCCCATGGCAATTATCTCGGACAGAGATCGTATCTTTACGAGCACTTTATGGCAGGAACTGTTTAAACTGGCACAAACACAACTCCGGATGAGTTCCTCGTACCACCCTCAGACGGACGGGCAAACGGAACGAGTTAATCAGTGCCTCGAAACATATCTTCGCTGCTCCGTGCACGCCTGTCCAAGAAACTGGTACAAGTGGCTGTTTCTCGCGGAATACTGGTATAATACAACCTTCCACTCGGCGCTCGGGAGAGCTCCATTCGAGGTAATCTACGGCACAATGCCCAGGGAATTCGGAGTGAATCAAATTGATGAGTGCACTGTTCCTGATCTGGCAACATGGCTCAAGGAGAGAGAAGTGATGCGGGAACTACTTCAACAGCAACTTAAGCAAGCTCAAGACCGGATGAAGAAGCAGGCGGACAAACGGCGCACAGATCGCGAGTTTGAGGTTGGTGATGCAGTTTTCCTTCGACTGCAGCCGTTTATTCAGTCATCAGTGGCGCAGAGGCCATTTCAAAAGTTGGCATTCAGGTATTATGGGCCGTACAAGATCATCTCGCGTGTGGGAAAGGTCGCCTACAAGTTACAACTGCCGGCTGACAGTAAGATCCACCCCGTCGTGCATGTGTCCCAACTGAAGAAGGCCATTGGAGAAGACGTGCTAGTAGAAGAGGACCTTCCTCCGGACACTGAGGTACTTCACTTGGAGCACTTGCCGGCAGCGCTTCTGGCGGAGAAGGTCGTCCAGACCGCAGCAGGTGACAAGACACAAGTTCTCGTCCGCTGGGGTGAGCTGCCAGACTCCATGGCCACTTGGGAAGAAACGACAGAGCTGCGCCGGCGTTTCCCTACTGCACTGGCTTGGGGACAAGCCATGTTCCAAGGGGGGAGAATGTTAGGCCTGACCAAGAGCAGCCGACGACTGGGGCCCAGTCGCAGACCGACCAAGATGCCAGCACGGAAGGACCCGCCGAAGAGATCGCAGCGTGACCAAAGGCGATGACGAGACAGTGGCTCAGGATTGGCTGAAGGGTGACAGCGTGGCTGAACGTCTTCTTATAGGCCTAGTGGTGTGCGTGAGTGGGTATGAAAAATGTATTATGACAACTGGAGCTGATCTCCTGAACCTCTCCTCCTAATCTCGATCCCCTTCTTCCTCCTCCTACCTACCGAGCCTTCCTTCCTCCCTCTCTAGATCCTTCCCTGAGAGTAGGCACGTTACACAGCCCCCGACCCCAACGGACTCTCAGCCGCCTCCTGCTCTGCACACCGCGCACCGAAAAATGGCGGCGGCGGTGCGGTGTGCTGAGGAGCTGGTGGAGAGGGAGATGAGCAGGCGCGACGCCTCCCACGACGCCGCTCACGCGCTCCGCGTCCGAGACCTCGCGCTCTCCCTCGCCGCCGAGCAGGGCGTCTCCTCCCCCGACCGCCTCCTCATCGTAACAACCCCTCGCCTCTTCCTCCGTCCTCCGCCAGTTCTTCCACTTGATGTGCGGAACTTTGTTGATCGATATTTTTGGTTTAATGCGCGGGGGGGTGATTGCTCCAGGTGGAACTGGCTGCTCTCCTGCACGACATCGGTAAGTCGCAGTTGCCCTACTGCTTCGTTATTGATTGTGTCTACATATTTGCTCGGGCCGATTAGCTCTCGATTTGAACAAGAAACTGATGGGGAACTCCCGTTTATTGCTACCTCTGTTCGTGCAGGTGATTACAAGTACACCAAGTGAGAAAACTTCTCGTTGCTTTGCTAAATGTCTTCTTTCGATCTTGAAGAGTGAGAGGAAAGTTCAGTTAGAGTTAGCTAAACTGCTGATCTCATTGAAGTCTCGCAATTGTCTTGTAATGTTTTTTTACGGTGGTATTGTCTTATACGGTCGTTGAGGTGTGTTCTGTGCTTGGTAAGTGAATCTGATGGGATGAACTGATAGGGATAATGAGGAGGATATGAGCATCGTCAAAAGGTTTCTTGAAGAGGTGGGGCTGGAGGAGGGACAGAGGGAGGAAATAGTGGCCATTATTACAGGGATGGGTGAGTTTTCCGTCTTTGTGCATCTTGTGATGAATTGTTATATATTATAATTGAAAAAGGAGCAACTTCATGTACCATGTTTTTCCCTTTCCGGTCGATGCTACAGCTCATTTGGAGCACTTTGTTCAAATTCTAGTTCTTTTTAGAGTAGTTCAAACGAAATTTTAAATGTGCGGGCTGCGGCTTATTCCACATGTTAATTTTTTCTCTGTATATGATTTTATTTAGTAGCAGTCCATATTATCTCTTGAAACATCAATTCTCAAATTGTTATACAATAAATAAAACTTCATTGTGCTATTTCAAAGATTGCCATTGTTATCTGTTACTTGATCTGAATACCCGTTAGTAGTGCTTAGTGTGTCGAGATTTTTTTGTAATACCATTGCACAATGTATGTCTAACTCTTACAAAGTTACACCTGCAATCTTAACTGCAGGATTCAAAAATGAGGTTTCAAAGAAGCTTAATGCAGAGCCCACTCTTGAGTTTGCAATCGTGCAAGATGCAGATCGTCTGGATGCAATTGGTGCGATTGGTAAGTACTGCTCAACAGTGGCGGAGCTTGAAAAAAAGGCATGGGGGGGCCAAAAAAATTTTCTTCCTCATAGCGTGTCATACAGGGACCGAATATATGTATACATCGAACGATTGCAGACAGATTGTGTGCAGCGCGGCGGGCGCGACGACGGCAGCTGGCCGGACAGAGTCCATGTTGTGCCTCGACTAGTTTGTACTGGCCACTGTGATCCTTCTCGTGACATGGGCGTACCTGCGTACTTGTGCATCGACGCGTGATGCTTATATAAGTGTAAAGTGGGTGATTGATTAAGGGAAACTACAAGGCTGCAGGCCTGCAGGGGCCACTACTATGTGATGAAAATAAAATTTGGTTTGGGCTGGGGGGGCCGCAGCCCCTCCTGAGCTTCACGTAGCTCCGCCGTTGCTGCTCAACCATAAATGTATGTATCCGTTCTGCATAATGCATTTTCTTGTAGAATTCTATAAACCATACAACTATGTGGAGCTCTGCTTATACACATTCTTTCTGCACGCCCGGTCTTCCATTTGTCTTTATTTCGGCTCTGCTGTTTTAACTTTCATTCAATGATTGTCTCAGCATTTGGTTTTGGCACATAGGCTAGAATTAATTACAAAATATGACACTGTTGTATTTCTGCAAGCAATGCAAACAAATAGTATGTCTAGGTGTGTAGCTTCTTGGCACATTATTGATAAAACAAAAGCATTACTGATAGAGTGCAGATGTAAGACATGTGAATGTGGTATGCCGCTAGAATCTGAAGATGAGCTAGTACATGGAAAAATCAAAATAGGACACATCCCGTGTCATTTATTTCCATGGTTGTACCTAACCTGACTGATGTTACACGAAATGTTCTGGATCCTACTGGGTTCACTAGAACTGAGAAATGCTTACACATTCTCAATTTTTAGCTATAAAGTTTGGCCAAAGAAAATCGAGAATACACCTTTTTTTTTTGTTGGTACACATCTGGTCATATTTTGTTTATTATTTGTCCCCAAAAGGGATGGTCATACTTTATCTGAATATGTGGTATGTCCCCTAATCTTCCCAGTTAACATTGTAGGTGTTGCAAGATGTTTTACATATGGAGGGAGCAAGAACAGTGCATTGCATGATCCTAATGTACTTCCTCGGGATAATTTGTCAAAGGAGAAGTACATGTCCAAGGAGGAGAAACAAACATCAATTAACCATTTCCACGAGAAGCTTTTTAAGTTGAAGGGCATGATGAAGACAGAGGTCAGGGCTGAGCTATGAAATACTGGTCCTTTTTTTCTTTTTCTGCTGTACATTTGTAACTCCGCCTATGTTGTCTCAACATAGCCGGTCCCAAGCCCGGATAAAGGAGGAGGGTTGTGATAGGCTTGGCGAGCCAACGTCAAAACTCAGCCACTCTTATGGAGATGAAACCCAAAAGATTTTCGTTGGGGCGTAACCCTCTCAGCGACGCGCCACATCGGAACCCGGGTGTGGTGGAAAATGGGCAAGGGCCGGGCCGTCACCCCCCAGGTGGCACGCCGTATCTTGATCTGGATACGGTGGCAAGTGAGCGAGGATCGGGTCGTCGCATCCTTAGTGGCGCGCTACATCGGCGCCCGGGTGTAGTGGAAATTGAGCAAGGGTCTTCGCATTTGACTCGACGAGTGCTAAGGGTAAGGAAGCTAGCCGAGCCTAGGAGGATTCGCTTAGGTAGCTGGAACGTAGGGTCTCTGACAGGTAAGCTTCGGGAGGTAGTTGATACCGCGGTGAGGAGAGGCGTTGATATCATTTGTGTCCAAGAGACCAAATGGAGGGGACAAAAGGCGAAGGAGGTGGAGGGTACCGGCTTCAAGCTGTGGTACACGGGGACGGTTGCAAACAGAAATGGAGTAGGCATCTTGATCAGCAAGAGCCTCAAGGATGGAGTGGTAGACGTCAAGAGATGTGGGGACCAGATTATCCTGGTCAAGCTGGTAGTTGGGGACTTAGTTCTCAACGTTATCAGCGCGTATGCCCCGCAAGTAGGCCACAATGAGAACACCAAGAGGTAGTTCTGGGAAGGCCTAGAGGACATGGTTAGGAGTGTACCGATTGGCGAGAGGCTCTTCATAGGAGGAGACCTCAATGGCCACGTGGGCACATCTAACACAGGTTTTGAAGGGGTGCATGGGGGTTTTGGCTATGGCATCAGGAACCAAGAAGGAGAAGATGTCTTAAGCTTTGCGCTAGCCTACAACATGATCATAGCTAACACCCTCTTTAAGAAGAGAGAATCACATCTAGTGACTTACAGTAGTGGGCAACACTCTAGCCAGATTGATTTCATCCTCTTGAGAAGAGAAGACAGGCGTGCATGCCTAGACTGTAAGGTGATACCTGGAGAGAGTGTTGTCCCTCAGCATAAGCTTGTGGTTGCTGACCTCCGCTTTCGGATTCGTGTCCAGCGGGACAAGCGTGCCAAAGTCGCTAGAACGAAGCGGTGGAAGCTCAAGGGGGAGGTAGCTCAGGCGTTCAAGGAGAGGGTCATTAAGGAGGGCTCTTGGGAGGAAGGAGGTGATGTAGACAACATGTGGATGAAGATGGCGACTTGCATTCGTAAGGTGGCCTCAGAGGAGTTTGGAGTGTCCAGGGGAAGTAGAAGAGAAGCTAAAGATACCTGGTGGTGGAACGATGATGTCCAGAAGGCAATTAAGGAGAAGAAAGAGTGTTTCAGACGCCTATATCTGGATAGGAGTGCAAACAACATAGAGAAGTACAAGATGGCAAAGAAGGCCGCAAAGCGAGCTGTGAGTGAAGCAAGGGGCCGGGCGTATGAGGACCTCTACCAACGGTTAGACACGAAGGAAGGCGAAAGGGACATCTATAAGATGGCCAAGATCCGAGAGAGGAAGACGAGGGATGTTGACCAAATCAAGTGCATCAAGGACGGAGCAGATCAACTCCTGGTGAAGAACGAGGAGATTAAGCATAGATGGCGGGAGTACTTTGACAAGCTGTTCAATGGGGAGAGTGAGAGCTCTACCATTGATCTGGACGACTCCTTTGCTGATATTAGCAGGCTTTTTGTGCGGCGAATCCAGGAGTCGGAGGTCAAGGAGGCTTTGAAGAGGATGAAAGGAGGCAAGGCGATGGGCCCTGATTGTATCCCCATTGAGGTGTGGAGAGGCCTCGGGGACATAGCGATAGTATGGCTAACCAAACTTTTCAACCTCATTTTTCGGGCAAACAAGATGCCAGAAGAATGGAGACGGAGTATATTAGTACCAATCTTTAAGAACAAGGAGGATGTTCAGAGTTGTACTAATTACCGTGGAATTAAACTGATGAGCCATACAATGAAGCTATGGGAGAGAGTCATTGAGCACCGCTTAAGAAGAATGACAAGCGTGACCAAAAATCAGTTTGGTTTCATGCCTGGGAGGTCGACCATGGAAGCCATTTTCTTGGTACGACAACTTATGGAGAGATATAAGGAGCAAAAGAAGGACCTGCATATGGTGTTCATTGACTTGGAGAAGGCCTATGATAAGATACCGCGGAATGTTATGTGGTGGGCCTTGGAGAAACACAAAGTCCCAGCAAAGTACATTACCCTCATCAAGGACATGTACGATAATGTTGTGACAAGTGTTCGAACAAGTGATGGCGACACTGATGACTTCCCGATTAAGATAGGACTGCATCAAGGGTCAGCTTTGAGCCCTTATCTTTTTGCCTTGGTGATGGATGAGGTCACAAGGGATATACAAGGAGATATCCCATGGTGTATGCTCTTTGCGGACGATGTGGTGCTAGTCGATGAGAGTCGGACGGGGGTCAACAGGAAGTTGGAGTTATGGAGGCAAACTTTGGAATCGAAAGGTTTTAGACTTAGTAGGACTAAAACCGAGTACATGAGGTGCGCTTTCGGTACTACTAGGCACGAGGAGGAGGAGGATGTTAGCCTTGATGGGCAGGTGGTGCCGCAGAAGGACACCTTTCGATATTTGGGGTCAATGTTGCAGAAGGATAGGGATATCGATGAAGATGTGAACCATCGAATTAAAGCCGGATGGATGAAGTGGCGCCAAGCTTCTAGCATTCTCTGTGACAAGAGGGTGCCACAAAAGCTAAAAAGCAAGTTCTATAGGACGGCGGTTCGACCCGCAATGTTGTATGGCGTTGAGTGTTGGCCGACTAAAAGGCGACATGTGCAACAGTTAGGTGTGGCGGAGATGCGCATGTTGAGATGGATGTGTGGCCACACAAGGAAGGACCGAATCCGGAATGATGATATACGAGATAGAGTTGGGGTAGCGCCAATTGAAGAGAAACTTGTCCAACATCGTCTGAGATGGTTTGGACATATTCAGCGCAGGCCTCCAGAAGCCCCAGTACATAGCGGACGGCTAAAGCGTGCTGATAATGTCAAAAGAGGCCGGGGTAGACCGAACTTGACATGGGAAGAGTCCGTAAAGAGAGACCTGAAGGATTGGAGCATCACCAAAGAACTAGCCATGGACAGGGGTGCGTGGAAGCTTGCTATCCATGTGCCAGAACCATGAGTTGGTCGCGAGATCTTATGGGTTTCACCTCTAGCCTACCCCAACTTGTTTGGGACTAAAGGCTTTGTTGTTGTTGTTGTTGTTGCTGTACATTTGTCTTGTCTAAACCCAGAAAGAAAGCATTGCCGCTTTAGACTTATTGAGCCTAGTAAGAGTATTAGAGTTGTGTTAAGGTTTACTTGGCTTCAGTTACACATAGCCTGAGTATATTTAAGTGAGATCCAGCTTACTAATAGTCCCATTATATATGTTAGTGTAGTCTGTGTACTAATACAAGTCGTTTAGAATCTGTGTCAGTCAAATATTTTTCAATACACAATGAATAACTGCCACTGACAACATCAAATTGATACTGCCTGATTCATCACGAAATTACTTATAGAATTGTTTTCTAAATTTAGAACAATTCATTTCCAAAGAAGTTGATGGTCATATGTCACGGTGGATATCATTTCAAACTTTCGATGTTGTAATCAACATATATTTTGACATGGAGGTAGTACTAATTATAATCCCTTGTTGTTACTACCATATATGGTTCTCGGTACAAACACGACGCATATGCTGTAGCTTTCCATTATATATTCCATACATGACACGTAGTTTACTCTGCACACAGGCTGGGAAAAAGAGAGCAGAGAAAAGGCACAAGTTCATGGAGACTTTTGTGGCTGAATTCTATGAAGAGTGGAGTGGCAGGGCTTGAAGTTGACCAACCAGACTGTGGGCTTGGGGGGCAAGGCTTGAAGTTGGCCAACCAACTTTCACCAACTCGCATCGATAAAAAGCCCATGGATTACCATCTGGTTTTACATCACTGTTCAGGTTCCCATGAAACTTTCCCCAAAACGCTAGAGCTCTGAATATAATGAACAAATGACAAGACTCTTTACCAGATAGTCTTTCGCAGAGTCCCTGGATGTTGCCTATGTTTTTTTTTCCTGATTAAAACTCTGAAAGATTGCTCTTGGTAACATAAGCAGTTCAATCTGACTGAGAGCACATTTATTTAAAAAGAACTCATCATATCTTGCATGTGTTTTGTAATCCAGATAATACCACTAAATATTTTCACCAGTAACAACACCTGAAGCTATAGTCAGGCTGTGCTTCACCATTACAAAGTACACATATACAGAGGTTCTACATTTGTTGGCTAAACTATATAGATGCTAACAATGCAAAACGAAACAAATCAAGGACATAGTAACAATATCATCAAAGTGTAACAAGCAGAAAGCGAAAAAAGAAAGTAGGGAGGAAAGCTTTTCTTTTCTTTTCACACGGCATCAGCTTTTCTCCTGCAAAGTATCACTGGAGAGCACGAACACCACCAGCCGAGGCCGATGTGGTTCATTCAGAGCCTGGCATTGTCCCTCTTGGCCAGGGTCACCTTGAGGCCGTGCTTCATGAAGAGCGTGAGCGCCAGCTTGGGCGCCACGGGGTGGCCCTGGACGACGTCGACGCGGTAGCGGCGGAGGATGGAGGCGGCGGCGAACTTCATCTGGTAGTAGGCGAAGTCCTTGCCGAGGCAGAGGCGCGGGCCGCCGTTGAAGGCGGTGAACTTGTAGGCGGACTCGCCCATGAAGCGGCCGTCCTTGAGCCACCGTTCCGGCCTGTACTCCCTGCAGTCCTCCCCCCAGATGCTCTCCATCCTCCCCATGGAGTACATGGCGTAGATCACCTTGGTGCCCTTCTTCAGCACCGTGCCGTCGGGGAACACCTCCTCCTCCACAACCTGATGGATGGACGGACCATGAGGAAGGTTATGTACAGGCATCATGGTGACATGCTAACTCGTTGACTGTCACTAGGGCTTCAGTTTTGTTATATGATGTGCTTTGGCCTACTCCAGTCCGGGTAGATATGGTTAGGTGATCTGGCTAAGATGATGTGGTCTACTCTTGGGTTTTCTACAAGCAAGGTAAAGAGTACCTACCCCTTGTTGGCAATCAACTTGATTTTGCGAACCTATAATTAAGTATGGTATAAACCTGAGCACAGGTGCATCTGCAACTGAATCTGTCAGACACGTGTCTCTGTCAACCTTTTGAAGTCGTACAACAAAAGATACCCAGAAACATCAGTAGACGACCAGCTGACAACTTACTACCTAGTATAAATCTTGCGTAAATTCTTGTTACACGTTAGCTTCATGATGATGCAAGTTCAAAACTCCAGTTAGTGATGTGCAACGAATTGATAGGAATTCGCATGCGTCCATCAACTTGACTACTAAGAGTCAACCTCAGTAGCAGTATCCACAATAACCCAGTGACTTATCATCGTTCCTATTTGACTCGACGTACAAAATTGTACACATCGTACACCATTTAGCTGTAATTATTTTCGTTGTTTTGTGGTAGGAGAAGCTACCGTGGCTTGCCTTAATTTCCTCATGCAGATGATGGGGAAGGGGCAGCCGCTCACACACTTGGGAACTTGGTGTCATGAGGTCAAGTTAGTTCCACCAAACACCAACGCCAAATGCAAGGTCGCAGCATGAGACATACGTGCCATGTATAGTATAGCACCGTGTGTGTATTGTGCATGCATGTACGTATTATACGAGCAAGATACGTAGTAGTACGTACCTCCTTGTGGTCGACGGGGACGGAGGGGTAGAGCCGGAGCGCCTCGGAGAGCGCGGCGTGGAGGTACTCCATCCGCTTCACCTCCTCCGGCTGGAACACCAGCTCGTCCTCCACCTCCCCGCGGCGAGCCCGCGCCGCCACGATGCCCTCGATCTCCTGCAGGATCTTGGCCTCCACGCCGCGGTTCTTGCTGAGCAGCCAGAAGAACCACGCCAGCGCCACGGACGACGTGTCGCGCCCGGCCAGGATGAAGTTGACGCAGATGTCGCGGAGGAACTTGTCCGAGTAGGCGGGGGCGCCGTCGGCGCCGCGCATCTTGGTGAAGATGGTCAGCAGGTCGGCCCGACGGAGCCCCTCCTCGCGGCCGGCCGCGGCGGCCAGCTCCTCCCTGCGCTTCCTGATCACGTCGTACGCGAACTCGTCGACGCCGGCCAGCGACCGCCGGAGCACGCGCTCGTGGCCCACGCCCAGGGCGCGCATCCCGCGCCACACCGCGGTCGGCGTGACGAAGCGCACGATGGTGGCCTCGGTGGCGTCCTCGAACGCGCGGGCGAACGGGATCTCCGGGAGGCCCTTCTGGAGGCACCCGGGGTCGGCGCCGAAGGCGATCATGCACACGTTGTCGAACGTGAGGCGGAGGAGCACGTCCTGCAGGTCGACGGCGGCGCCGGCAGCCTCGGTCTCGGCCAGCACGGGCAGCAGCCGGCGGTGCACGAGCTCCACCAGCGAGCTTGCCGTGAGCGCGCGGAACTCGGCGGAGTGGAACTCGAGGCTGGCCGCCTTGCGCTGCTGCCGCCACACCTCGTCGTCGGCCCCGAAGATGCCGTCGCCGAGGAGGTCGCGCACGGTGTCGCGGAAGTAGGGGCCCTTGGGGAAGTTGCCGAACTTGGTCTTGAGCAGGTGCTCCAGGTTCCGCGGGTCGGCGGTGACCACGCAGTGCAGGTTGGTGAACCACGGCCCGCGGAACGTGAACGTGCCGCCGCGCGCCTTGAGGACGCCCGTGATCCACTCGTACATGTTGCCCCGGACGCCGAGGAGGAGGGACGGGAGCATGCCGACCACCGGCCACGACGGGAGGCCCAGCGAGCGCCGCTGCCGCAGCGAGTGGATGGCCACGAAGATGGAAACGGCCACGAGGACCTCCACCGTCTGCACCTGCGGGAGCAGGCCGGCGACAAGGCCGCCGGCGCCGAGGAACGGGGCCGCGGTGGCGTTGTGCGCGCCGCTCGAAATGAGCGCGTCCATGGCGCCGCCCATGGCGTGCGTACGATCTGGGTATGCAAATAAAGGTGGTGGCCGGTGGTGGTGTCCTGGCGTGCGTGCGTGTGTGAGTGTGTGTGTGTGTGCGCGCGCCTTGAGGAACGAGGAATGTGTGATTTTGGAGGGGTTCTTGAGGCGTTGATATAGGTGGCCTCGGGGTGTGCTGTGGTGTGGTTGCTTGATGGCAACGTATGGCCGTTTGATTTGGTGAGCTAAAAGACCTGCGACAACGAACTAATCAACACTTTTGTGGCCTTCCTTGAGCGACTCTTTTGACCGGAACCTTGAGCGACTCTCAACGGTTTAATCCCCAGGTGGCTTCATGGAGAATCATCTGCTCTCTTGCGCTACAAATTGCATTGGCATTTCCCGTTCATGTTTCTGCCACTTTTATCTCTTATCACAATCTTCTAGGAGACTGATTTTTCTACCATGCGCGTGATATATGGTACATGGATTCTGTCGGTTGCTTCGAGATTTCGGACTGCCCCAACGTCTTATATTTAGGAATGAAGGTAGTGTCAAAGTATTGCATATTGCTTTGTTTGCTTCTTTTTTCTTGTTTAAAGTGTATCACAATTGCATCTCGCCTACCCGTAACTAAGAGTGCACTCTTGTCATGGTACACAATGAGACAAAAAAACAACAACGAAACTTTATGCAATACTCTAAAACAAGGAAAACTTTGTCAAAAACCAAAAAACATGGCACAAATCTCGAAGTAACGATGAACGGTGCAGTGTAGAATGTCATTTCTAAGTCCAGGAAGAAATCTAGCCATGGACAACAAAGAGATCTTTCCCTGCAAAAAAGAAAGAGAGATCTAAAACTCTGGATCACAACTGACTGCGCGTTTGGATGTTCGAGTGTAGGCAGGAGTTGAAATTTATGACTCGGCAATCTGAAATTTCGGTGAAATCTGGATGAAAGGATCATCATCCCAAATTTGGGAAAGCTCATGCCAAAATTTGGAAGCTCTCTTATTATAATTTTTTACACTCTCATGTCGAAGGCCCAATGGCCTCTGCCAACAAAGTAGAAAACCCATTGTCCTATTTTTTGAAACAGGCACCCAAGCTTTTGAAAGCTCGTCTAGATTTTTTTTAAAATAATCCAATTTTTTAAGGTTCACCCAAAATTGATGGAAGCACACAAGTTTCTTACGGTAGATGTTTAATTTTCTAGAAGCTATCTTTAAGTTCTTATTGAGGCCGGAAGTTCACAATATTCATTTTGGAAGTCTATAGTAGAGATTGGAAGTTGCTTTCCATGGTCTATGAAGTATGTATAATGGTTGATAAGGCAACTTTTTCTTAACCCTGCATGTGACGATAAGAACACACTAGACTATTAGTTATACCTTACTTTTTTTGCGGGCAGCTATACCTTAGTGTTAACTCTAGCTTAATGGTTAAAATTATAGAGTTGTTGAAATTAAACTGGAAAACATGTAACTACACGAGGACAACCGTAAAATGGAGAAAAAAACTACGTGCTTCTTAACCAAGAAATCATCTTTTACATAAAAAAAGGATCATCTCCTAGCTAATTAAGCTAAGGCAAAAAAAAAAAAAACGTCCTCTGGGTTCCACCTCAGTTCCTATCTTATGTAATATTGCTGAAACAATATCACTGTTGATGTCCTTAGTAGGCTGTCCGGGTGTTTGGGATTGTTGACCGGACAAGTCCAATTACAAGGATGTATAGGAAAACATCGATTGAAATGAGATACGCTGTCAGCCATTTCGGATCGATTTAAGGTTTCAACGGCGACGACTGTGGTTCAGGGCGCTGGTCTTTAAGGACACATGCACGAAGACTTTCCGACAGTCATTGACAAGGCCATGCCGATTCTAGTAGGGGAGCGGCGACAGTCAAACGTCGGCATCTCGTTCTGATGACGGTAGTGGTTGTTCGGTGGCTCAGGAACCTCAATACAATTATTATTATATTTTTGGTGTTTTGTATTTCTAATAAACTTTTATAATAGAAACAGTTGCTTTTTTTTGAGAAAAGAAAGGAAATGAGGGACTTTGCAGTAATTTGCATGTTTCGTGTTCCTACTGTTTTTGTGCATGTGCGCGCATATACGTGCGATAGAGGGAAAGGTATATTGGAGTTGGAAAGCTCGATCGGGACTATACTGCAGGATATGTAGCCGGTGGGTGAGTCTCTCCACCTCTCGGCCGGATGCTGGCGGACGGTGGCCAAACGCAGCTACCGCGCGCTTCTTGCGGCCGGCCTCCGGTCTTTCTACCACCGTGTCACGTATCCTTCTCCATGGCTAGCTGCCCCGCCCAGTTGCTATCAGCTCGGTTCCATGGGAAATGCATGCAGTCAGGCGCTGAGTTATTATAGATCCTTAAGAAAATTAGCAGGCTATACCGTCC